>JARPMR010000011.1:4175625-5567500 GCA_029955525.1 Oeneis ivallda | reverse complement strand
ATTTTAAATGGGTGAAGGTTGCTTGTGGCTAATCGCGGCGCATATTTGAACGGATAATAATAATCAATTGCAATTTTCTATAAATTATTCATATTAATCAATTTTACGATTATTCTTTAGAAGAAATGGAAAGTGGGTATAACATAAATTATTATTTTATTATTTTAGCTTTTCCAACGAATTGGTCCATGTTAGTGAAGTTTTTGAAAATACCGAAACCCTTTCCTTTTCTGGGATATAACTTATCCTATTTCGAAAAGTAATGAGAGGCTCGGCCAGGATACTGGCTGGATTTTATAACCTTCAGTTGGAAAAAAAGAGAGGAATTCCCTAATAACTTTCAGCAAGGGGTTAAAAATTGCATTTTGCAATTTTATTAAAAAATTTTTAAAACAAAAAATATCAAATTAATAAATCACCCAAACACAAGTATTATTTGTTTCGCTTCATTATTTATTAACGGTACTTTCTATTTCTTAGGTATAATTATCAATTATGCAAATAGTATTCACTAAAGATTCACTACGATATTTTAATGAGCTTTTAATCGTAAATTAAATAAATAGCCATTTTGTTCCATTTGATATCAAGATTTGATCACATAGTCTCAGAGCTAGTTATCAATAATTAATTTGGCACGAACCCAGTACACAAATGGTATTGTATTGAGTGTAGTATAATTTTATGTAATATTTAATAAATATTAGGGATTAAAACTCTCTAGTAACCATGAAACTGATATCTCTGATTGTTATTTTCACTTTGTACTTAATTTTTATTTGGTGTATATTTTATTTGAATTTTATTTTCATTAATTCATTCGTCACAGCCCATCGCGGTCCTCTAATGGGCCCAGTGTGTCGATTCCGTGAAAGCGGCATCAATCAGTGCTGCAGCCTCAATTGTTGTGATTGGCTGAATTTGTCGCGTTCTTTCTGCAACAATGCATTTTAACCAATAGCGGGAGGGTAGCAGCCAATCAGAGGTCATTGTGATTGTTACACTGAAGCAATCATTTTTAGAGAATCGACACACAGATCTCTTTTCGAATGTGAAGGGTTTAGGCCATAGTCCACCATACCGGCCAATAGTGCGGATTGGCAGTTAGCTAATATTCTAAACTTTTCTAACTAAAGTTAGCTATCGGCTTTATAATTTTAATTAAATTTACCTTCAAACTGTTTTATATCAATCAATCATTCAATCATTTTATTTTGCAAGAATATGGTACATGAAATATAGACATATTTACATAGATGTTAAGTTTACAATTATATATGAAATTAGATGACTTGTGAAAGTTTATGCTGCGACAAATTATAAAGCTTTTGTGTATTCTTAAACTGAATCGATCATCAGCTCTCGGACTATCGCTCTTATGGCTCTTATGAAAACTGTGTTTTGAACTAGACTTCTCCGGATTGACTAACATTGAAATACAAAAAATTTCTAAAAACTTAAGCAAAAAATGTAAATAAATGTCAAATAAAAAAATAGTTATTAGTTAGGAACATTAATATTAAAAGAAAATAGTAAAAAGTAATTTAATATATTTTTTAAATAGTCAACATTAAAAATTAACATATTTTTTTTGGCTTGCGCGCGCTAGACTAGATTATTATCGACATGACCAGTGACCATCGCCTTGACTAGTACATATTGCTGGGTAGCAGAAGTTAATTTGACATTATATTAGAATCATCTCTTGATGCAGAACTTCAATTTGGTACGATCTTCTTATCGACCGTAGAACTAAAAACATAGTTATTGATCGAATAATAAGTACTAGTGGTTCGCCCCGAACTGAGACCTCGCGGTATCCCATAATTCCCATAAGGTAGTTTTAACTATACTATATTGTAATTAAAACGCGCCGAATCTGATGACGTCAATCGTCATCTGCTTTCGTGGATGGGATGCGTATTTACAATATTAAAGACAGCGCCATCTAGTAACAGTATAGTGAAGTTTTGGAAGTTTTGTTAAAAACATTGATGCCCATTAAAACTTAAATAATTTCGTTTATTTATAATATTTATCTAATCTTAGTATTTGTTGTTCAAGTACAGAATAAAACTCAAATTATGTGTAAGTTTCAATTTTTAAAATAAAGTGGTTTTAGAGATCTAGCTTCGAATAAAATCTCCACTTTGAAAGCCCCCCATTACGTCAATTTTAGGAAAAAAAAATAAAAAAAAAAATACTTTTGTACTCTGTTCCAAATTATCTTTAAAATGAGGTACTGCAACCCTATGAAATGCAAAAAAAATTATTTTACTTCGCATTCGCTTCTATGAGAGCCCCCCTGAAATAAAGATTTTTATAACTTTTTAAGCCATTTTCGGCTGGAGGCCATCGGTTTACATATCATATCTAAAATTGAAGTAATTACGTTCAGTAATTCAGAAGTTATAAGGCTCTGACAGACGGACGGACAAGTGCAAATCGCTCTAGTAAACTCAGAGACCTTCGCTTCGCTCGGTCAATTATCAGGTATAGGTACTCAGGTAGGTATTCAAAAAAAGAATTAGGTACCCCGGCTGCTGTCACCGATGTTTGCGGTCAAATCACGGACATTTATGACCGACTGCCGAAGGCGGCTAATGTTTTTCAAGCGTAGCGTATAAGCGTATATATTATCTATTTCTTTGGCATGCTATGTATTTTAACAAATGAGTTGTCATTAGATTTCGGCCAGTGTGTAAATACTGCTGGAGAATTGCGTTCAGAAGCCAACTCTAACCGCCTGGTCTGATCCCCTTTCGTTGAGTGTTTCTGATAACGTAGGTATATAATGTAATACTAGGCTTTTTTATTGGTCAGCTATGACAGGGGAACGTAGAACTTTGAAGAAATTCAGAACACTATATCTTGACAGTGGGAGATACACAGAGCTTGTGCACCCTCCTTTCTCAAGATAAACATAATTCAATCATGGAAGCAACGATGCATACGGAAGAAAAAATTACGTACAATCAATATAAAGCGAGATTTGCTCTAAAATTGGCTCTAAATCTAACCCCCCTCGTAATTCCGCCGTCTTATAGCGGGGAAGTTAAAAAATAACCATTTCAAGGGCGGTTGGTTCACCTTGAGGGTTCCGTGATTGAACACAAGCTGTTTAAACTCTTAAAATGAGTTCAAGTTAAAAGAATAGGCAATTACTGGAGAATCGTTAAAGTTTTATTTGCCTTGTGAAAAAATATGCCAACGATTCTAAACATAATTTTGATTTCACTTGAGCTGTACTTAGGTATGCCATGTTGGATTCAAGGATGCGACAAAGATCTTATTTAGAGATACGCGAAGTGAACAGATCAAATCAATTTTATTTCTATAGTCAAAAGACCTTTAGAAAAAATCTATCTATGATTTGAATCTTCTCAAAAGAGGAATTTCCTTTTACAAGTGATTTTTTTTTCAACAAAAACCTGCCTTATTATTATTATGATTTATGTGAAATAAAAACAATAATTTTAAAAATAACGACTGCGTGGTTTTCTTCAGAAATGAGCAATGAAACCGTCCTATCTTGTCTTGATTATTATTTGTGTTACAAAACCTATCGTCTAATTAATAAAGTTTCCTTATCATTTTCCATTTTAGGAATTTCAAAATGTTTTTCTTCTAATATGAATAATCGTGAACACCGACTACTTATTTAGAAAAATTATATGAAACTTAGAAGTACAATACATTATAATAATATTGACATTTAATATAAAAAGTCAAAAAATATTTTAACCAGCTCAATCCATCATATCTCCTAAATAAATAAATCAGTTACGTTAATCTTCGAGCGCGGGATACAAGTTATTTACAACCTGCGAGACACCAACATAAAAATCTATCGTACAGTCAAACACAAACCTCAAACATCCACTATAACTAATAATAAAGCACGCAATTCTAAGCATTTTGCCGGTAACATAGCGGTGGTTTTAGTTTGAAGTGTTTTCACATTGCTTCCGTGTACGATTGTTTACAATAAATCACTCTGTCTCGAGATATGGGAGTTTGTGGCTCGAGAATGACTTTTATGGCGAAAATCTCTCGGTTTCTACATCGAATTCCCATGATGGGCAATTAGGAAATACATAATTAGATTCTAAAGCAGTAAGTTTTTATATCGTATAGCGGAAATACTTTTTGTTTCAAAAAATTTTCGTTTTTGTAAAAATGGATAGATTTAAATAAGTCGTATAAATTAATAATGATAGCCTAGTAGTTAGTACTCCGGTCTCCGAATCGGGGGGTCGCAGGTTCGATCACGGGCACACCTCTGGCTTTTCTAAGTTAAGTGCGTTTTAAGAAATTAAATATCACAAGTTTCAACGGTGAAGGAAAACATCGTGAGGAAACCTGCACACCTGAGAGCTCTCCATAATGTTCTCAAAGGTGTGAAGTCTGCCAATTTGCATTAGGCCAGCATGGTAAACTATGGCCTATAACCCTTCTCTAAGACAAGACTTACGCTCAGTAGTGAGCCGTTGATGGGTTGCTGATGATGATGATGATGATAAATTAATAATATCACTGAAATTTCCTGATCGACTTTTCTGGCTGACGAAATTTTCTTATTTTTCTGTCACAGATCTTCCTTCGTTAAAAAAATTGGTTGTCTGTAAAGTCGGTTTACGGACGATTGTTTTACGTGATAACGTCTTAAAGAAACATTGACTATGACTGGCGGGCGGCACAAGCCAACGCTTGGGCCGATCGTGCCTCCCTTTCGCTTGTTCCGCGCTCTCGCTTGCACGCGCAGGTTCAGGCGGAACGTGACACTTTTTCGTGCGTGCATCTGGTGTTCATCGATTTATAAGACTTTATCACGTCAAAACGCACGTAACTCCGAAAAGTCAGAGATGCCTGGCGGATCGCAACCCGGATCCCCCGAAGTACATCTTAACGACTAGGCTATCACGACAAAGCATATTATTTTGAACTTGCAAGAATTGATAGAGCTAGGCAACAGTATTTTTTCCTAATGACTGCTGGTGGAAATTTCTATTTAAAAACTGACCAAAAAGATTTATGAGTGTTGCTACGAGGTCTTTGATAGGGCATTAATATAACTTATATATTAGCATAAAACACTAATATTTAATGAGTTAAGGCAATAAAATTTATAATTTAAACGGTGACATCTAAGTAGGTACCTACTACAACGATTTTTTTCTGTTAATTTATGTTTTCTTAATTGAAATTAGCCTACAATTATTTAATTAGGCAATTTAAATTAATTTAAATAATTTTTTAAATAAATTACTTTCGAAGAGAGTACCTTTTTACTATACCTACCTGTCGATATGTTAGAAAAGTTTCCAAAGTAAACTTCTTTCGACAAAAATACATTAGTGAAAATTTCACCATCGGCGAGTACCTAACGTTTAACCGAGGATTAAATTTGACAGTTTTTTATTGAAACTCTGCCAAAATATTAAAATTGCTCGGGTGAACGTTACTCGGCGACAGTAAAATTGGCACTTAGTAAATAAGAAGTCTCTTTTAAGATTTTTCCAATTTTAGTCCATATTTTCTAAATGAAAAAAAAACTTACTTCTAAAATCCAATTCCTTGAGAGTGCAAAAAAAAAAGAATGCAAAAAGCGTGCAACGTCTTGAATCCGAATACTCTAATTTTATTTCGCTGTGCAAATTAATTTGCGGATAAATTTTCCTTTATGGACATTTCTATTTCGTGGGGTGGTGTTTTTTTTGCTGGGGCGTTTAGAGTCGAAGAGCTGGTGGACCGTTTCGAGGGTCCACAAACTTACTAATGTAAAACAAATCTGCCGTGATGTTTTGGTTATCATTTAACAACTAAGGATGATAATCATTTCAGGTAGCTGAAGTTCAAGCACATATTTAAAAACAACATTAAACAGGTTTGTCCGGTAGTGTTTCTGTATTGTTTTAATAAATTCTGATCCAAATATGACATTCGGTGTGATTTGAAATTTCCCAGGAGCTTTTTTTACAAATCGCTCATTAAATACTAAAATCAAAAATATCTAAAAATCGGATTACTTAAAAAAAACCGGCCAAGTGCAAGTCGAACAATTAAGATAGTCCTCTGAGTTGTATGGGCGCTCATACAATTTAGTATAATTGGCACCAACCTCAAATAAGTTAAATAAATAAAATTTTGCTTTTTTGTGAAAGAAAATATTTATTTTGATATTAAGAATAAACCTCTAAAACAAAAAAGTATTATAAATAAGCAAATTAATTATAATATAATATTATCGTTTTACTCGAATACGTTTACTTCTGGAGTACGGAACCCTTGGTGCGCGACTCCGACTCGCACTTGGCCGGGTTTTTTACCTTTTCAGGTACGGAACCCTAAAAATCACTAAAATCGATGTTATTTTAGTAAAAATAAAAAATAACGCATCTAATAATGTATGAACTTACTAAATTATTGAATATTATCGAATAAAAAAATATAAAAAAAAATATCATGTTTTCAGTTTTCTTTTAATCATCCTGTACAAAATGCATTTTTTATTTTATATTTATTGAGCGAAATAATATTTTCAAATTTTATAAAATGTTTGTTTATACTTCAATCACGCAGTAACGGAGCAACGGATAGACGTGCTTTTTAACTCACTTCAAAAATGGAGGAAGCTATCAAATCTTCGGAATCTTTTTTTTTATGTATGTCCACCGATTACTCGAAGACACCTGAACCGATTTGGAAAATTCTTTTTTTTTTGAAAGGGTATACTCCCCAGGTGGTCTCATATAAATTTTATCGAAATCGGTCGAGCGGTTTTTATAATATCAACAGCAAATTACATACTTCGTATAGTGGCGCGGGAGTTTGAAGTCGGTTTTTAGAAAGAATTTTTTATATTAAATTATTTTATATACGTACCCAGAGTTGAGGACTTGGAGAGTGACTCAGGCTACCTTTTATCTCGGATAAGCAGAGGGTTCAAAACGTAACTTCACGCGGTTGAAATCGTGGGCAAAAAAATATTAGCATTAATAAATTGTAATTACATCGTAACTGGCTGGCAAATCTGGGTTGCCTTACTTAGGCAAAATTTAGGAGTTCTATCAAAGTTATCTTCCAACAGCTCTTGGCGCATTAGTTTTTATCGGATGTATTTAAGCTGTGGGGTCCGTATGGGGTTAACTTGTACGACTTTAATACTTCCTTCTTACACGCGTCCAACGTTTATTGGCACGAGGGATAAAGATGAGCTGTTTTTTTACGCAGCTGTGGGAAAAAGTGTAATGTATAACTGTTTACTGGTTACTATATTATAAGTATTAAAACATTCATCAAGTAAATTAACAAAAAAGATAAGTAAATAGATCATTGGACTGATTCTAAAGATATTTAAATGGCAATGAAAATAAAAATTCATTTTTTAGGGTTCCGTACCCAAAGGGTACCAACGGGACCCTATTACTAAGCCTACGCTGTCCGTCCGTCCGTCTGTCAGCGGGCTGTATCTCGTAAACCGTAATAGATAGACAGATGAAATTTTCACATATTATGTATTTCTATTGCCGCTATAACAACAAATAATAAAAATTAAATTAAATTAAAAAAATTAAATTAAAATATTTCCATGGGTACATGGAAATATTTTTATTTAATTTTTTTTAACGGAACCCTAAAAGTGCGAGGCCCGACTCGCACTTGGCCGATTTTTTTCATTCAAATAAACTTTTAAAGCGCTTTTAGATACTTATTGGAACTATACCAACGCTCTTTCTATTAAGAAGAACTAAGAGGGTAAGTAGCCACTAAGAAATCCTTTGATGATTCAAAATTAATGTTAAAATGATTATACTGAACTGCTCAATGAAAAAAAACTAATTTTGGAGGAGTTATACAAAATTAATGAAAACGTGAAGCCGAGTTGGAAATATTTTCTTTACTGTACTGTCTCAAAACCGAGTCACCTGCAAATCCTGCTAGTCAACGATTACCACGGTATTTTGGAAATCAAATGGAATAAATCATCATTATTTTATAACTACCTGGATAACCTTGCGATAATACAATTGAGTTAAATCGAGCTTTGAATTTTTAGAAACATAAATTTCCCGAGAAAATAATAGAAACAAAACGGCGGTTTGTAAGAGAAGAGAATGGGGAACAAAAACTCTACCCCACAGATCCTGACTCACGTAAAATGTAATGGGAAATTACTCTAAAATAAAAAACCCTCCCTTGCACCCCACGGTTACGGCAATTTGGATGAGACTCCCCCGGCACGTACAAAAATTCCACTTAGAAACAAGTCTCAATGTGCATGCATACCCCGCGTCCTATTACTACAAGGTCATAAAACTTGAACGGTTTTAATCGAAGATTACCTCGAGACCTCGCGTAGGTATCTATATGTAGATATAACGGTTTATCTCCGAAGTCCAAGGAGCAGACTGAAGACTGAAAGATCGGCGGTTCAATCCCAACCTGATGTAGAATGCCAACTTCTAATACAAAAAATACGTTAATTTGAAAGGGTCAAGGAAACATTAGTCGAGCAAGTTTAATGTGAAAAATATGTATATCTTCAAAAAAATCACATCAGTGCAATGCATTTTCACAAGGCAGAGGTACTTTTGCTCCATCGCGTTGCTGCTTGATTGAAGGACAAACCAACAATTAAACACACTTTCGCATTTATAATTTTAGTAGGGATTGAGCAACCTGTTTTTGGTACAAGAATAGAATAGAAAAGAAATGTTTTTTATTCAAATAAACTTTTTTTACAAGTGCTTTTAAATCGTCGATGAGTCTACCACTGGATCGGTACGCCTTTCCTGCCGAGAAGAACCAGCAAGAACTCGGCGGTTGCTCTATTCAAAACAAGTTTACAATTACAATAGATACTATGCTATGTATGCAGTGTTTCCACAATGAGTGGAAGTTCCACAAAAGCATACCTAATTATAATTCAACACATGTTAAGACGGGCAGACAGAAATTAGCCCCATTCCCGCTAGTGGAACCCGTTCACGAGCATGACGCGTGACCCAGCCATTGCTTCGCTCAACCATATTTGAGTGAACCTACATTCCTATTTTATTTTTATTATTCTTGTAAAAAAAAAAAATCCTAAATAGTTACGTATTAAACAGGTAGGACGATCCTTTAGAATTTAGATCAACGTTTTCTGCGTAAATATTTCAACTATAAGTCATACTTTAATCGCACATTGTAGTAATCACACACTATAAATAGTCCCAAATCCGTTATATACACTTTTCCGTCAAACATCAGACGCGTTTTATGGCCTTCCCATAGCTCCGCTAATCCAGCCAAAAAACACAATAAGCCATTCGGCACCGACGCGGAATTATATCCAAGTCGTTCCAGCGCAGCCCCACGGTGATCTGCGCAAAGCGTTTGATAAAGTGGAGCACAAAACGCGAGCCGAAATAACGCAACATAAATAAAAACGGGCCCGTGAGTGCGTGTCAGGAGTCATACGAGGAAGGGTTCCGCAGTCATAGGTAAAAAAAATTGGTTGTGTGTAAAGTCGGTTTACGGACGATAGTTTTACGTGATAACGTCATAAAGAAACAAGTCACAAGCCAACGCTTGGGCCGATCGTGCCTCTCTATCGCTTGTATCCTCAGGCGCAGGCGGAACGTGACACTTTTTCGTGCGTGCAGACGGTGTTCATCGATTACGTTTACGAAGACGTTATTACGTCAAAACTTTAACATCTCCGTCATAACCGTCCGTCACAACTCTAGTCATTATTATAGTTCCCAAACCATTTAGCATTTAGATTGGTACCATTCAGTTCTATAGCTTGCTTTTACCCCAATTAAAATAAGAATGCGAAATTGTGTTTGTTTGTTGTAGTTGGTTTGACCTACAATCACACAGCAACGAAGCAACGGACCGACGACGTAATTTTTAGCATGGGTATACTTAAGTTCCTGGGGAGTAATAAATAAGTATTTTTATCTCGGATAAACGAAGGCGGAAGACGAAATTCCTACGGAATTTGTGATAAATACCAAAAAAAATTAAGTGGCACTTGGGGACTGCCGCGGTAAAGCTATTGCATAGCATTTTTTATCAACTTATGCAATTATAATATTTATGCAATATTTTTTTGTGCATAATAAAAACTATGCAAAAAAAAATTAAAAACAAACAAACAAGAAAAGCGCACTGTCACTACTTCGCGAGTGAGATTCGAACCTGCGACATCATACACCATACGGTAAAGAAAGCGGCCGCTTGCCCACTGCGCCAAACAGAGCTACTTGTGAACCTCTAAAATGTTGAACGCTTACTGAACGATGGTGTTAGGTTTATTTTCGTTACGGAATTTCTTGATTCGGTCCCCGCGCTCAAACTGTTTGTCCTATTTCAAAGCCCGCGATAAAAGCTATGCAATAGCTTAAAAATTACACAGAATAGCAGATAGATTGACTCTACCACACTGAAATTAACAACCGCTTTAGGGAACCCTAAAATCGGACCCTTAAGTGGTCCTTGCGGTAAGTCTTTGCCCCATTGCGATTTGCGAAAGTGGTTTCATCTTCCATAAACCGTGCGAAACGCCTTCCCAGTTGTTATTGTAAAACGTGAATTATGAAAATAATAAAAAGTGAAGCAGCGGGGGCCTAACCCGCGCCACGCGACGCACGTGCGCTGCCATAATATTGAAAACTTTAACCGCACCATTGTGCGGCAGGAATGGTAGGAGTCGACGCGGCGGCGGCTTCTAATGGGGCACGCGACTATCTTAATTTTGACGCGAGTGGGAGGCACTTCATTAGGATGTAATGACTATTAAATGTAATCCACTAGTACTTTTACTTATCCACTTCTTAAGTATTTTACGTAAATTAAAGACAAATACCAGACTCTAATTAATTGCATAATTATAGCTTTAGCCCGCGACTTCGTCCGCATTATTTGTTACTCTCTGTTATGCCGGAATAAAAGTTAGCCTATGTTTTTATTATTCTTACACACTACTCATACGTAAATAACACTACTTCTCAACTACCTGCACGCAAAAAATCACGTCGATCTGTCGCTTTGTTGCTGCGTGATTGAAAGACAAACCAACAAACACACACTTTCGCATTTATAATATTTAAAAAAAAAGTAAACTTTATCTAAACTAAACTAACTAATTAATTAAACAACCTTAATTTTACGCGCAATTTATAACAAGATATCGTTGATCCGATATAAAAAATACATTATTAAGCCCCATAACCGCTTCCCAATATCGTAACGCGCGGAGGCCGGAGGTGCGCGAACTTACCCTTTCTGAGCCGTTTTGAGCTCGCACAAAGCCGGTGTAAATTACGCGCGAGATCGCCTCCTAGCTGCGCCATTGTCCACCACCAGGCCACTTTGGGGTGACTTAAATCCGAAATTGGGTATTTCGAAACGTGCATGTGTCATTTATCACGACCCTCCGTTCGAGCGGGAGGAAAAAATGCCTCCTAACCCTATTTAAAAAAACTACCCTCAATAATCCTCGCGCTAGACCCGGCCGCGCTAACAGTATTAAATTTTTGTAGTTAATACAATAGCGTCGGCGGCAAATAAATATTGGATGAATGCGATGCGAGCGTCGCAGATAATCCTTATTGAGATCCGATGTGGGCGAGTGTGGGACGGCCTGATCGGGCGGGAAAACTTTAATTTGCGATTGCGTGTGCTTATAATATTGTTTAATACTATCGGAATAACGCATAAGCATCAAACGAGTAAGTATATAATGACAAATTGTGAAAAAAAAAATCGTCTTTAAATGCGTGTACCTACTCACATTTCTCAAAATTAAATTTATTTTATTTCAATTCAACAACGACGGGGAAACCACGATATATACACCACATTAGAATCTGACACCGGCAGAATCTATCCTACATAATTATTTATTACATTTCTAGTGCTATCACTAAGTCACGAGATGAGTATAAAACCATTAAAATATTTTTACAATAAAAATATTTCAATTCGCTACACAGGTTACTGAATAGCGAAAATCCGAAGTTTTCAGATTTTTACATACCTCATAAGAAAGATGATAATTATTAGAAACAAAAAACAAACAACAACAACGACATGATATGGATCAAATTGCAAAGTTTTTATGATAAACATACCTAATTAGGTTTTATGTATGTGTAAGGTAACATGGCGGTAAACTTACGGTTAGACGACAATAAACGGCGCAATAACAATCAATACAATATTGATTTTTTAGCAATTTAACTATTAATACAAAAACGATGCGTGTACACATTCCAAGAATAGTTATCTTCTTCTTCTTGCTTAATTCAATCTGCTGTTACATTCAGTGAAACTAAGCATCAATTACGAGCAAAAAACGTGTAACTGAACGTTTGTATCTAGATAAACTTTCTTATAATCAGGCAAAAACCCATACACAGTTCTTGGACATGAAAGGATATAATAAGCTCAAGTGTAGCAAGCAAAAAGGGAAATAAAAACACTATCTTGTTAAATAATTGCAGCGTTAGGTACTTTTATTCGTGACTTAGACTTTATATTTTTGTTCTATTAATAAAATTGGTTTTAGGACGAATTAAATAGACGTTGTATAAACACCAATTCTAGTGTTTATTTTTACTTCAGGTTTCATAATAATAGACTTTATTTTAGTTTTATTTTAAGTTCTTCCAAGTTTTCAAATAATTTCTTATTCTAGGGATACAACAACAATGCTAAACTTTAAACAGCCGGTGAACCTAAGAAAATATTTTGCGGCTGAAAAGATTTTTCCTTTTTTGAAAATAGAAAAAAGCCGGCCAAGTGCGAGTCGGACTCGCGCACCGAGGGTTCCATACTCCAAAAGTAAAAGTAAAACGATAATATTATATTAATTTGCATAATTATCGTTAACTTTGTTTGTAGAGGTTTATTGTTAATATAAAAAAAACTATGCTAGTTAGAGCGTTGGTTTTATTTTTCCTGTAAAATATACATAAAACTCTATTGAACATAATTATTTCAGATTTTTCGATTGGTAAACTTCGGAGATAAGGGGGGGAACGGTATTTTTTTTCGTCATTTTGCCCGATTATTCAAAAACTATTATATATAGAAAGAAATAAAAAACTGTTTTAGAATGCACAAGTAAAGGCCTTTCATATGATACCCCACTCGGTATAGTTATCTTACTTTGAAATTTCAAACCCCCGATTTTCCCCCTTTTTTAATCAAACTAAAATAATTTTCGCGTTGCTTTTATTTGTCCTGTAAAATATACATAAACTTCTATTGGCCATAATTATTTCAGATTTTTCGATTGGTAAACTTCGGAGATAAGGGGGGGGAACGGTATTTTTTTCGACATTTTGGCCGATTATTCAAAAACTATTATATATAAAAATAAATAAAAAACTGTTTTAGAATTTACAAGTAAAGGCCTTTCATATGATACCCCACTCGATATAGTTATTTTACTTTTAAATTTCAAACCCCCGATTTTCCCCCTTTTTTAATAAAACTAAAAATAATTTTCGAATTTTCTTTATTTCAATGCTTTTGGGCCACTATGCCACTATGGTGTATAACACAACTATGCCAAATTTCATGTCGATATCTTTAATAGTTACTGAAATAATCGACTGTGACAGACGGACGGACAGACGGACGGAGAAAGTCTCACCATAAGGGTTCCATTTTTACCATTTTGGTATGGAACCCTAAAAACTTATAATTTGAATAAAAAATGCGTGAGTGTCGTGGAACACTCGGTTGGAACGAAGTTCCTTTTAATAATAAATTAATAATAAAAATAAATAAGTTAGGGAAAAATTCCACATGTAGAAATTATTTAAAATAAAATTGAAAATAGAAAATTCAGTCTGTCGAGCTGGGATTCGAACCATCGACCTTTATGCGACTGTAGAAACCACAAGGCTACGGAGATCTAATATTGTAGTGGGAAAATATTGAACACAATGCGAAATTCACATTCAAAAAGTGTCGGTTCAATTTAGTCTTAATTTTTTCCGTCTAGCCCCCTGTCGCATCGCGCGATAAGGAACTACGTTCCAATAATACCTAAACATTAAAAACATACTTAATAATTCATAGTCATTATATCCATGTTATTTATTCCATAAGTTATTTAATAACCTACTTTCGATAATCTTCTTTTGACCACACCGGAAGTATACAAGGATTTTTTATAACTCGTGTCAAAAAAGTAAATTTCCTTCTTGCAAAATGACTAAATCAAAGCGGCTTGACATTTTGATGGAATTATCACTAGATAATTCCATCAAAATGTAAATATGCAAACAACAATCTACAGATAAAAGTACGATAGAGGTCTGAATAAATTACGCGCGCGGCCCAAGGAAAGCTTGTTATCACAACTTGTCTTAATGGCTGTTTAACTTATATTACTTGAGTTTTGATTTGTTTACATGTTTACGTTAGGTTTGAAAGGTAGAACGCGGGATGAACGCGCGTGTTAAACGCTGCGTTTTGTTGCTTTACTTTCAAATACCTAATTTGAAATTAAAACATTGGAATAGCATACCTCAAACTAACAAGTTCCATACAAACGAAGTTTAATTTTTATTAATCAATCGAGAAGAGAATATACTTAAATCAAATTTCATTGAACTTGATTGATTAAGCTCAATGAAATTTTGTTGATAACTCTAGAATCTAACGCCTGTAATCTGTTATTTGTCAGATTTCCGTAAAGATGTCTCAAAAGATTTACATACAAATCTCTGAGCACGAGTGAGTAACTTTGAATTTTCAGATACATATTAGTTTCTAGAGAGTGCCTACGAAGTTTCATTGAGTTGATTCATTGATATTTAAATAAAATCAAAGCTCCTTTGTATGAGGCGAGCTTTAGATCTCATTCTCTTAATGATTTTCTTTGCTAAAGAGCTATCAGTAATCAATGATGTTATATGGCAATAATTATAATACGCTGCAGAGTGCAGAGTGCTCCGTCAACTTATGTAATGACAAAAGTGGTCTTTTGACTGGTTTATTGCGCTACTGATATTAATTAGCGAAGGAAAATAAATAAATACTCTTGTTTTACCGTAAACACTTTGTAGCAATTAAAATGTATTCAGTTTTATAGCATTAGGTACAGGTTGTACGAGAAATACAAAATAACATTTTAAAATTGTATGTCATTCATAAAACGTACTCGCAACTGCAAGCAATAGACATAAATTACGAGACATTGTATTAAACTCAATAATGGAAAAGCATTCGGTTGCTAAGTACAATATCTACGATCTACTATCTCGGTAGTCGGTTCCCGGCATCATAAATCGATCAACGTCACCGATTCTGTTCGCATTGCAAACGAAACAGGAATTCGTTTCGTTCTTTCCTTCCTGACCACGGTCGGAAGTTTTAAAAGAACATTCCTTATAAAACTCTCCTACCCTCCCTGTAATAGGCTATTTGTTGGGGCGCTTCCACACGTATTCGGGCTCACAATCTTTGACAATCTGTGGTTGAAAAAATTATGTATTCGGGAATTAAAAGTAGAAAATGCATCAAAAACAAATAATGCATCCAATATGGGGATATAGTTCAATGAACAAGCTCTACAGTCATCTACAATCGCTGTTTTCCCGCAAGTTTTATTTGACTCAAGGGCATAAATAAAATTGTTTCAATACAAAAACCTGAGACTCTGTTACCTGGGTACCTACTTCGATTTCTCGTTTATCTGCTTCAATGGTCTATGCTCATTGCTCACAGCTTTTGCCCACATAATTTGAACGTGTCTCTATCTGCGTTTATTTATTTTGCCCTCCTAATTATATTTTGGAACGTAGTACCTTATCGCGCGGTGCGGAAGGGGGCTAGACGGATCGACACTTTTTTGAAACCGACACTTTTTTGAAACCGATACTTTTTTGAATGTGAATTTGACATTGTGTTCGCTATTTTCGCGGTTCAATAAGGGGAATATATGCGGGAAAGGTTCCACATGTAGAAATTGTTTAAAATAAAATTGAAAATGTAAAATTCAGTCTGTCGAGCTGGGATTCGAACCATCGACTTTTAACTGTTAGGCGACTGCAGAAGCCACAAGGCTACGGAGACCCAATATTGTACCGCGAAAATACCGAACACAATGCCAAATTAATTAATCGAAAGGAACTTCGTTCCATCCGGGTGTCCCTTGACACCTCTCAAGTTTTTTATTCTCTTTCCTTTTTAAACTTTTTTTCTGCTGTTCCTACTAAGTTTCACCCTACGAAAATATTAAAAAAAAAAAAATTTGCGTTACGTAAACATTGGTTTTTATGCGAATATGTGCAGAGGAACCCTCACCAAACTCGGGTACATCGGAATACTGACGTGTCGTGTCAATAACACGGCAAAAACACCCTCGGCGACGCTAAAGAAAATGGTCTTCAGGCATTCCTCGCGAACCCTTTGGCCGTTAATAAATGTCAGCACAAGCGTTGACATTTGTGGGGTCGCGGCGCTGCGTGCGGACGCTTGTGGACACTGCAGTAATAAGAGGTAGGTAATAAAAGTTTGATACCTACCTATAAAACCTCATTTTCTGTAAAAGGAGCAGTGATAGCCTAGTGGTTAGGACCGCGGTCTCCTATTCGGGGGGTCGCAGGTTCAATCCCGGGCACACACCTCTTAATTTTCGGAGTTATGTGCATTTAACAATTCCTATGCTTTTACGGTAAAAGAAGACATCGCGAGGAAATCTACACGCCAGAGACACGGTAATATTATCTGTATACAGTATTGTAACTTCATACAAACGGACGAAGCGCGAGCTATGCCTACGCGCCTCGATCTCGGTAAGCGCTCGGTACGCAGACAGTCGCGACTGTGCCGCAGTGACGAACGGACGGTGTTATGTTTTTTAACAATAACTGCGCAATTTTTTTACTAAAAATAAGTTCAAGTACATATTTAATATGACGAGGAGGATATATTGTGCTGTTTTTGGTTGCATGAATTCGTCAATAACGCATCCAGAGATAACTTTTTTTAAATTACCTGGAAACTCTGAAAGGTAAGACTCAAAAATAATTTTACTTACTAGTAGGTAGGTACAAAATGTGTGTATTTTTAATGGATAAGGTATTTCCTTTTATCTCCCGAAAAAAAGATGTCTGGATTAATAAATAAAGTGAATAGAGTAAAGGAAAGTGATTGACACGAGTGAAATAGGTAGTTATAGGCGGTTCATGAATCACGATACGGTACGTACGCTTGTGTTAAAACCTCGGGGCATGTGTGTTTTGTTTTGTTAGTTTGTATAATTCAATGTAAAGACGTGGTATTTTATTATTAATAATACAGCCGACTCTCGTTGATTCGAAACTCGAGGGACTATTACGAGATATAATAAGGGAAATATTACGAATTATCGAGTGTTTGAAATATCAAATGGTTCGAAATTTTTAAGAGAAAATAAATAAAATTTCGAATTATTAAGTGTTGATGTTTTTGATGCTTTGAGTAGACGCGAACTCTTTTGCTTTTTTCCTTTAACAAGTTTCCGCTAATAGACACTTTTTGTCCTCTACACTGCTGCTATAACAACATATACCACTAAAAACCGTTTTTTTCTCTCGGTATTTCGCATTCTCTTCGCATTTTTATTGAACACTTCCTATTTAATTCACAAAGTATTTTATTTGTTTATATAAAAAAAAGTATATTTACAATCACAAAACTAAATGGAAACACAAAGTAGGCAAATGTAATTAAAATGCTGGAGGCGGGCAGCCCTATCGCATGTTTAGGTACCGCGCGGCTGTAGGCATTTATGTCAAAGATACGGCCGAGTTACAATACTGTATACAGATAATATTACCGTGCCAGAGAGTTGTAATAAGAGGTAGGTAATAAAAGTTTGATACCTACCTATAAAACCTCATTTTCTATAAAAGGAGCAGTGATAGCCTATTGGTTAGGACTGCGGTCCTATTCCCTATTCGGGGGGTCGCAGGTTCAATCCCGGGCACACACCTCTGATTTTTCGGAGTTATGTGCTTTTAAGCAATTTCTATGCTTTAACGGTGAAAGAAAACATCGTGAAGAAACCTGTACATTATTTACTCGTGTGCCTGTACTCCTGAGAGTTCTCCACAAGTTCTCAAAGGTATGTGAAGTCTGGGTGGATTATGGCCTATTTTAACCATGCTTGCATAAGAGAGAGAAGACCTGCGATCAGTAGTGAAACGTTAATGGGTTTTTAATGATTATGATGGTGATGATGATGATGACACATAGAAATGATTTGCCACATTATATTGCTTTGAAGGCAATCTAGAAGCCTCACCTAACGGTTTAAGGTGCAGACTGAAAACTGAAAGGTCTACGATTCGATCCCCACCCGTTGTACTATTGTCGTACCCACTCCTAACACAAGCTTTCTGCTTATTTGGAGGGGAGAGGAGAATATTGGTCAAGTTCAGCTAGGCTAATATTAACCTGAATATATGAATAGAAAATTAGTGCCAAAGTGGGTCATAAGTTCGATAGGAAACTTAAACATGTCAAAAGTTTTTTTTAGAATAGAATAGAAATGTTTTCTATTCAAATAAACTTTTTTACAAGTGCTTTTGAATCGTCGATGAGTCTACCACTGGTTCGGAATGCCCTTCCTGCCTTCCTTTTTCTAATCATTGATCAAACTAACTAATAAACAGTTAATGACTTCCTATAATATATAAGTATAGCTAACAGACTCTACCGCTTGGCGCCAACTGTATTAGAACCTATTAGGACTTCCTATAATATATAAGTATAGCTAACAGACTCTACCGCTTGGCGCCAACTGTATTAGAACCTATTAGGACTTCCTATAATATATAAGTATAGCTAACAGACTCTACCGCTTGGCGCCAACTGTATTGGAACCTATTAGCTATAGCTATGGCAGGAAACCTGATAGTATGACGTTAATTCCTAGGGTAGGAGGGTTACTCGTTTATAATGCCACCTGTTTATACATATCCGTCCGTCCGTGGAACTTTTTATCCCGAAAATCTAAAAGTCTCCATGGGATTATTAAAAACCTAAATCGACGCGGACGAAGACGCTTCCGATCGAACATGACGAAGCTTACGAGTTACGATAGTCCTTACAAGTTTATGTTTAGTAGTGTAGAAGTATTTTACGTAAAATTACGTGTTTATTACTATTTAGGAATGTTACGCGATACTTGCCGCACGCTCTACCACTGTTACAATTAGATTTGTGTGATTTTTGGATATTTTGGTTATTAGATTTCATAGTCCGTGTAAATGACGGTAAATCATGCATAATGCCTGTGTACCCTTACACATTAATCGTTAAATTCTAAATGCAATAGTGTATTATTTTGTACAGTACCCGGCGATATATATTGCACATCGGCCTTTGGAATAAAACGCTATATCTATTCTATTGCAAGGAAAGCTAGCCAGAAATTCACGTAGTAATTACTGAAATCTCTTCACAATCGGCGAGCACATCACGTAACATATATAAAAAAAATGCAGTCGAACTGTGAATAGAATAGAATAGCGTTTTATTCCAAAGGCCGATGTGCAATAAATATCGGCGGGTACTGTACTTTAATCATGCAGCAATGGAGGAAGGGATTGACGAAAGCTTTGTATGCATATAGTTGAAGACCTATTGGAAGAATGGTCTATAGTCTATACCACTCTTTATCTTGGAAAAACACAGGTATCTCGTGGGATTTAAAAAAAGTTAGGGCGGGCGAAAACTGTTGTTAAAGGTAGACATTGCACCATTCTGAGGTTACGTAGTAAAACAAGGACCTATTTTATATAGGTTCGTCATGTCTGTCTGTCGCAACTTTTAACGTGAAATCTATTTTCCTCTTCAACTAGATACTTCTGATCTACAAACTTTCTTAACATTTTAAACTAGCTGATTCCCGCGACTTCGTCCGCGTGGATTTAGTATTTAAAATCCCTCGGGCGCTCTTTGATTTTCCGGGATAAAATGTAGCCTATGTCACTCTCCAGGTCCTCAACTAAACCGATGCAAAAACTCACGTCGATCCGTACCTGTGTTGTGGCGTGATTGAAGGACAAACCAACAAACATGATGATAGTTTAGTACATTTATGATGAACAGGTTCGTGTAAAAGATCGAAGTTAACAAAGAATCAAAGTACCTAAGAAAGCATTTTAACCATGTGAATGTATTATTGAGTTGGTCTTTTGGCTTGTGTGTAAAGAAAAAAGTAGTTAACACCACTTTCCTATCAACACAAGTCAATAAAGTTGTTAACATTATCAAATCTCTCCAACAAAGACGCATCAATCGTCCATTAGCTTTCCTCAATAGAAAACCACCAGCGTGACACGCACAAACACTCGGCTACGGACGGACAGTCATTATCACTATTGTTATGTGATGGTTATCGAATAAGATCTCAACGGCTCCCGGACGAGCGTCCAAATTGGCCGAAACCAACCCAACTAATTCCGTAAGACAACCGTGTCCACTAATATACTGGAAAAAACTTAGCTTAATAAAATCTACAGGTAGGGTGGTAACATCTTTCCGCTTCAATTCACGCTACATTCTAATTCGAACTTAAGTCACTACAGAATAAAGTACAGTTTTGTTTGTAAGACGATGGGTGGTTACGGTGTTTCTTGCAGTTATAATTGATATCTTGGTGTATCAGAACGCAGGACGTTAACGCAAGGTGTTCGCAAGGTGCGCGCCGACCGTTGCGTTGCGTCGGTGTAATAATAGCCGCAGCCGTGACACCGGCGTGTAACAACTGATTAGTGGAACGACATCTTGCGCCGATCGGCAGATAGCGGTAACGACGCTGTCTCTATCTACACTTTCACTTCTTGCCTATTTCTATCCCGAGCGACGATATGTGGCCGACCTAATTGGGTATTCGACTGATATTTGGGATTGGGATAATCCTCTGGGGTGAAAGCACTAACGCAGATGATATTTTTATCCTGCAAAAAAAGTGTATCCGCATCCTAGTAAATATAAAACCACGCGAAAGTTGTAGACCTCACTTCCTAAACAAAAAAATCTTAACATTACCCTCAATCTATATAATGGAGATGGCTTTATTTGTGAGAAAGCATTACAACCTATATACAACTACGGAGAATACAAAAAAACAAGAACGAAGCACGCGTCGCAAAAATAAACTTGCATATCCCAAATGCAAATTAAAAATTTCTACCCGCGGCCCATTATATAGATCAATTAACATATATATAATAAAATCCCAAATTATATTACAGATGAAAATAATATTAGAACCTTTAAGCGAAAACTAAAAGAATGGCTAATAAGAAATAGCTTCTACGAGGTAGACGAACTATTCCAAAAATAGCAGTAAACTTTAAGACCTCAATTGCGCATCAGGCTATGTTCTAAAATGAATTAGATATTATCATAATGTTATGACGAACTATTTTGACATACGAATGACTTCCAATCTGTTAATGAATAATATTGATTCGACTTTTAACTACTTAATTTATTCTAACCTACTTATGTAACTTTGCAACGCCCTAAAGGGGCCTCATGTAATCTAACAATATATTATGTAATTAAGTGGAAATACATGAATTCAAATAATAATAATAAATAAATAAATAAATATATTTAAATATGTGATAGAGCTTATGACCAATTATGACATATGGACTTAATCAATCTGACGAACCATTTTGACATATTATTGAATGACATATTGATTGATTATCATTTTCCTAGAAATTCAAATCGTTAACCTATAATATTGTATTCCGATCTGTTAATGAATAATATTAATCCGACTTTATTTAATACGAAATCGAAAATATTTTTATAATGACATAATATTATTATTAATTAATTTTATTAATTACATACGACTCTATCAATATTAAACCTAACCTAATTACTTTGTAACTTTGCAATGCCCTGACGGGGCCTCATGTAATCTAACTATATAATTAAGTGTAAGTGGATACATGAATGCAAATAAATAAATAAATAAATAAATATTTTTAGGGTTCCGTACCCAAAGGCAGCCCGCACACAGTCAATATTATTGTCAATAAAAATATTGACAATATTTTTTTAATATGAAATAATATTGATCAATCCTTCGCCCCGCACACACGCAATTTTATTGACAATATTCGAAAATATTGACAATAATATTGACTGTGTGCGGGCTGCCACAGGTTGCCAACGGGACCCTATTACTAAGCCTCCGCTGTCCGTCCGTCCGTTCGTCCGTCTGTCAGCGGGCTGTATCTCGTAAACAGTAATAATAAATAGACAGTTGAAATTTTCACATATTGTGTATTTCTATTGCCGCTATAACAACAAATAATAAAAATAAAATAAAATCAAAAATAATGGGGGCTCCCATACATGGAAAAGGAGTCGAAATAAAATTTTATTTTTTTACCCTGGCATGTGGGGTGTCATCGTCTAGAACTCATTAAGTGAAGTTCAAATATGTATGTTCAAACTAAACTAGTTAGGAATGTAAAATTTTGGTATATTATGTATTATATAGTGTATTTAAACAACAAATACTGAAAACACCTATTTATAATACGGTTTGTAAGTTGTGACCAAAACAAACGAGCATTTTTTCCCCATATGCTAATTTAGTACTTTCTAAGAACTAAGACATCTAAATATGTATCTAGTTTTAAAAAAATTATTTGGTCACATGTACGGAACCCTAAAAGAGCGAGGCCCGACTCGCACTTGGGCGATTTTTTATTTATTTAAAATAACGTTTTTAAATAGTATAACACAATGCCATTTTTCCTTTTTAAATAGCGGAAATATAGAGTTTTAAAGTTTCTTGTTAGACAGAGAGAGAGCGCTACTGAATTGTGATGTCACAAGTCAGCAGCACCATACACGCTACACCGAAAAATTCGTTTTAAAAAAAGACAGATACAGCCGCAGTAAAACAGCTTATAACTTATTAGTTTTTGCCCGATTTACTAATTATTATCTGTTTTTACAAATGGTATTCTTACGTAACAATATTTACGAGTAGGTAGGTACCTCAATATCAAGCTCTTGAAATCCATAGGTTTGTGATAGTTCTCCGCTGCATGTGAGCCTAAAGCTATTATACTTATGTAAAATCCTTAATTTACTGTGGTTTATGGATATAGCTATTAAGTCAAGTCAACACGCGATCGATCGAGCGTTTATGAACGTGATAAGTTGCAAATTCTCAACAAATTAACCGTGTCATTACTGTAAATAACGACGCATGCGTGTGCGTACGCGTACATACTTCATGTACCCGTTTCAATTATTGTGCAACTCTTGCATATCGGCGCAATTAATGTTGTACGATTTAAAGCCCCAAGCACACGTGACGTGAAGGAATAACGTCAAGCTTAACGCGGGGCGATTTATAGAGCGCACTTTGAGACTGTCTAAAAATTTTCGCACACCGGTATACTACGGCCGTTCAGAGAATGCGTTCCTGACACGTCGCGTTTGAACTGACGACGTAACTTTGTAATGGCGTTGCAGTTACGATAAAAATGTTATTGCTGGTTGTTTACCGTTTTAACAATTGATGAGCATTAAAACAACATTATTATATCAATAAAATCAATTAATGTTATAATTTTGTGACAGTTGTCGTGACTAACTGACAGGTGTCAGGAACGCATTCTCTGAACGGCCGAACTTTAATGAAGAGTTCTATGCAATCAAAACAAAAATATTTGAGCGTAAAAGAACCAGAGTCGATAACTTTAGTTCGTCTGAGGATAGCTCGTGCTACTATTAGAACCTTTGAGTTAATACTCAAAGAATAGAACATATAGCTCAGTGTATTAGGAACTGAAAAGCACTACCTAATTAGTGGAACGACAACTTCCTAATACACTGAGCTATATGTTTTATTCTGATTATAATCAGTTGCAATGGGTGGGGCACATAGTTACAGGATTACAAGGTTACTGTGGCGCAAAGGAACATTAGCAAGGTATTACAACTCCTAGGAACGGCGTAGGACACGTTTTCATCGCGCGTCGCAGCAGTCCCTCGTGGAGTCTGTTCAGGCCCTTAGGGGCCATCCATAAATTACGTCACACGTTGAGTTGAGGGGGTTTAAAAGATTATGTGACGTCACATGTTGAAATCTAAAAAACTTTAAAATATTATGTAGGTACCTCCATTATAGTATCTCCATTATCTAAAATATTTGACTTTATTTTAATTCTATTAAAGATTATTTTTGATTTAAATAAAACATAAAGGAGATTGGCGAATTCCTGAGAACTTCTAAAATATAAAATTGAAAAATATGTGACGTCACGCTAGGTGGGGAGGTTCACAAGTGTGACAAGGACGGGGGAGGGGTCAAAAAACCATAAAATTTGTGTGACGTAATTTATGGATGGCCCCTTACAGTTAAGACATTATTGGTTTTTTCATATTTATCTACATTAATTATGCTGTCATTACCGTTCTTAAGAAATTCGTCTCTTTCAATCAAGCACCAATTTTTTTGTCGTCAGTTAAATGATGACATAAAATTATTTTAGTAATCTTAAAATGTGAAAATGAATTGAATTCGTAATTATGATTTCGTGACTTCAGTTAGGCCGGCAGCTAATTATCAGAAAGTTTCTGTCAGAGGAAATTTTGATGGATGGTATATATACCCTTCTGACATTCGCCAGATGCACGGAACAGAAAGTTTTCTGATGATAATATTATGCGATCATCGATCGATGCAATCTTTTTATAATCTTTAGGGTTTCAGTGTTTCACCAACTTATTGATGTATTATTTTACATCTATTACCTTTAAATACGATTTCCCTTGATTGAAATTTTTTTTTATGTGCCTCAAAGTTAAGGGCAAAAGTTGAACTGAGTGTTTCTTCCATAGATTTATTAGATATCTATTTTACTGCCGTAAGTAACCGAATTTGATGTATCAATAAGTGCAACTTCTGGTGACTTCTTCTTATTTTGGCGTGAACGCGACGAATTGTGACGAATTGTCTTTTGAAATCTGGTCATTGCGATATCAGATTCGCTTTCCTTTTCTATCTTTAGGTATTGCCGTAAGAGATTTTTTCGCTCCTCACTCCTTTGTATATCTTTTACGGTACCTTGTAAATATATTAAGTTTATTCTGCTTAGGGCTTATAAGGCCGCTAGGTCCTTTGAATCAGGTTATGTAAGAAAATAAAAAAGGTATGCGTAAAAAATTATTAATATCTAAACATTCAAGAATACCAATTACAACTTACCGTTCGTGTTGCTATTAATACCTTGTAATATTTTTTCATTACCGATGTCAAACATATATTTTAACCCTTTCAGCAGTTTAGTCACACAATAGTATTATTTCGCTCATCGCAAGCACAAGCACAGTTTAGCTATCACACAGTATGGAAATACTCATTATTATGTTGTAGGCTGAATATCGTCCAGCCTTTTTGCATGCTGAACTCATAAAATTATATCTATGGATATGTAGTGGTATCCTCTATAATGTGTCTCTTCACCTGACGCAAAATATACACTAATAAAAATACAATAAGCAACACGTGAACGGCGCAAAACCCCAAAAAAGTTACTGGAAAAGAAACTGATAGGTTGTGGTAGCTAAAGAAGGTCTAAAGACCAGGTGGATTGGTAGGTGAAGAAGGACGTAAGGGGTTTTAGCGGTTCGAAGCTGGAAAGAAGCTGTTTCTGACAGCTTCAACTAAATGCTTACATGCTTAATTCTACAATACTCTCAAAATAAATCTTCGCAACGTAGTAATTTATTTGGATTTATTTAAAAAAACAGCTGGACGTGGCAGTGAGAGTTTGAGTGTAATAAGATCGAGCAGTGCGAGCGACGCACCATGTGGCTTAAGAAGTAGGTTCGCTCGACTCTGAACTGTTAGATAGCTAGGCTGTGGTTTTCGTACAAGGTGCACGCATTCGTTCGTGTCAACCGAAACTTATCGACGGCTCGCGCGTACACTTGTAATTATGGTGTCGTGCGTAAAATATTCAATTTCGACAGCAATAACCGCCGCGGCGAAGTTATCGCGCCGATAAACAGCCGGTGAACTGAATAAATGTTTTAGATAAGTGATGTTTTAATTCATACTCTGTAAGTACATATGAAGCCTGGGTCTATAAAACAAAGAAGGCCTTTAGAACTAGAACCCGCATTTATACATGACTTACACATCTAGGTATATCTACAAATAAATAAAATTTAAATGTTACATTGGACCTTTATTTATTCTACCTACACAAGTTTTTACTGCGTGGAGTAAGTTTATTTTCATGACAAGATGGCCCTTGACTGCTATCTCACTTCATGGTAAGTTATGATTAAGTCTACGATGATAGCGGAATAACTTGGAAGGGGATGAAATTCTCAAATTGCCCCTGCCGGTAATTGAAACAGAGTCCTTCCGTTTGTAAGACAGAAGCACTCACCGCCAGAGAGGTCAGTCAAAAGATCGTCGTAGATTTTTCAAAAAAATCGGCCAAGTGCGAGTCGGGCCTCGCTCTTTTAGGGTTCCGTTAAAAAAAAATTAAATAAAAATATTTCCATGTACCCATGGAAATATTTTAATTTATTTTTTTTAATTTAATTTAATTTTTATTATTTGTTGTTATATCGGCAATAGAAATACATATTATGTGAAAATTTCATCAGTCTATCTATTACGGTTTACGAGATACAGCCCGCTGACAGACGGACGGACGGACAGCGTAGGCTTAGTAATAGGGTCCCGTTGGTACCCTTTGGGTACGGAACCCTAAAAAGTAAAATATTTAATTACAAGTAGTCACTGCTTACCGTCATTGACTTATTGCTATGATATGTTAAGTTTTATTGTTGAAAATGTATGTATCGATGGGGTTGATATGCCAGCTGGTAGAAAACCCAAAAAAAATCGATAAAAAAAGTATAAGGTTAATTATCTAAGTGTTTATCGATACAAATCCGCATTAATGGTACACAATACAATAAACAGGTTTGAGTGACGATATCTTGTGCTTCTCGATTGAGCAAGTACAATAATATAATCGCACGGTAATGGGTGCCATTACGCACACGGGGGATAATTACAATGTTAAGTGGCGTGCTTTCGTGGCGACTCGTTACGCGGCGACCGCGGACCGGCGGTACAATGTTGCGGCCTGAAATGGGTCACAACACGCAATTCTCTGGTTTGTCTGAGATCACAAGGAGACATAAGCCCATTTCCACCAACGCACAACGTTCCCCAACTTTAAAAGGCTACCTAAGCTAAGTTAAATGACGCTTTCTGGCAAATTCGTTTTCACGGAAAACTAAAAACTGAAAATGATATTTGGTAAGGGATTGTATTTAGGGGCTACCTACATAAAGCGACTCCTACTTAGGGGATGATTTAGGTATGTTTGGTGAAAACGGACATGATCCTACTAGGACGGCAGTAGGAGTCATAACAATACACCCATATTATACAAATACAAAGGTTTTATTTTAACGCTAAATTGTTCGCATTTGCATATTTAGAAAATAGCGTTTTCTACATTATTTAGTCGTCTTAACCTTTAGCCTTCTACTGGGCATGTTGCTTGCACGGATTGCGGCTTGTATCTTGTTGCTAACTACTAGCTTCAGATTATCCATCTACTTAGTGGGGGTCAAACACCAACACTGAGTTTCTTCATACGAGGTCGCCGTTCAAGAACCTTGGGCTCCAACGTCTACGATTCTTAACGCTATGTATCTCTTTATTGTCACTTTAGTTTCATGACTTTATGGGTGGTGTCCGTTAACTTTACAATCTCCTCAAATCTGATTTGATTCCAGAGGGATATTTCGAGTATAGCTCCATTGCCTATTATCATGCCCATAGTTGACGACCATGTTTAGGATGCTCAAGTCTTCACTTGTACCGTGTTACGCCAGAAAATTCATCAAAATACCTACTGTAAAATACGTCTCAAACTGTAAATCAAGAATAGCATTAGCATAAAATTAAAAAAAATCGGCCAAGTGCGAGTCGGGCCTCGCTCTTTTAGGGTTCCGTTAAAAAAATTAAATAAAAATATTTCCATGTACCCATGGAAGTATTTTAATTTAATTTTTTTAATTTAATTTAATTTTTATTATTTGTTGTTATAGCGGCAATAGAAATACATAATATGTGAAAATTTCATCTGTCTATCTATTACGGTTTACGAGATACAGCCCGCTGACAGACGGACGGACGGACGGACGGACGGACGGACGGACGGACGGACGGACAGCGTAGGCTTAGTAATAGGGTCCCGTTGGTACCCTTTGGGTACGGAACCCTAAAAATTGACGCCTCAACAAAGTTTACGCAAAACTGTTATCTTACCGCAAAGGCCGTTAAAATTTCAACAATTACCGAAAAAATAATGAGTATTGATACAAAAGAGTGGACAAATTTACGATTGCGTGCGTCCGCCGGCGCGCAGGTGGAACGGGTCAGATTGACACGTTCGCCGGAATTAATGGCCTCGTAAAACACAAAACACGCCGGCCCGTGCTAATACTCCGACCGAAACTTTAGATTTTGCTGGTTTCTTCTAATTTAGAAAGAAATCCTAAGCATCGTAATCAACTGGACACTGTTTGCTAAATAGACATCTCATAATAAGGAAGAGACCAGCTTCCACTTCATAGCTGAGTGCCCTATGTACTCATTGGTAAGATGGGAACTGCAAGGTAAGGATATATTAAGCAAAGAAGACCAGACAAACCTTTCAGTAGGGGACATAGTTAGGTGTATGAAAGCTACAGGTAGGTTTGAGGGGGTGTGCTGCCTGGGCACCAGTAACCTGTGTCCAAATACGGGGAATTGGGTGGAATAGTTCTGACACAGGACTGATCACCCGCCTGGCGTTGGCAGGCGTCCCCTCCACAAATACAATACAACACAAGCATCGTAATCAAAAATCCAAGGTACTTCTGAGTTTGAGAGATTTCTATATTCTTTCTTCTTTGTCAACCGATACACCGCTGGTTTCTTGTATAGACTTCATCATCTTGTATTCTTTGGCTCCCGGCTAATCGTTTTATGTCGTTGATCCATCTATTGAGCGTTCTGTAATTTCAATAAATTGACGACTTTTCACCATAGAAATAGGAAGACGAGTCGTAATTCCTAGTTCCATGCTTCTCACCTAATTTCAGTGACGTTAAGGTTGAAAACAAGAGTCTGCCCGCGAAATTCAAATTTAATTTGGTTTTTCGCAATTTATAAACTAATACGACAAAGTAGGCTTACGGCCTTCTAATTGCGCCAGTGGAATTATCACCTTCACAGGCTTACATAAAAATCTTTACTTGAAAGTGACCAGTTTAAGAAATTAATCAAAATACTGAGTTGGACGTGAGTTACTCACAAATTAGTCGATATTTTGATTAATTTCTTAAACTGGACACTTTCAAGTAAATTTTTTTATATAAACCTGTGAAGATGATACTGCCATTGTCGCAATTAGAATGCCTACTTTGTCGTATTAGTTTACAAATTGCGAAAAACAAAATTAAATTTGAATTTCGCGGGCAGACCCTTGTCTTCAACCTTAAATAGTGACATTTGAATCGTAGTATTTATTCTCTACTCCATCATCATTGATGTGGAATCTGTCACCTAATCATGGGCTTCGGAAGTCATCAAACGTATCACAAAAAATAAATCGGCTCTCTATACTCTACATTTATCTCATCTATTTAATAAGCTAGCCAAGTCAAAGATAAGGCATATCTCCGGCCTATTCCATTACGTACAAACGGTCCGCGATCGCTTCGAGATACGTCACCTATTTACTATAACCCTCTGGTTTACGAGGCTATAAACACCGGGGAGTGCGTTACGGGGTCGCGTCGTAGTAAATTCCGTGATAACACTCTCCGAGTGGAGGCGCCGGCCATCTGATAGCGGCGGCCTCCGCGACCCGGCAAGTGTCGAGACTTAGATGACATTGCAACTATCGAGTACGACGTGTTAAATGTCGAGACAAACTTTTACTTGACTTTGAGCATTTCCAAAACAATGTTTTCAGGATTTAAGCAATGGAATAAGATCTCCTATTTGAGGGGTCGCGGGCTCGATTTCAAACACTTGACTTTTCGGGGTTATGTACTTTTAAGCAATTAGTTTATTAGATATCACATGCTTCAACGGTAAAGGAAATAGAATAGAATAGAAACGTTTTTTATTAGAAACTTTTTTACAAGTGCTTTTGAATCGTCGATGAGTCTACCACTGGTGCGGAATGCCCTTCCTGCCGAGAAGAACCAGCAAGAAACTCGGCGGTTGCTCTTTTCAAAACAAGTTTACAATTCAATAGATACTATGCTATGAATGCAGTGTTTCCACAATGAGTTCCACAAAAGCATACCTAATTATAATTCAACACGTTAAGACGGGCAGACAGAAAGCAGCATTCCCGCTGGTGGCACCTGTTCACGAGCATGACGCATAATCCAGCCATTGCTTCGCTTAACCATATTTGAGGGAACGTAACAATCGTGACAACGTAACAAACAAATCATCGTGAGTCAATGCAAATTGGCAAAAAAATTGGGCCAGAGTGGTGGACTATGGCCTGTAACCCTTCTCTGAGAGGAGACCTGTGCTCAATAGTCAGCCATAAATTCTGTGATAAAACTCTTCGAGCTCACATCTGGTAGCTCTGGGACCCGAGGTAAGTGTCGTGAAGATGACATTGCAACTATTGAGAACGACGTGTTAAAAGTCCAGACAAACTTTTGGTTAAGTTAAGTTTTGTAGTCCTCCAACAAAGAAAACAACATAGGGTTGATTTATTATTTTGTTTGCGACCAAAATTATGCCTACCATTATCTTCGTCTATCTCCTTACGACGTGCCCAACTAATACCTCAGCGTTGTTAGTGGCGTCTCATCAATAATCCCCGGATTAGCCGGGTGGTCAGCTTACGCAAATACAATCGGATTGTACCCGGACCGTCCCAACTATGTCCGGATAATGCGGCCGGTTGTGATTGACGCGGCCCGCTGACCGGACTCAAGGGGTTGTAAGACGTCTCTACTGGAAAATGATTTTACAATAGAAATAAGTAGAAACAAGATTCCTAAGGACCAAAAGACATCTCTCACGCAATTCGTAACATGTGATCGAATGAGATAGGTGAATACTATATAGAATAGGTAGGTACACTTGAACAGGATGTTTCACTATGTTCTTTTCTATTGTCCATAGCATAACGCTATTTTACTCTTTCTTTCTGCTTTCTGCTACATCTATGACAGTAGTTTTGTTTGCACTACTTAGCCTGCAGTCAAATCGATATCGAAAAGTGCATTTATACGAATATAATCTATAAGCAGCCTCTGGTCGAACAGGCTTGACTTGAACTGAACTGAGGCTTCTCATCCACCTCCAACGATGAAAATAGGACAAAATACGGCGAGCGTCAATGCGCAAACAGCTTGCTGAAGCGTACCTAGCTGTTCTCGATCCTTGATCCCTAATGGATACGAACCACTTAAGTTGTTCTACGATTGGTTAATTTCATCCATCTCAAGTCTCAACCCATAGCCGGCTGGGCACAAGTCTCCTCTCCAATGAAAAGGGTTCGAGCCATAGTCCACCATATTGGACGAGTACAGATTGCGCAGACGATCTTGTTCGATACCAGGTAGAAACTACGAATAGGTTTCTATAACTTGCAATTTGCGGATTTAGATAGATCTCATTCATCATTAGCAACCCATCACCGGCTCACTACTAAGCGCAGGTCTCCTCTCAGAGAAGGGTTATAGGCCATAGTCCACCACGCTGGCCCAATGCAAATTGGCGGACTTCAAATACCTTCAAGAACATTATGAAGAACTCTCAGGTGTGCAGGTTTCCTCACGATGTTTTCCTTCACCGTTGAAGCAAGTGATATTTAATTGCTTAAACGCACTTGACTCCGAAAAGTCAGAGGTGCGTACCCGGGATTGAACCTGCGACCCCCCGAATAGGAGACCACAGTCCCAACCACTAGGCTATCACTGCTTTTAGAGTAGATAGATCTACCCTTACAAAAATTATTTCGAAATGTTAAGTTAATACCCTCTTGCAGTATTCACATTCGAAACTAGTTGGTGGAAATAAGACGCAACGGTAATATATTCCATCGCATATATTAGTTAGCACATACTGCACATAGTTGTGAGCACATGCAGCGTCCACAAAACGCTGCCGGAACACTGTTTGCTCGGCTTGTTTGCGAGCGGGGCGCGCGGGAGGCAATCAGGGCATGGAATTTGTTTTATTTATTGTCCAAGACGCTGATTTGAGATTCATGTTTATTTTCCATATTGGTAAAGGATTTTTTTATTTCAATACATTTCCTGAATTTAAATTTTCTGCTTCATACCTATTGGAAAGTTTATTTCGCATTCGGACACGGACATTCATGTTTATGTGGTAAATATATATTTTGTAGTTTTACGAGTAAATAGTAGGTAATAAAACATAATAGTTAATTTATATTAAATTATCGTTAGATACCTATAGAAAAAGCCGTGATAGCCTAGTGGTTTGGACTGTGGTCTCCTATTCGGGGTGTCGCAGGTTCGATCCCGGGTACGCACCTCTGACTTCGCGAAGTCAAGTGCGTTTAAGCAATTAAATATCACTTGCTACAACAGTGAAGGAAAACATTGTGAGGAAACCTGCACACCTTCTTTCTTCGAGTTCTTCATAATGCTCTCGAAGGTGTGTGAAGTGGGCCAGCGTGGTGAACTATGGCCTATAACCCTTCTCTGAGAGGAGACCTGCGCTCAGTAGTGAGCCGTTGATGGGTTGATGATAACCTATAGATAAGTGTGTATATAGTGGTAGCTTAGGTTCTCTGTGTCTAATAATATAAGCAGATGAAAAATCAAGGAATAATGCAGTTGACTTGAACAGGCGTAGCAAACTAACGCGAAAACTAGCTGGGTGCCCAAGCCTCACTTCAGAAAGTCTTTGATAGCCTGGGCGTCCTGCTACGCTTTTAAGAGTGGGTGTGCGCTCGTTAACAGTAAACAGATTTGATTTTTACAGTAGTAGATCAAGTTTCAACTATCCGAAAAAAACACGCAAGAATTACATCATACTGCCAAGGGACGTGTTTGGGCAAAAACATAAAATGATGAAATTTGTTCGATAATAAAAAATCGCGAAGTTAGGTCTAATTTTTAACCAATATTCATTTATTTTCAATGTGTTGCATATTACAGTGCCAAAATTTTTACATTAAATTCCGATTGATATTATCAAGAGAGTAGCCTAGCGAATTGAAAAGAAAAAAATTCTTTTCAAAAAACCGACTTCTAACGCCACTACAAAGTATAAAAATAATTTTAGTTTGTCCACGTTAGTTGAAGTCGGGCGGGCCTATATAAAAACTATGAAACCGATGCGCGACGCTACAGAATATGATAGACTCGTTTGTAGAAGTCGAGCGAGCATCGCGAGTCGGTTTCATAGTTTGTATTTTAGGCCCGCCCGACTTCAACAAACGTGGACAAACTAAAATTATTTTTATACTTTGTAGTGGCGTTAGAAGTCGGTTTTTTGAAAAGAATTTTTATTTTAAGCTTTTAAGTGTAGTATCCTATGATTGAGGAGCTAGGACCTGGAGCTCCATGATGTAGTCCATACTTGTTACCTACAATATCAATTCGTAATCGAAATTTCCTAAATCGCCATAGTTTTAGCCTGCAGCATCAGGCTTGAGGAGTTGAAGGTTAAAATTTTTATGGGACCATTTCGCAAACATACTCTGTCGATTAAAAAAAAAATCACGCGAATCGGTCCAGTAATCCCGAAGAAATCGGTGGACATACATAGAAAAAAAAAAAAAAAAAAAGATACCGGCCGAATTGAGAACCTCCTCCTTTTTGGAAGTCGGTTAATGAATATTTTACGAGTTACAAAGTATTTTGGCGCTCACTACACTTCTATTCCGCGCAAAACGCTTTCTTTTGTCGCGCCTCACATGAGGTTGTGGCTATGTTTTATCTCATCGCGAAATCTGATTTTTTTTGGGGTTACACGCGCTCTTAAGGACCTTCAAAATATAAGTAAAATGTCGCTCCAATTTTGAATCATCGTTAAGACTTTCTGACGTTTTTAGGGTTCCGTAGTAAACAAGGAACCCTTATAGTTTCGCCATGTCCGTCCGTCTGTCTGTCTGTCTGTCTGTCCGCGGTTAAGCTCAGAGACTATTGGTACTAGAAATCTGTAATTTGACAAGGGTATAAATATCAATCACGCCGACAAAGTGGTGAAATAAAATTGTGAAAAATATTTTTTTTAGGGTACCTCCCCTACATGTAAAGTGGGGATGAATTTTTTTTTCTCATCTATCCCATAGTGTGGGGTGTCGTTGAATAGGTCTTTCAAAAACGTTGTGGGTGTGGGAACACCATTTTTCAATTCATTGATCCGTTTGTGAAATATGATATTTTAAAGTGCTAAATTTTATTAGAGTCAAGTGTCCCCCCCCTCTGCCAGCTAAATGGTTGTATATAGGATACAAGAAAAAATTCACAGCAGTAGTATATATAATGAATTTTATAGGAAAACTATCACGGCTAAGTAGGGTTCATTAGTAAAAGAGTTATATCGGTTTTTCTAAGTTAGATATTACACGTATAAGTTGCATATTTTGTAGTATATTATAGTATTTAAACCATGGAACTCAAAATGTATGTTGAGACTTTCAACTACGGAACCCTACACTGCGCGTGGCCCGACACGCACTTGGCCTGTTTTATTGTATTGAAAATCTGCCAAAACGTCTAAATTCCCAAGTTAAACGTCAGGTGAAATTGGCACTTAGGGCCACTTGCAGAAGTCTGGGTTATCTGAATAAGAGTCAACTGCGCGTCAGACATTAAATTAATCGTCTTGCGCCTACAAGAGTTAGCAACAAACCCACCAAAGTTGAACGGTTAAATGACTAGTAAAAAATAGACTTTTTTTTTTATTTTATTCGATGACAAGATAGTCCTTGACTGCGATCTCACCTGATGTTAAGTAACGATGCAGTCTAAGATGGTAGCGGACTAACTTGGAAGGGGTATGGCAGTGAAAATTGAACCCATACCCCTAATCGGTTTCTACACGCCATCGTGCCGGAACGCTAAATCGCTTGGCGGCACGTCATTGACGGTAGGGTGGTACATAGCCACGGCCAACGAAAGCCTCCCACCAGGTCAGACCAGAGACAATTCAGAAACTATAAATTCCCAAATTGACCCCGCCGGGAATCGAACCCGAGACCTCCCAGTTAAAAGACCACAGCGCTCACCACTGCGCCAGGGAGGTCGTCAAAACTTACAAAATGCAATATTTCCGATCTGAACTCCCACATTACATGGAGTCTGAAGCGCAAGGAAGAACGGTCCTTGTCATAGTACGGCAATGTGAAGGAAAATCCGCTTCTGCCATCAGGAGTAACGAAGACCTCAAACGTCTTGTTAGTCAAAAACATGGAATTCCGCCAAATGATGCAACCCTACAATAGATTTTACCGTTTAAATTCTGAAACAAAGTTGAGCCTTTACTTTATGAAAAAGGCAGTTTTAGTTTTAATTTTAATTTTTTATACTAATCACAGAATGAATGAACTCTGGTCTGCTGCGTCAGATAATTGTTATGTCTTATCATCATCACTAATATTAATTTATAAATTTTGTCGAAAATATCGTTATGTCTTATCGTTAACACTAATATTAATTTATAAATTTTGTTTAAAAAAACCATTTTTGAGTGTTGACAGCTATTGTAAAGGGATGTTCCTGCACGATTTTTATCTATTGGTCCATTTAGTCGATTTTTATCTATCCAGCTATGCACTAAACATAATATATACTACCATACTCCTTCATACACAGGAAAAGACATTAAACTTTGCTAATACATCACTCACCAAACACTATACACTTATACTATCCTTTTTACTATATTACAACCTGGCCAGACTATGCCCTACTATTGGAAGTTTCAAACATATTAACTATTTCATACTTATTTTTCATAAAAATAAACTGAACTTAGTACTACAGAACTGGCCCTCTTATACCCATATTCATATTATAATATACTCATATTTATATTACACTCATATTTTTTATTATAGTAATATTTGTATTAAAAAACCTAAGCATTTGTTTGTATTACAATGGCTCTTAATTTTTTGTTTTGTAGAAATTAGTAATACATTAATTAAGTATATGGATAATAACTATATGCTACTAATAGGGTACACTTACATGCTAATCTACATATTATACAGAAACAATACCTTAAGACTAATACCTATGTATATTACACTAGTGAATAGTCACTTCATTGGCTTATTTATCTACTACAATGGATGACAAAATAATTGAGAATATTGAGATTCTAGACAGCATAAACTCTCAAAATTCCTTTGTCTGTGAACCTGAAACCTGCAGCTCATATTTACGGATACACAAAAGGAGTTTTAAAATTATGACCCAAAATATACGAAGTATACAACATAACTTTACTGAATTTCTAACACTCCTTGACCGAATGAACATAAAACCTGATGTCATTGTACTTACTGAGTGTTGGTTGTCCAACTGCTATATACTGCCTAGGATTGATGATTATTTTTCAGTGTCGTCCAAAAAATTTTACAACCAAAATGATGGTATCGTCTTATATATTAAGGAAACATTTAGTGCAGACACTTATGAACCCCATTTTCTAGAAGCTAATTGCTTGGTTACTTCCGTAAATAACATAATATTAGTATCTATTTACAGACCTCCTTCTTTTAGAAATACGAATAGTTTCTTAGATTCCCTAAATATTTTACTTAAATCATTGGATAAAAATAAAAATGTCTTTATTATAGGCGATATCAACATTGATATTAAATTAAATAATTCTGACCCTAACTCCCCCCGTTATTTGGACTTAACTGCATTTTACGGTCTTTTGCCAACTCACTTATTACCCACAAGGAACAATAACTGCCTTGACCATATTTTAGGTAAATCTTCTGTGGCTTACATTACACTCGTGATATCAAATAGCCTTACAGACCACGATACTGTTATGATCTCTTTGGACTACAAAACAAACCTCAAGACTAGTGATAGACATATAATTAAAAAACTTAACTACTCTGTTATAAAGACCGACTTACTTAATTGCAACTTTCAACCTATTCTGGAGGTGCATAACTGTAATTTTGCCTCTGATCAACTTATAGATATGGTCTCATTAATTATAGATAAAAATACTACTCAATGTCTAGCATCCAAACGAAATACACCACGTAAACCTTGGGTTACCACAGGCCTACTAAGATGTCTAAGACATAGGGATCGATTACATAAGAATTCTAAGAAAAATCCGGAGAATGAATCATTGAGACTTATCTACAAAAGGTATAGAAATTTTTGTACAAATTTATTAAGAAAATTGAAAAGGGAATATGAGAAAAGGGAGCTCGAAAAGGCAAGCAGGTCCAGTATTAAAAAAACGTGGGAAGTAATTATTTCAATAACTAATCTTAAACCTAAAACTCAAGACTCACGTGACTTACTCACTATTGAAAACTGTCCAACTAAAGCCGTCTCAACCGTTAATGAATATTTTGTCAGTATCGGTAAAACCCTTGTTGACCAAGTTAAATCCCAGCTAAATTTAGAAAATGACACACTCCCTAATCAACTAAGTCCTAAAACTCACTCCTCATCATTTGTCTTGTTGGAAACGGATCTATCCGAAGTTTTGACACTTATCAATTCACTTAAAGCAACTAGTGCTGCGGGAATTGATAAGATACCGGCAGTAGTGCTCAAACAAAATAAAGAGATCTTTGCAGGATTATTGGTTCACATTTGTAACCTAGCTATAAGGCACGGTCAGTTTCCAAATAAATTTAAAAACTCTGTGGTTACACCAGTACACAAGAATGGTGATCGAAATCTAGTCAGTAATTACAGACCCATATCTATTCTACCTACATTTTCTAAAGTATTGGAACGCATTATTAATAATCGACTTATTAACTATCTCGAAAGTAACAATTTGCTCTCTCCTAACCAGTATGGTTTTCGTAAGTCAAGATCTACGGCTGACGCAGTCTCGGAACTTACAAGCGGTATTGTCCAGAACCTAGACTCGGGTATGAAGTGTATAGCTATATTTCTGGATTTGGCCAAAGCCTTTGATACCGTTTCCATTCCACTGCTTTTAATTAAACTAGAACAACTGGGTGTTCGTGGACTACAATTAAGTTTGTTTAAGGACTACTTAACGGGTAGAACCCAATGCGTTAAAATTGACCATTTTACTAGTAGCTCTCTTCCTGTTACGTATGGAGTTCCCCAGGGAAGCATATTAGGCCCCACCCTCTTCTTGGTCTACATAAATCAATTATGTAATATGAAACTTACAAATGGGAAGGTTATAGCTTTTGCTGATGATACTGCTCTCCTTTTCTGGGGCAAAACTTGGGATAGCACATTCCACTACGCTCAAAAAGGATTCGACGCAGTATTATCATGGCTGAATAATAATCTTCTTATATGTAATGCTGAAAAAACTAAATATCTAACCTTCTCCATTTTACGTTCCTCCCAACCTCATCGTGGTAATTATTTTATAAGAGCCCACACTAACCATTGCCTTTCCTCTGTTGGCGTCTTCACCCCCTGCAACTGCCCTCTTTTAAATAGAGTTGATAGTATAAAATACCTTGGGGTCATCATTGATAATCAGTTATCATTTGAACCTCATGTAACGACTTTAACCAATAGGATCCGTAAATTAATAGCTATATTCAAAAACATTCGTCACATAGCGGAGAAAAAGTTAATGAAATCAATTTATTACGCTCTATGCCAATCATTATTGACATATTGCATAGATTCTTGGGGTGGTACGACAAAATCACGTTTACTATTTTTAGAAAGAGCGCAGAGAGCGATACTAAAAGTTAGTGCATTTCTTCCCCTCAGATACTCCACAACCGTTTTGTTTAAAGAAGCTGAAGTTCTTACGGTCAGGCAACTATTTATACTAAGCATAATTTTAAAACAACATAAACATGTGGATATGTCTGTACTGGAAGAGCTACAAAAAAATAGAAGAAAATATAAAGTATGCGTAATCCCTAAATTTAATACCCGTTTCTCTCAAAAGTTCTACTGTTTTCTTGGCGGCTACCTATATAATATTATTAATACTAAATTAAATATCTCTAATTTGAATTCATATAAATGTAAAACTATTGTACAAAAGTGGTTACAAGAACTTACATATGATAGTACCGAGAATTTACTGACTATTTTAAAGTAGTACACTTATAGATAAAACAATCTTATAGTCAACACAATCATACCCACACACACACACACACACGTGCGCGCACACACACACACTCACACACTCACACTCACACACACACACACACACTCACACACACACACAGTATAACTTGCATGCTCTTTTGTTGTCTATGTAGTATGAGAAGTTTGTAAGGGGAAAGCTCTGATGCCTATAACACGAGTTTTAAACTTATCGTAGACATCAGACGCTAAACCTATTAATGAAATTGTACTTACTTTCTGGACAATAAATGATTTATTATTATTATTATTATTATAGTTCCCAAACAACACGCCCTAACCCTACACATTCCGCGCGCGATGACGCGCCGACCCCCTGATGCCGGCATTCTGAAGATGTTCGGCATTTTTGCAAGACGGATAGCAGCTGACCGAAATGACATATGGCCGATGCGTGTATAGCCGGATAGCTGGTGGGCGAATTTGAGAAGTTTTTCGATCGAAGCTAAAAGTTTCAGCAGAATGATTTGTAAAAGTAATCTGGTGATATATTGGCTCACAAATGACATGTTGACTTTCCAGATATTGCAACCATTTTGTTCTTCTTCGCTGTCGCCACTATCTACAGTATTCGTCCAATACTTCTTGCCCCCAGGAACAGCAGCATATTCTTGTCTTCCTACGGCTGTAGGAACAATATATTGCTTTTCTAGGTGGAGACTAAAAGCAAAGGAAGTGCAAAGGCGTTTCCGCACCCTCTCGTTAAAGACTATACACAATTATTTTCTGTATAATATATGTATAATATATCTGTTCCAAGTAAATAATTTTGTGCATATTGCAATTTGGAACCTTAGATCAAAAAAGGTACTTTTTATTCATCGAAGATAGCCCACACCCATTTAAAAGTAATGTGAATACTAATTTATAGCTTAAATAACACTTATTTCACGAAGGTACCTTCAAAAAGGTATTTTCGTTAAAAAATAGATCAGATGACTGACCAAGATATCCATTAACCATTCCGCTAAAAGATAAGACTATGCTTTCAGCTAAACTTTCAACTTTTATGAAGCCTCAAATTTTTCCATCATCTCTTTGGCCATAAGTGGACAGGCCTCATATAGTGAGCGGAATTCCCGGTTTGGGGACGGTCAATGATTTATACGGACTAAACTTTCAGGACTAGTCTCTTTATGACCCCCTATTTATAGTCGTGTTTAAAGTTGGACGGTGTTCCGTGTCGTATATTTTGTTCCGAGAGAGCTCTCGCGTGTTGTTTTCAATAAAGTTTCGGTGTTTGCCACTGCTTCACTTACAGGAGTTAATTAAACAAATTCAATAGAAATAATAAAAATAATCTACGGATCTGTTTTATGAAAAAGTAAAATAGAAACTTTTTATAGGTACATTAGAAGTATTGTGTATCAAGTTTTACAAAATATTGTCTAGCATAATTTTAGGGTACGATTCAAATGTAATGCGAAAAAGAGCGTTGCGATTATAATAGAATAGAATAGTTTTTATTCAAATTAACTTTTATAGAGTGCTTTTGAATGATCAAATGAATATACTACTGGCTCAGAATACATAATAGTACAAGCTACTGGATCGGTTTCAAATGAAGTACTCATGTTAAATATTGTACCATGCCTCTTTAGTCTAGTGGTAGGCTTTCGGTCACAGGTCGCTCCTAAATCGGAATATGAGAATGAGAAAATTAAGATTGCACCTGTGTGAATCTACCTATAAGGCAACACATCTATACCTTCTATCATATCATATATTTTAGTGTCCGCTCAGATTGGCAACTGTAGGCGATAGTCGGTGCAATTAATTTTTATAACACGAGCATCTATAATATATGCGAGTATCTATTAGCTGATGCCCGTGATATCCTGGATTCAGTTTTTTAAAATACCACGAGAACTCTTTGATTTTCCGGGATAAAAGTAATCACTACTCACATCTCCAGTCTTACCCATGCAAATAATCACGTCGATTAGTTGCGGCACAATTGATCCACAAATCAACAAACAAACACACTTTCGCATTTAAAATACTAGTGAGGATTTTAGGTACAATAGAAATAAATAAATAATAAAAATAACTTATATTGACAAAAAGAAAAATAATACATTTGTTTTGCCTTTGGTCTTCACAGGTATAGGTAAAACCTGTGTCGTGAAGACCTTCTTACGATTGCTTAAGTAAAACTTAATCAGAGGACTTAACTAGGTGGGGCGATAAAGCACCAATAACGCAATTAAATGCAACAAGTTCATAAAATGCACTTTTGAATAAGTACCTAAGTAAATAGGTACCTCATTAGCAACCCATCAAAACGGCTCACTACTGAGCACAGGTCTCCTCTCATAGAAGGGTTATAGGCCATAGTCCACCACGCTGGCCCAATGCGAATTGGCGGACTTCAAACACCTTCAAGAACATTTTGAAGAACTCTCAGACGTGCAGATTTCCTCACGATGTTTTCCTTCACCGTTGAAGTAAGTGATATTTAATTGCTTAAACGCAATTGACTCCGAAAAGTCAGTGGTGGGTACCCGGGATCGAACCTGAGACCCCGTGAATAGGAGACCACTGTCCTAACCACTCGGCTATTACCGCTTCAACTCGGCTTTCACTGCTTCCGGCTATCACTGCACTAATTTAATATAGTTAGTAAATACCTACTTATATTTAATCATCCTTACTTACTCGTAAAATTCTAGTAGCTCCTCCCTCTTAGCAACCGCAAAATGCTTCGTTAGCATATTATATATGCTTAGTATATTATGTTACGCTTCTACACCTACACAATTCACCCTATTACCTATCAATAGGAGTGAAGGCGTACGCCTTTTAATTTTTTACCAAACAATAGCCGCTTATAAGCCCTAACCACAAACCGCAATGAGTAGGTAAGTGGTACAAAGAGTTGATTACCACAATATAGGTAGTACATGAAACCTCACTTAAGTTAAATTATTTTTGTTACTCATTTATAACAAGCCTCAATAGCCCAACGGTTAAAAGTGCGGACTGAAACTGAAAGGTCGCAGGTTCGAATCCCACCCGTTGCACTATTGTCGTACCCACACCTAACACAAGTTTTCCGCTTATTTGGAGGGGAGAGGAGAATTTTAGTCAACTTCAACTTGGCTGATATTCTTTAAAAAAAACTAGTTCTTATCTAATAAATAAGTAAATAATTTGTTCTTAATGAAATTTTTTTTTATTAAATTAGTCAAGCATAATTATAATTTCCTCTACACACAAAAATTTCAACGCATTAATACAGCAACGCATTAATAATACAAAGCATTAATAATATTTATAAACTTACGAGTAAAACGTCCATAATAATTGTACATTACTCCGGTCTCCTATTTGGGCGGTCGCAGGTTCGATCCCGGGCACGCACCTCTGGCTTATCTAAGTTAACTGCTTTTAAGAAAATAAATACAACAAGCTTCAACGACGAATTCAGATTTTCGAGATTTCTTCATAATGTTCTCAAAGGTGTGTGAAGTATGCCAATTCGCACTGGGCCAACATGATCGACTATGGCCTATGGACCCTTCTCTGAAAGGAGACCTGCGCTCACAATGAGCCATTGATGGGTTGCTGATGATGATGATGAATTATACATTGGTTGTTAAAAATAAATAAGACGCTAATCAAAACAATCAAAAAAGTAGGTTGTAGTACCTACTTTTCAATAAATAGCATAATTGTAATTGGTCCGAAATTATATTAAGTACTTATGTATATATGTAATTAGTCATATAAAGTAGAAAAATAAGTAGGTCAGCTCAAGATACTTACTTTTTAAACCAAATCAACCATAAACACCGCACAAAAGAGAATAAAGAAGGACCAAAATAGATTTTTTAACCCTTAAATACAAATGGGACTGCTTGATGGCCGTCTGTCTTATTTTCCATACGAGTGGTATCCGATGTAACCGCCTAGCGGATGTCGCAGTGTCCGCCCTTCGTTGGGGCCACGGGAAATAAATGCAATAAAACGCTTCAGCGTGTCTTAAAATAAATAAATAAAAAAAGCCTTTTATTTCTTCATGACCTATATATTTTATTCTTGATCTAAAATATAATTAAATGTTATTATTCTGTATTAACAGATCTCAATCCGGATGAATCAGTCACAGTCAATTTCAGTGGCTCTAATTAGGGCTGTGGCTAAAAGTTTTTGCTTTTTAAGGAGTTACAGAACTTAAATTTAGATTATTTTTACCAAAACACAAAATAAGAAGTGGATATGTTGACAATATAGCAAGAATTTAAAGACATGATTAATTATTGTTTTCTTCGTCCAGGCCTTCCGCTGCCTATTTTATTTTGGTTACGTCTGTATTTGTCATTATGCCTATTCCATACATAGTCATAGTAGTCTCTAGACATACATTTTTAAAACCCCAACCGTACCTACTCACACAACTGAAAATCAGCGCCTGGCATTGTAATAAGTATTTTTTTGCATATGACGCAGGGCATAGTGCTGAGCTGTACACCCCTTCTAGATGTTGTCACAGACGAAATTATACTTTTGTTTCTAGTTTTGTCTGTTGTCACCATTATTCTATAAAGATATTTTCTTTGTTTCTTTCTTTCTATAGTTCTTGCAATTCACGAGGGCGACTGACTTATGGTTGTGCGTGTGTCGTATCTGTATATGTGTGAGCGAGCGCAATGCTCGCGCCTGCCCGCTCCCACCTAGGCTTTGACACTTACGCAATGTACACGACGTAACCACAAGTAAAGCTCACTCTCCTTCGTGAATTGCAAAAACTGTACCTAAGTTGAGATGGTCAGCTGGCATCTTATTAGGTCCAGCGTCGTTCAATAAAACCCGCTGGTCGCACGGCCCGCCCTGGGAGGCTGCGGCGCTGCGGCCGGACACGCCGTTTTATTTCTCTCGTGTGATTTATCTGTGATTCGGCCGCGGCGGGACACTGCGGGAAACAATTACCCGTTAGAGAGCGCTCCATCACTCTATACCTATTCCTTTATCGGTGGGCGGGCGGCCGCGGGAAAACACATTGATTTGTGTTTGACAGTATCTCTGCCCAAGGAAATGTGTCCAAAACACAGTTTTTTTTACTTCTCCGAACTAATGGTTTCTATATTGTCGAATTCTATTTGTTACAAGATTTTGTAGGGCTAATTAAATTAGATTTAGAAACATTGGAATGAAAAGTTTAAGTGGCAACCGTTTTTTGCGCATAATCAGGATTGAAACTTGAAAAGGAACATTGTACACACATAATTGTGTCTCGTTATAGCTTAAAGTGAAGCAATGATGGCCTAGTGGTTAGGGTTGCGGTCTCCTGTTCGGGGGTCACAGGTTCGATCCCGGGCCTGACTTTTCGGAGTCATGTGCGTTTAAGCAATTCAATATCACATGCCTCAACAGTGGAGGTAAACATCGTGAGGAAACGTCCACGCCTGAGAATTCTTCATAAATTTCTCAAAGATGTGTGAAGTCTACCAATTCGCATTGGGCTATTGTGGTGGACTATGGCCTATAACCCTTCTCTGAGAAGAGACCTGCGCTCAGTAGTGAAACGTTAACGAGTTGCTCATTATGATGATGATGTCTCAATTTAATTTTTTTCAAGATGCCCGTCTAAGATGGTACGGTAATGTAACACGGAACCACATAGTTACGTCGGTAACAGACGTCTCAACATTGCCATCACTGAAGCTAAAACTCGCGGTCGTCAAAGAAAACTAGAATCTTGTAAGCGCCGATATGAGAACTAATATACTAAAACATTGGATGCACCAGATCGGGCAAAGTGGGCAAGTGTAGTGGATCCCACTTAAGAATGGGTGTACAATCTCCGAACAGTAAACAGATTTGATTTTTACACTAGTAGATCAAGTTTCAACTATCCGAAAAAAAACATGCAAAAATTACATCATACTGCCAAGGGATGGGCTGGGCAAAAACATAAAATGATGAAATTTGTTCGATAAAAAAAAATCGCGATGTTTGGTCTAATTTTTAACCAATATTCATTTATTTTCAATGTGTTACCTACGTATTACAGAGCTAAAATTTTTACATAAAATTTCGATTAATATTATTAAGGGAGTGGCTGAGCGAATTGAAAAAAATTAATATTTTACAAGGTATACAATTACAAAGTATTTGGCGCTACTACACTCCTATTCCGCGCAAAACGTTTTCTTTTGTCCTCTCATGAGGTTGCGGCTATGTTTTATGTCATCGCTTAGTCGCGATCGCGCTGGTGAAATCTGATTTTTTTTGGGGTTATACGCGTTCTTAATGAGATAGCTCTTAGTCGAAGAAAAAGACTGAATCCATCTACTCAGTGTATCTATGAGTGAAACAGTGCCAGCGATCGATGGTGCGGGCTGACAAATCACCAATCACATCACATCGTAGTAATCTTTGCCTACCTCACGCGTTGCGTACAGCGTGGGCCGCGTGACTCACCAGCCAGCACAATGGCCATTGTGGCGGACGCACGCGCAGCATTGTCTTGACACTTTCTATTACCTAACCTTTTGCTGACGATTGTGAAAAACTCTGTCACGTATCGCGCGCGGTTGACAGACGTGCGTGGAAGCTTGGCATAGATCTTCAGCTATAGTTCGCAACAATACAAGAGTTGGGGCCAGGTTTGCGGCGTGATGGAGGTGGCACCCAGCCCGGGTTCCCTGCCTGCATCGAACACGAACAGTCTCCGTAAGGGGACTTATACGTCGTCCACTCTCTTATTGGGACTTCTATCCCGGGAAAACAAAAGGTTCTAGTGGGGTTTTCAAAACCTAACTTATTCCACACCAAAAAAACAGTAACAAACGGTTATTATAGCCTAGATAACCTAACTTTCGAAGTTATGTACATTTTAAGCGATTAAAGATCATTTGCGGTGAAGGAAAATATCGTAGAAAAACTACTTGCCTGAAAATTCTCTATAATGTTCTCAAAGGTGTGTGAAATCTGCCAATCTTGATCAGCATGGTGAATTAAGGCCTAAAACTCCTTGTCATCCGAAAATTCAGGTATCTGTGCTCACTGCCCATTAGAGAACCGGTGGCGTTGGATTAAGATAAATGCATGAGCGTGTACTTTCCACGCGATCGAAGTCGTGGTCTGAAGCTAGTTTATTATATTTCCTATTTCTCTCGTCATTTCGTTTATAATATAAATTGAAGTTATCTTAAGTAAAACCAGCTGTCGGTAATATCCCTGTATTTCAGCTATAATTTCTCAGTGAACACGCCAGCCTGTCATGACTATGTATGAGCTCACCTCGACCGAATGAACCCACGCAAATGCGCATATCACAATATTACCTATCCCAGACCTGGGTGCCGTCCATCCAAAAACTTTCGAATGTTCGAAATGGAATCAATCGATGGACATTCAATAACAAATTATAAAAATATAGAGCAGAAAGTTTAAAACACATAGTAGTGTTGACGTGGTACTTTATGTAAATTAGCCTAACTTTGGAAAAATGCTTCACCTCGAGTGAAGATAAAACTCTACGTATGAATCATACTTCATAATTAAACTACCTATAAACTAATATTATAAATGTGAAAGTGTGTTTGTTTGTTGGTTTGTTCGTTTGTCATTCAATCACGCCGCAACAGAGCTACGGATCGACGTGATTTTTTGCAGGTTAAGGACCTGGAGAGTTACATAGTCTACTTATCCCTGAAAATCAAAGAGCTCCAGAGGGTTTTTAATAACTAAATCCACGCGAACGAAGTCGCGGGCATCAGCTAGTATACAATAATATCCACTTTATCGGATATCAGCTGTCAATTGGTAGCGTCAGACAGAATCAAGGCAAAATCGAACAAAAACACGCGCAAATCTGAAAACCGTGTAATGATTACCAATTCCGATGAATTCCGAAATGCATCGCGGTAATGGACGCCATTTGCACTTTGAACGTTGATCTAATACCAAAGATACACACTTCTATTTATGGCTTCACTGGCTTTTGCTCGCGACTTCGTCCGTGTGGAATTGGGTTTCTAAAAATCTCTAAGGAAGCATCTGCTTTTCCGGGACATAAGTTAGCCTATGTCACTCAACTATGCCCACCCATACAAAAAATCACGTCAATCCATTACTTTGTTGCTTCGTTGCCGCGTGTTCTGATGTACCAACAGCACACTTTTGCATTTATTATAATATAAACTTTTGCATTTATTATTAATATATATATAGCTGCTGGGGCTGATTGACTGATTGACTGATTCACTCACTCATTGATCACCTCTCCTGTAAAATTTTGTATGAAAAAATTTTTTTTCACCATTGGTTTCGTATAGAGGACAAAAATTCATTCGGAGGAAAAATATGGAGAGAGCTGATGATTGAGGATTTCGGAGACGGGTAAGTGGCACGGCCAGGGTATTGAAGATAGGTGGGGGATGCTCGAACAAATGTCACTCGAAACCTCATCCAATTCGCAGTGAGCTAAAAAAAAATTCAAAATGGCGGAAAAAAGATGGCCGCCATACAAATTTCGTCGGTGTCTATCTCGGGGAGTATAAGAGATGGAAGAGTGGTTTCTTGGCAAAAGATGATCAGGACCCAAAGGTCTATTTGATGAATAGAAAAAATCCAAGATGGCGGAATGTTTTTTCTCCATACAAAATATATGGCGAATATTGAATAGACTAGAAGCTGAGAACTATGCAAGACTGTGATACGGTTCCTTTTCAAAATTTGTTTTTATAGAAGAATTCTCATTCTGAAAAATGATGAGATAAGATGATCGAGGGTTTGGAAGGTGGGTGAGGAGCACGGCCACGGTATTGAAGATAGGTGGGAGGTGCTCAAACAAAAAATACTCGAAACCTCATCCAATTGGCAGTGAGCTGAAAAAAATTTCAAAATGGCGGATTCAAGATGGCGACCATACCAGTTTCATCGGCATCTATCTCGGAGAGTATAAAACATGGAAGAGTGGTTATTTGATAGAAAATGATCAGGACCTGAAAGTCCACTTGACGATAGAAAAACCGCGGTCCGCTTGCGGGCCGCGCACCCACGCGCCCTACTAGTAATATATATATTAGTAAGGATTACATTTATTTATTGACCGAGCGAAGCGAGGTCTCTGAGTTTACTAGAGCGATTTGCACTTGTCCGTCCGTCCGTCCGTCCGTCTGTCAGAGCCTTATAACTTTTGAATTACTGAACGTAATTACTTCAAATTTAGATATAATATGTAAACCGATGGCCTCCAGCCGAAAATGGCTTAAAAAGTTATAAAAATCTTTATTTCAGGGGGGCTCTCATAGAAGCGAATGCGAAGTAAAATTTTTTTTTTGCGATTCATAGGTTTTGCTGTGTATCATTTTAAAGACAATTTGGAACAGAGTACAAACATATTTTTTTTTTTTCCTAAAATTGACGAAATGGGGGGCTTTCAAAGTGGCGATTTAATACGCTCGCTTGAAGACCTTCTCTGGGAAAATTGGCTATATATTTTCAACTTGTACTTATTTTCTTACTTCACTTGTATCCTGTACTTGAACAACAAATACTAAAATTATATGAATATTATAAAGAAACGAGATTATTTAATTTTTAATGAGCATCAGTAAATTTCACATAGCTTCACAATAATGCTAATAGATGGCGCAGTCAGTAGGAGTTACGACTACGATCTATCCCAAAAACAGTTTTGCGTCGAGCATTATTATTTAGGTACATAATATAATAACATATTATTCAATTAAAATTATTCTTTAGTTAAATATCATTTTGTATATTTTCTATTCGCGTCGATAGATGACGATTTGTACAGATGTCCCTAACCCGTTTTCACTCGTTAGTACCTACATAATAATTCAATGTTTTCACTGACGTTCCCTAACCTTTACGGGCTACCTATGATAAGTTATGTGATGATTACTGTCAACTTCTTTATCACGATCCTGTACGGGACACCTAAAAGGACATTGGGACGGATGTTAGGACTTAGGATTGTGTTTCGGAGCTACCTACGTAAAGAGACTCCTACATAGGGGATGATTTAGGTATGTTTGGTGAAACCGGGCATAATAATAATGTCAGTTTTGGTCGTCATGTATCGATTGAATGAATAATCATGGGATACCGTTACCGCGAGGTCTCAGTTCGGGGCGAACCACTAGTTTATTTATATTCTAGTATTTTTTACAAAATATGATCACTAATTACATAATTTTTGTCAAAATGTATGTAGGTACATCTCATATCTGAGGATGTCTAACTCTTCAACTTGACTGAACTAATTAATGCTTCTGTTCAAATTTTATGGAAGCTGTTTTTCTTGATAATTTAGAACGTCTACCTATCTGGTTATCTTTGATAGGTATTTAATCAATGACTCTGAAGGATATTTTCGCACTAATCAATTAAAATTGAATGGCGATGCGACATTTTAGAAGGTTTTTGAGTACTTGTATCAATATGCATGGGCTACTATTGTAGGATGCATTATACATAATTAGTATTTGGGACGTTTCATTTAGACTGGCTACGGTTTAAAATAAACAATGCAATCTGAAAAATTCGTCAAACAAAATGCTGACAGTAATGTTTTGAATTAATTAGCATTAAATCAAAGGGGTACCTAATGCTGCCAGCATCTTGGGTACTATGCCACACTGCGGTGACTTCGATGGGGTTTTAGATTTTATTTAGTTTTTATTTTAGTTTTAATTTTAGAATAAATTTAGTTTTAATGTAGTATTTAGGTATATATTATGTAACGTTAAGTATTTATAATATTGAAATACAAAAAAAAATTAATTAGCATTTGCATTATCAACTGTGAGACAGTTTTTACTAGTTCAGGGGTTGACCTGCCTTTTTCTTATACCGTATATACGATAAACTAAGTAACTACTTTAATTGTAAGGCATCAAATAAATAAAGTTAAAGTTATTTAAAATTGTATGACTAAATATAAAAAAAATTTTACTTAACCAAAAAATATTTTATGAACGGATTAATACAAATTCTCATAATCTGCTATTTTATGATTTCTAAGCTGTTCATCTTCCTCTATAGTCTCCCTTTGACACCCGGTATGAAGAAATACAATACTTTTTAGCGATCTTTGAGCTTTAGCTTTTCTCAGCAGAATCTGCTTTCCAAAAAAATTTAGAATTTGAATTAAATTACTCGTTCAAACTGAGTTTACGTCTCGCTGACTGTAGTACCTAGGTAGCGTAATTTTTGAATTTTTCCAGTTTGAAGTAACAGAAACCTATAGAAAATGGTTCTCTGATTTAATTAACTTAAAACTGCTCTGTTGAGACATTTCCTTTGAAAAAATTATCGCACAACACGTTATCTAGTTAGGTATGTATGTCTCTTAATGACTCTTCATCCTGATTGCCTGGTAGAGGACCACCTGGACACCGGCGGAAATAATTGTACAGCCCAAGTAACAGGACACGCATACATCAATTATCTAGAAAAGTAACCAGATGTACATATAAATTACCAATATGTTAATTAGCATACCTATAATTTAACCCCACTTAATTTTATTGCAGCTCTTGGCAAAAAACTCTAGGAATAGGGGTCTTAAAGCTTAAGCGAGACTTGCAATTCATTTCCAGACATACATTTGCACGTAACGAATTCCACAGATGTTCCTGAGATACGGGTCTAAGAAATTCCAAGCAAATGCTGGTCTTTTATACCCTAGCGATTAGAGGGGGTACCCATTACCCTATGGCTTATAAAATGACTATTTAAAAGTACAGTCTCCGTCAGTGTTAATAGGCCTCTATATCTTTATTAGGCAGCGAAGGGTTAAGGGAATTGTGCGCAATAAACGGAATGGAATAGTTAACCCTGCAGCGGTCTTCACACTCAGTTTAATTTAGTTAACTGTTCGCTGCGCTCGGGGCGCCGCGCTGCAGGCCGTGGAAGGGTTAAATTGTGATGATCACTTGTCGATCTTGGCACTCGATAAAATGGCCTTGGAATTTCGGAAGACTGTCCCCAAAGTTAATATTTTATGTCCTACGTGTCTACTAGCGCCGTAAAATATGATAGAGCACATCAATATCGAAATATTCAGATTTGGATATAATAATAATCGATAATTATATTATATTCAGGATTACTCGTAAAAGTCTATCAATTTCATGCTTATTTCTCGTTATTAATCAGCAGAAGCCACTGCATCAATTTACGTAGGTCTCGTCACTTTGGTTGGAGTTGGTCTCGTTTTTCTTTCGAAGTTCCGATGGTGTTATCAAATTATGCGCATCGGCTGTCTGGACTCCGAACAAACTGTTGAGTATGTTGAGTGTTTTTTCTGTAAACTTAAAGCTGAAATAAATAAACAGTGCGAGATTAACGTGATAGTTATCACGCTAATCTCGCACTAGAAGAGGTAATTAATACAAGGTGTAATTAATACAAGGTGTAATTAATACAAGGTAATAGGTATTATAATATACAGACACACACTCATACTTTGGGGTCGCGCTTCTACAATCGTGCTGTGTTAGCGTCACGATTCGTGCTTCTTACAGTTTCCGCTATTAAAAATAGTTAACGTGTTTGTGTGTGTGTTTCAGGCTTTAAACTGAAGCCCCTGAAATCTGAATAAGTTCTAAATTTCAATTTACTGCAGACACGAATCCATCGACACTTGGCATCACTACGGGGACGTTTTCATCGCGAGCTAATTTATATCGCTGCACCCTCCCCGCTCAAGAGCTTATAATCGCGATGAAGTGCCGTTGATTAATAGACGCGGAATTCCTCCGCGCGGCCTCGAGTCGAATTACTGCGGCTCAAAATATCATCGGTGAAATTAACACAGGTATTTGTTGAAGTCTCCTTTACAAGAAATGTAACAAGGCAAATGTAAATGTAGCGTTTAAGAATGCGGCATCCCTTTCAGGATTTTCTGGGTTCGACCCCAGGCACACAAGTCTGATTTTCCGATGTTAGGTATCTTCTTACTCTTCTTTATCAACCGATAGACGTCCACTGCTGGACAAAGGTCTTGTGCATGGACTTCCACAGGTCTCGGTCTTGCGCCGCCTGAATCCAGCGGCTCCCTGCGACTCGTTTGATGTCGTCGGTCCACCTTGTGTGGGGTCTGCCAACTCTGCGCTTCCCGGTGTGGTGTCGCCATTCCAGCACCTTGGGACCCCAACGACCATCAGTTCTTCGAACTATGTGGCCCGCCCATTTCCACTCCAGTTTCGCGACTCGCTGAACTATGTCGGTGACTTTGGTTCTCCTACGATGTTAGGTATATTGTGCGTTTATCCGTATGCGTGAATTAAATATCACTAGCTTTAACCTTTAACAGTTTTAGAGGACGCATGCAGCATGCCTGAGAGTTCTCCACAATGAAGTCTGCCAACCCCCACTTGGGCAGCGTGGTGGACTACAGCATAAACCCTTCCCATTCAAGATGAGATCTAAGGGTAAGATCTATAGATGGCACTCTCACTCAGCTTCACTCAAGACTAAGTTAAAACGAGACGGATTTATGTTAGAATTGTCAGGACATAAATTTGTGTCTCATTTTAACTCTATCTTGAGTTTGAACAGAGCCAGAGTACTATCTATAGATCTCAGCCTTAGAGTAGTAGAGGGCTGAATGAATGTAACAAAGAGCTGCAAAAAGAAAGTTGAATTTAAAAATACCCATTTTACAAGTTAGGCGCAACGTAAAAGACGACATTTACGGAAAAGCCAGTCCAGGAAAGAAGAAAGGAGCGATATTATAAAAACAAACAATGTGTAGATAAGTACTGAATATAATGCTTTAAGGAACTGGCAGCAAGTTAACGGATCGCAATTAAATTACATAATAACAATAATGAACATACTGTGCACCTGCGATACTGGTTTCGCTTTATATACGCTGTTTCCATCATAACTAAGACGACTTTTTTGATGGCTCAAACAAATGTGTATATAAAATAGGTGAAAAGATACTGAACGACAGATACAGAAATTATTTCAACGAACTTCAGAGAAAGGTTACTTAATTACAAAAATGTTACTTAATTATATTTGTATAATGTTTATAATAGAATAAGTAATAATCCCTGAAATGATTTTAAAGTACTAAAAGGAATCTAGCTGCTAAAACAAAAATACTTTGGTGCAGGAAAGCAATGTGAGGAAGTATATACACCATACTATGCATACCTGACCACTTCTCCGTGTAGTTTTCTCAAACGTAAGTATATTATGTGAAGTCTGCCATTCAAACTTGGCCAACGAGGTGGGCTTATAGCCTAAACCCTTATAACATCCTATAGGAGACCCGGTTGGAAGTTAGTCAGGTGATCAGGGTTGAGAATTGAGATTAAAAACATTTCATTTTTCGTAGGATTTCCATGTCATTATCTTATTTATATTATTAATACGTAACATGGTTTCTATTATTCATTTTACTAATTTTAATCTTAGCAATTTTCTTTTTAATTATTATTTAATTAAGTAAATTTTTTCAGAAGGGGTCTTTAGTTAGCTACGCTTCTCTCTCTCTCCAGTCGTTCCTTCATTTCTGAAGATCGTGGTCCTGGTGTTGTTGCAACCTCGTGCGGATTAATTGCTTCCATCGGCTTCTATCAGAGGCCAGTCTCGTTTGTGTGAAATTTGCACTTGGAGTCCCTCAGCTGGTCTGTCCATCTGGTTGGTGAGCGGCCTCTCGATCTTTTACCCTCGGTGTTGTAGCTATGCTTGGTAAACGACTTATATACCTATGGTATAATGCAAACGTGAGCTTATAATATTATAGCTAGATAAACCAAGTTTATAATCAATCGATATTATCGGCCCACAATCACACCGGCTCACTGACTTAGAATCATCGATATTAAATCGATTCCGCAAATAGACCTAAATCGAAAATCGACTTATTGAGTTCAGTTTTCGTACTGAGATGATGACAGGCTTATGCTAGGCCACAGCATAATGTGCTATGTCAAATCTCCTCATTTCTGATTTGAGCGTAGCTTGAGGCCCATAGTTAAAAATCGGCCAAGTGCGAGTCGGGCCTCGCTCTTTTAGGGTTCCGTTAAAAAAATTAAATAAAAAGATTTCCATCTACCCACCTACCCATTTTAATTTAATTTTTTTAATTAAATTTAGTTTTTATTATTTGTTGTTATAGCGGCAATAGAAATACATAATATGTGAAAATTTCATCTGTCTATCTATTACGGTTTACGAGATACAGCCCGCTGACAGACGGACGGACGGATGGATGGACGGACGGACGGACGGACGGACGGACAGCGTAGGCTTAGTAATAGGGTCCCGTTGGTACCCTTTGGGTACGGAACCCTAAAAAGGCCCATTATTATAAAAATAAGTCGTTCATAATTTCTTAAAAGGAATTGAACTAACTTTCGCAATGATACATCAATTGTATTTTATCCTGCAGGCTGCAATACATCAACTCACAAACCATAATCCCCGCTAGTTGAAAAACTAACTCAAGGAGTGGTCACTAAAATAAAACTGTTTGGGCTATAGGATGGAGTGCTACGGACATGACATTCGCGCTATGGACTGATGGATAACTGATTGTTATTATTAAATAATTAAAGCATTGAATTGGACTCAAGAAAATTCGGTGTAAAACTGATATGTACCTACCTAATGTAAGTAGACCTGCCAAACTATAGTCACGCACAGTACCAGGGATGGATGGCCGGAGACGAGAAGAGGTTTCATTCTGTAAGGCACTGCATAGACCATCGTGAAGTCGGACAATGCTACCAATCGGATGGTATCCGTGAGGATTTCCTCCTACAATGGGAAAAAGGTAGAGCAGATTACAGTAAAATGTTACAAGAAAAATGTTCACAAAGCACAATATTTACGCCGCACGACCGGCATGTTTGAGATAAGGGCTTACTTTATAAGTTAAAAAGTCGCAGACAATATAAAGCGGCATTGTTTAGCGGTTTGCGTCCAAAAGTCAACAGCCGCCGCAATACAAAGGCATTTATTGTACGAATTTCACGCTTCCACGTGGGGTTCACTGTAGCGCGGTCTGTACTGATTGATACTTTTACAATCATGTAAAAATACAAAGTTTCATGATACTTACACGAAATTAAATCTTCGTAAAATAATTTCGAAATTAAAGGTTCAGTATTAGTTTGTAGATAGGTGCAACTATTTTTACCACAATTTCGAGCTATTATTAATTACAAAAACTATTAATAATTCAAGAGCATAATATACTTTCGAAAAGAATTGGGGTTGCTTTGTAATGTTGTGTAGTCCAATTTTAAGTTTGCAAGTTCATTTCTGGGTCTACAAGAATGGAACAGAACCTATAGAGAGCTAAACTTAAATATATTTAACGGGTTGGTGGAAGATAACCGTCGCAAACAGAATTAATAACGTTCCTCATATTATAACATACCACTCAGATTTAGGATTCTAAGTAAAATGGTAAAAACCAGACAGTATTACCTACTGTGAGAACGATGTTTCTACATCGTACCATAAAGCTTTTTAATTTAAATTGCAAGTATTAAGACCGTTAATTCCAGACACCAGCATCCCTCCAGATCGGTGCGGTGCAAGTCGGAAGGGTTGCATCACCGTACCCCACATAATTTCGTCACGGTTGTCCCTGTCTCAACTATCCACACTCATATCCAATACGGGACACAGCCTATAAATTCATAACACATTATTTCTAGCATACTGGTTGAAATAAGCCATTAAAGTAAGGAAGTTTTTAGGCTGTTGTCAAAATATTAAAATTTAGCGAGCGTAAAGTTGAAACTCCCTTTTGTTAGTCACGCCGCAAATGAAATTACTAATTTTTTTATTTCAACAATAGCCATTGATAGTATACTTTAGTGTAAACAAATCGTTCTATTCGTGCCATTTTGACTGAGTTGCTTTGTTTGGTGGTGTTGACTTTGAATACAAAATCTAAATTCTCAATAGAAATATAAAACAAATTATAAAATTTCATAACTTTGACCTCCACCCTGGCGCAATACCTAAGTAGGTATTGGTAGGAGGTCCTAGGTTCTATTTCATGGAGGGGCAATAAATGGATTAACTGTGACCGTAACTAGTAACTGCCTTACCCAATCGCTTCAGCTTACCAGTACGGTACCGGCTGCCTTATCATAGCATAGGTTAAATAAAAACTTCCATACCAACGTTCCATTCCACCTTAAATTGCATCATCATTTACTACCAGTGACATTTCAGTCATGGGAATTTATCACCGGCGTTTGCTGATTTTTGACACCGCGTTTGTTCTATTTTTGGTAATCGGACTAGACCGCGGGCAGACGGATGGACAGAGGAACGGACTTGGTGCAACTATAATGGTTTTATATGTTGTTTTACTACGGAACCCTAAAAATGCAAAGCTGAACTTATACCTCGCGGACTGTAGAATAGGACACAATAGAAATGTTTTTTATTCAAATAAACTTTTTTACAAGTGCTTTTGAATCGTCGATGAGTCTACCACTGATTCGGAATGTCCTTCCTACCGAGAAGAACCAGGAAGAAACTCGGCAGTTGCTCTTTTCAAAGATATTATGCTACGTATGCAGTGTTTCCACAATGCGGGGAAGTTCCACAAAATTTCACATCAAAGTTCCACAAAAACATACCAAATTATATCTAATTATAATTCAACACATGTTAAGACGGGCAGACAGAAAGTAGCCCCATTCCCGCCGGTGGCACCCGTTCACGAGCATGACGCATGACCCAGCTATTGCTTCGTTTGCATTGTACACTCTGTGCATCTACTCACTCATGTGTAAAAACTCTTTATCTTTAAAAAGATATGGAAAAAATAAGCAACCGTCATATCCCTTTTTACCTCCATCGCGTCGTCAGCGAAACATGGAACTCGAGTGACGTTTTCGAAAATCGCTCGCTTGGCATGCTATTTGACCAACATATTATCTTACATCCGCTACATAGCAAATTGAATCCTACAATTTATGGTATAAAGTTGGGAAGAGTTACTCATGAAAAATTGTGATGCATCCAAGTTTGATGTTACCGGACCAACTTATAATGAACTATGTACGTAATAAAATGAGACCTATACCGGTTACAATAAGGGTTGTAAAGGTGGTAAAACTAAGATGGTAGTGCAGTGGAGTTTGCACACTTGAAGTCGTGTGTCATGACACTGTAGGAGCATCGAGTCGGTGGGTGGGATCTTATATTTTGAAGGGCATTGCGATGATCTTTCATTTCATGTCATTTTCTATAGACATTCGCAACTAAGCAAGAGCAAACTTTTCAGGAACAATAAACTTATCCTACTTCCCACTAATTATAAATACGAAAGTGTGTTTATTGGTTCGTCCTTCAATCACGCTGTAATAGAGTTACGGATCGACGTGATTTTTTGCATGGATATAGTTGACCTGGAGAGTAACAAAGGCTACTTGCTAAGCCAATTTTCATCCTGGCAAAGGGTTCCCGCGGGATTTTAAAAACTAATTCCACGTGAACGAAGTCTCTGGCATTAGATAGCTTTGTTATAATTTGCCTAACTATTTTTGTAGCAATAATTGTTGCAGCTTTACCCTACTTCCATAATTGGCTTGCAGTATTAAAAATAGTATTAGATAGGTGTAGGTACCTAATATTTTTGAAGGTAGTATGATGTACCTATTGCCTAGACGTAAGTGTATACCTCTACTACCTAAGGGTAGTTCAGATTAAACATTTGTAGCTTATGTGCAATGGGTTTAAACTGCAATTTCGCTTTATTAGAAAATCGACAGCTCAGATTTATTTGTCACGAATTAAGATGAATTATTAACACTGCAACTATTTCCATCGTAAATTTAAGTACAATCTATGCTTTATGTACCAATCAACGTCCAAAGAAAAGTTTACCTTGCTAGTTTGTAGTAAAGGTTAATTTTCAATAGCAGCTATTCTGATATGACTTTGCTGGTTTGAGCAAGGTAAGGGGGTTGGTTGCTCGCCATATGTGGTCAATTTCCAGTAGCCATGCTCTCGTCTCGGTGAATTACCTCTAATTCAAAGCCATTATGTCAACACTTTTATATAAATTTAACGAGATTACCGCATTCTGTTTGAGAGGGGACTTAAACTTTAATTTTCCATTGTAAAGACAAAGTTCATTCGAAATGTAAGGAACGTTAGCTAAAATAAGGCTTTACAATGCTCTTACACTCAATTCCACATATTTCTGTACAGAATTTGAGTAAAAAGAATTTTTTTTCCTTTTCCCAAGACATAATTAGTGTCCGTCTTTTTCCAGTTCATTCATACTAAATGATAGATTAACAAACAGTTGATGTGAAATTGAAAACTTACTCTAGAAGTCTAGTCTGAAATCACTTTGATAAATGCTCAAAACTACGAAGTTAAAAATAGCTGGAGTCGTTATTCAAAGAGTTTTACCAAAAACAAATTGTTGTTTACCAAAAACAAAGGTAATTCAATCACCTCCAATTTTATTGACATTTACATTTTATTTACCTATATCTTGTATATTTTTGTATAACTTCCATCATTTCTCATTTTCAATCAATCATCATTTTAGATAAGATAGGGTAATAATTTATTTCATCACTATCAAAGACATCAAATTGCTGGAAACACTTATATTTTATTAGGATCAAAACTGGCTGCCGTACCTTGGTTTTAAACAATTCTAGAGATTAACAAAGTGTAGCAAACACCGTAACGGAGTAACAGACCCAATCTTATTATCTATTTCATTAGGAAATCCGCAATCAAAATAGGTATAGCTAATCCAATATGGCGTACCCTGTCTAATTGCAGCGGTTGACAGTGCAAGGGTTAAAGGGACCCTCTGTTTGCGGTTATTGTTTCCTTAATTCGGACCGCCAGCAGTTCATTTACCTTTCTGATATAATACATACTCGTATATGCGAGCAACCAATAAACGATAACACAAGCAACCACAAAGGTTAATAATATTTTAAGGATGATTATACGAGTCTGCCCGCGAAATTCAAATTTAATTTGGTTTTTCGCAATTTGTAAACTAATACGACAAACTAGGCTAATGGCAATCTAATTGCGCCAGTAGAATTATCATCTTCACAGGTTACATAAAAATCTTTACTTGAAAGTGACCAGTTTAAGAAATTAATCAAAATACTGAGTTGGACGTGAGTTACTCACAAATTAGTCGATATTTTGATTAATTTCTTAAACTGGACACTTTCAAGTAAAGATTTTTATATAAACCTGTGAAGATAATACTGCCATTGTCGCAATTAGAATGCCATAAGCCTACTTTGTCGTATTAGTTTACAAATTGCGAAAAACCAAATTAAATTTGAATTTCGGGGGCAGAACTGTGTCTTCCACCTTAATATACCTAAGATACCTAAGGTAAGGCTTTTCGCAGTTACCATGTACTAGCCGATGCCCGCGACTCCGTCAGCATCGATTTAGTTTTAATAATCCCGTGGAAACTCTGATTTTCCAGAAAAAATGTATCATTCGGTTCGGCTCTTGTTCGGTTCACGTCGGGTGACCGTTCTCGGCCATCGACGCATCACATTGCCCGCCCGCGCTATTGCTTCGTTTTCGCTTAGCGGTTTTTCTTATTTTCTTTTATTTACTCGGCTTCTACGAGTTTTACCGTGATCTTAAATAGCCTAGCCTAGTAGTAGATGCACTTGACGATTCGAAAGCACTTTGTAAAAGTTTATTTGAATAAAAAATTATTCTATTCTATTCTGTTCTATTATATTCTACCTTTCCCAACAATTGGGCTATCAAACGCAAAAATAATTTTTCAAATTCCAGTAGTTCCAGAGATTAACGGGTAGAACAATCAAACAAACAAATTCTTCCGCTTTATTATATTAGTATAGATAGATAACGAGTGATTTCACTCATCACGGGCAAAGCTAGTAAGAATTAAAATGTGGTTCAATATAAACAAAATCCCAGGTAAAGACTACAAGATCTCATTCAAACAACAAAACAAAAGACAATCCCAAAAGATATTAATGCCCGCGACGATTCCGCGACGCAACCACGACAGCTTGTTGAAATCAAATTATGAACTGAGGGGGCCAGGGGACAGGGGACAGGGGAAAGGGACAGGGGAGGAGAGGGTACGGGGGTGCTGATGATCACATGATGGATTGAGATGAAACGTCGGATTTGTGGGCGATTATTAACGTGACTTATGTGACAAATGAACTCCGTGAAACGTTATTCGAGATTCGTACCCATATAAAGAGGTATAAACAAATAATAATAATTGATAGCCAACGTTAGTTAACGGTTTGGAAACTTGGACACTGCCAAAACAATTAATAACAAAACTACAAGTGGCACAACGGGCAATTGAGCGAGCCATGCTTGGTATATTGCTCATTGATCGGGTACCTAATACCACAATTCGTGAAAGAACTGGACTGACGGATAGTTTTGTTGAAAGTGACCAGGTCAAAGTGGACATGGGCGGCACATGTGGCGAGGACAACAGACGACCGATGGACCCGCTTGGTGCTTGAGCGGAGACTACGTACCGGCAAAAGAAATGTGGGGAGGCAGCCATCACGCTGGCCCGACGATATCGTCAAGCTTGTGGGCAAAACTTGGTTGAGACTGGCACAACATCGAGAAGAATGGCTCGCACATGAGGAGGCCTATGTCCAACGATGGATTACATGAGGCTCGAAAAGAAGAAGAAGAAGATTTTATCAAACAAGAGCGCTAGACTTTGTCTGTATTGGGAGCAGCTACAAGCAGTCTCTGAATAGCCCAAATCTTCACCCATTTTGAAGTTAAACTCTCTCCAACCGAAATTGTAACCCTTTTGCAGTGAAAATAGTGCCAGGACATCCCTGCGACAAAGAAGTCACAGAAAAGAATTTCAGAACATTCTAGCGATAAAGATTTAAAGTCACAGAAAATAATGCCAGAATATTCCAGCGATAAAAAAGTCACAGAAAACAATGTCTGAACATACCAGCGATAAAGAAGTCACAGAAAATAATGATAGAACATTCCAGCGACAAAGAAGTCACAGAAAAGAATGTCAGAATATTCCAGCGATAAAGATAAGTCACAGAATATGATGACAGCACATTCTAGCGACAAAGAAGTCACAAAAAAGTTTGTCAGAACATACCAGCAATAAAGAAGTCACATAAAATAATGCTAGAATATTCCAGCGATACAGAAGTCACAAAAAATAAAGCTCAGTACGAATTAGAGCGCGGAACATGGAGGAAACTTTGGTAACAACACATTGGCGGTGTTGCGTGGTAATTGTGGCCGCGCCCTCCTTCCCTTTGCCTCTCCTGTGGTAACGGAATCTCTGGCTTGTAATTGTTTGCTGACGAGTTCATGTTATGCGAAATGTGTGGTGTAGGCGAGGATCCCTTGACGCCGATGCCAACTTAATTAATGCAATTGTAGAACAAAAGTTGCCTGTATTCATTTCATTCAATGATTGCTTACATATGTTGCTGTATCTACTGATAAGTATACCGCTTTATTAACATATTTATAACTAGCTGATGCCCGCGACTTCATGGATTGGAGGATCGCGTGGATTTAGTTTTTAAAATCCCTCGGGAACTCTTTGATTTTAGCCTATGTCACTCTTGAGGTCCTCAACTATACCCATGCAAAAAATCACGTCGATCCGTAGCCCTGTTGCGGCGTGATTGAAGGACAAACCAATAAACCAAAAACCAACAAACCAACAAACAAACACACTTTCGCATTTATAATATTAGTAAGGATATAAAGAAAAGGATGAACAGGTAAAAAAAACGTTTACAATTATTATAACACGATATTATGGCATACAAAGCACAGAAGTTAGCGAGCTAAAAAAGAAGCATGAGACTTGTGCGGGCTACCTAAGCTAAGGCTTTCTGTCAATTTCGTTTTCATGAACCTTTTGGGAACACCTGAAGTCGGATGTGACATTGGGTAAGGGATTGTATTTAGGGGCTACCAATGGAAAGAGACTCGCATACTTTGGGGGTGGATTAGGTATGATTGGTAAAAACGGGGATTAGACTAATTTCAAACAATGACAGTTAAAGGAATAAGTTTCTAATCATCATCATTATCATCAGCAACCCATCAACGGCTCACTACTGAACGCAGGTCTCCTCTCAGAGAAGGGTTATAGGCCATAGTCCACCAGGCTGGCCCAATGCGAATTGGCGGACTTCACACACCTTCAAGAACATTATGAAGAACTCTCAGGTGTGCAGGTTTCCTCACGATGTTTTCCTTCACCGTTGAAGCAAGTGATATTTAATTGCTTAAACGCACTTGACTCCGAAAAGTCAGAGGTGCGTACCCGGGATCGGACCTGCGACCCCCCGAATAGGAGACCACAGTCCTAACCACTAGGCTATCACTGCTTATAAGTTTCTAATACTGAAATTAAATGAATTCAGAACAAGTAATAGATCGTAGCAGAACGTTTTATAGGCAATGAAATAAGGCAGGCGTCACGCACGGCGGCGCGCCCGCCAAAATTAAAGTGCGCGTTTTTGAGAACCGACCCCCGTCACACTCGATAAAGCCCCTGCGTGCCGATTGCGGTACTCCGCCGCGCGCCGCCGCTAACAGCTCAAGACGTAAACTTTGCAAATATAAAGTTAAAATAAACGGTTACTTAAGCACTTGTAGTGTATAACTGTAACATCGATATCATACTATCAATAGTCCAGATTATTTTTATTCGTGTAAGACTATTGCTTGACTATATTGTTAGGTGTTGGGAATGTGCTTGCTTAAGGATGCTTATCCATTCTTATTTATATCCCAGCATGCTGCAACCAGAAAATATAACTCCATGTTGCACAGGTACGCATGAACTTGGAAGCAAGGTGTTTGTGTTAAATTAGATCAAAACATTATCATGTAAAAAATTGTTGATAAAATTGTTAGTTTGTAAGCAGTCTAATAATAATTTTATTAGATAATGTATAAGACTTTGCACTTTAAGGACGTATCACCATTCACCAGTACTTCACGCCCAATACAGTACAAACAAAGTGCCTACTTCACTATATTGCCTTTATAATATTACTAGCTTTTGACCGCGGCTTCGTCACGTTAATTTTGATTTTCAAACTCCTATTTTACCCCCTTTAATACAACAGCATTTTCTCAGCAATAGCAAGAACATAAAGTGAAGTCCACTAAGATATATTTATAAAATAGAGAGGCAAAAAACAAGTAGCAAAGCTCCCCACAACTCTGATGTCGAGCTGTCACTGACAACTGTTGCTAATATTATTGAGGACGCATCCATGCCGCAAAAACTGCCGAGTGTGTGAAAGAGAAATGTTTGAAAAATATTATAGAAAGTTAAAGATTTTTTCAATCTGCTTTTTGAAATGTGAAAGAAACAGAGAAGTAGGGTAGTAAAAACAAACCAACAGAAATGTGCACGAAAAGTCTAACGGCCACTTTGAATAAACTATATATTTTTGTTTTCCACGACACAGGTATTTCCTAGTGTGAAGACCAACGGCAAAACTAATGTATTATTTTATTATTTTTGGTAATAAAGTTATTTTTATTTTTATTTATTTATTTAATTAATTTTTATGCAATAATTGAATATTATCAATCCACGAATTGAGATTGCGTTCTAAATTGTCAGTGTATAAACACTTGACTAGATATTTGAATTAAATATTCCACTTCCAGTTCTTAGATTTTGGATTAGACAGTTTATTGAACCCATCGTAGGAGACGAAGGAGCAAATTAATCGCAACGTTAAACAATGCAATTTTTCTCTATAACAAGCTGGAGAACATTTTCCCACCGGGCCGACAACGTCTTCTGAGAAGGGCCCCCAAACTAATGGGCTAGCAATCGATATTGAAGTTTTTTGCGGCCCTCCGGCGACAGACAAATTGTCTTGCAAGAAGAAATTAATTTGACAAGTCTAGCGGCGCCCCCGGACGCCTTTATTAATTTATTTGGACGAGTAAAAATGTGGTTTCGGCCAGCGTGGGGCGGTGCGCGAACTTCGCGGAGCCGCCTGAAGGATGCCTCTTATTAGTTCTTGCCAACAGCTATTATAGATATTGGAACAGAAAATCATCTAATTCAAATTAATAACATTTATTCCTTAGCCTTGACATTGTAAATATTTAATAACTGTATCTTACTGGCTATGACATTGTAAATATTTATTAATTATTTAAAATTTTGATCGGAGTTACCCTGGCAATGTTGAATATGCCTATAATTGGTAATTTGTAACAGCATTAGCATAATATATTAACCATATTGTATTATTTTAAGTGTATTTGCAATTTATCGCTGGCATATCGATAAAATAAATAAAATAAACGGAAAACAAAATAAAATTGATAAAATTCACTAGGACTAAATACCTAGATTATACTTGTAGACTATATTTAGTAAGCTTAGATAATAATATCTAATTAATAAATAGATACAAAGATTAGAGTGTTGTGATAAAAAAATTCCTATCTTTGCAAACTTCACAACGCGCAACGTTTTCATTTTTTCAAAAGACAAGGGATTACATAGTTCCTTTAAAAATATTAATTAAATTTTTTAGGTTAGTAATTGTAGCTAATGCTCTAAAGAAAAATTACTTACTAATTAACCCTCAACTACTAATTAAAATAAAAAACTATTGATCAAAAATCATGTTAAAAAATTCAAATAATTAATTAAATATCACTTGCTTTAACCCAAAGGAAACCATAAAGTTCTTAAAAGTGTGTAAACTTTGCGAATCCGCACTTGATGCCAGCGTGGAGGACTATAGCCTAAGTTATTTTCATTCTGAGAGGAAATCTATGCCCAGCTCTGGGCCAGTGATGGGTAGAGACCTTGTTGAGATGATGATGACGATGATTTAAATTCTAAACTTATAAATTAATTCGATGATCAGTACCACGAATGGTATATAAAAATTGTAACAACACTTAAGTACTTTTCCTGCTATTATCTAAATCTCAAGCAAACACAAGAAGCAAGAAACCAACAAGAAACACCCGGATAATCCCCAAATATTCCTCTAATAAGTCGGAGAGCAAACCAACAGTCGGATTCAGTTATCACCTATACAAGGACATAATGGCATCAGGAAAAACTCTCCGAAAATATCGCCATCGATACGAGGGGGACCGAAACAAGGAACGGGGAAGTCGATTTATGACATTCTGATGATACAATCGAATCAAATAAAGCATCTATAAATCAATGTCCGATTCATGAGTGAGGTGCGAACGATATACGTACGGTAGAGGATTTATTTATTGTGAGGAAACTGAAAAATAATAGCATTAACGTTGGTAAAGTTATAGTGGCGAGTCTTTATTGCCAAAAGTGGGTACGTACAGTAAAAAAGTAATGGGTATTTATCTTATAGAAGCAGTGCTAGCCTAGTGGGAAGCAGTAATAGCCTAGTAAGTAGTTAGGACTGTGGTCTCCTATTCGGGGGGTCGCAGGTTCGATTCCGGTTTCGACCTCTGACTTTTTGGAGTCAAGTGCGTTTAAGCAATTAAATATCACTTGCTTCGACGGTGAAGGAAAACATCGTGAGGAAACCTGCACATCTGAGAGTTCTTCATAATGTTCTTGAAGGCGTGTGAAGTCCGCCAATTCGCATTGGGCCAGCGTGGTGAACTATGGCCTATAATCCTTCTCTGAGAGGAGACTTGCGCTCAGTAGTGAGCCGTGGATGGGTTGCTAATGATGAATGATGATGATGACTTATCTTATTTATTGAAAGTTAAACATACTTACTTAACGATTGACGATTGCCATTGGCGATCCAGCTGGTTAATGGTGGAAAAGCTGTAGAGTGTAGAGTCATCGCAACAGTTTCAATTGTGGTGATTGGATGAATTTTGGGCAATTTTGCTGCAACAATGCATTTTAGCCAATAGAGAAAGAGTTACCTGTTAATCATAATTGATTGTGATCGTCACACTGTGGCAATCATTTTTAGACAATCCAGCGGCTGGTTTTTCCATCATTTTAAATATTTCAAAGTTAAAAAATCTCTAGATATTTCTCAGTGTTACAAATACGTATATTTATTTTTATCTCAGCGCTACAATAAAATACGTCACGCTTATTTTCTCAAGAAATAAACTCGTCGTCACAGTGTATTAAAAAATGACGGTGACGACGGTTCTTTCACGGGCATCAAAATAAAAGGCTCATTTCAATTAACAATGATTCGATAAGTCCAATAATGAGAGGTTGCACGGATTTATCGGCGGATAACCAACAATTAAACGTCTTTGTTCTGCGACGACACCGCCCCGCCCGCGACCGGCCGACCTCACAAAATGTGCTTATTACATCGAGCTAGGAAACAAAAGGCTTACAAATAAAAAAGTTGAGCTAAGGCTTACAAACTAAAAAATTATTTACTTGTCCTGGGCTTAAAAACCAAACCCAGAGCATCCTCACTGATTTTAAAACAAAAAAATAATTCAAAAATTCAAAATTATTCATTACATTTATTATGTCAACCTGTGACCTTAAAAATCAGAAGCGCCACCAGTTCCGATTCTTCAAAGCAGACTGCTGAGACGAGTCAGCAAGAAACTAAGGAAATAAGAAGCAGTTATTAACGAAGGAACCTATATGAATTGTAGTAATTGATGTTGAGCAAAACTTAAACATTTTTTTATTTTTCATTATTCAAAATAACTTGGTAATGCGAGTACCTACTAAAGTATCAAGGAAGACATTAAAATTTAAAACTCAAAAGGCACAAAATTGTTTTTCTGCTAAAAAAACCCCTGCGTCTCAAAGGCCAACCTTCCAACTCTATATTGTTTCGTGCATCATTGTCACAAAAGGCAGCAGACAGCAGAGTGCAGAGCTGGAAGACAAAAAGTGCAGCCCTCACAAGACGTGCATTGTCCGCACTCCGTGGTTAAACGAACGAAGACCATGACCTGCCTAATAAGGATGTTCGCGTGTCATAATATTCAGGTTCGCCTCTTGAACCATTTGATAAAGCGTTTCGATTAATATCAACTTTAAAAAATTTGTACTTACTTTTTTTATCAATATAGAGATGTTGAGATACCAAAACTGTCAATTTTTGTCTCTAATAACTAGACCATAAAAGGAGTCGGCTTGGAGTTAACAGTTAATACGTCAACAGAAAAAAAAGCAGTGATAGCCTAGTGGTTAGGACTGTGGTCTCCTATTCGGGGGGTCGCAGGTTCGATCCCGGGTACGCACCTCTGACATTTCGGAGTCAAGTGCGTTTATGCAATTAAATATCACTTGCTTCAACGGTGAAGGAAAACATCGTGAGGAAACCTGAACATCTGAGAGTTCTTCATAATGTTCTCGAAGGTGTGTGAAGTCCGCCAATTCGCATTGGGCCAGCGTGGTGGACTATGGCCTATAACCCTTCTCTGAAAGGAGACCTGCGCTCAGTAGTGAGCCGTTGATGGGTTGCTGATGATGATGATGATGACGTCAACAGAATCTGCTTTTTGGCCGTAGAGTAACAAATAGAAGACTAGAACATCTAACGTTCTATAATACATCAAAATAATAGAATTAGCAAAACATTAAAAGCTTATCTCTTAAAATACTCGCCTTAAATGAAGTGTTGAATTTCATAAACTATAGATTTATCTAAGTAAAAGATTTATAATAATATTTCAAATTCATTTTATAGCCTCCTTAAAGCTTCAAGGATAACATCTTCCCTATAAACACGTTTCAAACATAATATACACCCGTATCAGCAATCTTTACATCGTCCAGCGCTCTTTCATCGTCACATCTCAAATCAATTCCCAATAACTCCATTGTAGTTGCTGTAACTTATCGGACGCCATCTTCATCACTGCCTTCATTTAGTGACTCGTCATTTTTTACATTACCAACGTTTATTTTATCTTTTCTTTAACCTTTATACTCTACAACTTAAATGTCAATACTGATTGATTCAAACGCACAGTTCAAAAATCTCGAATTAAGTTCTTGAATCACTAAGCACGAATCGTCACGCAGATTTAATAGTTCTCTTATTAGTCATAAGGTTCATGTTTGCCTGAATATTTGTGCACCATCAGCAATACTTAGCGTTATACTTGAAGTATAGAGCACGTCAATAAGCTTTCATGTGTACCATTCATGAGCAGCCATTCATGGTTTTGATTCTAATTCATAAATTGAGAAAAGGTTCATTCATATGTTTACAAAGTATTTTTTTGTAGTTTTTATAAAAGGTGTAAATACTTTTATGCTTTAATGTTCAATAAAGTTTATACGTATGTTTAAGCTATAAAACTTTTATGCGTTCTTAAATAAATTGTTCAAGGTTAATTTGGAGAATTTACTAATTTTACTATGTTATCTTATCATCATTTATCTCTCATAAAACTTATCTTTACTCATAAAAGGACTTGTCTTGTATAAGGCAAGTACTTGGCAATTGCTACATCCAACCTGAATTATTATGTCTGTCATTAGACGATGGAAACAAAACGGTTCATTTTGATTTAACAATATTCGTGATAGAAACATGGCGAATGACTCGGCACTCGGATCGTCCTATCAAAGAATAGAGCTTTAGGCATAAATAATGTTTAACTCATTTCTCTTCTTGTTATTGTCGTCTCATGAAATAAATGGTCTGTATTACTACGTAATAAATATTTAGTTTCTTGCCTAATTGTTCATTGTTTTCAATATTAACACAGTTTTAATATAAGATTTCCATTGATAATTAATAGTTTTGCTGTTTTTATTTTGAATAGCATAATTATAATAACTATATCTGGTCACAACATTTTAAAGTTTTTTATAATTTTAATATAGTAAATGAAGTGTTAAATTCATATTATTGGAACGTAGTTCCTTATCGCGCGATGCGAAAGGGGGCTAGACGGAAAAAATTAAGACTAAATTGAACCGACACTTTTTTGAATGTGAATTTGGCATTGTGTTCAATATTTTCACACTACAATATTAGATCTCCGTAGCCTTGTGGTTTCTACAGTCGCATAAAGGTCGATTGTTCGAATCCCAGCTCAACAGACTGAATTTTCTATTTTCTATTTTATTTTAAATAATTTCTACATGTGGAATTTTTCCCTAATTTTTTTATTTTTATTATTAAAAGGAACTTCGTTCCAACTGAGTGTTCCACGACACTCACGCATTTTTTATGTAATATGTTCAGTTTTGTGGCTTTGTGGGTCAATTTTGACAGCTTTTCTTGTACTGCTTAGTTTTAGATCTCTCAGAGACAGCGATCCCTTAGGCATCAACACTCTCCAGTGATTAAATTCTCATTGTAGTTTAAATCCTGCGCAGGCGCACGGCACGGGCCGGGATGTGATTAATACGGCCACACCCACCCCACCCCTATGCTAATGCGGCTTTGTCTCCTGCGTAGGCGATCTTGTGGGCTCAAAAATCACTGTTGTGACATCGACGTCGACGGCGGAATGAGATTTATTAACGCCATACAAAAGAGTATAAACAACTTTAATGGTTTAATGATAGGTAGATATGTGTTGTTCTTCGTCCTTCCTTCCTGGAAGAAAGTTTTTTAACAGGCGTGCATGAGTGATCTCGAATTCTCATTTAACTTTTGGAACGTAAGTTCCTTATCGCGCGGTACGGAAGGGGGCTAGACGGAAAAAATTAAGGAACCGACACTCGACATATTTTTGAAACCGACACTTTTTTGTTGAATGTGAATTTTGCATTGTGTTCGGTATTTTCGCGATACAACATTGGGTCTCCGTAGCCTAGTGGCTCCGGCAGTCGCCTAACAGTTCAAAGTCGATGGTTCGAATCCCAGCTCGACAGACTGAATTTTCTATTTTCAATTTTACTTTTACCTAGCTGATGCCCGCGACTTCGTCCGCGTGGATAGAATTTTCTTTGCTATAAACCTCACGGAGCCCGAGACCTTTCCAACGAATGCAAAACCGTGGAAATCGGTTCGTGCGTTCTGGAGTTATAGCGTCAGGAAGGAAAACCCGACTTATTTTTATTTTATTTTAAATAATTTCTACATAAATTTTTCCCTAATTTTTTATAGCTTATAAGTTACTTTTTTTTATAACTTATTAGTTAGTCGACTTTGAACTGTTAGGCGACTGCCAGAGCCACTAGGCTACGGAGACTCAATGTTGTACCGCGAAAATACCGAACACAATGTAATCGAAAGGAACTACATTCCATCCGGGCGCGCGGGCGTCCCTTGACACCTCTCAAGTTTTTTTTTCTTTCGCTTTAACTTAGAAGCTAATAGTCAGATTGGTTAATATAATGGGCTGAAACATAATATCAAGGTTTAGGATTGGGATAGTTTGATTGGAAATAATCATTAAACGACAAAGACAATCTTTGGCAATCTAGTAATGTACCTAATCCTTAAAATTAATTCTATTCATTCATCTCAACCCATCGCCGGCCCACTTGTGGGCAAATGTCTCCTCTTGAATGAGAGGGATAGAATAGAATAGAATGTTTTTTTATTCAAATAAACTTTTTTACAAGTGGTTTTGAATCGTCGATGAATCTACCACTGGTTCGGAATGCCCTTCCTGCAAGAACCAGCAAGAAACTCGGCGGTTGCTCTTTCAAAACAAGTTTACAATTCAATAGATACTATGCTATGTATGCAGTGTTTCCACAATGAGTGGAAGTTCCAGAAAAGCATACCTAATTATAACACAGGTTAAGGCAGGCAGAGAGAAAAGCCCCATTCCCGCCGGTGGAACCGTTCACGAGCATAACGCTTGACCCAGCCATTGCTTCGCTCATCCATATTTGAGGGAACGTAACGTACCACCATCACGCTAGTAAAGTGTTGATTGGCAGACTTCACATACCTTTGTGAGTATTATGATGAACTCTTATTAAAATTATATTATAATCTTATAAGAAAAGCAGCCGTCGATTTCTATTTTTATCCGACTTCCTATTACAGTACAGCATAGTACACAACTTCGCATAAAAACAGGCTGAATGGGCTAAATCAATATTAACGCTGCCTTCCTAAGCCCCACCTAATCAAAGCTTAAGAAAGGCTGAAACAGACATTTAGAAGCAACAGTATAGACGTAACCGCTCCCATTGTCAACACAAATACGGCACATTTGCTATAATTACACTGAGACCCCCACAATCCAGCGTATTAGCTGCCTCGGTTTCGTACGTAAAACTGAACCAGGAAAACGACCAAGTGTCTTATCACAACTTCACTATTCATTACTTAATACCTTCCTTTCTTGATTTAGATACAAAAGCGAATGTATCAATGGACTACAAATACAACGTATTGTTACAATCGATACAAAATGGTATGGAGTGACGGGGTGTCAAACCTATGATTACAGCATTATTAACAGAGGGGTACATTTTGTGGCGAAAAAATGTTGCTTTCATATTTTAGAATTATATTTAGATGCGGTATTGTAAAATAAATTGCTACATTATCGAATTGTAGATCTTTTATAACCACAAATGTTGGTTGCATTTTAGTAAGTGTTAGTTTCATTGCTCTTTACTGTGTAATATAATGTATATACATTTACATGTACCTATCACAGGTTTTAATTAAGCATTTAACATAAAATTTAACAAAATGACGTCTATTAATCTAGATCAAAATAATAAAAGTAATACATAATATAGTTGACTTGATAGATAATAATAATGTCCTGTTTTGTTTACATGCATATTTTTTTAAGAACAAAAAAACAATGACGCGGGAACATGTCCGATATTAATAAAACTATTTTGTGCAATCAAACATCTAAACCCAGGAAATTGATCCCATTTAACATGTTAAAAATTGGAACCAATTCGTGGAAACGAGTAGATCACACGACGCGATTGCAACTCGGCTAGCCATTGTCGAATGCATAAAACTATTTCTGATTGATGAAGTCAATTTTTTTTTTGTAAAACTCCGTCCATTTAATTTCGACATGAAAAAGTCCGATCTCCAAACTCGTAACAATAGGTGCTTTTTTCTTAACAATGCGATGCTCTATTCGATCATCGATTACTTTTTTATCGACAAAAATATCAATAATCTGTGTACGCCCACCGTTAATTTCGACGTTAGTAAAATTGAAACTTGACACGTGTTACAAGGCGAATATAATTTTGTGGGTGCGTGATGGTGCGCTTTTGTTACTTTTGTTTGTTTCTTTGGGCCGACGCGCGACGCCTCGAGTGCGCGCGGAGGAGGCATTTAGTGCGTGACTCGCGCTTTTTTATTGCCTTTGTATAGAAAAAGTGGTCGTATCACTGCTCTGAGTGCATCGCTGCCCCACCTGACGTCGCCATTATCGTCCAATCGTTCGTTAAAATCGCTCGAAATTGACTTTTTCTTTACAAATTGCACTCAGTTTAGCGATTGTTCGACCCAAAACGCCTTTCATTAAGTGTACATTAAGAACGTTTTCGGAGCCACGTCAATAATTTTAACTTTTTATGCACGTTATCAGCTCTCTATCGTGTAATACGACAGCTATTTAGAAAGTATTTTTGGAGTTTACTCCTTAAGAATCGATTTTAGGCGCCCGGTATGAGAAAAATTCGAGGTGTAAAATCTACTTATGAATGACCTTGTTACGTTTTTATGACAGCGTTACTAAAACATGTAGATCAGCGCCATCTTTCGGCTTATGTGTAACTATTTCGAATAGCAACTCTGTTGTACGCCCTAAAACCCTGCGACGGCACTGCTAACATAATAGTTTGAGCTATTTACAATAGATGGCCGTATTTGATATTAACTAGCACAAATACTATAAAGTAAACTCCAGTCGTGCGTCGCAGCTGACACACACACTTTTTTTATGTCCAAAAGTGAATTTAGTGTACAAGTAGACAAATACGGATAGAATGTCGATATCGATGCTAAAGGCCGTGTTTACTTTACGATGTTAATCTAATGTTATCAGAGACACTGATTGTATAGATATCTTTTCAATTACCCACATTCTCAGTGGACATTACTTTTCGATGCTCGTTAGAGTCCGGCGGGTCATGTGCTCATGCCCCCAAAACATTCAATAACATAACTTATATCTCGAAAACGAGCCTTCAAATTACACAAAACTGACAGCTTTAATATTTGCCCTAAGCCTTGGATCGTGGACGGGCTGAACACCTCATGCTGAGCTTTTAATTTGTTCCATACATCCTTTCACGTGATTTTTTTCTGTGTTTTGTTTGAAAGCAGCGGTGATCGATCGTTTGTCCGCTTTTTTACCTTGTTTAATTTTGGAAGGAGCGGGACGATTTCGCTAAGTCATTAGTATGTTATACTAAACAGCTGCTCGCACCGATTTGGACTTTCATTTGTATTGTTCCAATTTGACAGTCCTTGTTATTTTGTTTGTTTATTGACGTCCTTTTGATAGATCGTAATGACACTTGAGACAGGTTTGGTATAAAATGTTCAAACGAAGTGAGGTGCCATAACTAAAGAATCAACTTTAGCTTAACCTTTATGTGATAGCATTTGCCGTGGAAAAATTGGAAGCGATTATCCGGAATAATTCATGAACTTTCTCGTTGATAATCGTATCGATAAAATTGCTCTGTCATAAACCACTGCTGCAATTTATCAGTGAATTTCTCTCATCGTAATTATGGCCAAAATAAAAAAAGAACTTTGGTGAAATCTTTTGCAATTATATAAAAAATTTCTGACGCCAGCGACATTGATTTTATATTTAATTTCCTACGATAAAAAATGACCTATATCTGTTCCCAGAATGCAAGCTATCTGTATGCTCGATTGAAACATGAAAGGAAATAGACGGAAAGAGATTTCGTATTATTTAATTATAAAGGATTCATATTCCTCTACATCAGGGATGATCTTATTCTCTAAAGTATGAAATTCGTCATTCTTAATTTATGTCCAATGCGATTTCCCTTTCGTCACTGCACTTCACCTAGTCTTCGCGTCTGTCACGCTCATTAAATTGCCAACAATCGTCACAGAGGTGCCGAACGCTTATAAAACAACACCAAACAAAAAAGCAACCACTTTTGTTCTGTTCTCGGCACATTTTGTCATTATTCGTGGCACGTGGGCTCGAATATATAATGTTTTATTATTAGAGGTTACGACTTCACGCCTTTTGCGGTGTTCTCGACTGATAATACTTTCATTTGTTCCGAGAAGTTGTTATCTGTACTGTTTCACCGCGGCTACAACCTATGCTGTTTCATTTTGGTCATATGTCGTGGCAAACCATTCTTATTATCTTATTATTATACTAGCTGATGCCCGCGACTTCGTCCGCGTGGATTTAGTTTTTAAAATCCCTCGGGAACTCTTTGATTTTCCGGGATGAAAAGTAGCGTCACTCTCCAGGCCCTCAACTATACCCATGCAAAAAATCACGTTGGTCCGTAGCTCTGTTGCAGCGTGATTAAAGGACAAACCAACAAACACACTTTCGCATTTATAATATTAGTATGATTTCTTACGCCCTCGTCTTTATCTAAATTCATGCAAAAAAATCAAGTCCATACGCTGCTTATTGTTACGTGATTGAAGGGACAAACCACCAAACAAACATTTCATGCATTCATTCATATCTACCTACTTTTGCATTATTTTCTAATATTAGGTATAACTAGCTGATGCCCGCGACTTCGTCCGCGTGGATTTAGTTTTTAAAATCCCTCGTGAACACTTTTATTTTCCGGGATAAAAAGTAGCCTATGTCCTCAACTATAGTACCCATGCAAAAAAATCACGTCGATCCGTGGCTCTGTTATGGCGTGATTGAAGGACAAACCAACAAACAAACACACTTACGCATTTATAATATTAGTATGATTAGAATATTAAATTGCATAGGAAAACACTGTAGCATGAAGTCCATACGATGTATTACATCCATACCTACTATGTAGCATACTACATCTAGGTATAATGATCGTTTGGCAAAATCTGACGCCTTTGGAGTAGTTTGACTGACAAAATAGGGCTATCCACGATGGCTATATACCATAAAGTACGTTTGCCAGCTTAAGATGAGCTGTTCATTCGAAGTATCTTGTAGATTCCGGGGTTCAAGTTATTTGGACATTCTACTGAAGATCGTGATGTCTATAATTTCTGAACTACGAAATTGACGACCTTGAAATAATTACAGGACAATCTCTAAAGAACCTGCTTTCTAACAAAAAAAGAATGTTTTAAATCGGAATACGTCTTAATGAATTACAGCGAAATACACATTTTAACTTTCATCCCCTCTCCCAAGGGAACCGTGATGAATTTCGGGATAAAAAGTATCCTATATTATACCTCGTAGTATTAAATTAAATCGTGCCAAGTTTCATTTAAATCCGTCCAGTAGTTTCGGCGTGATGCGCGGCCAAGATACAGACAGACAGACAGACAGACAGACAGACAGACAGACAGACAAAAAATTAAAAAAAAATTGTTTTGGCTTCAGTATCGATTATAGAGTGCCCTCAAACAAAAATTTTCAAAATATCTTCAATGTACAGAATTGGACCTGTTACAGTTTTATTATATTATAGATAGATTAAATCATTATTGAAATGAAGATGCGTTTATCAATACTTAATGACTAAGGCTACGATGGTGTCAAAAACTCCCTAATCTGAGAAGCGGTGGAGAAATCACAACAAATTCTACCGAGCATCACACAATAATATAATACAGTCCTAGTGATATGGTATTCCTATCCCTTTTTTTGTTAAACACCATTAACCACAATAGCGTGGACAAAATGTGTGAAACGAATGGAATTGAGTAAAATTTGGTAATTACACAGCCGTCGGCGAGATTGGTTATCAATCATTTGTCGGCGGCAAGCGGAGCGAGGCGCAAATCATAGTGCGCGCGCCTCACGCTGACACCTACATCCCGCTGGTCCCGACGTTGTTGCATTGAATAATGAACAAGATGTTCCATTAGGCATGCAATGCGTAGCTAAGTATGCCCATTGGGGCATACTTTAGGCTTAGTAAGTAAAATCCACGGTATTATAAAAGAAAAGTCTACAGGTCGAGCCCTTCAGTTTTTATGCAGTTTTATTTAATTCTGGGTGCAAACTGCAAAAATAAATCTCAATTTAATTTGATTAATGGAAAAGGCTTTGACCACCAGAGCGATGCCACAGACAGGGTGGACTCGTAAGTATTTGTCACTCGGCAGCCTGGTGCGACTACGAAATGAGAATTGTATTATTGTATATGTATAGACTTTTAGGACCGCAGTTAGCTAATTTAAATTCTAATCTATACATATAATAAAACAGAAACGAAACCAATTCTGTACATGAAATAGATTCAAAAAAGGGTTTTTGCTTCTAATTGTGTTCAAGATACAGATATCAAAACAGACGCTTAATTTTTTTTGTCTGTTTGTCTGTCTGTTTGTTTGTCCTTCTTTCACGTAAAAACTACCGCACAGATTTCTACAAAATTTTATACCGTGGTAGCTTATTACTCGGGTCAACATCTAGGCTACTTTTTATCCCGGGAAATCAAGGAGTTCCCGAGGGACTTTAAAAACTAAATCCACGCGGACAAGGTTGCGGGCATCAGTTAGTATTATATAAATGCGGAACTGTGTTTTAGTTTGTCGTTCAATCACACAGTAACGGAGCAACAGATTGACAATATTCTGCATGAGAATAGTTGAAGACCAGGAATAAACCGTGGGATTTATAAACACGCAGTCGAAATCACGGGCAAAAACTAGATATAAGCCAAACGTCGTAGGTAAATATTCCGGTTGTTCTGAGTACGATTATTCTTTGGGCATGCGCCCGCGCAAGTCTGCCTCGTCGCGGGAGACGCGCCGACAATGCACAGGAAGTGTCGACCAAATCGAATTATACACCGATGCGACCACTCCGCGCGGCCGACAAACACTCGCCATTGTTCCCGGCGTGACTCGCGGCTTTGATGACGATCGTGCTCTCATGATGAATAGACGAGGCTGTCTGAAATCTGAATTCATTTTATGTTCTGTAATAAGATTTTATTAAGCGAAGCAATGGCTGGGCCATGCGTCATGCTCGTGAACGGGTGCCACCGGCGGGAATGGGGCTACTTTATGTCTGCCCATCTTGGGATAGAAGTTAGTCGGTATGCATTTTTGGAACTTCCCTCATTGTGGAAACACTGCAAAATATATAGCATAGCATACTGTATTGTAAATTTTTTTTGAAAAGAGCAACCGCCGAGTTTCTTGCTGGTTCTTCTCGGCAGGAAAGGCATTCCGAACCAGTGGTAGATTCATCGACTATTCAAAAGCACTTGTAAAAGTTTATTTGAATAAAAAATATTTCTATTCTATTCTATTCTATTCTTAAGTAATTTGTTTTCCACGCAGTACAGTTAAGTAGGTCCAATTTCGAGTAAGAGATCAACAGCCGAATCCAACTCAGTTGGGCAGCGTTCGGGAAGCTTCGAGATATCTTCTTGTCCAAAGTCCCTCAGTGCCTGAAGACTGAAGACAGGCAATCGTAGGCTCTACATGACATCGAGTGAAGTTTCCTCCTAAATCTGAAGTAGGTACGAGAAGGTATTTTGTATGTAGAAACCGTACAGTAGTAAGGAATCAAATACGTTTACTTCAAGAAGTCTTTCTTGTCTACTTAATATTATATGAAATCAGGTACAAATATAGATTGTAATGTATAGTCCATTAACTAAGTAAGTAGTACTTAAGATATTTTTAAATTTTTAATCTCGAAAAATCAACGAGTTCCCGTGGGTTTTATAATTCTTGCCACATCGTCACTAACTCACTAACAAATAAAATTAGCATTTAAAATAACGACAAAAAAATCGGCCAAGTGCGAGTCGGGCCTCACTCTTTTAGGTTTCCGTTAAAAAAAATTAAATTAAAATATTTCCCTGTACCCATGGAAATATTTTAATTTAATTTTTTTTTAATTTAATTTATTTTTTATTATTTGTTGCTAAAGCGGCAATAGAAATACAAAATATGTGAAAATTTCAACTGTCTATCTATTACGGTTTACGAGATACAGACCGCTGACAGACGGACGGACAGCGGAGGCTTAGTAATAGGGTCCCGTTGGCACCCTTTGGGTACGGAACCCTAAAAACGATTTATCATTTTATTTACAAGAGGCGAACGCTCTACTGTATCGTATGAGTCACAGTGGCTGAAGAGACCAGTTTTGCTTAGACTTCCAACTAAAACAATCGAATGTAAAAGCATTCAAGAGCAATAGCAGTAACTGTTGGGCAATCGGTGCAGCGGAATTGTCTCCATCATATCACAATTCAGGCAGCAATATATCCTGCCCACGTGTTCGAAAAGCAATTTCGCGAACGACTAGCCAGTAAGCGAGTAGTACCGCGCGCTGCAATAGAGCGGTGTTCGTGGAAGACAGCGGGCGCGCCCTTATCGCAGCTGTAAATCAATATATGATTACAAATTTAATGCTACTGTTGGACTATAAATCAGCGGTTTTAAATTACGGGCCGCAAGCGACGTATCACTACGCGTGAGGCCCCCTAGTGCTGCGTGCTGTCCACACTCGGTTCGCGCAACTTTGCAATTTGCGTGTAGGCTGCGCAGGGCTGTGTAAACTTAGTGACAAGTTTTACTATCGATATTTTTGTCTTAGTAGTTACAATATACTATCATAGCCTCTTTCTAGAGCCCTTCTCGTCACCCTTATTTTTTTTAATTCATGAAAAGATAGCCCTTGACTACGATTTCACCTGATGGCTAATGATGATGCTGTGGTAGCAGGCTAACTTGGACAGAGGTAAGGGAGTGTAAGTTAAACTCGACGACGACGTATTACTATTAATATTATTACAAATATCGCCACAGATCACCTTGTACCGCTCCTATCTGCCAACACTATTTCCCAGCGTGTTCGTATAGTACAAATAAATTTAAAACAATATAATATTTATATCATCGATACAGTTTAAATATCGTTATTGTTGTCTTGAGTTGTATCGAGTGGATGAAACTACTTTTCTTATCTATAGTAAATGCTAGAGTTGGTATTGTATATCGTTATATCTGCAGTAAATTACATACAAGAAAGGAGTTATTCTGCAGAATATTAGGGTTATTATTTTGCTTACATATTTCTAGCGTTTATCGAAACTGAATTAGGATTTAGGTGATTATTATGTTACTTCCAAAATATTTAAAGTGGTGTCAAAAATAAAGCTTACAAGTGACAACAGAATCGGACATGGATAACACTGTGTGTACGAAATTTGTATCTATTCATATACTATTTTGATCTAGAAGACGAACGTATTTGTTACGGGATCTGTAATATAATGTCATAAATCTATGATATGTCATAATTCATCATCATCATCATTAGCAACCCATCAATGGCTCACTATTGAGCGCAGGTCTCCTCTCAGAGAAGGGTTAAAGGCCATAGTCCACCACGCTGGCTAAATGCGAATTGGCGAACTTCACACACCTTCGAGAACATTAAAGAAAACCCTCAGATGTGCAGGTTTCTTCACGATGATTTCCTTCACCGTTGAAGCAAGTGATATTTAATTGCTTAAACGCACATGACTCCGAAAAGTAAGGGGTGCGTACCCGGGATCGAACCTGCGACCCACGAATAGGAGACCACAGTCCTAACCACTAGGCTATCACTGCTTCTATGTCCTGATTAGTTTACAGAAATGCGCCAATTCTTTCTGAAATTCAGATATTTTGCTATAAAATGCCCAAGCCATTCTAGACCAATGCTGTCTTCTAGTCTACATTTACAGTTTTTTAGTTTTTATTATTTTTATTTATCATATCGATAGTTTATTGCTCGATATTCAACGCTATCGTAGTGTAAGAGGCGCAACATTACGCGCGTGATGTAGTGCGGACAATATCTCGTGTTGGTCTTTCCACGCTATCAGATGTATCGCGAATAGTCGCGTGTCTATCAATGATATAACTCAGGAAGTATTATATTTGTTTAAGATTATACAGTTTATTTCATCGCATTATGTAGAATTTAGTGCTCAATTTGCTGGAGTGTAAATTATGTGTCAGCGTTCACGACTCGCTTTGTTTGGAATTTACCTACTTTGATAGAGCTGTACTTACTTATTAATACGGAGTTTGACAACTGAATTTAACATCATCATCAGCAACCCATCAACAGCTCACTACTGAGCGCAGGTCTCCTCTCAGAGAAGGGTTATAGGCCATAGTCCATCACGCTGGTCCAATGCGAAGTGGCGTACTTCACACACCTTCGAGAACTCTCAGATGTGCAGGTTTCCTCACGATGTTTTCACCGTTAGAGCATTTAATATTTAATTGCTTAAACGCCCAAAACTTCGAAAAGTCAGAGATCGAACCAGCGCCCTCCGAATAGGAGACCACAGACCTAACCACTAGGCTATCACTGCTTCACTAAATTTATACTATGAGTTTAAGTAATGTTTGTGTACTTATCTAATTAATACTGAACTAGACTTAGTACTTTTAATTCCTTCAATAATTGATGTGCCCTATCCAGATATCTTGTGTGGAAAGATCCTGGGGACCAACCACTTTACTATCCCAAGAGAACTACCATTACAATATGAATAATGCGGTGTGATGGGTTACGACGCTCAACAATGTAAGTACGAGTATGTATAAGATGCAGAAAGAAAGATCCAGAGAAAAGCTTTATTTTAGTCCTTTTTACACAACGGCCAAAGCAAGGTAATGTTTTTCGAGCATAATATAAAATTATGAGCTTTCTCTATTCCATCTAAGTATAGTATATTTTAAGATCAACTGTCAAAAAACGGTTTTTATTTTTCCTGAAAGTTGAGTTCTTGCAATTACCATTTTATTCTCCGGGGACGGTGATACAATAAATTCTTATTACGAGTATATTGTATCTCGCTCAGTAATCTTAACAATTTCTGCACTTACGATATCTAGCAAACACTTTCTTGAATGGGCAAAAATTTTAGCTCCAGGGTCGGATAATTATGTTCAAGGTACATTTTTATTTGGTATGCCAATCATCTCAGCCACACACTTCCCAAAGAACGAAACGAAACAAAGCGATATTACGACGAGAACAGTATCTGTGTGTTCCATCTTCCTCTCAAAAACACAAACTAAACAAGGCAACCGGTCATTGGTCAAGGCATAACTTACCGATAGCCTAGAGCGCTCTTCAGCGAGATGTCATTTCGGCTTGTTAAGGCGGCGGGAGTTTTAACATTTATTGTGTTTATGTCTCCACAGCGTCGGTGAAATATTGTTTACGCCTCTGCAAATCCATATTGATTTGTGAGAAGAAATTTTAAGACCTTATCTTTGTGTTAAGTAACTATACACAACATTCCTTTAAAGTGTTTTATTATTTATTAGATACTTAAAATATGTATTTAAGAGTGGTGTACGTTCGTTAACAGTAAACAAATTAGATTTTTAGAGTAATAGATCAAGTTTCAACTATCCGAAAAAAAACACGCAAAAATTACATCATACCTACTGCCAAGGGACGTGCTTGGCAAAAACATAAAATGATGAAATTTGTTCGATAATAAAAAATTACGAAGTTAGGTCTAATTTTTAACCAATATTCATTTATTTTCAATGTGTTGCATATTACAGAGCCAAAGGTTTTACATAAAACTCCGATTAATATTATCAAGAGAGTAGCTTAGTGAATTAAAAAAGAAAATGAATATTTTACGAGTTACAAAGTATTTGGCGCGTACTACACTCCTATTCCGCGCAAAACGTTTTCGTTTGTCGCGCCTCACATGAGGTTGCGGCTATGTTTTATTTCATCGCACCGCGCGGGTGAAATCTGATTTTTTTTTTAGTGTTCTACGCGTTCTTAAACAACGACCTTTTGCCAGACACTTCGTATGCGTAGAGTAAGTAGGGTTTTAATAAATTCCACGGAACCCTCTGCTTTGCTGGGTTAAAGGAAGCCTAAGTCACTGTCTAGGTTCTCAACTATTATAAAAAATCACGTTGCGTCATTCCGTTGCTCCGTTACTGATTGAAGGACAAACCGACAAATAAACGCCACTTTCGCATTTAAAATATTAGTAAGGATAACATGTTACACAAATACTAACGAGTTGGTAAATGAATAGCTAAGTATTAGTTAATTAGTAGGTTCATAGAATAGAATAGAATAGAATAGAATAGAATAGAATAGAATAGAATAGAATAGAAATGTTTTTTATTCAAATAAACTTTTTTACAAGTGCTTATGAATCGTCGATGAGTCTACCACTGGTTCGGAATGCCGTTCCTGCCGAGAAGAACCAGCAAGAAACTCGGCAGTTGCTCTTTTCAAAATAAGTTTACATTCAATAGAATAGTTATACAGTTAAATTACCACCTACTGTCTCATGAATCGCTGGAACGAATTATGTCCACGCTTTTTTATCATCTAAATAGTCTTCAATTGCATAATATGCCTTTTTCATGAGATTAGTTTTAACTGATTTCTTAAACTTGTGTAAAGGCAAGTCTAAGATCGACTGTGGAATTTTATTATAAAACGTCACGCCCATTCCCACAAATGTCTTTCGGACCCTCTTGAGGCGACATCGAGGAATCACGAGCCTGTTTGGATTTCTAACTTGCCTATCATGTAAATCACCCTTTTTTTTGTAATTCACAATGTTTTGTTGACAAATATTATATTGTTGTAAATATATTGTGAAGCTACTGTAAGAATGCCTATTTCTTTAAATTTTTCTCGAAAGGAATCCCGCGGTTTTAAATTATATATTGCGCGAATTGCCCTCTTCTGCAATACAAAAATTTTTCCAATATCGGCTGCTTTACCCCATAATAAGATTCCGTATGATATAATACTATGGAAATATGCAAAATAAACAATTTTTGCAGTTTCTATGTCAGTTAACTGTCGAATCTTCCTAACAGCGTAAGCAGCAGAGCTAAGCTTGCCAGCAAGTGTTGCTATATGGGTGCCCCATTGCAGCTTTGAGTCCAGGTACCTATCAATGTAATCTACCGCGTTATACAGCACACACATGGTTTAGGTATTTATTTTTAAACTGACAGAAATATTGTATGTTATTTACGAAATCTACACACATCAAAAGTGTCTAGGGATCAACATATATTTTTGCAATAACTTTTCTCCTGATTGATATTAATTAAAATTTTCTTTAAGGATTCATCAAATAAAGTGTTTTCGTTTGTCACAGTAACGATAAACCAAGTCACCTTTGCATTAATAAAGAAATTTGCCATTTTCCTAATAAAGGGATTTTTGACATTTGAACCACTAACATTAAAGTTCGAAAAAAAGACTGAAATAACAGTTTTCTTTAAAATTTTATTGGGTAACTTAAACAATTAATAATCCGTGTTTCTACCGCGAACACTAACAACACAAGAACATCGGTTTGGCATACTCAAAATGAGTTCATCCAAATCACGCTGTGGAATGGCCGCCCATGTTCGTTGCAACAACAAAAAAAGGTCTTCTTGCCACTGGATACCCTCCATATTCGGCAGAGCTCTTCTCTGTAGCATATCCCATGCATGCTCAATCGGGTTCAAGTCTGGCGACTGAGCAGGCCAGGGCAGGACATTGATGTTAGCTGCGGCGAGAGTCTGTCTTACAACTCTTGCGGTGTGCGGTCGTGCATTATCATGCATTAACTGAAATAAGGGACCGATTTGCACTTGTAGAGGAACGATGACGTCTGATACAATCGTCTCAGCATAAATTTGAGCGTTGAGGTTGCCTCTGATCCAAATCAACTCAGTTCTTCCGCCGATCCAAATACCCGCCCATACCATGATGGTTCCACCACTATAAGGATGGACTTCCTGGCAGGATTTTAATCGCTGTTGGCGTCCAGGGGTTCTCCAGTGTCGTATACGTCTTGTATCCGGTCTCATACCAAAACGAGACTCATCAGAAAAGCACACGAAACGCCATTGTTCTTCTGCCCAATTTCTGTGTTCAAGAGCCCATTGATATCGAATCCTACGATTGTGCATTGCTATAGGTGGTACCCGTAGCGGTCTTCGGGAATGAAGGTTCACTTCATGCAAGCGGTTTCTGACTGTTTGGTCGCTAATTAAGTTCCCTGAAGAGTGATGAAGCCTCACGGCTAACATCATGGCGGTTATTGTTGGAGCTCTTCGAGTTAAGATTTGAATGTATCGGTCTTGTCTCCGTGTGGTGCAGCGATACCGTCCTCCATGGCGCTCAGCCACGGTACCAGTGCTTCGGTAACGTGTCCAAAGTCGACTGATAACACTCTGACTTGTATTCAGAGCTAAAGCCACAGTACGTTGCCGGGAACCAGCTTCTATCATTCCCACGGCTCTGAGCATTTCTTCCCTGCTTAAATGACGTCGCCGCTCCATAATAACGTTGGTTTTAATCAGTAGTAGGGAAACAGTAGCACTAATAATGTCTTCAATGACAAAATATTGACAGCTGATTTTCATCTTTTACTCGAATTTGATTGACAGTTCCTGATTCAAATTATGAAATGCACCAAAAAGGATCCATATAAATTTATAAAATCATAAATTTATTACAAAGCCACATCTCAATCTCAAGAAATCCGCATAAAAATGCTTGATCCCTAGACACTTTTGATGTGTGTATATATATATAAAAGAAAGTGGTGTTAGTTACACTATTTATAACTCAAGAACGGATGAACCGATTTGGCTCAAAATTGGTGGAGAGGTAGCTTAGAACTAGGAGACGGACATAGGATACTTTTTATCCCGTTCGACCGCGTTTCCGTCAAGTCACTATAAAACGTGGTAAGTATAAAAAAAACGCATCTGACATGGAATAACAAAACGAAAATGACAGTGGAATAACAAAACGTAAATGACAGCTAAACGTAATTTTGTCTTTGGTTAAGTATGGTAAAAAATTTGACAATTATAAAAAGTGTAATAAAGCATTACCTACTGATATTATAAATGCGAAAGTGTGTTTGTTTATTGGTTTTTTTCCTTCAATCACGTCGCAACAGAACAGCGGATTGATGCGATTTTTTGCATGGCTATAGTGATGGATGTAGTAGTGGTTCCTCAGACCGGGAGAGCTACTTTTTATCTCGGATAATGAAAGAGTTCCCGCGGGATTTTTAAAACTAAATCCATGCGGACGAAGTCGCGGGCATCAGCTAGTAATTTAATATAAAAAACTATTTTTAAAAAACCGACTTCAAACACTCGCGCCACTACAAAGTATATAATTTATTGTTGATCCTTTTAAGAACCGCTCGACCGATTTTGATAAAATTTAAATGGGACCAAAAGAAGAATTTTCCAAATCGGTTCAGACGTCTTCGAGTAATCGGTGAACATACATTAGAAAAAAAAAGATTCCGACGAATTGAGAACCTCCACCGTTTTTTTGAAATCGGTTAAAAATACATAAATCATTGATCATGACGCAAGATATTTAGGTACGTTGTGTAAGGCCATTTTAAGAAAAAATCAATAAGTATTTTTCCTTTTATGACTGACTGATTGAAGCTTTTAAAAGCTACTTGCCAAACAAAGACATATAGTTATTGCGGTTACACTGAGAGTGGTCACCTAAACGCGGTTATTAGCTCGTTAAATAGAGCCGAACGTTTATCAATCATCATCACTAGGTGTGAACAAAGAGTCGAAAGCAAATAAATGACATTAGCGAGGTAATTGTGAGCGGCGCGTCACGCTCGTGGACACCAATTGGGGGATAATTACGTTTTACGGTGGAAAAATATTAATTTTAAAAGGAAGTCCCACACCACGGTTGTTGATCTTTTGTTAGAAATAAAGCGATTTAAAATTAGTTCATTTTTAATTTCTGCACTATCACTTCCAGAGTATAATTGTTTGTTCTCACAATAAAAAATATTAAATATCGCAAGCTTCAATGGTGAACGAAAATATCGTGAGGAAACCTGCACACCTTTTTCTTCATACTGTTCTCAAAGGTGTGTGAAGTCTACCAATTCGCATTAGGCCAGCGAGATGGACTATGGTATTATACCCGGCTTCGCACGGGTAGTAGGTAGGGCATAATATTCATTTTTTGTCGTAGGGTCGCATCATCTTGTTACGTCGAATACTAAATGTGGACTTATTTTCGAATGCGTTCGTTTTTATTTTGCGCCAAGATATTCATTTAAATTGTAATAGGTGTAAAGGATTATCATAATGTGCATGAAATGCTTACGGTAACTAACGTACTTAAGTTGATAAGGATGACTGTATCCGTCTAATAGATTTCCAATGCTTTTATGTATAGTCCTATCCCACCATACCAAAACCATATTATATTGTTTTGTTATTATCTCAAAGGGATTAGGCAGCTTTACTTTTTCCGACACTTTCAACAATTATCGTTATATTTCAACCAATTTACACAAAACCTTCAAAAAACCTCCCTCATGAAACACCCTACCTATTAGTGACAACCGTATGAAAATCCGTTCAGGAGTTTTGAGTTTATCGCGAACAGATAGACAAACAGACGCCGCGGGGGACTTTGTTTTATAATATGTAGTGATGTAGTGAAGGTATGTATGTGTTCATTAGGTATGGCACAATCTGGTAAAAACTCTCAGCTCAAATATACCTACTGATACACGAGATCATACAGCGATACATACATAGCGATACATGATTATATATTCAGCTTATCAAATCTACGTAATTATAATTATGACAAAGTCTGCAGAAGAAAAAGACGATAAAATTAAGGACAAACCTTCCTGACCTAATCTCTCCCGCGTGGTAATTGAGTCCCATTAGAATCCCATAATATGGTGCAAGGGAGTCCTGCTCACCTAATGTCCTTTATGGGACTGCCCTCCCATAAATTGCTATGTATGGAAAGAACAAAATAATGCCGAATTAAACTTAAAAAAGTATTCCCCCTCTCCCCTCCAAATAAGTGTAAAGCTTGTACTAGGAGTGAGTACCTACGATAAGCCCGAAATTAGACGGTGCCCTGTTCATCGTTCATTTTTGCGAACATTTTTTGCGAAAATGTACCCTAAGGCCTTTTACCCTAAGGGAATCTCGATGAAGCCTCGAAAATGAAAGCAAAAAATCTCGAAAGCTAAATTTGCCCTTAGGGCGAATTAAGACGGTTCATTTTCGCAAAAATTTTCGCAACGATGAACGATGAACGAGGCGCCGTCTAAATTGCGCCTACTAGTGCAACTGGTGGGAATTGAACCGACGACCTTTTAGTTTTCAATCCGCACCTTTCACCGTTGGACTATTGAAAATCACTAAGGTTGCTTAATATTTCCCATTTTGGCGTAATTATGAAAGGTAACAAATAGAGATACATTTAAATAAATAAAAGGTGACAATTAAGTATGACGTTATGAGACTGCTTCACATAGTACGAGTAGTTAATAGTTACCTATAATTACAAGCAGTTGAAGCAGTGATAGCCTAGTGTTTAGGACTGTGATCTCCTTTTCGGGTGGTCGCAGGTTCGATCCCGGGGTACGCAAGTCTAACTTTTCAGAGTCAAATGCGTTTAAGCAATTAAATATCACTTGCTTCACCAGTTGCTTGGTACCAGTTATGTCGAAAATATTTGAAAAAGCCATGTACAAACGCATAACAGAGTTTGCAAATAAACTAGAAATCTTTAAAACAGAACAATATGGCTTTCAATCTAAAAAGTCAACAACTCAAGCGTGCTTTAACTTAGTTGACCAAATAATTAAAGATATTGACGCAAAAAAACTTACAGTTGCCATTTTTATCGACATGACTAAGGCTTTCGATTTCGTCTCACACAAAATCCTTTTAAACAAACTTGATAATTTTGGAATCAGAGGGCCAGCGTTAAAATGGATAGAATCATTCATAACAGACAGGAAACAATGTGTTGAAATTGAAAACATAAATGAAAATAATGACCTAGTAAATATTAAATCTACTTATGAAACTAATAACTATGGAGTACCACAAGGCACAGTACTAGGGCCTTTACTCTTTCTGTTTTATATTAACGATCTACCTGACATTACAAATAATAATATGACACTTTTCGCCGATGACATCTCTATCAATTTGACATGCAATAATAATGACATTAGTACTTTTGAATCTGACATTAATAATACTATAAAACTAATAATAGAATGGTTAGAAAGCAATAATTTACATATCAATATAAATAAAACGAACTTTATTCAATTTAGAAATTATAAGAAAAGACGTGCTAATCTTAATATTAACTATAAAGGGGAAAAGATCAATGAAGTAGAAGAATGTAAATTTCTAGGTATACAAGTAGACGAACATTGCTCTTGGAAAAGCCATGTCAGCAACATATGCAATAGGTTAAACAGATTCGTGTATGTACTACGCAGATTAAGCCTTACAACTAGTACTCAAACAGCTCTTACAGCGTACCATGGATATGTATCTTCTGTACTCCGCTATGGACTTGTTATTTGGGGAAATTCAACAAGCGTTAATAAAGTACTCATTGTACAAAAAAAATGTCTAAGAGCAATTCTAAGCATGGCACCCTATGATTCATGTAAGCCGGCCTTTCTAAAACTTAAAATATTGCCGCTTCCATGCATGTACATCTTAGAAATTTCAAAATTTGTCAAATTAAATAAACATATTTTCCAGGCCATGTGCGAAACAACTCGAACTCGATCTTTAAGATTTCCGAATAAACTGGTGCTTACAAGAGCGCCACGGACAGCACTATATAACAGGAGTTGTTACGCCATGGCAGTTAAAATCTTTAATAAGTTACCATATGATATACAATCACTTCCAATGAAACAGTTTGCGCAGGGGCTGAGGAAATGGCTGCAGGGAAAAAACTTTTACTCTATAGAAGAATATTTCCAGCATGATAAAAAGTGTTTCTAATTTTTTTTGGTTTCTGACAATTTAAAATCTTGACATTTTAGTATTTGTAAGTTATGTATGCCTATAATTATTATTATTAAGTAGTTCAAATGAATATTTCTATTGTATTGGAATGTGTAGAATTTCTTTTGTATGTCGATATGACAAAGTATTTGTACGCCGCTACGGCTAATGTGTTGAACTTTTTTTAGCAATTAAGATCCTATGTAACACACATTAAGCAAATAAATAAAGAATAAAGAATAATAAAGAATTCAACGGTGAAGGAAAACATCGTGAGGAAACCTGCACACCTGAGAGTTCTTCATAGTTCTTAAAGGTGTGTGAAGTCCGCCAATTCGCATTTCGCCAGCGTGGTGGATTATGGCCTTAACCTTCTCTGAGAAGAAACCTCGCTCAGTAGTGAGCCGTTGATGGGTTGCTAATGATGATGATGATAGTTACAATATTTTTCATTTTGTAATAGACTCGAAAGTCCGTTTCCACTCCAGCCCAGCCCAAAAGGCTGTCACGGCCGAGAAAATAGTTAGTGCATTTAGCAGTAGATGGGGCTATCAGTTGACACATCACCCCAGCCATTCTTATCCTTCACGCTCTTTTAGGCGAGCCTTCATCGTCCCCGAAACTACTGTGTAAGGTATTTTGTACGAAACTATGGGGTAGAGTGGGGAAATAAGGGGTTGTAGAGTTATATGTGCTAATACTATATTAAATCAGCATTCTTGTATTTCTCAGACACTAAAACTATGAAAGGTTTTTATCACCAATGTGGATAAATCTGTTGCACACTTTGAGTATTAAAGTTGCACACAATAACTTTACCTAAACTTAAATAATTTGACAGGTCTAAAAGTCGTATCTCTTTTTTATAATACTTTTTGCGGAAAAAAAAACGGCATTAGATTTAATATAGTTTAGAGATCTGTGCACCTACAATACTTAACTACTATACGTAACACAAGTTTTGCATGGCATCGGCTTGGCATCCAGTTGCCCACAAGACAGTATAAAAAAAAAACTTAATAATAGCTACTGCTGAGTCTCTTGCCGGCTCTTCTAAGCAGAATCCGCTTTCCAAACTGGTGGTAGAGTCATGACTTGTCATAAGAGCCACATTTTGGCCTACGTGAAATAAATAATTTTGAATTTGAAAATTGAATTTTAAGCTTTATTTAAAGGGAAATCGGGAGTTTAATGTGGTTAATACTAAAAAAATAAAGACCATAATTAATTACGACAAACAAAATAAATACCTATGCTACACTTACTAAAGATTAAATACTTGTGTCCATGTTAAATCACATAACATAAATAGAGCAAATAAAACTATACCTAAGGCAAAGTCAACACCAGGTCAAAAAGCATAGTATTGAGCAGTATCTATTCGCAGATGCTATCTGTTGACACATTCACCCTTCACCAAACACCGCTACGCGAGCTTCTTATCCTTTATGGACCTTTAACAGGCCCTTATGCGAGGCTCCAAACTTCTGAGTAAGGCCTCCGTAGAGGGTGGAGTGAAGAGGCGTTCATGACAAATATCGGGTAACTATTGGCTTAGTTTCATCGTAATAAGTGGGATGTATTAGGTAAGTAACTATTTAGGGACGTGTGGCCTAGTTGTGACATCGCATATATTAGACTGTGTTGGTAGAGCAATGTTAATTCAAGCCAGGAAATGGATGGATGTCTGTTGAAACTTAAAACTTTAATATGAAAAATGTTTCTTTATTGCATTAAAATAAACTAGCGTTTACACACGATGACAAGTAGCTTCATGTCGTCTTTAAGTTGTTCCTTTTCTGCTTGGTTGAAGGTCAAACCAACAAACAATACTCATAGTGAAACATCAGCGTTAGAATCGACAGATTAGCTTCTGTTTCTCTTGTCATAGGTATTCGGACAAGCCTATTATAGGCATGGTTACAGGCCAAAGTTTTCATAAACTCACTCATCAAACTGGCAGAATATCAGCGCTCAGTTTTTTTTTTACAAGAAACCTGCAGCTGTTCTTAGTGCTTCTAGGTACCCTTTTCCTTTAAAAGTCAAATTTTAAAACTGTTTATTTTTGCGTTTTCTTCTTTTTAATTATGTTTCCTTGTCGTTTGAAGTAAATAACTTTAACCTTTTTTTTCTTCGAAACAGTTTCAATGGTATCAACAAGTTAAGCCGAAAGCACACAGAGGGTCAGGTCAGCTAATACAGATTGATAAGGACTAAAGACGCTGCCCACTGCCACAGGCCCCTGTAATGGCAGTGATAACTCGGGTGTATGTGTCGTGCGAGCCCGAGGTCCCCCAGCGATCGCCTTGATAGTGATAACGCGGAAACAATTTGGACGCCCGGTCAAGAGGTGACGCCTACGCAATATTTTTTTTCGTTAGATAGGGATTGGCTTTTAATTCAGTCAACGATTTTTATGTATCTACATCTTATCCTATTAATCCTGCGAATTTTTACTAATGCCATTAATGCGAATGCTTGTTTGTTTGTTGGTTTATTGATTCGTCCTCCATTCACGCAGCAACGAAGCGACGGATCGACGTGATTTTTTGTATTAGCATACCTAGTTAAGGACTGAAGAGTGATATAAGTATATAGGTATGTTTGTTCTAAGTCCTCAACTTTTATCTCTGAAAAAACCCTGTGCGATCAATTACACCTAACTCCTAGCTATGGAGAGTGACATAAGTAGGTTCCAAGTCCTAAACATTTATGTCTGAAAAACCCTACGGGATTTTTAAGACCTACCTCCACACGGGCGAAGTCAGGGGCAAAAGTTTTTGAGAATATAATAAAAACGTAGCACACACATTTGAGAATATTATGAAGAACTCAGCATGCCGGTTTCTTCACGATGTTTTTGTTCTCAGTTATAGCAAGTGATATTTAATTGTTTAAATAGCTCGGAAAAGATAGAGACGCATGCCAGAGAACGAACCGCGGATCCCCGAAAAGGAGGCCGACACCTACTAGGCTATTACAGCTTCGTAGCGCGAATCAAGCTATAGATAATTGAATGTTATTCAATGAATACGTCGCATAACGAGATGTAAGGAGACTTGCAAATCGCGATCCCGGCATAAGTTGTATCCCACAGGAAGTTGTCGCGGGATCGGCCGCACAAATCCCGCGCCGGGATTGGGATCCGCGCAACTTGCCTGTCTTCGCTTACACTAGATTTGCAGGTGAGGCGATTTACACCACACGATTATTTATATCTTAATGACATACGATAGAATAATTTGCGGTGAAGAAATACCATCTTGACCAGCGCTATTCAGTATAATACAAACTCTCTTCGAAAGCAAACTCACTTCACCGATCACGGAATAGTTATAAAATTATTTTTTATTCAAATAAAGTTTTACAAGTGCTTTTGAATCGTAGGTGAGTCTACCACTGGTTCGGAATGCCCTTTCTGCCGAGAAGAACCTGCCGAGTAGGAAACTCGGCTAAAGTTAAAGGAGACTAGTACGACGATGACACTCGTCCTAATACAAAATAGGAGCGAATGTATCCATTATCTGCTCATATTATTCTGTTACCAATTATTTCAATTATCCCCTGATTTGGCATATTTGACAAGTGAGTTCGCTTTCGCTGTGAGTTTTATTTTAAAGCGCGGACTGAAAACCGAAAGGTTGACAGTGGCACTATACTGCCATACCTATTCGTAAAACGAGATTTACGCTTATTTGGATTAGAAAAGGGAATATTATTCAGGTTTATCATGGTTAATATTAAAAAATAGAATGTGGGCTTATGCGGTGGCTTCGCCCTTTGGTCGTGGCTAGTTACCACCCTATCGGCAGAATAACACCTCCGAAACCTTGCATCGAGCCAGTCCAAAAAAATTTAGCTAGTTCCTTATCTATCATGAATATCGTAATGGCTCCTGCCAGGAATCGATTTTTTCTCGAATAGATCGAATTCTTGATTTGGTTTCGTTTTATTGAATAAAAAAAACATTTTGAAATAGCTGACCCGTCTAGCGGCAACGGGAAAACTATTTGTAGATTGTATTTTGCAGCCGCGTGAAGAAAGAAAGAATTCGCGTATCCTTACGCGAAAGTGTTTGTGTGTTTGTTTGTTGGTTTGTCCTTCGATCACGCTGCAACAGAGCTACGTATCGACTTGCATGGATATAGTTGACAACCTAGAGAGTGACATACACATTTTATCCCGGAATATTAGAGAGTTCCCACGGGATTTTTAAAACTAAATCCACGTGGACAAAGTCGCAGGCATTAGGTAGTCTCTCTATAAACCTCAATGGGTAAGGTAAACCTTTTTATTTTTATAGCAGTTTGAATATAATTTAATTAAGTTAACATTTCACTACAACTTAGTTCAAGTAACCGCAGATTGTAAACGCCCCCTTCAAGTCTACGCGGCCTCAAATAGAATAACTTGGAAGCGAAAACTCGATTAGTCTTCCAGCTTCCAGAGAAACTCCTCTCGCAGCTAGCTGTATTATAGGTGTACGATAAATATGAAGTTTCGTCGTAGCGGAGGTACCTAGCTAGGTGTGACTTATAAATTCGTGCATCAATTCGCGAAAACTTCTGTCAAAAAGCTGTATTTTGTCATTAAGCAGGTAGTCACATCGCAGTTATGCCCTAAATTATTTAACTGTAAGGTTCAGTTTGACCCCTTTTATGAATTACAACGACATCTACATATCCTCATTAGTTGTAATGTTAAAAGATAGATGATATTATATTGCCTAGGTATGGGATAGTAACTGCCATATCGCTTCCAAATTATTCCGCTTAATTCTTATGAAAAAAAAAATGAGAAATGATTTATTTAAGAAAAGTTTTGCGTTAAATCCATGCCAAGATGTCCCACTCTTCCGTAGAAGTTTATAATACATGTATATTACTTAGACCATTCTATCGAATTCGCAGGAATAGATACGTGAACCCACAAGTGTAAGACGTCATCCACAAATGAATATGCACATCATGGTTTTTCTTCTTCTACTTAGTCAACCGATAGACGTCCACTGCTTGGCAAAGGTCTCTGGTATGGTCTTCCACAGGCCTCGGTCTTGCGCCGCCTGAATCCATCGGCTCCCCTCGACTCGTTTGATGTCGTCAGTCCACCTAGTGGGGGGTCTGCATAATACTGCCCTTCCCGTTGCGGGGTCACCACTTCAGCACCTTGGGACGCCAATGACCATCAGCTCTTCGAATTATGTGCCCCGCCCATTTCCACTTCAGTTTCGCGACTCGGTGATCTATTTCGGTGACTTTGGTTCTAATACGGATCTCCTCATTTCTGATTTTGATCTCACATTCGATTTGATTTGGTTTTTGTTACCTGTGTGAAAATATTCGTTATTAATGTTGAAGTAATAGGGGTTAGACTGCATCTACCTCCAGTGAAGTTCGCAGTCAATGACTACTTGTCAGCCAAAAATATTCGTTATTAATATTGAAGTGATAGAACTAAGACTGCAGCATCATTTACCTCCAGTGAGGTTCGCAGTCAATGACTACTTGTCAGCCAAAAATATTCGTTATTAATATTGAAGTGATAGAACTAAGACTGCAGCATCATTTACCTCCAGTGAGGTTCGCAGTCAATGACTACTTGTCAGCCAAAAATATTCTTTATTAATATTGAAGTACTAGGGGTAAGACTGCATCATCATCTACCTCCAGTGAAGTTCGCAGTCAATGACTACTTGTCAGCCAAAAATATTGGTCATTAATATTGAAGTACTAGGGGTAAGACTGCATCATCATCTACCTCCAGTAAAGTTCGCAGTCAATGACTACTTGTCAGCCAAAAATATTCGTTATTAATATTGAAGTGATAAAACTAAGACTGCAGCATCATTTACCTCCAGTGAGGTTCGCAGTCAATGACTACTTGTCAGCCAAAAATATTCGTTATTAATATTGAAGTACTAGGGGTAAGACTGCATCATCATCTACCTCCAGTGAAGTTCGCAGTCAATGACTACTTGTCAGCCAAAAATATTGGTTATTAATATTGAAGTACTAGGGGTAAGAGTGCATCATCATCTACCTCCAGTGAAGTTCGCAGTCAATGACTACTTGTCAGCCAAAAATATTCGTTATTAATATTGAAGTGATAGAACTAAGACTGCAGCATCATTTACCTCCAGTGAAGCTCGCAGTCAATGACTACTTGTCAGCCAAAAATATTCGTTATTAATATTGAAGTAATAGGGATGGGACTGCATCATCATCTACCACCAGTGAAGTTCGCAGTCAATGACTACTTGTCAACCAAAAAAATCACAAATACCTACTATCAAACAGACGAATCAAAACAGATATCGAAGCTTAGGCCCATGGAAGTAGATTCCGTACGCTCCTGTCACAATAACCTACGATGCTTATCACAGAATAGAGGTCACCGGGACGTCGGCTTAGTGATGCGCGTGACACCATCGACCATCGACCATCGATAGCTGTGCCAGACGCGCCGATAAAAAGATTACTTTGCGTATATACGAATCGTGCGTGATGTGAATATTAATTCGCTCTCCCCTTTCGTGGTGGCACTAATAGATTTTAATCGGTCCTGACCAGTGGGAATTTGACTTCTGTATATGTATGCGGACTGACTTTATGCAGCGGTCGAAATCAATTAGATTCTACTTAGAAAGTTTAGCTTTGGTCTAGAAATTCAGGTTTTATTAGACACCTGTCTAATCAGAATCCATACCTCAGACCTTCTGATAAGACTATGGACAGGAGCTTATATCTTGCCCACAAATATGTACTTTTTTCCTTTTTATTTAGCTATAGAACTAGAAAGTACCTATATTTAAGTCCTAATAAGCAGGGGCCAGTAGGAGTCGCGAATATTTCTGCCTTTTGACGTCCCGTCACAGTCCACATGCGCAATTAACATGTACATTGAAAGAACATTTTTGCGATAGAAAACAATATTATCCTTACTAATATTATAAATGCGAAAGTGCGTTTGTTTGTTGGTTTGTCCTTTAATCACACCTCAACAGGGCTACGGATCGAAGAAATTTTGTGCATGGGTATAGTTGAGGACCTGGAGAGTGACATAGGCTACTTTTTATCTTGGAAAATCAAAGAGTTCCCGAGGGATTGTAAAATACTAATACTAAATCCACGCGGACTAAGTCGCGGGCATCAGCTAGTTTAATATAAAAGTAAACAGAATGAAGGCGGCCTTATCGCTAAGAATGTACATCATGCAATGTGTTACCAAGAATATGCTTATCATGAATAGAATAGAATACCTAGAATAGAATAGAAATGCTTTTTATTCAAATAAACTTTTACAAAGTACTTTTGAATCGTCAATGGGTCTACCACTGGTTCGGAATGTCGTTCCTGCCGAGAAGAACCAGCAAGAAACTCGGCAGTTGCTCTTTTCAAAATACTTTTACAATATACTTAATAGATATTATTCTATGTATGCAGAGTTTCCACAATGAGGGGAAGTTCCACAAAAGCATAGGTAATTATTTCTAATTATAATTCAACACATGTTAAGACGGGCAGACAGAACGTAGCCCCATTGCCGCTGGTGGCACCTGTTCACGAGCATGACGCATGACCCAGCCATTGCTTCGCTCAACCATATTTGAGGGAACGTAACAACCCGCATAACACGACACCACCGCAGAAATGTTAAAGAGAGTGTGACATACTTAGGCTACCCATCTTAAGGCATCGAATTGAAACTAATATTCAAATCAAATACTCATTTTAAGATATGACTTGTACACAAATAAAGTGGAAACTCTGAATAGAATAGAATTATTTTGATATACAGGTTAATCATTACCTACTGTCTCATGAATCGCTGGAACGAATTACATCCACGCTTTTTTGTCATTTATATAGTCTTCAATCGTATAATATGCTTTTTTCATGAGCGTAGTTTTAATCGATTTCTTAAACTTGTGTAAAGGCAAGTCCAAGATCGACTGTGGAATTTTATTATAGAACGTCACGCCCATTCCCACATATGTACAAAGTACATTATTATTGTATAGTATGTTATATTTTTAAATATAAATCAAATTCTACAGTAGAAACGAATCGCAAAGCCTTTATCTCTCCAAACAGCTTAGCCTAAGTGGCGTCAGATTTGAATATTTTTATCTATCTAGTTGATTTAAAATATTAATGGCGTTTCAAGCATTAAGGGCATTATGGACACCCTTGTTTTTGTTCGGCGAATTTGCATGTTCGGGGGACAGTGGGAATATTGGGTGTTTGCATGCGGCGGGATCAAAGAGATGCATTATAGCAATGTATTCGGTAACACGTAAATAAATAAAGATAAACATAGCCCCGGGCGGGATTCATCAGCCCGTATTAAATTGTATCGAAAACATCCGCAATACGTATCGATAGAGCTTTTCACATGCCTTTACTATGCTTAAATGAAGACATGTTCATGCAATAAATATGGCTGATGTATACTGATTACGTTCTATTTCTTTATTTGTTTTTTTTTTGCCTTCGTTTCGAAGAGAAGATAAATATAATTTATACCTTACAATTATATCAAATTCTATATTTCAATTAATAAAATAATGAATACTAAACTAATTATTTATTTTATGTAAGCCAACCTATTATTAATTTAAGCATAATATAATATAAGCATAATTATATTAAAAAGCACTCCTATTAGATCCTGCTTTAAGCATAGTTATCACTCCTATTAAGCTCCTATTAGATGCTGCTTTAAAATCGATTAAGTAGGAATACCTTGATATGGGACAATGAAAATAAGATACAAAAGCTATTAGATCACCGCCTTTCCTCCATATAGCTGGATTTCACAATCTGAGAGTTAGAGCATGCGACTTGGCCTGGTCAGTATCTGATTTACAGTCACACAATATGGGTTACTCTCTGTGCACAGTAACGTGCATCCTATTTTATACAGCGCGCAGCGCTTCATTTTGGCTCGTCAGCTCAACGTCGTCTGCCAACACCAAGACAATCTGGCACTGGCGTCAAGTTAAGATCATGTCAGTGCACAACGTTACTATGCCGGTCAGTGCCATTTTATTATATATTGAATAATTTTATTGTAAGTAGTAAGTATGCATTTTTGGAACTTCCCCTCACTGTGGAAACACTAGCGTAGCATACATAGCGTAGTACCTATTGTAAACTATTTTGAAAACAGCCACCTCCGCCGAATTTCTTGGTGGTTCTTCTTGGCAGGAAGGGTATTCTGAACCAGTGGTAGACTCATCGACGGTTCAAAAGTTTATTTGGATAAAAAATATTTCTATTCTATTCTATTCTATTCATGCCGGATAACGAGGGCAAATATCGGTCCATAGTCAGAAGAGCAGTTATAATAAATAAGCCATTAGACTCCAACTTTTTAAAATATATAGACTACTGCTTGACTTCGGTCATAACTCTTAAATACAAGTAAAGATAAGATGCAGACTTAGATGCTCTCAAGGAATCTCCAATTTCAATTTTTCTTTTTGAATTTTCGTTTCAATTCGGTCCAATCAAGGAGCAGTGTTGTTTAAAATTTAAATTGAGAGACGAATTACGTCAGACAAGCGTTCGATGAAGGCCTGCCGTTTGCGGCTAGTATCGATTTTTCGCCCCCAAGTTTGTTGACAAAGGCAGGTTCTTAAGCCAAATGAGATGCACCCCAAAGAATATTATGGGCAGACATCGCTCCACTATCGCTGGATATATTGTGTCGAGGTATAGGTATGCGGATACCGCGTGGAGCGCTCGGCCTCACGTCGCTCGCTGCTTATTGATCCTTTAACCGGCTCCTGGATTTTCATTTGATCATACTTAATATTATCATAAACTAGCTGATGCGCGCGACTTCGTCTGCGTGGTTTTAGTTTTTAAAATCCCACGGGAACTCTTTGATTTTCCGGGATAAAAAGTAGCCTATGTCACTCTCCAGGTCCTCAACTATACCCATGCAAAAAAATTACGTCGATTTTATCCCGGAAAATTAAAGAGTTCCCGAAGGATTTTAAAAATTAAATTCACGCGGACGAAGTCGCGGGCATCAGCTAGTATTGAATAATGCTTCATCAAGATGTTGTGGAATGATTGCCGCCACACTATTATCTTTTGTAGGTACGTCAAGACAAAATCTTCAAAATCTCTTCAAAAGTTTTTGTGGTTCTTTAAGAGTCCCTGCGTTATATTTTGCTTGTGTGCAGAGATTGTCTATTGTTGTATTACGATTTACGATACTCTCAAAAGTTAATCAAAATAAGTTAGTACACAAGTTAACTTTTGTGCCAATAGAATAAATAATAATAAAGATTAGCTGGCACACCTTACACCTTATGCTTAGGGTGTTTTTATCAATCCATAAAAACGCAATCATGATGCATTTTCATACAATCAATATAACACAAGTGTATGCATAGGTATATATAATGTCAAAAATGTACTAGAAACTAATATCGCAATAACGCAGGACCGACAGACGCAAAAACGCATCTGTGCGAAGGCTTTTATCGAAAAGAGCCTTTCCACTTTTTCAATATATTATAGCACTAGCTGATGCCCGTGACATCCGCGTGGATTTAGTTTTTCAAATCCCGCGGGAACTCTTTGATTTTCCGGGATGCCTATGTCACCCTTTACCTAGGTTCTCAACTATACCTATCCAAAAAATCACGTCAATCCGTAGCTTTTTTGCAGCGTGATTGACGGAAAAACCATCAAACAAACACACTTTCGCATTTATATTATGTATTATTAAGGAAGAATTAATACTACGATAATAAAGGCGATCTAATTAAATTTTAGAACACATAAGCTACTATTGAGACTTAAATATGATAGTTAGATATATTCCCTCGAAGCCTTTTTTGTAGAGAGCCTTTTTTGTACTTTAATCATGTAGTAGGTAGGTACATCATTTTTATGTATCATCAATAGTTTTCTCAGCACACGCAAAATCATGCATTTTAGGCAAACTTTTACTACTTTGGGTTACATTATTGCAATTTTCTTAAGGATCTTTAACTTTTTTGAAAATTAATTATAGCTTATGTTACTTCCTAATAACGTAGCGTTCTATTAGTAAAAAAATTGTTAAAATTGGCCCAGTAATTACAGAGCCTATTCGGTACAAACAAACAAACAAACAAAAAAATCTTTCCTCTTTATAATATTAATAGTAAATAATAGTATAGATTACATTCTGAGCTCTACGCAGTTTAATGAATACTTTGCATTTACCTAGATGTTGCAAATATTAACAACCTACACGTGTTTTATACGTGCAGACTTAATCACCGTTTATTAACGATTAACTATAATATAATATCACAAGATTGCAAGCAATAACTATAAATCAGTCAGCGAAAAGACAAGTCAGCAATTAAGCTTATACATATTTATAGAGTCGTAGTACTTAACATGTGTACGGTAGTTATTTATTAACAACATGACGCATTCGCGTAAACGATCCAAGATCTATCTTTCGCACTTGAATCTGATTTCAATGTCTACATACACAAACATCACGCATTCAAATAATCAACCGACTTCAAACTCTCTCTTTACTACATTACCTATATATGTTGATATTTTAAAAACAGCTCGACCGATTTCGATAAAATATGGGACCTTCTGGGGAGTATACCCATGCAAAGAAAACAAGAATTTCCCAAATTCGTTCAAGCGTCTTCGAGTAATCGGTGGACATACATAAAAAAAAAAAGATTCCGACGAATTGATAACCTCCTCCTGTTTTGAAGTCGGTTAAAAATGCATTTTTCACTGACTCAAACAACTCGGTATGTTATTTTGATTTAATGTGTGTGTTTTTTAATAAACCCATTGACCGTGGTTTTCATATTTCAGGGTCCTTCGTTCCAATCCTTAACTAATATTATATGAATGTAGTATTATTAATGTGGTTTGTTTGTTAGTTTGTTCTTCAATTACGCAGCAACAGAGCAACGGAGAGTCGTGATTTTCCAAAGACTTCTATGTACGCTATACCTACTGCAGAAGTTTTGATTTTCTATGATTGTTTACGTGGCATATTAGGCTATTAATTATCCTGTAAAAACAAAGGGATTTCGTGGGTTTTTAGTAGTAAGTAGCAGATACTTTTTATAAGACCAAACAAATTTTTCGGTGTGATATTTTCAAAGATTATTTTCTATTTTCCTTACTCAACTTGGGATTTTATTGGTTCTCTTTATTACATAGGTAGATCGTGAGGTTTATGATGTATTGAAGGAATATAAAAAAATGGATTTTGAGAAATTCCACTGAATCTTTATAAAACCTAGGTACTTGAGCGCGCGGGAAAAGTTAGTATATTAATATAATGACCATAAAGCTTAACGCTTATCTTAGATTCGACTATCGGGCCACTCGTACAACTTTTGCACAAATGAAAACTCACAACTACCACTTATATTAATCTCAACGAAGATTTTTCATTACGGACGAACTTTTCCTCGTCTCGAACCCGCAGTGAGCGTTCGCCGAATTTAAATCGCCGACGAGCTTGCTTTATTACGTCGATATGTAAATTTTGTACAGCGTCACTACCCTTATAAAGACCCTGTTTGAATTGAAAATTTAGTCGAACGAGCGAGAGTAAGCTCCTATTCGCCAGTGCGGCCACGTCTTTCAGGCAACTCGGAACGTTACAACGGAAACGAAATCGCGAACGCGCCTCATCCAACGTCGTTTTCACTATTCACGTGATTGTTTTGGTCGCGGAAGTTTATCGACTGTGACGAGTGACGTGAGACGTGCGGCGATCTGTCAAAATGTGACAGAGACAGAGGATGAGCGACAGAGACGGGCGATCGCGTGCACTGGCAAAGTAAACATAGGTCAGTATGTAAGCAGTAGTAGTTTACAGTAAAGATTTATATGCTACTAGCTGACCCAGCGAACTTCGTACCGCCAACTTATCTACATAAATAAAAAAAATAAACTATACCAATCCAAAAAACTATCCTATCTTTTAAGTTGGACCAAATTACAGATAGTTACGAAGTTTGATAAAAATCGGTTCAGTAGTTTAGGAGTCCATCGCGGACAAACAACGTGACACGTAATTTATATATATTAAGATTAAATATAACTACCTATTAACATGACAGACAGACAGAAAAAGGTGACAGCTTAGTAGTTAAGACTACAGCCTCCTTTTCACGAAACTAAAATTACGAATTTGTACTGAATTTAGACAAGTGTTCGTAAAAATTATTTATTAATACTTAATGCGATACCTATCTAGTCTTGAAAAGTTTGTGAAAACTGACGTGTCACGTGCGCCGATCTATCAAAATATGACAGGGACGACTGGTGTGGAAGGGGGATAGAAGATTGCGTCCATCGGTAAAGAAAACAAAGATATAAAACGGATATGGTATCTAAGTACCTATACTACCTAGGTAGTATTTTTGATTCGTTAACGAGCTAGAAGTAACGACTACGAGACATTAACGAAAGTACCTACTGTATTTTGTTACATCAATATTCTTTTTAACGCGGCATCTTCTACTTCTTCATCTTTGTTTTCTTTCTTCAAAGAAAGAATATCAGTCAAGTTGAAATTGACTAATATCCTCCTCTCCCCTCCAAATAAGCGGAAAGCTTGTGTTAGGAATGGGTGCAATAATAGTGCAACAGGTGGGATTCGAACCTGCGACCTTTCAGTTTTCAGTCCGCACCTTTAACATTTGGGCTATTGAGGCATCGTACCTACTATGGCAAAATATACCGATGTTCCCACCAGATGACCGAAGACGACCTGAGGTGCGATTGTCTTTTATTCCATTGATCGTAATCGTATTCGATGGCATTAGCGTCAAAGTAAAATAAACCATAACTGCATTGAATTAGAGCTCAATTTCGTGTATGCATTCTTATACGTTTACGTATGTACGATACGCTCCATAACGCTCCATATTAAAATCGGTTGTACTGAATTTTTGACTTTAAAACAATAGAGTCAAGGGTTGTTTTACTTTGACGCTAATGTCACCGAATACAGATACGATTAATGGAATAACTTTTAGACAATTGGTACTCTGATACCTAAAACTTACATCATAAATGCGAAAGTGTGTTTGTTTGTTTGTTGGTTTCTCCTCAATCATACAGCAAGTAGCAACAGAGCAGCGGAGCAACCTGATTTTTTGCATGGATGGTGTTGAGGACCTGTAGAGAGACATATACTTACGCTACTTTTTGTCCCGGAAAAACAGAGATTCCACGGGATTTTTTAAAACCTAACTCTACTAAACAATATATTATTCACCAACTTGGTTGGTGTTGTTGAAACAGCATAATGTACTTATATAGCAACTGAAAATACAAATGCCTAAATTGACGTAGGCGGGAATCAAACTTCCAAACGAACAGCTAAAAACAAACGAGCAGCCATCATGTGTATTGAAGGAGACATGAAATTCATAGTGAATGACCTCATCAAGATTGGAATGTTCAAAATGTGTCATAGGCCTTGGACGTGACATGGCACACACAGCCTTTGTCCCAGTTTGGTTTATTCTGACTCGGATTGTGACTCGATTGTCACTTGTCCAATTCGTCAGCGATTGAGGTAGCGGGAGTTTTAATAACGTTTCAAATGGAATTTTGAAGTGAAAACTTCTTTAGGCACGTTGAGCACTTTTTTTGGTGAGAAAAAAACATGGATTTCGCGAAATTGTCACCGTCACTTGGAGATTTCAGTAAGCGTTCAACATTTCAGAGGTTCTGAAGCCACCTTGTACAGCGCAGTCGGCAAGCAGCCGCATTCCTTACCGTTTAATGAATGATGTCGCAGGTTCGAGTCTCACTCACGATTCACGAAACGTGACAGTGTGCTTCTTTTAATTATTTTTATATTTATATTGATTTTATTTTTATTTATTTTATTTTATTTTTAGTTTATATTTGTTTTTAATTGTTAGGAAATCTAGTTTTCACTTCTATCTGGAGTCCCTATGACTGCCAATTTTTTATTTTATTATGTTTTAAATTGCGCTGTCACTATTTTCTTAGTTGCTCATGAAGTCACGGCTGCTAACGATAATGTCGATAAGAGAAAATATCGATTTATATCTAATCTATCTGATGTCTGCGATTTTTTTGCATACTTACCTAAAATAATTACCTCCCTTCGTGGCGTCTCCTTTCGAAATAAAAAACATTTGATGTCCTTCCCCAGGAATTTTTACGAAATCGATTCATCGGTTTATACAGGCAGATAGAGTTAGTTCTGAATTACGTGACCTACAACTAACCCGCCTAGGTGCTTTCTTCAGCTGTATAAAAACAAGAAAACTGCATTTTTTTGGTAACATCTGTGCGAGGAACAAGAATGATTCCACCAGCTTCTTTGACTTCACTTATCTAGGTCTTTGCGGATATTGTAGAACGAAACTTCGGACCTCCTAAAGATTATAAACGACATCATAAAGAGGAGTGAATCGGACGCAACTGGTCGGATAATTTCCACTCATTGCCGCTTCACCCTTCACCGAGGCTGGCATCATCGCTGAAATTACATTTTGATCTACAGAGACCCACTAATTTGAGAGTGACGCAGCATTGAGGGTTAAGGGACCGTCTCTATATTAACTGCTTGTTTCTATTAATTGCGTTTTTAGTAGATATAAAAAAAACTAGTCAAGTGATTCAAGCTTAATGCTTGATTGTACTTAAAAATGTTCTTAAAAATGCTTGCTTAAAACTTCTTAAAATATAACAAATGATCTTTAGCATTATAATAGGTATTTGTTCCAAATCTCAGCAGTAGCATTATCTTGGTTGACTGTAACTCGTTAGATATTTTTGTCTTGCTTGTGTTAATTTGGTTTTATCCATGTTTATAGTACCTAGGTACCTATGTGTTAATATTCTAGTAGGTATGATTAAATTCTGATTGATCAGAGTTTACAATACAATAGTTTAGGAATGCAGTTACACTGCTTTCGAAATCTCATAAATGGAAAAGCTTCAAGATTTTATATATCCATATTAGGCGATAACAAAATCTTTACTCTATCTAATATTTGCACTAATATATCATATCTAATATTTTATTTTAAGTGCATTACCTACTTAAGTTATTATCATACTAGTGCAAATATTACCATGGCCGAGTAATACTAAAACTGTTAGAACGGCAAAAGTCCTCGGTCGAACGTTACCCGGTGATGAAGAATTTAGCACTAAATGAAATTAAGATCATCGTTAAGAGGCTAAAATTTTCCCAAGATTTACCCTTCACTACTAAAAAACTTAACAGTGAAATTATGCTCTCAGTGTGGCTAGTACAAGATTTACTATGGCAGCTACGACTATAGTATCGTTCTCTCACGAACTATTCATAGTAAATAACATTTTTGTCAAATTGGTACCACGAGTCGGTCACGTATCCGTAAACGAGCTAACTATAGTGAGTTCTATGACCACTACGAAGGTTAATACAATGAGAATGAGTCTGTGGCAAGTCTGAGGTAAAATTGAGTGATTCTATACTCTGTGGTCATCCGTAAAAGTCAAACAAACAAATTATCAAATCAAATTATTTATAATAGATCTTAATTTACGATTCAGACTTCTCAAAACAGTGAAATAGATAGTGGATATAAAATATAAAACAAACAAACTATAGGATATGAAACGTAAAACAAACTATACCTAGTTAGTACCTACTTACGAGTATAACCTTTAATTCAAGATTCAGAATCCTGTACGGAGGTATATTATTTTCATTGGGGTCCCAAGGTGCTGGAGTGGCGACCCCGGACCTAGATGTGCAGTGTTATGTTGGCTTGATAAGGATGATGAAGAAGAATTCTGTATATTACACCAACCAGCTCATTATCCTAATCTAAAACTGCCTGGATTTTCACTAACTGGCCAACTGAATTGGATACATAGAATAGTGAGGAAAGGTACCTAAAACATGAATTCTTTATATTCAAAGTAGGTAGGTATATAAGTATATTATTATGCCAGGTTTGATTTATCATGATGATTTGAGAAATAAATCCTTACTAAAATAAATGCGAATGTGTGTTTGTTTGTTGGGTTGTCCTTCAATCACGATGCAATAGAGCATCGGATTGACGTGATTTTTGCATGGATATAGTTAAGGACCTAGAGAGTGACAGCTAGGCTACTTTTATCCCAGAAAATCAAAGAGCTCCTGCTGGATTTCAAAAACTAAATCCACACGGACGAAGTCGGGGGCATTAGCTAGTACATAATATATTATTGTTGAAATGATATATGAAATTGCAAATGAAAACCAGTGCTGCAGCAAGAGACTTACTTATATTAATTAATCATAATAAAATTGTTTTTAGTTTAGGCCCCGTAGATTAAGTTTTGTTTTCTTTGTAATAGATTTTAAAAAAGGAGGTTATCAAATTTGACCTGTATGTATGTAATATTATTGGAACTGCAAAATATTTTCATATGATATTATAATTATTAGGGTTTCCAAACAAATTTTATAGGTGTATGTATGTATGTTTGTCCATACATTTCTCTGAAACTATTCATCAGATTATGACCTTTCATTTTTTATTTGCTTACATTTACTTCAACAGGAACAGTAAACCTTTCATCAAAATCGGTTCAGTAGTTTTCAAGATATGAACACTTTTCCCTTTTCAGTTATTCTTTATTTTGGTACTTTATTGAAGTTGGTTTAATTTTTTTCTAAATTAGGTATACTTTGCTTGTTATGTAATAGTGTTGATGCAAAAGAAGTTTCTTTTTTATTTTTCTTTCAAAATGTCTAAACTATTGAATTTGTTATAGAAAAATATTATTACATATTAAGATTTCTGTCACCAAGCATATTATAATGTATTAATTATGTTGACATTTTATTAATTGTAATACCATCCTCTGTAAGTATAGCTATATAATAAGCTTATGGGAAATGTGTTTTTTTCTTTTTTTTCAGTGAAACCTACATAATTAGAGGCTAGTACTTACAAATTTACACCAGAAGAATGGGTGCACATTTGCATCTCTGTATTCAGCCTTTAGTCACCAGGCCCTCTGCACTTACACCGCTCATATTATAATCATTGCATTTTCCAGTGCAAGCATCCAGGGTCATAACGGGATGGAATTAAATTGTACTTTGAGAAATCATGTTTGAGAAACATTGTAATTTGATAATATTGTTGCTGAATAAATAAAATAAAATTGTGTATATTCCATAAGTCTACATAAATAAATAAATAAATAAATATTTTTACTTTATCTTTCATCAGCATTTCTTTATTTACTTACCTATTTTTATTTACCTACACACCATTATTTTTAGTCTTGTCAAAATAATATTTTCCTTTTATTGGTATAGAATAAAATAGAATAGAATAGAATAGAAATGTTTTTTATTCAAATAAACTTTTACAAGTACTTTTGAATCGTCAATGAGTCTACCACTGGTTCGGAATGCCGTTTCTGCCGAGAAGAACCAGCAAGAAACTCGGCAGTTGCTCTTTTCAAAATGTATACCTATATATTATGTTTAGTATAAGTAGTAAATTGATGCAGAACAAAGGTATTTTCAAATGGCATTATGTCTATAATGTTTAAACTGTCTTTTTTAAATTTGTTTGTCTGTTTGTCCCAGTCAATAAAAGTTAAAAGGCTGAACCAATTTTGATGAACTTTTACCTTCTGTTTAGTAGATGCACTGCAAGCTGACTGCAATATTGCAGTGGGGATGTTATATTTCTATTGCAAATGCTGACCATTTATCCAGATACAAAGACTATGCAATGAGTTATCTAGGTTACTTTTTATTCCTGAAAAGTTACCTTAATAACTATAGAAATATTACAACACGGCAACTTAATACAAGTATATACATATAGGACAAAGTAAATCCTTATTATAAATGCGAAAGTGTGTTTGTTTGTTGGTTTGTCCTTCAATCACGCTGCAACAAGGCTATGGATCGACGTGATTTTTTGCATGGGTAGGTATAGTTGAGGACCTGGAGAGTGACATAGGCTACTTTTTATCCCGAAAAATCAAAGAATTCCCGAGGGATTTTAAAATCTAAATCCACACGGACGAAGTCACGGGCATCAGCTAGTACAATATGAATTTAATGTGTAATGTTAATTATTTATTACTGAGAACAATTCAAAATACCTATCTTTCTTTTTAATAGATACATACTAAAGTTTTCTTTTGAAAAGATTAATAAACTTTGCAATAATTTATGAATTAGGATGGAATAAGGTAAGTAAAATAAGAAAACTAAAACAATTAAGGATTCAATTTGTTTATTTATAAAAACTAATTGCATTTTATACAATTGGTTTGGGTATTTATTCTTTTATGTAGGTACCTATATTAAAATCTAATTAAGTATATTATTCAAGTATGATCACTATGATGTGACAGCCACTTGCAGATGTTAAGCAACACCTGCATACTTGGTAGGTAGGTACATATTGTTTAGGTGACAGCTTTTATTATGCTCTGAGGTGATCTGCAACCTGTAAAAATATGATACTTATATTAAATAGAAACTTATTCATTAGAGTTAGGTTTGTGGTTTGATTGTTTTTAATATCATAGGTGTAATTTACCTACTAATAAATTATTCTATTTGCACATATTTTATGAATGGGAGTAGTTACTTTTTGCAATTGTTTTACCTACACACATGCATATTGTTGATGCATATTATTGAAGTTAAATGTGGATGTTGTTAGTTTTTGTACATAGGTAATATGTAGGTTAAGTAAGCATAAATTTTATTGATAAAATGTGCAAAATGACAATAAGTATAACCAACATACGCAGTGATAGCCTAGTGGTTTGGACTGTGGTCTCCTATTCGGGGGGTCGCAGGTTTGATCCCGGGTACGCACCTCTGACTTTTCGGAGTCATGTGAGTTTAATTAAATACCACCTGCTTCAATGGTATAGGAAAACATCGTGAGGAAACCGGCACACCTAAGAATTCTTTAATAATGTTCTCGAAGGTATGTGAAGTCTGCCAATTTGCATTGGGCCAGCGTGGTGGACTATGGCCTATAACCCCTCTCTGAGAAGGAGACCTGCGCTCAGTATTGAGCCGTTGATGGGTTGCTAATTATGATGATGATGATAACCAACATTAACAGCACTGATTGACTGACTGAGCTATAACACACAGCCTTACCAAACCATAGGAGTTAGAAACTTGAAATTTTGACAGTGGGTTCCTTTTATGAAGTAGGCACCCATCAAGAAAGGATTTTTTGAAATTTCACCCCCAATGGTGTCAAATAGGGGCTGAAAGTTTGTATGAAAGTCTGTTATCTTTTAAGTTATATCCATGAAACTTGGTATTTGGCCTTTCAATAATTGAAATTGAAGAAATAAGTGTTTAAAGATTGTTCCCCCAAAGAAGATAAATAGGGGATGAAAATGCTTATGACAATGTTTCATTTTTCAAGTTATGTATATGAAACTTAGTATTTTGTCTCTTGAATAAATAAATACTTAAGTAGGGTGTTACACCTTCCTTGAACATTTTACCCCAAAAGGCTAAATAAGCAAGAATATTGCAAGAGTGACTTTTCCTTATCTCTACTGGATATGTAGTTAGGGATAAAATGCCCTTACTTTCAAGGACATGTAACTAGCAAAATTTCATCAAATCATCATAGAAATTGTAACAAAACATAGCTGTTTACCTACCTACCTAGGCCCGTAGTCCTTGAGGCCAAAATAATACAATATAGAATAGGTACAGACCTAGGTATCTGACGTATTTGTGTACCTACACTTATGCCAAATGTAACCTACGGGTTACCTACCTTCGTCTCCGGTCTTTGAATAAACCAACCTTCGAACACTCAGTCTCCAACTCTCCAGTGAATAATGATAGGTAGGTACTTTTTGTGAACATAATATGAGGTTGCTTATTAGAGTATACCTACTCTTTCTTAACAGTGGAAGATTTACTTGACTATCACTTTGTAAAGGTTTATTTGAAGCACAATTTCAAGCACTCAGAGACCGGTTAGGAGTTCCTGGACAAATTAATATTTCATCCGAGATGCACAACACAAATATCGCCTCTGAGACAGTTGTTACTCCTCCTCGTCTCGGAGGCTATCTTGCAGAGCCTCCGTGATCATTCTACACGCTTCCGTGGGTCAGGGAACTCCTCAAATAATTATTTTTCAACATTTCGATTGTATATCACCAAGCTCTCACGGAATATTTTCGGTGAATTGAAACTCACCTATCGTATCACGTTTACAATCGTAAATGACGTCATTTACGGGTTGTGAGTTGTCAAACATATTACTCATACTGCCAAATAGCGATACTATCCGTATTTTTGTACGAAGACGTTTTTACTTCACGATAGTGACGTCATGCGTTTTAACTATACACGCTCATACTGGGAACTACTCGGACACTTTTAGTTCCCAATGTTTCCGCTTGGGGCGTTGGCTGTAGATGTATGAAGAAGCTCGCAAACAGAGGTCCGTTATAGTTAACTATCCAATCTTGTACTAAGGCTACAGAACTAAAGTGTTTTATTGTTCCCAATCCTATCCCAATACAGTTCCCAATCGATGACCATTCCATCGAATAGGATCTTAGCAGCAGGCAGCCCTTGGCCTCGGGGCACCGATTATCATAACAAGACCCCCATTACGCACCTACGGCGAAGGCACCTCCGGCGTTCATCGACAACGATCGACAACCCTTAAGCTATTACGCAATAGCCCTTATCCTAAAGACGTAGAGTGGAATATTGATTGTCATGTAAGCATTGTTGCACTTTAGGGCTGTACTTCTCTTTTGTTACTGCTAAAACTAGAATTTGACAGAAGAACGCTTCGTTTGTCAATTGCCATCGATTATGTACGGCGGAGCAGACAGCCGGGGGCTAATTTGGGGGCCGTAGTTAGGTATTTTTCGTCGCTAACTATAGATAACAAGTGGTTTTAAATTGGAATCTACATAATAATGTGGGGCGGTGATGTAGTGGAGGGGACGCACTAGCTGGCGCGGCGGTACCCAATGCGCGGATACGCAATTACTGAAAGTGTCGCCAAATTTTATTAAGTACACTTCTGTTCGAACGTAACTGTAATCCGATTTATAGAGGAGATGCGCAGGTCCTAAAGTCTATCTCTGCTAGAATAAGAAGCTCCGTAATAAAACCTGCCGAGGGATTGCTTAAGGTGGAAGACACAATTCTGCCCGCGAAATTCAAATTTAATTTGGTTTTTCGCAATTTGTAAACTAATACGACAAAGTAGACTTATGGCATTCTAATTGCGCCAATGGCAGTATCATCTTCACAGGTTTATATAAAAATATTTACTTGAAAGTGTCCAGTTTAAGAAATTAATCAAAATATCGACTAATTTGTGAGTAACTGACGTCCAACTCAGTATTTTGATTAATTTCTTAAACTGGTCACTTTCAAGTAAAGATTTTTATGTAAACCTGTAAAGATGATATTTCTACTGGCGCAATTAGACTGCCATTAGCCTAGTTTGTCGTATTAGTTTACAAATTGCGAAAAACCAAATTAAATTTGAATTTCGCGGGCAGACTCGTATCGGCACTCGGCAGATGTGTCCAGTGTTAATCACGGGAGTTTTAATCAAGCTAAATCTGCACGGACGAAATCGCGGGCAGCATCTAGTAGATAAATAAATGTTATTGAAAAGGAAGAAAACAATAACATCACAGGCGGGCCCGCATTCTGCCCGAGCAATCGGCGAAAAAATACTGGCAACATCAACAAACATTTCCACGCAGCCAGCGTTCAACAAAACGCACCCAAACCAATGATACTTATCACAATTCAACAGCCATTTTCCTTGTTAAAACAAAAGCGAATTGCGCGGACGTTTGTAAAAACATCGGCTGGCGGCACGTGTTATAAATTATCAATATCCCACGATAAAACAAGCGCTGTTTGTGGTTTGTTTTTAAACAAAACCCCGCGCGGGCGTCCGCCGTTCTATTTCACAGTTGGGTACGTTAGGGTTCCTTGATTCGCCGCGGACTGCTCGAATCGGGGTGGAAGCACGCCTCGACCTGAGGCACGCAGAGCCATGACACTGAGTTCGTCGAGCCAAAATATTTGACATCAAGTACTTTAACCACCCACATAGCTCAGCGTGTCGCGAAACTGAAGTGGAAATGGGCGGGGCACATAGTTCTCAGAGCTGATGGTCGTTGGGGTCCCAAGGTGTTGGAGTGGCGACCCCGCACCGGGAAACGCAGTGTTGGCAGACCCCCCACCAGGTGGACCGACGACATCAAACGAGTCGCAGGGAGCCGCTGGATTCAGGCGGCGCAAGACCGAAGCCTGTGGAAGTCCATGCAGGAGACCTTTGTCCAGCAGTGTACGTCTATAGGTTGATAAAGAAGAAGAAGACTTCAACCAATCTTTAAAGAACCTTTACAGTCAACATGCTGTCCGCCGTCTGTTCAACGATTCAATGATTTCCAGCAACCGTCTGATGTTCCACCCAGTACTGGGTCTACCACCACTACGCTTTTCGGTGTAAGATTGCCATTCCAGCACCAAGTTATCCCAACAACTATAGTTTCAGCTATGTCTGCTATATTATATTTTACTAGCTGACCAAGCGAACTTCGAACCGCCACTACTTATAAATGAAAAATTAGTTAAATAAACATTTTTCCAGTGCACCAAATTGTGAATCTAAGCCATCCTCGAATCCCCTTGAACTCACACAAAAATTTTCATCAAAATCAGTCCAGCCGTCTAGGAGGAGTTCAGTGACATACACACGCACACAAGAAATATATATATATATTAAGATTATTACTATTGATCTTCAAAGAAGCCTCAGTGTAAATAAAGTGTTTTAGTGGTATCCATTACTTTTTTTAGTGGAGACTAAAAAAACTACTAGAACTACTAAAAGAACTAAAATTCTTTATTTATTTAGTGTACAAATATTTTTATGGACTTTAATCTAAGAAATCATTATCATCATGAGCTATCTTCTTACAGCATTACAACTGCAATTAAAACGAGCGTTTACCCGTAGCCGTAGTCCCAGTTAAAACAATTCAAACAATTTGGCAAGCTAACAATAGAAAAGTGAAGCCAAATAGGTTACGACAAAATAATAGCTAATGATACGTCATCAACTTTTGAAACGGTACATCCTGGCCGGTGGGTAGCATAAATAAAATATTGCAGATATTTACCAAATTTCTATTTATTTTGCAAAATAACAAAAAATATGACATTTCTATAAGTTTAGAAAAAGAAAAAAAAAAGAAAAAAAATGTGCTTAGCAGAGCGTGGTTTCGATCCACGGACCTCTGGGTTATGGGCCCAGCACGCTTCCACTGCGCCACTCTGCTTGTGACGACCGAGGTGAAATAGTGGTATAGTATCCGTGAGTCATCGTTGTTATTCTTATGATGAATAACGCACAATATCTTTTGCTAACTATAATAATATGTAGGTATGTAACTTTTACAAACATTTTGTGTAATTTTATTTTTCCCTTATATTTTTCTGAGCTATCCAATAAAACTAAATTTTATAAAAATTGATTCAGCATACATATTATTTGGTTTTGGAAAATTTTAGTAAAAATCGGCCAAGTGCGAGTCGGGCCTCGCTCTTTTAGGGTTCCTTTAAAAAAAATTAAATAGAATAGAATAGAATAGAAATGTTTTTTATTCAAATAAACTTTTTTACAAGTGCTTATGAATCGTCGATGAGTCTACCACTGGTTCGGAATGCCGTTCCTGCCGAGTAAAAATATTTTATTTGCCGAATAAAAATATTTCCATGTACCCATGGAAATATTTTAATTTTATTTTTTTTATTTAATTTAATTTTTATTATTTGTTGTTATAGCGGCAATAGAAATACATAATATGTGAAAATTTCATCTGTCTATCTATTACGGTTTACGCTGACAGACGGACGGACGGACGGACGGACGGACGGACAGCGTAGGCTTAGTAATAGGGTCCCGTTGGTACCCTTTGGGTACGGAACCCTAAAAAGGCCTCGCTCATTGAATAAACTTTACTTACAATACCCACTTTTACTTACAATAAAATATTATAATGAATTCAAGAGTGAATTTGTCAAACAACGTCAAGTTGGTACTTCGAGTGCAATTGAATAATTGTGATATTTGAAAGTGATTTTATAATGTTGTGTGAACAATATCAGTAGCCGAGGGCGACACTTGTCTACAGTTGGATGCTTTGTAAATTGCCATGAGTGCTTACACATCAAGTACTAGTGATCTCTAAGTTAAGACCTTTGTACTTAATAAAAATTACACACTGGTCATATTACATAAACCTATTCTGTTTCTGACTTACACGCTTGTAATAGTTGTACTACCTATTTATGGTATAAGATGTGGTAAAAATTAATAAGCCATGTATTTGTAAAAGTGTGTAAGTTTTCGCATGGATACCTAGATATAGTTGGGGACTTGGAGACTGACAGGATTTTTCATCCTGGCAAAATTTTTATTTTTAAAGAATATCAGCCAAGTTGAACTTGACTCGTATCCTCCTCCCCCCTCCAATTAAGCGGAAAGCTTGTGTTAGGAGTGGGTACGACAATAGTGCAACGGGTGGGATTCGAATCTGCGACCTTTCAGTTTTTCAGTCCGCACCTTTAACCGTTGGGCTATTGAGGCTTAAACTATTTTAATGATCTTAAGAGGATCAAAGAGGAGAAAGAAGAAGAAATTTTCCAAATAAAATCTGCTGGGAATCGAACCTAATGTACCTCCCTATAAATGTATACCTACCTAAGCGCTCACCACTACGCCAGGGATAGATTATTATCGTCGTCGCCAGGGGAAATTTTATTTTGTGTATAATATCGTCCTCATGTGTTAACTAATAGCGCAATTAACAAATATGGCCACTCGGGTAAAGATCCCAATAGCCGTCACTGTCGCGCGGCGCCTCGGGGAGCCTCGGACACCAATAAAGAGGTACAAAGACCCCCCGCGGTGACCTCACCCCGCGCTGTATCGTTCTTTATGGTATTAGGGCAGCTAATCTTGGGGGGCTGTCTTTTATTGCTTTTTACTTAGGCGCGTTTGGAATTGTGTACGCGATGAGGATGGCTGGTGGATAATTATTACTTGGATAATCTAATCCCATTCCGAATAAGTACGCTTTAACCATAAATAAAAACAAGCCCGAGTCCTGCTGAGGGAAACTTTAAAGAAAAATTAACATTCCTTTGCTATAATCCGCCAAACAGAATGAATCTTTATACTCAAGCCTAGCAATTTGGTGCGATCGTCAGTGCATTTTGTGCAATGTGGAGTCAACATCTCCTGATGATGCTCCGGTAACGGAGCGAAACGTACGTCGAGTGTTAAAAGATTTATTCTGTTTGGCGGATTATAGCAAAGGAATATAAATTTTTCTTTAAATATCATGGAATTCCGCAAAGTAACGCCTGGTTGTAAGTGTAACCAATGAGTGAAACTTTTCATTGTTTTTTTGTTTTTTAATAAAGGGTAATATGAGCCATACTGAACGTAACTAATTCCCCTTTTTCTTCAAATGAGCGTACATAGCTTGTGCTAGGCTATGTACTTATGTATTACTTATGTGTACGTATGTACAGTATTGTACAGGCAGGCAGCGTTGTGGCAGGATGAGTTTGTCACTGAATTCGATACGGTTTAGGTTCCTAGTTCGATTTCCCAGAGAACTTTAATTGTTGAAAAATTTTGGCCCAATAACTTACACTTGCGTACCTAATATGAAAACCTAGAAAACTCGTAAAACTAGATCCGTTGGTAAACACTACAGAAAATAACCAAAGGGTTGAATGATAAAGGGGCTCGACACTCGAGTCATAAACCAAAATTAAAACTTTTCGATACATTTCTCTCTCACAATAAAACCATTCCAGCTTGACTAAATACTACGCATTAAGGTGTCGTTAGTCAAATGACGTAGACGTTGCATTTATTATCTGTATTGACATATATCCTCCATTTTGAAAATCAACCCTATCCTTTTAACAGTAAAGTGTCATTTACAATGAAGAGAGCGATAAGATACACTCTTTTATTCCGGAATAGCAACAATAAAAATCTTTTATGAATGGGGTTGTCGTGTGACGATGTTGCCCTACTTTAATAAATTATTTCGGCAATTTTGCGAATTGTTTTATGAACATCTTTTTGTTCATATTAGTGGCAATAAAGCAATAGAAAGTTCAAGTGCAAATGAGACAGTTCCATTTACAACAGGCTTTACTTTGTTGTCCTAACCAAAGGTGTTTCAGTAAATCACTGAAACTCGAAACTTCTTCAATATAAGGGTGCCTGTCCATTGAAGTAAAGTAAAGCGGAGACGTGCTTAGTAGGCCAATGACGTCACTTCCATCACGTCCATGTCCATGAGTCCATGGGAAATTCGTTAGTTTGCCGTAGATGTGACAATTTTGAATTGTTGTGCTTCCAACATGCTCCGCTTCTGTAGATCAGCATCTCAAAGAGTCATCTGTTCTTCGAAACAAATAACGTGAAATATTATGAAGATACATTATATGACGTTCCATAATAATTCAAATATTAATTAATTATTTCATGTCAGCCAAGGCTATAAAGAAAAGTCCACTGAACTGTGAACTGTGAACAAATTTAGGTACACCGGTCACAGTGGAGAAAAACAGATAATATTAGGTTTGTCATTTATATGAAATTATATATTGAAACTTTTATATCATCATCAGCAATCAACGGTTCACTAGCACAGGTCTCTCAGAGAGGGGTTATTTATAGGCCTGTCCACCACGCAAGCCCAATGCGAATTGGCACTATTGGCAGATAAACTTCACAGGGTAAACTTCGAGCATCAGAAAATACATCGGCGTACAAACATGTATGTAATGTCAAATGTGCCAGTGGCAGTGTGCCACAAATAAAAATACAAAGCCAAATTCCCAACTATCAGTAAAGATGAGAATGAAAATTTAGGAATATTAAGGGAGCTTGTAAAATATTTTATCCCCGCGTCCTCCCATCATTCATAAAATAATAGTGGTCGTCATCAAAAGGGACGTTTAACAAATGATACGACACACTTCTATTGTTAAACCTTTTGTTATTTTGCTTTTACTTGCCGTACGCCAGACGTAAAACAGCTTATGTTGCTAAATTATCACAAACAATTTCAAATCTTATCACTCATGGGTAGATGAGTAATTTGATTGGTTTGTATTTTCATGAATTGTAATGTGACCGGCTAATAAGTCGTATGTGTATAATTATTATTTTATTGCGTGCATTACGAATGCAAGTCATGATCGTTTGTGTTCGGATCTCTGCTTTTATTTTTGATTTGCGGTCCTGCATTTTTTTTTTGATAATATTTCATAAGCAACTCGGCTCATCGATAAACAAAACACAATAACTGCAAAGAGTGCAAAATTATTTTAAAATTAATTAAAATAACATGTCGGAAATATCACTAAAATACATGTACGTACATATTCTACACAATCCTTACTAATATTATAGCTATTGTAATAAATGCGACGATTGTTTGATGGTTTATCCTTCAATCACGTAGCAGCGGAGCAATGGATCGACATGATTTTTTGCATGGGTAGCTATAGTTGAGGTCTTGGAGAGTGACATAGGTTTCCTTTTATCCCGGAAAACGGAGGGATCCAGCGGACTTTTTAAGAAGCAACCCAAAAAAAAAGTAGTCAAAAGCTAGTTCTTGATATAAATGAGGAAAGATGAAAGTTGCCACTTAAAACTGTAGAAAAGTTTTGGAGGAGGGTCATGTCAAAACAAATGAGTACACTGAATCCTGAAAAAAAAACTTAGTACAAAATAATGTTAAACTTTAAAATATAACCCTACCAATCATTAAGAGAACTCACCCCGGGATATGCTGAGCGTGTCCCATACAAATGAAGTTTGATTCTTATTTTAATTTGACCCACTATTTTGACCATTTGAACAACCCCGGAGTCGCGTACCTTCGCCGGAGAAAACAACTATGAAAATTCTGAAGAAATTAAAACACGACCACGTACAAAATTGATGATAATATCGCGTCATCTGTTATTAATACTTTCCAGCTTCCATTTAGTACGATTGCTGTTGTGTTTTAGCCAGTAGTGCTGTGCGTACCGCGGGAACAGTCGATCGTATTGATAGTGATCGACACGTGGCCCATTGTACCGCTTCTGGTCTCCTGGTCCGGGGGTCCCGGCCCAGGGCACGTGCACTTCATTATTTTCGCGCCAAAATGTTCCAACATCGCTTTGTTACCAGATTAGGCGCGAGCTGGGCGTATTTAATGGGGCCTGTATTTTAGTTGGGAATACGCATTATTCTTTTCGTATTGAAAATAGACAGACATGACAACGGAGTTAAAACTTCGACTTGTCTACGCCTGAGTTAATTAAACACCAGTCTTCCACTTTTCAAGTGGCATATGCTTTTGACAGTAGGTATGTCTGTCTACATTACCGACAAGCCATTGATTGTATTTTGACAAAATACAATGGCTTATCGAAGGTTGTCAGATGTAAAATAACTGTGAACGGACTGTACTCCAACTGTAATATCATATCAGGCTTTGTCATACAAATTAAATTGTACCTAATGAATTGTACCTTTGCTTTAGGATTGGATTAAGATAGGATTTGCTAAGGATTTAGGTTAGGTGGAGGTTATTAAATATTTCCTCTGGAAAATCACGGAAAATTATTTTGTACGGACACAAGGAAGGTTAACGCAACGTCGTTGACATATTGACTTATTGCATTGTAATGGCTATATTTTAATACACAATATTTTGTTTTGAAAAGAGGAACTTCTTGCCGGCTCTTCCCAGCCAAATCTGCTTTCCGAACCGGTGGTAGAGTCTTGACTTATCATAAGATATTATGACAAGAAATATTGGACCAAAGGCTCTGCTTTTTTCTACTTGGGTACTAGCAAAACAGACAATGCCAGAAATACCCCATACAATATTCGTGACCATATCAATAACTGGTTTGTTTTATTCCGCTTTTTCGCCCCCTACTTGCACTAATCACCCCGATACAAAAATATTGGAACACAGTCGGCAGATCGACGCACTGTGCCGGTGGGCGGTGACGCCATATTTATTATTTTTGTCGCCATTGTGCTCGTGGCTTATAGCGGGTATTTAGATGAAATTGGGGATAAGGCCGATAATCTCCTTCGGTTCTTTTGTGTCGATATCGATTTTTGTGACGCCCGACACTATTTTTGCGGCGTGGGCGCAACGCGGGTTTATGGCACCTACCTTTTGTTGAGACACAAAGACAAACCGTTAAAAATTTATAGTAACGTTCCAGGTTCGCGCTGTCGAAAATCTATATCTATACCTACTTATAATAAAACTGTAACTGGAAGGTTTCTGTACATTTAATATATTTTGAAAATTTTAACCGGGGAATGCTTTATTATTTATCGATACTGAGCCCAAAACAGATTTTTATTTAATTTTCGTCTGTCTGTCTGTCTGTCTGTCTGTTTGTCTGTCTGTCTGTCCGGGCATCACGCGAAAACTACTTAACGGATTTAAATGAAATTTGGTATACCTACTGGTAGCTGACACTCTAGGTCAACATATAAGATAGTTGGAACGTAGTTCCTTATCGCGCGATGCGAAAGGGGGCTAGACGGAAAAAATTAAGACTAAATTGAACCGACACTTTTTTGAATGTGAATTTGGCATTGTGTTCAATATTTTCACACTACAATATTAGATCTCTGTAGACTTGTGGTTTCTACAGTCGCATAAAGGTCGATGGTACGAATCCCAGCTCGACAGACTGAATTTTCTATTTTCAATTTTATTTTAAATAATTTCTACATGTGGAATATTTCCCTAATTTTTTTATTTTTATTATTAATTTTTTATTAAATAACTTCGTTCATACCGAGTGTTCCACGACACTCACGCATTTTTTTTATCCCGATAAAACATAAGGTTTCTATAGGATAGGGGATGAAAATTTTTGTTGATTTTACTCCTTAACTCAGTCAAATCTGAAAAATCCGTACAAACGTGATAATGCCATGTGATGCAATATTGCGTATATTGCATCACAATTGGCTCATGTTTAAATCAATCGATCGTTTTCATTAATTCAATAAATAAATTACAAAACTAGTTTAATCTAGAGATCATACGTATAGTTACTACATAACCCGCTTACATTGTTGGTGCATCGCGATTAGTGACAGTATAAATTCATGGCGAATGTGGATGCAGGTTTAGTTCAGTGTTTTTATTAGATTTTTAGACTCGTTCGTCTTGATATATTATACTCCTCGATTAAACACTATGTTGACAAATATTAAAACGCATTCTACTTTAAGTCATACTTCATACTAATATTATAAACGCGAAAGTATGTTTGTTGTAATCACGCTGCAACAGAGCTACGGATCGACGTGATTTTTTTCAAGGGTATAGTTGAGGACCAGAGTGACATAGGCTACTTTTTATCCCGGAAAATCAAAGATTTCCCGAGGGATTTGAGTTAGTACTAACACTAATTCAACGCGGACGGAGTCGCGGACGTCAGCTAGTTCATAATATTATCATCATCAGCAACATCAGCAACCCATCAACGGCTCACTACTGAGAGCAGGTCGACCTCCACCACGCTGGCTCAATGCAAATTAAAATTCACACACCTTTGAGAACATTATGAAGAACTCTCAGCTGAGCAGGTTTCCTCACGATATTGCCGATTTTAACAACGTCGAGTGACGTTTTACGATAAGACTTATTTTACGTTGTGAAATCGGCCTTAAATTGCTTAATGCACATGCGAAAAGTCAGAGGTGTGTGCCCGTTCTGGAATCCACGACCCCCTGAATACGAAAACTCACTCCTAACAGTCCTAACTGCTACCACAATATTGCAACCAGTGCAAAATTAATTCCTTTTCAAATGCGGTTATTGTTTCGGTACAAAGGCAGAGTAAACAAATCCAAACAGCCGAAATGTAATTCATCGGTCCATACAGCCAGGACAAGAATGTAATTAACAATCAAAACCACCCCCGTGCAGCCTGCGACCCTATTGGCGAGGGCTCCGGAGAGGTGACGCGCTCAAATGAGACTCATGGTCGCTCTCGTAGGTAAATAGCCGATGTCTAGCAACGTACATAATCTACGAGGTGTTAGTATAGTGATGTGACGGATATAGATTGACTATTCGAAAGCACTTTGTAAAAGTTTATTTGAATAGAAAATTATTGAAGTGAAAACTTCTTTAGGCGTGTTGAGCACTTTTTTGGGTGAGCAAAAAACATGGATTTCGCGTCATCGTCACCTTCACAATCGTCGCCTGGAGATTTCAGTAAGCGTTCAACATTTTAAAAGTTCCCAAGCAACCTTGTACAGTGTGTGCAGCGAGCAAGCAGCCGCCTTCCGGTTTGATGTATGATGTCGCAGGTTCGAATCTCACTCACGAAATCGTGACAGTGCGTTTTTCTTATTTCTTTTTAATTATTGGCAAATCTAGTTTTCACTTCTATCAGCAGTCCCTATGACTGTCAATTTTTTATATTCCATTCATTCTATTCTATATGCATTTGTGTATTCGCGATCTGAATTTTTGCGAATTTTTTTAATAAGTTTGTTCAACCGAGAAATTGTAATAATCGGTGGATCTAGTTCTAGTGTAACTTTCAAAGTTCAAGTTAACCGTGCATAAATCTATCATTTAGATTGGACCGAGATAGGGACACAGGATTCTTCCAACCAAAAAGACATTGTACAGGGCATTTTAAGAAGAATCGATGGACGTTGAGGTCCCAAGTTGCTGGAATGTTGATCTCGCTATTCGCTCAATCTTGGAAGAGGCAGACTCCCTACAAGGTCGACTGACATCAATCAAAGTCACAGGGAGCCACTGAACATCTACAGGCAGCACTATGACAGAGTCCAGAGTTGTTGAGGACCAAGCAAGAGACCTATGTCCGGCAGCAGACGCGTATCAGTAACTTACTTTTAACAATCATTATCATCATTAACAACCCATCAACGGCTCACTACTGAGCGCAGGTCTCCTCTCAGAGGAGGGTTATAGGCTATAGTCCACCACGCTGGCCCAATGCGAATTGGCGGACTTCACACATCTTCGAGAAGTTCTCGAACCTGCACATCTGAGAGTTCTTCAGTTCTCGACGAGAACTGAAGAACTCTCAGATGTGCAGGTTTCCTCGGATGTTTTCCTTCACCGTTGGAGCAAGTGATATTTCTTCTTATTCTTCTTTATCAACCTATAGACGTCCACTGCCGGACAAAGGTCTCCTGCATGTAATTCCACAGGCTTCGGTCTTGCGCCGCTTGAATAATATAATAAGTGATATTTAATTGCTTAAAACTTTAATTGCTTTTAACAAAATCACACCTAAATAAAAATATTATTGGCGACGATTAAAAATGAGATATTTGTGACATCACTTAGATACCAGGTATTACTAGCAAGGTATTTACCAGTCGGGCTCGGGACTACTCGGGAGTCGGGAGGGCGACCGAATGATTCGTTAGGAGCCAGTCAAGCATTCACTCGTGAACGGGGTCGTACATGCCTACCTGTTATATGCCCCGATACTACATATTTGCATACATATCAAACTCCGCGTGTTTAAGGGCAAATGCGTCAGGGATTTTTAACTTCAAGATGCTCGCTCGAGTGTTTGCTTTGCGTTTTTGATGAGCTTTTCGTATCTGAATGGGATTTATCGCCTTGTTTGTTGATCAATAGATATGCCAGCTGCTCTTATTTGCCAACTTCATTAGTAAATTGTGGCCTTATCCTGATACTCCGATGAGCAATAATAAAGGAGTTTCAGGGTAATGTCTATAGATTGCGCTCTCACTCAGCTCAGACAAAAGACTGAGTTAAAACGAGACAAATGTCAGAACATATTTGCGTCACATTTTAACTTTATCTTGAGTCTTGAGCAGAGCGAGAGTACGATCTATAGATCACAGTCCCACCGTAAGACCAAAGCCTCCTCTTCAAGATTGAAAACAAGAGTTTTGTGATTGTGTTACTTCAGTCTATAGGTGGGTAACTTTGTAGGCTAGTGTAAACACACTAGACAGAAGCATAATACCAATATTTGTCTCCTATTTTGAAAGAAATTACGACTTATCCTTATAATTTCTTTTACTGCAGTTACTTTCAGAAAACTCAAAAGATGTACCAATTTGCTTGATTTTAAAATACCTACATCGTCTTGGTAAGATCCATGAACTTGAAGAACTATATTAAAATAGTGGACACTCCTAGCCGGCCGACATATTTAGGTACAGTGTACTTCCACCCATCGATTTAGCAAAACCTATCAAATAGATAACTCTTTTCATTCCAGAGGAGACATGTGTCCAGAAGTAGGCCGGCGATGGGTCGAGATGAATTAGTGAATTATATAGGCACTATTGCCTACAGAAAATGCCCTCGAAAGTTCTTACGGTAAAGTCGAATCCTATGTCGGAGGTGTCAGTTGGCATGTCTGCACAGACTAAAGGTGAGATCTATAGATGGCTCTCTCACTCAGCTCAGACTCAAGACAGAATTAAAACGAGACAGATTTATGTCAGGACATATTTGTGTCTCATTTTAACTCTATCTTGAGTCTTGAGCAGAGCCAGAGTACGATCTATAGATCTCAGCCTAAGTGTGAACCGTATAGGGTGCTTTTCGCGACACAAGTCACACTTACCCCACCAGCAGCCCCAGTGAAATCGGATCCGCGAAGTCTCTTGGTAATTAACTACCGATTTCATTTCTTGATGTATTTTTAAAAGCGTCCGTCGGCTTTTTAATGGTTATTTTATGGTGACGGATCGCTTATTAAGTTTTTATGGCGGCGCGGGCAGTGACAGATGGGATGTAGTTTGACACCAGATTTGAGGGATTGAGGGTATCTTTGAGGGATTGTTTGTATCCCGCTGCAGTCGCGGACTCGTGCAGCCGAGAGGGGGCGACGATGATGCGAAATGAATTGTTACAATTTATTTTTATTTCAATGAGTTGCAACGTTAAAGTTTTAACGACTTATAAATTACAATTTTTATTTGTTTCTAAACGAAAATTTTGTTATTCGACTTAACTGAACACAATGATATAATAATAAGACATTATTTTTGTTTATTTATTTAAGGTGTACTACAATCTTAATGTGCCTAAAATATTGGAGATCCAAAAATGTGAAAACAGAAAACGACTCGAGAAATACGCAAAAATACATTTCTTTCAAAGTTGCACATGCACTTATTTTTTTTTTACTATATTTCTACATCTTTCAAAAACACATTGGATCTCTCATTAAAAAAAATCCAAAATTCTAATTATTTATAATATCTAATGACAAATGAAGACTCGCTACCTTAGGTGAGAACTTATTTTTCACGGAAACTTTGCGATGACCGACAACATAATTATTATCTAGTAGGTAGGTACATTATGATCGGAGCAACTTCACGCTGTTTTTGAATCAAAGGTTATATTATGTAGTTTACATAAAATAGGTAGGTACCTAATAACGTGGTATGTATTAAGACTAATAGAACAACAACAACTTAATAGGTAGTACTAATTAGTACTATGAAGTGATTAACTCTCGCGATAAATGTTGAAACGCAAAGATAAAGGTATATCGCACCAATCAATCTCCTTAATGGCCGTATAAGTTACAAAATTAATCGTAACGCTCTCATAGCGCCATATTTGTTATCGGCGTCCCGAGGGCGGGGCGAAAATTAAAACAGATGACGTAGCGGAACGTCGCCGGGCCATAATTAAAAAGATAAGGAATATTTTCCTTTCGCATCGAGATTATGAAGGAAAGCCCTTCTGACCCCGGTTCGGGCCCCGTTTTGGGGCCGGTTAACCGGTTAAGGGGCCCCAGAGACCGCGCGCCGAATCGGTCGCGTTCCGGTGCTGATTAAGTAAACTATAATGTTGCCGATGTAATACGAGTAAAGGCTTGGGCATACACGACGCTGGGCGAGAGCGACGTGTCTAACACAGCTCCTTGAAGTTTTGATACAAGAAACTGTACTAAAGATTCACACCGGTATTCTGCTGGTCATAGGCAATGGCGGTGGCAAGGACTTTAGCGTTCCGAAACGATGGCGTTTAGAAGTCGATTAGGGGTATGGGATTAATTAATACTGCCATACCACTGCCATAATAACCTGCTACCATCTTAGACTGCATCGTCACTTACCATCAGGTGAGATCGCAGACAAGAACTATCTTGCCCGTTATTAAAAATAAAGAATCCCCGGATGATATAGAAGATTTATCTAATGTATTTTAATGTAATGCATTTTCATTGTGAACATTAGCACTACAGTAAACGTCGTTAACCCTTGCAATACTGCTACGGGTCTAAATGACCCCTCACTTACTTACGTCGCGCAGAATGTGGTCCAAGCCTTAAGTAGTAACGTCAAAAGTCAACAAGGGCGAATGAAACGGTAAGTTGATTTGGCCGTATTCTCAAGGGTTGTTCTCACTCCGGTATTGTTATCTCGGATAGTTACTGTTTGAGATGATTGGATTGGCTCGCGATGAGTGCTGCATTGTTTGCGCCGATGTTTGTGTTGGCGAAAACGGGTTATCTGTTGACATTGGAGCTGATCACGACTGCCTGATAAACGTTTCAATATCCGCCCCGACCTTTTCAGTTTTGGCGCTTCCACTTTGGGCAAAAGGTATGAAGTCCTAGGGATAAGCTTGCCTATAAATAAAGACTGTTTTAAAATAAAAGGAGGTAAAACCTTAAACATTTTACCTAACCTAATTGGTATAGCTAGTGCTCGTCTACATAGTAAATTTTTCGGACACATTTGCTTGTAGGTATATTTAAAAAATATTTATTTTGTATGAAATAATTATGCACCTCATGACTGAATATCAACCCCAGCAGCCAATCTCTTTTTTGGTTTGCTCAAAATAATTCTATTTTTCCCTTATTTTCTCCTGATAGATCTGCCATCTGACATGGCCGGACAGAGATCAACCTAGGACTGACGGCTCACGTACTTGAAACTACACCACCGATTATCCACCGACTAACGGTCTGCTACTTATAATAAACTAGCTGATTCGGCGAACTTCGTACCGCCAACTTACCTATATAAATAAAACAAATAACTACTAAAACTATCCTATCTTTCAAGTTGGACCAAATTACAGATAGTTACGAAGTTTTATCAAAATCGGTTAAGTAGTTTAGGAGTCCATCGCGGACAAACAACGTGACACGTAATTTATATATATGAAGATGTTAAAGAAAATGAAACCCAATATCTCTTCTGGCACTACCTGAACCCTCATGCCAGTGTAGTGAACTATGGCTTTATTCCTTCCCTAATAGGAACGGTTCCACTCATGGTTCTCATGCCCAATAGTGGGCCAGCGATAAGTTAAGACAATGAATAGACCAATAAGGCAGTTATTTAAAAAAAATATAGTAATTACATCGTAATAGTTGGCGGAGTCTCCGGCGCGGCGGCAGCACGCCGCGTCCGCGAGCAGGCACCTGCTTAGTATTCCGAGCGGGTCCTGCCCGTATTGATTGCCTCGCCAGTCGCCCCGATGCGGCCCTCCGTAAGGGCGGCCTTTTTCAAAACAATCTACCCGAATAATGATTTTTTTTCCATCCTCTTCCTTACTTTACTTCCTGTAACCGACTTAAGCAGCAAGCAGTGATAGCCTAGTGGTTAGGACTGTTGTGTCCTATTCGGGGGGTCGCACTTTCGATCCCGGGTACGCACCTCTGACTTTTCGGAGTCAAGTGCGTTTAAGCAATTAAATATCACTTGCTTCAACGGTGAAGGAAAACATCGTGAGGAAACCTGCACATCTGAGAGTTCTTCATAATGTTCTCGAAGATATGTGAAGTCCGCCAATTCGCATTGGGCCAGCGTGGTGGACTATGGCCTATAACCCTTCTCTGAATTTATGGATGAAATTAGCAACTCCAAGTTTTGAGTGGCCTCTCTTAGCTCTTCTTAGCATAATCCGCTCCCCGAATTGGTGGCGGTGGTAGAGTCTAGACTTGTCATAAAAGATACAGGTTGGCCTACATGAAGCACACTACACTATAACTCTGCTTCGGTTGCTTTGGTGATCTGTTTCAAAAAATCCTGGAAGAAATCTCTTCCTTAGAGATACCTAAGCTGCCGTTGTAACTAAAGAATTAATAAAAACTAGACAACATTAGTCCTGTAGGTTCAAGTGATCATAATATAAACTAGTGGTTCGCCCCGAACTGAGACCTCGCGGTAACGGTTTCCCATAATTGACGATCAAAATTGACATTATTATTATGCCCGTTTTCACCAACCATACCTAAATCATCCCATTTGTAGAAGTCTCTTTACATAGGTAGCCCCTAAATACAATTCTAACATCCCAATGTCATTTTCACCTTTAGTTGTCCCGTAGAGGTTCGTAATCACAAAGTTGACAGAAAGTGTCAACTAACTTAACATAGGTAGCCCGTAAAGGTTAGGGAACTGTTATAGTGAAATCCTCAAGGCCTCAATCAAACTTAGGTATAGTTTTTTGGAACATTCAAATTAAATTACTTGTACACAGCGTCAACTATTGACACGATCAGAAATATGTAAAAACAAACTGCAACGTGAAGTTTTATTGATGTTTGCTAAATGACTAAATAATAATCTTAATTGAATAATAGGTACTTTTGATTTTGGGAGCGTAAAAAGAAAATACTTTTTCGTGCAGCCGATTTGGAGGCTGGATTTTTAATGAATCGTCCCATGAGACGCACAGCGCTCATCCGGTGAACATTCCGCTGAGCTTTTACTTACATTCCAAGAACTAGTCTAATGCAGATGGGCGAGGTGTAATCATAACTCCTCCAACCCTAAGAGGAAAATTATCGGAAGGATCGTTTTGAGATGTGTTCCGATAATTTTGCTTAAATTTTAAACATTTTGGCGATTTTAGCCAGATTACATAAAATAAGAAAATGAAAATACACAAAATTATTAATCCTAATGTTACGTATCCTAAAATTTCACTGAAGTTATAGTCTTTCTTATCATTTAAAACACTTTCAACTATCGCACTATGTTTTAACGAAAAGGCCATGTATTTCACTTCATCTAAACTTATTCCTTTCAAATTGACTACACTTGCACCGGGAGTAGTATTTGCGTTTAACTGGGGTAGTGTAATAACTGGAATTCTCTTTATGTCATCTGCTTCCATAAGGCTACGATGGTTGAGGTGAATTCCGTGAATTTGGAGTTCACAAGGTTCGTCGATCGTCATCAGGTAAGTACCAAATACAAGTTGCTTACTGACCTCGTGACCGCAGCGTTTCGTCAGTGTGGACCTCAGTCTACTGAAGAGGAGCCAGCTATCTGCGTTAACTTGCTGGGCCTTGACGTTTTCAATCTGGACTTCATGCTGCTTACAAGGAGTAAGATCATCCTCGAATTTCATAAGCTGCTCTATACATGTAAGTTCGTAATATAAGGCTTGATTATCTGCAGTGCACAGGAACTTATCGCCGGTAGAGATTGGACGACATGGTTTTACGAGCGGTAAGTACTTTATTCCTTTCGCCAGAAGGTAAGGATATTTAGGGATGATGGCGAAGGTTTTATTTTCAGGTTCATGGAAAATTGGCAATGAATATATCTTAAAATAGTTATATGTTGAATTGTCAGTAAGTGGTATTTCCATTACAAATGTTATCTGATTATTTTTAATAAATGATTTTACACAAATGGTCTCTTCTATTTTTAATAAATTTGTTCCTGTTGGTGGATACACCAGGCTTTCAGATTTAGAAATTAATTCTAAATGATATAACAATTCTGTAGAGTTTACAATTGACTGATGTAATATAGAGACTCTACTTAAGGCTAATGCTGTTTCGATTTCACTCAATCTAACAAAGATGGTACGAAAACTGCTTGTAAATACACTAAACAATCCCGTAAGATAAGTTAAGAAAATCCAATTATTTTGCTTGGAAGCTAAATCTTTCAGTAATATTTCAACCTTTGTTAGACGATTGTGAAAATGAACAGAGTTCTGATTCATCGTTTCAGTTAAATTAATAAAGCTATCAAACATTTTAGAGACAATCGTCAATTTCTTTGAAATAATAACTTGATTATGATCTAAGTTAGAAATAAGTTTATCGTACTTAACCGCATCGTTATGATCCAAGTTACCGGTTATAATTTTTATAACTGAACCCAATGGATTTATAAGACCTCTCTTAGAACGTTTCTGTGGAACTAACTGACTATATTTTTCTAAAGTTATATCACGTATAAACTCTGTATGCATTTTAGTACTTATTAATTCTTGAGAGTATGACGCATTCCAATCGATCATTCTACACATCTGCTGGTATGTCGTGAGTACGTAATTAATATCATTGTAAATTTGTTCCAAACTTATGACCTTAATTATAGTCCAATGATCGGTTTGAATGTATGCATGACCTTCTTTTACCGGAAAGATACCTGGGTTTTCTTCAAGTTTTTGCAGATGAAGGGCCTGCGACTGCATCGCTACTAGCAGGACGCAGCACAACCTGCGGAGGGCGTTTTACGTTTTTAATAGGGGTTTTGGTGTTTCTCTCTCCTACTTGTATGGGTAAAATATTTCTTTCAGGTCGGCCTATGACTCTTGCTTTGACATATCTTGGTTTATCTTTACTTTTACGCTTGTTAACATCTTTTGCAAAAATAACTTTTCCTTCTTGAAACCTAATATCAGCTTCACCGCCTTTCTTTTTCCTAATCTTTTCTTTCATCGCTACCATCTTATCAGACAAGTGTTTGTATAATACTCCGACTCGTTTTGCATGATCCTTAACCATTTTTTGGAAATATTGTTTTTCTAACTCTACACTATATGGGCTACTTGTGTCCGTGTGTCCAAAAACAACTTCAAATGGAGTAAGTTCAGTAACAGAGTGAATGGAATGGTTGTATGCCATAACCGAATAGGTCATCACAGATGCCGCATCGGTACATCGCTGTTCATATTTGGCCAATCTGTATATTTCAACTATTGTAGAGTGAAAACGTTCTATTAAACCCATTGAATTAGGGTTATTGGGGGTGCCAATGTGAAGTTCAACTTTATGTAAACTTAGAAATTCTTTAATCAATTCGTTGTTAAACTCAGTACCTGAGTCAGCGCTTATTTTTTTAGGTATGCCGTAATATGAGAAGTATTTCATCAAGGCACGCACTACCTCAGGGGTTGACTTGTTTTGAATTTCGATAGCCTGACCTAGTTTGCTAAACGCATCAATAAGAGTTAAATAAGTTTTCCCTTCAATGCTAAAAAGATCAATAAATATTTCCTGAAACGGAGCATTCTGGGTTTGTGTTAACTGTAAGATAGGTTTGATGGGTTTTCTATCATATTTCATTTGTTGGCATGCTTCGCAACTGTTTATAACTGCTGTGACTGTTTCTTGCATCCTATCCCAATAATAATTTCTACGAATCCTAACTAATGTCTCTTTAATACCACGATGGCATGTCTTTCCTGCATGATGTTTCTTTATTAGAGCTTTTTGTTCTCCTTCATCTTCTACATATACTACTCGTTCTGTGCATTCATAAAAATTAACCACGCCTTCCTTAAAAAGCTGAATTATTATATTACTGAATAATCTGCGATGTTCCTGCTCTTCAAAATAAATGAAATACTTAATTTTTGGTTTTATGTGCTGTTTTAAAAATTCTTTTATCAATTCAGGATTGTCTATTGGTAAGAACACTTCTAAAACTTTCTGTTTATCACGCGAGAGATCTCTTACTTGTATTTCGTTTTTGAACCATGAGAAAACTAAAATTTGATTAGGCTTTGTGTCTATGGCCTCATTCAAGATTGGTATTCCAGTCGACTCTGGATTTAGAGCTGAGTGTATTGTATCCGTTTTACTAGATTCCGATGGTATAGGGTAATCATTAATGTTTTCATCGGTAAACTCTATAGGACTAGCAGTTGCAGTTCGACTCGAATCTGATATAGTTATAGTCGATGAGTCACTACGAGTTAATCTCCTATTAGTTCCTATCTTCTCTGTATCGATAACTTTACTATTTAGATTTTTCCTACGATTACCTTCGTTTTCATCAATGTTAACTATAAGTGATGCTGATGGATTTTCTTCATCAGAGTCTAAAGCGTTAATTTTAATTCGGGATAGAGCGTCAGCATTAGTATTCTGTTTGCCATTTTTGTAAATTATTTCGAAGTCAAAGTCTTGTAGTCGTAATCTCCAACGAGTAAGCTTGCTGCTAGGGTCTTTCAGTGATTGGAGCCAAAGTAAGGGACGATGGTCAGTGTATATGTAAAACTTGCGACCATACAAGTACGGCCTAAAGTGCTTTACAGCCCAGATGATGGCGAGCAATTCTCGTTCAATTGTGCTGTAACGTGATTCCGTATCGCTGAGTGTACGGCTAGCATAAGCGATAGGTTTGTCACTTCCAATCTGTCCTTGCGATAGTACTGCGCCTAAAGCTACGTTTGAAGCATCAGTCGTAAGTATAAAAGGTTTGTCATAGTCAGGGTATTGTAAAAGAGGGGCGTGTGTCAAGAGTTCCTTACACTGGTTAAACGCGTCAATGTATTTCTGATCTATTATAATTCGGTTACGCTTTTTCAAACAATTTGTCAATGGTTGGGTAATTTTTGCAAAGTCTTTGATAAATCGTCGGTAGTAACCGATGAGTCCTAGGAAACTTTTAATCTCAGTCGTTGTTTTTGGTAGTGGGTAATTAAGTATAGCTGTAATTTTGTCATCATTAGGTTTGAGACCGTCTTTTGTAATGGTATGTCCAAGGTAGAGCACTTCTTTTCTCAAAAATTCTGATTTGTCTAATTGAATTTTCATGTTACTTGCCCTAATTCTGTCAAACACAGTTCGTAAGTTATGTATCATATTGTCAAGGCTATTTCCGTAAATTATGATATCGTCTAAGTATACCATGCAGTGTAATCCTTGTAATCCACGTAAAACGTTATCCATTGTCCTTTGGAATGTGGCTGGGGCGGTTTTAAGCCCAAACGGCATTCTGAGGAATTCGAAATGTCCATTTTGCGTGGAGAAGGCTGTCTTCTGTCTGTCTTTCTCGTCTACTTCTATTTGATGGTATCCGCTTGCTAAATCAAGCGTAGTGAAGTAAGCGCTCTTCCCTAACTTATCAAAAAGATCATTTATGTTTGGTAGGGGGTACTTATCATCCAAAGTAATATCATTAAGTTTTCTGTAGTCAATAACCATTCTGTATTTAACCTCTCCTGATGCATCCATCTTTTTGGGCACGAGGTGTACGGGGGCGCACCAAGGAGAATGGGATTCTTGTATAACATTTTCTTTCATTAATTTGTCAACTTGTCTATTAATTTCGTTTTGAACAAATGGCGATTGTCTATAAGGTTTAACATATATTGGGTCCTCATTTTTAGTCCTGATCTGATGTTTGACCAAATTAGTAAACGTCAAAGGTATTTGGTCACAGTAAAATATGTCTTTATATTCATGGCAAAGTCTGTAAATTTTTTCTCGCTCTTCATCATTGGTATGGTCAAGTCTGAGTTTATTTAAATTTTCTTCAAGTAGTTTATCAGTCTCTATGTCACTATCATTTTTCGTAAGATTTATATCGCATTCTGTATTTTCGTACTTAGTCACTGTAAATGGGTGTCTAATAGTGAGTCGTTTTGGACTATCTGTGCTATTCTGGACTACTGTATATGCATAACCATTTACGCAATTTACGATAGCGCTAGGCATACGCAATCCAGTCTCAAATTCTTGAAAGTCTAGTATAGCATCTTCTGAATATTGATCGATGGGTAACCTAACTCGTTGTTCTGATCTACCAGGTATGTCAATTGTATAATTTAGGTTATTATTAATAATTGGGATACAAGTGGTGCTTGTTTTTAATAATCGTTCTTTTAAATCTATAACTGCACCTAATTGTTGTAACAGGTCATTACCGATAAGTCCGTCGTAACGGGCGTCCACGTCATATAAATAGAATTTATGCCAATTTTCGCTAACAAAAGTGGGTAAGAGGGGAATCTCTATCACCTCATCGTGTATACTAGAAGCATGTGTGCTGACTACCTGAAATTGCTCTTTCCTAATAAAGTCTCTGAAATACTCATAAGCTTTTCGAGGACTAAGGAATGATCGCATACTGCCTGTATCAATCATCATTTTTGCGTCTATTTCTTCTAAATAAATGTAAGGCAGTTTTAGATTAGGATCGCAATTTATTTCTAAGATTTCTTGTCTACTCTCGAGGCTTTTTCCTGAAAATCCGAAAGTGGGTTTTGACTATCATTCGTTGGTTCCAATTCGTCACAGGGTACGTTAGGGTTTTCCATGTCAGCGTCAGCGTCATAACAGTAGTTAATGTCATTTGAGTAGTCATTGTCATCATAGTAATATTCGTCACAGGGGGTATTGTCTTCATAATCGGTCATAGTCAGTTCGTTTAACTTAAAACCTTGTTGCATATTAGGCTGTGCTGTCCTCATGGACACATCAGTATGTTGTTGGGGTCTTTGAGTTGGATTAAGTCCAACCTGTGGTGGCTTATACCCAAATGGTTGTGGGGCCCTGTACCCGAATTGTTGCGGGGGCCTGTACCCGAATGGTTGTGGGGGCCTGTACCCGAATTGTTGCGGGGGCCTGTACCCGAATTGTTGCGGATGCCTGTAACCGAATGGTTGCGGGGACCTGTACCCGAATGGTTGCGGGGGCCTGTACCCGAATTGTTGCAGATTAATGCCTTGCTGTTGGAATGGCTTATTGCTAAACTGTTGTGGTTGAAAACCGAATTGAGGTCGGTACCCGAGCACTGGCTTCGGTGGTTGACCTTGACCCTGAATTTGAGGCATCCTAATTTGTGAATTATTAAAATTGAATTTAGGATGAATAGTTGGTAAGTTTGGTTTGTACCCAAACGGCTGGTTCATTGATGACCTTGAACCTGAACCCATAATTTGACTATTACCATGTACACGATTTCGCATATTATATTGGTCTAAGAAATTTACTTCTTCGAGTACGATACTTAAAGCTGCTTCTAAAGTTGCAGGCGATTTAAGCCTAACGATACGCACCATATTTTCGGGAAGATTGTACAAAAACACATTCAGAGCTGTATTATTATAAATAACCGACTTCGCAAGTTTTAATTCCGGATTATCAATTGAATTTACTTTCGACATTAATAATGAACGAACACCTTGGATCCTATTACAAAAATCAAGGAAACTTTCACCAGGATGAATTTTTAACGATTCTAATTCGATATTAATGCACTCTTCACTGCGAGGGTCTCCAAAATTTTGGATTAACAATTCTTTTAATGTGGACCAAGTAACAATGTCTTCTCGTTCAGACAAGAGCGCAGCTGCATCATCTCTTAATCGACTCGTTAAAACATTAAATACGTAAAGATTTTGCTCCTCACTACCCTTAAATCGATCAATTACGTACTGACATTTTCGCAAATAAAGATTCAACTGTCTTTTATCACCACCATAAAGCGGAATTAATTGTATAATTTCTTTAGGTATCGATTCAACGGTTGTGGTAGCCATGATGATAGAGTAATGAAGTGTACAGAGGATGCAACTGGCTTTATATAAAACACTTAAAAATAGCACACATATAACACAAAGACACACAATAAAGCACAATGTAATTTATAAAGTCAAAATGTAAAATGAAAAGAAAATTTGCAATTAAAAGTTGTAAAATAATGTATGAGTACTTTAAAATATTTTTTTTTTTTGTAAAACGAAAATTAATCGTTATATGTATAATAAAATAATTATTTAATCGATTTATAGATTAAAAGAATTTATTTCACAAAAATTAAAAATTTAAAGTTCGATTAAAATAAGTCTCTATGTTCGAAACTACTCTATGTTATACTTTTCTAAGAATAGAGATAAGACCATAAAATTTTATATGGAGATATCCGCTTAAATAAAGTTATAAAGAGCGAAGTTTGATCTCATTTATAACACACATATTATTTTATAATAATTAATATAAAGTACATGAGGATGGGGGAACAAAGGAATGGCGAAAAGATTTACTCACCGAACCGCTACCACCATACTCGGTTTTTTTTTTTTTACACTCTCACAAAAGTTATTTTTTTGTTTTTGGTTCTAGGATGATTTTTTATTTTAAATCATCCTACCGGCTGCGCCACTTTTGATTTTGGGAGCGTAAAAAGAAAATACTTTTTCGTGCAGCCGATTTGGAGGCTGGATTTTTAATGAATCGTCCCATGAGACGCACAGCGCTCATCCGGTGAACATTCCGCTGAGCTTTTACTTACATTCCAAGAACTAGTCTAATGCAGATGGGCGAGGTGTAATCATAACTAGGTATGTTACATAAAGCTGCATTTGCTATATGAGATGAGAGCGCCATCTATTGACATCATTGTGAAGTTCTGTTGTTGCTGCTCATTAAAAGTTAAATAATTTAGTTTCCTTATTACATTTATCTAATTTTAGTATTTGTTGTTCAAGTACATGATATTACGCTAAAATTGTAAAACTTTCAAGCCCCAGCTTTCAATGGTTATTCCGTTCTGAGGTCAAATATAATCTCCACTTTGAAAGCCCCCCATTTCGTCAATTTTAGGAAAAAAAATTAAAAAAAAATACTTTTGTACTCTGTTCCAAATTATCTTTAAAATGAGGTACTGTAAACCTATGAAACGCAAAATTTTTTTTTTTCTTCGCATTCGCTTCTATGAGAGCCCCCCTGAAATAAAGATTTTTATAACTTTTTAAGCCATTTTCGGCTGGAGGCCATCGGTTTACATATTATATCTAAAATTGAAGTAATTTCGTTCAGTAATTCAGAAGTTATAAGGCTCTGACAGACGGACGGACGGACGGACGGACGGACGGACGGACGGACGGACGGACGGACGGACGGACGGACGGACGGACGGACAAGTGCAAATTCACTCAAGTAGACTCAAAGACCTTCGCTTCGCTCGGTCGAATAGTACATAATATTTATGTATTAATCCAAACTCCAAACTATTATCTATAATATAATAAAACTGTAACAGGTCCAATTCTGTACATTGAAGATATTTTGAAAATTTTTGTTTGAGGGCACTCTATAATCGATACTGAAGCCAAAACAATTTTTTTTAATTTTTTGTCTGTCTGTCTGTCTGTCTGTATCTTGGCCGCGCATCACGCCGAAACTACTGGATGAATTTAAATGAAACTTGGCATTATTTAAGTTCATACTACGAGGTATAATATAGGATACTTTTTATCCCGAAATTCAGCACGGTTCCCTTGGGAGACGGGTTGAAAGTCAAATTGTGTATTTAGCTGTAATTCATTAAGGCGTATTCCGATTTCATTCATTCTTTTTTTGTTAGAAAGCGGGTATTTTAGAGATTGTCCTGTAATTATTTCAAAGTCGTCAATTCAGTAGTTCAGAAATTATAACCATCACAATCTTCAGTATAAGGTCCAAATAACTTGAGCCCCGGAATCTACAAGATACTTTGAATGTACGGCTCATCTTAAGCTGGCCATCGTACTTTATCGTATATAGCCATCGTGGATAGCCCTATTTTGTCAAAGTCAAACGACTCCCGTCAGATTTTGCCAAACGATCATTATACCTACATACTACATAGTAGGTATGGATTTAATACATCGTATGGACGTAATGTTACAGTGTTTTCCTATGCAATTTTATATTCTACTCATACTAATATTATAAATACGAAAGTGTGTTTGTTTGTTGGTTTGTCCTTCAATCACGCCACAACAGAGTCACGCATCGACGTGATTTTTTGCATGGGTACTATAGTTGAGGACCTGTAGGGTAACATAGGCTACTTTTTATCCCGGAAAATCAAAGTGTTCACGAGGGATTTTAAAAACTAAATCCACGCGGACGAAGTCGCTGGCATCAGCTAGTTATAAATAAGGAGGAGGTCTGATCAAAAACCAATATTTCCATTGTAATGTGAAAGTAACTTTGTGTGTCTGTTTCTTTCCCGCTTAAACCGCTGAACAAAATATGATGAATTTTAGTATAGAGATAGATTGGACCTTGCAAAAAACAACTTGAACCGGTCACCCCCTTCAAGTTTTTTTTGCAATAGTTTTGGTGATTTTACTCCATAACTTCGTCAAACTTTTGAACCAATTTTGTTAATTTTTTATATTGGAAAGTGTGTATTATCCTATCCTATAGTATTTAACTATATTTTTTTGTTTTTATTTAATAATTGTTTTTAATTATTAGCAAATCTAGTTTTTTTATATATTCTATCATTTTTATATTTTTTAAATAAAACCTAAATAAACGCGGACAAAGTCGTGGACATCAGCTGTAGTATTTTTAAAATTGTAAAAGTGTATTAGCAATCTAAGCTTAACAAGTAGGTAACACTCATACGCAAGGTAATGTAACAGTACATTTAGCACTTCACTAAGAATATTTAGTTGTTAACCCTTGAAATGTTGCTTAGGGTCCAAATGATCTCATATCAGATTATTAAAGTTATTCGAATAATGCTATATTATATTATGCTCGTATTACATAATTTTAAGCTTGTAGTTCACCTGGTGGGTTAGTTTCTTTCATATTATGTAGGCTGACTCATGAGTTTTTCTGCGTGGATATAGGTTAATTTAAATCTCTTGGGAACTTGTTGTTCCGGAACAAAAAGTATCATTGTCATAATATTATATCCTTCTTTAGAATGTACCTAAGCTTCTTACCTCATTTTGTCAAAATCGATTTCAAATTCAAATTCAAATTCAAATACAAATGATTTATTTGCAAGATTGAGTACATAATATGATCTTATACATTTATTTGTATATTTACATATTATTTGTCAATCCTGTAACCTATTTCCTACATTACAAAATATCAATTTGAAATTATATTTCTCCTTTTTTTATATTTATTTAAAAAGCAATGCAATTGCAAGTCACGTTCATTTAAAAAAGTGAAAGCATTTTATAAATTTTGCATTTATAAGTCCTCCGAGAGTGAGTACGCCCCGGTAGCGCTTGTCACAGCGAGCGCGGAGAATGGGGCCCGCGGGACCGCGCGATTAAAAGCTCGTACCGTTGCGTTCCGACTGCTGTGACGGGTTGAACATATTCGCGAAAACTCATATTATTTGGCGTCCTCTGAGGTAAAATGGTACAGACACAGTCAAGGGTTGTTGTTGATTTTATTTTGTTGTTAGTTGTTGAAATGAAGCCTGAAAGAAAATGATTTTCTCTCTTGTTGTGAGATAGGGCAGTCGCTATTCCAAAAACATCTATTCAAATTCAAATTCAAATTCAAAATTATTTATTTCACGTAGGCCAACCTGTGGCTCTTATGACAAGTCATGACTCTACCACCGGTTCGGAAAACGGATTCTGATGAGAAGAGCCGGCAAGAAATTATTTTGAAAAAATAATTCTCTAAAAAAAATACAATTCAATTTAATATTCGAAAATAATACAATATTTAATATGAAAATGAAAATATGTGCCCAAAACACCCTGGCTGCGTTACCCCGCTGAACGGCCAAACTTATTATGGTGGAATATGTGACCAAGGTAATAACTTCCAGCCCTCCCGCCACCACTCACCAATGGAGTCTATGAAAAGAAAATAACTTTTAATTATCTTGTCAAATGTTCATCCAATATTTTCGCTCATTTCCCGCGGACGAACACTAATGCATAAAATAATCCCAATGAATGGGAAGACCCCCGGGCCCCTGCAGGCCCCGGCTGGGTTCGTCAAAGTTATCTTTTTATCTACAATTAGGATTTCGACACCTCCCGCGTCCCGGGGGGAGGCATCAAAGGCCTCTCATTATGCGACGTTATTGAGTTATCGCGCGCCGTGGAGGGAGATTAGTTCATACTTCCATACACAAATCCTATCATACAAGCTGACGCCTTTCACCAAAAACAACCACCATTTTGGTTCACCGCAATACAAAGCACCCTTACGGCCAGGGTTGCCACCCAGTACGCATTTATTACAAAGGTACACAATACGATTAAAATATATACCTCAAATGATTTAATTTTCTTTAAAATAAAGACAGTTTTTAAAGTTAGCATTAGCAAATATTATTATTTTTTATTTTAATCCATCTTTGTGTAAAAGTTGTCAAATCATTACGCTAGGTTATGAAAAAACAGATCATACTTTAATTGAAAACATTCAAGATATTTATGAAACTACTGTATTTTAAAATATATTTAAATAAATAAAATAACCCTTCTCTGAGAGGAGATCTGCGTTCAGTAGTGAGCTGTTGATGAATTGCTGATGACGATGATGAAATAAAATATATCTTTTCACATCTCCCATAATAAAGCATAATACCACAGTATAAGGAGAGATAGAGTATCTTATGTATTTATTTTAATATTTTTTATATAAAAGCAGTTAAGTTTATCGACCGAGCGAAGCGAAGGTCTTTGAGTCTACTTGAGTGAATTTGCACTTGTCCGTCCGTCCGTCCGTCCGTCTGTCAGAGCCTTATAACTTCTGAATTACTGAACGTAATTACTTCAATTTTAGATATAATATGTAAACCGATGGCCTTCAGCCGAAAATGGCTTAAAAAGTTATAAAAATCTTTATTTCAGGGGGGCTCTCATAGAAGCGAATGCGAAGAAAAAAAAAAATTTTTGCATTTCATAGGGTTACAGTACCTCATTTTAAAGATAATTTGGAACAGAGTACAAAAGTATTTTTTTTTTAATTTTTTTCCTAAAATTGACGAAATGGGGAGCTTTCAAAGTGGAGATTATATTTGACCTCACAACGTAATAACCATTGAGAGCTGTTCCTTGAAAGTTTTATAATTTTAGCGTAATATCATGTACTTGAACAACAAATACTAAAATTAGATAAATGTAATAAGGAAACTAAATTATTTAACTTTTAATGAGCAGCAACAACAGAACTTCACAATGATGTCAATAGATGGCGCTCTCATCTCATATAGGAAATGCAGCTATATGTAACATATTATTCAATTAAAATTATTATTTAGTCATTTAGCAAACATCAATAAAACTTCACGTTGCAGTTTGTTTTTACATGTTTTCTGATCGTGTCGATAGTTGACGCTGTGTACAAGTAATTTAATTTGAATGTTCCAAAAAACTATACCTAAGTTTGATTGAGGCCTTGAGGATTTTACTATGACAGTTCCCTAACCTTTACGGGCTACCTATGTTAAGTTAGTTGACACTTTCTGTCAACTTTGTTTTTACGAACCTCTACGGGACAACTTAGGTGAAAATGACATTGGGATGTTAGGATTATATTTAGGGGCTACCTACGTAAAGAGACTTCTACAAAGGGGATGATTTAGGTATGGTTGGTGAAAACGGGCATAATAATAATGTCAATTTTGATCGTCATGTATCTATTGAATGAATAAGTAATAATGGGAAACCGTTACCGCGAGGTCTCAGTTCGGGGCGAACCACTAGTTATATAAAGTGTACAAAGGTGATACTTAATTTATGTCTTATTGCCTGTAGCTTGCCTCGAAAGCACAGAATATATAACAGTGTCGAAATTGAGTAAGGTGAAATATACATACTTTATATATAGCGATAGGTACATACACCTGATAGAACTCTATTAAAATCTATAGGTATTAAGCCATAACCCTACTTACTGTTGTACCTTTTATAAATTGCTTAGCAATGTAAACTCAACCTAGAGGTGTTTTACATAGAGTTTAATTTACATATTGCAGATGAGGACTAATGGAACTGGGCCCAAGTGCAAATCAGTGTCCTTTACATAAGGAAGTCGTTGCTATCCAAATGCAAAGGTATGCTTTTGTCCCTTGACATAAAACAGTCGATAATGAAATGCATAATTCGAATAGTTGGTGATAGGCTGATAGCCTATTAGTGACCAACACTGGTGGTCCATGGTTCGACCCAGGCACGTTTTATGTAATTAAATAGGCACCTATCACCTGCTTTACCAGTGCAGGAAAGGAGGAAACCTCGCAAGGAAACCTGCATCCTTGAGAGTTCTCAAAGATGTGTGATGTCTGCCAATCTACACTTGGCCAGCGTAGTGGACTTAAACCTTTCTCATTCGACTGGAGACCTAGTATAATGTCCAACAGCCATCAACCAAGCCCAACATATTTCAACCCATCAACCCAGCCCGGGTTGATGGGTTGAGATGAAGGAATCCTTACTGCCTTACTAATATTATAAATGTGAAAGTGTGTTTGTTTGTTGGTTTGTCCTTCAATCAGGCCGCAACAGAGCAACGGATCGACGTGATTTTTTGCATGGGTATAGTTGAGGAACTGGAAAGTGGCATAGGCTTTTTATCCCAGAAAATCAAAAAGTTCCCACGGGATTTTTTGAAACTAAATCCACGCGAGCGTAGTTAAGGCATCATCTAGTTAATGAATAATTCGATTAGGTATCCTCCTATTTTTCAGTTGTTATTTCTCTCTCAGAAGGTTTTTGTAAGTGTAGTTAGATTTTAATTTAAGACTGACGATGGTCAAGGACCTTTGTTAATTGCTCTTTGAAACGGATAACTACTGACTTTCTGTTACGCGTTTTCTCATTTTAATTTTTCTCCTAACCGGCGGTGAGACTCACTTGACAATTCAAAGCTTACAACTCTAAACTTACAACTCTATTTCACTCTAGAACCTTGCTTGGCCGTTATCTAAAAATGAAATCTAAATAGAGTCACACGCATCGTATGATCTGCACTCCGCAACCATCTGTCTGTGCGTACATCACGCGCGGACAAATTGCGGAATTGAAACTCCCATGGCGATGACTTTAAAATCAGCGGCCATTCAACATTTTAATCTGTTTGAGGGCGTGACATCAGCGCCAACACCATCGACCATACAAGCCAACACCAACCCTTGTGGATATCTCGACGTGATAGACAACAAATGTTTTTGGAGAAAAGGTAGCTTTAAGGTAGCTTTTTTACCTAAATTTTTATCCGCGTTGAATTCAGTTTTTAAATCCTCGGGATCCCTTTGTTTTTCCGGGATGAATAGTAGCCTATGTTAAGGAAAAATCTCGTTGGAGCGATTGAAGGACAAACAAATACTTATACCTGGACATAGGCTACATTTAATCCCGGAAAATTAAACAGTTGCCGCGTGATTTTAAAAACGAAATCCACGCGGACAAAGTCGTAGGAATCAGCTACTTTATAATATTAGTACTTATAGGGATAACAAACATCGGGCTTGCTCGTTTAATACAATTTGACAATAGGTACGTACATAATTACGCGTAAGTATGTCAAAAGGTTTCGTAGCATAAGAATGGAATCTACAACCTAATAGTTTTTTTTTAATTATCAAGGACCGCCAAACAGAAAAGAACGTAAGCAAAAGTAACGCACGTTTTACAGCCTTTTTACTGTGTATCTGTTTGTTACCTTTTTACACCGAACTGCTTTACCGATTTCGGCTAAAATTTGGGGAGGAGATAGCTTGCATCCTGAGGTAGGATACAGGATACTTTTCAACCCCGAAAAGATATCCCTGAGCTCTCCAGTAACACTTTCTAGTCCGCGCCGACCTGGGTGGCTTGCTCGGATTCTTTAGTGAGCTCGCCTGGCTGGAGTGATCTGGCGGGGAGCCGTACCAGTGGAATCACGAAAAACGGGCGAACATGGTGATGTTACTACCTACTTGCGGAAACAAATCCCATGGTGCTATTCTCTAAAAAGATTGCTACAGTGTGACGATGGCAATTGCTTCCGATTAGCCGATACTCACTCGCTATTGGCTGAAATGCATTGTTGCAGAAAGAACAGCCGATCACCACAGTTGACAACAATTGATGCAGCTTTTACAGAATCAGCCAACACGATAAAGAAAGAAAGAAGAAGACCCGGGAACAAAGTTGTGAACATCAAGTAGTGAACCATAAAGTGAAGAGCGAACATCTCAAAGTAAAATATGTGGTTGATCTGTCACAATTTATTCAGTCGGGAGCGGGAATGATAAATAACGCAACCCTTTACATCTTCCATCATAGGCTTAGCGTGGCGTTTCTCTACGGGCATGGACATTAGCTGTAAGGCGTGTTAATGGAATATTGGTAGAAAAGGTCGCATCATTCTAGTTCATCCTATCCTAATAATATATAATTGTGAAAGTGTGTTTGTTTAATGGTTTGTCCTTCAATCAACCGGCAACATTACAACGGATCGATGTGATTTGGCGAGGATCTGGAGAGTGACATACTACTTACTAGGCTTCTTTTTACTCCGGAAAACAAAGGATCCCGCGAGATTTTTTAAAACCAACCGAGTCGACGAAGTCGCAGAATAAAGCTAGTTATAAATTAATTACTTTGAGTTTAAGATCGACACAATTTTTTTTTATATTCGTACTAGCTGACCCAGCGAACTTCGTACCGCCAGCAAAAATATTTAGTGGTTGGTCACCCTTATCATTTAGGGCTATGAAAAATAGATGTTGGCCGATTCTCAGACCTACCTGATATGCACACAAAATTTCATAAAAATCGGTCCAGCCGTTTCGGAGGAGTAAGGTAACTAACATTGTGACACGAGAATTTTATATATTAGATACATTTTCTTCTTACCTAAGATGCTCGTTTTTAGGGTTCCGTAGTAAACAAGGAACCCTTATAATTTCGCCATGTCCGTCCGTCTGTCTGTCTGTCTGTCTGTCTGTCTGTCTGTCCGCGGTTTAGCTCAGAGACTATTGGTACTAGAAATCTGTAATTTGACAAGGGTATAAATATCAATCACGCCGAGAAAGTGGTGAAATAAAATTTTGAAAATCAATTTTTTTTAGGGTACCTCTCCTACATGTAAAGTGGGGATGAATTTTTTTTTTCTCGACTATTCCATAGTGTGGGGTGTCGTTGAATAGGTCTTTCAAAAATATTGTGGGTGTGGGAACACCATTTTTCAATTCAGGGATCCGTTTGTGAAATATGATATTTTAAAGTGCTAAATTTTATTAGAGTCAAGTGTCCCCCCCCTCTGCCAGTTAAATGGTTGTATATAGGATACAAGAAAAAATTCACAGCAAGTAGTATATATAATGAATTTTAAAGGAAAACTATCACGGCTAAGTAGAGTTCATTAGTTAAGGAGTTATATCTGTTTGTTCTAAGTTAGGTATTACACGTAGTGTAAGTTGCATATTTTGTAGTATATTATAGTATTTAAACCATGGAACTCAAAATGTATTCAATATTCATAAATAAAATAGAAGCACTATCCTAGGTCAGCAATAATATTTGAGACTTTCAACTACGGAACCCTACACTGCGCGTGGCCCGACACGCACTTGGCCGGTTTTTATTTTATAACACGTGAACCACGATTCTAACGACCCAGTTTACATTGGCTATAAATCCCATTATGTACTGCAATCGTATGTAATATGCAATATTGCACATCTCTATATAAATACAACTAAATATACTACTCATTATTATACCACTACAGTAAAAAAAATCGTTTAAATCTACAACCTTCGATTAAAAGTCTACAACGTAGAATTACGTAAATATCTACGATGCAACCTCTACAGCATTTATCAATTTTTATTTGCATCGAAATGTGTTTTCAGACAATCTATCACATTTCGACAACAATCAAGAAGTCTATCTTTCGCAGACACCCTCCAAGACTGCGACCAAAGCACACAAGTAGCGCACTCAGAGCGACCCGCATCCATCGGTTCCACATTTTTTGTTCTGTGTTTTATTGCCGCGGCGGATCAAGAGCTCTGCCAGATATATATCGACGCTGGAGCTGACGAATGCGAGACCTTGTTTAGTATATTTTAGCAAAGAAAGCCGTGATATTTCAACAAAACTTACGTAAAAATCGCAGTTCGAATGAATGTTTTTTTTTTTTTTTTTTTTATTCGATGACAAGCTAGTCCTTGACTGCGCTCTCACCTGATGGCAAGTGACGATGCAGTCTAAGATGGTGGCGGGCTAACTTGGAAGGGGTATGGCAGAGAACATTCAACCCATACCCCTAATCAGTTTCTACACGCCATCGTGCCGGAACGCTAAATCGCTTGGCGGCACGTCTTTGACGGTAGGGTGGTAACTAGCCACGGCGAAAGCCAGACTAATTAGACCACCAGACTAATTAATTAAATTTTAATTTATAAACATTTTACCGACAACACATAATTAAGTAAATAGTGCCATAATAAATAATATTTTTTTGCAAATTTTGACGTCGTCTGCGTTACCACAACATTATGTTAATATGAAAATTCACACCGGCAGAAAAATGATCATGGTTCGCTACGACTAATTCATAAACAAAATACACACATCATACCTGCTTATAATTATTATAAATGCGTAAGTCTGTCTGTTTGTTGGTTTGTCCTTCAATCACGCCGCAACAGGGCTACGGATTGACGTGATTTTTTGCAAGGGTATAGTTGAAAACTTCTACTTTTTCTCCCGGAAAATCAAAGAGTTCCCGAGGGATTTTAAAAACTAAATCTATGCGGACGAAGTCGCGGGCATCAGCTAGTATGCAATATATTTATCATAATCAGCAACCCATAAACGGTTCACTAGGTACTCAGCGCAATTAGTCTCTTCTACAGGGTCATATGCCAATAGTTCACGCTGGCCCAATGCAAATTGGCAGACTTTCCACGCCTTTGAGATCATTATTGAGGACTCTCGAGCATGGAGGTTTCCTCACGGCGTTTTCTTTCACCGTTGAAGCATGTTATATCTAATTGCTAAAACGTACATAACTGAAAAGTAATCAGAGGTACGTGCCCAGCATCGAACCTGCGATCCGCAAGGAGACCGCAATCCTAACCACTAGGCTATCACTGCTGCAATTCATGATCATTGATCATTAATTGCCAGTTTCGGCGGGCGCATTTTAGCATGTAGGTAATACTTTTTCTACTTATTGCTTTTAATACTTCCTATTATTATTCCTAATGCTTTTTCTTGAAGCAGTGATAACCTCGTGGTTAGTATTGGGGTCTCCTATTCGGGGGTCGCAGGTTCGATCCCGGGCACGCACCTCTGACCTTTCAAAGTTACGTGCGTTTAAGGAATTAAATATCACAAGCTTCAACGGTGAAGGAAAACATCGTGAGGAAACCTGTACACCTGAGAATTTTTCATAATGTTCTCAAAGGTGCGTGAAGTCTGCCAATTCGCATTGGGCCAGCGTGGTGGGCTATAGCCTGTAACCCTTCTCTGAGAGGAGACCTGCGCTCAGTAGTGAGCGATTAATGGGTTACTAATGATGATGATGATGATGATGATGATGACTTATTTTACTATACCTATTACAAAACCGGTCAAAATTATTTACCGTAATTTAAGTCTCCTGTAATTTGCGTGTTTATTGAAGCTCACTAATTGAAGCAGAGCACTGATTGACTAATTCCATTTGCCTAATCAGATACACTTAGGTGTATATTTGTTCAAGCGGTCAGTAATCGTAATCAAGCTTCCCATTGCATCGGCGGTAGGGTTATATCACACGGCTGGGCAAAGACCTCGACGCAATAGGAATGTGGATCCCGCTCTCTTAACACCTCATTTTCCATGTCTCGAAGAGCAAGAATAGAATAGAATAGAATAGAATAGAAATGTTTTTTATTCAAATAAACTTTTTTACAAGTGCTTTCGAATCGTCGATGAGTCTACCACTGGTTCGGATCACACAAGTGTGACATAGAGCGGATTAACAGACCTCACAAGCCTTTGAAAACATTATCGAGAACTCTCAGGCATGCAGGTTTCCTAAAGATGTTGCCTTTATGTAATTTTTATATTATAGATATGTATTTTGTTGCTTATAACACAAATACCTCTCTAAAGTCTGAGGTGGGATTGTCTAAAGTTATTCCATTGATCGTAATCGTATTCGATGACTTTAGCGTCAAAGTAAAATAAATCATAACTGCATTTAATTAAAGCTCAATTTCGTGTATGCATTCTTCTTCAAATTCGTGTATACACGTTTAATCGGCTGTACTGAATTTGTGACTTTAAGTCAATACAATCAAGGATTATTTTACTTTGACACTAATGTCATCTGTTGTCAATGGAATAACTTTTAGACAATTGGTACCCAGATGATCGGCTGGGTTGCCCCGAAAAGGAGGCTGAAGTCTTAATCACTAGACTATCAGCGCTTATCCTAACTAATAATATAAGTGCAAAATATGGTTATTTAGTAGAATGTCCTTCAATCACGGAGCAACGGATTGTAGTATTTTTGTAGGACTTAGAGAGAGACAAACTACTACCTTTTATCCCGGAGAAACAAACTCGCGGGATTTTTATAAGACTAATTCCAAGTGGACCAAGTCACGGGCCATTTAGCTGGTTGACAATAAACTATTAATTAACATTTTCTATATTTCCTATTCGTGTCAATAGATGATGACTATTTGTACAGATACCCGTTTTCACTCGTTAGTACGTCATAATAATTCAATGTTTTCACTAACGTTCCTAACCTCTCCGGGCTACCTATGATAAGTTAGGTGATGCTTTCTGTCAACTTCGTTATCACGAACCTGTACGGGGCACCTAAAAGGACATTGGGACGGATGTTAGGACTTAGGATTGTATTTAGGGGCTACCTACGTAAAGAGACTCCTACTTAGGAGATAATTTAGGTATGTTTGGTGAAAACGGGCATAATAATAATTTCAGTTTTGGTCGTCATGTATCGATTGAATGAATAATTATGGGATACCGTTACCGCGAGGTCTCAGTTCGGGGCGAACCACTAGTAATATGATTGAGTTATACAAGAAAAATACATCTAAAGGGTTGAAGCACACATAAAACCAATAATTTAGCATGTAGGCCAAATAAAGCATGGTTTTGCGGGAATACATAAAGTTTCCGTGTGCCGCGGTCGTCTGTCGTAGCGACTTGCGCGATAACATCGCGTTACTGCGACCGCGGATTAGTTACCTCGTAACTTACGCACTGCGTAATGATTACTAATATTTATACCGCAGGACCACGCTAGCGACATGTCCCTCGACTAAATGTTGTCAAATCAATCTATTTTTCCTTAGCTGAATTTAAAAGACAAAAAAATAACGGTAAACTCGGTATTTTAGGAACCAATAACAATAAAACTGCGATACAATAATGTCAAATTTTAGTACGTATAAGAAGCCAGGCAAAGCACGACGCTTAAATTATGTTTCTTTGATTGTTTACTTTTTAGTGCAGCTAAGATACAAATAGATTTATGATTCGAGCTACTATTTAAATTTCACAGTAGTTAATTTAAAACTGTTGTCTATGGCTTCCTTTAGGTGAAGCAAACTTTAGACCGGTATACTCGAATCTTAACAGACAATACCTTTAATCCAAAAAGTAAGTAAAATATGAAAAAAACCGATGAAATATCTTCCGGGATATTATTAAACTAGACAAAAAAAGAAATCAACGTTGGAGGGCAATCGTTCAATCGCATAAATTTTTTCTTTTGGTATTTTGGAAAATTAATAGGTAACTTATTTTCTCCCTACTTAATTATTGATATCTATGATATTAAGTCACAAATGTTTGAAACGCCTGAATATTCTAGTTGAAAATAACTTCTCATCGACGCGACGTATCATGTTGAAAAGCGACTGGAAAAAGTTGTTAAACAATAAGTCGCTAGTGTGTTCTTGGATTGAAGCTGAAAGTAACGGCGTAATTAGGAAACAAAGGAAATTGTTACTATTGTTAAATCAACCGTCGGAACAAAAATACTTGTTATTTAATTAGAGTCGGCGTGAATTATTTGATTTTATGGCGGATTACAGCGCGCTGATTTACATACGACCCAGTTATATTACCTACAGCGCTTCATTCCTAACTTCAGCCCTGAACGAAATAAAATCCACAAACTGAAGAAACTCGACTACAAATGCCTACTCGATGAATTACCACCTCAGGTTTTAATGATAGCTTTAAGTATGCATCAATTTGAAGCGCCACATTTGACATACGAGTGTCTCTGAAACTAAATAAAGGGATGCAGGAAGTACCCGTTAGGTAGTGGAGCTCTGCTAGTATGTACTATGTACAGTTCTTTTTTCTTTTCTATTTCATTTTTTTCTTTAAAAAAAAAAAGAATATTAGTCAAATTGAAGTTGAATACCTTCCTATCCCCTCCAACTAAGTGGAAGGCTTGTGCTAGGAGTGGGTACGACAATAGTGCAACGGTGGGATTCGAACCTGCGACCTTTCAGTTTTCAGTCCGCTCCTTTAACCGTTGGGCTATTGAGTTGTATAGTATGCGAGCTAGTGGAGATGTTATCGCGGTATATTATGCCGCATATTTAGCAAGACATTATGAAATGTCATTTCTGTATTTTCCCCTGAAACGGGTAGGGGCCTTGACCCCGATGTGGAACGATTTGTTTGCGATACGAACACTTTATGATTTACTAGAGTCTAGATGGTACTTTAGGTGGATTAAGGTTTTTAGTTCCCGCGGGAACTCTTTAATTTTCCTAGATAAAATGTAGTCTATTAATCCTGGGTATGAGATATTCCGAAATTCATTCCTTTCAGCCAAATCGGTTGATTCGTCGTGGCGTGATAGAGTAACAAACATCCATGCATTCATCCATCCTCACAATATTTCGCATTCATAATATTAGTAGGATAGGAAATAATATTAGAAGGATTAATAGGTCCTCTGACCGAATTTCGGTCACAGAGGACAATCTTAACGAGAGCTAGTTTACTATGTAGGAGATATTATAGTGTTTATGTATTTCTCTATAAAACCTTATATTTATTGATAAAATTAGAATTATATTTGCATACTATCTGATGCCCGCAACTTCGTCCACGTGGATTTAGTTTTTAAAATCCTGGGGGGACTCTGATTTTCGGGTTAAAAAGCAGCCTATGTCACTCTCCAGGTCCTACAACTATAGTCTCCAACTATACCAATGTACATAAGTGACATTTCATAATGTCTTGCTAAATATGCGGCATAATATAGCGCGATAACATCTCCACTAGCTCGCATACTATACAACTGTACAAAGTACATACTAGCGTTTTGCCAGTGATGACTTAGGGAGCCGCTGGATTCAAGCGGCGCAAGACCGAAACCTGTGGAAGTCCATGCAGGAGACCTTTGTCCAGCCGTGGACGTCTATAGGTTGATAAAGAAGAAGAAGAAGATGCCAATGTATAAAGTATCACGTCGATCTGTTGCTCCGTTTCTGCGTGATTAAAGGACAAACCAACAAACAAACACACTTTCTCATTTATAATAATATTATACACAACAGTACACACCATTCCTTCACTCTCATAAAATCCAAAAGAGAGGGATAACAATCAACCACAACCATGGAAAGATCAGAGGAGCGACGTCTTTACAACATAAGTACTCTCCAAGGTATGGGAGGTACTTGTTCACAAACTAGCTTCACGTAAACATTAGGTACAATAAAAATAATACAGTTGTCGAAGCAGTAATTAGTGGAACGAAGTAAATAATATTTACTGTACGTAGATGCTATCGCTTACCCGTGGGGGTATTTAGTGGGGACATTATGAAACGTCACATTTTCACGTTTCAGTTATTTGTCACCTGAAACACGGACCTTGGCCCGTTGCGGAGTGATTTATAGTTGATATAAATTGCTGGGGTTAATTACTCAATATGGAAAGGTGGATTTCACCTAAACCTACATAAAAATCTGATATTTTGACGTGATAACGATGTTGTCTTTATGTTATTTACGTGATAAAGTCTTATAAATCGATGAACACCGGCTGCACGCACGAAAAAGTGTCACGTTCCGCCTGAGCCTGAGCGTGCAAGCGAGAGCGCGGAACAAGCGATAGAGAGGCACGATTGGCCCAAGCGTTGGCTTGTGACTTGTTCCTTTATGACGTTATCACGCAAAACTATCTTCCGTAAACCGACTTTGCAGACAACCAATTTTTTTTATACATTAATAGACACACGCTTTAGACACACTTGATGAAGAGTGATGATGTACCCTAGATAAAATAGAATAAAATGTAAATAGATGATGTGGAACACGTTTGCCTATGAGATGCATATTCACTCTTGTGACAATACCTGCGAATCGAAACAATTCTCAACAATTTCTCTTAGTATAACCGTCTCACCCTGTGACCGTCTAATGTAATCAATTCACTTAGGGGGTCTACCAGCAGTACACTTTTTAGTGCGAGGTCGCCATTTCAGCACCTTGGGAGTTGGGACATTCCTTTTAACTTTATGCACAGTTTTTATTAATTGATCAGTGATAGCCTAGTGGTTAGGACTGTTTGTCTCCTATTCGGGGGTCTTCTCTGAAAGGTGGCCCATGCTCAGTAGTGAGCCGTTTATGGGTTGTTGATGATGATGATGACAGTTTAATTGTCAGTGTCAGTATGTTAAGAATATCCTATGCACTATGTTTATTAGCACGTCACTGACGCCTTTCTGCGATACCTTTACCTTTTGTTTACCTTTTAAGACAGCTTACGAAAAATATATGACTATATAATATGCATGTAAGTATTGTTAGATTATGTAAACTCAGACAATGAAGTTTGTTTGGTTATTATCTGTGGTAATAGTGTTCTGTGGTTAAATGTCAAAGGATGTTTGGTTTAGGGTGGAACCACATTTGTGAGGATCGTTTCGGATTTCGCCCATACAAAACACGTTTCTACGTGTACGGATCAAATCGGCTTTTCGATGCGTACACGAATGTATGGAAAATGACAGTTTTGTATAGGCAAAATCCGAATCGATCCTCACAAATTTGGTTCCACCCTTACTCTCTTTGGTTTTTCCTTCCTTTTTCATAATATTGTCTCAAGTAATTGTGTAATGTGTGCCGAATAAATCTTAATTAATGTCGTGGTGTCCTTTTATTTCCAAATATCAACTAGTATAACCTTCTTTTTGGATTCGGATAAAAAGAAATACAAATAAATAGGCAATAACACAAAGTACGACATAAATCAGAGCAGTTATCGACTCTGTTAGATTCACAGCATCATGCAATATGAACTGGAGAGAAAGTACGAGGGTGCATCCGATGAATATGTATGAGGCGGGATGGCTGAGGGGGTGCGTGTAAATGGAAATTTCAAATAAAAACGCCTCAAATATTAACATGAGCTGGATCCGTGTTTTCCCGCGCTTTTTGCTGGACACGTGTGATAACAGAAAATAAAACTGCGCTTTTTGGAATTTGTTCCCTGAATTACGGCGCGGACTGACCGCGGCAGGGACTCGCGCGTGATTAGTACAATGTTTGACGTGGAAAATTTACGAAAGTTAATATGATTTTCACGGTAACCAACCAGCTTACTCTGCTAAAATACTCAGTAAAGTAGAAAAATATGCACCTATGAGTATAGGTATTAGTAGCTGACTCTAACTTCGACTGCGTAATTTTTTTTGATCAACCGATAAACGTTCACTGCTAGATAAAAAACCAACCTTCATTATCCCTTAAGTAGGAGTCTCTTTACGTAGGTAGCCCCTTAATACAATCCATTACCCAATGTCATTTCCACCTTTTGATGGTCGGTAAAGGTTCGTGAAAACGAAATTGAAAGAAAGCGACATCTAACTAAGCTTAGATAGCCCGTAAAAGTTAGGGAACATCGGTGAAAACGGACATTAACCTCTTAAATGGACTCCCATAGTTCGGTCTTGCGCCGCTTGCATCCAGCTTCTGTCTGCGACTCGTCTGATATCGTAGGTCCACACAGTGGGGGGGTCTACCTACACTGCACTTAATATTAGATTAATAGACACTAATTTCTTGAAAATCTTTGTAGTACTAAGTCATCATCATCTCCCTCTCCTTGTCCCACGCTATGTGGGGTCGCAACAACATGTCTTGTAAGCCATGTTGTAAGTGGTTCGGCTTGTCATTTTACGACCGGCCGCCTGCCTGACGTCAACCCTCCTTGGGAATGCTTTTGTTGATGGAAAGGATAGAACCGCCACCTTTCGGTTCATTAGGGTAGTGCTCTGGACTGTATGCGGGCACTATATATGTAGCGTCCACGCATTGGAGAGCTTCCAGTTCTTTTATTCGTGGATAGAAATGTGGTATCCTCTGAAGACAGAATAATTTCAATATCCTCTTCATCTGGGTCCCAAAACTGGGTTCAAAACTGTGCTCACTTGACATTTAAAGGTGCTGAAATTTTTCTTCATAACACTAGCAGCTGATTCCGAACTGAGCAACTTCAGTGTTTTTCCAATGACATTATAAGGAGAGCTGAAAACCTGACTAGCCTCACATCTTTACAGCAGCGACAATTATTTCATCAAGATCCCTTGTAGCACTAAGTGGCTGTATCTAATGAAACCCTTATTACAGCGCGCTGCGGCGGAAGTGCGTCCTGCGGTCGTGACGTCACGGCGGTCACCGGAAGCGGAACGGCGCCGGAAGCGGAAGTCATCGCCTGACATCTTATCCGAGGTAAATGACCCGTGCTCAAGATTTCAGTTTGACCGATGAGGTAGATTACGTGACAGAACTGTTGATTTTATGGTTTTTATAAAAACAACAGCTTGCTATTTGGCTAGGCATAGGTAAGTATTCATTTTTAACCGACTTCAAAAAAGGAGAAGGTTAATCAATTCGTCGCAATCTTTTTTTTATGTATGTTCACCGATTACTCGAAGGCACCTGAACCGATTTGGAATTTTTTTTTTTTTTTTGTTTGAAAGGGTATACCTACCCCCCAGGTGGCCCCATATAAATTTTATCGAAATCAGTCGATTGGTTTTTAAAATATCAACAATAAATTACATACTTTGTATAGTGTGTGTGTAATGTAGTAAAGCGGGAGTTTGAAGTCAGTTTTTTATAAAGATTTTTTTATATTAAATTATATTTTGACCGGTTCAGGAAAAAAAATCTTTAGATAGAGATAATATTCCAAATTGTTTCACACTTTTAAAAGCATATCTTTACTAATAGGTATTATCTACTAATATTATAAATGCGAAAGTGTGTTTGCTTATTGGTTTGTCCTTCAATCACGCTACAACAAAGCTACAGATAGACGTGATGTTTTGCATAGGTATAGTTAAGGAGCTGGAGAGTAACATAGGCTACTTTTTATATCAGTAAATCCAAAATTTCCCGCGGGATTCTAAAAATTAAATCCACGCAGACGAAGTCTGAGCATCAGCTACGTAGTAAGTAAATATGCGAAACTGCCTTTGTTTATTGCCTTTTTTTCTTCAGGCAGCATCGGATCTACTTGATTTTTGCCTGGGTATAGTTGAGGACTTAGGAGAGTGTCACAGGCTACCTTTTATTTCGGGAAAAGCTATTATAATTTTATTATTACATAGGTATAGGTATAGGTATAAATACCAGGCTAAAGCATGAGCGAAATAGATGTTTTTGTGTAATTTCCAATAACTGCGTAGGTACTACAAATTTTTATTTCAGTTATCCCATTCAATAAACTGACAAAACGAACTCGTAACTTTTCCATTTCCCGAATAAAATAAAATATATCCGAATACAAACGTAGCATCTACCCTCTAACGCGATATTAAGAATTATTACAGCTTATCTTAGCCCGAGTCGACAACTCACCGGCGATTCGCTCTGCGATATCTACCGAATTATTTCTACAAACTTTACCTAACGAACACCCTCGATCAAACATAGGACTCGATCATAAGCGATTTCGTATTCTACTAAAATGTAATAAGGTTGAAAATAAGTTTGGCAAAGTTACCAAGACGCGTGATTAGCGAAAATCTGGATGCCGGGAATCACCCGAATCGAAAGGGACAGGTGACATGATATTATGCAAATGTATCGGATACAAAAGAGACAACACGAAAGCCGGCGGTTCAATTTTGTAGGAAAATTTATACTCGGATGAAACGATTTATTACAAAAGCGTTGAGTACTTGAAATTAATTACGGCAAGTTTTGGTTTAATTCGTTCCATTGTGGCGAGACATGGTTCAGGCTGTTGGCGGATAGATTTTTATTGCGACAGAGGGGAAGTCAGTTCGAGATATAGGTACTTAAATTATAATTTTCAGGGACTCTTTCGCGTTTATCGACTCTCATTGTTGCTTCTGTAGCAGGTAGACATTTTAAAAATGTTTGCTGTGAAAACTTTTTGATTTACCGGGATAAAATGTAACCTGTGTGTTAAATCTGGATATAAGCTATGGTTTTTCGCAATTTCAGCCAAATCGATTCAGTCGTGGTGCGAAGGAGTAACAAACTTACAAACTTTTACATATTTTATAACATAAAATGTCGAATAAAAATAAAAATATGGTCTAAAATAATACACGGAAGTAGTGTGACAGATTTACATAAAAATTAATAAAAAATCTTTTTAAAAAACCTACTTTAAACGCCCGCGCAAAGTATTTAATTTATTGTTGATATTTTAAAAACCGCTCGATCGATTTCGATACAATTTCAAAAGGACCACCTGGGAAGTATACCCTTTGAAACAAAAAAGAATTTTCCAAATCGATTCAGGCGTCTTCGAGTTATCGGTGAACATACATAAAAAAAAGAAAAAAATAGATTCCGACGAATTGATAACCTCCTTCTTTTTTGAAGTTGGTTAATAAAGAAGCATACCTACCTAATTTTTTGGTCCTGAAATACGTTGCCATGGGAACACTGAAGGAAAAGGGCCGTCTACCACTTCAAAGAGTTTGAGACACATTCACTCAGCACTTTTGAGCGGAGCCCCCGTCTCCCGCGGGAGTGTCCTCTCATTTACTTATCCATCGGCAACACAGGAGCATTCCCACTTGGAGAACTATGTGTAATCGATTTCCTTTATATGCTTACCCCACGTAGGTAGTAGCCGTATGCTTCAGCTTACAATTAACTTGATTGGCTGGAGTGAATCCCTTGGTTCAGTTAAAATAATGTCTCAAAAGTTTATTGCCTTATGGAAAAGCTACCTACCTAATCTGAATGGTAAATAATGATTAAATCCAAAAAGTAATAGTTTCCTAAAACTTGATTTCTTACCGGCTATTCTCAGTAGAATGATTTCCGAAACGGCGGTAGATTCATGATACGTCGTAAGTGCTAAAATTTGGTCTACATGAAATAAATGATTTAGATTTTGAAATCTGAATTTGAATATTTGTACCAAATCCACATATTTTAGGGTTCGTAAGAGGTCAACAGTACTTAGAGAGAAAGACTAGAGTATAGAGAGCAATGATATTAACTGCTCCCAAGCTTTATGTGATAGATGGTTAGGACTGCGGTCTCCTATTCGGGGGTTACGGGTTCAATCCCGGGCATGCGGTTTTTGATGCAGGATCGTCATTAAAGCACCTTGGAATCTAAACTTCTATCAGTTCTTCTAACAAACTGCCCAGCCCTTTGCAACTTCAAATAATATATTAATCATCATCATCAGCAACCCATCAAGGGCTCACTAAGTCACTACTGAGCGCAGGTTTCCTCTCCAGAAATGGTTATTGGCCATAGTCAACCACGCTGGACCAATGCAAACTGTTAAACTTCACACACCTTTGAAAACAACATTATGAACATATGAAGAACTCTCGGGCGTACATGTAACCTCACGATGTTTGCCTTCACAGTTGCAGGAAACGCACATAACTTCAAAGTCAGAGGTGCGTGCCCGGGATCTAACCCGTGACCCGCCGAATAGAATACCGCAGTTCTAACCACTGGGCTATCACTGCTTCAACCTACCTACCAATAAATACATACAGTACCCGGCGATATTATATTGCACATCGGCCTTTGGAATAAAACGCTATTCTATTCTATTCACAGTTCGACTGCATTTTTTTTATATAGGTACGTTACGTGATGTGCTCGCCGATTGTGAAGAGATTTCAGTAATTACTACGTCAATTTCTGGCTAGCTTTCCTTAACAATAGAATAGAAATAGCGTTTTATTCCAAAGGCCGATGTGCAATATATATCGCCGGGTACTGTACTAGCAAATCAAATAAGAATGTTCCGAATGCGAAAAGCGTGCCTTTCCAGTTCAGTAATCTTATTACATAAAAGCCTTCTCGAATTAGACATTTTGCAGATACTAAAAGATATTTAGTCCGGCGCTGCGCCCCTCCCCCTAATGGCGCACTATTTTAAAGGGTTGTTTACACCCGAGATGCCGGAGCTATCCCTTTAATCCTATCGCGGAGGACAGACATTCAGTAAGACGTTTCGGTTGTTTATTTGTTATTGGTATATTTTCAAAGCTCAGTTTTATAGGCGTTTAAGTAGAAGAGTCCATCTTATTTGTTTATGAGTATCACTAGTGGTTCGCCCCGAACTGAGACCTCGCGGTAACGGTATCCCATGATTATTCATTCAATCGATACATGATAACCAAAACTGACATTATTATTATGCCCGTTTTCACCAAACATACCTAAATCATCCCCTAAGTAGGAGTCTCTTAACGTAGGTAGCTCCTAAATACAATCCTAAGTCCTAACATCCGTCCCAATATCCTTTTAGGTGTCCCGTACAGGATCGTGATAAATAAGTTGACAGAAAACATCAATCACCTAACTTATAGGTAGCCCGTAAAGGTTAGGGAACGTTAGTGAAAACATTGAATTATTATGTAGGTACTAACGAGTGAAACCGGGTTACGGGCATCTGTACAAATCGTCATCTATCGACGCGAATAGAAAATATACAATATTTAACTAAAATTTAACTAAAAAATAATTTTAATTGAATAATATGGTACAAAAAAAATTACAATACAATTATTGTATTATAATAAGTAACTAAATAATAATGGTCGACGCAAAACTGTTTTTGGGATAGGTCGTTAGTCGTAACTCGTAGTTCCATGGGAATAGTTACTGACTGCGCCATCTATTAGCATTATTGTGAAGCTATGTTGATGCTATATGAATTACTGATGTACATTAAAAATTAAATAATCTCGTTTCTTTATAATATTCATATAATTTTAGTATTTGTTGTTCAAGTACAGGATATAAGTGACCTAAAAACATAAAATCAGTTTGAAAATCCATAGCGGATTTTCCTAGAGAGCGTCTTCAAGCGAGCGTATAAAATCGCCACTTTGAAAGCCCCCCATTTCGTCAATTTTAAGGGAAAAATTAAAAAAAAAATATTTTTGTACTCAGTTCAAAATTATCTTTAAAATGATACGTAACAATTTTATGTAACGCGATATTTTTTTTTTACTTCGCATTCGCTTCTATGAGAGCCCCCCTGAAATAAAGATTTTTATAACTTTTTAAGCCATTTTCGGCTGGAAGCCATCGGTTTACATATTATATCTAAATTTGAAGTAATTACGTTCAGTAATTCAAAAGTTATAAGGCTCTGACAGACGGACGGACGGACGGACGGACAAGTGCAAATCGCTCTAGTTAACTCAGAGACCTTCGCTTCGCTCGGTCGATAATAAGTTGAAAAAAAAACATTGAAAACTGTACCCGACCACGAAAACTGGATGTACCATTCGTTGTATTGATTTGGTTCGTATAAAATGTATTAAATGTCACCCGGAGCGTAATAACGAGTCGATTGAAACCGCAAATCATTAAATTAATGACAAATCGGCTTAGTCGTTTAGGCGCTATGGTGAATCATACGTAAATAAAAACTTACATACATACATAGACTGCTAAAATCATGGCTATGCCGACGTCGGTTATTATGTAGATGCCAAAAGAAAAACTAACTAGAAAGTAGGCAAAAAACAAACTTATTGTAACTAAGGTTAGATTTATCTAGATCTATGTAGAGCACAATTTGACTTAGATCAGACTTATTTTCGAGTTAAAACGAGTCAGATTTATGTGCTGACATAAATCTGACTTGAAAATAAAATCTGAGCTAAGTTAGAGTACTTAAGCTCTAAAGCTCGAGCCTAAGACTTGGCAGATGGCTACAACGCTATAGGTACAAAGAAAATGTATTTTCTTCGGTAAATTAAAAAAAATAGATTAATTTTTCCTTAGGTCGGTCTCGATCGAGTTTCTCTACAATTCTAGAGTACCTAAGTACGGCTCTCAAATAAACTTTTAATGAGATCAAGGTATACATAATATATTTGATACATAGCAAAACTAGATCGGGCCGCGTTCAATAAACAAACATACCCATGAAAAACATCCTTAAAGCTCTCAACGGAGTTCAAACGGCCTCCCTAAAATATTCCGTTTGACGCCGTGCTCTTTGATCTAGTCCGAGATGCGAGAGCGAATTGCAGCCAATCACAGGCGGGCCAAGTTTGATTGCTTGAGGGACTCTTAATTACCCGATGACCTTCTGCTGAGGCGCAAAGGACCTAAGGCCTGCGACGTACAGACCGCGTAACGACGGCGTAATTAACGCATCGCTAACGTGTCCAACGGGACTCCCAAAGTTGTAATTTAAGCTGTAGGTGCATAAAGTGATGTGTAACACAGTTATACCGGTGCATATATTAGTTGATTGTGCTCATTAAGCAACCGTAATACAAGTTGATAAAAGTACCTACGTTACTCCGTGCCACGGGTGCACGTTAAATCGTCGGCACTGGTTGCTACCTAACATCGATAATACTTAATATAAACATTATTGTCTTATGTGGAAATATCAGAGAAGCCCAAAAATTATTTAACGGCATAGGAGTCTCAACTCTCTCAGCAATGAGACACATCACTATAATGTAATATTGTCGTAACGAAACAAAAGGTGATCATCACATATTTTCAAAGATATAGTGGCACGTGAATTCTCGATGGACGAGGCAAGCTCTGATATTTCGATTGATGTGCCAGAGCGTTACATAGGTACCTAACATAGTAAGGTGTCTGCACTTAGCGACGGTATGAGATTGTGATCGCAATTGACATTGAAAGTGTCCAATACGGCTCTGCTGCTGTCTACATCACTCATTGCAGTGTGCTATGAGCCATGCTTCATACTATTTTTATAATTCTTACAAACCACAATTGTCGCTCAGTGTGACAAGGATTCCTACAGCTTTTCATTGACGAAGCAAAAGCCGCGAGAGCGCTGTTTTGCTGCCTCCCGCAGTCTGTTTGTTTCAGCCCTTAACACGCCACTGTGCCAATTTGGCCGGATGTGGGACGCGTATTGGGTTATGTGCCATGTTTATTTGAGCATGGATGGGATGTAGCTCAATTATATACCACTGTTTATAATTACAAGCTTTTTAAGGAGATATTTTGACTTATTGTAGCAAAGTAACCTACAAAACTGTGGTCTCCTATTTGGGGGGTCGCAGGTTCGATCCCGGGTACCTCTGACTTCTCGAAGTCAAGTGCGTTTAAGCAATTAAATATCACTTGCTACAACGGTGAAGGAAATATCGTGAGGAAACCTGCACACCTGAGAGTTCTTCTTAATGCTCACGAAGATGTGTGAAGTCCACCAATTTGCATTGTGCCAGTGTGGTGGACTACGGCCTATAACCCTTCTCTGAGAGGAGACCTGCGCTCAGTAGTGAGCCGTTGATGGGTTGATGATGATGATGATGATGATGATGAACCTACAAATTGCTATCATAGCCTACGGTAAGATACTGCAATAAGCAAGTGGGTTTTTGATCACATAAAAAAAATTTGCTCGGGCATACCTATAATTTCGATAAATCTAGTCAGTGATGAAACTGCAATAATTTTCTTCACCTCTTTATTTATTCGATGTCAAGATAGCCCTTGAATGTGCTTTTACCTGATGGTACTGCAGTTTTACCTGATGGTACTGCAGTTTCACCTGATCTTACTGCAGTGTAAAGTAGGACACCTATGCCCCGAATCGGTTCCGCCATCGTGCCGGAACGCTAAACGCTTGACGGTACTTTGAAAATAGGATAGTAATGGGCCACAACCAAAGCCTACCATTATATTTAGGACCAGATCAGAGACAATCTATAAATTATAAATTGCCCCCGGGAATCAAACCCGAGACCTCATTACTCACCACATGCGCGAGAGAGGTCGAATGTATTGAAAATAAAGTCTATAACGTATGTACCTAGTAAGTTCCCCACAGGAAATACAAGGCAGGACTATACCACGTCACGTATGCCACAAATGCGTCAAAGAAAAAGCATTAATCCGCACTTGAAAACTATATTAAACCGAGTGATCGTTTTTCACAATAAGCCCGCAACATTGGGCTCACAAACACGTAACAGCTGGTTGGAGGAAAAATGCTGCAAGTTTGAGCTTTCCAGTTTCCAGCTGTAGGTATGCGTCGCTGAACGCGTTATCTCGCAAGCAGGCGAAGAACTGTGGAAGAGTGATCTATTTATCATGGGAGAACAATGCTAATAGAAAATGATGAATAGAAACGCCTTCTATGGGATCAAAATGAATCTAAATCGGAAGGAGAAATACTTCTTGTACCTACTAAAATTAGGAGTTTTTTAGTGATGTCATAAAATTATTATCCAAAGATTACTTCTATGTGAAATTTAGAATTAAACCTAAGAAAATATTATAATTTACAACCTCACAATCTACAACATATTATTTTATAAACTAGATGATGCGCGTGGATTAAGGTTTTATTAATTCCCACGGGAACTCCTTAATTTTCCGGGATAAAATGTAACCTTTGTACTAGGTAATCCTGGGTAGAAGCAATTCCAAGTTCATTCGTTGTCGCGTTTAAGGGTAACAAACATCCATCCATCCATACATCCATCCTCACAAACTTTCGCATTTATAATATTACCTAGTAGGATTAAATGAACAAACCTTGAGATTACAAACCCTGATAAACCTTGAAGTAGATTTGTTCGGTAACATTGAACCACCTATATCGCGGTCAAATCTACATCTGCTAATAATATAAACAGGTATACAACTTAGGCTACCACTCAATTAAACCGGACTGGAAACATTAAGAATAATATCCGCAGATACGCAAATGAAGGGTGCCGATAAGCTATCAGGCAGCGCAGACACACAGATGGACAGTTGATGTACAAGATCAGTTCTGGACGGGTACTGACGCGACCAAGTCTGAACCAGACCAGCCTCACTTGAAAACAAACTTAAAGATAAAGAAAATTGAGTACAATTTCCAGTGAGCAGTATTTCAGTGGAAAGGATATCGTTTATTTTGTGTACGACTCAATAAATTCCTAACTCGGGAGCAATGTTGGGCGCATTAAAAAATCTGCAGACATTGTACCGTAGTCTCCTTTAGATTGTTTTTTTTTGCTATTCGCCTGTCATACGAACTGAAGCCTGTTATAGCGGGCGGGTGAGTCATTTTCGTTGCCTTTTAAGGTGCATGTGCAGAGCTCGACTTTCATACATTTTTCTTTTTGATTAATCTTGAAAGATATACATTTTTTATTTTATTTAATTTGTTTTATCATTCCTTTAGGCCTTTTTATAGGCGCAAATACAAATTTCAGGCAAATATTTTCATTATTTATCATTATATTTCAATAAAAAAAGGGGCATCAAAACCTTTCAAATTACGAATGTGTGAGTGTCAATTTACATTTGGTTAATCAATTTTTTGGCGCCATCTACCATGAAAGTTTAAAAACACTGTCAGCGCCATCTTTCAATAAACTGTAAAAGTACTTCGCTGGATATGGGATAGCTAGGAACCTATTAACAACCTATTTTATGAAGGTTCTTAACTAAGAACGAGAATTGAATTTACAATGGGTGTGTTCCGATAAACACTGCGAGCACTGCTCAGTGCTCTTACTGGTGAAAAATTCGTTCCGTTATGGACTGCCAGTACACTGCCGCAGTACCTACCCTAGGGACGTCATAAATCGCTACCATTTTTGTACTTTGAGCACTGGCGCTTTCAAGGTAAGGAGCTCTCAATACTTTGACCAAGTGATTAAAAAAATTACAGCGCCTAGAGATTTGAAAAATGGGGATGACAGTATACTGGACTGCGTTCCGTTTTAAACAGTTACCAGTATAGCAAATTAAAAAGGCAAGGCTTCACAGTATACTGAATTGACGTCACAGTATCAGTGGTCATACCCAATAATAGGTATTCACGTAGTCGCAATTCCTAGTTCCATGAAGTATTCACAGTAGTTACAGAGTTGCCATTTTCACGGAATGGTCACATTTATATCGTCGCTGTAGTTGGAAAATTAAATAACTACACTTTTTGCGAAATCGACTTTATTGCATTTTCAGAAAGACCAATTAAAGCCACATCTTTCTGTAATTCTAATTTTTGATTATCATTATTAATTAAAAAGATATATGAAAATGAATCTTGCAAGGCGCCACATTTGGAAAAATAAATACTGAAAAATTGATATAAAAGTAGCGAGGAAAAAGTAGATAACTTAGCAAAAAATAAATAAGTTCTCTCTTTGCATCACTTCGAGAGTGAATAAAATGCATAAAGTTAGTTATTTAGTTTTCCCTCGACACATATTCTGCTTAACAGGGGCCATGCAGTCCAGAAAAATTAATTAAAATCAGTTATTTAATTTTGCGTGTGTCATGATTGCAATGTAAGGGTACTTTTTAAATTGAAAAGTAAGTAATTAAGATTCCACTGTCCAGTTTTCAGGCATCATTATTGTCAATATGGTAATGATGGTCCATATATGTCTAAGGGCTTGTCCCGTTGGATAATGGAAGGGAAATTAACATTGCTCACGAGTTAATTACAATGGCATAACACCCTTTGCCGATTACAAAAACTTAATAATTTTCGCATAATGAGATTAATACATGTTCGATTACAGGCGGTATGCACTATGCATCTATTCCTTCGTCACAAAGCAAAACATTGACGATTTTTAATCCGGAAATGGTTCTGAATAGGGTACTTGGAATTTGTAGCCATCAAGCTCAAGATTATGAGTAAAATAGATTTTGCCCCCGTGATCTCATCCGCATGAAATCAGGTTTAAATTGTGAAACACGTACTTCTTTATTTATTATCGAAAAGCTAAATCCCTGTCTTCATTTTTTATTGAAAGCTCAAATAGCAAGTTTCATTGATGTACTTAACTTGCAAAAATGTTTGACTACCGTAAAAACTTTCACCCCCTATTTAACCTCCATGGGGATAGAATTTCCAAAAATCCCTACTTATTAGATGCCTACATTATAAAAGGAACCTACTGTCAAAATTTCAAGCTTCTAAATCTAGTGGTTTAGGTTGTGCGTTGATAAATCAGTCAGTCAGTGATGATGACAAGTCTTTTTATAGGTAGAGAGCGTAATAAGTCGTTTAATAAGTGAGTGGACTACTTAAGTCATCGGATGCTTTCCATTACTACATCTTTGATATCCCATCTACGCACACGAAGCGTTTAAGTCTTCATTTCTCGTTCGCACGACTAGGCTCCGGATATTTCTTCTGAAATCGTGGGTTTCCCGATACTACAAGGGTGAAAAGGCCAATCTTCAAGGCAAACGCGTTTCATCACTTCACTTCAGATCACTTTTCATCAGAGATGATAGTGATCAAGTGAGTACCTATAATGTATCGAATTTGTTTTTGTGAATGTTTTGTTTCCATAGAGTGAATGTATAAGAAAATTCTCATAAGTTACTTTAGCTAATCGGCTAATTGAAAAGCTTAATAAGTTCATAGATACTTGCGAATCGATGAGCATCTTTGAACTTCCTTAAGAGTTTGAGTTAGCCATTTGACAAACGTAACCATTGGTTTTAAACACTCGAATGATCATGATAAGTTGTTATCAAGTCAGATAGAAGAATGAAGGTGTTTCAGTGTTTTTTTCATTTTATTTTTAAGCTGTTAATAATAAGAAACGTTTTTTGTTGGTTTTACTTTAAAAAAACATTCTATTTTTGATCTAATGAGACACATGTATAGGATTTTCAAAGTTGAATAAGTAAACAATAGGTCTTTATAAAGTCTCACTACTGTGGAAAAATTAAACAAAGGCACTTATATCGTTAGTTTTTCGAACTTAAATGGAATCTTGACGAAGAAAAACTAAATAACTGACATGGAAAAATAAATAAGTGTATCAATATTCAAAACTTTGGTGAGGGAAAACTAAATAATTGCATCTTATTTTTTTTCTCACAAACAAATTAATCAAAGTTTATGGCAAGTAGATTCCGACATAGATACAGTAAGAAACTTTAACATATATAAAATTGTTTATGAAAACAAAGTTATCGCCATTTTTGACGCAAAAAAACACTAAATCGCGTTTTACTCGCGATATTGGTTTTGTTAGTTATTTAATTTTCCAACTACAGCGACGATATATTGTCACTGGAGTTGGAAAATTAAATAACTACACTTTTTGCGAAATCGACTGTTGCATTTTCAGAAAGTCCAATTAAAGCCGCATCTTTCTATAATTCTAATTTTTGATTATCATCATTGATTAAAAAGTTATATGAAAACTAGCTGACCCAGCGAACTTCGTACCGCCAGCAAAAATATTTAGTGGTTGGTCACCCTTATCATTTAGGGCTATGAAAAATAGATGTTGGCCGATTCTCAGACCTACCCGATATGCTCACAAAATTTCATGAGAATCGGTCAAGCCGTTTCGGAGGAGTACGGGAACGAACATTGTGACACGAGAATTTTATATATAAGATGAATCTTGCAAGGCGCCATACTTGGAAAAATATATATTGAAAAATTGATAAAAAAGTAGCGAAGAAAAAGTAGATAACTTAGCAAAAAATAAATAAGTTCTCTCTTACATCACTTCAAAAGCGAATAAAATGCATAAAGTTAGTTATTTAGTTTCCCTCGAATTTTTAATTTACAGGGGAATTAAGTTCGGAAAAATTAAACAAAGTCAGTTATTTAATTTATCATCCCATGATTGCAAAGATATAGGTACTATTAAAATTGAATAAGTACAACTACTAAGTACTAGGTAAAACTAAAAGAAAGATGATAGCTGTTATAATTTCATTAGAATCTTAGTTTAAATTTAAATGGACGTAATTATGTACCTTTTTCTTTTTGGCATCCTACTAATATTATAAATACAAAAGTTTGTGAAGGTGGGTGGATGAATGTTTGTTACACTTTCACGCAAAAACATTTAGACGGATTTTGATAAAGCTTCACGATGTCATAGCTTATACATCAGAATAGAACATGCACTATATTTTATCCCAGAAAGTTAGAGAACTTCTGCGGGAATCAATCATTAGCTAGTCTTCAATCCTAGTGTTCCACAAACTATTAAAATCTTTATTATTTTATGAGTAGAGTCGTTATTATAACAATTACTAGCGTCACTTACATACCCCTAGTTCGATTAAACCATTCTTAGTTTAATTATAACTTGAAAAGGATAGTTTTGATTATACTGAACTTTACTCGCTATTTGATTTGAACCAGCTGAGCTTAATTGTTAAATTTAAATTTATAATGGTAAAACTGAAGAAAAGTTGATAGTTATCATTTCAGTTGATACTTAGTTTTTAATAAGTATAATTGTTAAATTCAAAGTGAAATTTTGTTGATTTTATGAGTAGAATCGTATAATTTATTGTTATGTGGTTTTTTTTTATGTTTTATTTTGTAAGTCTGATAGAAGAATCTAGTTGCTTCAGTCGTTTTATTGATTACTTTTTACAATAATATATAAAAAGAAATGTTTATTTGTTGGATTTCTTTTAAAAATCCTCCTTTTTTAGGGTTCCGTAGTAAACAAGGAACCCTTACTAGTTTCGCCATGTCCGTCCGTCCGTCTATCTGTCTGTCTGTCCGCGGTTTAGCTCAGAGACTATTGGTACTAGAAATCTGTAATTTGACAACGGTATAAATATCAATCACGCCGACAAAGTCGTGAAATAAAATTGTGAAAAATAATTTCTCTTAGGGTACCTCCCCTACATGTAAAGTGGAGGATGAATTTTTTTTTTCTCGTGTATCCCATAGTGTGGGGTTTCGTTGAGTAGGTCTTTCAAAAATATTGTGGGTGTGGGAACATCATTTTTCAATTCAGGGATCCGTTTGTGAAATAATATGATATTTTATAGTGCTAAATTTTATTAGTCAAGTGTCCCCCCCTCTGCCAGCTAAATGGTTGTATATAGGATACAAGAAAAAATTCACAGCAGTAGTATATATAATGAATTTTAAAGGAAAACTATCACGGCTAAGCAGGGTTCATTAGTTAAGGAGTTATATCTGTTTTTTCTAAGTTAGGTATTACACGTAGTGTAAGTTGCATATTTTGTAATATATTATAGTATTTAAACCATGAAACTCAAAATTTATTCAATATTCATAAATAAAACAAAAGCACTATCGTAGGTCAGCAATAATATTTGTGACTTGCAACTACGGAACCCTACACTGCGCGTGGCCCAATACGCACTTGGCCGGTTTTTTTATTAAATTAATACCCTTAAATAGGATTGTCATAGTAAAATAAGTAAATAACGGGTCATTTTAACATCTCAGTAAAGTGGAAAAACTAAATAATGGTACTTATATCGTCACATTATCGTACTTCAACGCAATATTGACGAGGAAGAACTAAACAACTGACATGGAAAAATAAATAAGTGCATCAAATATTCAAAACTTTGGTGAGGGAAAACTAAATAATTGCTTTTTATTTTTTTTCTCACAAACAAATGAATCAAAATGTACGTCAAGTAGATTGAGAAATAGATACAGTAACAATCTATAACATAATATCAAAACATGGACAAAATTGTTTATGAAAACAACAAACAAACAAACACTAAATCGCGTTTTACTCGCGATATTTGTTTTGTTAGTTATTTAATTTTCCAACTACAGCGACGATAGTTTGTATTGATTGGACCCCTAGTAAAAGGTAATATTTCAAATATTGGACTTTCTGAAAATGTAATAAAGTCGATTTCGCAAAAAGTGTAGTTATTTAATTTTCCAACTACAGCGACACTATCTCCGCCTATCTATTCAGTGGACACCGTGCGTCGTGGGCTAAAACGACGAATTCTGCTTTTATAATGCTGTTTTATAACCGATTTGAAAAAAGGAGGTTATCAATTCGATCCGAATGGATGTTATATTATTAGAATTGCACAATTTTCGGATTTAAATTTCACAAGTGTATGTATGTATGTTTGTCCATGTATTTCTCCAAAAATATTAATCAAATTGCAATAATTCTTTTTAAATTGGATTAGGTATTTTTCAACCTAGGGAACATTGCAAGTTTTATCAAAATCGGTTCAGTAGTTTAAAAGATATGGTCCAAAAAGTGATATAAAGTCGGTTTAGGTAACTTTTATTACGTGGATTTAGTTTTTAAAATCCCTGGGGAATCTTTCATTTTCCGGGATAAAAGTAGCCTATGTCACTCTCCAGGTCCTCAACTATACCTGACTATACCTATGCAAAAAATCACCTCGATCCGTAGGTAGCTTTGTTGCGGCGTGATTGGAAGACAAACCAACAAACTAAACAAACACACTTACGCGTTTATATTATGAAGTATGATTGTCTAATGTCTACTGTGTAGCCTTCATGTTTTGATAATTTACCTACTGTTTTTGCGCGGCTTTACCTGTGTGGATTTAAGTTTTTAGTACTAATCCCGCGGGAACTGTGAATTTGTCGGGATGAAAATTTTCTATAATTAAGTTAATCCAGGGCTTAGACTAATATCCAGGGTAAAAGCTATCTCTATTTCAAATTTCAGCCAAATCGGTTCAGTAGGTATATATTTTACCTAATTATTGTGTCGTGAAGAAAATAAAATAGGTATAAAAATATTATATCTAAACAACAACCATTTCTAAAATTTAATACTTTTTGTGCATTTTATGATAAAAAACAGTCGCCCCGAAGCCGGTTGGCGAGCTAAAAAAATAAAGCCCGTTGAAGAAAGTAGCAGTCATGTATTAGGGTAAGTACCTACCTACCAAGTGAAGTTAGACAAGATCACAAGAAACAAACTGCGCTGCGCGCCGGCCGGCGGCCGCGACACTCGATAGTAATAATATCAAAGAAGCCGCCGCGCCGGCCGAAACTAGCGATCAGCGACATTATGCTTTTTGTACGATTGGAATGTCAACCTTATTTTATTACTCTTAAGACTGAATTTCAAAATTGTCAAATGGCTTGATAAGGTTTAAAATATTTGAAATCATTAAAAACCTAAAATTATTTAATTTTTACAGAACTACTATATTTTCACAACTTTTGAAGAAAAAACTATTTTTAACCGACTTCAAAAAGAGGTTAGGTATCAATTCGACATGCATGTGTGTAATATTATTGGAAATGCAAATCACCTATATCACAATCTATTAGGGCTTACAAACATAATAATGTATGTATGTATGTTTGTCCATGCTTTTCCACAGTCGATCTTAGACTTGCCTTTACACAAGTTTAAGAAATCAGTTAAAACTAATCTCATGAAAAAAATCGGCCAAGTGCGAGTCGGGCCTCGCTCTTTTAGGGTTCCGTTAAAAAAATTTACATAAAAATATTTCCATGTACCCATGGAAATATTTAATTTAATTTTTTTAATTTAATTTAATTTTTATTATTTGTTGTTGTAGCGGCAATAGAAATACACAATCTGTGAAAATTTCAACTGTCTATCTATTACGGTTACCGAGATACAGCCCGCTGACAGACGGACGGACGGACGGACGGACGGACGGACAGCGTAGGCTTAGTAATAGGGTCCCGTTGGTACCCTTTGGGTACGGAACCCTAAAAAGCATATTATTATACAATTGAAGACTATATAAATGACAAAAAAACGTGAATATAATTTATTCCAGCGATTCATGAGACAGTAGGTACTGATTAACCTGTAAATTCTCTTTTTCCTCATTGTGGAAACACTGCATACATAGCTATCTACTAAGTATAATGTATAACTTCGCGCTGGTCCGACGACATCGTCAAGCTTGTGGGAAAAACTTGGTTGAGGTTGGCACAACATCGAGCAGAATGGCGTGCACATGAGGAGGCCTATGTCCAACGATGGATTACATGAGGCTCGAAAAGAAGAAGAAGAAGAAGAAGTATAATGTAAACTTGTTTTGAAAACTGCCGAGTTTCTTGCTGGTTCTTCTCGGCAGGAACGGCATTCCGAACCAGTGGTAGATTCATGGACGGACGATTCAAAAGCACTTGTAAAAAAGTTTATTTGAATAAAAAACATTTTTATTCTATTCTATTTCTCCGAAAATATGCGACCAATCTTTTTTTACTGGCTTACATTTACTTCAAGATATCGTTATAATCGTTTCAATAGTTTTAAAGATAAGGACAATAGGGTATTTGACTATTATTAAAAATATCGTTTCATCTGGTGTCATCCTAAAAGATTATTATCTAAAAACATTATTCCATACGACAAAACTAAAAAATAAAGGTTTATTTAATTAGAAAACATTAATTAAAATTGCTTTAATTCTGGCCATGTTCACGAGATCGAAAACGTTCTTGAATCTCGAATGACGTCACAGTTCACGCCACCTTTGGGCTTTGGAATTGTCATTGAACTGTGTGTGAACTGTGACGTCATGTAAACAAATGGAACCAACGTTTCCGCGGCAATTTATTTTTTTGAATTTATTTCTCGATTTTTATGAAAAATACTGAAAATTATGCCGAAATATACGTTTTGTTAGCTTCAGCATAGCATTATTAACAATTTAATATGATTTTCTAAAAGTAGTCAAATACCCTATTGTTCGTTTTCATTAGGTATATTTGAAATAACAACCCAATAGGCAACCCTAGCCGCAGCCCTTGCCGTCCGCGGTAAAGCGTGCATGTGAGTCCTGCTGATGTAGGTAGGTACCTAAAGTCTTTAGTCTTGCGACCTCCCTGGCGCAATGGTAAGCGCTGTGGTCTTATTAGAGGGAGGTTCCGGGTTCGATTCGCGGCAGGGAAATTTTGAATTTTATATTTTATAATAAGTATATTTTATAATTTATAAAATTTTATAATTTTCTCTAGTCTGGTCTGGTGGGAGGCTTCGGCCGTGGCGAATAAAACCTACCGGCAAAGCCGTGCCTCCAAGCGATTAGCGTTTTGGTACTATTCCATGTAGAAACCAAAGGGGTATACATACAGTATGGGTTTCATAAAAAACTGCCATACCCCTTCCAGGTTAGTCCGCTCCTATCTTAGACTGCATCATCACTTACCACCATGTCAAAGCTCAAAAAAGGCTAACTTGTACTTATCTGAATTATTTATAAAAAAAATACGAAGCAAAACGAAGCAGCTTTTGTTTTAATGCCATCTAGTTCAATTTTATAGTAAACAATTCGTAGTTCATGTTAGAACCACAACCCTAATGGATACCAACCATGTTGTCAATGTGTGCGTGGGTATCGCGTCTCTACAGTAGTTCGATATGACAGATATTTATATTTGATTAATCATCTAAATGGCTTCGTTTTAAAGTAAGCTAATGATTTGATAAAATAATAGGCATTGGTATACTGGCGCAATTTCAATATTTTTAAAATCTGTGCATAGCAACTATGCGAAAAAATTAAAAATCTGTCAAACGCCCTAACAGCGCCATCTAGCGTGAATCTTTTCTTGAGAAGGTATGTCTCTTCCTCCTTAAGCGAAAGACCCTAAAAAGTTTTTAAAATTTTCCTCATCCTTTTGTATTTGTATTGTTTATTTCTTCGATTAAGGCTTACAAAAGCGCTTACGAATGTCAAAAATGTTACATTATTAAATAAATTACAAAAATATAAAATCTAGCACTTACACGGTACTACTACTTCACACGGTAAAACCAAAGTTCTCTCCTTACATTAACCTATTTACCTACTTCATCATTTCTTACTTTTGGGATCTGCCTTGTAAAATCGTATTTATTTGCCAGCTTAAAACTTATTTTAAAATTCATCACGAACATAAGTTTAAATCTGTCAATTTCATAAACAGTTGCATAGAAGTTTGCTATTTCGTCTTTTTATCATTTTGTTACCATTTCTGTCTCATCGATATATTTTTAAGAATTATTTATTTCATAAGATAGAATCTACAATCCGATAAGGCCGCCTTTGCGTACTTTCTTTTTTGATATAATTTAAATGTAAATTTATTTTAATGTGTAGCAATAAAGAATTTATCTAAATATCTATCTACAATCCTTCATCATTTCACAAGCGAAGTAGGCATATAGTGGTAATAAATATTTGCAATAATCTTAATATATATAAATAACGTGTCACGTTGTTTGTCCGCGATGGACTCCTAAACTACTGAACCGATTTTTATCAAACTTCGTAACTATCTGTAATTTGGTCCAAGTTGATAGGGTAGTTTTTTTGGATTGGGAAAGTTTATTTGTTTTATTTATATAGATAAGTTGGCGGTACGAAGTTCGCTGGGTCAGCTAGTTTAATATAAAAAATTCTTTTTAAAAAACCGACTTCAAACGCCCGGCCCGCGCCACTACAAAGTATACAACTTATTGTTGATTATTTTAAAACCTTAAACCTTTTTAAAAAATTAAATTAAAATATTTTCATGTACCCATGGAAACATTTTAATTTAATTTTTAATTTAATTTAATTTTTATTATTTGTTGTTATAGCGCCAATAGAAATACATTTTATGTGAAAATTTCATCTGTTTATCTATTACGGTTTACGAGATACAGCCCGCTGACAGACGGACGGACGGACGGACGGACGGACGGACGGACAGCGTAGGCTTAGTAATAGGGTCCCGTTGGTACCCTTTGGGTACGGAACCCTAAAAAAAGACTTTAGCCCGGTTGCAGAGACGCCGAGTTAGTTAATCCAGGAATAAATTTGTAATTTTGTCAGAAGCTTTATACGAAATCTGTCAAATTTTTAAGTTTTTTAAGTTATCCTTTTAACCCAGAGTTAGCAGCTAACTCTGGGTTAAAAGGATAACTTGACGTTTCTACAAGCGCGCCTAAAGCTACAAGGTTCAACTCGTTTCCCTATTCAGCGGAGGTGTGTTCCAGGCCTTAAACCCCACGTTCAAGCTACTAAGTGCTGCTCGAGCACATATAAATCACTGGCCAACACGCAGCAACAGGGCTCGTAAAGCGCCGAAACGATCTAATTAACGGAATATAATTGGAATTCCCCAGATTACACTACATCTCCCGCTAAAAGCAACTCGGTGTCGGCCTGGGGGGGCGCTTGTTGGCCAGTGGCCAGGGACGCAGCGCCCGCGCATGTTCCCCTTAATTAGTCGCACGACACGCCGCATTCACACTCCAACACGCCTAAAAAGGAGATCTCAGTTAGCCTTAAGTAGACTGTGTTACGCGATTGTTTCTTTTGTCCGAGATCCTGTGGAGATTGTCCTATTTGGGGACATGTACACGGATTTGTAAGATATACTCTCTCCATATCTGCTCAGATGATTTTTGAAGATAAATTGTTAGCTAAGTTTTACTGGTAACTTCCTCCGCATGAATCCTTACTAATATTATAAATGCGAAAGTGTGTTTGTTTGTTGGTTTGTCCTTCAATCACGCCGTAACAGGGCTACGTATTGAAGTGATTTTTGCATGGGTATAGTTGAAGACTTGGAGAGTGACATAGGCTACTTTTTATCCCGGAAAATCAAAGAGTTCCCGAGGGATATTAAAAACTAAATCCACGCGGACGATGTCGCGGGCATCAGCTAGTCTATTTTTATAATAACCATTTGTTTGGAATAAAAAAGTCGTATACATTCGTCTCTATATTGGAAACAATTTATGTGCTAAGCGTGTAGGTTTCTCTGATGATGTAACAAACATGGTATCTAAAATGGAGTATTAGCGTACCTAATATGGTTTGGTGTTTACGATGAAAAATTTAAAAAATTAGGTTAACTTATAGAATTAAATCATGCCCGCGACTTCGTTCCTGGGATTTTTTATGGGGTGAAAAATAGCCATTACCAATTTTCTGCTCAATCAGAATAGAATAGAATAGAAATATTTTTTATTCAAATAAACTTTTTACAAGTGCTTTTGAATAGTCTGACTCTAACCACTGGTTCGGAATGCTCTTCCTGCCGAGAAGAACCAGCAAGAAACTCGGCGGTTGCTCTTTTCAAAACAAGTTTAAATCAAAAAACGATATCCCAATGCATAAAGGAAGACCTAATTTAATTACATAAAGATAAAATGATAACGATACGAGATCATTATAATAATTATAAATAAAAAATACTAAATCGATAATTACACAAAAAAATAATTGTCATTTATCGAAATTTTTACCCCAAAATTGCGAATTAGAAGATGATAGTAATTTAAAGATGATCAACAAATAAAAATAATAACATTTCAGTATTAATATACTCATATATTATGCTTACTTATATATGCTTAGCTCGCTCAATTAACCAGTCAAACATTTATCTTGTCCAAGAAAAGAATACAACCACTGAAGGAAAAGGCTTCTTGCTGATTTCCTGTGTTTCAACCTGTCACTTGATCTGACTATTGATTGACGACATGGACACTGAAAAGAAAAACAACAATTTTTTATCTTATTTACAGTAGGTACATCGAGTTTTTTGTGATAAGGATAACGTTACATAACACGCATAGAACAGAACGGGTTCCATGCAAAAACTTGACACAGGGCATTATGAAAAACGAAAAGGCCCGCAAATACACAATGCCGGAGCGTTGTGAGCAGTATTCTTTCTTCATTCCGCGCACTGCCCGCTGACGCTGCGACAATGTGAACAAAAACGAAGCCATCCACCTAGCCCACGAGCTGGTGGGGCAAGGGGACACTTAGAATAGAATAGAATAGAAATATTTTTTATTCAAATAAACTTTTACAAGTGCTTTTGAATAGTCGATGAATCTACCACGGGTTCGGAATGCCTTTCCTGCCGAGAAGAACCAGCAAGAAACTCGGCGGTTGCTTTTTTCAAAACAAATTTACAATACAGTAAATACTATGCTATATATTCAGTGTTTCCACAATGAGGGAAGTTCCAAAAATGCATACCGACTAACTTCTATCTTAAGATGGGCAGACATAAAGTAGCCCCATTCCCGCCGGTGGCACCCGTTCACGAGCATGACGCATGACCCAGCTATTGCTTCGCTCAACCATATTTGAGGGAACGTAACAACCCGCATCACACGACACCACCACAGAAATGTTTAAAGAGTGCGTGACATACTTATGCTCATACTTAGTCATAAAATTTCATACTTAGTCAGGTGAACTGCATCTTTATGTGTTTGGACTTTTCTCTCATTTGCATCGTCCCTGTGAAGAATTATACGTAAAAATTACGACAGATAAGTTTAAAAGTGAAGAGTGAATTATAACTTTTATGTTGTACTAGTTCGAGGGTCGCCTTGGGAACCCTTAACCATTCATACTTGGCCAGGTGAACTATAATAATTATACTTTTGTTTTTGATCTTATTTGCATCGTCTCTGTAAAAGAAAATGTGTAAAAGTTAATGAATTTTTATTGACCGAGCGAAGCGAAGGTCTCTGAGTCTACTTGAGTGAATTTGCACTTGTACGTCCATCGGTCTGTCCGTCCGTCCGTCCGTTTGTCAGAGCCTTATAACTTCTGAATTACTGAACGTAATTACTTCAATTTTAGATATGATATGTAAACCGATAGCCTCCAGCCGAAAATGGCTTAAAAAGTTAAAAAAATCTTTATTTCAGGGGGGCTCTCATATAAGCGAATGCGAAGTAAAATATTTTTTTTGCGTTTCATAGGGTTGCAGTATATCGTTTTAAAGATAATTTGGAACAGAGTACAAAAATATTTTTTTTTATTATTTTTTTTCCTAAAATTGACGAAATGGGGGCTTTCAAAGTGGAGATTATATTTGACCTCAGAACGGATTAACCATTGAAAGGCCGGGCTTCCACCAGGCAAACTGTAACAATTTAAAAATATAAATGTAAACACGTGAATCAGACTTCAGACGTAACTATACCTTAATTCTTATTAGAAATAGGCCAGTATCTACTAAAAAACTTTCTATACACAATTCTTTCACTATGTCCACATTAACAGAAGTTAACTGTAAGAGATAAACAGGTATAAAGTTCTTCCATTTTGTTGATGTTTGCTACAATCGTAGATTCTAATAAATAAATTACGGATATCTTGACATGTCTAAAATAAAACACAGGGAATAATAATGGTTTTTTTTTTTTTTTTTTTTATTCGATGACAAGATAGTCCTTGACTGCGATCTCATCTGATGGTAAGTGACGATGCAGTCTAGATGGTAGCGGACTAACTTGGAAGGGGTATGGCAGTGACAATTCAACCCATACCCCTAATCGGTTTCTACACGCCATCGTGCCGGAACGCTAAATCGCTTGGCGGCACGTCTTTGACGGTAGGGTGATAACTAGCCACGGCCAACGAAAGCCTCCCACCAGACAAAATGGTGTCGATGGTACTTAAAAATCGATTAAATATTCCAGCCTCCAGCTCTCCAATTGCAGCAATGCGAACGGTAGCGAAATAATAAGATCGCACAACAAAATAAAGAAGTGCTCGAAACAAAAGGAAGGCAAGGCTAGTGAAATAAGGCGAAAAGGTTTAAGGAGTGACGCGGTGGGCCCGCGCTCATTGTCTTGTAGCCACCGATCACGAAGCGATGGATGAGATATTTCATAGAAAACAGCCTTTATCATCATGCATTTATCTCACACCGTTAGAATAGAATAGAATAGAAATGTTTTTTTATTCAAATAAACTTTTTAACAAGTGCTTTTGAATCGTCGATGAGTCTACCACTGGTTCGGATTGCCCTTCCTGCCGAGAGAACCAGCAAGAAACTAGGCAGTTGCTCTTTTCAAAATAAGTTTACAAAATAGATAGATATTATGCTATGTATGCAGTGTTTCCAGAATGAGGGGAAGTTCCACAAAAGCATACCTAATTATAATTCAACACATGTTAAGACGGACAGACAGAAAGTAGCCCCATTCCCGCCGGTGAAACCCGTTCACGAGCATGACGCATGACCCAGCCATTGCTTCGCTCAACCATATTTGAGGGAACGTAACAACCCGCATCACACGACACCACCACAGAAATGTTTAAAGAGAGCGTGACATACTAAGGCTACCCATGTTAAGGCATCGAATTGAAACTAATATTCAAATTTTTAAGACATGACTTGGCATGTCATGACTTTAAACATAGTAGGCACCTGTCTTCTCGAACGAGGAGAGAAGAGACTACGCTAGCCAAGTATAGACTGGCAGACTTCACACACCTTCGAGAACATTATAGAAAACTCCGGAAAGTTGCGTACCAGTAGCCTGTAGCCCTCCGAAGCTCCTAAACAACTACTTACTCGTATATCGTAAAATGTGTAACTGTAAAATTCTATATTAATTAATTATTATCACAGCACAAAGTTATAGCTAAAATTATCACGAATATCATCGAGCTGCCTAATTCATATCGACAAAGATAGCGTAGCTGCACCCCGATTCAGAACATTTCGATAACTTCCCGTTTCGATACGGTTAGATATCGATCTCGTATCAAAAATTTTTTGTCGTGCGATTCAGAACGTTCGGTTAGAGAATTCGATTCGATGTCGACTACGGAATCGGCTTCGTTATCGGTATCGACAAGTTACATTAAATTACATGTGGATTTACGAAGTTTGTTGTTTTACCAAAATTTCACTTGATAATAAATTCATGTTAACACTAAATAAATAGATTTTAATCATTTTCGAAGGTCATTGAAGTAAATATTTAAAATGATGACTTGTTAAATTATTGACGGCCAATTTTCAGCCTCTTCGATAGATGGCGCTAAGTTCATGTTTCATCCCTCTGGCTTCTTATTTTATTTTGTTGTGGTGTACATAATATGTTATTGTAATGTTAAAATACGTACAATATGGTAAGTAAACATCTACATACCAAAATCATCCATCATAATCATTTTATACGAAAAACCAGTAAACACAGTACGTAAACAAAAGTATACCGGATGCCCTGTAACTTTCGATAAGTTACCAACTAAAATTATCGGACGTTCGGAAAATCTTATTCGATAAGGTTGTTGTGAATAGCGTTTGATAGAAGATATCGAACGATATCTACGTCGGTTCGATTCGGTTTCGATTTCGACAACTTCTCTGTCGATACGAGTACTCTGAATTGAAAATTCATCTTATCGTACGATAGCAAACCGAATCGATCGATAATTATGTTATCGTAAGGTTCTGAATCGGGGTGCTGATACGTTAGCGGCTTAAAATAAATAACTTTGTGATAAAAATTACAATACAGCATATCTTCTTCTTAATATATATAAATTACGTGTCACGTTGTTTGTCCGCGATGGACTCCTAAACTACTTAACCGATTTTGATCAAACTTATCTTAATATTAATTTAATCTGGTAAGTGGTTATCCGTATGGTAAGAGGCACATTGAATATTAATGTGAAGCTGGAAAGGGCTAGACTGGTGAAGTCAACTCTCCGACCCTCTCGTGCTCATATCCAAAACCCCGAAAACTTCCAACTCGAAATGCAGAACCGATTCGATTGCCTAGCAGACTGTGTTTCTGTGGACGATCTAAACAACAGGTTCGTGGAAACTGTCCATACGGTGGGGTCTAAGTTCTTTAAGACCCATCGCAGGAAAAGAACCGAAAAGTTCTCGGACCATACTCTCAAGCTCATGGAGGAAAGACAAGAGATGAGGCTGCAGTCATCGGTAGACGCGGCTGCCTACCGGCGGATTAATAGGCGGATCTAAGGCACAAACTCGCGACCTTCGGGTCTTTAATACCAAGTGTATTAAAGATACCATCGAGCGGAACAAAGGCTCAAAAGTGTTCGCGAGAGATCTGTCTATCGGACAGAGCCAGCTGACGCGGCTTAAAACTGATGACGGTCGTCTCGTCTCTTCTCGACCTGAGATTTTGGGAGAGGTCGAGAAGTTCTATGGGCAGTTATATACCACGACACAAAAACCTGTTGAGGATTTGGCCAAAGATCCCAGAGCCAAACTGACCCGACACTATACCGAAGATATCCCGGACGTCAGCCTATACGAGATTAGAATGGCTCTTAAACAGCTCAAGAACAACAAGGCGCCAGGTGATGACGGAATCACTGCGGAACTCCTGAAAGCGGGTGGAAAACCGGTACTTAAGATCTTTCAGCGATTGTTCAATTCCGTCATTCACGAGGGTATAACGCCGGAAGCATGGCACAGGAGCGTGGTGGTCCTGTTCTTCAAAAAGGGTGATAATACCTTGCTGAAGAATTATAGACCCATCTCGCTGCTGAGTCATGTTTACAAGTTGTTCTCGAGAGTCATTACGAATCGTCTCGCTCGTAGGTTTGACGACTTCCAGCCTCCCGAACAAGCCGGATTCCGAAAAGGCTTTGGTACCATAGATCACATTCATACGCTGCGGCAGGTTATACAGAAGACAGAAGAGTATAACCGGCCACTTTGCTTAGCGTTTGTGGACTATGAGAAAGCCTTTGATTCGGTGGAAACTTGGGCTGTATTGAGTTCGCTGCAGAGATGCCGGATTGACTACCGGTATATCCAAGTGTTGAAGTGTTTGTATGAAAACGCCACTATGTCAGTACGTATACAGGACCAGACTACGAGACCAATCCACTTGCAGCGTGGAGTGCGACAGGGAGATGTAATATCCCCGAAGCTATTTACCGCTGCGTTGGAGGACGTCTTTAAGCTTCTGGATTGGAACGGACTTGGCATCAACATAAACGGCGAGTACATCACTCACCTGCGATTTGCCGATGACATAGTAGTCATGGCAGAGACTCTGAGAGATCTCAATACAATGCTCAATGATCTCAGCAGGGTTTCTCAACAGGTGGGCCTGAAAATGAACATGAGCAAGACGAAAATCATGTCCAATGCTCATGCTCCGCTCCACCCAGTAATCGTTGAGAACTCTGCGCTCGAAATTGTAGACGAGTATATATACCTGGGACATACAGTCCAGCTAGGTAGGTCCAATTTCGAGAAAGAGATTAACCGCCGAATCCAACTCGGCTGGGCAGCTTTCGGGAAGCTCCGAGATGTCTTCTCGTCCAAAATCCCTCAGTGCCTGAAGATTCAAGTCTTCGAACAGTGCGTGTTGCCAGTGATGACTTACGGATCCGAGACATGGTCGCTAACTATGGGCCTCATAAGAAGGCTCAGGGTCACCCAGCGAGCGATGGAGAGAGCAATGCTCGGTATATCTCTGCGAGATCAAATCAGAAATGAGGAGATTCGTAGGAGAACCAAAGTCACCGACATAGCTCAGCGTGTCGCGAAACTGAAGTGGAAATGGGCGGGGCACATAGTTCGAAGAACTGATGGTCGTTGGGGTCCCAAGGTGTTGGAGTGGCGACCCCGCACCGGGAAGCGCAGTGTTGGCAGACCCCCCACCAGGTGGACCGACGACATCAAACGAGTCGCAGGGAGCCGCTGGATTCAAGCGGCGCAAGACCGAAGCCTGTGGAAGTCCATGCAGGAGACCTTTGTCCAGCAGTGGACGTCTATAGGTTGATAAAGAAGAAGAAGAAGATTAATTTAATCTATTACACCTACTGGATCACAGCAACGTGTGGCTGGGTCAGCTATTAAAATATGATTTTTGTTTCTTATTGGTTTTATAAGAAGTTTTTCTACCTTGATTGCCGAATCCTTGATTTCACCATTTAAGAGAATAGTTAATACTATAACTATAGTAGTATGTTGTATAGAATCCATGAGGTCATCTAACATCTTTGTGTTACTGCCTCCAGTTCATTGTCATGCACTGGGTTCAACGGCGGTGCCATAAAGAGCAACTACCTACTCGTATATAAGCTATCAATTACAGCACTCCGACCTGTCGCACGACTGTAAATCTATTACTCACTAGTGCGTTAATATTATCGTCAGGTACGGAGACTAATTGGACATTTTAAATTACAATTTGATTGGTATGATGTGAATTGTGATGTATGAATGGCAAGACCAAATGTGTATTAAAATGAAGACTTAAGTATGGTAACAGGTTAATCAGAGATCTAAACATCAATTTATTTATCTAAGGATCTTACATCTATAATTCAGCTCTGCTTTAATCCCTCTCGAATATTTTCTTTTTTATTCCAAGGACTTTTCCACTCATTATATGTTCCGCAAAATTTTGCGCTTAATATAATATTATAATATACATAAAATTATCATAAAATACTTTGTAAAAAATGACGGCTTATTTCTATTGTAAGTACCTCACCCGTCCACTGCTGAACATAGGCCTTTCCCAGAGAACGCCACCACACTCGGTCCTCAGCCTTCCTCATCCAGCCACTTCCCGTCACCCGCTTTATATCGTCGGTCCAACGTGCTGGCGGGCGCCCCACACTACGCTTACTTATTCGCAATCTCCACTCTAAAACTTTTCGGCCCCAACGGCCATCGCTTCTGCGACAAGTATGGCCTGCCCACTGCCATTTCAGCTTGCTAATGGTTTGGGCTATGTCGGCGACCTTGGTTCTCTTACGGATCTCTTCATTCCGAATCCTGTCCTTATGAGAAACTCCTAGCATAGCCCTCTCCACAGCTCTCTGAGTGACTTTAAACTTGTGGATCAAGCCTTTGTTAGTGTCCACGTTTCAGCGCCATAAGTGAGGACGGGAAGGACACATTGGTTGAAGACTTTCGTCTTCAGGCATTGAGGTATTGACGATGAGAAGACCTGACTTAATTTTCCAAATGCCGCCCAACCCAGCCATATTCTTCTGTTGGCTTCTTCGTCGAAATTGTTTCTACACAGTTGTATGATCTGGCCAAGGTAGTTGTACTCTGAAACGATCTCGATTCCAACATTTCCGACGTTTACTTACACCAGAAATATTATCAAAGCTGCTAAACTAAAGATGCAATTACCAAGTTTACTTTGTTGGTATAATATCTTATGATTAAGTACACCACATTAACTACTGTATAAACCCTATGTATTTTCAATGTAATTTTATAAAAGAAATCACTAAGTTTACACATTATGAGTTTACTCCTAATATGTGTAAACTTAGTGATGTCTTTTATAAAATTGCATTTTTTATGTCCAATAGAAATTGAAGTTTTTAGGCATTTTGTAAGATTAGGTTAGGAGATTTTTAAAAGCTAGTATTGGTCTCTCACTATCTCCAACTCCTCAACAGCTATACCCATGCAAAAAATCATGTCCATCCGTTGCTGCTTGATTGAAGGACAAACCAAAACACTTTCGCATTTATAATATTGGTAAGGACTATAAAGGATTGATACCTAGCGAAAAATTAAGTGGCACTCGGGGACTGCCACGGTAAAGCTATTGCATAGCATTTTTTATCAACTTATGCAATTATAATATTTATGCAATATTTTTTTTTGCATAATAAAAATTATGCAAAAAAAAATAAATAAAAAACAAACAAACAAGAAAAGCGCACTGTCACTACTTCGCGACTGAGATTCGAACCTGCGACATCATACAAAATACGGTAAAGAAAGCGCCCGCTCGCCCACTGCGCCAAACAGAGCTACTCGTGAACCTCTAAAATGTTGAACGCTTACTGAACGACGGTGTTAGGTTTATTTTCCTTACGGAATTTCTTGATTCAGTCGCCGCGCTCAAACTGTTTGTCCTAGTTCAAAGCCCGCGATAAAAGCTATGCAATAGCTTAAAATTGTTTTTAAATATTTACTAAAAATACCATAACCGCGCTTTCGTACCTCCGCGCCCGAAGGATACTGATAAAAAAAATCGCTCGCAATGGACTGGTCGTGGTACATCATTGTTGCTTCCGATACGTGCTACCATCCGTGCCACCGCGCTCCGCACAGCGCCCTTAACCCCAAGCTATAAAGGCTATATTCCCGTACCACCCGCTAATTAATGCCAAATACTCATATGAGGCTTCCAACCTGGTCATTGATAAACTGACAGCCAGAAAAACTTATGGCGTCTCGAAATTTTATTAAATGTTTATGTCTATTTTTTCCTCGTGATCACGTAGTGAATTATAATTTTTATAGGTTTAAAAATCGATCAATATTAGGATAATGTGATAAATTCTCAAATTTTTTTGTTCAGACAGTCCAGTCAACTATTCAGTCCCTGACTGCGATTTGCAAGTCATGCCTCATTTTTAACCGACTTCAAAAAGGAGGAGGCTATCAATTCGTCGAAATCTTTTTTTTTTCGTGTATGTTCACCGATTACTCGAAGACACCTGAAACGATTTGGAAAATTCTTTTTTTGTTTGAAAGGGTATACTTCCCAGGTGATACTATTTAAATTTAATCGAAATCGGTCGAACAGTTCTTAAAGAAACTACAATAAATTATTACTTTGTTGTGATGCCAGCGTTTGAAGTCGGTTTTTTAAAAAGAATTTTATCAGCCTTAACTAAATCATCCGCTAAGTAGAAGTCTCGTAACAGATAATACGTCGGTAGCTCCTAAAAACAATGCCTATCCAATGTCATTTCCACGTTTAGGTGTTCCCTAATGTTCGTGAAAAAAAAAATTGAAAAAAGTGTCACCTAACTTAACTTAGGCACCTAAACCGTAAAGAAACGTTCGCGTTGGTAAAAACCAGTGGTGAAAACGGCATTAGTGTAATAGAAGAGTAAACGAAACATCTTCGTCTGCTAGTAGATTATTTTTTTATTTTTTTAATAAATTGATAGTTTGTTTGTTTAAGACTAGACCGAAATATTTTAATTAGGTACTCAGATAAGTTACTGCAATATATCATTGGTGGTACAATCAAGTAAAAAAATCTAGGTCTAATTTATGTTATCACAAACGCATAAAGGAATTAAAAAATAAAAAGTAACAGTACGCAAGCAGTTTTGATCCTTTGGGCACTGTGGATCATCCACAGTTCAGTTTTGAATCTAATCTGGATTGCTAGATATTGCAGATAGCAGCAATCTACTGAGACTTGGATAAAAAGATTTGTTGAACAGATCGCAAACCAAATACGTAGATAGATTAGTATTTGTCGACACGCTTTACTATTTTTAGATTTTGGATTAGATAACTTATTGAAATCGACTGTTAGAATTTAGAACGTATTGTGACGATGAGATTGCACGTTCTTACTTTTCTTTGAATAATAAAAGGTAACTAACAGTCAAACATTAAGATTATAAAGATGGTGTCGTTAAGCTCAATTTATAAAAGTTTAAAAGTAAACCTCAGTTCATACCGTTCGTTTTATTACAGTCCGTGCGAGTGATAGAGGCTTCGCAGAAGGCGCCTAATGAAGATCTTAATTGGGTGCGCGCGTGTGTCCGCGCCCTTATCGACTCGTTCGGAAGCTGTTTGGACTAACTCTTTACCGTTGATACGTTCTTGGTATTTTGAGTTTTTATCACAATTATCACTCTGTCCCAAACCTGCAATGGGTATCTACTACAGAATTCCTGCTTGCTTTAGGTATAAAAAGAATGCTGGTAGATGTAGAAAGCTGGCATAGTGACTTTTACGGGCCATTTGGTCGCAAGACGGCGCTGAGGTGTTTGCGCCACCGTGCTATTGGTTCGTCAGTCAACCTTTCACTTAACGCGCGACAGGAAAATAAACGTCAGTCTTGCGCTGGCACATTTCCTCCAATGTCATCCAGAGCTCGTGTGACACGGTATTGATGTAGCATCAACTGCTGATCGCAGCAGTTATAAGTGTCGTGTCTGTATTGGGCCTAAATAACGAAAAAAAAGCAAAAAGTCACGCGAAACTACCATTACAAAATAACTCCGCCGTGTAGCTGGTGATTCGATTTACCGAACGCAAATAGGAGACGAGACTGACATAAAATCAATCGGCTGGCACGCGAGGCTTAACACCGAAATAATGTAAATTATTGCTCGTAAAAGTGTCATTTTCGACGTACGCGTGACGTCACGGCTTAGACTACCTCCCTGCCCTTCCAAGCGAAACCCTACCTTAATTGGATACCAAGAAAATATAAAACAGCTTGACAGCAAAACGCTTTTTCGAGAATGGGAACCGAGGAAAACCGTAGCGCTCCAAACTGCCCCGCTTATCTTTGTCATCAGTAGACATATTTGCATGTCTAGCATATCTCGGTACCGGGTTTACGGTGTATCGGTATTATTTACGGTGCCCTATCTCCACGGAAGCAGTCCGAGTGTTCAAAGAACGCAAGTATCTTTGGGGTAAATATAGATACGCGTACAATGTACATGCTATGTTGTACGTCCGAGGTTTACCTCGTAACTAGAATTTTAAGCTTGGAACACACGGAAGCAAGTTGACAGCGCGTCGCGTCGGCAACGTGTCCAACATGCTTTTAGAAGTTCTAAGATAGGTACAAGGAACTGTAGGGAGAATGAATTAATGAATAAACGTATGAAAGGAAGCTTCGAGATTTCCAAATTCCGTCAGACCAAAGTTTCAGAAGCTTGAAAAGTGCATGTTGTCTGTAACGGAAATGACTGAGACATAGTCGTAAGGAAGTATAAAGTTATTCATTAGGCGATAAATAGAGTGCTGTATGCTTGGAATATCTCTACTTGTTTAAATCGGGAATGGGAATTTTTCCATTTCCTGAAAAGAACCAGAGTTATTGAAATTCATAAATCGTAACAATAATCGTAATCTTAAACGTAACGAAAATCTAACGTGATGAAGGGAACAAAGATCAAGAATTGAGCAATAGTTCCCGTATTTACATACAATACAATAGTTCCCGTACATTGAGATCCCAAGGTGTTGTGTAGTTGGTATAAAGAAAGACACTAACGACAGTCTCTGGATAAGAGAGGAGCAAGGCGAAGTGTCTGCTAACACGTCTATAAATGCAACACACGTACGTGCGCGTTCAGTGTGACGTCCTGCCGTGCAGCGCTAGCCTCACTCATTGAGTGATTCAGGCTATTCAGGGTATGACATACAAATACACTGTCGTGTCGTTACAACGTGACCATCAACATTTTGAAACAGATGTTAAAGAAGTCTATAAATGTATTCCACCCTCAGGTACCTACCTATTTATGAATTCAATGTCAAAGGGATTAAGGCTGTCTGTTCTTTTTAATCTCTTGGGTAAAACGGAGTTGTAAAATTTTTGAAATCTGCATGATTGTAACTAAGTATAGAAAATAAATGCTCTGAAGGTCTTCTTCACAGTTCAAGGCTACAAGGAATAGTAGCCGAAAAAAGTAAGTAAAACCTACACTTCTCTGTATGCGGATTATTATAACAAGGATACTCCTAACATGGTGTGATTAAAGGAAAAGGGTCTTGACCAGCAGCAATGAGTGATGCGACGCAGAGAGGTTATAGCCATCTTTAGGTATAGGGTAATATAGGAGTCGTCAAAATTGTGTTTAAAATAGGACAAAAGCTGTCAGGGCAGTAAACCTCAAACGTCGCGTGCGTGTGTGTGTGTGAGGGTGTTTCGCACACAGGGACGAGGAGACGATCATTTACATACGGCGGGGTGCCGTCGAGAGTGAGAGGGCGCTCCGCCGGTAGCCGGGCCTCCCGGGCGCGGAACAGAGATCACTATATTATTATCCTGTAGTAAAAAAACGAAAAGTGGGCGGGGGATTACATTATAGTAGCGAAAGTAATCGATAGTCTGTTTTAGTACGCGGCCGCTGTGCAGTTGCAGCCTAAATACGCAGGTTAGGTCATGCCAGGTGACTGCCGCTGCAGCGCGAAGGGTGGCGTCCTACACGCGGCCCTCTGTTTACGGCGTGTGTAGACGCGTATAGCGGGGCTTGCGTCTGATGTAAGACATTGCATTGTTTAAAAATAGCTTCGATGATTGCTGTCGGGCATAGGGCTCTTGAGATCGTCGCCATGAAACACGATCTGATCAGCTGCTTGTATCTACGGCTGCGAGTGACGCGCCTGAAACCGTCCATCCACAAAGTGGGAGTCATTACAACGCTTCATTTCCCTCTAATAGGTACCTGACTTGCTACTCAAGGGATCGATCTCGAGATCCTATAACTTCACGTAACGTTGGCGTCTATGGCGTCTTTGCGCTATTTGCCCGGCCTACACTTCGCGACTCAAAGAGCTATGTCAGAATTTCTTTCCGACATAGCTCATTTAGGGCCGATTTCACCAACGTAAAATAAGTCTTATCCGAGCGTGATATTTTGATTGTATTTTAAATATAAAAAATTAAGTGGCACTCGGGGACTGCCGCAGTAAAGCTATTGCATAGCATTTTTGATCAACTTATGCAATTATAATATTTATGCAATATTTTTTTTGCATAATAAAGATTATGCAAAAAAATAATTAACAAACAAACAAACAAGAAAAGCGCACTGTCACTACTTCGCGAGTGAGATTCGAACCTGCGACATCATACACCATACGGTAAAGAAAGCGGCCGCTCGCCCACTGCACCAAACAGAGCTACTTGTGAATGTATAAAATGTTGAACGCTTGCTGAACGACGGTGTTAGGTTTATTTTCGTTATGGAATTTCTTGATTCGGTCGCCGCGCTCAAACTGTTTGTCCTAGTTCAAAGCCCGCGATAAAAGCTATGCAATAGCTTAAAAATTTCAGAACGCACAATTTATTCCTCGTTAAAACGTCAGTTGACGTTAGTGAAATCGGCCATTAGTCGTTTAGAGCCTCATTCTGATAGGTATAGCAAATTGCAGTTTAGTAGAGCCTCATTCAAAATTACACAAATGTTTCCTGGGCCAACTGGTGGCTCTTATGACTAGTCATTAGTCAAGGCTGCCACAACTCAATCGGTACTAAGTAATTGTTGTTGTTAATACCTATTGTAATCTATAAAGGTCAATGGTTCAATCCCCATACGTAGCTCTAAGGTTACATACTTTCCTACCTACCTATTATAAAGACGCCAACATTCTTATTATGTATGTTAAATACCCCACTAAACGTTCAGGGAACGGCTGTATACAAGCGCCGCAACATCACGACATGTGGAAGTCACTTCAAATGACTATTGGACATTGGACATCTCTCAATTGACGTTGACATAAAAAAATTCTTTTCAAAATTAACAACAAAGATTCTCATTAAAAGTTTTTCCTCTCATTTTCTTGTCTGAAAAGTCGTTCACCTGAATAAAGCTAAAAAGTTTGTAAATTATAAAACAATGCTTTCAATTTACAATGTTACCTACAAAGTAGATTTTGAGCTATTGCATAGCTTTTATCGCGGGCTTTGAACTAGGACAAACAGTTTGAGCGTAGCGACCGAATCAAGAAATTCCGTAACGAAAAAACCTGACACCGTCGTCGTTCAGTAAGCGTTCAACATTTTAGAGGATCTCACGTAGCTCTCTTTGGCGCAGTGGACGAGCGGCCGCTTTCTTTACCGTATGGTGTATGGTGTCGCAGGTTCGAATCTCACTCGCGAAGTAGTGACAGTGCGCTTTTCTTGTTTGTTTGTTTTTTAATATTTACTGCTGAATTTTTCGAATCTAGCGATGATAAAAAGACAAGTTTTTTTTCCTAAAATGACTGGATTTTTTTCAAAAATAATCCAGGTATCGAACCAGAGACCTCGTGTTTCACCCAAGTACTAGGTATACCCATTCAAAATATTACCTAAAGGACATTTTCTTCTTTTACTTAAGAATTTACAGTATTTTCACCTATTTATTGCTTTTATTTTCCCCTAACTAAATCTGTAATATGAAGAGAACAAGTTATGCATTATTTACGTCACCTCATAAAATTTTCCTCGTTTTCAGATATGAGATATTGATGCAGAATCCAAAGGAGTCTATTAATTATTGACACAAGGCGTTTTGGGTCAATCGGGTATCAAGGATGCGCCGTTTAGCAAACGAGCCGTGGGGTATTTGCGCATAATTTCACTGTCCCCTGATATCAACCGTTGGGGCTACTGGCCGTTGAAGACAAACGACTTGATTTTATGGCCTCCTGGTACTTACATATTATATTTTAAGAGGAAAAGTTTTATTTAAAAATAATGTTTGTTTGTACCTACTTTGTTTACTCATCACAGCATCAGAATTCTTTCGAACGTCCAAACTCCTTACATTTCATTATCAATGGGTCATCATCATCAGCATTTCAACTCATCACCGAACCACTGTAGGGTAAAGGTCTCATCTCGAATGAAAAGGGTTTAGGCACTAGTCCATTGCGCAGGCCAAGTGTGGATTGACAGACTTCGCACACCTTTGAGAATATTATAAAGAACTCTCAGGTTTCCTCACGATATTTTCCTTCACCGTTAAAGAAAGTGATATTTAATTGCTTAAAAAACACATTTTCAAAGTTGTGTGGCCGGGAATCAAATTCCGAAACTCCGACAAGGAGGCCGCAGTGTTAACCACTTGACCATCGCCGCTTTTACATATTTTAAATAAATCTAAGTCTAGAGACAAAATATAGTGTCCAGTAGTAAATGGGCCGTGGGCCATTTGCACATAATTTCACACCTCGACCCTTCGCCGGCCACTCGCTAAATGGACACAGCCCGTGAAATACGGTTTGATTTTATGTCTTCCCGGTATCAGAATTATTCATTTTAATATCGTCTTTAATATTAATAAACATGAGAGTATTCGTTTGTTGATTTGTCCCTCAATTACATTGAAACGGACCAATGAATCGACTTCATTTTTTGCATTGAATATACTTACATGGGATACTTTCATCCCAAGAAGTACCTAAAGGGTTCCCGTAGGATATTTAAAAAAAGTCGTGTGGTGTCGTGGGACACCAATAGGAACGAAGTTATTATTATAAAAATATTAATTTCAAGTTCTATTCGAGGTATAAAGAAAATAATTATTCGGGTATACATTTTTATCATGATTTTTTTTATCGATAAAAATCAAAATGACCCCAGGGAAGCCTAAATATCGATTTTATTAAATTTAAATAATTAAAATAATTTTATAAAATAAAAAATGAAAATAAAATTTCGCGCCTCCGGGTGGGCTCGAACCACCAACCTTTCGGTTAACAGCCGCACGCGAGCCGATTAGGCCACGGAGGCAATGCACAACTCATTGAAATTATTAAACATATAAGATTTTTAGGCCATCAAAAAGTGTCGTTACAACTTTTGGTCTTAATTTCCGTCTAGCCCCCTCTCGCAACGCGCGATAAAGAACTTCGTTCCAAAAACAAACTCGACGAAGACAAAGTCGCGAGCAATAGTTTCACTTGTTTCACTTTTGCTTGCTTGCAAGATTGCCAGAAACCTGAATAGGACGGACATGTTTTTTTCTTTTATTTATCAGCCTTAGATAGAGCGCGCTTGCCTAGAAAATGCCTTTTCACTCTTGATTTGAATTGAAGGTGCCCACGTTGTAGCTAGTCGGAAATACGAGAGTCGGAAGGGCATTCTAAATATTAACGGTGCGTATCAGGAAAAGGAAGCAAAGCAGTGCTAATATTCAAACTAATTCTTAAAGTGGATACGCAGGTATTATCCATAGTAGTAATTTCCGTTGTAGGCATAGGCAAAGTGGACGGAAAGAGACCTCTTGTGATGATACTTGTCTTACTATTGGCCAACCAAACTAGGGACACAGGCTCTACAGTCAACGCAAATTGCTACTAGGGATGGGTGGTCAAGAGTTTGCTTTACCACAACCTGTGTTTACGATATAAATAGTCTTCATTAGCTTACAACCTCAGATTGATATATCTACTAGAATAGAATAGAAATGTTTTTATTCAAATAAACTTTTTTACAAGTGCTTTTGAATCGTCGATGAGTCTACCACTGGTTCGGAATGCCCATCCTGCCGAGAAGAACCAGCTAGAAACTCGGCGGTTGCTCTTTTCAAAACAAGTTTACAATTCAATAGAACAGTTATACAGTTTAATTACCACCTACTGTCTCATGAATCGCTGGAACGAATTATATCCACGCTTTTTTATCATTTATATAGGCTTCAATTGCATAATATGCTTTTTTCATGAGATTAGTTTTAACTGATTTCTTACACTTGTAAAGGCAAGTCTAAGATCGACTGTGGAATTTTGTTATAAAAGGTCACGCCCATTCCCACAAATGTCTTTCGGACCCTTTTGAGGCGCAATACTGTTACGTATCTATAAGTAATACGTAAATCCGGGGCTACGTGTCATAACGCAGCGTGTCGTAACGGAAAAATGGCGGATATTTATATAGTGATAAAATCCATTTACGAGCCACGCTACAATGCGGGACGAACAAACTTTATTTCCATAGCTTTCATATCTAGAGGACCGTCGACGGTAGGGGTGGGACGCGGCGTCTACACTCTGTGTTGTTATCGACGGATGCGAAATATGCATATTTTTGTATTCATTAATTAATAGAATCCCGGCTAAGTGCGAGTCAAACTCGCTTACCGTAGATTACGTGCCGTGCAAGGAAACGTAAAAATTGTTATTTAGTTCAATTATTATTCGACCGAAACAAAAAAAAACACTTTTGTTTGGGACATTGTCGTTACTAAGTGTTTTGTAGAACTATTTTTGTTTTATTTTTATTTTATAAAAACATCTAGATTTGTATGAAAATCTTAAAGGCAAATTACGCTATAACAATGAATAGAAAGGAATAGAATAGAAATATTTTTTATTCAAATAAACCTTTTTACAAGTGCTTTTGAATCGTCGATGAGTCTACCACTGGTTCGGACTGCCCTTCCTACCGAGAAGAACCTGCAAGAAACTCGGCGGTTGCTCTTTTCAGAACAAGTTTACAATACAATAGATACTATGCTATGTATACAGTGTTTCCACAATGAGGGGAAGTTCTACAAAAGCATACCTAATTATAATTCAGTACAATATGTTAAGTCGGGCAGACAGAAAGTAGCCCCATTCCCGCCGGTGGTACCCATTCACGAGCATGACGCATTACCCAGTTGACCCATTGCTTCGCTCAACCATATCTGAGGGAACGTAACAATCACCAATGCAATAATCGCATACCTACTATTAAAAGACTATATCCAAGTCTTCGCATATTTATATAATTTTATATCCAATGTCGACACCTCGTCACAGCCAACCCTAACTTACAAAGCCACCCTCAGTTTTCCTTCAATTTTCCTTTTGCGATCTCCGTTCACTTAATTGACGAAGAATTTTGATTGGTCCCGGGTACCTAGCCGCCATATTTCTATGCATCCGCCGCGACGTCGATTTTTTCTTTTTTATTCCTTTTATTTCTCGTCTCATTTATTATTCCGCTCTTATTTTAATGGTTAGGTTCGTTATTGTTGGACTCTTGGTCTCGGAGGCCCCGAGTCAGTTATTCGCGTCCCTAATTGCTATCTGTTTTTGCTGGTTGGAGGACTGTTGAATGGAGATTTTTGTTTGTGTTAGACGCGGGCGTACGTATTTTCCCTGGGACTTTATTTGAATTTTGAAGCGTTTATCATTTTCATTTTCAACCTTTTAACTACCACAACACTTATTGGAATTTATTGTCCCTCAAAACTTATTATTACTGTTAAGTTTTGACTAAGCAAATTCTTCACTGGAATTGGCGTATTACTCTCAAATTTCATGGATAGTCACATCTTAAACTATATTATTTTGAATCTATAGCCCTGTCAGAGGCTCTAGAGTTTTGACAAGAAGTTATTGTGCTAATTTCTGTTGTGAGTGTTGTGACGTTCCAATTTTTCATACACCTAGAAACACTGAACTAACACTATTCAAAGCTTCACATCTGAAATTTTTAATATGGTGCTTTCAATTACCTTGAAAGTTATAGTCAGTATAGGTAGAGCCCTGAGGCTCAGAGAGCCTGCCCACAAATGATTCCTCACGAAATAATTTTTTTTTTATCTCCATAAGGTAAGTTCTCGATAGGCACTTACTTAACTACGATCTAATCTACTTTAACTTATTTCAGAATCGATTCACTCGAATCGAATTAACACTTAGCTTTATGACGTTTTTGCGAGGAACTTTATTATTGTGTTACAGCATTTGAGGAGACCTATGCCCAAGTGTGGGCCGCCGATGGGTTGAGATGACTAAACCGTACCCACTACCAAGAAACAGGATTTTCTTTCGACGTTTACTACGACGTAGCATTTATTCACCGGATTCAGTTTTTTATAACTTGTCTACAATTTTAAATTCTTGGTAATACCTAAATACTGTACTTACAAGTTGCGATACAATCAATAAATTAACGATAAGGAATGTTTTGAATCGATATTCGCAAAGGGTAAGAGTCAGCGCTTGCGGACAACTGCACAATACGCTCCGCATGACGTTTCAATGGGCCGCCATACTGAAAATTTGTTAGGCCATCCTCTCTGGTACAAGTGAATCGGCGCGCGCGCAGCCGTTTTGTCAATCCGTCCGCCATTTTACTGTTTAATCAGCTGGCCATTCAAGTGTACCGCCGTTGACGAGTAATTGCTGCCCGATTGAAATGTTACTTACAGGCTCGGGTTCAATCGGTCGGGAATTTAAATGTATCGAGGGCTCTTGTACGGATTCATAATTATTAGTCTTTGTAGTTTTCATTTCATATTTGCGTTCACCAACTTGAAGTTGCACATAGTAATTTGATTATTTTATTGTTTTGAGCTTTTGAATTTTAATGATGAAATCGTCCGCTGAAATCATTGAACTCTGGAATTTAATCTATGTTTAAAACTGGAGAGGCTACGGTCACATTTTTTGCGCCTACTTGATTGACGCCATTTTGAATTCAATTGACGCCATTTTGGAGCTGTAAGCATAGATACGAGTGTCTCTGGAACTGATAATATTGCAAATGGCGCACCAACCTCTATATTTAATCTATGATTTTATATGACATCATAAATTAATTTTAGAGATCGGTTCGCCATTTGCAATATTATTAGTTCCAGAGACACTCGTATGCCAAATGTGGCGCTTCAATTTGATCCACAATTAATCTGACATTAATAATTGTATTAGGACAGCCAATCCAGTATTATAGTCATAGATTGTTTATAGAGACCACTGGCTGAAATACTTATAGTAGAATCTAGATAGCATACACGCATGAGTTTAAGTACTGTTAAGTTGTTTAAGTTAATGCCGCACTCAGAGTCGCTAATCGTTACTTAACGACTTAATCTTGGATTTTAAAAAGTTTCATTCTCAGAAGTTAACGCTTCGTTTGTACATTAATGACAATTCAGTACTTAACTTAACTTACTTACAATAATTAATTAATTAATCATTAAATAATATAATTTAATACATGCGGCTGAGTGCGGCAGTTAATCACAAGTCAATGATTATAGGTCGACCGTTTAACTCGCGTATCGCCTGCGCGGTAAGAAGGGAGCGGGGGCGGGTAACGCTACACACGGAGTCAATAATCCAAAGATTTATCTCGAGATAGACATTGTTGGTAAAGAATTAAGTATTTATTTTTAAGTTTTAACATCTCTAACATCTCCCTCCGCTCCCTTCTTACCGCGCAGGCGATACGCGAGTTAAACGGTCGACCTATAATTAACCATAATTTAATGAATGACTCTGAGTGCGGCAGTAAGTATCACAATTGTTTAACTATAGACAGTAGGTCATCTAGGTAGGTCCAACTTAAAAGATAGGATAGTATTTTTGGATTGGGATAGTTTATTTGTTTTATTTATATAGATAAGTTGGCGGTACGAAGTTCGCTGGGTCAGCTAGTAATATATAATAATGTATACAAGGCAGCTAAAAAGAAAGAAAGTAAATAGATACAAAAATAAAGGCTCAATCGTTTGACAAAGCTTATCTTGTCTCCGTGAATGAAGCATTCTTGTCCAGCGCTGGGCACTGGCCGCCGTTCGACTCGCCCAGTTCTCATTAACTGCTGTTAACATTCAGTTCGCGCGTTGGCTGGCGCCGGCCCTCTCCAGTACACGACGCACATATTGACAGGATGTAGAGGTTTTATATCCTTTTCAAGCTGGCTCAAGCACAATCAACGCGACGCATCTCTCTCGCGGCTTCTGTCGGCTAAGTACGAGATGTGTCGCATTGATTGTGCCCGGCGTGCTGGTCAAACAAATGATTATCTAATAAAAATAAGCTTTTAATATGAAAAATTATTGAAAACAATTTTCTAGAAAGTTTTTCCAAACATTTTTCCAAAATTCAGAAATTTCATAAAATGATGCTGAATTTTAGAAAAATAAACGTCGTACTTAGATTTAGGATTGGCAGTGGCTACGGTAGGAGTCATATAAACCTATGATTTAAGTTTTATTGACGTGATAACGTCTTATAAATCGATGAATACCGGCTGCACGCACAAAAAGTGTCACGTTCCGCTGAGCCTGAGCGTGCAAGCGAGAGCGCGGAACAAGCGATAGAGAGGCACGATCGGCCCAAGCGTTGGCTTGTGACTAGAGAGTGCCCGCCGCCGCCTGCCAGTCATCACGTGCGCGCTGTGGTTAGCGGATGTGTCGCGAGCTAGTTCTGTTTCTCTATGATGTTATCACGTAAAACTATCGTCCGTAATTCGACTTTACAAACAACCAATTTCTTGAATCCTTTAAACATTTGCCTAAAGTTCAATCAGTTCAGTTGTAGCACCTTAAGGCCTTTATTACATCTCCGCAGCGAAAAGAAAGGGATAAACGCTTCTCTTTGAGAGCAGGAGCTCTACGTCGAAGATGTGCTAATAGTCTAATGCTCGTTTTCACCAACTTTGGCTAACATTTACGGGCTCCCTAAGCAAAGTTAGGTGACGGTGGAACACTAAAGGTGGAAATACTATTGGGTAAGGGATTGTATGTAAGGGCTACCTACGTAAAGAGACATCTACTTAGGGGATGATTTAGTTCTACTATGATTTTAGGTATGGTCGGTGAAAACGGGCATTAAAGAATTATTACTGTCAAAATAATAATTAGCGTACGTAGCACCGCGTAGCTCGTAGTTTCCCCCCGCTCCCGCGCCCCCGCGTCCCAAGCTAACCATTATCGGCCATATTGGAATTTAGGAGAGCTTTTATTGACCTGGTTTTATGTTAATTGGATTTCCTCGAGACAAATGCGCGTCCAGGTAATCCCTGATCAAGCGGGATACATTTTTACACACCACCCAGTTAATGTCTTACCGGAAAATTTATACAGTATCTCATTTACGTCAGTAATCACTTGATGTATGAACATTAAGTATGTTCGTGCATTGAATCTTTATTGCAAGCTAGATGGTGCCCGAGACTTTATTTGTTCGGATAAATCTCATGGGGAATTTTTGATTTACCAAGGATGGATTTTCGGTTAAAATCTGTTTTCAAGGTTGCAAGTTATCTTTGTAACCAAAATACTTTCATCGTATTAATAATTACAGCAATTGAGCTGTGAAAATATAACTGACAGACTTTAACATTACCTAAATATAATTTATTATACGCAATCTATGCAACTGGATCGACAAATCGACATTATCAAAACAATTATCGTGGCCTACGTACTCGTATGACACATTATTATAATTATGTCATAGGGATATATAATTACTCAGTCCTTTTGTCCACGACTTTGCGTGAAGGTAGGTTTTAAATATCCCACGAGAACCCTCGGTATGGTTTTCCGGGATAAATAGTAGCCTATGTCACTCTCCAGATTCCTCAACTATATAAAAATCACGTCGATCCGTCGCGTTGCTTCGTTGCTATGTAATTAAAGGAAAAACAAACAAACACTTTCGAAAAAGTAAAAGGTGACTAAATGACTGACTGACTGATAGAATGATCTCTCAACGTACAGCTCAAACCACTAGACGGATCGGGCTGAAAGGCATACAGATCATAACGTAGTATTATGACGTAAGCATCCGCTAACATGGGCGCCGGCAGGAGGGTGCCAGGGGGTGCACTTGCACCCCTTGGGAATCTCGGGATCAACAGGAATTATTGAAATAAAAAGCCGTTTGTTGGTACCTATAAAATAAATTCATAATGAATAGTCAGAAATTTACAAATGTCTCGAACATTCCGACTAAAATTTCATCTTTTTATTAACAATCATATACGGCAAAGAATAAGATTGTAAGAAAACTAAAATCTGCACCACCTGGAAATTATTTCTGCCGGCGTCCATGTCCGCTAAGAAAGGATTTGTAAAAATTCATCCCCTAAGGAGGTAAAATAGGGTTTTGATAAATCTAACTTAACGTGAGCGAAGCCGTACAAGTATCGTAATACATATTAGGCAAATATCTGCATAGTTATAAGACTAATTGACCGCAGGTTCACGACAAACAATGGCGATTCAAAACCTTGTTTCAATAACTAGCCAATCGTGTAATATTCAAAGTGCTAAAGGGTATTTTTAATTAGTCAAAGCAAATCCCATTCCCGAAATACATGACATAACCCGCTGGTGAAACAATAGTCTCGAGCTACGAGAATATCGCAGCCTTCATTTCAGAGCTGAACTAATATTATTGCGAAGTACCCGACGCGCGTCCCTGGTTCATTAACCCCTTCCTCCTACCCGCAGTGGGGGGGACTCTAGCCGAACCACTCCCCCCTCCACTATGAGATAAATACCTAGTAGGTACGTTATTAAATGTGACTCGTGTTACGCTGTAGTTAAGGAATAATACCTTCCTAGACTTTTGTAGAAATATATATCGTTATCTAAAACCAGGCTCCTTATTTTACATTTTTTATGGAAAGCAAAAAGAATATCTTACTAAAACCCGCATAAACTATTGTCATTTGGGTTAAAGTTCTATTATTTCTGCTTAAGATAACTTATGAATCTAATGTTCTATAAAATGAGTACTTTTAACCAGCATTCAAAGACAATTTTCTTCAGTTATTACTCGAAAAGCCTTTACCGTTATACCTACTACTTATAGTCCCAAAGATCAACCCTTCTCTACAGCTGGGTATAGCTGAGAGCTGCTGAATACAACCGACACATGATCGTGTTCTGTAGCGACCCTTGCTAGAGAAATATGTCTATCAGTTGCGACCTGATGAAAACGTCCATTAAGCCGTTATAGGTATAGCCATATGTACGTACGTAGCTACGTAAGAAAAGAAAGTATGTATTAATATGTAAGAAACATAGGTATACCTTGTGTCGATGTCGTACCTACCTCTTTCATTTAAAAAGAGAGAAGAAAAGAAACTACCTATCTTCGATCATCTTCTTAGACCATTCAATTGAGTTGACTGGTCTAAGTCGATCATAGAGTAGTTACGTACTTTGTTTGTTAACAATTCATACGTTTTAAAACAAGATGGCGACTATGGGAGGATGGGACGGAATCCCAACACGACCGGAGGCGATCAGGCGTAGGCTTTACGTGCTCTCCGAGGCACGGGGTTGACACACGGCCATCTTCCTAACTCCAGGCTGGTCATGGGCTAGTTACTGAGAATTTCTTGATAAAAGAACCCAAGATATTTTAAGCCCAACCCGGGAATCGAACCCCAGCCCTCATCATCATCATCATCATCATGTTAACCACTAGAACCGTTGGTCTAGTGGTTAGTCGTTACCTACTAACGATTCAGTTATGACCTATCCATACTTTGTGATAATAGTAGTTACGTATAGGTATCAGGATCCTATTAAATATGGTTGAACGAAGCAACGGCTGGATCATGCGACATGCTTGTGAACGGGTTCCACCGGCGGGAATGGGGTTACTTTCTGTCTGCCCATCTTAACATGTATTTAATTCTAAGTACCATTCCGAACCAGTGGTAGATTCATTTATATTATATTCATAGACACGAAAGCACTTGTAAAAGTTTATTTAAATAAAAAATATTATTTCTGTTCTATTCTAATCGGCTTTGCTTCAGCTGTCCACAAGATAAATAAGCTACATTTTGTAACATTTTTGTTTTGAAAAGAGCAACTGCTGCGTTTCTTGCCGGCTTTTCTCAGCAGAATCAGCTTTCCGAACTGGTGGTAGATTCCTGATTTGTCATAAGAGCCACAAGTTGGCCTACATGAAACAAATAATTTTTGAATTTGAATTTGAATAAGTGATCTTAAAATGGACGCCTCTCAGTTACCCGTTTCGTTCTCCACGGCAATCAGTGAAGTCAAAAATATGCAAAGCGCCAGCCAAGTCCTTGACACCGGCCTACTTCAAGTCTTCATTATCCCACACAATGGCCGTTAAAAGTTGACACGCACACATACACAACACGTGTTTACAAACAAGTAATTAGGGTGTGTGGGGAGTTGCCACAGTGTAGATGGAACAGTTAGTTCAAATCTTGGACATTGAGACACTGCCGCATTCAAGCTAAGATCTGATCTGACAGATCGTACTCTGGCTCTGCTCAAGACTCAAGATAGAGTTAAAATAAGACACAAATGTTATGTCCTAAAATAAATCTGTCTCGTTTTAACTCAGTCTTGAGTCTAAGCTGAGAGAGAGTGTCATCTATAGATCTCTGCACCCTCAGAGTCGCTAATCTTAAATGAGGATCTGCTTAAGTTACAATTAGCGATTCCTAATCAGAAGAGGAAGCTTATCAGCAATCTGAATCAGCGTAAAAGTCCAGGAATGAGATAGATTTGTTGTTGAATAACATAACAAACTATCTCATGATAAGTTCTCTCAACTGAATTTTCCTCACGATGACGGCTTATCTCAGAGGAGGTGGAAACTACACAGGAGATATTATAGTGCGTGTTTGTGTGTTTGTGTTGCGCTCAAACACAGGTTCAGACCTCTACTACTAGATACTAGATAGGTAAGTGAATAAATACCGTAACTCTGAGGTCACCACACATCCAACTGCTTTATGAGTTCTCCGCGACATAGGCTATCTAGCATCAACAAATTCTCGACAAAAAGCCAATTTTTTTGGTTTTACACCGTGTAAAGAACTGATCATTATAGTAGTATTCTCTGCAACGCAGTTGCTTGGTAGGGATCGCTTCTAAGCGATGAGGTCGGCAATTTTTACTTTTTTTTTTAATTTTTTTCATTCATTAACTTTATGAACGCTTACCAAAATAATGGTAATACACTTATAACTTACCAAAGACTCATAAATATAATGCATATAAGATAACTACTTATAAGTAATTTAAATTTAATTTTTCTTGAGTACCTACGAGAGCCACTTAGTTACTCCAGTGACTCAGCTCGTAAATGAGAATAAAAAATGTGGCACTCGGGGACTGCCGCGGTAAAGCTATTGCATAGCATTTTCTAGTCGCACGCACACAAACACCGTGCCGAAGTCTGCCAAACTGAAACGACGTTAGACGATGCACGGCATTCAACGCCGCACCGCTGCACGCTGTGCCGGTCGGAGTGGGGGGTGTTAGGTTTATTTTCGTTACGGAATTCCTTGATTCGGTCGCCGCGCTCAAAGCCCGCGATAAAAGCTATGCAATAGCTTAAAAACTTATGACGAAGGCTTTATGAGTGACGTGTAACAGGCCGGGTAGACTGCAACACTGCGCTGTGCGCGGGTCGTGAGTGGGAACACAATAGCGCGCTCATGTAAAATGCATAAGATCCGCTCTCCGCCGCCCGCGCCGCGCGCTGATGTTGCGGTGAAAGCATTTTTGCGTGGCCGTGAAAACTTGCCGCTGAAATTTTAATAAACATCATATATCTTACAGGTGCTGGCGGAGGTTGCCTGCTCTAAAGTTGCGGTAACGTTTTGCGTCAATTGTGCAAGTGGTTCTTTCTGAATTGATACAGAAGTGCGTGTACCTACAGAGGTATGTGTCTTGCGAGTAAATGAAACTCATCTCTCACGATGTTTTCCTTCACCGTTAAAACAACTTTTCATGTTCGGCTTTGTGTGGACATAATTTCCACTTACATATTGGTCTCTATAGTCAAAGAAAAAAGTGTCTTCTAGATAATTAGGAGAATATTAGTAAAGGTTAGCTTGGCTTATATTCTTTAAAAAAATCAAAGATATAGTTTAAATCGGTTTTTTTAAGAATACTAATTAGCCAAGCTAACCTTTACTAATATTCTCCTCTCCCGTCCAAATGCAGAAAGCTTATGTTAGAAGTGGGTGCGACAATAGGGCAACGGATGGGGTTAAGCCTGCAACGATTCACTTTTCAGTCCACACCTCTAACGGCTGGGCTAATGGAGCTTAAGAAAACCAAAATCCACGCGGATGAAGTTGCGGGCATCAGCTAATTTACTATAAAGAGGAGCTCTAGGTGCTTGGTTCCTGTATCGAAGTAACATGTAAGTAGCTACCCTATAGCATCGTATAATCTACCTCGCGACCTCATTTCATGCGACCTTACTCCGAGCCACAAAAGTACCGCGCGCGGAGCGCATCCTAATCACAAGGTCGATGCCCGAACAACCCTCCCCCCTCCCCCCTCTTCATCTACAAATTATAAAAACCCGGGACATGTGGATGGCGAGACAACTGATACTTTTAGATCAGAAGGTCCTTTTTAGTCTCAAAAAGGTAAATCAAAAGTAAGCGCCAGTATATAAAACAAGATGATGCCCGCGACTTCATCCGCGTGGATTAAGTGTTTTTTATTTCTGCGGGAACTCCTTAACTTTCCGGGATAAAATGTAGACTATGTGTTAATCCTGGCTATGAGCTTTCGCATTTATAATATTTTAGTAGGTTAGGATAGGATACTAACGTCAGTCATCAATAAATAATAGTTAAGTTGAAAAATACACTCACGTTTGCAAACCTATGTTTTTCTATAACTACGAGTACCTAAGTATAGTGAGAAAGCTCATGTCATAATTCACAATCGGTTTGCAAGTAATTTTGTATGTTTTCATAGGTAGGAACTTCTAGCTGTAAGTTTTTAAGAAGAAAATTTGTTTAATTTATTACGAAAATACCAAATCTCAAACTTACCTAGATATTTCTTTCCCTTTGGGTATGACTCGTCTGCGATTGTACTAAATGGGTAAATACATGAAGGCATATTATGTGAGTATGTTTAACATAATGTTAAACTAAGCAAGACCCTGTTATCAGGCCCAGGCCCTTCAATATTAGATAACGCGATGCAGAGCTAGCCGGTGATATCGGGCGATCGAGATTGCCTGATCGCCCACACTGGCGAAGGTAAGTATCTAAAAGAAAATTGCTTGAATTTTCTGTATACGATTTGACATGTATAATTAACTAGACGATGCCCGCGACTTCGTCCGCGTGGACTAAGATTTTTAATCTCCGCGGGAACACTATTATATTTTTCCGGGATAAAGAGTAGCACCTACGACGTGTGAGCTATCTCCATTCCAAATTTCAAAACATCCATCCATCTATCCATCTATCCATACATCCATCCTCACAAACTTTCGCATTTATAATATTAGTAGGAAGTTAGGATTAAGTAGGATAAGATACACAAAAAGTATCTAACTACCTACCTATTTGAACAGATAATTATTTATATAGATTTAAATCTGCAAAAGTAGATTCAAAGAACCTTAAATAGGTAGGTACCTACCTACAACACGTTTCTTGGTAGATTCACTTCACATGTCAAAACTCAAAAGTAACAAAGACAATATGACAAAGCTCCTATACCTACTTTGTAAATTTCAGCAATTTCTTGCAGACTTCAAATCAGACTTTAAAACTTGCAGAAATTGACGTGCCATTTGTAGTACGAGATCCGAACATAACATCGACCTTCACCCATCTGTTTACCGAATGAAACATTTTTTTATAAAATTCCATACATAGACAAATACGTCTTGTATGTATCGCCTATCAAAATATGTTCATGACTATCAATAATTAAAAAAAAAATATTAATTAAATTTTTGTAGCGAGTTTCACCCACTTGTTTACCAATCAAAATATATATCAAAAAAAGCTTATTTAATAACAAACGCGATGATATAGTATTGCCTGCAATAAACCTGAACGGTTTAAACACACTATTGCCAGGATTTAAAGTTTAAAAATCAAAGCAAGTAAAGTTGCGCAAGACAGAAATCCGAGCTTATTTAGTGTAATAAAGAAAGATAGAGCATAGTGGCTGCGAGCGACGCCTTCGTTGAAACTCGCTACAAAAATTTAATTAATATTTTTTTTTAATTAATGATAGTCATGAACATATTTTGATAGGCAATACATACAAGACGTATTTGTCTATGTATGGAATTTTATAAAAAAAATGTTTCATTCGGTAAACAGATGGGTGAAGTTCGATGTTATGTTCGGATCTTAGACTATTGCCAAAGTGGACTTCAGATTCTGTAAGTCTTATTGCTAGCGGAAACATCAATTTAGGATTCTCATACCCATTCTCACAACCGTACCTAAATCATCCCATAAGCAGGAGTCTCTTTACGAAGGTAGCCCCTAAAACATTCATTTCATTTCATTTCATAGCCTTTATTGCTGATTACAAAAATTACATAAATAGTGTTTTTTTTTTTACAAAGTTTAAATTAAACATCAGCTTGTCTTGCGACATAGGCCTCCTCCAGAGACTTCCAGCTGCTCCTCTCTTGTGCTGTTCTGCGCCATGAAGCACCAGCCACCACTCTTAAGTCATCCTCCCATCTTTTTCTTAGCCCCTAAAACATAACCTATGTCAACCCAATGTCATTTCCACCTTTAGGTGTTTCCTAAAGCTCGTGCAAACAAAATAGATAAAAAACGTTACCTAACTTAATTTAAGTAGCCCATAAAAGTTAGGGAACGATGGTGAAAACGGGCATCAAACATTTTGCTAAAAAAATTCAAACGTCTGCAACCTTTTTGGTGGTTAAAAACCTGCTAATGTGCAACTGGTTCTAAGGGTGAGATCTATAGATGGCACACTCAGTCAGCTCAGACTCAAGACTGAGTTAAAACGAGACAGATTTATATCAGGACATATTTGTGTCTCGTTTTGACTCTTAGTCTATCTTAGAGCGGTTTCAGATTAGCGTTTTAGTATAAGTTTATGCTGGTATTTTGTAGCGCGTATAGGCGCGTATACGCCCGACTTTTGTCACACACGCATCTCTTACTAGCATTGACGCGCTTATGTCTTACTAGCTGATGCCCGCGACTTCGTCCGCGTGGATTTAGTTTTTAATTTCCCTCGGGAACTCTTTGATTTTGCGGGATCAAAAGTAGCCTATGTCACTCTCCAGGTCCTCAACTATACCCATGCAAAAAATCACGTCGATCCGTAGCCGTGTTGCGGCGTGATTGAAGGACAAACCAACAAACAAACACACTTTCGCATTTATAATATTAGTAACGATGAGCACGTATAAGCGCGAGTCGAGTTCTTCCGAACCACCAGGTTTGTTCGAATACGCCAGAATAAGCGTGTGTACGCGCGTTCGGCTTTTGAAGCGCGTATGCCGATACGAGCGTAGTACACGCCCGAAAAAATACGCTAATCTGAAATCGCTCTTGAGTCTTGAGCAGAGCCAGAGTAGATACGATCTCTCAGCCTTAGTAACGCCAACCATACAAGCTGTTGGAAACGTAAAAAGCCGCTAGAAAGAAAAAGAACTTGAGAGGTGTCAAGGGACACCCGGATGGAACGAAGTTCCTTTCGATTAATTAGTGAAGGAATTGTAATAAACTAGTGGTGTCATCTAGTATTAAATTGATTAACTACGCTAAATTCTTCTTCTTCTTCTTTATCAACCTATAGACGTCTACTGCTAGACAAAGGTCTCCTGCATGGACTTCCACAGGCTTCGGTCTTGCGCCGCTTGAATCCAGCGGCTCCCTGCGACTCGTTTGATGTCGTCGGTCCACCTGGTGGGGGGTCTGCCAACACTGCGCTTCCCGGTGCGGGGTCGCCATTCCAACACCTTGGGACCCCAACGACCATCAGTTCTTCGATCTATGTGCCCCGCCCATTTCCACTTCAGTTTCGCGACACGCTGAGCTATGTCGGTGACTTTGGTTCTCCTACGAATCTCTTCATTCCTGATTTGATCTACGCTGAATTATATTTAGTTTATTTCTATTGCAGCAATGTTACAAAACCAAAGAGTTACTCTGGTTTTTAACAGATGGCGTTAGTAGTACAATAACACTTTATCCAATTTTTACAATAAAAAATTAGGGAAAAATTCCACATGTAGAAATTATTTAAAATAAAATTGAAAATAGAAAATTCAGTCTGTCGAGCTGGGATTCGAACCATCGACTTTTAACTGTTAAGCGACTGCCGAAGCCACTAGGCTACGGAGACCCAATATTGTACCGCGAAAATACCGAACGCAATGCAAAATTCACATTCAACAAAAAAGTGTCGGTTTCAAAAATGTGTCGAGTGTCGGTTCCTTAATTTTTTCCGTCTAGCCCCCTTCCGCACCGCGCGATAAGGAACTCCAAAAATTTCACTCGAAGCGTTTTCCTTACGGCATTACAAAATGTAGGGCTTCAATGTTTAGGCCGAGTACACATGTGTCACGACGCCGAGCGAATAGTAATGAGTCTCTCACTGCCTCTCTCTCACTCCGGCGTGACACCACGTGACACCGTGACACACGAGCTACGCGTGCACAAGATTTCTTTGTCACGGATACACTTGGCGATATCAACGTCTATCGTTTAACTGCCTCGTTGGTCTGGTCGTATAGTGTTCGACTGTGGATGACGAGGTCCCGGGTTCAATTCCCGGGTCGGGAAAAATGTATTGGGTTATTCATTCCCAGGTTTATGAAACGGGTCTCCAGGATGCAAACTGTCCCTTTGTGTAGGTGAATCGCATTCGGAATTTGGATGGATGGTATTGCAATGCATACGGGACAAAAGAAAAATATTCAAGAGTATCACCGCCACCAAGTAAACTTTAACTGATGGATAAAGTTGACGTTTTCATAATTTTTTATTGTCAAACCGTAAAAATTCGTCAGTTAGGTTTAACTTGGCAATGTTGAAATAGGTCCTTATACTTTCCTTTAATTTCATCAAAGTTTATGAAGGCCAACTAAGTACTTATCTACCTAGGTATTTCATGAAATCATATATTATGGACTTAAAAACGTTACAAACGGAATGAATCAAAATACATATTAGATGACTTTTTTGAAGCCTAGGTAGGTATATCAATACAAAAGAAAAACCAATTGGAATACTAATGCTAATTTATTTTGTTTCAGGAACACTGCACAACAAACTAAGATCTTCTGTGGTCCTAAGTGCAAGGAAACAACATTGTACACAATATTATATTTTTCGGCGGCCTGTGGAAGTCTGTTTATGGAACAGATGTCCAGCATCGACGTCTCTCCAGCGTTTTTGTTACGTTACTGTAAATAATCAAGCCCCTAGCAGCAAGGGTCGGCATTACGGTAGTATCCTTATAAAGGATGAGATGAAACGAAAAGTATACAGTTTGTAATGATGAGAAAACGAACTAGAAAGAGCTGCTATTCTCATTATTAAATAATAATAAAAAATGTGGCACTCGGGGACTGCCGCGGTAAAGCTATTGCATAGCATCTTCTAGTCGCACGCACACAAACACCGTGCCGAAGTCTGCCGAACTGAAACGACGGTGTTAGGTTTATTTTCGTTACGGAATTTCTTGATTCGGTCGCCGCGCTCAAAGCCCGCGATAAAAGCTATGCAATAGCTTAAAAAGAAATGACATACCTATAAGTATATTATTTCATAATGAATATTCAACTTTTAATTATTGTTACAGACAAACAAGTGAAGAAGAAAATAATGAATGCTCACTCAACTCTTAAGATACCTACCTAGCATGCGGATAACTTAATTAGTATAGTTAGTACTTAGTGGTTATAATACCTTCATCATTATTTAAGAATAAAAATATAATTAAATTAAGAAAATTAAAGTTAGAATATCGCGCTGGATGAATGGTCAAACTTATACTAATTCTGTCTGGGCAACTTGTTTGTCGTCTATCGTCGTACGTCCCTTGTATATACCTAATCCTCAATACAATATATTTACTAATCAATTTCTATAATAATAAAATAATTGATTGACACATCAATTATACAACTTATAGACAAATTATATTTAAATCTTAGCAAAATGCAAATATACCTACCTAAATAATAGCAATAGCAAAATGTGTAATAAGTAACTATAGCTGACGTGCGCGGGTAGATTTAGTTTTTAAAATCCCTCGGGAAATCTTGTGATTTTCCGGGAGAAAAAGTAGCATATGTCACTCTCCAGGTCCTCAACTATACCCATGCAAAAATCACGTCGATCCGTAGCGTTGTTGCGGCGTGATTGAAGGACAAACCATCATACTTTCGCATTTATAATATTACTAGCTGATGCCCGCGACTTCGTCCGCGTGGATTTAGTTTTTAAAATCCCTCGGGAACTCTTTGATTTTCCGGGATAAAAAGTAGCCTATGTCACTCTCCAGGTCCTCAACTATACCCATGCAAAAAATCACGTTCATCCGTAGCTTTGCTGCGGCGTGATTGAAGGACAAGCCAACCAACCAACACACTTTCGCATTTATAATATTAGTATCTATGAAGTATGATGACAAATGCAGTAAGTAGTGTGTGCGCTCGCGCGCGTATGTGTGTGTGTGTATGTGTATGTGTGTGTGTGCCATATTGCCATAGAGCTGTCGAGGTCTCAACTCTGGCGCGATGGGGCCCATCACACGCCGCAGTCGGCCACGCACGACACAAACATTTCCTCAAACAGGCCACGTTCACGCAGAACCAGAACAAAATCGCTAAAACTTAAGGGGGCGACGACACTGCGCGCCGAACGCTCAAATGTATTCAAATATATGCGCGATTAATTCAGCCGGCATAGCCAGCGGGACGGTGTTAGTAGTGGCAGCCAATCTCACTTTCTACGCGGATCGATGAGGCCGTGACCTTCGCAATGCCTCTTATTTGCTTCTGGATACCTTTTTTTGGGCATTGCGCACCTCCTTGGGGAACATTTTGGGCCAAAAACGACGTAGCTTCGCCAAAGTTGCGGTAACATCGAACCACATACTTGTTCGCAGCTTCCTTCTCTAAAAGGATAAGAAGGATTCTGGCCAAAATCGAGGTAATTTTGACAATTTAAGGCTCTTGTGTTGTTTGAACAGCTGGAAAGAAAGTAAGCAGGTATAATTCCTGCCTAGTTTGTGTGATAAGTGATAAGCGAAATATTTATGTAGGTAAGTCCTTACCTACTGAATTTTTGGACTAGGTAGATACTAGGACTTGGCAGAACTTTCGATTCGGACCTCTTACAGGAAACCTTTTAAAGTAAAGTTGTAGGAGAAATAGCGTTGTGTTCCATTAGTCCCTACCAAATATGTAAGTAGGTTTTACCTAGGTACCTACTGAAACAATCTGGCAAGAATGATTTCTCAAAATCTAATTAGTATTATAGGTATTTGGTAGTGAGTAAGTAAGCTTGGACTCGCTCTAAGCAAAAAGGAGTTTTAAAAATAACCTATATGTGGAAACCTATAACCTATAATAAAAACTAAAGCCTATGTGAATTCTTTTTTGCTGAATTTGAATCTTCCCTATAAGATTCAAATAGGAAACTCAAACACGAGTAGCAGCTGGATTTCTGAAAATGTTGCTGCTTAATATGAGGATTGAATAGATTTCAAAACTTTTAAATATAACATAGGTATTCATAATTTGTTAAATTATGCTAAGGGAATGCCTAGCTAAGCTTTTATGCCAACCAAAGAGCTTTGCCCGAAAATCCAAATCGCATCAGTATCTATATCTACCCCCTCTTTATAAAAGCTAAGAGCGTTACAAGCAAAGGTTTGCGCTCAAAGAGAGCGCCCTTGTAAAATTCCTTTTCAGTCTCCGAGGAATTCAAGACTCGAGAACACGTAGAAGTGGCACAAATACACATAAAAATAGATAGTGTAGAGCGAGCGGGGCGTAGAGACGCGCGCCGGTGTGCGTGCGACGTGACGCGAATACGTGACGCGCATGTGTGCGTGGAATGCGCTGCACGGGAGTAGGTGTAGCGCGACTGACGACATTGCGAGAGTTTGTGACGTCATTTATGCTATTTTTCTTTACCATTTTCCTGTTGTTTTATTACTTGAACATGTGAGATTGGAGGCTCCAATAATGTAGTAGGTAGTCATTTGACCCGGATTGGTCATGTCTTCAAATGTGAAAAAAATAAAACAATTTTCATAAATGGTGTTATTTTTTTTGTTTAAGTATACCTATATGCTGGAGTGCAACCCAAGGTACTGGAGTGACGACGCCGCACCAGGAAGCGCAGTGTACCCCCCACTAGGTGGACCGACGACATCAAACGAGTCGCAGAGGGAAGCTGGATTCAGGCGGTGCAAGACCGAGGCCTGTGGAAGTCCAAGCAAGAGACGTCTATTGGTTGACAAAGAAGACGAAACCTATGTACTCTGAAATAAAATCTTAGCTAGGTACACACTGTTGTAAAATATAAAAATAAATTAAAGAATGTTTTCTAACAATATAAGTGTTCTTTATTTTTGCAATAACTAACTAACGAACTACGAAACTAACTAAGTAGGTAAGTAAGTAAGTAAGTCATTTCTTTAAATTTTAGACTGTACTTCTCTCAAAATGTATGTACATCATGAATGGAAAATATTATGTTATTAATTTAGATTAATACAGTCATTTAAACTAAAAAGTAACGCGATAGCTAGTTTAAAAAAAAAACTTTTATTTCAAATAGGCCTAGGTACTTTATTCGCAAGACTTATTTTAAAACGTCAAATCCATCTGTTCGTAGTGACTACCACCAGCTACGAACCTAAGAATACATTCGAATCAGGTATCATGGATTGTACGATTAACTGAATAAGCTTCGAAAAAAAAAGTCCTTATCTATTTTCCCAGTATCCTCTGAACCCAGTCGCAGTACACACACCCACACATAAACAATGCTACGTGCCGTCGTCTTGGCAACGGAACGCATGCGTGGCGCCGCCTACCGCCCTCCCCCCTCCCCGCATGCCCCGTGCCCCCTCCCCCGCACACTTAGTGCCAACTGCCAAGAGCACGGACGACGCGAATCTATCCTGTATGATTGGTCATTGGATCAGCTACACCATACCGTCGCAGGCTTTTTTCCCGTGCCGTGCGACACCGGCCTTAATTGACGGCCATCATTATTGTACGTTTATTGTTTTAATCGATTTGTTCATTGATGGGTTGGAACTTGGACGCACATTAAGCTGTGTCATTACATGAACCTACATTTTATCTACTGTCTACAATTTTGGTTTAAATGTGCTTCAAAGCCTATTTACCTAAATTAATAAACCTCACTATAACTTTATTTTTAACTTGAATTGCAATCGTTCAAAAAAATTCAACAAGATTAATTAATCTGCCTACCTACCTATCTAATAATGAATTATCTCACTAGGCATCATTTTCCAAGTATTTAAATTTTCAATAGATCGGTAATTCATAATCTATATATATATAAAAGAAAGTGGTGTTAGTTACACTATTTATAACTCAAAAACGGATGAACCGATTTGGCTGGAAATTGGTGGAGAGGTAGCTTAGAACCAGGAGACGGACATAGGATACTTTTAATCCCGTTCGACCGCGTTTACGTCAAGTCACTATAAAACGTGGTATAACAAAAACGCATCTGACATGGAATAAAAAACGCAAATGACAGTGGAATAACAAAACGTAAATGACAGCTAAACGTAATTTTGTCTTTGGTTATGTATGGTAAAAAATTTGACAAATGACAATTATGAAAAGTGTTATAATAAAGCATTACTGATATTATAAATGCGAAAGTGTGTTTGTTTGTTGGTTTGTCCTTCAATCACGTCGCAACAGAACAGCGGATTGATGCGATTTTTTGCATGGATATAGTAATGGATGTAGTAGTGGTTCCTCAGACCGGGAGAGCTACTTTTTATCACGGATAATGAAAGAGTTTCCGCGGGATTTTTAAAAACTAAATCCATGCGGACGAAGTCGCGGGCATCAGCTAGTTAGTTATAATGAAAATATACCTAATTAAATTAATTTCTTAATAAGCTATAATAAATTCATCAAATAGCAATTCACCGTGTACCTGTCAAATATCTTTCCATTTTAAATAGGTACTCAATGGACTCATGGTTAAGTAAAATCACGCTAGTTAGAATAATTCAGAGGAATTCATTAGATGCAATAGATTCATCATCTCACTTATTTTACATACAATTTAAAACGCAAATGCTATTCACAATTCAAGGTTACACATAAATTTGAACTTTTCCCGTGAATTTCACCATAAAAAGTTGTTATTTTCTCTTACAATGTGTATCCACTGTTTTAATATTATGGTCCGTATTCCATAACCGCATTTACAAAACACTGCTAAGTACAATAATGGACTTTTGAACAACACGATATATCTATAGCATAACACTAGCAGAGCATAGCAACATTCGTACTGCACAAGAGCGAGTGAGATGGGTATATGGACGCACACATGCGCAGGCGGGAAAACCTCACGCACACAGCGACGAGCGTAGGAAATGGAATGTAGGTATTCGACGTCAGTTGCTAACGATTGAATGTACGGTATGATTTCATCCCTCGACTATATGGAAGGGTTCCAGTGATTTTCCATTTACTTGCTCGATAATGGGAAATATTAATTTTAAAGGGCTGTAGGGCTGATTATTATTTGCATTTTGGTAGATAGTTGGGTATACCTACCTAGCGATGTGAAAGATTGTAATGGTAAGTAAGTACTTATCCAAAATAAGATGCCTAGATTGTTTATACTTACTAATCCTACAAACAAGCGGCGCAAGACCGAAGCCTGTGGAAGTCCATGCAGGAGACCTTTGTCCAGCAGTGGACGTCTATAGGTTGATAAAGAAGAAGAAGAAGAATCCTACCAAACACTTAGGTTCTTTGACGAAGTTTGTTTGTTTATTTTTAACCTAAGCGCTGAACCGATTTTCGATAGATATATTTCACTTTCCGTGAGTAATGTACTGTAGTCAGACTAAATTTTTTCAAAATCGGTCAACTAAACCCCGAGAAGATAAAAAATTGTCAAGACCCGTAATATAAGTAGTCGAACAGATGGCAAATAAATTAAGTTAGGAACATTATGACCGCCAGACTATCAAACAAGGCCTGAATTCGAGTGCAGCCGATTTCAAAAGCTAAGCTAAGCTAAGTTCCATCGGTTTAGCCTTGAAAATGTAGATATTCCCTTATATCTACCTAAATAAAATATAGTCTCTCACATTAACAGTTTCAATATTCTGTCAGGAACTAAAATCAAAATCTCTTCTTTTATAATCTTCTAACATATCATTGCTTCTACCAGTCTAAGCTTTTACCAGTATATTAAAGTCCCATTAAAATCGGTTCAGCAGATCCGAAGATTAGCCAAGACAAAAAGACAGATAGAAGAAGCAATATAATATTATGTTTTAAATGCAGAGATGAAAATAAAGGACCTCTTGATGATGACTGCTATACGCAAATAGGTAAGTTCACACCTTTGTTCAAGACTGTTTAGTCTACCTTTAAAAAGTTTAAGGTCATCGCCCTGCTACCGAAAAACAACATTGTTCCCGTAACACATCAAAAGTTTCTTCAACATTCTAGTTAGGTACATCTTGTAGGTGGAATAATAATTTCACTTCCAAATCATACCACTACCGCCGTTCACAGACGCGCGACGGCATATGAAATAAACACCAAACTTTTATTAAAATGTCTATGCGTCTCCATTACGTGGTCTGCGTGAAAACGACATTAAAATAACCCAAACATTTCCTACTAGCGCCATCTAGCATCGGGTAGCGGTACTACCACGCGCGGTTTGTTTCGAGATTTGTGAAAATTGAAAAACCTTAAATTAAATTGGCAAAAATAATAAACTTTTATTGAATATTCATGCCAAAAATGATATAACAAGTAGTATCAATAACTGGAAACTCTATGAAGTGGAGTAGGAAATAAATTCAAATGACCTTGCTTCATTAATGCAACCACATAAATTATACATGAGGTGGGTACATTATCATTGTTGAACGTTGAGGTTTCAACTGCTTTTTCACATCGCTTCACTACTATAATGATTGCGGGATCTGACTTAACACTTGGCGTTTACTTTTTTAATTGTTTTTTAACTACTATAATATAGTCGAGTTACGTCACAGGCCATATTATGGCCTGTGACGTAACTCGCCTGTACGTGATCAAAACTGATCGCATATCTACCTATTACAGATAACAGGATTAGTCGCACGACCCGCAAATAAAGCACTTTCTGAAGGGTATCTGCCAAAGATGTCTTTGACTTGACTTGAAAACCAAAGACTTCTATGTAGGTATTTTTGTAGGTAAATACTGAAAACAGATTAATTTAATTTCAGTAAGAACCAGGTTTTTAAATTAGTTCACTCAACGTAGATCATGATCAGTCGCTTTTCTGTGCGTAGGTATAAATTTTCAAATTAAAAACGCGACAACCGAGTTACATTAATTAGCCAAAATATTGTAGAAATAAATGATAAATTACTTTTGATTTGATTGGCGACACATAATATTATTAAGTCTTGTAAACTTGAGGCCAGTTGTTTAGAGAGCACTTAGGCCTGTAGTACCAAAAGATAATAGTAATAATTATACGTTCCATAAACGTATCTAAACGGTAAATGTGTGATCAACTTTAGCAGTGTTCCTAGTTGGCATTTACTTTTAAATTGTTTTTTTAACGCTATTATTGTTAAGGGCTGTGACGTAAGTTGCGAACTTAGTTATGTTAAAAGATTTAAATCCATATAATAAAGTTTTTAACGGACTTCAAAAAAGTAGGAGGTTCTCAATTCGTCGGAATCTTTTTTTTATGTATGTTCACTGATTACTCGAAGACGCCTGAACCGATTTGGAAAATTCTTTTTTGTTTCAAAGGGTATACTTCCCAGGTGGTTCCATTTAAATATTATCGAAATCCGTCGAGCGGTTTAAAAAAAATGAACAATTAATTATAATATTATACTTTGTAGTGGCGCGGGCGTCTGAAGTCGGTTTTTTTTTAAATATTTTTTTATTATAGATTATTTTTCTTACTGCAGATCAATTAACGTTAGTCTTTATTAATAAAAAATGTTTGTAGGTATAAATTATTTTACCAACAAAACAAACACACTTTCACAATATTGTAATTAGGTAAGTAAGTATGGATAGAAAAGATGAGGTAAGAGTTAGAAAATACCCTTAACTAGGTAGGTAAGTAGGTAGAGGTATTAATAAACGTTTCAAAGGAATCACACGATTAACATTATCTATTTTAATTTTTTGATGATGCCGCCGAAGCGATTACCGTTCAGGCAAGATGACGGACGTTAGAAACCGATTAGGGGTGTGGTTTTATTATGAAACTTCCATATCCCTTCCAAATTAACCCGCTATCAAAGAACGAAATGGGTACTATTTTATTAAAGGTGACTAAATACATATATACAATACTATATTAAACCTAAATTTACTCTAAAATTAAAACTAAAATAAAAACTAATTATAATCTAAAACCCCATCCAAGCCACCGCAGTGTGGCATAGTACCCAAGATGCTGGCAGCATTACCTCTTTGGATGGCCAAGCTAATCCTTTGGCCAAGGTAGCTGCCAGCTCTTGGATCCCCGGTAGACTCGATCACTCTTTTCGATATCTCTAAAAAAAGTGCGCGAGCCTCCGGGCCCCACGGCCCCAGGGTCTCTACACCAAAAGGCGCAAATATGAAACCACTGTCAAGTTTTTCATATTTGCGCCTCTTAGCCTGTTCGGCGCTAGTAGCCGCTGCACCCGCCACAGAGGAGGTCGCATGGATGTGGGAAGCAGCTAGAGTATCTACACAGGTGGCATCCCACACAAGCGACCTCCTTGTCCTCCAAGGAACAAGCGTTATCATATTAGACTACATCGTACCTTACTAAAACAAAAAGTGTTGAACTAAACTGAAATGCATTAAGTACATAACGTCACAAAACACACAAGTGATATAACCTCACTAATGACCCACCGTATCGCCGACAAAATACATAAAGCGACATTTTTACCACAACTTGTAATTTGTATACACTGCATTCTAAATAAGGACTTATTTCTTTATCAAAAAGTTTAAAATTGCCCGTTTGCGTGTTCTAGTTGGTAAACACCATAATATTGCTCCATGTTTTACCCCATAATGGTTTTCACCTAATGGCAATCGGAATGAGGTAGGATTATTTTTTTCGGTAATTATTTAATTTTACGCCTGTTTTTGTGACTCAGTTTTGTGCGTGAAAATAGACATGAGTTTATAAATAAAATTAGAAAGGGAGTTGGAAAATCGAATTCCAAACTAAAGGCCCTTAAAGGGCATGGATTTGAAACGGTTCTATTTTTTCTATTCGTTGAAAATAAACACTTGACTACGATCTAACCTGATAGCTTTTTTTCCTGTTATCGAAGCCTGACAGATATACTTACTTACGTTTTCCCCAACCATAGATACCTACATCATGCCTTAAGTACTTAGAAGTCTCTTTACGTAGGTAGCCCCTAAATACAATCACTTACCCAATACCATTTACACCTTTAAGTGTTCCTTATAGCTTCGCGAAAACGAAATTGACAGTAAGCGTCACCTAACTTAGCTTAGACCGTCAAAGTTAGGGAACATTGAATAGGGAATAAATCGCTTAGTACTTACGGGTCCGTGCTCTCTGAGACACGTTGCTATAACTCCTCCAACTTACGGGTCCGTGCTCTCCGAGACACGTTGCTATAACTCCTCCAACTTACGGGTCCGTGCTCTCTGAGACACGTTGCTATAACTCCTCCAACTTACGGGTCCGTGCTCTCCGAGATTGCGGAAAAGTTGCGCATCAATCATTGCTCTACAATTTGAATTGCGGTGATTGGCTAAATTTTTGGCTTTCTTGTTGCAACAATGCATTTAAGCCAATAGTGAAAGAGTTCAGCCAAACAGAGGTGACTGCCATCACACTGTAGCAATCAGTTTTAGGCAATCTCGCAACAAGTTGTTTCTCAGAGCTTTTTGTCAAAGAAATCCAAGTTTTCTTTTCGCCCCATTCGAGAATCTATAGAATATTTTTTACGTAAACTGTGTATTTTGGAGTTTGGTCATAACTCATATCCTTAGGAATAGCAAGTAGGTACACTTCATGAAGCTCGTAATGCAAGGGAAAATACCTGGCCGAAGACCAGGTCTGGTTGGAGAAGAACAACTTACGCTGCAGCTGTATGGGAAAAGTCATCATCATCGTCATGAGCAACCCATTAACGTCTCACTATTGAGCGCAGGTCTCCTCTCAGAAAAGGGTTATAGGTCATTGTCCACCACGCTGGCCCGATGCGGATTGGTAGACTTCACACACCTTTGAGCACATTATGGAGAACTGTCAGGCGTGCAGGTTTCCTCGCGATGTTTTCCTTCACCGTTAAAGCATGGGAAAAGTACCCGATCCTATATTTGTGCAGCAAGCAACGTCCAAAGTGATAGCCGCAATGGTTGGCAATTTCTGAGAGGAGACGGCACTACACAAATAAGGTAAGACTAACTCAGGATCTCATTGATCCACAGTCGAGCTGGCTAAACCAACGGCTGACTAGTTACTTACAGTAATCCTTACTTATATTATAAATGCGAAAGTGTGTTTGTTTGTTGGTTTTTCCTTCAATCACGCCGCAACAGGGCTACGGATCGACGTGATTTTTTGCATGGATATAGTTAAGGACCGGGAGAGTGACATAGGCTACTTTTGATCCCGGAAAACCAAAGAGTTCCCGAAGGATTTTAAAAACTAAACCCACGCGGACGAAGTCGCGGACATCAGCTAGTACTATGTATTTGTACACACAAAGTACCTAAGTACCTTTGTATTCGTACGAGTCCTAAATGTGTATCTGGTCGGGCCCGGCGCCGGTCGCCACCCGGTCATTTCACGCATCGCGGTGCCGGCAAATGGCTCCACGCACTAACCTATACCTACCCAATGCTATAGGTATACAAGATGAGTTTAAAGCGCCAACAATCTACAAAGCTTTCAACAAACAGTCGGGTTCTTGATACGCTAAACCAACAAATTTTCAAAACTCTTTTAAATAGATATAACCTTAGAAGTTTTGAACCTGGAACCTGATGATAAAGAGGATACTGAAGTTATTCTGTCTTCAGAGGATACCACATTGCTATCCACGAATAATAAAGAACTAGCAGCTATCCAATGTATGGACACTACAAACATATTACATAGTGCCCGCATGCAGTCCCGTATACTACCCTAATGAACCGAAAGGTGGCGGTTCTATCCTTTCCACCAACAAAAGCATTCCCAAGGAGGGTTGACGTCAGGCAGGCGGCCGGTCGTAAAATGTCAAGCCGAACCACTTACACCATGGCTTATAAGCCATGTTGTCCTGACCCCACATAGCGTGGGAAAAGGAGAGGGAGATGATGAGATAACCTAACCTAACCTAACCTAACCACTATGCTATCACGGCTTAGTATTCCTAATAGTATTCTTTATAAAAATATGTCTTCATAATATTACCCCGAAATATAGGTCCGTCGTTGTCTCCGAAGTAACGAACAGAAGGTAAACACTGTACTTATATTATATCGATACCAACCTACACTCAAAGTTTAGGTGACAGCGGTGTGCCCACAGCCCCAGTTCCCATCGCCCGCGCTCACCCACCGTGAAGTGCACCGCAACCACCGCCTCCTCACGCACACACGCGCATCGTGCACATGGTATTAACATGGGGTAAGTGCTGGAGTGGCGACCCCCACCGGGAAGCGCATGTTGGCAGACCCTCCACTAGGTGGACCGACGACATGAAACGAATCGCCGCCGCCGCTAGATACAGCCGGCATAAGACCGAGACCTGTTGAAGTCCATGCAAGGGACCTTTGTTCAACAGTTTACGTCTAACGGTTGATAAAGAAGAAGATATACTTACCTACATGTCTGGAATGGAACCCGGAGCCCCCGAAAGCGAAAGGCTATGCACCACCGAACTAGCAAAACTTAAGTATCTTATAAAGGATTAAAATAAGTAATAAGAAAGTAAATCAACTATATAAGTGCCACATAATTAAGTACTCTATTTTAAGCTAATATTCTTATACGTGTTTTAATCATCATCATTATCATCGTTATCAACCCATCATCGGCTCACTACTGAGCGAGGTCTCCTCTCAGAGAAGGGTTATAGGCCATAGTCCACCATGCTGGCCCAATGCGAATTGGCAGACTTCACACACCTTTGAAATATTATGGAGAACTCTCAGGTGTGCAGGTTTCCTCACTATGTTTTCCTTCACCGTTAAAGCATGTGATATTTAATTGCTTAAACGCACTTAACTTCGAACAGTCAGAGGTGCGTACCCGGGATCGAACCTGCGACCCCCCGACTGGGAGACCACAGTCCTAACCACTAGGCTATCACTGCTTCCTACGTGTTTTAATACTGCCAGCAAATTAATTGTATAACGATAATAAGAGTTCTGGCCATATTATTATAAGGTTTTGCTATAATTGGGCAGAAATATGCAATCATAGTTAATGATGTCACTTGCAAGTAGGTATGCTTTTTTCTACTCAAACACTACAACTTGTAAAATATGGGTACTTACCTACAATAGAGCAATTTAAAATTAATTCTCAATTAACAAACTTCAATTAAACAGAAAACAGGAACAATTATCCGGGTTTTAATTCCACCGAATAGTCGGCTCCTGGAATATGAGTGATACGTATAGGAATATAGGTAAATCCGGGTGTCGGTGAATACAATTAAGCGGGGCCCAATCCGGGAATTATGAATTCCCTGGGAAAGGCGACAGGTGGCGCGGTAAGCGCTTCGGCTCGAATCATACCCGGCTGGCACAGAGCACTCTCGACCGGATAGGTTCCGAGGGATTTCATAATAATACCTACCTATTATTCAGGTACTATATTGAATATCTAGAAACGTGATTTGAAACATTGGATAGAATATAAAAAAAGACGTGAGTGTCGTGGAACACTCGGTTGGAAAGAAGTTCCTTTTAATAATACATCTTAATATATATAAATTACGTGTCACGTTGTTTGTCCGCGATGGACTCCTAAATTACTCAACCGATTTTGATCAAACTTCGTAACTATCTGTAATTTGGTCCAACTTGAAAGATAGGATAGTTTTAGTAGTTATTTGTTTTATTTATATAGGTAAGTTGGCGGTACGAAGTTCGCCGAGTCAGCTAGTTAATAATAAAAATAAAAAAAATTGGGAAAAATTCCACATGTAGAAATTATTTAAAATAAAATTGAAAATACAAAATTCAGTCTGTCGAGCTGGGATTCGAACCATCGACTTTGACATCGACTTCGATTTATACGACTGTAGAAACCACAAGGCTACGGAGATCTAATATTGTAGTGTGAAAATATTGAACACAATGCCAAATTCACTTTCAAAAAGTGTCGGTTCAATTTAGTCTTAATTTTTTCCGTCTAGCCCCCTTTCGCACCGCGCGTTAAGGAACTACGTTCCAATATCCGCTAAACCAGTAAAAATCTTCATAAAACAAACACTAGCGCTGAAAACTGCCGTTCTTCCAGCAGTAGAACAAATACAGTAACAATGCAACACCTCGCAAACACACTCCGAAATACACTCTACGTAGGTTTCACTCCGACACCGCTCATCTTCAAGAGATACCTAGGGGGTAAGATCTATAGATGGCACTCTAACTCAGCTCAGACTCAAGACTGAGTTAAAACGAGACAAAATGTCAGGACATATTTGTGTCTCATTTTAACTCTATCTTGAGTCTCGAACAAAGCTGGTGTCTTGAGCGATCTTAGACTCCTTAGACATTGGCTTAGACTCCACAATGCACAATAATTCCTAAGGATGTTCCGGCATCTGGTACGCTATTGCAGGTACCATACATATTTTGTCTGGTGGGAGGCTTTGGCCGCGGCTAGTTACCACCCTACCGTCAAAGACGTGCCGCCAAGCGATTTAGCGTTCCGGCACGATGGCGTGTAGAAACCAATAGGGGTATGGGTTGAATGTTCACTGCCATACTCCTTACAAGTTAGCCCGCTACCATCTTAAACTGCATCGTCACTTACCATCAGGTGAGATGGCAGTCAAGGACTAGCTTGTCATCGAATAAATAAAAATAAATAATACAGATTATTCTGGTTTTGCGGATTATTGTTAAATTGTAAATTGAAACGTAAAGTAGTAAGTACCTATACTTGCTTATCTAGATGATGCGTGTGACCTAGTCCTCATGAAATTTTAAAAATAAGTATTGCGATTCCGAGATTAAATTATCGTTTTTCCTTTAAGATAGGTAAATGTCGAAATCGGTTCAGTGGTTACTGGTTAGGCGTGAAAAGTGCATAACTAGTGGTTCGCCCCGAACTGAGACCTCGCGGTAACGGTATCCCATGATTATTCATTCAATCGATACATGATAACCAAAACTGACATTATTATTATGCCCGTTTTCACCAAACATACCTAAATCATCCCCTAAGTAGGAGTCTCTTAACGTAGGTAGCTCCTAAATACAATCCTAAGTCCTAACATCCGTCCCAATATCCTTTTAGGTGTCCCGTACAGGATCGTGATAAATAAGTTGACAGAAAACATCAATCACCTAACTTATAGGTAGCCCGTAAAGGTTAGGGCACGTTAGTGAAAACATTGAATTATTATGTAGGTACTAACGAGTGAAACCGGGTTACGGGCATCTGTACAAATCGTCATCTATCGACGCGAATAGAAAATATACAATATTTAACTAAAATTTAACTAAAAAATAATTTTAATTGAATAATATGGTACAAAAAAAATTACAATACAATTATTGTATTATAATAAGTAACTAAATAATAATGGTCGACGCAAAACTGTTTTTGGGATAGGTCGTTAGTCGTAACTCGTAGTTCCATGGGAATAGTTACTGACTGCGCCATCTATTAGCATTATTGTGAAGCTATGTTGATGCGATATGAATTACTGATGTACATTAAAAATTAAATAATCTCGTTTCTTTATAATATTCATATAATTTTAGTATTTGTTGTTCAAGTACAGGATATAAGTGACCTAAAAACATAAAATCAGTTTGAAAATCCATAGCGGATTTTCCTAGAGAGCGTCTTCAAGCGAGCGTATAAAATCGCCACTTTGAAAGCCCCCCATTTCGTCAATTTTAAGGGAAAAATTTAAAAAAAAATATTTTTGTACTCAGTTCAAAATTATCTTTAAAATGATACGTAACAATTTTATGTAACGCGATATTTTTTTTTTACTTCGCATTCGCTTCTATGAGAGCCCCCCTGAAATAAAGATTTTTATAACTTTTTAAGCCATTTTCGGCTGGAGGCCATCGGTTTACATATTATATCTAAATTTGAAGTAATTACGTTCAGTAATTCAAAAGTTATAAGGCTCTGACAGACGGACGGACGGACGGACGGACAAGTGCAAATCGCTCTAGTTAACTCAGAGACCTCGCTTCGCTCGGTCAAAAATATAAATATGGTTAAACCTTTATTAATACCTGTTTACCTTTGGTGCTGGTCTCGCTGTCTTCAAGCCTTCACAATTCCAGTTTCTAACCTAACCAGTTACACCTATTTAGGTCAATATTGCAATTTTTAGTATTGCATGTTGTCACAACTATGAAAATAGGTCTGTTTGTCTGGGTTCATCATCAGTTCTAAAGCGATTTTCACAGGTAGATAAAATATTATTAAAGAAAAACGTTTGGAATCTCATAACCTTGGAAATAATATGTAGAATGCTTGCGAAGCAATTGTCAGAATATTTGGCAAAGAAATAGCTTGTATTCCAGAGACGGCATTGCCTTCAACAGAAAATCAAAAAGTTCGCACGGGGTTAGAAAAACCCAAATCTATTTCATTAGAACTCGTTTGCTAAGAAGGTGCCTTTGGTTGTAACTTGTACCTGCAATAAAGAAGCGAGATTTAATATGAAATCACTCCTCGGTAGATAGTTGTCACAGAGTATGGATAAGTTCAGTGGGTCTCGTGTGACTTTAAAAGTTTACGTTACAGAACCGTTACAGAAGTCAACGCCCATTACAAACATTTTCAAGTTTTTGTAGTGTAATTTTCAAGCAAATTGGGGAAATATTGAAAACTAGATGATGCACGCAACTTCGTCCGCGTGGTTTAAGGTTTTTAATTCCCGCGAGAACTCCTAAATTTTCCAGGGTAAAATGTAGTCTATGTATTAAACCTGGGTAAGAGCTATTTCTATTCCCAGCCAAAACGTTCGTTCGTTGTGGTATGAAGGAGTAACAAACATCCATCCTCACAAACTCGCATTTAGTAGGAAGTAGGATATTAGTAGGATAGTAGGCTTCATTACTCTGTGCGGCAGACAGAATGACCTGCTGTGTATTAAACCCGTATATAGCTAGTTTTGGGAGCAGGTATCGCATTGGTATATATACCTACCAACGTTATGTCGATTTCTACATAAACTTTCATAAGTTCTAGGTTCCATTCTCGGTCTGGTTTAGAAGAAGATAAGATTAAAGTTCGGCCGTTCAGAGAATGCGTTCCTGACACCTGTCAGTTAGTCACGACAAGTGACAACTGTCACAAAATTATAACATTAATTGATTATTGATATAATAATGTTGTTTTAATGCTCATCAATTGTTAAAACGGTAAACAACCAGCAATAATATTTTTATCGTAACTGCAACGCCATTACAAAGTTACGTCGTCAGTTCAATCGCGACGTGTCAGGAACGCATTCTCTGAACGTCCGTAGTATAATACTAATTAATATAATAATAATTAAGAAACATTTCACCGCGGTTAATTGCGACAGAAGGGCTGGGTCATCTTTTGCGCAAAGGATCAGCCTGGCTGTCCAACGCGGAAATGCAGCCAGTATTCTTGGCACCATTGCACGCGGGCATGATTTGTATAGTAATTAGATTAGTTTAGCTATAAGTAAGTTTTTTTTAATAATTAAATATATTTATAAGATTAATTACTTAAACTAATCATATGGTATTTCTGAATTTATTTTGTGTCTATAGTGTTTCCGAGACTTATTAATTATATAAACTTGAAAAAATTAAAGTTACCATTAATACTTTTATCCTCCAAAAGAAGCGACTTCTAAATTTTTTACCAAAACATGACAAGCTTTAACCATACAAAAGACATGTCGAATACTAACACGTACAACCCACTTTGTCCGTTGTTTGGTGGACAAGTTTAACGCTAACGGTGACCTAAATGAAGCTGCTTGACGTGCAACTATGTCTTAGTGCAGAATTTAAAAAAATATCATACACTAGCTTTTGCCTGCGACTCCAAATCAAACCAAACCAAGTTAATTTCATCGACGATATACATTGCACTCCTATAGTTCAAAAGTCAAACAACTCAAATAAGGTAAGAGTACATCTAGACGAAAACGTAGTAAAATTGAGTTTCACAACTTGAAGTTTCATGACTCAATTTTATTTTAGGTCACATTTACAACATTATTAATGAAATAAAATAAAATTGTGCTTTATAATTTTACTAAGAAAAGATTCAGAAAGACTTTTCCGTCTAGGGATCAGACACTTTTAAGTTGTCTCACTTTTGATCTAGGTGTGCGAACGTAGAGTTTGGTTTTCTAAATTTCCCTCGGGAACCCTTTGTTTTTCCATAGATTATTATTATTTTTCCACCAATATGCATCTGCCGTATCTACGGCGTGTACACATGTACACGCGGCATGTAATGGGTACACGCGCACATACGGGCTCTGTACGTATGTACATAATTGGTGGTATTTGCGCAGCGCGACGTGAAATAACATCCGCCAGATAACAGTATCGCCGCCTATTGTTTTTGGTTTGGACAGCTCCCATTATAAAGCATGCGCGTATGTGTCGTACCTACCTACTGCCTACTCATGTGTTGCTGTAACTACAGTTATTATTTTTACTTTCTGCGAACATTGCCTTCGTCATTTCAAATTGCGAATGCTTGTTTGGGTCCCTATGAGTACCTACATAGATTGATGTCGTATATAGTGGGGATCTGCCAATACTCGTGCTTTCCGGCGCAAGATTCAATAAGTAGGTAGGTATGCCGTATGTCCATACAGTGTTATACTAATTGAAACTATAAAAGGTATGAGATTTGGAATTTTGGATATACCTGCCTCTTGTAGTCATCTTGTCTTGTCTTCTCAGCAGAATCCGCTTTTCCGAACCGGTGGCAGACTCATGACGTGTCATAAGAGCCACAGGATGGCTTACGTGAAATAAATAATTTTGTTTTTTTTTTTTGAATTTTGTATCAAGCTTATAATTGACCGAGCGAAGCGAGGTCTCTGAGTTAACTAGAGCGATTTGCACTTGTCCGTCCGTCCGTCCGTCCGTCTGTCAGAGCCTTATAACTTTTGAATTACTGAACGTAATTACTTCAAATTTAGATATAATATGTAAACCGATGGCCTCCAGCCGAAAATGGCTTAAAAAGTTATAAAAATCTTTATTTCAGGGGGGCTCTCATAGAAGCGAATGCGAAGTAAAAAAAAAAATATCGCGTTACATAAAATTGTTACGTATCATTTTAAAGATAATTTTGAACTGAGTACAAAAATTTTTTTTTTTTAATTTTTCCCTTAAAATTGACGAAATGGGGGGCTTTCAAAGTGGCGATTTTATACGCTCGCTTGAAGACGCTCTCTAGGAAAATCCGCTATGGATTTTCAAACTGATTTTATGTTTTTAGGTCACTTATATCCTGTACTTGAACAACAAATACTAAAATTATATGAATATTATAAAGAAACGAGATTATTTAATTTTTAATGTACATCAGTAATTCATATCGCATCAACATAGCTTCACAATAATGCTAATAGATGGCGCAGTCAGTAACTATTCCCATGGAACTACGAGTTACGACTAACGACCTATCCCAAAAACAGTTTTGCGTCGACCATTATTATTTAGTTACTTATTATAATACAATAATTGTATTGTAATTTTTTTTGTACCATATTATTCAATTAAAATTATTTTTTAGTTAAATTTTGGTTAAATATTGTATATTTTCTATTCGCGTCGATAGATGACGATTTGTACAGATGCCCGTAACCCGGTTTCACTCGTTAGTACCTACATAATAATTCAATGTTTTCACTAACGTTCCCTAACCTTTACGGGCTACCTATAAGTTAGGTGATTGATGTTTTCTGTCAACTTATTTATCACGATCCTGTACGGGACACCTAAAAGGATATTGGAACGGATGTTAGGACTTAGGATTGTATTTAGGAGCTACCTACGTTAAGAGACTCCTACTTAGGGGATGATTTAGGTATGTTTGGTGAAAACGGGCATAATAATAATGTCAGTTTTGGTTATCATGTATCGATTGAATGAATAATCATGGGATACCGTTACCGCGAGGTCTCAGTTCGGGGCGAACCACTAGTATTATTAGATATGATAATTTTAAAGATAACTCAAACATGCGTTTTTAAAATTGTTCTCCGTCTGTAAGTATATCAATTCACCGAAGTAATCTCGAAGTTGAAATAGATTTTACAATCGATAAAGTTTTATTATAAAGTACCTTACTTCTAGTCTCCTCAAAATAGAAGAATCCTGAACATAACAAGAATCTACAAAGATTGATGTAGGCTAATTTTATCCCAGAAAATTAGGATAGAATAAAATAAAGTTTATTCATTGACAAGAAACAAAGAAAATAAAGCAAATAGAAAAACACATGAACTTACATAAAAGGTAGTAAAGGTAACATTGTAAGTACAATAGTGTTTACTATGTCGCATGCCAGTAAAAGGGTCCTGGCTCAGCTATAAATGCTGATTCTGCTAGGGCCCGAACGAGGGAAGTCAGTATTAATATAAATAAAATTAAAATGACCCCAAATCATTTTTAAATCCCTAACTCTACGTGGATGAAGTCGCAGGCGTAAGCTAGAAAAAACTAATCATCAGTCATCACCGATAAAATAAAATAAAGAACCCGGATAATATAGTCATCGATAAAAAATAAACAAAAGGTACAAATGCGCGGGTACATTATTCTTGTAGCAAATGCACGTAACAAGCACCTTCATTCGCCCGGACAGAGCGGTCGAGAATTGCTCCTAAGCTCTGTCTAATCATACAGCGGAGCTATAAATACGAGATTATCTAGCCGAGGTGTAACCAAGATAAATGGAGGCTGTTTATAGGCGGTAAATCATGTCGCCCTGATAGAGGAACTGTATATCACGACGCGCGCACACTTGCGACTTCAGACCTGCTTCAGACTATAGTCTAGACTGGGCATTGGTCTAAACCAGGGATTCCCAAACTATATTGGACAAGAGACCCCTTTTCCAAAATGAATAAATACCTCAGACCCCCATAGCCGAATTGCTTACTTTAAAAATCCTATCTCTAGTTTTTATTATTTTGATACAAAATAGTTAATAACTTAACATCATTGACTACAGTAAACTTGACATCATTTTCTCATCAAAATTTAACAAAATACAGGTAAATAGACATAAAATTCACTAAATATCAAGTATAAAATTAATAATTATTATTAATACAAATTACTATACTGAAGAAGGTAATTATTTAAAAAAAAACATTAAAATCGCAAAGTAAAGTAAAATAACTCAAAACACAACTTATACAGTATCTTGAAAGTTTCAAATAAGAAGTTGCGTTAATTAATAGGGGTCGATTTTTAGACCTCGTCGTCCCCCAAAATCAGTTTTCGTTTATGTCGACCCCTGGCAAACCGATTTCGATTTCTGGAAGCGATTTTAAATCGGTTGTCGGGGATATCGACCACTTTGGGAAACCCTGGTCTTAACTCTAAGGTAATGGAATAAGAGCCTTTATCGTGTCATGAATGCAACTGCGGTTTGCGAAGAAGCTACTGTGTAATTGTCTGGTGGGAGGCTTTGGCCGTTATTTACGCGTTCTGGTACGATGACGTGAAGAAGCCAATTAGGAGTAGGTATAGATCGAATGTACCACTACCATACTCCTTCCAAGTTAGCCCGCTACCATCTAAAACTGCATCGTCACTCACCATCAGGTGAGATCGCGGTCAAGGGCTATCTTGCCATCGGATAAAAAGTTGTTAAGAAATTATCAATAGTGGAATTAAATGCATCTATGGCGTTACAATCCCGTGCTTCGGAGAGCACGTAAGGTTATCTGTCTTACGCCTGATTTCTCCTATCTCTCAAGTCGAATCATTATCTCATTTCATCGTGAGAATCGATCATTGAACCTGAGATCATTACATCAGGTTCATCAGGATCATCGATTGCCACCGATTGATCAAAAACCATTAATTTTTTACATTGCTCTAGTTAACACTATAGCAATCAAATAAATTGATGTTTGTATGTATTTATAAATTATTATTTATTAATGTAATGCCTATAATTCACCTATTCGTTATTTTTGTTTTGTTTACTTAACATTGTAGATAGACAAAAGTCTATCTACGCGTTATTTCTTTCACTTTGTCCACATTGACAAATAGTTCATTGTCCTATAATACCTTCATCTATTAAGTTAAGACGCCTTTCCAATTAAGACAAACAAATGCAATGTCGTATGTATGCGCTAACTTGTTAGGTATAAATAAAATAGGTAAGCAATAGAGTCAATTTGTAGGTAGCGACTAGCAGACGCAAGGACAGACGTTTACGTAAAAGTTGTTTTCTTCAATGTTGTAACACATTATATCTCGATGCAGACAAATTGTGCAATCAAATACCAATACTCGATGACTGGGAATTTCATTCTGGACTCTTCCACTTCCCGATTATCCTTCATGCATTGCATAATTCAAATTCAACCAAATTTCAGCTAAGTTGGCATTTGGCCTACTGGCACTTATGACAAGTCGAGAATCTACAATCGGATCGAAGAGCTGATTCTCCTAAGAGTGGGCAAGAAACTTAGTAGTTGCTCTTTTCAAAATCATAAAAATGTAGCTTTATCTATCTTATAGATAGCTGAAGCAAGTCTATTGCTTCCTACTACATTTATATCGGTGCTTCAAAGAACTTTATCATTAATAAATTCATTAACTGTATAATAATCTCTAGCATATTCTTGGTATTTAATCAGTTCAGCTTCTTATACCATCTAAGACAATTTTTTTCCAATACCTTAGTGTCACCGGTAAGTGAAGATACAGTACCTAATGCTTTCAAACGAACTGCACCATAACTGCATGGGTCTGCGTCTGCAGTTGAAAGAAAACATTCATGATTTAAACATTATAATATTACGTTTTGCAGAGATATTCACCATCATCTCATGGACATGGATCTCCTTTCATAATGAACAGGGTTTAGGCGTTGACAGTGTGAATGGGCAGACTTCGCAGTCCTTTGAGAACTCTCATGTACTTACTCGTGGGTGTGCGGGTTTCTTCAGGATATTTTCTTTCACCGTCAAAACAAGTAATATTAAATTGCTTAAACATAATACTCCTAGAAATCCGAGATGCGTGTCTGGGATCAAACCCCAGATCCCACGAAAAAGAAACCGATATCTTAACTTTCACAGCTTGATGTTAAAATTACAAAGAAAAATGTGAGTTAAGTTCTTTCATCAAGGTAGGATACGAGAGACAAACCTCAATTTAAATTATTAATAAAAGATACTAAAATAGATTATTTTATTTCTTATTAGCTGATGCCCGCGACTTCGTCCGCGTAGATTAGTTTTTTAGTTTTAAAATCCCTCGGGAACTTTTAGATTTTCCGGGATAAAAAGTAGCCTATGTCACTCTCCCGGTCCTCAATTACTATACCCATGCAAAAAATCACGTCGATCCGTAGCTTTGCTGCGGCGTGAGTGAAGGACAAACTAACAAACACACTTTCGCATTTATAATATTAGGTAGTATGATCTTTTAGGCTAACTCCTTAATGGTTATCGAAGGCCGAAACATAAGATCAACAGAAGTAGCAGCAGCCAGCAATTAACCGTTGATTTCACTTCATCATTGGTGTACTAATTAGTAAACCACTGCACTTCATACACAGAATTTATAAATGGACACCATCCAGCCATCACGCGAGGCGAGTCCTTATACAAACATGCATGTGATATTACTGTTACTTAATTGTTTCGCAGGTCGTGGTGTTATATATAGGTACTTATTTTATATTAATGCCAATACCGCGATGACTTCGCCTCGACTCGACTCTGATTTTCCAGGATAAAAAGTAACAAATTTTGTCAAGATCGTATTGAATAATAAATAATAAAGATCATAGTGACAAATTCTATGAATCAAAAAATGACCAGTTTTTATTTACATGTAGACACAATATGGGGGGCACATACGTTGAGATCCCAAGGTGCTGGAATGATGGCGACCCCGCACCGAAAGGCACAGCATTGGTACCTAGATCTCCCACTAGGTGGTCGCTCAACATATGTCAACCGTTAGAAAATCAGCCCTGCTGACCAGCGAACCTTGGACCTCCCGCTCGCAGCACCGCAGCCTTCAGCACTGCGCCGGGAGGTCGTCATTTACCATGTAATGTGGCTTGTTAATGTTATCGTCTAAATACACCTCGCCGCACGCTATGCAATAAACCTTATTACTTTCTTCACGCTAAAACTCATTCTATTTGTACACTATTTAGGAAGCAAGTTGAATAATACAAAAAATTACGATGTGATGATATTTTCGACCTGATTAATTCCGAAATGCTGTTTATAAAATTATAATGTTTGTTGACGTCGTCGGTATCAAAATAAGCGCTGGTTGCTGATGGAAAACGCGATTTAAACACTTCGTCATAATAACAAATAAATTGCTAAAATTTAAAACTGACCTAACATAAGTAATCAGAACTACACAAAACCTTCTTAGTTGCTTATAAAATTACTTGTTTTGAAGAAAATACCACGTCAAAGGCTCCAAAGGAGTACTCAAGTTCAATAAATAGGCTCCTGTAATAGGTCAGGTCCTAAGAATAAAGTTCGATTCAGATATAACAGAGCGCATCAAACCGCAGCAGCAAGTAGGAACGAACGAGAAAGAAACGAGAGCTTGAGAGAGATGACGAGTTGTCACTTAATTTATTTTTTCTTGTAAACATGTATATCTTAAATACATATTAATTATGATTTTGACTGGATGGAGTGTGACAGAGTGCTGCGGTAATACAATATGAGAAAATTGAAATACCTTACACATAATATATTTTTGACGGTTATTATATTTGCATGCAACTAATAAATGCGGCGAGCAGTGATAAACTAGTGGTTAGGACTGTAGTCTCCTATTCGGAGGGTCGCAGGTTAGATCCCAGGCACGCACCTCTGACTTTTCGGAGCTATGTGCATTTATGCAATTAAATATCACATGTTTCAACGGTGAAGGAAAACATCATGAGGAAACCTACACGCTTGAGAGTTAATGTTCTCGAAGGCATTTGAAGTCTGCCAATTCGCATTGGGCCAGCGTGGTGGACTATGGCCTATAACCCTTCTCTGAGAGGAGACCTGTGCTCAGTAATAAAGCCGCTGGTGGGTTGCAGATGATGATGAGGAATAAAATGCGTTAACAACCGAAAGTATCGAAGATACTCAGATTTGAACTTTAACTGTGAAATGGTACATTTCCATTTTCCTTCTTGCATTGTCGCTGCAGTCCTATGCCCTCCATCAGATCTGAATCGTACATAATCGTAAATCTAGAAGTAGTTGTCGAGTAAAACGTCTCTAATTGTGCGCAATATAAGCATTCGCGCCAAGCCTGGCCATTTAGCAATAGATAGTGTATCCGGCATCCTCAGGCTTCTATTACTGATTATTTACAGCGGCGCACAGTCGCGTAATGACAACCAGACAGGCTGTTTGCGAGCATTAACTGCGCGGCCACTGGCTACCGGTTGTTTTATCAAACTTGACCGCACTTAAGTTATTTCGTGTTTGTTTTATCTATACTTATAAAAAGACTTGTCCTGACTGACTGACAGACTGACTGATCTATCAACGCACAGCCTAAACTACTGAAGCTAGAAACTTGAAATTTTGACAGTAGGTTCCTTTTATGACGTAGGTGAGCACTAAGAAAGGATTTTTTGAAATTCCACCCCCAAGGGGGTTAAATGGGGGTTTAAAGTTTGTATGAAAGTCCGTCATTTTTCAAGTTATACCCATGAAACTCAGTATTTGGACTTTAAATTTAAAATAAAGAATTACGTGTTTCACACTTTTTGAAAATTCTACCCCAAAGGGGTTGAATAGGGGTTTAATGTTTGTATGATCGTCCTTCATTTTTCAAGTTAATTTTCAAGTTATGTTTATGAAACTTAGTATTTTGGCTCTCAATTAAAAATAATGAAGGACGTATTTTATATTTTTTGAAAACTCTACCCCCGAAGGGGTAAAATAGGGGTTCGTAGTTTGTATGAAAGTCCGTCATTTTTAGGGTTCCGTACCCAAAGGGTACCAACGGGACCCTATTACTAAGCCTACGCTGTCCGTCCGTCCGTCCGTCCGTCCGTCCGTCTGTCAGAGGGCTATATCTCGTAAACCGTAATAGATAGACAGATGAAATTTTCACATATTATGTATTTCTATTGCCGCTATAACAACAAATAATAAAAATTAAATTTAATTAAAAAAATTAAATTAAAATGGGTAGGTGGGTAGATGGAAATTTTTTAATTTAATTTTTTTAACGGAACCCTAAAAGAGCGAGGCCCGACTCGCACTTGGCCGATTTTTTAAAGTTATACCCATTAAATTCGGTATTTGGGCTTTCAATTAAAAATAAAGAATTACGTGTTTCACACTTTTTGAAAATTCTACCCCCAAAGGGGTTAAGTTGTGGTTGAATATTTGTATCATAATCCTTCATATTTCAAGTTATTTTGCAAGTTATGTTTATGAAACTTGGTATTTTGGCTCTTGATTCAAAATAAAGAAGTACATATTTTACATTTTTTGAAAATTTTATCCCCAAAAGGGTAAAATAGGGGTTGAATGTTTGTAAGATAGTCCTTCATTTTTCAAGTTATATCCACGAAACTTGGTATTTTAGCTGTTGATTAAAAACAAAGATGTACGCATTTCACAATTTTTGAAAATTCTACCCCTAAAATGTTTAAATAAAGGTTGAATGTTTTTGTATGAAAGTGCGTTATTTTTCAAGTGATATCTTTAAAACTTGGTTGTTAAATAAAATTGGGGGTTGAATAAACGTATGAAAATCCATAATTTTTCAAGTTATATCGAGCAACGGATCTATGTGATTCTTTGATGAGTTGCAGACCTGCAGTGTTACAGGTTACTTTTATCCCGATAAAACCAGCAGTTCCCACGGGATTTTTAAAGAACCTAATTCCACGCGGACGAAGTCGCGAGGGCAACAGCTAGTTTAGAATAAATGGATACCCGCAACTTGTTTGCGTGGATTTAGGTTTATAAAAATCTGTGGGAACTCTATAATAATCTGAGACGTATAAATGTAGCATAGGCACTCTTTTTGTACCTAACCTGCTTTTGGGATGCCCGCCAAAATATTATGTTCAACCGTTTAGTCTAGACAGACATGACTTAGATCTCTACCCTGAATGAAAAAAGCTGAATGTCCTTAAACTGGACAGATTTCACAAACCTTAGAACCCTTCCAGTTAAACTCATTTTCTTCTTATTTAACAACCTATAGACGTCCACAGCTGGACAAAGGTATCTTGCATATAATTCCACATGGCTTGGACTTGTGCCGTCTGTATCCAGCGACTATTTGCGTCTCGTCGAAAGCCATCGGTACACCTGTCTGTACTGGGGGTTTGCCAACACTGCGCTTTCCGGTAGGTACGCGGGGATCGCCATTCCAGCACCGTGGATGTAGGTTATAGGTATCTAAGTAATTATATTTTGATTTTGAACATTGTTAGACAAAAATGTAACGATTATTATTGTAATAGCCGAAGCCTGTAGCGGAGTTTTTTTCTTATTTATTGACAAGATAGGTAGTCCTTGCCAGCGATCTCACCAGATGGTAAGTGACGATGCAGTCTTAGATGGTAGCGGCCTAACTTGGAAGAGGTATGAAACTGAACATTCAACCCTTGCCCCTAATCGGTTTCTACACGCCACCGTGCCGGAATGCTAAATCGCTTTGCGGCACATCTTTGACGGTAGGGTGGTAACTAGCTCGACACCTCCCAGTTTTAAGACCACAGTGCTTACCACTGCGCCAGGGAGTTCCTCAAACTACTTCACGTTTACTACACGTTTACTATACACGTTTGGGCAGAGGGAAGCGTGTAAGGGTGCGCGGGTGGTTCACGTATAGCGCAGTTCGTACGTCATAGGTTCGGCGCGCACGCATTACTAGCGGCGGAAGGAAGTGGGCGCGATGGCGCGATACATACATTTACATACATTTGCATTCATACAAGCTCGTATGCAGTTCGGTTGCATTCTTTGAGCTTTGTTTCATGACTCTTTGCCCTATATTAATCCTTACTTAACATTTTAATGCGAAATTGTGTTTTTTTCATTTTCGTAGGTGTATTGATACGTCCTTCTAGTGTAGGCAATGAAGCATTGAGGTGAGGACATCACTGTAGAAGCTACATCAATCGATGCTACAATCTCAATTGTGGTGATTTGGTGGTGGTGGACGGTGGTGGATGAATTAGAATAGAATAGAAATAGAAATGATTTTTTTTATTCAAAAAACTTTTTTACAAGTGCGTTTGAATCGTCGATGAGTCTACCACTGGTTCGGAATGCCCTTCCTGCCGAGAAGAACCAGCAAGAAACTCGGCGGTTGCTATTTTCAAAACAAGTTTAGAATTCAATAGATACTATGCTATGTATGCAGTGTTTCCACAATGAGTTCCAAAAAAGCACACCTAATTATAATTCAACACATGTTAAGACGTGCAGACAGAATCTTTATCTCAGAAATTTATCTTATCGCGTTCTTTTTACAACAATGCGTTTTTAGCCAACAGCGAATGGGTAGGAAGGATGTAGTACCTATCGACCAATTAGAGGTGATTGCAATTGTCACAATATTGCAATAATTTTTAGAGAACCACACAACAGGATAGGTATCAAAATCTGGAGAGTTATACAGGCTACTATTTATTGAGGAAATAGAAAGTTTCCACAAGATTTCAAGACTTTTTGTCTGCCCGTCTTAATAACATGAATTGGATTGTAGTACGCTTTTTTGGAACTTCCCCTCATTGCGGAAATATTCTATTCTATTCTAACAAAGTTGCATGGGTTAAATCGGCTTGGCATCCAGCTGCCCACAAGATACCTAGTATGAAAAACTTATTATAATGTAATAGCTACATTATAATATTGTAAAATGATTATTTTGTAAAGAGCTGAGTTTTTTGCCGGCTCTTCTCAGCAGAATCCGCTTTCCGAACCGGTGGTAGAGTCATGACGTGTCATAAGAGCCACAGGTTAAATAAATAATTTTGAATTTTTTGATTATTATTAAAAAGTCGCAAGCAAGAGCTAATATGGATATGAACTTGATACAAATATAGCTCATTCTACGTGGAAAACCCTTTTTAGTAAATGACTGTGAAAGGGAAACTTTAATAAACTAAAAAGGAAATAGGTAATTAAGGTGCGTGACGCTCGGCTAACGATGCAGAGCTCTAGGTACTGCAAGTATGAAGTAATAATCCTTTCTAATGACCGATATTTTTGCCAGCCTTCGCGTAGTAGTCATCGTTAGAACAAACATTTTCCGAAAAGCATTTTAAGCTATTGCATAACTTTTATCGCGGGCTTTGAACTAGGACAAACAGTTTGAGCGCGGCGACCGAATCAAGAAATTCCGTAACGACAATAAACCTAACACCGTCGTACAGTAAGCGTTCAACGTTTTTAATTATTTTTTTGCATAATTTTTAGTATGCAAAAAAATATTGCATAAATATTATAATTAATTGCATAAGTTGATAAAAAATGCTATGCAATAGCTTTACCGCGGTAGTCCCCGAGTGCCACTTAATTTTTTTTTATTTCCACAGGCACTCTGTAATTTCCCGAGATAAAATGTAACCTATGTGTTAATCCTGGATATGAGCAATCTTCATTCCAAATTTCAGCCAATAATTAATTGTCATTCTTTGGTGCGTGAAGGAATAATAATCATCTAACCATCCAACCTCAAAGTTTCGCATGTAGGCATAATTATTAAGTAGGATTTACTAACTTAATGCACATCATCATCATTAACAACCCATCACGGCTCACTGCTGAGCGCAGGTCTCCTTTCAGAGAAGGGTTATAGGCCATAGTCCACCACGCTGGCCCAATGCGAATTGGCGGACTTCACACATCTTCGAGAACATTATGAAGAATTCTCAGATGTGCAGGTTTCCTCCCGATGTTTTCCTTCACCGTTGAAGCAAGTGATGTTTAATTGCTTTAACTTAATGCACAATATTTTGGAAAATAGGGATAAACTTGGTAATTTGGTAATATGTAAATTATGATTATGTTTTTGGATAAATAAATCCTAATAATCCAACTAATTGACCGAGCGAAGCGAGGTCTCTGAGTTTACTAGAGCGATTTGCACTTGTCCGTCCGTCCGTCCGTCCGTCCGTCCGTCTGTCAGAGCCTTATAACTTTTGAATTACTGAACGTAATTACTTCAAATTTAGATATAATATGTAAACCGATGGCCTCCAGCCGAAAATGGCTTAAAAGTTATAAAAATCTTTATTTCAGGGGGGCTCTCATAGAAGCGAATGCGAAGAAATTTTTTTTATTTGCGATTCATAGGTTTTCTGTGTATCATTTTAAAGACAATTTGGAACAGAGTACAACCGTATTTTTTTTTATTTTTTTTCCTAAAATTGACGAAATTTGGGGCTTCCAAAGTGGCGATTTAATACGCTCGCTTGAAGACGCTCTCTGGGAAAATTTTCTATATATTTTCAAGTTGTACTTATTTTCTTACTTCACTTGTATCCTGTACTTGAACAACAAATACTAAAATTATATGAATATTATAAAGAAACGAGTTTATTTAATTTTTAATGAGCATCAGTAAATTTCACCTAGCTTCACAATAATGCTAATAGATGGCGCAGTCATTAACTATTCCATTGAACTAGGAGTTACGACTACGATTTATCCCAAAAATAGTTTTGCGTCGACCATTATTATTTAGGTACATAATATAATAACATATTATTCAATTAAAATTATTCTTTAGTTAAATATCATTTTGTATATTTTCTATTCGCGTCGATAGATGACGATTTGTACAGATGCCCCTAACCCGTTTTCACTCGTTAGTATACCTACATAATAATTCAATGTTTTCACTGACGTTCCCTAACGTTTACGGGCTATGATTAGTTATGTGATGATTACTGTCAACTTCTTTATCACGATCCTGTACGGGACACCTAAAAGGACATTGGGACGGATTTTAGGACTTAGGATTGTGTTTTGGAGCTACCTACGTAAAGAGACTCCTACATAGGGGATGATTAAGGTATGTTTGGGGAAAACGGGCATAATAATAATAATGTCAGTTTTTGTCGTCATGTATCGATTGAATGAATAATCATGGGATACCGTTACCGCGAGGTCTCAGTTCGGGGCGAACCACTAGTATTATAAATGTGAAAGTTTATGAGGATGGATGGATGTTTGTTTGTTACTCAAAATGATTCAGCGAATCAATGGCTGGGTCATGCGTCATGCTCGTGAACGGGTCCCACCGGCGGGAATGGGGCTACTTTATGTCTGCCCATCTTAAGATAGAAGTTAGTCGGTATGCATTTTTGGAACTTTCCTCATTGTAGAAACACTGCATATATAGCATAGTATTTTTCTCACCTCCGGGCAGAAAGCGTCAATTTTCCTCCCGCTGCGCTAAACGAAAATGTCGCTTTCCGCCTCCGTCGAGGAGAAAAATAGTATACACACCACGGGCAGTAAATAATAAAGCCTCAGATCACATGTAATTGTTGTCCGAGGCGAATTGGTTCTTCTCGGCAGGAAAGGCATTCCGAACCAGTGGTAGATTCATCGACTATTCAAAAGCACTTGTAAAAGTTTATTTGAATATTTCTATTCTATTCTATTCTATTCTATTCTATTCTATTCTATTCTATTCTATTCTATTCTATTCTATTCTATTCTATTCTATTCTATTCTATTCTATTCTATTCTATTCTATTCTATTCTATTCTATTCTATTCTATTCTATTCTATTCTATTCTATTCTATTCTATTCTATTCTATTCTATTCTATTCTATTCTATTCTATTCTATTCTATTCTATTCTATTCTATTCTATTCTATTCTATTCTATTCTATTCTATTCTATTCTATTCTATTCTATTCTATTCTATTCTATTCTATTCTATTCTATTCTATTCTATTCTATTCTATTCTATTCTATTCTATTCTATTCTATTCTATTCTATTCTATTCTATTCTATTCTATTCTATTCTATTCTATTCTATTCTATTCTATTCTATTCTATTCTATTCTATTCTATTCTATTCTATTCTATTCTATTCTATTCTATTCTATTCTATTCTATTCTATTCTATTCTATTCTATTCTATTCTATTCTATTCTATTCTATTCTATTCTATTCTATTCTATTCTATTCTATTCTATTCTATTCTATTCTATTCTATTCTATTCTATTCTATTCTATTCTATTCTATTCTATTCTATTCTATTCTATTCTATTCTATTCTATTCTATTCTATTCTATTCTATTCTATTCTATTCTATTCTATTCTATTCTATTCTATTCTATTCTATTCTATTCTATTCTATTCTATTCTATTCTATTCTATTCTATTCTATTCTATTCTACTCTTTGACGCTACAACAAATGAACCGATTTGACTGAAATTTACAATGGAGATAGAATGGTCTAAGGTGCTAAGGTCTGTGTGGACAGCCGCAAGTGACGTCACAACGTCGGGCAGCCCGCGGTCTCTAACAGCAAGTCGGTTTGTCCGTTGGTTCCGCCCCGGTCGGTGCCGACTATGCCGCGGGGGTCGCTCCTATAAATATGCATGAGCAACGTAACGTCCATATGCCGGCTCCGTGTACATTTTTCTTCGTGGGAAATCGGTTTTTGTGTTATGGACACCGATGTACCAACACCAAGACACTCAGTTTACCTATTCAAATGCTCAAAGTACAGAAATCATTTGTGGGGTTGAGTCTACGTGTTTGCAATGATCCTGTAGGAATTATTAGTTTTATCATCACACAAAGAACAATGGCAACTTTGGACTAGAAAACTTCGTCTTGAGATGAGACATTCTCCAAAATATAAATTTAAATTTCTCCAAGTCTACTCTGAGAGATCGAAGTACTTTAAAGTTACACCTCTTAATCTAAGACGTGATATGAGCTTTTTAATGACATCACATAAAATTATACATTTTATATTGGACTGTTCAGCCTTATTAGATAACATAAAATTATAAACACCAGGCATCAATGTAGGCGTTCGAATGTTTTTGTCTTACATACATACAGAAATAACACATATTGGAGTTTACTCCTTAAGAATCGATTTTCATATATAAGGCGCCCGGTATGAGAAAAATTCGAGGAGTAAAATCTACTTATGAATGACCTCGTTACGTCTTTCACAACGATGCAAATTTCTACCCTAACGTTGAGTAAATAAGGTTGGTTTTCGCTTGAGTTGTTGAGCTTTCCGAGGGAAGCCGAGCGCGTACCGATCGGGTCCGAGCGGCGCCGAGACGCAGCGAGCGCCGCGAATGCATTACGACGTTGCGGTTTAGAGTTGGCACATCGGAAAATCATTAACTTTTTTTTTAAATTAACTTTTTGCGTATGTTTAGACAATCGTACTTAAGGAGTAAACTCCAGTCGTGCGTCGGAGCTGACACACACACTTTTTTTTTTATAATCCTCTAGTAAGAATGAGCAGAATGTACAATAATCTGGCATCCAAGGCTGAGGAGGAGCCAGATATCTTTGACCCTCGCGAGGGTCCCTGCAAGAAAAAATAAAAAATGCGTTGTATCGCGTAGCAAATACTAATTCCCCGCATTGTAAACTAGCATTATTGCAATCTGTTTTAGGCACTTAAGTAAGTAATTCATTTGTTTTTATTTAAATTTTTGTTAAATTGAATATTTTGTATTGTGATTCTAATAAGTAATTGAACACACTAATTTTGGCGAGCAGCCGGTTTTGTGATCTATCTGTTATTTGTAATGCTATTTTTGTTGGGTTGCTAGCTGTTCTGTGTATGAAATAAATAAATAAGTGTAATGTGACAAAGATGTTTGGGAATTGCAATTGCAATCGACTAACGACTTAGAATCGAGCTGCCGAGGCCAACAAATAGTTTAATATTAATTTATTAAGTAGTAATAGCGCATACTTATTGGTAAACATTTTATGTGCATAATGTATGTATTGTATCATTATGTTAAATTCTGTTCATTGCATTGAGTCCTGAAATATTAAAAACACTATTAAAGATTACATTTTCGCAGACAGTGGCGCCCTCAACTCCGTTGATATCGTCAGTCCGCCTGGTAAAGATCTTCCAACACTACGTTTATGTGTGAAGTCCCGATTGTAGATTTCCATTAAATATCTTAACTAGTGTCGGAAATATAGAGCTTTATAATTTAATATAAAAAATTCTTTTTAAAAAGCGACTTCAAACGCCCGCGCCACCACAAAGTATATTATAATTTATTATTGATATTTTAAAAATCGCTCAACCGTTTTCGATAAAATTTCAATGGGACCACCTGGGAATTTGGGAATGGGACCACCCTTTGAAACAAAAAAAGAAGTTTCCAAATCGGTTTAAGGCGTCTTCGAATAATCGGTGAACATACATAAAAAAAAATAAAAAAAAAAGATTCCGTCGAATTGAGAACCTCCTCCTTTTTGAATTCGGAAAAACGGACTTTAAAAAGGAAATCTTATTTTAAAAGTCCTGTTAATCAAAGAGACCAAACAACAAATTATTAATATCAACATTTTGAAATACCCTATAATAACAAACAATGGATTTAAGTATTATGTAGGTATATCTTTGTAATTTATATCAATGGTCCCGGTCAGAAACGTCTTGTCTGGCAGTGTTTAGTACTTTACGAGCGACTGTTTGACCGATAGCAGTTATCGCGGTGGTAAATCAAAATTGCGGTAATTATAGGTACCTATAATTTCTTTTTGGTTTGTTAACTTACACGTTTTTTTCTTAGATTTTATGGGAAAATCAAAAGACGGATCACGTAAGTACACATTTTTAAAATACCTCGGGAACTCTTTGATTTTCCGGGATAAAAAGTAGCCTATGTTACTCTCCAGGTTCTCAACTATACCCATGCAAAAAATGAGGTCGATCCGTAGCTTTGTTGCGGCGTGATTGAAGGACAAACCAACAAACACACTTTAGCATTTATAATGTTAGTATGATACCATTGAGTAGACTCCGTACTTAGGATCGTACTTACCTAATCTGGCTCTGCTTAAGACTCAAGATAGAGTTAAAATAAAACACAAATATGTCCTGACATAAATCTGTCTCGTTTTAACTCAGTCTTGAGTCAGAGCTGAGTGAGGGTGTCATCTATAGATCTCACCATAAGACGTCAAGTTTTTCTTACAATGAAAATTTTCAACAACCATACCTAAATCATCCTCAAAGGAGATTTTTAACGTGAGGGGCCCCTAAATGCAACCTCTTGCACAATGTTTGAATCCTCAACAGCCCAACGGTTAAAGGTGCGGAATGAAAACTGAACGGTCGGCAGTTCGATTCCCACCCGTTGTACTATTGTCGTACCCACTCCTAACACAAGCTTTATTTGGAGGGGAGAGAAGAATATTAGTAAGTAAATGGCTAATATTTTAAAAAAATCAATTAACTTAAGTTTTCACCTTTAAGTTTTCCCAACAAGTCGGTGTCAATATGGGTACATAACTTAGGTATAGGTAGTCCCAAAAATTTAGGAAAATTGCTGAAAACCCCCTTGTAAAAAGATATATCCAATCAAAGAGTAAAGACATGCTCTATAGAATAGAATAGTTTTTTATTGAAATAAACCTTTATAAAGTTTTTTTATCAAGTCAAGTGAATTTACCAGTAGGTAAGGGAGCCGATCATTTTCTATCAACAATCAAACCATATCAAACAATCCAAACATTAGTTATTCATACAGCTTTACTGTGAGGAATAAATTAGCTTGCATTAACTGACCGGCGTTACTTAGCCATGTTAGCTTATTTGTTACTGTAATGCTCACTTCAAATTATGTCATATTTTGTTATGATAATTATTACATATTGACATATTACTACAATATTTTGGCTTTGGTTAATTGCTGTTAGTATTATTTTGCAAACAGATTGTATAGCTATGTAATGCAGTTCTGTATTGTGACTATTAGTTTTACCCACCTACCTACTGAATTTATGATTTTGATTATTTAGCAGAAATAGCCTAGTGGTTAAAACTTCCGCCTTCTTATCGGGGGATGTAAGGTTCGACACCTCTGAGTTTTGTGCGTTTTAAGTAGGTAGGTAAGTAATTATATCACAGCGTTTTGCTTCCAGTACAGTAGGCTCAGGATCGCTTAGCGGGCGATGGAGAGAGCTATATGCTCGGAGTGTCCCTGCAGGATCGAATCAGAAATGAGGAGATCCGTAGGAGAATCAAACTCCCCGATATAGCTCAACGAGTCGCGAAACTGAAGAGGAAATGGGCGGCGCACATAGTTCGAAGAGCTGATGGTCGTTGGGGTCCCAAGGTGCTGGAGTGGCGACCCCGCACCGGACAGCGTAGCGCAGCGCGTTGGCAGAACCCCCACCAGGTGGACCGACGACATCAAACGAGTCGCAGGGAGCTGCTGGATTCAGGCGGCGCAAGACCGAGGCCTGTGGTAGTCCATGCAAGAGACCTTTGTCCAGCAGTGGACGTCTATCGGTTGATAAAGAAGAAGAAGAAGTTTTGCTTCCTGCTTCCTTTCGACACAGTCACAGTCTTCATCGCGGAGGATTGTGACCTTTTCTATTATTCACACATTGATGGTCGGGGTTTTTCTCGGTACAATACAATAAATTGATCTAAAACTTTTTGAGTTCGATTTCGACTTGAGTCAACTTTGCACCCGCAAATAAGCAGCAATCGACTGATCCTTTATGCATTTGCTTCCTGTGTGTTAGTTAGTAAGTACATGAACTGGACACGGTAAGAACTCCAGATTAATCTAAGACAGCATGATTAGAATCTTGCACAAGATGAACAAAAAAACAATTTATAATTTTATACATTTTATTTTTTATTTTATTTTATTTTAATTTTTTAATATTTGGATAATTTTATACAAAATATTCTATCTGAAATCTTAAATTGTCCGATAGATGATCAAGTATGGGCCCAGGCTTCTCTTCCGATCAGGAATGGAGGTCTGGGAATCCGCAAAATTTCTAGTGTCTCTCTGCCAGCTTTTCTTTCCTCTGCTTATAGTACACACACTCTCTTTGAAAAAATTATATCCCAGTCTTTGGGATCAATTGAGGTGTCGTACTTGGCAGAGGCAAGAAATGGTTGGTCAGCGATTAGCCCAAATCAATTGCCGGTTTCTCTTCCTTCCCAGAGACAGTGGGATGACATTATTTGTAAAAAAACTTTTGACGCAATGTTAATGCAAGCAAATTCCAAAGACCGTGCTCGTCTTCTCGCTGTCTCTGCGAAAGAATCCGGACACTGGCTCCATGCTATCCCTTCTGCTAATCTGGGCACACTTTTAAACCACGCCACTCTTGCAGTGGTAGTTGGTCTTAGGCTTGGCGCCAAAATATCCCAGCCTCACCGCTGCCACTGCGGTGACCACGTCGACGCTTACGGTCATCACGGGCTCTCCTGTTCGAAGAGCGCTGGTCGTTTCTCCCGCCACAATGCCCTCAACGACATCATCCGCAGGTCTCTTGCTACTGCTCACGTGCCAGCTGTATTAGAACCTATTGGTTTGGCACGTAGTGATGGCAAGAGACCTGATGGTATGACGCTTGTTCCTTGGAGGACAGGGAGGTCGCTTGTGTGGGATGCCACCTGTGTAGATACTCTAGCTGCTTCCCACATCCATGCGACCTCCTCTGTGGCGGGTGCAGCGGCTACTAGCGCCGAACAGGCTAAGAGGCGCAAATATGAGAAACTTGACAGTGGTTTCATATTTGCGCCTTTTGGTGTAGAGACCCTGGGGCCGTGGGGCCCGGAGGCTCGCGCACTTTTTTTAGAGATATCAAAAAAGGTGATCGAGTCTACCGGGGATCCAAGAGCTGGCAGCTACCTTGGCCAAAGGATTAGCCTGGCCATCCAAAGAGGTAATGCTGCCAGCATCTTGGGTACTATGCCACACTGCGGTGGCTTGGATGGGGTTTTAGATTTTAATTAGTTTTTATTTTAGTTTTAATTTTAGAATTAAATTTAGGTTTATAGTATTGTATATATGAAATTTTCTATCTATAATATAATAAAACTGTAATTTATAATTATTTATTTGTGTTAAATTATTAGTTCCTAAACTCAGAATAATTTTATTATTTTTATTCTAAGAATTATTTTATTCTTAAGAAGTAACGCCGTAGCGCCATCTAGTGCCGAATAGCAGAACTATATACCTATAGAGCAAAAATATATTTATTTAATAAAAATCACCTAAAACGTAAAAATGATTGAAGAAGGTAATTTTAGTTGTATTTATAAGTTAAGATTAAAGATTCTCATAAACAAAGCTCATACTGTTTTGATTTTCGGTAACTTCTAAAATAGATACTTTTCTTTCCTTGTTCCTTTTCTATGGCGTCTATAATGACGCAATTAACTTTTTAAATCACTGACCGTTACTGAAAGAGTCACATTTTTTTTAAGTAGATATATCAGCCAAGTTGAAGTTGACTAATATCCTCCTCTCCCCTCCAAATAAGCGGAAAGCTAGTGTTAGGAGTGGGTACAACAATAGTGCAACGGGTGGATTTCGAACCTGCGACCTTTCAGTTTTCAGTCCGCACCTTTAACCGTTGGGCTATTGAGGCTTCAACATTATGGACCTTAAAATTGCTTTTACTTTCATGGAGTCACATTCGAACCGGTAAACAAAATAATTCCTACTAACTTACTCTCAAGTCTCATATTTTGAATAACTAAAATAATTTTAAACTAGATCTAGGTAAGTCTATACCTACTGCTTTTCAACATGCATTGCTGTGATGCGTCTACAGCTAACAGGTATAATATCCCACAGCAAAAACAACAAGAAAAATTCATATTAAAACCTGTGTGGCAGAAATGTTACGGATAAATAACCGTGGAGGATCGCAGCGTTTAGTGAAAACAAAAATAAAGCAAAATATAAAACAGCTACAACCGTGTCCTGATATGCCCGGGGGCGTCCCACCTGACTCTAACTAAACTTTAATATGCCTGTCATAATATGAAACCTTTTGTAGATTTTACTTACTGACTACTCCGTCTTGTTTTCTGTACAACAAACACTATTTTAAAAATTGTTGGAAACTTTGCAGGCGTTACCTATGTTGCTAGAATCCATAAAACACAATCAGGTCAGTTAGCCAGTATATTTTGATGTAATCGGCTGAAGCTAGAGAAATCTAAGGACTTTTAGGCTATTAAGTATATTTTTTAAACGGCTCCGTACAACTACTTGTATTAAATGTTTCAGTTCAGTTTCGGTTCGGTTATCGAATGTTTCCATCTGTCTTCTCCCAGAGAGAAGTAGGGTGTTCCACCATACTAGCCCAATGCAAATTGGAATGCTTCACACCCTTTGAGAACATTACAAAGAACTCTTAGGTATGCAGGTTTTCTCATGATGTTTTGCTCTACCTTGTTTAATATAATACTATACCTACTACTACTACATAGATAAATCTATATTTGGATGCAACGCGCAGATCGTTTTTGTGGCTTTCATTACAACAAAACTATCCTGTATCCAGTAGCCATAATATGCAATGTTCCTTAATCGCTTAGGACGAAACTTCACTTAAATTACTCCTGATAAAATAGTAATCTTCAAAAATAATCCAAAATACCCGCTGTGAGAAAACGCGGCGGCCGTTGGAAAGCGAAATAGGGAAAAAAAGTAAAAACAACGGTTTTAAAAAACCGACCCATGTGCGTCTAATTTTATTCCCCTGTTCAGTGGTTATGAAATATATGGAAATTTATTCGTACGAGTAGATACCTATATCGGGTGGCATCGATGTGGGACGATACGTTTTTGCGCCCTATAACAGCCTATTTTAGAAGTTGGTAAAAAAATAATTAGACCTATCATATGCTTTATTAGTGTTATTAGGGACAGATAAGCATAATGGGATGATGAGATGGTTATTTTTTTGTTATTGGTTGCGTTACTTTGTCTTCGATCAGCGACAGCTTATGTCTTTTAATCAGGAAGAATATATCCAAATTAAAACTTTACAACCAACGCAATATTTTCCATTCTTCCCCATTGAATAGGAATAAACTTGATGAAATTATTACATCTTCAAAATATGGAGTGATTATTGGATAGATTCAGGCGTTACTTTGCGGAATTCCGTGAAAAAAGAAAAATTAATATTCCTTTGCTATAGTCCGCTAAACAGAATCAATCTTTTAACACTTAAAGTTCGTTTCACTCCGATATCGGTGTATCATCAGATTTTGACTCCACAATTAGGTACTTTACTTTGTAATTGATCTCTTGATGATGCTCCGGTATTGGAGTGAACGTCGAGTGTTTATTCTGTCTGAACGTGAAGATTTATTCTGTTTGGCGGATTATAGCAAAGGAATATTAATTTTTCTTTAAATAATAGACCTAATAATAATATTCCTAAATAATAGTCTGTTAATTTGGAAGTCTATTATAAGAAAAATACAAGTACCAATGAATAAATTGCTGGTTTATGTAGTTTTATTAACAGTAAGTAGGTTCAAATACTGACAAATATAACCTAACTAGGTGATGCCCGCGACTTCATCCGCGTGGATTTAGTTATTAAAATCCCTCGGGAACGCTTTGATTTTCCGGGATAAAAAGTAGCCTATATCACTCTCCATGTCCTCAACTATACCCATGCAAAAAATCACGTCGATCCGTAGCCCTGTTGCGGCGTGATTGAAGGACAAACCAACAAACAAACACACTTTCGCATTTGTAATATTAGTAAGGATTTGAATCTATTTCTGTGGTGCACTTACGTAAGCAATAAAGAACGTGAAGTTTGCAGAAAACCACAACAACATACTTAGGTAGCTAAGTGTAAAACCGCACGTACGCTACCGGGTAGTGGGTACTGCGTACCGAGTAGGCATATCTGCCGCCGGTCACTCATTGCGCATGCTAAGTATCTGCAATTGTTTCGGTTGGAAACCGTTAAACTGGCCACTATAAAGTGCGACTATCTTGATTCAAACTAAAGTTAGCAGCCGACCTTTCTTTTTCAACTCTCAAAATCAAAAACCATTTGGATGCCAGCGGTAGTGTCGCATGTCACAAGAGTGAGTAGTTGGCCAGTGGCCTACGTGAAAAGCTTATTTATTGTTACATTTTTTATCCATTTTCGAAATCTCTAGAAATTTTCTTTCTTTTCAACCGACTTCAAAAAAGGAGGAGGTTATCAATTCGTCGGAATCTTTTTTAGGGTTCCATACCCAAAGGGTGCCAACGGGACCCTATTACTAAGCCTCCGCTGTCCGTCCGTTCGTCCGTCCGTCCGTCCGTCTGTCAGCGGGCTGTATCTTGTGAACCGTAATAGATAGATAGTTGAAATTTTCACATATTGTGTATTTCTATTGCCGCTATAACAACAAATAATAAAAATAAAATTAAATTAAAAAATAAAGGGGGCTCCCATACATGGAAAAGGAGTCGAAATAAAATATTATTTTTTACCCCGGCATGTGAGGTGTCATTTTCTAGAGCTCATTAAGTGGAGTTCAAATATATATTTTTTTTATTTTTTTAGCTACAAAAATGAAGAAATGTGGGGCCATCAAAGTTGTCGGTTTTAGACCAATTTTGTTAGGGGGGCCTATCTCAAAAACTAAACTAGTTAAGAATTAAAAATTTTGGTATATTATGTATATAGATAGTGATATAGATAGTGTATTCAAACAACAAATACTAAAAACACCGATTTATAATATGGTTTGTAAGTTGTGACCAAAACAAACGAGCATTTTTTCCCCATATGCTAATTTAGTACTTTCTATGAACTAAGATATCTAAATATGTATCTAGTTTAAAAAAATGATTTGGTCACATGTACAGAACCCTAAAAGAGCGAGGCCCGACTCGCACTTGGCCAATTTTTATGTATGTCCACCGATAACTCGAAAACGCCTGAACCGAGTCGGGAAATTCTTTTTTTGTTTATATAATATACTAGTGGTTCGCCCCGAACTGAGACCTCGCGGTAACGGTTTCCCATGATTATTCATTCAATCGATACATGACGACCAAAACTGACATTATTATTATTATGTCCGTTTTCACCAAACATACCTAAATCATCCCCTATGTAGGAGTCTCTTTACGTAGGTAGCTCCAAAACACAATTCTAAGTCCTAACATCCGTCCCCATGTCCTTTTAGGTGTCCCGTACAGGATCGTGATAAAGAAGTTGACAGTAATCATCACATATCTTATCATAGGTAGCCCGCAAAGGTTAGGGAACGTCAGTGAAAACATTGAATTATTATGTAGGTACAAACGAGTGAAAACGGGTTAGGGGCATCTGTACAAATTGTCATCTATCGACGCGAATAGAAAATATACAAAATGATATTTAACTAAAGAATAATTTTAATTGAATAATATGTTATTATATTATGTACCTAAATAATAATGGTCGACGCAAAACTGTTTTTGGGATAAATCGTAGTCGTAACTCCTAGTTCAATGGAATAGTTAATGACTGCGCCATCTATTAGCATTATTGTGAAGCTATGTGAAATTTACTGATGCTCATTAAAAATTAAATAATCTCGTTTCTTTATAATATTCATATAATTTTAGTATTTGTTGTTCAAGTACAGGATACAAGTGAAGTAAGAAAATAAGTACAACTTGAAAATATATAGAAAATTTTCCCAGAGAGCGTCTTCAAGCGAGCGTATTAAATCGCCACTTTGGAAGCCCCCCATTTCGTCAATTTTAGGAAAAAAATAAAAAAAAAATACGGTTGTACTCTGTTCCAAATTGTCTTCAAAATGATACACAGAAAACCTATGAATCGCAAATAAAAAAAAAATTTCTTCGCATTCGCTTCTATGAGAGCCCCCCTGAAATAAAGATTTTTATAACTTTTTAAGCCATTTTCGGCTGCAGGCCATCGGTTTACATATTATATCTAAAGGACATGGCCAAAAAAGTACATTCCACGTACACATACATAGTAATATTTTTTGAATATCTAAAATAGAAAGATGGATTAATACGTAGTATTTAACCTCTCTGAACTTGTCAGTTTTGATTTCAAAATAATAAGGAATACAAGATGAATTCGTCAACTTCCGCCATACTGTACCATAGACAATTAATAATAAATAAAATAATGAACGTTCCTCACCATGTGTATTGCTGTGGACACGTTATTTGAATGACAAATGCTTTTATTAGGAACATTTTATTCATATCGAAACTGATAATTGATATATTAATTGTTAATACGTAATTACGTAAGATAGTTTTTTTTATATTTCACTGAAAAATAATTGTAAACACACATTCCGCAACATAATACATAAAACGGAACGCGTTTACGTGTTTGACAATGTGTCAAAGTCTATGTCAAACGTCAATGCTAGGATAATGTTATTTGACTGCTTAAGGACTGCATTGCCCAGCCGTTTCTTCCTTGCGCTTGCGTCCATTGTAGGTGTCTACTGTGTTTGTGTTTTTGCGATTATTTTCTAATATTTTTGACTCCTGCTTATCTCTACGGACTGATACCTTCTACCACTCGATTATTTTGCGATATACCTAATTGCATTTTGGATTTGTTTTATGATCATTATGAAGTGCATCATCTGTGGAGTAGCTATGCAAAGGTTGTAAAGGCATCTCATATCCTCGCTTTCTGCACACTATCAAACAAGACCTTCACGTTGGATAAAATATGCTCAATGTGTTTGAAGGGTAGGGTATGAAGTTGGAGTAGAAAAAACTTAATCTGATTTATTTTTATATATAGCACGCGATATTAACATTACGCATCATATTCTCTGTGTGACAAGTTCTGCGAGTTTTTTATTTATAGCAATGTAATGTGCCTATAATCACGAATTTATACCACCAAAAATCATTGATGTACACTAAGTTCGAACGCCAATAGAAAAATTGGCCATGTCTTTTGAAGTAATTACGTTCAGTAATTCAAAAGTTATAAGGCTCTGACAGACGGACGGACGGACGGACGGACGGACGGACGGACGGACGGACAAGTGCAAATCGCTCTTGTAAACTCAGAGACCTCGCTTCGCTCGGTCAATAAAGGTATACTCCCCAGGTGGTCCCATATAAATTTTATCGAAATCGGTCTAGCGGTTTTTAAAATATCAACAATAAATTATATACTTTGAATAGTGTGTGTGTGTAATGTAGTAAAGCGGGAGTTTGAAGTCGGAACGAGTTTTATTTCTGTATTTCTGGGATTATTTCCTTCAAATCTTAGAACTTAGGAATCCTTTATCTGTCTTTGAAGTTTTATTTTCTCCAAATCTCTCAGTCCACTGGTTTTGGCTGTGCGTCGTCCGACATACTATCACTTGCTAAGTATACTGTTATATAATAACAGTATAGAATACTGTTATATAATAACAGTATAGAAAGAAAAAAATAGTAATTTAAAAACCTTACGTTTACCTTTCGTTTATTTGAATAAAACTCGGCTTCCACATCTCCAATATTTAAATGAGGGTAGAAATAAAACCGTGGACACTCGGAAACTTTTCAATTTAGCCGCGGACACGGAATATATTACGAAGCGTCAAGATAGATATTAATAAATGCGAAATTAAAAACAAACCGTTGGGACAGCGGGAGGAAACTTTTGAAAATTACCGCAATATATTCAAAAAATTTAAAAATGTCGCGTCGAGCTGTCACTTAAGAAGATGGTGGCAAGAAATAATTATGTGTTTAACGCAAACTTGCTTTTCCCTAAAGGTATTTGAATAATACACTAATTATCATTTCCTAATCATGTACAATTTTTATTGATAAAGAGAAAGAATTTTTCATCTCCCCATCTCGGAAAGAGTATTTTTGCTCTTCGATATCGGAGTGCAAAAGCCGTTTTTATCCTCTAGAGGATAAAGTAAATTGAATTTAGAACATCGTGTGCACTAAGTTTGTGAATTCAAAACATCATTAAACCTATTTACTTCTACCTCCATGGTGCCGAATTTATCATACAACCTTTTTTAATTTATTAAAAACTCAGACTTGGAACCTTCTTGGTGTACTTTTTTTTAATTTGCTTTGCGCGCGCCATTTTCTTTTCACGTCATATTGTTTGAATGGGGAGATGAAAAATTACGTGTTGCACTCGAGTGCAAAGATTTTTCACCTCGTGCTCTTTTGATTCCCTCGCTAACGCTCAGGATTCTAATTTTTGAATCACTCGCTGCGCTCGTGATTCAATTTTAGAATCCTTCGCTTGCTCGGTCATCAAAACTGAGCACGCGGTTAAAAAGCAACTTTGCACTCTTGTATAACAAATAACTATTTCTTTATCTATAACAATGTAGTAGGTAGAATTGCCGGGAAGCGAAGTGTTGGCAGACCCCCCACCAGGTGGACCGACGACATCAAGCGAGTCGCAGGGAGCCGCTGGATTCAGGCGGCGCAAGACCGAGGCCTGTGGAAGTCCATGCAAGAGACCTTTGTCCAGCAGTGGACGTCTATCGGTTGATAAAGAAGAAGAAGAAGAAGAAGGTAGAATTACAAAAAGAATACAAAATCTGCGTTTATATCATTAAAATAAAATCCCTTCTTTAATAATTCGGACATCTTAAATCTTTAAAAAAGTAGGTATACAGTGCTTACACCTAATTAGCATTTACAGTTGACCCGTTCAATTAATTAATGCTAAGGGTTACGCAAATTTTTTACTGATAATCTTTGATACAATACGATTATGAACGTATGAAGTTTTCTTATCTATAATTAGAAGTCTGTTCACATGATAACGTTAATCTCATTCCAAACGAGAAAAACAACCGAAAAGTTATCAGTTCATCCTCTCACCGAGAGAGGTCTCTAGTCTCCACTGATTACCGCGGCGACCCCAGCGCAATTAGCATAGCCTTTGATTCCGGCTCAAGTAAGCTTTTTTGTTAAATCTCCTTAATTTCCTCGGCGAATTTGCGAGACATGAAATTTTCCTCTTTGGGAACGGTTCAGAAATCATGAATATGTACATTAGTTTAGTGGGTTTCAAAGCAACTTCGCTGTTTTACCACAACGACTCAAACCTGCCCTAAACAGACTTGCTAAAGTAAAGGTTTCGGCTCCTCGCTCACAGTAAACTGTTTACTGTTTTCAGCTTAAAAATTATAGTAGGATGGCAATATTTTATTTTAAACAGTTATTAAGCTATTGCATAGCTTTTATCGCGGGCTTTGAACTAGGACAAACAGTTTGAGCGCGGCGACCGAATCAAGAAATTCCGTAACGAAAAAACCTAACACCGTCGTTCAGTAAGCGTTCAACATTTTAGAGGTTCTCAAGTAGCTCTATTTGGCGCAGTGGGCGAGCGGCCGCTTTCTTTACCGTATGGTGTATGATTCGAATCTCACTCGCGAAGTAGTGACAGTTCGCTTTTCTTGTTTGTTTGTTTTTAATTTTTTTTGCATAATTTTTATAATGCAAAAAAAATATTGCATAAATATTATAATTGCATAAGTTGATAAAAAATGCTATGCAATAGCTTTACCGCGGCAGTCCCCGAGTGCCACTTAATTTTTTGTTTCTTTTATAATGTAACATTAATTAAACTGGCTACGAATGGGAGTTACCTACTCGTGTGTGAGGAATGTGTAAAGATTGACAAAGCTCGACAGTATTAGAATGCTCAACGTAACATACTTAAATCTTAATAATAATAACTTCCTTCCGTCCTTGCTCAAGGTGTTCTAAAGACCACAACATATCTATTTCTCGTTAGTGATTGCTTTAATCTCGTACCAACAATTTTAAAAGAGGGGTGGACGCTGGTCTTGCCGCAACTTTATATAAAGACAACTAGACAGACTTTTGGCCAAAATTTGCATATTTCTGGATTCACTAAAACCAACAGGTCGAAGCGGTGCTGGCTCAATGGATATACCTATAGTAATTTTAGTAACAAGTCCGAAGATTTACAAGATATGGTATAACGGATGAATTGGATGCAGGGCTTTGCCCATTTGTAAGACAGCACGGACGTTTATTTTAGATTTTATTTCAGATTCAGATTTTATTTGCTTAATCTTAAATGGATAAAAACGTTTTACCCAAGTGGCATGCAAATATTTAAAATTAAAACAATAATATTCATAACTAATTTGAATTCTAAGAATAAAATGAATAGGTAAATACATTTATTCCCAATTATAAATCATTAAAATGAAAGTTAAATTTAAAATTTGATTGAGATAAATGATAGCAGACTTAATAATGAAGTATACCTAGCGTGAAAACTAGCTACACAAAATAACTACTTACATAAAAAAATAATTAGAATAAGTTGCAAAGCCTATCAAATATAATAAAAAAAAATAAAACTTAAAGATTAACAAAAAAGGTAGGATTTACAAAAGCAAACTTAATGCAAATCTAAAGACATTAGCGCGTTAGATAAGCAACGGGATTAAACGTCTTTATTGTAAGCGGTCTATGCTAATCATTGCGTTAATTGTTGCCAGTCACTTCGATACGCGTAATTTCTACATTTTCTTTTGTGTGTTCCCTGGTAACTGACTAGAAGCAGACACTAACTACCTTAGTCAGGACTCCTCTCAAATGAAATGGGGGCCGTATTCCTCCACGCTGGCCAAGAGCTGGATTACTGTAAACTTCACACACCTTTGAGATTATTTTGGAAATTCTCTCAGGCGTGCAGACCTTAACTCTACTTATGACAAAGCCTCTCTTAGGTTTTTTGAAACTAAAGAGATTGTTCATAAAAAATCACACAACACACATGATTTTTATCGGTGCTATAAAGTACAAAACAAAATTGAGTTATGTTAACAATCTTCAAAATAGATTTATTGTCAACTAGATCCACGTCCGCGTTAAATTCAAACATTCAATGAGAACTCTTTAATTTGTCGGGATAAATAAATGTAGCCTGTGTTAATCCTGGATATGGCTATCTTCATTCCAAATTTCAGCTAAATCGGTTCATTCGTTGTGGCGCGAAAGAGTAACAAACATTCATCCATAAATCGATCCATACATTCATCCTCACAAACTTTCGCATTTATAATATTAATAGGATAGATATTAGTCTAACCAATGGTATTATGAACATTTTTTACGATTTTATTTAATACTTAGGTACTAGAAATACTTCTAATATTACTTCCATTGTGTATGCAATCACCTGTTTTGCAGCAAAACAGGGGAACTTATTTACAAGTTGCAGATAATTTTCCCCTTAAAAGCTAGTTACATAGGTATTTACCACCAGATTCATCTTATGATTTCACCCAGAGCAGCAAAACAAGACGCTTTCATTTTGACGTTTGAAATCGAAGGCGATTGCTCACGATGTAGTCGAAGACGAGCCAAAAATGTCTTGCAGAATACCAATTACCATAGGTACTTTTATGTCAAAATTGAGTTTCCTACATCTAACACCCTCGCTCATGGAGCGCTAGTGTGGCAACGGCGATACCAAATTTGCAACATCTAAAGAAACATTCGATGCGCAACCGATGTAAATTGTATTTTACTTAAGAGAATCGCATAGCAGGATCTAGCCACAACGGTACCCCACCCTCGCGCATTTTATCAATAACCGCGACCAGAAAAACGAACGCATTGATAATAATAAAAGGCCAGCAATAACAATAAAACATAACGGGCATTGAAGTCGTCCGGACTCTATAAATTTCCTTTATTTTCTTACCCTGGCCGATGTCCAGGGTAAAGTATCCAGGGTGCATAACAAGTAGCTGTCTAATTCTGGACCAAGATGGATTGGGCGCGTAATTTATCACGTATCGGCCGCTTTTGTTTGGGATCCTGTTTATTGAATAACATATATTTTCCGTTTACTTCGCCGAGTTGTACCTTATTGAAAACTTCCTGAATCATTCTTTGTAATGTTATTGGAATTCTGTTTCGATTGAAGAGTTTTTTATTCATAAATGTATCGGGTTTTATTTTTATTTTTGCTAGTTTTCTCAACAAATACAGAGCTTTCTGAAAATTTTATTCAAAACTAGCTGATGCCCACGACTTCATCCGCGTGGATTTATTTATCTCTCATTGATTTTCCGGGATAAAAAGTAGCCTATGTCACTCTCCAGGTCCTCAACTACCTACCCGTGCAAAAATCACGTCGATCCGTAGCTTTGTTGCGGCGTGATTGAAGGACAAACCAACAAACCAACAAAACAACAAACCAACCTAATATGATGATTCAAAACAACTTTTAAATTTATTTATTTTTAATATAAAGAAAAACAAATACAAATGCAAAACAGTATTAATTCTCTTTTATTTTCATTATTTGGTTATTTATTTGAATAAAATAGATTTTATTTTGTTCTATAGGTAACACATGCCAAAAATTTTACTTCCAAATACATTTTTATAGGTAGATCTACATATTATTGTGAATTAATTAGCTCGACAAACTTAATATTGCTTATTTTTCACAAGATGTCGCATAATACTTAACTGTATTTTTCTTCATTGTAGAAACATGAAACATTTTAATTAATTACTATAATATCTTGATTTGTGAATCAGAATATTAGAAGTCAAATATAGAATTTATTGAGATAATATAAAGGCGTTCCTAAATAATATTATATATATACTTACATTTTGTATCTGTACCTAAAGATAGGTACAGATACAAAAAATGCTTTGATCAACGGAGCGTAATCCCCAAGCTCTCGCTATCGCTGAGTAAATAACCTTTCGGTCCCTGTAAACTATTCGCGTTTGAAGTCTCCTGACTTTTGCACTTTTATTGGAAATTTAAAGTAAAATAATACATCTAAATGTTATGATAAAGATCTGCCATTTTTGTAAACGTTTCTACGTTATTTTCTTATGATTTTTAGTTTAGAATACATTCAGTATTGATTATTGAATAATTGATCTATCATTGATTTAAAATGAGAACTAAGATTATATTTTAATTCATATAAACAAACCATATTTTTTTTTAATTAATGTCATCTTAAATTTTACAAGTAGGTAGCTACTTAAATTACAGATGGTTGAACCATGTTATCAATGCACCTGATTTTTTCGAACATGAATAATTGTAAAATGATCTGTAAAAAATGGTCTGTAATGAAGTCTTAACTATTATCAACATATTTTGAAATCATCAAAATCTCATCGGCAGAATATTTAAATCAACAAAATCTGCAGCTAAACCAAAACCACCCTTTTAATTAAAGCAAACGACGTGCAAACTGTAGCGGCGCGAGCTACCGATGTATTTTCCTTTATCAAGTCATTCTTTCTTTAATCTCCGCGCACTGTTGCCAAATTTTCCTAAGAAAACCTCGGCAAAACCTCATTACTGCAGGTCATCAGTATGCATAATTAATGAGGTGAGCGCCATCTAGCGGCGTGCGGCAGAACTACATAATGGTACGGACTACAGAAAATATTACGTAAGATTGATTACAACCCTCGCATGAATGATGGCTAACGCAAATGAGTCGAGTAATTTTGTTTTAATAATAATAATATTTGGTTTATTGTTATTTACCGAACATTATGAAAAAGGTTGTAACAATGTATTTATTTGAGTAATCTTCAAAGATTCATGATGCTTCATGATATTTAAAGGTACCTATGCCGCATTTTATCGAATTTTAGGTTTTGCCGGATATAAAAATATTTATTAATGTTAACTTTAACCCAGCTTAATATAATTTTGCCATCATAGTATTCTGGCTTATAATTTGTCCAATATCACATTTTAAAAGATTTTTATGGCCGTTTCTAACTGTTCATTTTTATCATTAATTGATCTTTTTTAAACTGCTTTCTGTACCAAATTATATAAGTACTAAGTACTTAGTTATTTCATTTTATAAGTAGGTAGTAGATAGCCGTTTTATGAATTGATTTTATCGCCCGCCTTGAAATACCCTGAATACTATTTTTTACATGGATATCAAATTATAAAACAAACAAAACATTTACAGATTTACTCCCTTGTCCCCAAGAAAGCATAATTAAATCGCAAATTTATCATAACGACGACATAACTGCGGCCATTATTGCAATGTTGCTACAGTGTCTCCCTTCGTCTTCAACAAAGGTAATAATTAAATGCACTTCTTCAAATACACATGCAACCGTGTAGACTACAAATAAGATTCATGTTACCGTGGCAACTTGAAAATCGAATGTAATATAAGTTGGTCGGCTGTCTACATAAGGGGACTATAAGTAACAGGCGAGAGATGTCGCTAGTAGTCGATTTATCACCGCTCTTGTGACAAGTGGCCTGTCGACGACAGACTCCAAGAAGATGCTTTTTACTATCCACCTACAAGTTTCGGGGTTTGGTCGCGCATAATTTTAGAGATCGCGACTGTATAAAGCAAGAGTCGAGGGGATTAAGTTGGGTCTGACTCTGGAGTCTATAAAATTATATGCAGACACATAACTTGAAGGTTCTTTTGACTGTGTGTTACAGGCATTTTTTATTGGTAGAAGTTTTGCGCAAGGACTTTCATTTAAGATTGAGTTTTTCAAAATCAAAATTAGAATGAGATTGATTTGGTACTTTCTTTCATGTTTCAAGGATTCGGCTGTTAAATTTATGTAGACCAATAGGTTTAAAGAGTTATTCTCAAATGCAGATAAAAGAGAATTTATAGACTGACCTGTTATTTCATACTTCATACTAATTTTAAAAATGCGAAAGTGTGTTTGTTTGTTGGTTTGACCTTCAAACACGCCGTAAAAGAGCTACGGATTGACGTGATTTTTTGCATGGCTATAGTTGAGGACCTGGCGAGTGGCAGGCTACATTTTATCCTGGAAAATCAGAGTCCCCAAAGGATTTTGACAACACTAATTTTAAAAATGCGAAAGTGTGTTTGTTTGTTGGTTTGTCCTTCAAACACGCCGTAAAAGAGCTACGAATTGACGTGATTTTTGCATGGGTATAGTTGAGGACCTGGCGAGTGACAGGCTACATTTTATCCTGGAAAATCAGAGTCCCCAAAGGATTTGAAAACTAAATCCACGCTGACGAAATCGCGGGCATCAGCTATTTACAAATAAATAAATTCCCATATGATTACATGAAATAAATAAATTTGAATTTGATCATTTATACATACAGTAACACTTTTAACTCAAAATACCTACCTATCATCTGGTACCTACGTCACAGCCACCGCGATCTCATCTCATTGAGATACGGTGACCTGGGGAAAATCGCGGTGCCACCCATATTACCATCCCCCCCCCCCCACACCAGCGGCAGACCTCCCCCCCCCCCTCCATTAATGTAATTGCGCCACCAGTGGCCGCACTTATGCTGGCAAATTAATTAACTTTATCAGACCGGCCGTGCGGAGAGATTTTATTGCAGTTTCACTTAACAAAAGAGATTTGTGATGGTGACTGTTGTTATTTTGTTATCCTCTTAAACGAATTCAGGCTTACATAGTTTTCCTTTATTGCTTACCTACCTACATTTGCTGTTGACTTCGATACTTCCGATCTAAAACTATAATGCTTTTAAACTCAAACTAAGCTTATTTAGACAGCAATATACTAATGATTGTCAAATTCAAATCAAAAATTATTTCAGTACTTGCTGATGCCCGCGACTTCGTCCGTATGGAATTAGTTTTAAAATCCCTCGGAAACTCTGATTTTCCGGGATAAAAAGTAGCCTGTCACTTGCCAGGTCCTCAACTATACCTACCCATGCAAAAAATCACGTCAATCCGTAGCTCTGTTACGGCGTGAGTGAAGGACAAATCAACAAACATTTTCGCATTTATAATACATATTAGTATGATTTCTTGTAGGCCAACCTGTGTCTCTTATGATCAATAGGTACTGTACCACCAAAACTTAACATTGGTAAACTTTTTACATAAAAAATACTTACGTAAGCATGGCCGTAAAATTCGTCTTTAACTTGGTAACAAGCACTGAATAGTAACAAGTATATTTACGTCTCAGTATCGCCATTTTTTTTGTAGAATGTAAATGAATTTGCAAAAGTACATAATATGAATCTCGTATTGCAAAATGAAATATGTAATGTAATGGCACTTCATAGCTTCATAGCTGGTGGATGGAGTGGTGCTGATATCTTTTTTTTCTAATTTCAATGGAAATTATAGGTATCTATGGGTTTCAAATTTCATCGAATTTGGGCTCGTTTGAAAGAAAGAAAGAAAATTCATTTATTCATTAATGGTGCCACAGACCAAAAAAATATACAAAATAAATGTAACATTACTTATTGCCGTGACACCACCCAGAAAGGGTGCACAACTCAGCTTTGACTTATCTAAGGAGCCCAAATTCGTAAATAGCATTTTATTTTGTTCTTTTTTGGTTTTAAAGCTTGATGTAGGTACCTTCTTTATTTTTGTGCAGAAGAAGCCATGAATTGTGCTATTTATGAGAGTTCAGTGTAATTATTCGTCTAAAATCTAAATTCACGAGGTTTTTGCGAGAATATCCTGGTAAAGGAAAACTTGTAAAGTAGAGCCACTAAACTGTTGAGCTCGGGGTAGCTACCTCCCGGAGGGGCGTGGATGGTGAAGCAAAACCGCGGGCTTCCATTAGCGTTTGCCGAGGTCCATTGTTTGCTTTTTCGCCTCTTTCAGCGTCGCGTTCTTGCCCGTTAGGTATCCGAAAATCAACATCATCAACTTCAACTCATTCAACTTCGACTAAGCAAAGCCTTTTTATAATAATAAGCTGAAATGGTAGGCTATTGGAATTTGTTTAAGCTTTGATAAATTTCGTAACTGAAAGATGGAAAAACGGATGGATGGATGGATGGATGTCAGTTTTCTGTAAAAGTTTTTGACGTGATAACGTCTTATAAATCGATGAACACCGGCTGCACGCACGAAAAAGTGTCACGTTCCGCCTGAGCCTGTGCGTGCAAGCGAGAGCGCGGAACAAGCGATAGAGAGGCACGATCGGCCCAAGCGTTGGCTTGTGCCGCCCCCAGTCATCGTCAATGTTTCTATAAGACGTTATCACGTAAAACTATCGTCCGTAAACCGACTTTACAGACAACCAATTTTTTTGTTACTCTATTCAGCTGAGGGAAACTGGGAAAACTTTGTTAAATCTGCATAAACATATCAAATTCGAAAACCATCGAAACCATCTTCCACCGTTTTAAAGCGAATTACCTATCTGTGTTACCTTCTAGTACCTACCTATGATTGTGAGAACGATCGTTAGAAGACTATAACCTTTCCATCACCATCACCACTAGGTGGACCGACGACATCAAACGAGTTGGAGGGAGCCGCTGGATTCAGGCGGCGCAAGACTGAATTCTGTGGAGGTCCATGCAGGAGACCTTTGTCCAGGAGTGGAGGTCTATCGTTTGATAAAGAAAAATGAATCTACCTTTGAAAATTCGCAAACCTTCAGCAATATACCTAACAATACCAACCCCTTTCCAGCAATACGTGTGGGAAAACAGAAATCAATTTTTTTTAATCCAGAACAAAGTAGGTACTCAGTATATCGATGGGTCCTATGTATAAGGGCCAAAGTGCAAAATCGTAACTTTTCAGTAGAGGCTCTCAGTTTCAATTTGATATATTTCTTACATGCTACAACTGAATTTTATGAAACTTTGCATATTTGCTATTACACCTATGGCCGTTATTTGAGCTATAATATTTTTTAAATATATATTTTAGTTTTTTAATTATTGCACATATGCCCATATTCGTCAATTTATTAGTATTTTTACTCTGCCAAAAAAACTAGTAAAAAGGCCAAAGTGCCATTTTGGATATTTTCAAATTTTATATTTTCTGGATTTTTATAGCCCCAATTTTATATTGATGGATTAAAATATAGTAAATCATCAAAAAGAACACAAATTATGTGACTGTTTTGGGAATAAGTCACATTGTTACTTATACGTTATCTTACTTGGTAAGATAATGTTCTGAACTCCCAGTTAGACCCTAAAAATAATAAAACTATTAAAATTATTATATAAAGTTGTCATACAGCTGCGAATTTCTCTTCATAATCTAAACACATCAAAAGTGTCTAGGTATCAACATATATTTTTGCAATAACTTTTCTCCTGATTGATATTAATTAAAATTTTCTTTAAGGATTCATCAAATAAAGTGTTTTTGTTTGTCACAGTAACGATAAACCAAGTCACCTTTGCATTAATAAAGAAATTTGCCATTTTCCTAATAAAGGGATTTTTGACATTTGAACCACTAACATTAAAGTTCGAAAAAAAGACTGAAATAACAGTTTTCTTTAAAATTTTATTGGGTAACTTAAACAATTAATAATCCGTGTTTCTACCGCGAACACTAACAACACAAGAACATCGGTTTGGCATACTCAAAATGAGTTCATCCAAATCACGCTGTGGAATGGCCGCCCATGTTCGTTGCAACAACAAAAAAAGGTCTTCTTGCCACTGGATACCCTCCATATTCGGCAGAGCTCTTCTCTGTAGCATATCCCATGCATGCTCAATCGGGTTCAAGTCTGGCGACTGAGCAGGCCAGGGCAGGACATTGATGTTAGCTGCGGCGAGAGTCTGTCTTACAACTCTTGCGGTGTGCGGTCGTGCATTATCATGCATTAACTGAAATAAGGGACCGATTTGCACTTGTAGAGGAACGATGACGTCTGATACAATCGTCTCAGCATAAATTTGAGCGTTGAGGTTGCCTCTGATCCAAATCAACTCAGTTCTTCCGCCGATCCAAATACCCGCCCATACCATGATGGTTCCACCACTATAAGGATGGACTTCCTGGCAGGATTTTAATCGCTGATTATGAAATTATGAAATGCACCAAAAAGGATCCATATAAATTTATAAAATCATAAATTTATTACAAAGCCACATCTCAATCTCAAGAAATCCGCATAAAAATGCTTGATCCCTAGACACTTTTGATGTGTGTATATAAATAAAAATGAATGTTGGTAAGCGCATAACTCAAGAATGGATGGACGAATTCGGTTAATTTATTTTTTCGTATGTTCCTTAAGGTCCACGGAAGGTTTTAATACTTAATAATAAAAAAAAAACAAAAAAAAAAATTATAATAGATAAGTTGGCGGTACGAAGTTCGCCGTGTCAGCTAGTAAATAATAAAATAAAGTAAATAATTATGTAATATGGCTCATTTCTATTTAATGTAAATCTACATTAAATCTTACATCTATGTAAATAAATAAAACGTAATAATATTACGAGTAAATATTAATAAGTTGTACATGGAAAATTGCAACCAAGAGGAAATCTGTCAACAGCTGTCAACTGCAAAAATTGTGATTTATTTACTGTTTATTTCCATAATATTTTGATGCCAATACGTTTGCCTGTGATTTGTGGACTTAATTTCATATAATATTAAATATGTCGTGTTCAACCAGAGGATAAGTAGCTTGAAAGGGCTGATAACGAACTTTACTACAGAAGTTTTATTTGAAGGATCCACGCAGGACAATGAGGCAGCATCTTCAGTATAACGGAATCCTCGGTACAAAGAAGCTCGAAGACAAATAAAGGTGTAAACCAAGTGCTTGATACCTCAAGGTCAAGAAAGTTTACGCTGTTAAATTGTGAAGTGTGGATTGTATTTTGTGATTGTATTTTTTCTTATTTTTAGATTTTATTTGTATAAGTATATAAATCATATGTGTTATTATGGTGCCAAGCCACTTGTTCTAGGTTGAGACAGCCGGGGTTTTTATGTCGCAGGATAGCGTGCGTTGTGATCAGTGTTCCCAGCCTCGGTATTTTAAAAATAGTAAAGGTTTAAAAATGCATGTAGGTAGAGTTCACAAATCGTCATTTGCGCCATCGATACCTCCCATTTCATTTTCTTCCCTTCCAATTAATGGATGTGTTGATAACCTCTGCGAATCATTAAGTACTTTTAAGAATTCCATCCCATTAATCAGACGCATTCCTCGAGGATCACGCCATTCAGTTTCATGTTCGTTAAAAAAAACCATAGATAATGTCATCACTCATAACACCTGCCGAAGCTGGGAGCTGCTCACTTTCGCGTACCGCACGCTACATGCGGATAAGAGTCAAAACCTCTCCCTTACACAGAAAATAAAAAATAACTGCACATTAAATGACAGCAACATTTATAATACTACCATACAGTTAAATCCACTACACGTGACACATACACAATCTCATCCATATTTGAAACACAATTATGATAAAAAAAAAATATTGAAAACAAAATAAGCGACGGCGACCTTAAGGGAGCGGCTCGACTTTTATTCTCCAGTGACACAATTGCCCCTGATACAACGGAGACTCTGGAAGCACTGCGTTCTAAACACCCATCTCCTTCTCCTGATTCCTCTTTTCCAGACCCACCGACAAATAGCGATTTTATTTTTCAGGCCACTACAAATGACGTGCTAGGAGCTCTGATGTCTTTCAGAAGTGGTTCCGCTGCAGGGCTCGATGGTTTGTCACCACAGCACTTTAAAGACTTAGTTTGTGGTGCAAACGTTGACGTAGGTGGTACCCTTCTGAAATCGATCACTGATCTGGTGAACCTGATGCTATCTGGACGAGTACCCCATGAAATAACTAAAACCTTATATGGAGCAAATTTATGTGCCCTAAAAAAAAAGGATGGTGGTATTCGTCCCATAGCAGTGGGTTCAACGATTCGGCGCGTCGTTTCCAAAATTTGCTGTAAAAAAATTCTTCCTTTAATATCTTCTAATTTTGTCCCAATTCAGTTAGGCTTTGGGGTAAAGGGGGGATGCGAAGCAGCTGTTCACGCTGCTCGCACATTCCTCCTTAACTCCCGGGAGGAGGTACTCCTTAAAATTGATGTGAAGAATGCCTTCAATTCAGTGGATCGGGGGGTCCTCCTCTCAGAAGTAAAAAATAAATTTCCACAGTTTTTCCCATACTTGGCGCAGTGCTACCGGGAACCTTCAAAGCTCGTACACAAAAAGAATGTTCTGAGCTCCGCTGTCGGCTGTCAGCAGGGGGATCCGCTTGGACCAGTTATTTTTAGTTTGGCCATACACCCTATAATTTCGGTTCTAAATTCCAAATTCAATGTTTGGTATTTGGATGATGGAACCTTGGGCGGCGAAGTGAGTTCGGTTTTGGAGGATTTGGAAATAATTATATCAAAATTTAAAACTATTGGCTTGGAACTTAACTTTGATAAATGTGAAATTTATATTCCAAATTCTTTTTCGGCCGAATCCAAACTGCACATATTAAATAAATTCAATATTTTAGCTCCGGGTATTAAAATTTTAAACGATGAGTCACTTCGCCTCTTAAGAGCACCTTGCTAGAGGCCTCAGTTCCTCAATTTTTTACTGACTTAATTTCTAAATTCAAAAACACTTCCCATCATCTGTTAGATATTAATCCTCATATGGCAATGACCATCATTCGATTCTGCTTATTTGTTCCAAAATTTACTTATTTCGTTAGATGTTCACCTCTTTGGAAATTTAATAATTTATTGGAAAATTTGGATAATTTTATACAAAATATTCTATCTGACATCTTAAATTGTCCGATAGATGATCAAGTATGGGCCCAGGCTTCTCTTCCGATCAGGTATGGAGGTCTGGGAATCCGCAAAATTTTTAGTGTCTCTCTGCCAGCTTTTCTTTCCTCTGCTTATAGTACACACACTCTCTTTGAAAAAATTATATCCCAGTCTTTGGGATCAATTGAGGTGTCGTACTTGGCAGAGGCAAGAAATGGATGGTCAGCGATTAGCCCAAATCAATTGCCGGTTTCTCTTCCTTCCCAGAGACAGTGGGATGACATTATTTGTAAAAAAACTTTCGACGCAATGTTAATGCAAGCAAATTCTAAAGACCGTGCTCGTCTTCTCGCTGTCTCTGCGAAAGAATCCGGACACTGGCTCCATGCTATCCCTTCTGCTAATCTGGGCACTCTTTTAGACCACGCCACTCTTGCAGTGGTAGTTGGTCTTAGGCTTGGCGCCAAAATAACCCAGCCTCACCGTTGCCACTGCGGTGACCGCGTCGACACTTACGGTCATCACGGGCTCTCCTGTTCGAAGAGCGCTGGTCGTTTCTCCCGCCACAATGCCCTCAACGACATCATCCGCAGGTCTCTTGCTACTGCTCACGTGCCAGCTGTATTAGAACCTATTGGTTTGGCACGTAGTGATGGCAAGAGACCTGATGGTATGACGCTTGTTCCTTGGAGGACAGGGAGGTCGCTTGTGTGGGATGCCACCTGTGTAGATACTCTCGCTGCTTCCCACATCCATGCGACCTCCTCTGTGGCGGGTGCAGCGGCTACTAACGCCGAACAGGCTAAGAGGCGCAAATATGAAAAACTTGACAGTGGTTTCATATTTGCGCCTTTTGGTGTAGAGACCCTGGGGCCGTGGGGCCCGGAGGCTCGCGCACTTTTTTTAGAGATATCAAAAAGAGTGATCGAGTCTACCGGGGATCCAAGAGCTGGCAGCTACCTTGGCCAAAGGATTAGCTTGGCCATCCAAAGAGGTAATGCTGCCAGCATCTTGGGTACTATGCCACACTGCGGTGGCTTGGATGGGGTTTTAGATTTTAATTAGTTTTTATTTTAGTTTTAATTTTAGAATTAAATTTAGGTTTATTATAGTATTGTATATATGAAATTTTTTGAATTTTTTAGAATAATTATAAATATATATATAAATATTAAAATTATTTGACTATTTTTTAGATTTTTTTTCTGAAAAATAATCAAAACTTATATTTTTGAAGACTAGCTGATGACCGCGACTTCGTCCGCGTGGATTTAGTTTTTAAAAATCCGCGGGAACTCTTTGATTTTCCGGGATGCCTATGTCACCCTCCAGGTTCTCAACTATACCTATCAAATAATCACGTTAATCCGTAGCTTTGTTGCAGCGTGATTGACGGACAAACCAACAAACAAACACAATTTTGCATTTATAATATGTATTTGTAAGGAAGAATTACTACTACGATAGTAAAGGCGATCTAATTAAATTTAGAACACAAAAGCTACTATTGACTTAAATAATAATAAGACTTAAATATGATAGTTGGATAATATATTCCTTCGGAGACTTTTTGTAGAGAATAATGAGTACTTTAATTATGTAGTACATAATTTTTATGTATCATCAATAGTTTTCTCAGCACACGCCAAATAATGCAATTTATAGGCAAATTTTCTACTTTGGGTTACATTATTGCAATTTTCTTAAGGATTTCTAACTTTTTTGAAAATAAATTGTAGCCTTTGTTACTTCCTGATAACTTAGCTTTCTATTGGTGAAAAAATGGTTAAAATCGGTCCAGTAGTTACAGAGCCTATTCGGTACAAACAAACAAACAAACAAAAAATCTTTCCTCTTTATAATATTAGTATATAGATCAATAAATAATCAATAATGTAATATCCTTTCTCAAATCTTATATATTGAATGTTAACGTAAGTACTTAAAATCAAATATTTTTTATTTTACCAAGACTATTTGCAATCAAAGTAAAAAAATATTCATATAAATCAAAAATAATATCAAATAATAAACATTTACTCATCGTCATCATTATTACTCTGCAATCTTTGAAATATTATCATTACATGGTACCAAATTTTAATATATAACATCAATCAGACATGATTATCAAAGTTTTCTTTAATTTTCGGCGTTATATTAACGTATTTATAAGAATGACAAACATAACATTGGCCTTTTTTAGGTTGGTAAAATGGCAAACAGGCGGGATATCACCACGAATATGTCTCAAACAACCATTTGGCCCTTGTACGTTTAAAAGTGTGCTACTTGAGCCCTTTTACTGCAATAAAAAATAGTACTTCTACCAATAAATATGAGTTTTTTTTAGTGCATGTTATTAATTATAGTAAAAGGAAGCATTTAACACCAAAAAGTGAAAATGGCCAAATTGTTACTTTGGCCCTTATACATAGGACCCATCGATATTGTGTAAGAGAAACATTTTATTAGCTTTAGAGAGGTTTCAGAAATGCACGTAACTCCTGAAACTTCTAGCTAATAAAATAGGAATCAAATATTTTTAATCCGGAACTAATAGGTAAGTAGGTACTCAGTATATTGGGCGAGGGTAAGATTTTACTAGCCCGAGGTTTCAGGAGCTATGTATACTTACATAGGGCCGGTGTCTGCGGGTAGGTATCTACTAAGTTGGTGGGCGGCGCGAACAACCCCGCTACTTAGCTGCAACCTCGCAGGGACGACGCGACGCGTGTGATTTTTAACTTACTTCATAAGTAAGGTGTAAGAAAATCGTATTCATTCGACAAGTTTTTTTTTCTTTATTTATTTAGGGCTTTTTAAATACCTTGGTACACGTCAGCCCCATTATAATCTGAATACAATTGTATACTAATTTGGTTTTTCGCAATTTGTAAACTAATACGACAAAGTATAGGCTTATGGCATTCTAATTGCGACGATGGCAGTATCATCTTCACAGGCTTACATAAAAATCTTTACTTGAAAGTGACCAGTTTAAGAAATTAATCGAAATACTGAGTTGGACGTGAGTTACTCACAAATTAGTCGATATTTTGATTAATTTCTTAAACTGGACACTTTCAAGTAAAGATTTTTATATAAACCTGTGAAGATGATACTGCCATCGTCGCAATTAGAATGTCATAAGCCTACTTTGTCGTAGTAGTTTACAAATTGAGAAAAACCAAATTAAATTTTAATATCGCGGGCAGACTCGTGCCTTCCCCCTTAAACAAAAACCTAATTAATCAAAATTACGAAAACTAAGACAAATACAATAAAAGAAAAAAATAATTCGACAAGTTATTAAAACTATGCATGATTTCATTTCAAATCACATAAGCGAGTGGATTTAGTTTTAAGAATCCCGTGGGAACTCTTTGATTTTTCGTAATAAAAAGTAAACTCAGAAAGTAGCCTATATATGTCACTTCCAGGTCCTGGACTATACCCATGCAATCACGTTGATCCGTAGCTTTGTTGCAGCGTGATTGAAGGACCAATTCAAGAGAACCTTAACCTACGCGGATGAAGTCGCAGGCATCATCTAGTAGGCTGTACGCTATAGATTACTATTTATAGGTATATAATGTTACGACTGAATTTTCAATCATATTCCACAGGACGAAGGCGGAAAATTTTGGTCGGTCGGTGGGAAATTCAGAACGATTAAGAGTCAATCTGTAACTCAAAAAAGTAAGGTAAGAGAACCGATAGAAATACGAATTGTTTTTGAGGATCAAAGAGGACTTCGTTGCCTGAATTTTCTTCAAAAAATATAACAATCCAACACACAAGCGCCGACCCTACCCGCAACACCTCCCACGCAAACGTAGTAACAGAAAGAAAACCCCCCTCGGCCCCCCTCAGCCCCCCTCCCGAGAACACTCCAGATCCCGATTGTTCATGTATGAATTCACCACATTAGGAGTCAAGTAGGATAAAAACAGGACGCGGGGAGAAAGCTTTGAAAAATATTCGAGCATTGAGCGATATTCTTAAGTTCCTTTTTATTTCTGCCACTGAAATAAAGGGCGGATGTAAAAATAAAGGACAGATGTCCGTCAGGCCGGGACGGACGGGATAAGATCAGCTGACGCGCGATGGATGTTTGTGGGTTACGAATGACGTTTTTGCGTTTTATCGCGATCGGACGGCCGCGGGCAAAAACTATCCACTGGAGCCTGATTGCGAACAGACGGCAGTTATTTTTAGGAATGCGCCTTCGCCTTTAACACAGACTCAAAATGACGTTTTTAGGGTTCCGTACCCAAAGGGTACCAACGGGACCCTATTACTAAGCCTACGCTGTCCGTCCGTCCGTCCGTCTGTCAGCGGGCTGTATCTCGTAAACCGTAATAGATAGACAGATGAAATTTTCACATATTATGTATTTCTATTGTCGCTATAACAACAAATAATAAAAATTAATTAATTAAATTAAAAAAATAAATTAAAATATTTCCATGGGTACATGGAAATATTTTTTTTTAATTTTTTTTAACGGAACCCTAAAAGAGCGAGGCCCGACTCGCACTTGGCTAATTTTTTTAAACATACCTACTTACTTGTAGAAAAGGAGTGAGCCATGCTCGGTATATCGCTCTTTGCCCGGGTACCTTTAATACCACAATACGTGAAAGAACAGGATACTGTTTTGAAAGTGACCAGGTCAAAGTGGACATGGGCAGGACATGTTGCTAGAACGACAGACGACCGATGGACTCGGTTGGTGCTTGAGTGGAAACCACTTACCCTGCACAAGAAATGTGGGGAGGCAACGATGAACAAGCTTGTGGACAAAACTTGGTAGAGGCTAGCACAACACCGATAGGCATGGCATACACATTGCACATAAGGTGGCCTATGTCCAACGATGGACAAGATGAAAAGACTCGCATAGAAGAAGAATAAGACTTATAGAAAGGTACGAGAACTCCTACACACACATCGCTTCAGCCTGAGTTAGCACCTACTGCTTTTTCATTGACATTCCGACTTGACTGCAAGCCCACTTAAGTCACAATATATTCTGAAGAGCCTTGCAGTTACACATTGGTCCCATGTGCTCGCTCGCCATTTTGCATTTGTGTACTTCAGCGATTGTGTATAGTAACCATTTTTTGTACCTAGAGCGTTAAGAGACGAGGCGCGATTTTCATTACTGAAATTGTGAATGAAGTCATTATAATAAGAAGTCATCAGAATAAGGCGCGCCGAAAAATGTGTGAGAAGTAGTCTCCTCCTTCCAAGTGAAAAAATACCCAAAGGCACCTTGTATCTATCTACAACTTTATTTGTTTGACTTCGTAAAAACCCCAAAAGATTTCCACATCTGTCCTCAGTACGTACCCACTGACAGTCGCTCTGAATAAGAATAAAGACATAAAGACCGCAATAAAGGCTTATTACACCTTCCTACCTAATTAAATTGAACATCTCATATTCACTCCGCCGGAGTGTATTATGGTAATTCACCCTTTTATATGTTTTGCCTTTTTTTTACGTCGATATAAAAAGGCCAAAGATGCACAGTTCTCCACGAAATAACTCCTCAAAAATACAATTCACTGGTAAATTGCATACCTACATCCCTGTACCAATTTTATTCCAGCAAATCAATTTAATCTCAAAAGTGTCTTCTTTTTTATATAGCTTCAAGTAGTACCTACTAATTTTAAAATCATGATGAACCATCGTACGCGAAAGTATCTGAGAACTCTACGCATGTTCATGATACCAAGATAACCATTATACAAACAGTGTGCAAAAACACATTTTGTTAAGACGAGTTTATTACACAAATTAAGCATGATGACCGATTTTGAAAAACTGTTGGATGATGTTCGGAAGTATCTATTTCGAAAAAATATCTAATTTCAGAAAAAAAAGGTTTCGTTGATAAAATTGCCATTTCAATTTTAAGTTTTAAAATGCACGCCAAAACGCTAGCCGGTGTCATGGCATAGTTTGTGACGTCACCTACTATTTTTTCATAGTAGTTTGTGAAAGTTTGAAGATAGATGTGACGTATCTCTTTGATTGGTGTTCAATTCAATATGGCGAATAGCTGTATTTTATAGTTTTACTTGATGATGCCCGCGACTTTACGCGATTATTTTTCATTCTCGCGGTTGTAGTTACTGTACCTATACTTGTAGACTCTAGTAGAATTATCTTGGCTATGTATATCAAAGATTTTGCGACTAAATTATTCTCAATATATCTCTGAGCGAGTAGACTTGATGAAACCGTGTATTTTCGGATCGGTGGAAGGTTACTGACTGAATCATATAAACAGTATGTATGAAGTTTTTGCCCCGGGTGTGTTTTTTGTTTCTCAAAACTGTCGCTTGTTCTAATTTGAAATTGTGATTTCAAAATCTGTTAGTCGTTTTGCCTGGTGAATTTCAATGGATTATGCTTATTTAATCGATGATAAGTCTAATATATATAATAATAATAAATAAAACTTAATAATAACTTACATAAGTTACCTAGTACGCACCTCAGCCTAGATCATAGCACTCCATCTAATTTATTATTAGATGGATTATAGTAGGTATATGATCTAGGCTGATGATAGTAAGATATGAACACTATGTACCAACCTATTAGATTCTAATAGGTTGGTACATAGTGTTCATATCTTGGAATATAGTCATGCAGCCACCAGAGATTTTGGTTCAGTGCAACTCATTGAGGAATTGAAGAATATATAAAATCTAGTCGTAACTATTCATCGCATAATTAGATAAGATTAATCTTCTCATAATGTTTCAACACGTTGGACTCATGTCCCCGCCTAAGATATACGTCCCTGCGTAAGCTTAATAGGGTATTTGACTATATTAAAAATATCGTTTCATTTGGTGTCATCCTAAAAGATTATTATCTAAAAACATTATTCCATACGACAAAACTGAATATAAAGTTTTATTTAATTAGAAAACATTAAATAAAATTGCTATAATTCCGGCCATGGTCACGTGATCGAAAACGTTCGGTGATCTCGAATGACGTCACAGTCCACACTACCTATGGAATGTGGCATTGTCATTGTTTGAAATGTGAACTGTTACGTCATGAGAGCAAATGGAACGTTTCCGCGGCAATTTATTTTTTTGAATTTATTTCTCGATTTTTATGAAAAATACTGAAAAAAAAGTGTACAAAAACTTGCATAATAATATACCTAAATATTCTAAGCCAAAAAACACATAAACTAAGCATATATAAACGGAGTTCTCTTTCAACCTCGCACCAGTAAATCCCAAAAAATTATTGTTCCGACGGGATTTTCCAAAAAGCTCCACACGAGGACGAAGTCGCGGGCTTCGACTCCATTCAACTCAACAAAGTAGGTATACGAATAATCGACGCATCTAATCCGGTTATTTCGCGGTTATTCCAGTGTCAGGGGGCATGAATATGGAGGCTCTTAATGAAAGAAAAGAAGAGGTGTTAATCTTGAAAGTTGAGCGCCGAGTTTTAATTAATACAATCAAAACAACGGCGGGGGCCCGCGGCTTATATCGGACAGGCGCGGATTTGCATTTCAATTTCGTTCGGCTCGCTGCTGGGGAACTGAAAAACCAGGTGTGACATCTGACGACTCGCGACTGGCTCTGTTCGTGGGGTGTCCCGACTTGCTACCTACACTTGCGGGGGAAACTGACCAAATAATATTAGAATAGAATAGAATAGAAATGTTTTTTATTCAAATAAACTTTTTTACAAGTGCTTTTGAATCGTCGATGAGTCTACCACAGGCTCGGAATGCCGTTACTGCCGAGAAGAATCAGCAAGAAACTCGGCAGTTGCTCTTTTCAAAACAAGTATACAATATAATAAATATTATGCTATGTATGCAGTGTTTCCACAATGAGGGGAAGTTCCACAAAACTCCACAACAACAAAGTTCCACAAAAACATACCTAATTATATCTAATTATAATTCAATACATGTTAAGACGGGCAGACAGAAAGTAGCCCCATTCCCGCCGGTGGAACCCGTTCACGAGCATGACGCATGACCCAGCCATTGCTTCGCTCAACCATATTTGAGGGAACGTAACAACCCGCATCACACGACACCACCACAGAAATGATAAAGAGAGCGTGACATACTTAGGCTACCCATCTTAAGGCATCGAATTGAAACTAATATTCAAATCAAATACTCATTTTAAGACATGACTTGGATTATGAAGTAGTCCTTCATGGTAGGTCATAATTTTGTTGTTGCTACCCCTAGCTGTGGCATGACCATGAGAGCCTTGGGTACCTATTGTCAGTGAATACAGTTAGCGAGGTAAAAGCTTTAGGTACATTTAAGCTCACACCAATAGATAAAATGAACCACAATCAAAATCGAATCATAAAAAGTGGTAGATTCACTTGACGATTCCAAAGCGCTTTGTAAAAGTTTATTTGAATAAAAAAAATTCTATTCTACACATCTTCAGGCACACATGACGTGCATGGATTAAAAAAAAATTATACTTTCTGACGTCCAGTTTTTACAGATTTTGTCTAAGTACTCACCTAGAAATGCACAACTCAGCCTATGCCTCGCGGACTAATTCTCAGACCCATTTGGCAGTTGTGTGTCAATTAACCCAAGTTTTCAGCAAAGCAGAACTTTGAATGCAAGTTTTCAAGTTAGCAAGCGTAATACTGACGCCATGTTATGCCTAGTACCTATTAAGGGTTCATCATCCATATTATTGCATCATCACGCTTATAAAGGTTGGTACCTGAACTTAACAAAAAGGTCTCCGAGTTTTACATAGCCCTCTTTTTCCCCATACCTAATATTGAAATTTAACATACCTACCTACCTATTGGTGAATAAGTTGTATTCACTCAAATAAAAACATTCGCATCTGTAACTATAATATCTCACAAGTAGGTATTTGTAGGTATTTTACTGGTCAAAATTGTGTTTCAGTATATATTATGACATCACGATTCACGACCGAGTGTTAATGTGAGCTTGGATCGGGGATCAAGGGCTTGCAAGCAATACATGCCAATGAGATTCCGCCCAAGTTTGTCGTGAGGCCTGTGGGTATCTAGACACTTGCATCTATGTTCACTTCAGAGTAAATACTTTATGAGATATTGAGAGCGAGATGAGTTGAACCTAAATCTGAATAAAATAAATAATAAGCAAATTATTATAATGAAATAAAAACGAATGCTTTAAAGAATATCAACTGTTTTATAGCCGGTATCACTTGGGATGATGTAAGGATTTTAACTTACGGTAGTAAATATAATACGTCTATGGATTCTAACGATAACCCATACGTCCAAATCTATTCAGGTCATATTGAAGTTATAGATGAGTAAAGAAACTTACATACATACGTAAATCCTGGAAGCCTTACACACTTTTTTGGGCAGTAGTGTAAAAAGTTAATGAAAACAACAAGCAAGATGAATAATTTATGCTAATTATAATTGTTCATAACTTTCTTAATAATTATTAATTAATAATCATTACTAATTTTAAGTTGCGTTGAAATATTTCACGAAGATAATTATTCGAGTAGGTGCAGCGTAACTGTTTCGTATGCAGTACCTAGAACTCCATCATCACTTTCTACCAGAGGTACTCATATCGTGGAAAAAATCGTAACATCAGTTTAGTTATTATTTATGCTCCCATGTCAAACCAAAATGCTTGTACTCCATAACATTTTGTTAAAAACATATTTCCTGCCTCTTTACTGTCGCAATTTTGGATACTAGATGAATCCCATGGAAAGCTGCGATGCCTAGTACTTAAAATATTTCGATTATTATATTAACTAGTTGTTCGCCCCGAACTGAGACCTCGCGGTAACGGTATCCCATGATTATTCATTCAATCGATACATGATAACCAAAACTGACATTATTATTATGCCCGTTTTCACCAAACATACCTAAATCATCCCCTAAGTAGGAGTCTCTTAACGTAGGTAGCTCCTAAATACAATCCTAAGTCCTAACATCCGTCCCAATATCCTTTTAGGTGTCCCGTACAGGATCGTGATAAGTTGACAGAAAACATCAATCACCTAACTTATAGGTAGCCCGTAAAGGTTAGGGAACGTTAGTGAAAACATTGAATTATTATGTAGGTACTAACGAGTGAAACCGGGTTACGGGCATCTGTACAAATCGTCATCTATCGACGCGAATAGAAAATATACAATATTTAACTAAAATTTAACTAAAAAATAATTTTAATTGAATAATATGGTACAAAAAAAATTCCAATACAATTATTGTATTATAATAAGTAACTAAATAATAATGGTCGACGCAAAACTGTTTTTGGGATAGGTCGTTAGTCGTAACTCGTAGTTCCATGGGAATAGTTACTGACTGCGCCATCTATTAGCATTATTGTGAAGCTATGTTGATGCTATATGAATTACTGATGTACATTAAAAATTAAATAATCTCGTTTCTTTATAATATTCATATAATTTTAGTATTTGTTGTTCAAGTACAGGATATAAGTGACCTAAAAACATAAAATCAGTTTGAAAATCCATAGCGGATTTTCTTAGGGAGCGTCTTCAAGCGAGCGTATAAAATCGCCACTTTGAAAGCCCCCCATTTCGTCAATTTTAAGGGAAAAATTAAAAAAAAATATTTTTGTACTCAGTTCAAAATTATCTTTAAAATGATATGTAACAATTTTATGTAACGCGATATTTTTTTTTTTACTTCGCATTCGCTTCTATGAGAGCCCCCCTGAAATAAAGATTTTTATAACTTTTTAAGCCATTTTCGGCTGGAGGCCATCGGTTTACATATTATATCTAAATTTGAAGTAATTACGTTCAGTAATTCAAAAGTTATAAGGCTCTGACAGACGGACGGACGGACGGACGGACGGACGGACGGACAAGTGCAAATCGCTCTAGTTAACTCAAAGACCTTCGCTTCGCTCGGTCGAATATATTAATCAGTTCAAACAATTCGAAATTATATTATTTTATATCAGATTTGCCAACTTGTGGCTCTTATGATAAATCGAGACTCTACCATTGCTTTGCATTGGTTCCAAAAGCAGATTCCATATAAAAAATTCCAATTTAGCAATCCATAAAAGATTGAGTATTTCCGTCACATAATTCATTTGCACCACCATCATTCCTGCTATACGCAGCTAGTTCTTTCAGAGCAGCATCATAAACAACGGAGGTGCTTACCTACTGGTGGAAGTTGTTCCATAAACCGGTTGGCAAGGCATCAAATTCAACGTTTTCGGAGGTTTTATTGCGTGAGAAAAAGGCCAGGTGGGCGATATTAAAATGTTTCATGTAAATTTCAGCCGTTCCGCGGTTATATTTCAGGAGTTTAACTGTCTGTCTGCCGAATTTGGTATTCATGGAGGACTTTTAGTTTCAAACTTGGTTTTTTGTGAGATTTTTATTTGCGAAATTCGGCTCGGTTACGGTTTATATTTTCGAACGATTTTGTTCTAGCTGAAAAATGGACTGTACGGATTTATTTATGATGTCCAATAATATTTATACATTCTGCCGGCCGAAAGTTTAGAAAAAAATTCAAAAACCTATTGTGATTTTAACAAGAGGCAGTTATTACGAAATCATAGATAGATAACTATTCTATTTAAGCGCATTGCATTCTATTTATGCATTTTTCCATCGATCCTATCTTTTATAAGTATATAGTATATACCTAATAGAAAAGTTTGATTCAATAGCACTTTTACAAAGATCTTTGATTCTACTAATGCCGTTCCAACCACCAAAAAACTAATATAAAATAAATATTGGGTTCAACCAAAGTTAGTCTAGTTAGTTTAGTCTAGTTTTTCATTTGAAGCACGGTTTCATTTTCAGTGCGGCTATGCGTTGTGCTTAGCGCGTCGCTTACGTCACGTCACACAAAGCTACGAGAAAGTATACTTCTTTACCTTTACAGCGAAGGAAACATGATTTTAGGCAGTGTATTTTCACAGTTTGGACTCGCGCCGGCTTCACATCTCGGCTCGGAGTCAATGTATGCACATAGTTTACATCGAGGACACTTCGTCCCGCTGGAGAGCGACTCGGCTCGAAAATGTGCCAACACCCAACACTGTTATTTTTACCCGACTTAAGAAGAGGAGGTGGTTTTTAACTCTGCGCGAATTTTTCTCCTTACTATAAGGACTATTTCATTTCATTTGTATTTTTCAAGAAAATAACTTTCTTTGTTTGTTTTCGCGCGCTAATTAAAATAAAAGTGGAAAATAAAAAAACTTAAATCCAAATTAATATTTTATTACTTCTAAAATTCGAACTCAATAAAGTCTAACAGATGCCTCATCGTGTCACTTAGCCCAGCACTACTGGGCTAGAAGCCACCAATTTGTATCCGCTGTTTGTGAATTACGCCATGCTATAACTTTAGCTTTATTTATTCAGACTGTTATTAAGTTGAGCAGTTAAGTCGCATAAAATTGTCACAAAAGGGGTCAATTATCGATGAAAACCCGGAGCTACTAGATGTGCCATTAGTGTAAAAGAGAAATGACCTATATAAATGTAAAAAAGGAAACTAGAAGAAAATTTTCCTGTGGTAGGTAATTCCATATTCCATTAACCCTTCCTTCCCTTCTCGACCCAACTGGACGCAGGTGTCGGTTGATTGAGTACCCTCCTGTCAACTCATTATAAAAGGCATTTTATTATAGACAAAAAAAAACAGGTGAAAAATAACTATAGCGATAAGGCCGCCCTTAACCCAACACTTTTTTATTTTGTCTCCATGGTAATATTTTGGTGTAATACAGCTTACTAATAATACTACTACTGCAACTACTACTATATTATGGCCGATTTCACCAATGTAGAATGACGTTTATTCTCGGAATAAATTAGGCGTTCTGACAGTTTTTGTATTGAAAATACTGTCAAAATATCAAATTTACTCCCGGATAGAGCATATTTTACGTTGGTGAAATCGGCCCTTAGTACAACTACAAATGTGAACGAAACGCAAAGAAGAAGGGCCTATTTCTCAGTGCGTTTGACATTTCAACAGATTTCCAATACAAAAACTACCAAAAACTGTAAAATAGCCCCTTAATCAATAACTTGGCCGGGAATTTACGAAAATATTTGCCCAGCGTTTCGCCAAGTTCGCGAAACCTTTATTCGAAATGAAAAGACTCGTAAAACAAACGCTTAAACAAACAGTCGCAATTAGATAGAACATCGAACAAACAGAGCGGCGCGCAAATCAAATTGAAACAATATCCGCGATCGAGGTTCCAGACTTTTTGCACGCCTCGTATTCATGGACATTACTTATGCATGCAGCAGAGAAAATATTACAAGATTTTAATGAAAGAAATATTAATTTTGAGGTAAGTTTTCTTTGGTGGCCGCGGGGGCGAAATTAAGTTGGCTCCAACGTAAATACTTCAAAGTTTTCAGCGCAGGGCGGCTTTGCTGAATTTTGAAATATTCTGCGCTCCAAACTCGTTGGTTTAAAAAATCTTGTAGGGAAAATTAAAGTGTCCGAAAGTATACTGTCATTACAAAATATAATAAAATATCCACACTATGTTTTCCTGTCGGTATAGCAAAACATTCATTGATATTCCTAAAAAAATCTGTAGAAACAAGTCTTTTCTTTCGATAATAATCTTTCATTTCACAACTAAACTGAAATTAATAAAGAATAATAATTTAATCGTTGAATAATGCCCCTTATGGTTATCCCACATGATATTTTCTTTTTGTAATACTACGAGTATTATGAGTATGGTTTTCGCGTACTCGACTTTTTTAATACCCGGGTATCGGGTATTAATTTTTAATATATCCGGGAAAACCAGAAAACCCTAACTATGAGCCCTGCTGAAATATTTGTTTTCCACATTCAAAATTGAAAAATATTTAATGCATGCAAGCCAACTTGTGGCTGAGATCTATAGATCGTACTCTGGCTTTGCTCAAGACTCAATATAATGTAAAGTTAAAGTGAGACACAAATTTAATTATGTCCTGACATAAATCTGTCAAATCATAATTCAGCCTTTAATCTGAGCTAAGTGAGAGTGTCATCTATAGTCTTAAGCTGAGATCTATATATCCTACTCTGGCTCTGCTCAAGTCTCAAGATAGAGTTAAAATGAGACACAAATATGTGTGTTCTGATGTAAATCTGTTTCGTTTTAACACAGTCTTGAGTCTGAGCTGAGAGAGAGTGCCATCTATAGATCTCACCCCTAGTGACTACTACCTTCGTCGGTTTTGAAGGCATATCCTACTAAAGGGAAAGTTTTGCATTTTCAAAACGTATAATTCCAATATTGATGGAAAAACCACAAAATAAATACCTAGGTAGAAAACAGATCCATAAATTTTAATAAAGTTTGGAAACAGTGATGTTAACAAGGCATCAAACGGAGGTAATCTAAAAGAGAATAATGTCGACGCACTTTATTCAAATTCAGCGTCGGAACCAGTTCAAGTGGAAAAAATATGAATATGATTTCCGCGTTTACTGGCAGAGAACTTTCCGCGCCAAATGAAGCATATTCCGACCCATAACACTCGCATTATTCAAAAAACTTCCTAAAGCCGCCCATTCAATGACGACCTGTTTAATAAGACAATAATACTCTACTGAAAAAAAAGTAACAAACATCCATCCATCCATCCTCACAAACTTTCGCATTTATAAAAAAAACTTGAGAGGTGTCAAGGGACACCCGGATGGAACGTAGTTCCTTTCGATTAATTAATTTGGCATTGTGTTCGGTATTTTTGCGGTATAATAATGGGTCTCCGTAGCCTTGTGGCTTCTGCAGTCGCCTAACAGTTAAAAGTCGATGGTTCGAATCCCAGCTCGACAGACTGAATTTTTCTATTTTCTATTTTATTTTAAATAATTTCTACATGTGGAATTTTTCCCTAATTTTTTAATTTTTTCTATTTTTAAGTTATAAAAATCGGCCAAGTGCGAGTCGGGCCTCGCTCTTTTAGGGTTCCGTTAAAAAAAAATCCATGTACCCATGGAAACATTTTAATTTAATTTTTTTAATTTAATTTAATTTTTATTATTTGTTGTTATAGCGGCAATAGAAATACATAATATGTGAAAATTTCATCCGTCTATATCTATTACGGTTTACGAGATACAGCCCGCTGACGGACGGACAGCGTAGGCTTAGTAATAGGGTCCCATTGGTACCCTTTGGGTACGGAACCCTAAAAATTAGGGAAAAATTCCACATGTAGAAATTATTTAAAATAAAATTGAAATTCACATTCAAAAAAGTGTCGGTTCAATTTTGTCTTAATTTTTTTCGTCTAGCCCCCTTCCGCACCGCGCGATAAGGAACTACGTTCCAATAATACTCTACTGAAAAGAACATGTTCTATTACGAAATAAAATTTCAAAAATAAATATTGGAACATTTTGTTTAAATTATGAGTTTGTATTTTTCTCATATTGTAGTGAAAAAACAAAAGCAAAATGTTAGTCAAAAACTCACTCCAAAGCAGTCTAACTAACTACCTACCAGATAAATACTATAATAATAATTTATGTAGGGTTAATCTTGGACGGTTAAAAACAGGACTATAGAGCTTTTATACTCTTATGGTACAAAAAATAAGACATCTGCACCGAAATGACCACTGACCACTGTACAGGTCGCAAAGTAAATGGGAGGTTTTATTCAAAGTATTCCTTAAGAACACTCCGAGAGGGAAGCACCTCAACTTTTATATACATTTGAAGCTAAATGAAGTGAAACTGTGTTGCAGATGCTAAAGAAAGTTATTTTTTACGCTCGCTGGGGCGAGGCGCGGGATTTGCATAAGGGCCAGACGAGCGGGCGCTCCTGAAAACCTGCATTACCATTTACTGGGCCCTTAATTAAATATATTTATATTTCAGGCAACGAAACGTCTGTACTCGGTTGTGCTGAATAAATACAGGAAATATAGATATTGAGGGCTGCCCGTATGAGATCACTTTAGTGACCCTTGCACCCAACATTAGGTATTGTCTTCTTTTCTGTTTTGTGTCTATATGTAATGTTTTGTTTCTCTGTGTTTCAGTGTAATAAAGCTAATACTATTTTGCAAAAGGGAGGATTAAGTTTTTAGGATTCAACCTACGTAGAAATATATAGATACACACGAATTCAGGTTGACAGCAGTGATAGCCTACTGGTTAGGACTGTGGTCTCCTATTCGGGGAGTCGCAGGTTCGATCCCGGGTACGCACCTCTGACTTTTCGGAGTCAGGTGCGTTTAAGCAATTAACTATCACTTGCTTCAACGGTGAAGGAAAACGTCGTGAGTAAACCTGCACATCTGAGAGTTCTTCATAATGTTCTTGAAGGTGTGTGAAGTCCACCAATTCGCATTGAGCCAGCGTGGTGGACTATGGCCTATAACCCTTCTCTGAGAGGAGACCTGCGCTCAGTAGTGAGCCATTGATGGGTTGCTGATGATGATGATGAATTCAGGTTAAGTAATTTAGGTTAGGTAGTCAATGTATGCGACTAGCTCCCTGATTGTATAAGATTGTAACACAATGTAAGAGACTATAGTCATCATTATCTTACAAATACCAAGTCAAAGGTCTCTTGACGTAATGATGATTGTAAGAGTTTGAATGAGATTCTGAGAGATTAGAGGATATTATAATACTTCGGGCCCTGGTCAGTACAAACTCAGCACTCGTGATCCTACTCAGCTATGGTAGTTTACACTTTTTACACGTTACATTATACCTATTATTAGGTAGATGAAAAGCATAATATCAATAACAAGCGTATACTTAATATAAATCACCAAATTCAAATAGCGTCATACAAACTTACTTTGGTATACCTAACTTCATAATAATGCCCGTCCTTACCTTCTCCACTCTGTATAAAATATCGCGTCTCCCGTGCGGAAATGATGAATTTGAGAGGAAAACACTCAAATTATTCAAATGAATGCGCTGCGACGTGGAAGGTAGCTACAGTCCTACACTCTACAGCCGTTTGACGCAACACTCCGTTTTGTTTCGTAGTCTCCCATTACTCATAAAGTCTTGAATAAAAGCAAAGCGGAGCGCGCGCGGCGCGAGAGTGTCGGCCAATCAGTGGTGAATGCGATCTTTACACTATAACTGTTTACATTTTATAGCAATCGCATTGCTGCTCTATATTAATGATTATTATAATAAGTTTTTTATTTCAGACTTTTGGTCCTTAAGCAAAACAAAAAGAAAAACAATAATATGTGTTAGTAATAAAATCACTTACTCTATTTTAGTACTTAATTATATTCTTTCTTACAAACTAGTTTATTTATGCTAATTCTTTAACTAATAGGTACAAATCTGCAGCTACATCTCTCCCGCATGTTTTTTATCGTTGTCGGATCTTCCGACCCCGTTCTGATATTGATACATGAAACAGAAACTTTTCTGCCTAACAATTTCAGATAAGTTTCGGCCAGGCTTAACGCTGTATACGACAGAATTGAATGGAACTTTGCACGCGTTTTTCCGTTAGATTTGTCCCTATCCTTATTCGTATTGTCTCGATAGTATCAATCAAGTCCATGTTTTTATTCTATCTGACTTTGTAATAATACGCGGTGTTTGCTTATTTATTAATTTGGTAATTTTTGAACATTATGTTTTTGACAGATTTCGCATGTCCAGTGATACCTACTTAGAAATAGGTCGGTAGTAACTATCTTAGACTCTAGAGTCTAGTGTAACTTCCCATAAAAGAGAATTTCAAATCAAGAAATTTTCACAAAAATATCATTTGAGCCCGCCACTAAGCCCATTTCAGTATAGGCCATAGTCCACCACGCTTGCCAATCAATAGGCAGACTTCACGCACCTTTGAGACATTACGGAGAACTCTCAAACATGCAAGTAATTGCTGGAAATGCAGATAACTCCATAAAGTCAGAGACGACAGATCCGTGCCCGGGATCGAACGCCGGACCTCCTGAAAAGGCCGAATCACTGCCGTCACAGGTAATTAGTAGAATCTTAATTGATTAACAATTAGCCAGCATTGTTTCGCAATCCTCGTTACCATTTTTCCCTCCAGTAAATCGCGCTCGCTGTCAATATGTAAATTCCCGATGGGGAGCGTTTGCTTAACGGGAGGTCGGAGCATTACCGACTTCTGCCGAGAGGTGACAGATCGCATAACGAGATCATTACCTTTGTGAGGTATTCCTATTTGGAGAGGTTTACGAAGGCAAATTGGAACACACGTTTTAAGTGTCTCGAAAAGAAAAATAACTATGGCGCAATTTAATCTACAATATTTGTTAGCACTTGCTTTGAAACCGTCCGTAAGTTTTGTAGAGATGAAAAGCATGAAATAAAATGTAAAATATAAAATTTAATAATCCATTTCAGCTTATTAAATAAACTAGATGCCCGCGTCTTCGTCTGCGTAGATTAAGGTATTTTATTCCCTCGGGAAATCTTTAATTTTCCGGGATAAAATGTAGCTTATATATTAATTCTAGATATGAGCTATCTCTATTCCAAGTTTCAGCCAAATTGGTTCATTCGTTAACGCGCGAGTAACATAGGTACATCAATTCATCTATCCTCACAAAAGATAATGCCCGCGACTTCGCGCGTTTTTTTTTATTTTCTGGGACTAAATGTTAAGTATATTTTATACCTATGTGCTTTTCTTATGTACCTGTAAGCTATTAAATTGTGAACTTTCATCAAAATCCGTCCAATAGTTCGTAAAAGAGTAACAAACATCCAATTGCTCACAAACTTGCGCATTTATAATATTAGTACAATAAGAATTACTATGATTGTAGGATTATTTGTTTATCATAATGTTTTTTTCATAATCCAAAACCTGAGGCCGGCTCTACACGGGTTTCGGTGCGCTTAATTTTGGCAGCGATATTTTCCGCCAACATCCATCATCCCTGATATACAGAGGGGCCCACACAATGTATCACAGATTAGGAATGTATCGACGCGACGGTATGAACGAAAAGCGATATCGTTAGATCGATACTTCGCAGTTTCATCATCAGCAACCCATCAACGGCTCACTACTGAGCGCAGGTCTCCTCTCAGAGAAGGATTAAGAATATTTATATCAAAATCAATAGACCCGATTGGCATAAAGCGACGAAGAACAGGGATGATGGGCAGCATCTGGTGTGGGAGGCAAGTATTTTCTTTAAGTCACCGTGTCAGTGAAGATTCAAAATTTATTTCCAAAATTCTAATACGAATAAAAGGGTTTTGACTTTAGGCCACAGTCCACAACGCTGGCTAAGTGCAGTATGGCAGATTTCACACATCTTTGATAACATTATGGGTATCTCTCAGGCATGCAGGTTTCCTCGCGATGTTTTTTTTGTCGTTATAGCAAGTGACAATATTAGGTTAATTGCTTAAAACCTTACATAAAACGCATATCACTCCGAAAAGTTGGAGGCACGTGTCCAGGATTCGAACCCTTTTCGAACCCCGTACACCCTCTAGGCCTGAACTAAAAGCTTTGGCTTTTATTAGCGTTTGGAAGTGGCATTTAACACTGTAGTAAGATTTTTCAAGTAATCATGACGAAATTCTAAATCTTCGATAACAATATATATTACTTACTTATTTACGTCGTACGCGACTATATCTTTATTGTGTTAAATACATTATTAACTCAATAATTAAGTTGGTTTTGTAAATACAGAAATATTAGTGAAAAGTAGGATATTATCTAACGTGGCAATCGAGATAAGTGAAGGCAATAATATTCACGCAAATAGTCTGCAATCGACATAAAATCTAAGCCAATACAATAACAACAAGTCCACGTATTTTGCCATTTTATAGACGAAGAAAACTGGTAAGGCTACAATAACATTATTCCGCAAACAACTCGCCAATCCCATTAAAGGAAACGAAATCAATTCAGTCGGACAATTCAATTTGGTGGGTTTTATCTTAATCAGGGACTTGCTAAGACTGGCTAGTTCACTTAATTCCAGCGCTGTTTTGCTACTGGAATAATGTGAACAGGCCTTTTGATTCCAATGCGACTGGGATGTCTTAACGCCCAGTCTATTGTCGTTGCAGTGCAGTGCAAAGCTTAGGTATATTGTTTCACCCCTTTTTTGTGTCGTAAAATGTCGTTGACTTCTTTTCTGAGAGTCAGAATTCTTTCCATCAATCACATAATTATACAGCTCGACCAAGAATGATATCTTTTTAGACAGATTAGTACTAGGTAGTATCATAGAAGATAGAAGTACCTGCTCGTCCTAAATACTGACATAGTGATATTAACTGAGAAAGACTATAGGACTTAACTAGTAGGTACTATTCGGCTCAAAAGTAAAACCTAATTTAACTTCGGTCTACATTTTTAACAGACTTGAAAAGAGAAGAGGTTCTCAATTCGTCGGAATCTTTTTTAGGGTTCCGTACCCAAAGGGTACCGACGGGACCCTATTACTAAGCCAACGCTGTCCGTCCGTCCGTCTGTCAGCGGGCTGTATCTCGTAAACCGTAATAGATAGACAGATGAAATTTCCACATATTATGTATTTCTATTGCCGCTATAACAAAAAATAATAAAGCTTTAAATTAAATTAAAAAAATTAAATTAAAATATTTCCATGGGTACATGGAAATATTTTTATTTAATTTTTTTTTAACGGAACCCTAAAAGAGCGAGGCCCGACTCGCACTTGGCCGATTTTTTTTATGTATGTTCACCGATTACTCAAAAAAGACGCATGAACCCAGGCGGGTTCACAGGTCCCATTTAAATTTTATCGAAATCGGTCAAGCGGTTAAAAAAAATCAACAATAAGTTATATAAGTACTTTGTAGTGGCGCGGGCGCCGGGCGTTTGAAGTCGGTTTTTTAAAAATAATTTTTTACATTAAATTATTAACCAGCACCATCCACACAATATGCGCTTTCGCAACTGACTAGGTACAAGATCTAATAATAAATGAATTGAAAAAACTACATCTATTTCATTCCAACCCTGTTGAAAATACTGGCTCCACTGACTGTAATGATGTGAAAACGCCATTATTAATCCGGAACTTGGTAAAAATGGCGGGGACAAACAAGACAGCGCGTTTAATTTCCCCCACGCATACATTAGACGTTATTTGTTTTTGCTACATTAACATTTTTATGACTAGAGTGAGAAGTCGCCCGCTGTTGTGATGCAGAGTGCGTTGGCAAAAGATGAGTTGCTAGTGCCGGTGTATAATGGGTTTAATGGAAATTAAGGGTTTACATATTACACTATAACAGTCATGACGAAACTGTTTTCAGCAGAATCTGTTTTTCGGAGCAATGGTTGAGTCATGACTTGTTATAAAAGCCAAAAGTTGGTGTGAAATAATTTGAATTTTGAATTTTATAAGTAGGTATACCTAAAGCGAAATATTCGTGAGAGATATTCTCAACAAAATTATATAAATATTCGATTTTTTTCGAGAAAATGAACCTATACCTAATGTACAAAGAGTCTCTGTGGTCTAAGAGGTTATTCTATAAAATATGCATAAAATCCGCAGCGTCATACAAAGGGCTCCACTTGCATAAGCTCCAGCACCTAAAATGTCCGTGAAATTGAGTTTCTGAAAGCATTTAAGTCCCAAAAATCGCGTTATAAAGTTAGGGCCTTTGCAATCTTCCCGCATACATTAAGCAAGGTGTGCGAAGACTAAAACAAATGGGCCACGAGCTAGTGGGACCTTTGAGAAGGTTTTTTGTAACTGACTCCAAAAAACGTTCAATTGATAAGGCATATTTTTTGTAAGGTAATATTAGGTATTCTGTCAACTCTGTAAGGATTTGGATAAGCATTATGTATTTTACATAAAACATATTTAAAAGACCTTTGAAGCTTAGATCGAATTAAAATCTTTAGATGTCGAGAACGCAACTTATCTGATACAAACACTATGACATTTTCAGTAATGTTATAGACACGTTAGGTAAAGTCGTATTTAATAGTTTAGTGATATTGTAAACAAAGGCATGATTAATTTTAAATTAAATTACCACATCTCACTTACTTATTTATTACACGTATACTGCAAGTAATATAATTTTCATTTCAAAAAGTGAACAGTCAACTTTGAATAAAGAATTTTCACTGAGTTTGAATTTGAGAATTACTTCACCAGCTCTCTGCCTAAAGAGACTAAAACAAAATCATTATTCAAATCCCCTGAATAATGTTTTCAGGAATCGGGACAGAGTTGCCAGAGTCGTTTTTGAATTTTAATATGGCACTGTAACAAGTTTTGAGTTGTCAAAGGAAATCGGTGCGACTAGGTGCCGGGGCTGGCTTACGAGCGAGGCGGACTAGTATCAACTGAGCTCATTTATTTTCAAGACATTTTTGCAAGATATTTTCTCTCTTTTCAGCAATAAAATGCAGACATTGGTTGAGTAGAATAAATCTATAAGGATGACCTTAGAATCCAAGGTCATCCTTATAATGCTCTGAGGCTTAGAGCATTCAACCAACCAAAATATTATGCTCTAAAACGATGGCACATGACATTCTTACAAGTGAAAGATAAGTATCTGACTTCATGATTTTATCTACGATTAAGTGCCGATTTCACCAACATCGAGTGACGTTTATCCGAGGAATAAATTGGGCGTTCTGACAGTTTTTGTATTGAAAATACTATCAAAATTTCAAATTTACTCTCGGATAAGACGTATTTTACGTTGATTAAATCAGCCCTGAGTAAGTTAGTTTAAAGAAGGTTTAATTTAAAGACATGTCACATACGAGGATAAAAATAATTTGATAATGTGTAAGAAGACTTCCAGAAATTAGGAAAGTTAACAAATAACGGGTCTCCTTGCAGAACTAAATTGCTAATTTTTTTTTTTTAACTAAATTCTGAAACAAATAAAAAATTATTTTTAAAAACTCGAGTTCAAACGCCCGCGCAATCACTACACACAAATCAATCATATACAATAATTACACAAAGTATATAATTTATTGTTGATATTTTAAAAACCGCTCGACCGATTTCGATAAAATTTAAATGGGACCACTTGGGAAGCAGTGATAGCCTTGTGGTTAGGGCTGTGGTCTCCTATTCGGGGGTCGCAGGTTCGATCCCGGATCCCGCACCTCTGACTTTTCGGAGTCAAGTGCGTTTAAGCAAATAATATCACTTGCTTCAACGGTGAAGGAAAACATCGTGAGGAAACCTGCACACCTGAGATTTCTTCATAATGTTCCTGAAGGTATGAGAAGTCCGCCAATTCGCATTGGGTCAGCGTGGTGGACTATGGCCTATAACCCTTCTCTGAGAGGAGACTCTCAACCCTTCCCACAGTAGTGAGCTGTTGATGGCTTGCTAAGGATGATGATGATGACTTGGGAAGTAATGACCACCTTTAAAAGAAAAAAAAAGAATTTCCAAATCGGTTCAGGCGTCTTCGAGTAATCGGTGGATATACATAAAAAAAAGATTCCGACGAATTGAGAACCATCTCCTTCTTTTAAGACTCTTAAATGGTTGTTTAAAAAGTTTTCTAATTGCCATTATTTTTGTTAATTCTCAAACAATGTTTTTACTACAAAGTACCAGGACTTCATAGAATCGCGATATTCTGTAGTTATTTCCATACGTCATAAACTTTGGATTACCGTACTCGTATTTATGAAAAAAAGGAAATGCACTTTGCCAATCGAGTTCGTCAAAGATGTCCCTTCTACGCTGGTGTGGATGCCATACCGATCAAAGGCACGTGATCAAAGGACGGCGAGTGTCCGACGGAGATAATTAGCCACCTTCGAGGGCCGCCCGATCAGTCGATACCCGCCGGGACCCGCTTTCTAAGGAAAATATTGAAAAACTTTATGAAACTTACTCTTATTCTAGCGCAGAGGATAAAACGACTTCTACCACTCGTTCCAAGTTTTTGATGAATATAATCTGTTCAACAAAAAAAATATTTTATGTCTTTAGTTTGTTAAAAACCTACTAACAAGTTTGTGGAACTATCTTATTCAACCTTAGAATAGAATAGAATAGAATAGAAATGTTTTATTCAAATAAACTTTTTTACAAGTGCTTTTGAATCGTCGATGAGTTTACCACTTAGATAGGTTTATAGATCACACGAATTACAATAGCTGTTGATGTGGCCTAAACAAACAATGCGTGTTACATTTGAACATTACCAAAACCAAAATACGCGTAGAATTATCTGAAGCCTATAAATATTTGCTTAAGTATATTAGGTATGTACATTCCTTCATTCAGACTTACCTACGTCTAGAAATGGTTGAAAACAAAATGAGTGGATGCCTGCCATTCTGAAAGCTAAAAGATTCAACGTCATCTTTTCTCTTATGGCAAAGTCGAATGAATGATATCTGCGGTCAGATGAATGGATTCACTTGGAGGTTTATCGGAACCTAGGTAGAGATAACAACCATAATAATTGTAATCTCTACATAGCCTTGTAGGTACACGTTAGCGGCAGATCGTACGAGCAGCAGATACGACCACCCGATGCGATCACCGGTCACTCGGTCATTACTGCCCTCGCTCTATGAAATATTTATGACGACTCCCATAATAACGCCGGCGACGATATCATTATACTTTGTGATGGGGGTGGCGGGAGGGGCGGAATTTCTGAACGCTCCTTACCATTGCAAAATCGCAATCGCGAACGCTTCAGGACGCGGCAGCGCGCTCCGCCGAAACTTTAAAAGATTTCCGGCTCAGGTGAATGTAAATATCGCTCCCGATGTGATCGACTTCTCGAATGCTTCATCAACGAGGTTGCGGATTCAAATTTTAAATAAGCAGCAGCTGCGGGCAGCGGGCTGTGCGCAGACGCGGCCCGGGATCGCCATATTAACTTGTTAATTAGGTCCATAATACGACTTGCAGATGAGCTACAGAGTTGTGAAGTTGAATACATAAAAAGCCCTTTTTCAGCGATCGCATGCATTGTGGGGCAGGCTCCGCGGCGGCTCGGCCAGCGCGGGAGGCCCGGGCGGCCCGGGGAGGCGAGCCTATATCGTATTTCGTGCGTCCCACCATCCACCAGAAGTTTGCCTGTTCATAAATAAACGCGAACGGTATTCAACAGCCCTTGGTGCTGTATGCATAACGAATTTGAAGGAGGCAAACTTGGAGGCTCTGCTGACTGGGATGGAGTATAAAATTCAGTAACAACATGGTGGAGCTTTTCATTCGACGGCTCGCTGTCGTTGAAGACATAGCTCCGTCATGCTAATTAGGAGTTGCTAATTAATCGTTGACGTCACATGTCGGGTACTTAGTGGCTACCGTCCAGTGGTCGGCTGGAGGCTATCGCAGAGTGCTCGTTCGTTCGGTTCGGAGTGGAAAGTTATGGTAATGAGTGGGTTTTAGTGGTTTGTGATACCAGTGGTGAATGAGGATGCAATTTTGTTGAGTGCTTTGTGCAATGAAGCGCTCGCGAGATGGAGTTGGTCGGCGAGAGTTCAGCGACTCGGCGGCCATCTTAGCTGTCAAAACGTGTGAGTACAAGTAGCCGCTAGGTGGCGTGCGTGGCGCGATACCCAACAATAACATGGCGGATTGAACTGCCTACTTTTGAATATTTTTGCATTTCATTCTATTTCCATAAGAATTGTATGATGTAAGATTAAAATAAGTTATAGACTTGGCTGCTATATTTTAATGTTAGTTTACACACTTTGTTCTGAAACGTTTTTCCTTATTTATGAAGCATGCTTCTTCTACCTGCTATTTGTAAGTATTATGAGTTATTTCGCTACATACATTTATACATTTCGTGAGATTTATTTTCTTTCCTAAGAAATTATTTCACTACTAGAATAACAACAAGGTGATACAATTAGTAAATGGAAGTAATTAGTAATAAGTTCTAATTACAGTTTTGATGAATTGGTTGGTTGTAAGTCTGTACTTGGACCTGGCTACGTTCGCAACCTTTGTAACTACCTTTAGTTTTTAACCGACTTCCAAAAAGTAGGAGGTTCTCAATTCGGTGGGTAGGTATTTTTTTGTTGTTGATTATACTATCGACGACGCGACATGAAGCGGTAATTCGTTCTCATTTTAGGTGGCCTGGGGTGCGATCCCAGGCGCGCATGTCTGATTTTTCGGAGTTATGCGATTTTATCAATTAAATGTCTCTTGCGTTAACGGTAAAGGAAAATATCGTGAGGAAACAGATCTGATTGATAGTTCTCTATTAGCAATTAAATGTCTCTTGCGTTAACGGTGAAGGAAAATATCGTGAGGAAACAGATCTGATTGAGAGTTCTCTATTAGCAATTAAATGTCTCTTGCGTTAACGGTGAAGGAAAACATCGTGAGGAAACAGATTTGATTGAGAGTTCTCTATTAGCAATTAAATGTCTCTTGCGTTAACGGTGAAGGAAAACATCGTGAGGAAACAGATTTGATTGAGAGTTCTCTATTAGCAATTAAATGTCTCTTGCGTTAACGGTGAAGGAAAACATCGTGAGGAAACAGATTTGATTGAGAGTTCTCTATTAGCAATTAAATGTCTCTTGCGTTAACGGTGAAGGAAAACATCGTGAGGAAACAGATTTGATTGAGAGTTCTTTATTAGCAATTAAATGTCTCTTGCGTTAACGGTGAAGGAAAACATCGTGAGGAAACAGATTTGATTGAGAGTTCTCTATTAGCAATTAAATGTCTCTTGCGTTAACGGTGAAGGAAAACATCGTGAGGAAACAGATTTGATTGAGAGTTCTCTATTAGCAATTAAATGTCTCTTGCGTTAACGGTGAAGGAAAACATCGTGAGGAAACAGATTTGATTGAGAGTTCTCTATTAGCAATTAAATGTCTCTCTTGCGTTAACGGTTAAGGAAAACATCGTGAGGAAACAGATTTGATTGAGAGTTCTCTATTAGCAATTAAATGTCTCTTGCGTTAACGGTGAAGGAAAACATCGTGAGGAAACAGATTTGATTGAGAGTTCTCTAAGTATAATGTTCTCAAAGGTGTGTGCAGTGTGATGTCTAACAATCTACACTTAACCCTTCCCGTTCTACAGAGCCCGTGCCCAGTAGTAGGCCGGTGATGAATTGAGATTATAAGAGAATTTTATTTTAAAACTAGCTTTTACCCGCAGCTTCGCTCTCGTTCGAAGCGACCTCTGACCCCTATTTTACCCCCTTGGAAGTTGAATTTTCAAAAATCGTTTCTTAGTGCATGCCAACGTCATAATAGCTATCTGTGTGCCAATTTTCAGCCCGATCCATGTAATTTTAGTAGGATTGTGACGATTGGAAAAATAAAAGGCTCGCTTGAAATAAATATTAATTTATTTATTTCAAGCGAGCAGATGCCCGCTACTTCGTCCGCATGATTTAGTGTTAAACAATCCCGCGGGAAGTCTTGGATTTTCTCAGACTAAAACTAGCCTATGTCACTCTCCGGGTCCTCAACTATACCCATGCCGATCCGTAGCTCTGTTGCGGCGTGATTGAAGGACAAACCAACAAACAAACACACTTTCGCATTTATAATCTTTATCAACCGATAGACAGACGTCCATTCTTGTACACAGGTCTCTATATTATATACCGGCCGCTCTGACTCGTCAGATGTCGTCAGTCGACCTAGTAGGTAGGGGTTTATAATATTAGTAAGGATTTATCAGATAAGGATCAGAACACAGTTGTCACCACCCCTCCTCTTCCCGCGGGTGTCGTACGAGGCGACTAAGGGAATATAACGGAGAACGGGCAGCAGCGTCCTCTGTGCTACTACTACCATCTACTGCGATCACCAACCCGTCTGCCCCGCGTGGTGATTATGGGCAAACCCTCCCGTTGGAAGAGGCCTTTAGTCCAGCAGTGGACTGTTATAGGCTATTGATGATGATGAAGGATTTATAACGCAAGTAGACGTACGAGTTTCGTAGTAATGTATATTGGTACATTATAGTTTTATTATCGGCATATTTTTATCAAAAAGTCGGCGCGGCGAAGGCGTCGACTCGTGAAGTGAGCTCTCCCGTTGACACGTCATTTTCTGCGCCGCTGCCACCGTATACGCAAATTCGGTTATCGCCGCCGGCTCCGAACACGTCAACTGCACGAACTCTTCACATTACGAGTACACCCTACACCCGTAGTGGGATAAACAGATGGCCTATGTCGCAGTAAGATAGTTGAAGCCGTGATAAAGCTATAATCTTAGGGATATACTTATCTATAATATACGGAAGCGGTTTATAGCTACAGTACCCGGCGATATATATTGCACATCGGCCTTTGGAATAAAACGCTATTTCTATTCTATTGCAAGGAAAGCTAGCCAGAAATTCACGTAGTAATTACTGAAATCTCTTCACAATCGTCGAGCACATCACGTAACATATTATATAAAAAAAAAATGCAGTCGAACTGTGAATAGAATAGAATAGCGTTTTATTCCAAAGGCCGATGTGCAATATATATCGCCGGGTACTATACCTTACTTGTACAAATCAAAGATTTATACTTTAATCATTTCACTAGATTAGTCTAGTCAGATAGTTATATATAATTTATTTAAAGTACTAGATTGTGCTCGTATTATATATAATACGAGCGTCCTATATTCCTTGTAAGATAGCTATATGAATGCTATATGATAATATTATTATGCGCTTCCGTATAGCTATAGCTAAGGGTTATAGCTAGGTATATCACGGCTTAAACTATCTTACTGCGACGTATTATACTTACACATTTATCATCTCCAATTCATCAACGGCTCACTACTTACTGAGGGTAACTTAAACTCGGTCGAGTGGTTATAGTATGTTCGACTGCGGGTGACGAGGTCCCAGTAAAATGTATTAGGTTTTTCCGTCAAGAAGTTTTCAGTACTAGCCCGGAGACCGGCGTTATGAAGTAAGCGGTGTGTGGTGTCTATAAAAGTACGTACGTGTCTAGGTAAGTACGTGTCTCGGAGAGCACGTAAAACCTCATAACACTTTATAAAATAGTCCACAGCACCTTGGATTCCCCTGACCTGTTGTACCACGTCAGCATTCATGTCCCTCGACGACCCTCTAGACATCCTATCAAAAACATTTTCCAGCCCCAGTTCTCTAAATCTAACCTAGGCAAATTCGCCCCAATAAATCGAATTATTAAAGCATACAATAACTTGACGTGCCGTGACATTGACATATTCCATGATAGTTTATTAGCTTTAAGAAAAAATTGTACATATCAGCATGAATAATTTATGTAAATATCATCTAATTCAAATTAATAACATCTATTCCTTAGCCTTGACATTGTAAATATTTAATAACTGTATCTTACTGGCTATGACATTGTAAATATTTATTAATTATTTAAAATTTTGATCGGAGTTACCCTGGCAATGTGGAATATGCCTATAATTGGTCATTTGTAACAGCATTAGCATTTATTAAACAAATTGTATTATTTTAATTAGTGTATTTGCAATTTATCGCTGGCATATCGATTAAATAAATAAAATAAATAAATAAAAACCGTCTGTCCTGCGCCTGATCTCTCTAGCGGTCGTGTTGGATTTCCGTCCCATTGTCTAATAACTATTCACTTTAATATTTCCCGCGCAGATGGCTAATCCTTTCACTTGTTTCACCAAATATTTGTACAATTCCCTATACATTAACAGCCACTAAGTCGTAATTGCAGTAGTCGTATACAGTGATAGCCTAGTGGTTTAGACTGTGGCCTCCTATTCGGGGGGTCGCAGGTTCGATCCTGGGTTCGATGACTTCTCGAAGTTAAGTGCGTTTAAGCAATTAAATATCTCTTGCTAAAACGGTGAAGGAAAACATCGTGAGGAAACCTGCACACCTGAGAGTTCTTCATAATGCTCTCGAAGGTGTTTGAAGTCCACCAATTCGCATTCGGCCAGTTTCTTGGACTATGGCCTATAACCCTTCTCTGAGAGGAGACCTGCGCTCAGTAGTGAGTCGTTGATGGGTTGATGATGATGAAGTCGTAATTAACTTTCCATTACACCGTCTTAACTACAACTCAAGATATAATAATTCATGTAAACATTGGTTTTATATTCATTCGTTATTAATTCACACGATTTTATACTCACTTGCTTATTTATCTGATAACGATAAAAAATAATATTGATGTGCGAATCTTATTACATACATAGTTGTATCTACTACAGCATAACGAGTTTTTGTAGAAAAACAAGTGGTTTCAATATAACTCGTCAAGCAGTAGTAATTATTACATGTTCTTATAAAATGATGTAATATACGAGTAATACGTTGTAACGAGATGTTAACATTTTATGGTAAGGTTATTTGAAACAAAGTTTGCTGTATAAACTATACTACCTGTTACATGATTTAATTAAGAAAGGAAATTCCTACTTTTTAAATTATGCAATGTGCTAAAGCAGTGATAGCCTAGTGGTTAGGACCGTGGTCTCCTATTCGGGGGGTCGCAGGTTCGATGCCGGGTTCTCGCACCTCTGACTTTTCGAAGTCAAGTGCGTGTAAGCATTTAAATATCACTTGCTTCAACGGTGAAAGAAAACATCGTGAGGTAACCTGCACATCTGAGAGTTCTTCATAATGTTCTTGAAGGTGTGTGAAGTCCGCCAATTCGCATTGGGCCAGCGTGGTGGACTATGGCCTATAACCCTTCTCTGAGAGGAGACCTGCGCTCAGTAGTGAGCCGTTGATGGGTTGCTAATGATGATGATGATGAATGTGCTAAAACGAAAAATGTTACTTTAGAAATAAGTTGTTTGTAACCATTTTGAACTCAACAACTGACAGGAATCGATCGAAGTCGATGATTACGATCAATGGAATAACTTTCGACAATCGCACCTCAGCTGTTGGTTCTGTGCGTTGTTGAAAATCAACGTCGTTCTCATGTAACTGCTCGGCGTCATCATCATCATTCTCCCGCAATACGCAGATATGATCGAGCGATCGATCGTGAGAAATGCGTGTTCAACGTACATACACGTGATATCTCACTAACCCCCCCCCCCCTCGTCATTATGATATTTCGTGATTTTTTCCGTACCCCTTCCCCGATTAATGGACGATCACCGAAAATAGACAACGTTAAAGAGGCCTATGTCCAACAGATGCACTCTAGTCTCTGACTAGAATAGAATATAATATAATATAGAAATGGTTTTTATTCAAATAAACTTTTTTACATGTGGTTTTGAATCGTCGATGATTCTACCAATGGTTCAGAATGCCCTTCCTGCCGAGAAGAACCAGAAAGAAACTCGGCGGTTGCTCTTTTCAAAACAAGGTTACAATTCAATAGACACTATGCTATGTATGCATGCACACATAGCATGTAGTACTAGCATAGTAGCGTCGATACTATGCTATATATAGAGGATTCCAATCAAATGCTTATTTGGTAATTATTCTAATACCGTAGCATTACTACGACAGTTGTGTACATTTTTGTATGAGAGAGTATGCAAGATTCACAGAACCATTCAAGCAAAGCATGTCGAACCTGACCAAGAAAAGGTTTTCTTAGGACTGGGTAGGTACTTACTAAAATATTGCAACGTATGGCGTTTAAACCTTCAAGTTTTGGATTTCTGTAGTTTTTAAAAACCCGTGGGAACTCTTTTGTTTTTTGTTTTTGGAGAAATCACTGTGGCATAGACTACTATACCGACTCATGTCAAAAACCAGGTCAATCCGTTGCTTTGTTGCTGCGTGATTGAAGGACAAACCAACAAACAATCACAATTTCACATTTATAATATAAGTAAGGAGTTAGGATGTAAATATTTAAGGAAACTGCACCCTTTAAATAGCTCGCGTTTGTATTTTCATCCGCCCCGAGCCCCGACCCGCATCTGTTTCACGAGTTTTGAAAAAACACAAAAAGGAGGAAACCCGTCGGAAGGGACCGCACCCACCCGGGGGAGGTTTATTGTTTTAGATACGGACATATTTTATTTACTAAGTGGCTACTTTGAATAAAAATGCGGTTTGGTGCCGTTAAAAAGTACAAAATGCTAAAGTAGCGTAACCTACCTATTTGCTGAAGATTTATACGCCCAGAGACATTGATATACGAAACCAAGATTCAAGCCTGCTCAAAAAAGTATTTCCGACGGGTGTCCCCAGTTTCTTATTTAGGTAGCTACTGTCAACATTTTGGAACGTAGTTCCTTACCGCGCGGTACGGAAGGGGGCTAGACGGAAAAAATTAAGAAAACCGACCCTCGACACATTTTTGAAACCGACACTTTTTTGTTGAATGTGAATTTTGCATTGTGTTCGGTATATTCGCCTTAGCACGAGGCGTCTGCATGGCCTAGTGGTTAGGAGAGTCGCCTATAAATTCAACGTCGATGGTTCGAATCCCAGCTCGACAGACTGAATTTTCTATTTTCAAATTTATTTTAAATAATTTCTAAATTTGGAATTTTTCCCTAATTTTTTATTGTATAAATTGGATAACGCCATCTGTGCAAAAACAGTAACTCCACCAGAGAAACTCTTTGGTTTTGTAACAGTGCAATAGAAATAAACTAAAAATAATTCATCGTAGTTAATCAATTTAATACTAGATGACACCACTAGTTTATTACAATTCCTTCACTAAAATTAATCGAAAGGAACTACGTTCAATCCGGGTGTCCCTTGACACCTCTCAAGTTTTTTTATTAAGCTATTGCATAGCTTTTATCGCGGGCTTTGAACTAGGACAAACAGTTTGAGCGCGGCGACCGAATCAAGACATTCCGTAACGAAAAAACCTAACATCGTCGTTCAGTAAGCGTTCAGCATTTTAGAGGTTCTCAAGTAGCTCTATTTGGCGCAGTGGGCGAGCGGCCGGTTTCTTAGCGAAGTAGTGACAGTTCTCTTTTCTTGTTTGTTTGTTTTTTAATTTTTTTTGCATAATTTTTATTATGCAACTATTTTTTTTATTAATTTTCACTATATACTGAGATTTCATTTTCATATTATTTTTTACAGACTAAGGCAAAGCCAATAGCAAGGCTTATGACTATAGCAGACTATGTGTTTTTGTATTTACGTATAATACACCGTAGCGCCTAAATTACTGAGCCGATTCTAATGAATAGAATAGAATAGAATAGAAATATTTTTTATTCAAATAAACTTTTACAAGTGCTTTTGAATAGTCGATGAATCTACCACTGGTTCGGAATGCCCTTCCTGCCGAAAAGAACCAGCAAGAAACTCGGCGGTTGCTCTTTTCAAAACAAATTTACAATACAGTAAATACTATGCTATATTATATGCAGTGCACATATGTATATATGCATAGAATGAGGTGTCAACTGTCAATAGATTCGTTATAATGGTCCAGGTGACACAGGCTACATTTATTACGAAAAATAATATATTATGGTGGATGTTTACCCAATGTTCGGCTGCAGTAGTAGGAGAACCCAAGACGCTAAATCGAAATCGAAAATATTTTGTACTAGGTGCCCGGACAGACTTCGTTCTGTCAAAAGTTAAAAGTAAAAATTAATTTTTTTTTGTTTTTTTTTTTATTAACCGTGGACCTTAAGGAACACACAAAAAATTAATGAACCGAATTGGTCCATCCATTCTTGAGTTATGCGCTTACCAACATTCATTTTTATTTATATAGAAGATAACTCATTTCATAATTTTTTTTTATCGTAAGGACTTGACATTTTTTATCTGGGTACGCCTCATAATTAGGATTTTCTTAGTAAGATCCTTACTAATGTTATAAATGCGAAAGTGTGTTTGTTTGTTGGTTTGTCCTTCAATCACGCCGCAACAGGGCTATGGGTCGACGTGATTTTTTGCATGGGTATAGTTGAGGACCTGGAGAGTGACATAGGCTACTTTTTATACCGGTAAATTAAAGAGTTCCCGAGGGATTTTAAAAACTAAATCCACGCAGACGAAGTCGCGGGCATCAGCTAGTAGGTTTATATAGGTTCAATGAAACTAAAAGATTTCTAAAAGCCGCTAGAAAAGCTTTAAAAAGTATTTTTTATATTCCGATGTCTGCGGTTATAACTTAAAAGTACAAAACGCCAAAAGCGTAGGTACCCAGTGGCTGAAGATTTATTCTCTGGGGCCTTTATCTCGAGTCGGGAGGCTCTATCGGCTGCTCGGCAGTTCGCGTGCATGATAATGCACTCGCCGTTTACCGCGATACAAATTGTCTTTACTTACTTTTATTACAAGCTTTTATTTAAGAACGCGTATAACGCCAAAAAAAATCAGATTTCGCGATGAGATAAAACATAGCCGCAACCTCATGTGAGGCGCGACAAAAGAAAGCGTTTTGCGCGGAATAGGAGTGTAGTAAGCGCCAAATACTTTGTAACTCGTAAAATATTCATTTTCTTTTCAATTCGCTAGGCTACTCTCTTGATAATATCAATCGGAATTTAATGTAAAAATTTTGGCTCTGTAATATGCAACACATTGAAAATAAATGAATATTGGTTAAAAATTAGACCTAACTTCGCGATTTTTTATTATCGAACAAATTTCATCATTTTATGTTTTTGCCCAAGCACGTCCCTTGGCAGTGTGATGTAATTCTTGCGTGTTTTTTTTCGGATAGTTGAAACTTGATCTACTACTGTAAAAATCAAATCTGTTTACTGTTAACGAGCGCACACTCACTCTTAACTTGCAATGTTTGTTTGGGTCAAATCTTGTAAGATGAATTAGACCCACTTCCCGGTTTTTTGCATGTATGTGTAATTCGGATGACAATGCAATATTATTGTAACATGGAGATGATCTGATGATGGAGACGGAACATGGCTATCGGAACTCTGTAATAAAACGACGTAACCCCATCGAGTTTGGGCTCGTTTGATTCGTCATAACAAGTACTCTGATCCTAGATGATATCCAGACTCTAATGATGTAGCTACTAAAAGCTTGAATTTAAAAATAAGATTTTTAATTTACACTTGTTCTTTGTCGATTTTATCATTCAAGTGATTAATGACGAGCGAAATAAGGTCTTCGAGACTCAACAGCACAGCAACACACCAATGGCACACTATTGAGCGCAGGTCTCCTCTCAGAGAAGGGTTATAGGCTATAGCCCACCACGCTGGCCCAATGAGAATTGGCAAACTTCGTCACGCACCTTTTGAGAACATTATGAAGAACTCTCAGGCGTGCAAATTTCCTCACGATGTTTTCCTTCACCGTTGAGCAAGTGATAATTAATTTCTACTACGCACAAAACTTCGAAAAGTCAGAGGTGCGTGCTCGGGATCGAACCTGCCGACCCCCCAAACAGGAAGCGCAGTCCTAACCACTAGACTATCACTGCTGCTGCTGCTGCTTACACCGTCCCTTTGCCATAAGTCACAACTTCATAGGTATCTCAATATGAGAAGAGGTAGCCAAGCACCGAGCTTGCAAACTATAGTTTAACAAGCTGACCTGGCGAACTTCGTACCGCCAACTTATCTATATAAATAAAACAAATAAACTATCCTAATCAAAAAAAACTATCCTATCTTTCAAGTTGGACCAAATTACAGATAGTTACGAAGTTTGATTTAAATCGGTTCTGTAGTTTAGGAGTCCATCGCGGACAAACAACGTGACACGTTATTTTTATATATATTATTATTATTATATAGCTGGCCCAGCGAACTTCGTACCGCCAACTTATCTACATAAATAAAATAAATAAACTAACCCAATCCAAAAAAACGATCCTATCTTTTAAGTTGGACCAAATTACAGATAGTTACGAAGTTTGATGAAAATCGGTTAAGTAGTTTAGGAGTCCATCGCGGACAAACAACGTGACACGTAATTTATATATATTAAAGACTAGCTGACCCGGCGAACTTCGTACCGCCAACTTATCTATATAAATAAAACAAATAAACTATCATAATTAAAAAAAAACTATCCTATCTTTCAAGTTGGACCAAATTACAGATAGTTACGAAGTTTGATCTAAATCGGTTCAGTAGTTTAGGAGTCCATCGCGGACAAACAACGTGACACGTAATTTATATATATTAAGATTTAGATAAGATAAGATAAGATAGATGGGCAGGCCTCAATAGAAACGATGAAACCGTAACGCTATCCCGACTTCAACATTCCTGTACAAACTAAAATTATTTTATACTTTGCAGTGGCGTTTGAAGTCGGTTTTTTAAAAAGAATTTTTTAAATTATTATTTTATATTAGCTTTTTAATGTAGCTTCACAGGATCAAATCTTCATAAGTAATAATATTTATTCACTCTAATCGCGAGCGATTTGCTCTTATTCATTGCGGAATTCTGTCCTCCATCACCGAGGATATTCATCAGGTCTTCGCCAAATTTAAATGGGACGATTCTTACTGTTTGGCCTTTGAAATAAAAATAATATTGAATTCGATTCAGATTTGAGTAACATCAACAAAAATAATTTACCTAATATAAAAAATTCTTTTTAAAAAACGGGCTTCAAACAGCTGCACAAGTACAAAGTACATACTTTATTGTTGTAAGTATGCCCTTGCAAACAAAAAAGAACTTTCCAAATCAGGCGTCTTCGAGTAATCGGCCAACATGTTTGAAGTCGGTTAAAAACGCGTCGAATTGATAACCTCCTTCCTTCTTTTTTGAAGTCGGCTAAAAACAATCGGTAACCATTTCACTCTCACACAATAACTTAGTTCGGTATTTGCCGATCGCGATCCGCGCGTCGTGCGCGATCGCACGATAATCGCGCGCCGACCAAACAGTGGCGGCCGCGGTTTTGCACACAATACATACAGGCTGCTCACTTTCATATTTAAATAACTGGGCAATAGGCGTGAGCTGGAAATACCCTGCTATTTGTACATGTTTATGGCAACAGCGTGGCAAGAAATTCATAATATTACCAGACTTTTTTTTTTTTTTTTGTGTATAAAATGTAAAAACTGTAGATAGGAACATGAACGTATACGAAATAACGTATATGAAATAGGATATCCTTCGTGAACGTTGTTTTGCTTTAAAAACTGTAATTTATTAACAACTAGGTGACGACCGGCGTGGATTTAGCTTTGAAAATCCCTCGGCAATTGATTTTCCGGGATAAAAAGTACTATGTCACTCTCCAGGTCCTCAACGATATACCCATGCAAAAATCGCGTCGATCCGTAGCTCCGTTGCGGCGTGATTGAAGGACAAACTAACAAAGACACTTTCGCATTTTTAAAATTATTAGTATGATTTCAGTCATATCTTGGAGGCCGATTCTGTAAAACCTGCATCAATAATTGCTGCAGTCTCAATTGTGGAGATTGGCTCAACTTTTCGCGTCCTCTCTGCACAATGCATTTTTAACCCCCAACAAAAAAAGAGGGATGACCATTGACATCAGATGTGTGTATGTCTGACCTCTCGTAGCATCCTAACTAATGGACCGTTTTTAATGCGGTTTTTTTCTATTTGAAAGCTGACGTGATCGAAAATCGAGATTGATCTTAGCTAAGTATTATGATATATGATTTGAGTTTGAAGATCATCAGCTCATTTTTTACTTGATGAAAGGGTCTTACAAACGTCCACAGGTGCGATTGATTCGAAACTTGTTTTACCTACTATTACTTCGTGCTATGTCCAATACATAGTAACCTTGAGCTGATACTGCAGCATCAAGTAGTCTGCGGGATACCAACTCCTCAGCAACTTATAAGTTACAGCAGATAAACGATTATTGTATTTGGGCTCATTAGAATGTTCTCAACTCAATGAGTAGGCATTAGCACACAGTAAGAGTATTAGATAGATGATGATCGAGGATTGAGGAGGAGGATTTAATGGTGGAGCACCAAACTGGGTAACATAAAGTTGTGTTTATTATACTTAATTATCATACATATATAGACCAGCCATAGATTCATATGTCGGGCGTGTTTTAAATATTTAATTTACACTTGTAGCCAATAGCGAGTACCTATATCGGCTAATCAGGGTACCAATTGTCTAAAAGTGGTTCCATTGATCGTATTCGTATTCGATGACAATAGCGTCAAAGTAAAATAATCCTTGATTGTATTGATTGAAAGTCACAAATTCAGTACAACCGATTTTAACATGGAGCGTTATATAGCGTATCGTTCATACGTAAACGTATAAGAATGCATACACGAAATTGAGCTCTAATTCAATGCTGTTATGGTTTATTTTACTTTGACGCTAATGTCATTGAATACGATTACGATCAATGCAATAACTTTAGACAATCGCACCTCTGAAGCTATATTGCAATCGTCACACCGATGAACTTAGCAATCATTTCCCAAAAACGTTCCCAAACTTTTACAGGCTACCTAAGCTAAGTTAGGTGACCCTTCTGATGTCAATTTCGTTTTCACGAAGGGAACACCTAACGGTGAAGATGATACTAGTTGCATAAAATAAGGTTGCATTCCGAGGCCAACTACGTTAGGCGACTCCTAGATAGGGGATGATCTAGGCCTGGGTGGTGAAAATGGACATAAATGCCCGTTTTCACCAACCATACCTATAGCATCCCCTAGGTAGGGGACTCTTACGTAGGCAGCCCGTAAATACATTCCCTTACCCAGAGTCATGTCCATCTTTAGGTGTTCCCTAAAAGTACGTGAAAACGACAATTTGATAGAAAGTGTCGCCTAACTTAGCTTAGGTAGTCCGTAAAAGCTAAGGAACGTTGGTAAAAAACAAGCGTATTAAGTCTCCAGACAGGTCGCTTAGGTGACTTAGGTTGGATTGAAAGATAGTATTAAAAAAAATGCGTGAGTGTCGTGGAACACTCGGTTGGCACGAAGTTCCTTTTAATAATATATTATCTAATAATAAAAATAAAAAAATTAGGGAATAATTTCACATGTATAAATTATTTAAAATAAAATTGAAAATAGAAAATTCAGTCTGTCGAGCTGGGATTCGAACCATTGACCTTTATGCGACTGTAGAAACTACAAGGCTACGGAGATCCAATATTTTAGTGTGAAAATATTGAACACAATGCCAAATTCACATTCAAAAAAGTGGCGGTTCAATTTAGTCTTAATTTTTTCCGTCTAGCCCCCGTCTGGAGGGGAGAGGATAATATTAGTTCAGCTTGGCTGATATCTAATATAGATATAAAATTCTCATGTCGCGGTGTTTATTACCAAACTCCTCCGAAACGGCTGGACCGATTTTTATGAAAATTTGTGTGCATATCGGGTAGGTCTGAGAATCGGCCAACATCTATTTGTCATACCCCTAAATGATAAGGGTGACCCACCCCTAAATATTTTTGTTGGCGGTACGAAGTTCGCTGGGTCAGCTAGTCTATTATATAAAATCTCATGTCGCGGTGTTTGTTACTACACTCCTCCGAAACGGCTGGACCGACTTTTATGAAATTTTGTGTGCATATCGGATAGGGTCTGAGAAACGGGCAACATTTATTTTTCATACCCCCTAAATGATAAGGGTGACCCACCCCTAAATATTTTTGTTGGCGGTACGAAGTTCGCTGGGTGAGCTAGTTCATTTATAAAAAAAAACTTGAGAGGTGTCAAGGGACACCCGGATGGAACGAAGTTCCTTTCGATTAATTAATTTGGCATTGTGTTAAATATTTTCACACTACAATATTACTTAGATTCTTTAATTATTTAAAAAAAAAAGAGACGTGTCAAGGGACACCCGGATGAAACGAACTAACCTTAGTAGTAGTATTTAAGTGAAGAAATTGTAATAAACTAGTGGTGTCATCTAGTATTAAATTGATTAACTACGATGAATTATTTTTAGTTTATGTCTATTGCACTGATACAACACCAAAGAGTTACTCTGGTGGAGTTACCTACTGTTTTTTCACAGATGGCGTTATCCAATTTATACAATAAAAAATAAGGGAAAAATTCCACATTTAGAAATTATTTAAAATAAAATTGAAAATAGAAAATTCAGTCTGTCGAGCTGGGATTCGAACCATCGACGTTGAATTTATAGGCGACTCTCCTAACCACTTGGCCATGCAGACGCCGAGTTCTAAGGCGAAAATACCGAATACAATGCAAAATTCACATTCAACAAAAAATGACGTTTCAAAAATGTGTCGTGTCGGTTTCCTTAATTTTTTCCGTCTAGCACCCTTCCGCACCGCGCGATAAGGAACTACGTTCCAATACGTTCCTTCCAATAGTATAATTATTTTAAGATCGTCCTGTGTTTGGACAGCGTGGGATCGGGCGTGCGCGGCGCAGCGCCCGGGGCTGGCGCCGCAACCGTTATTAGCAGAGTTGCTGCAACATACCCGTCGGCTCAACGCTCATCATAGATCACGGCAATCAGCGGCGCTTGGGCAGCTCGCGTACTTAACTGTGAGAAAACCGCTGTAGTGCAGCGGTGCTGTGACTGGACGGCTTACAATATGCCGGGCTGGCTGAGGCATGGACTCGACCTGCTCCAATGTTTTTAGGGTTTTAATAAATAAATAAATAAAAATATTTTATTTCAACCAACTGGGATCATAATATGTTAGTAACAATAAGCTTACAACTACATGTTAGTACGACTAAAATCTAAAACTTAACCTAGGACGGCACCGATTTGTCAGCACATGAACCATGCAACAGTGGTTCAAGTACTGACAATCGATCCTGTCAGCAAATGTTCTCAGGACGCTATGAGAGCTGGCCTGGACTCTACGCATCAGGGATGTGCACCGCTTTCTCATAGTGATGTAGAAGCAGTCTACACGAGCGTCGGCAAACATCCCTGATGCGCTGCAGAATTTTGTAGGAAACAAGGAACCCTTTTAGTTTCGCCATGTCCGTCCGTCCGCGGTTTAGCTCAGAGACTATTGGTACTAGAAATCTGTAATTTGACAAGGGTATAAATATTAATCACGCCAACAAACTTGTGAAAAATATTTTTAGGGTAGGTACCTCTCAGAGACTAAGTATTTGTTATGATAGGCTCTTTTCGGGAGTTCTGAGTGCGAATTGGAGGCAAGCACTTCTAACTATTTGGAGTTCTGATGTGTCGGTGTATATATGTACTTTTTAGACTAGCGTTTGACTGCGATATCACCTGATGGTAAGTGTAGAAGCAGGCTAAGATGGATTGCCTAGAAAATCCCAATTCACTCTTGCTTTAAAGATAAAGTTATAGTTATGTATACGTACAATTACTTTTCTTCTTCAGCAACCGCTGTCACTTGTTAGACTGTCTTCCGCTATTTATTTCCAGCGGCTCCCGGCGACTTGTTCGATGTCGTTAAATCTTTCATTAGGGGGTCTGCCATTGCTGCGCTTGCCGGACCGAAGTAGTCATTGTCGCCGTCAGCGCCTTGGGATGGGGTCCCAACAACATCAATTGCTTCTTTAAACGACGAATACTTAATTGTAACTGCACTTGAGCTCCTTATCTCTGATTAGGTCATACTGAAGAGGAAAACTGAACATCTCTCCATCGCCCGCTGAGATACTTAACTGACTAGGGTACTTACCTAACTAGCTAGGGTAGCCTAAGTATGTCACACTCTCTTTAACATTTCTGCGGTGGTGTCGTGTGATGCGGGTTGTTACGTTCCCTCAAATATGGTTGAGCGAAGCAATGGCTGGGTCATGCGTCATGCTCGTGAACGGGTTCCACCAGCGGCAATGGGGCTACTTTCTGTCTGCCCGTCTTAACATGTGTTGAATTATAATTAGAAATAATTACCTATGCTTTTGTGGAACTTCCCCTCATTACGGTAGTAAATATCATTCGTCTATGCTCATTGTGGAAACTCTGCATACATACTATTGTATGTATGCAGATCTTAATAGATATTATTATATCTATTAAGTATATTGTAAAAGTATTTTGAAAAGAGCAACTGCCGCGTTTCTTGCTGGTTCTTCTCGGCAGGAACGGCATTCCGAACCAGTCGTAGACTCATTGACGATTCAAAAGTACCTACTTGTAAAAGTTTATTTGAATAAAAAACATTTCTATTCTATTCTATTCTATCTTACAAACTAAGTACCTATAACGTTATATAGGCCTAAGATTTTGAGCATAAGTACTTTTTGGTGGGAGGCATTGACGAAGCTTGGCTTGTTACTTACTTACAAGGGCTATCTTGTCATCAATTAGAAAATGACTTAGGTACCTAACCAAAGAATGCGAGAAAATTAAATAACCAATTAAGACGCTAAACGGAAAATAAATTGTTTCGAATTTGGAGAGTACTTTATAAAAATAGGCGGGGCCAAAACCCATCCGCGGGGCGCACCCCCTTCACGTACTAAGAGGTCACGTAGATAAAATAGATGGCGCTGGTAAAAATAAATAACTTTCATTTTTATGTTTAATAATATTTGATATAGAAAAGCACTATTTTGTTTAAAAATATTTTTAATACATACCTACAAAATATATAAATATTATAACTATTTAAAAATACTCAAATTTTATCGTATACATGAGACGGTTTATTAAAGGTAGGTATAATATTATTCTATTTGAAAATTTAAAGGTATGTATCAGCTTAATACACAATCTGGAAGATGAGAAATCTAAAGAATAACATAAGGTCACAAGTAAATTGGTTAACAATTACTATACCTACTTAATAAAATGAAGAGATCCGTAGGAGAACCAAAGTCACAGACATAGCTCAGCGAGTCACGAAACTATGCGAAACTGAAGTGGAAATGGGCAGGGCACATAGTTCGAAGAGCTGTTAGTCGTTGGGGTCCCAAGGTGCTGGAGTGGGGTGGAAACTCAGTGCTGGTCTGCCAACAACAACAAACAACAACCCCACTAGGTGGACCGACGCGTCAAGCGAGTCGCAGGGAGCCGCTGGATTCAAGCGGCGCAAGACCGACTTATTTGGGTATCATTAAAGCAAGAGTGAATAGGCATCTTCTAGGCAAACGCGTTCCACCTTAGGCCACATCATCACTTTCCATCAGGTGTGATAGTGGTCAAGCGTGTGCCTATAATAATGTATAAAAAAAAAATAAAAAAAAAGCCATACTGAAATTCTTTTTTATTGCATCGATGTAATTCAAAATCGATATTTAGGGTCCCCTAGCGTCAAAAAAGACGAAGTGGTTGCCAAAATTTTAATCGTTCGTTTTTTACGATATCGACGGCAGAAAGCGGAACTGGCGTATCTAAAAAAATCCAGTTTTACACCAGAGGCAAAAAACTATTTGAAAAAATCATAACTCGTAAATTAATAAAGATAGAATGTTGAAATTTGCAAGAAATTTCTATGAATCTAAACGTTATTTGATACAGTTATTAGGAATGTCCTAAAGTTACTGCTTCATTGATTTTTTACGAGTTACAGCAGTTGATATTTAAATATCGAGCAGCGGAAAAGCTGTAACTGTAAGGTGAAATGTATGACCAATTAAAATAGATACAAGTTTTCGTGCTACGATCTGCTGTATCTCAAATATTCTGCTATTCGAAACATGGCCATTTTGATGTATGTGATTTTAATTAAATAAGTTTATAAAAATAAAATGTTTGATTTACATTCTGAATTATAAATTATCTATAAGTACATGATATATTATAATAAAAATGTAACTGATCGTTGTCTGTACAGTGAAGATATATGAGAAAAACTTATTAGGGGCCTTTATCAACAGAATAGAACCCAAAACAATGATTGTTAGAATTTTTGTCTGTATGTCTTTGCGTTAGTGCGCACTAATCTCAGAAACGGCTACGGTGTTGTGGTAAGCTTCACTTCAAACTCAGTGTTTGTTTTACTTCAATATAGTTCATAAATAAAAAAGTTATGTCAATTTAAAGAATCACGTCGAACATTTAACTGTTCAGTTAAAGAATCACGTTGAACATTTGTCATCATTTGTTCAACGTTGACGCTTTTTTGGCTCTTAACATTAATAAAATTAATATCTACGTGTTTCAGTGTTTAAGATAACTCTATCCTTATGGGGGTGAAAAGAGTAATGAAAGTTTGTAAGTGAGTTCGGTAATTTTTGGAGTATGATGTATAATCTTTGTTAACGGGTGTCTATTTGGAAATAATAAAGCACTTGGACTAGCCTTTTTAAATACTTTACCCATATGGGAGTGAAAAGGGTATGAAAGTTTGTACGGAAGTGCGTCATTTTTGAAGTGAAATGCATGAAACTTTATTTAAATGCGTTTAATTCATCTCGTCTATAATAATAAATAAGTAATAATTTTGCTTTTAAGGGGATGAAAAGGGGGATGAAACATTTATGTGAGTTTGGTCATTTTTTAAACGAAATGCATAAACTTAAAAAGCCATCAAGCGATTTCAAATATTCTACCTTTACGGGTGAAAAAGGGGATTAATTTGGTATGTAATGATGATGAAGTTTCGAAGTGAAATGCATGATACTATATTTTTAGGCGTCTTAAGAAAATGATGGAAAAGGGGATGAAAGTTTGCATTGAAATCCATAATTTTTGAAGTGAAAAAATATTTATATAAAACATCACTCACTTTCTTTACTGTGTACCTACCTAATGTTTCTTAACAATCAAGATAGGTACGTAAAATATAAGCAGGTAAGGTTGTAAACTTTACTTGCTTATTAGATATAGTAGGTATGGTAAATATACAGACTTCCAATTAACTAAAAAATAACATTTAACTAAAAATAGGTTAAATTTTAATATTCTTTTACTTACCCGAACTCCTGAAGTATAATAATTAATTTTAAACACGTAAATAAAACGTAAACGATAAGTTAACAATCTTTTAAAATAATATTTTTGTTAACAACAAATACGCTTTCTCACTATTGGCGCTTACGCATCAGATGCCGCGCGATCAGAATGGCGTATATAGCAAACACCTCGGGATTGGAGGGGTGCGGGTCTATCTAGAGTGGCGTATTGATTACTCATCACAAAACAATACTCTAATATTATGGTGTAAGTAAGATATTTGCTCTTAAATTAAATGTTTGAAATGTAGTAACTGTTTGATAAACACTCACCACTTCAAAGCATATTGCTGTATCCTTGTCAACGTAAAATTTTGGGGCGGCTGAAATGCTGTATCTCTTTTGAAATCAATGTCCGTCAGGGTAAAATAATGGTGTAACTGTTATTTATGTTGGACGTGTTGTCGTATCTATTTTATTTTCAAAAATAGCGATTTTTCCTCTATTTACAGCAATTTGTCATGTAAGCAGTACCAAAACTAGAAAAAATTCAATGGCGTATCATTAAATTTTTTCATCGTAGAAAGACGAGACATATACCATTCGACGCGGCTTTTTTTGCTTATCAACAATATAGTAAAAAAAGTCATTTAGCCCAAATTTTGAGATACGACATTTCCGCTTTCTGCCGTCGATATATAAAAGAAAGTGGTGTTAGTTACACTATTTATAACTCAAGAACGGATGAACCGATTTGGCTGAAAATTGGTGGAGACGTAGCTTAGAACCAGGAGACGGACATAGGATACTTTTTATCCCGTTCGACCGCGTTTCCGTCATGTCACTATAAAACGTGGTATAACAAAAACGCATCTGACAAAACGCAAATGACAGTGGAATAACAAAACGTAAATTGCAGCTAAACGTAATTTTGTCTTTGGTTAGGTATGGTAAAAATGACAATTATAAAAATGATAGCTAAACGTAATTGATAATATCATCAGTAATATGTTTTCTCTTTTAATCGTCATTAACAATGCTGCGAGTGATATTATAAATGCGAAAGTGTGTTTGTTTGTTTGTTTGTCCGTCAATCACGCTGCAACGCTTTGTTGCATTACGGATTGATGTGATTTTTTGGATAGGTATAGTTGAGAATGGAGGGTGACAGGCATCCCGGAAAATCAAAGAGTTCCTGCCTGATTTTAAAAACTAAATCCACGCGAACGAAGTCGCTGGCATCAGCTAGTAACAAATAAATTCAATATGGTGCTGATTTTTTAAAATTTTGGAAACCTAATACAAAACCCTAATTACCTTATACAAAATATTATATACTATGAGTCATTAGAGTTAATATTATTAATAAAATTATTGTTTTATGATAATAAATAAAAAAGTATTAATTTTATTTTTATATAATATTAAAAAAAAAATTAATGACATAATTGTCCCCATTTTATTGGAACTACTTGTACCTGGTATTATTACGCCCGCTCAGTAATCCACGCCGCGCATGCGCGGCACTCATGTCAAGCACACTGGCATATTTTCATTGGCCTGTTTTTAGGGTTCCGTACCCAAAGGGTGCCAACGGGACCCTATTACTAAGCCTCTGCTGTCCGTCCGTCTCACAGTGGGTCGAAACGGCTATATGAGGGACATAGGATTTTTTGTTACAAATTCCATTAAAAAAAAATATCTATCGAAAGACCTTGTCATTTTGATGAATAATTGTTATTAAACGTTTTTCTCTAAAACTGATAGTTTGCCCGGAAAAAAATATTTTCAGTTTTTGTTGTATGGAATGAAACAGAAACTGCTAAAATTTGGCCAAGTCTTGAGAGGTCTTGCTTTAAAACTACTTTATTCTTATTCTTTAGCTTGTTGGCTATAACTCTATGCTATCAGCTCGCACCCAAACTTGCCCGTTCAAGAGTTATAAGAATCCGAAATTTTTAAAAAAATATGATTTTTATTGATTTTATAATGTCGTGGATTATCAAATATTTGAACAAAATAATGTGCTACATGAAAATTCTATGAAAAAATATTGAAATTAACTTTAAAGCACTAGTTCACCAAAGAGAAACTTATAAGTTAAGCACTTAAAAAAGGATATTTCATAGATTAAAACTGTAAATTTTATTAAAATAACGTAAATTCAAACAAAGGATCTACAAAAATAAAACTTTCATAATATAGCTTTCTTTATTTCTTTTTAACAATTCATTTTATTACGTATTTGATGTATATCCTTAGCTAAACTGTCTTTGTTGCTGGAAACTAATTACAAACAGCGAAAAATTAGCTACTCATCAGATAATTATAATATTTCATTCGCTGTTCTATTCATTACGAATTATCTCCTCTGCAAATTATCTTTTCAATTTGCTAATTACTATATTAGTAATGTAATTACATTGAATGACTCCACTTCCCTAATAATATACCTTAATGATAGGGATAGGAAGGAGTAATTCCGACCTACCTATATAAATAGGGGTTTCATTTAAATAAAATCATTCAGAGATACGCATTTTGACTACCAAGACAACTTGCAGTGTACCTACATATTTTTGTGACAAATATGGAAGTTCTAGTGAATAATTTGGATTTGTTCATAGTGTTACGAGAACAGGTTGGATCTTTGGCGGATAGTAAAATTCTTTTTTTTTAATGGAATATTTGCTAAACCATCCTGAAGATACTGATAAGATTAAAACTTGCATAAGTCAGAAAAAAAGAAAAGTTTATATATATATATATATATATATATATATATATATATATATATATACACCTGAAAAAGCGCTAGGCTCTCTCGATATCGCTTAACTTATCAAAATTAATTAATTAATTAATCTATGGGATTCTGCAATTGAACAAGGTGCAGCATCTATGTATCACACCTACTACAAAATATAGCAAGCATAAAGCAAAAGAAATTGAATTGTTGCCCTGTAAACCAGGACATCGCCATAACCGAAGTTTTCTCGGCGTATATTGTGACGATGACATTGAAGCTTTTGGTGCAGATGGTGCCAAAGTTTCTGCATCTTTACTGACATCGTCGGGTTGGAGATTTTCTGTTTGGGAGATAAGGTCTTTAGGCCATATTATGGCAGATTCTAGCCAATCTCCATTTCTCTTCAAAAAATACTAAGAGTTCTATTTGATCTTTCCCATTTACCACAAACATTTGAACAAAACTTCTGACAAAACTTCAGGAGATTTTTACTTGTTTCTTAAGTCCAGTTTACGTTCAGCGTCTCTTTGAGGTATTCAAAAAGACTTACACCATGAACAAATCCAAATTATTCACTAGACCTTCCAGATTTGTCACAAAAATATTTAGGCACACTGCAAGTTGTCTTGGTAGTCAAAATGCGTATCTCTGAATGATTTTATTTAAATGAAATCCCTATTAAATATAGGTCGGAATTACTCCTTCCTATCCCTATCATTAAGGTATATTATTAGGGAAGTGGAGTCATTCAATTTAATTACATAACTAATATAGTAATTAGCAAATAGAAAAGATAATTTGCAGAGGAGATAATTCGTAATGAATAGAACAGCAAATGAAATATTATAAGTATCTGATGACTAGCTGATGCCCGCGACTTCGTCCGTGTGGGTTTAGTTTTTAAAGTATCTCGGGAACTCTTTGATTTTCCAGGATAAAAAGTCACTCTCAGGTCCTCAACTATACCCATGCAAAAAATCACGTCGATCCGTAGCTCTGTTGCGGCGTGATTGAAGGACAACCCAACAAACACACTTTCGCATTTATAATATTAAGTATGATTAGTTAATATTCCACTGTAATTAGTTTCCAACAACAAAGACAGTTTAGTTAAGGAGATACATTAAATACATAGTAAAATGAATTGTTAAAAAGAAATAAAGAAAGCTATATTATGAAAGTTTTATTTTTGTAGATCCTTTGTTTGAATTTACGTTATTTTAATAAAATTTACAGTTTTAATTTATGAAATATCCTTTTTTAAGTGCTTAACTTATAAGTTTCTCTTTGGTGAACTAGTGCTTTAAAGTTAATTTCAATATTTATTCATAGAATTTTCATGTAGCACATTATTTTGGTCAAATATTGATAATCCACGACATTATAAAATCAATAAAAATCATATTTTTTTAAAAATTTCGGATTCTTATAACTCTTGAACGGGCAAGTTTGGGTGCGAGCTGATAGCATAGAGTTATAGCCAACAAGCTAAAGAATAAGAATAAAGTAGTTTTAAAGCAAGACCTCTCAAGACTTGGCCAAATTTTAGCAGTTTCTGTTTCATTCCATACAACAAAAACTGAAAATATTTTTTTCCGGGCAAACTATCAGTTTTAGAGATAAACGTTTAATAACAATTATATTTCTTTGCTTCATCCTCAATATAATTAATTACAAAGGTAGTCACGTTATTCAATCGAGATAACTCCGCGAATTTCACAGATATATACCCTATTTTAAAAATAAATCACCTTGGCAGCACCGTCTTAAGTTTGCTCATTACTTTTTCGCGCGAGATAACGACCGCACGCGCTCAGCGCGCCGCACTTAATAGTTTAACCAGAAGTGCAGAAGATCGAGTGTTATTGTAGGATAGTGTGATTGCAGTATTGTTCATCGGCTGAAATCATCGTCATCATCATCGAAGGAAAAAGGTACGAGTTCTTTTCTGTTTTCAAACGATCTCTTGTTTGCGCTTACGCACCGCTACATAGCCTACTATATTATTGTTTAGGCATGTACATAAAAACGGTACACTTTTCGTATCGAGGTTTACTGCGAGTCTTCATCGATTACGAGGTATCAGAGAAAACGTAAATATTCTGAATTAAATATTACGTTAATTGTTTTTATTATGAAAATTAATAAAAATTAAAACACAACTATAACGATTATTATGGTAACACTATTGTTACAACTTGTCATCAATCACGATTAAATTAAATTAGTACCTACCCCCCAAGTGTCTCGGATTTATCTAGGTTAGGAGACATTTATCATTATTATTTCTACATATCATATTATACATTCGAAAAATGTAATAAAATTCACGAATTCACTCAACTATGCTCGTAAAATTCGCTCAACGGGGCTTTAGTAGCTTGCCCAGCCGTTAACTATATTCGAGTACCTACTTGTAAACAAAAATATAATATTATTTATCTGGAGAGACGGTAGTGTCCCTGCCACGACGAGCCAAGCGAAGCGTAAGGGAACTAACTACCCACCTTTTCTTCGCTTTGTCTGAAAACACTAATTGTTACGAAACACTTAAAATTAAAAGCAATGGTAGATGAACAAGCAGAGCAAGTAGCATATTATTAGATATTATAGAAGACCATATTATTAAATATTTGGAAGAAATAATGGCCATTTTCCTCGGTTTTAAAGTCTTGCTCGTAACTTAAACAACTGTGCAATGTTCATGTCGACACTACGACGGTAAGAAGTTATATTAATTGAAAGAGAGGCATTCAATACCCTCACTTAAATAAGTTAACTAGAACCAGTTGACATTGGTGAGAACAATGTGAGCTTTGTTTTTTTTTGCGTCATACGTAAACACCAAAGAAAATCAAGCCGACGCCGAGTCTAGTACAGTTAATCCAGATACTGAATGGTCATTTCCTGACAAAGGGTTCAAAATTACTTTATTAAAGATCGGTCAACTCGAAATCGACTCAGAATTACACTCGGCGCTTGGGAAATCGACGCATGATTCCCCGAAGTATGGGGAAAATATTCATGCCAACCATATGGCTCTTTATATTAAAAAAGGGGATGCGACAAAGACTACTGGTCCTGCGTATCACGGCCGTTAGTAACGGGATGGGCCTACTATTAAAAGAGAGTGAAAACAGGGTGCAGGCCATGAAACACCTAAGCAATGGCTGCAGGATCCTATTTGATTCAAACTTCGGAATCACTCAAAGCAGCATTAAACTCTTAATGCCTCAACTCAACAAGAAGTGCTATAAGATTCGGAAAGAGACAAAACTTTATTTGGATCGGCTTTATCCGAGAAACTAAAAAACAACAAACAGGGATTGACTGCGAACCAATTGCAATAACATGATTAACTGCGAGCTAATCATGAGTCATATACTAAAGCTGTGACTCCACAAACAAATCGGGATTGACTGCGAGTCAATTGCGATAACATAACTAGCTGCGACCTACTTATGGTTCATATCCTAAAGATGTGACTTCCTAGCTGCGAGCTACTCATGAGTCAAATCCTACAGCTGTGACTCCACAAACAAATCGGGATTGACTGCGAGTCAATTGCGATAACATAACTAGCTGCGAGCTACTTATGGTTCATATCCTAAAGATGTGACTTCCTAGCTGCGAGCTACTCATGAGTCAAATCCTACAGCTGTGACTCCACAAACAAATCGGGATTGACTGCGAGTCAATTGCGATAACATAACTAGCTGCGAGCTACTTATGGTCCATACCCTAAAGATGTGACTTCTTAGCTGCGAGCTACTCACGAGTCAAATCCTAAAGCTGTAACTTCACAATAGAAAGGGATTAACTGCGAATCAATTGCGATAACATAACTTGCTGCGAGCTACTCATAAATCACATACTAAAGCTGTGATTCCTTAAACATATCGGTATTGACTGCGAGTCGATTGCGATTACATAACTAGCTGCGAGCTACTCATGAGCTTTATCCTAAAGCTGCTAAAGCTGTCACTCCACAAAAGGAAATTAGTACTAGTAGTATTGTGATAACCTAACTAGCTGCGAGCTAGTTATGAGCCATATCCTTATGACAATTGTGTAGAAAATGTGTAATCGTGAATATATATGTACATTAACTACAAATTATTGTCTGCGAGACAATATACGTTATGTTCTTACCTAACTATATACGGGTACTCAACCAGCCGGCAACCAGGAAAACTGGCGAGCGCCTCTTCGGTACTCGTCATGAACTGGAGGGGGGGGGGGGCGTAACACTGCGGCGCAGGATAACAGCTTACCAACTTAATATGTGCGTTGCTATTAATAATAATTTATTACAAAATATAGGAGCTATTAGTTCCGAGTTCAATTTTCTTGATGCCTAAACCTAATGTTAGGCTGTTCGGCTTATCAGTGACTCCAGGTGTTTTAATCAAGGTCATAAAAGAAGTTATAACCTATTTGAGATACCTAGGCTTTAAGTCCGTTTTGCTTGAATAACAATACTAAATTTAAAAAATCCGTGCCTTGACAACAAGATCCGGACGCCTTAGCTGTCGATGCATTTACGCTTTGTGGGGCTTTTATGTTTTTCTATGATTTTTGTTTCCTCCTTTTTCTTTAATTTTAAAGTGTCTGAGGAAAATCATTGATAACGAGGCAAACGGAATCCTAGTTTTTTCAAATTGGTTATCACAAGCGTGGTAATCTCTCCTACAAAGCTTGGTAGTTTCGGATATTACTTAATGTTAATCCTCATTAATACTTATTGCAATCTCATTTCACCATTCCTTGCACAAGAAACTTACCCTGGGTGTCGCGAGACTCTCCGGACTCTCTCTCTCTCTCCCTTAAAACAAGGCGCCGACCCAGACTCAGCGTCACTAATGTTAACATTATTCTCTGACAGTATTTTAAAACAATATAATACCACACTCAAGCTTCGGTGGCAGTTTTGTAAATTAAATAATAAAAATGTATTTAAACCGTCAAATACCAGTATTAGGTATCTTCTCTTACAACGTTTGTTACGGAGTTTGAACCCTTATCGAATTGCAATATTATTTATGCTAAGAAACAGCATTGTTTCTGGAGCGAGCGTAAAACGTCTCCTCAAAGGTGTCTATAAGTTAAGATCAACCAAACCCTATTACTCCCGTACTTGGGTCCCTCAACTTTTTTTAAACTATATTAAAAATTGGTTCCCTTATAGTCACTCATCTTTAGAAAAAATCACTAAGAAACTTTTCATTATACTAGCAATTTGCACTGCTCATAAACTACAAACTCTTCCGTCAATTAAATTGGAAAGCAATATTACTTTTGAAATCGGGGTTTAAATTAGAATAACGGTAGGTAAATTATTAAAAAAAAAAAAAAAACACGCTGCGGGCAGATACCACGCCTATTCTCTTTCTCTCTTCCTACCTTACTTTCAAGAAAATCTGAGCATCTGCCCTGCTACACCCCTCCACACACTATATTTCCAGAACTAAAAATATAAGATCTGAGGGGACAAATAACCTGCTATTTACGTACAAGAAGCCTTACAAAAAGGCCGCACCTCAATCGATCAGCAGGTGGATCAAGTTAACGCTATCAGGGAGCAGCGTTGACACAAGCACACAGCACCTCACGCTCAGGCGAGCGTTGAGACAATTAGAAAAACGGCAGGCTCGACTAACACATCGAACTCATTCTTTCGCTGCTTAAATGTTAGATCCATGGCGGATGAGGGAGATTATGCCAGACCCTGCCAAGACAGGTCTTAATAATAATTGCGTTAACACATCTAATAGTGAATCAATTTATGAATTATACCTAATCATAAAAATAAATATATTCTAATTTATAGTATTAAATAATATTATAATAATAATATCATAAATAAATATTAATATTGTTAAAGTGTACGCAAGCAAGAGAGTGATTAAAAATACACCATTTACAAAATCTGTATTGCGTACATGTTTATCAAAACTTTTTACTCTAAACAACTACCTTTGTAATTAATTATATTGAGGATGAAGCAAAGAAATATAATAAGTAATCAAACGAAACTTACCTGAAGTGAAGTTCGATCATTATTATATGAGTTGCTTCATCCGAAGATATAATTACCCACCCTCCCTGACTGCCCAAATAAAAAAGTTTTGAACCGTATACATCTCTAAAAAGAATGAGCAAACTTAAGACGGTGCTGCCAAGGTGATTTATTTTTAAAATAGGGTATATATCTGTGAAATTCGCGGAGTTATCTCGAGTGAATAACGTGACTACCTTTGTAATTAATTATATCTTCGGATGAAGCAACTCATATAATAATGATCGAACTTCACTTCAGGTAAGTTCGTTTGATCACTTATTATTCATCAGAATGACAAGGTCTTTCGATAGGTATTTTTTTAAATGGAATTTGTAACAAAAAATCCTATGTCACTCATATAGCCGTTTCGACCCACTGTGCGCGTCTGTCAGCGGAATGTATTTCGTAAACCGTTAAATAGATAGACAGTTGAAATTTTCACATATTTTGTATTTCTATTGCCGCTATAACAACAAATAATAAAAATTAAATTAAATTAAAAAAAATAAATTAAAATATTTCCATCATGGAAATATTTTAATTTAATTTTTTTAACGGAACCCTAAAAGAGCGAGGCCCGACTCGCACTTGGCCGATTCTTTTCGTTCTTTAGTAGCGCGACACACCTTCTAGACTAAGTATTCACATAGAGTACCATATTTACTTTCATAATATGCATTTAGTTATATAAACCTGTTATCTTGACATTACAAGCAGAAACTTCAATTTTATTTTATTATGGTAAATAAAAAAAAACAAACAAAGACATAATCTGAAGTCAGAATTCGAACCCTGAACAATTGGATTCACTCCGTCACCCTCGCCACCACACTAGACACTCTACGGAGAAGTCTGTGAAATAATCGAAGGCATCACGCAAATCATATTTCCGTCGAACTTTTTAACAAACCAATTTTATATCATGTTGCTTAGTCGTTTAGTCAATGACCAATAGATGGCGTTGCTCTTCAACGTAAAGTTTTACGATAAAAGCTTCGTATTTTATTTTTTGGTCGCCGAGTAGTTACAACCTGCTATTTTCAAGCGCCATCAAGGCATTTTTAATTTTTTCCTAACCGAAAAAAAATACATATTATCCTGGCGGAGCCGGACACACGTCCAACGCTGGCAATAGCCATCAGTTAACTGGTTAAAAATGGGCGGGTTGTACGATAGTGATGGGACTATATACTTTGCAGTGCTAGGAAAGAGATGGAAGTTATAGATTCAGGGGGCGGGAATTGAAAAAACCTTAAATAAGTGTTAAATTGATTAAAAAAAATTATGAATGCTAATAATCAAAGAATAGTTCAAACCGCTTTTAGTAAATATTTATATCAACACAAATAAAAAAAATAGCAGGAAAAAAACCTACCGTTTCCGATTAAAACGAAAAAAAAGGAGATTATTGGAGCAAAGTTTGGGAAAACTTTCTATCGAGAATTTTTTTTCCAATCGTGTTTCTACCTCAAAGTAAATTTAAATAAGAGACCCAAATTACATATTACTTTGAAATTATTCAAATTGAACTTATAGTTTTCCTCACAAAGCTCACCAAAAATCGCCTGTCGCATGCTTTTACAACCTTAAAACTATTTCTCCGGAAAAAATCTACAAACGGAAAATATAAGGTACCTATAGTTATACCAGCATTAAGTTGAAAGCAATTTATTTTATCAAATACGGCAACTAGGAAAGTTACTTAGCAGGCCACGCCCACCCGGCGAGGCGGCGGCGCCCCGCCCACCGCGCGACACGCCCAGGGAGACAGGAGCCCTGTTATGTAACACTTTCCCGGCTGGAAGAGGGGGGGAAGGTGGCCGTTTGTCTTTACGCTAAGCATCTGTATACATTTGCCAACTTTCCAACTCCTTCCAATTTCTAACCAACTTATTTGGAGCGTAGCACAAGTCAGCTGCAGCCTATACTTACCTAGGTTGATTGGATTCGCCGTGACAACATAGCCCAAGGCTTAAATTAGAATACATTCTTGTTAACCAAGATGTTTCAAAATTATTTTTCACCTCACTAGGTGAAAAATAGCATCTCTGCTGTCTAAATTCAGTGAGCAAAAGTAGTTTTTTAATACAGTTGCTCAAAAAGTGGCGTATTGCAGGGACGTATAGCGTTCGGGATGTGAGCTATTACACACTCGTGCTTTTTTTTTACCTTTCCCGAACTCGTGCGTTCTCTTTCCCAACTGTCAAAATAAAGTCTATTAAAAAGAAAAACCAACCATGAAGTTTTTACTAAAAAAATTCATAGAAGTTTTTATAATTCATGCAAATACGTATATTTCTAAAAAGAACCTACTAATTTGTTTCAATATCAGATTTAATGATTTGATTGAATGAGTTTGGTTAGGTTTCATTTCATTTCATCTCATTAAATTTCATTTTCATTTCATATCAACAAAAAAATTCTACTGAAGACTTGGCTGTATGGGCATAGCCCTATGCCTACCAGAATGGGTGAAGAAAAAAAAATCTGCTTATATTCTACGGTTGGCGCCATTTTTCAGAAATTTTCTTTGCGAGTTTAGTTGTTTGTTGCACAAAATGAGTAATTTCGACCCTAGTTTTTTTGAATTAACACCACCGGAACTCAGTATAATTGCACAAAATGCTTCGGAGAACATTTTACCGGAAAAGTCAAAAAGTCGCTACATATCTACATACGACGAATTTATTGCGTGGAGAGAAGAGAAAAAAGCAAATAGTTTTTCAGAAAATGTTATGTTGGCATACTTCTCCGAACTCGCAGCAAAATTAAAACCTTCTAAGTTATGGTCGAGGTTTTCGATGATAAAAAGTATGCTGAAAATAAGGAACAACGTGGATATAAGTGAATACATCTACCTTCGTTGATATAGTGATAATTCATCAGATCCAACTCCATCAACTAGCAAACGCCATTGTATGACAAATATACATGAACAATCATACGAAATTAATAATAGTTTGTCTCAAACAGTAAATATGCAACCTAAAACTTCCCCAGTTAGTATAAAAAACTGTACCAATTTCAATGTATATGTGAATTATAACTTTTATAAGAAATAAATGTTAAGTTAGTTGAGTTTATTGTGTTTTTATTATTTTATTAAATTGCTTCATTTTTTCGCAACTGTATTAAAAATAGTCGTTCAGTACACGTGCGGAACCGTCATTGCAACTTGTTCCGACTGTCAATCCTCGCCTTCGGCTGCGCCTCGGCTCGGGTAGACATTTGTCGGAACTCTTTGCAATGACAGCCTTTCCGCACTTGTAATGAAATATACTATTTGCTCACCCAGTGAAAAAAGTTTTTTGAATTTAGAACGCTCTGGGTTGACATTTTTTCAACTCATTGTCTCAAGAAAAGTTCGGAAATCTTGTACCTAAGTATATAATATTTTATATACTAACATTTTATTTCTTAAACATTTTTTAAACCCTCTATTTTATTATGTATTTGAAACTATTGACTTTTAATTAAAATGTGTTTTCGTACATTATGTATTTTTTCGCTATTGGGGTGAAAAGTTGTATGTATCACACAATAGCAATTTTTTTGTTTCTTGTGCCTTTGAATCCCTCATTACACTCAGAAATCTATAATAGAATCCTTCGCCCGCTTAAAAATTCAAAATATTCAAAATTATTTATTTCATGTAGGCCAACCTGTGGCTCTTATGACACGTTATCACTCTACCACCGGTTCGGAAAGCGGATTCTGCTGAGAAGGCCGGCGAGAAACTTAGCAGTTGCTCTTTTTAAAATAATCATTTTACTTAGGCTTAGGGTCCAAACTAGACACTCGCAACAAAAACGAACGTTTGCTATCTTGTTGAACAAAAAACTATTATTTAATTTAGGCCAACTTGCGGCTTTTCAAGTCAAGACGCCTAGCACCGGTTCGGCGGACTCTGCTGAGAGGAGCCGGCAAAAACTCAGCAGTTGCTCTTCTTAAACCAGCCAAGTGCGTGCCGAGCCACGCGCAGTGTAGGGTTCCGTAGTTGAAAGTCTCAAATATTATTGCTGACCTAGGATAGTGCTTTTATTTTATTTATGAATATTGAACACATTTTGAGTTCCATGGTTTAAATACTATCATATACTACAAAATATGCAACTTACAATACGTGTAATACCTAACTTAGAAAAAACAGATATAACTCCTTAACTAATGAACCCTACTTAGCCGTGATAGTTTTCCTTTAAAATTCATTATATATACTACTGCTGTGAATTTTTTCTTGTAACCTATATACAACCATTTAGCTGGCAGAGGGGGGGGACACTTGACTCTAATAAAATTTAGCACTTTAAAATATCATATTTCACAAACGAATCCCTGAATTGAAAAATGGTGTTCCCACACCTACGATATTTTTGAAAGACCTATTCAACGATACCCCACACTATGGAATAGTCAAGAAAAAAATAATTCATCCCCACTTTACATGTAGGGGAGGTACCCTAAAAAAAATATTTTTCAAAATTTTATTTCACCAATTTGTCGGCGTGATTGATATTTATACTCTTGTCAAATAACAGATTTCTAGTACCAATAGTCTCTGAGCTAAACCGCAGACAGACAGACAGACAGACAGACAGACGGACGGACATGGCGAAACTATAAGGGTTCCTTGTTTACTTCGGAACCCTAAAAAGGGTATAAATATTTCCTAGGTGGTCCCATTTAAATTTTATCAAAATTGTTCGAGCGGTTAATGTGTGTAATGTAGTAAAGTGAGAGTTTGAAGTCGGTTGTTTAAAAAGAATTTTTAAACAACCGAAGAAAATTATTTTATTTATGACTCGGATTTAGTTCTACAACAGCTGAAAAAAAGCTGATATTTCTCAAACCGAGGTATAAGTTTTAAGCAAACATAAAAACTAAGGACCACCCCAAATAGATCCGCTTTAAAAAAACAACATTTCAATCGGTCTATTTGTTTGAACCATCATCATGGAAGTAGGAAGTAGTCGTAATTCCTAGTTCCATGGTTTGAACTCTACGAGTATGTCTCACACATAAGTTGTCAAACGTAAACGGAAAAATATGGTTGGTGTTTTTAGGGTTCCGTACCCAAAGGGTACCAACGGGACCCTATTACTAAGCCTACGCTGTCCGTCCGTCCGTCCATCCGTCCGTCTGTCAGCGGGCTGTATCTCGTAAACCGTAATAGATAGACAGATGAAATTTTCACATATTATGTATTTCTATTGCCGCTATAACGACAAATAATAAAAATTAAATTAAATTAAAAAAAATAAATTAAAATATTTCCATGGGTACATGAAATTTTTTTTTTAACGGAACCCTAAAAGAGCGAGGCCCGACTCGCATTTGGCCGATTATTTTTTACTCTTAACTTACTAAGAAGACTGGTTGTACCCACAAACATATTAAAGGGATTTGTCGTTGTACCTACAATCGGCTGCCAACATTGCCAACTACTTAGCTGGCATATCTGTCGATGCTCTAAGAATGGAAGGAGGGGGAAGGAGGGAGGGTGGACGTTTGTCTATTAAATTTATCTCGCTGGCCGGCAACATGGCGGCCCACCTCGCAGACAAAGAGACTGCGTTTATGTTCAAATAATATACGAATACCTTTTAAGTGGTGATTAAGTAGGTACCTAATATTGTTGTACCTACGTAGCCGATGCCCAAACTTCACCAGCGTGGATTTGGGTTTTTGAAAATATCGTGATAAGTAACCAAGTTTTTCAGTAGGTGCTTACTTTTACATAGCTTTTATCGCGGGCTTTGAACTAGGACAAACAGTTTGAGCGCGGCGACCGAATCAAGAAATTCCGTAACGAAAATAAACCTAACACCGTCGTTCAGTAAGCGTTCAACATTTTAGAGGTTCACAAGTCTCTGTTTGGCGCAGTGGGCGAGCGGCCGATTTCTTTACCGTATGGTGTATGATGTCGCAGGTTCGAATCTCACTTGCGAAGTAGTGACAGTGTTGTTTCTTGTTTTTTAATTATTTTTTGCATAATTTTTACTATGCAAAAAAAAAATATTGCATAAATATTATAATTGCATAAGTTGATAAAAAATGCTATGCAATAGCTTTACCGCGGCAGTCCCCGAGTGCCACTTAATTTTTTTACAAGATAGATACGATGACAATTTATTATGGGAATCACTGATGAGTTCTAGGTTGGAGCGCGCTTGCCTAGAAAATGCCTATTCACTCCTTGAAGGTACCCAAATTGTACGTGTCAGGAAACACGGATGCTGGAAGGGCGTTCCATACCTAAGTGGTTCGTTTCGGAGGAGTTGAACTAAAGCGTTTCGTGCAAGTAGGCTGGATTCCAACCATATAAAGATGCCACATAATGATGCAAGGTGCTGGAGTGGTGACCCCGCACCGGGAAGCGCAGTGTTGGCAGACCCCCCACCAGGTGGACCGTCGACATCAAACGAGTTGCAGAGAGCCGCTGGATTCAGGCGGCGCAAGACCGAAGCCTGTGGAAATCCATGCAGGAGACCATTGTCCAGCAGTGGACGTCTATAAATTCACAAAAAAGAAGAAGAAGAAGAAAGATGCCAACGTTCACTTCTCGAAGTAAGTATACTTAAATAACAGAAAAGTTTATCCTTTTGAAATCCTCTACCAGCCCTTGGAAGTCCCATCAATATCAATTCATCTGTGATTCAGCCGTTCCTAGGTGACACAAATAAGCAGACTTCTAATATTTCATATTATCTTTCTTTTTTAGGGTTCCGTACCCAAAGGTTGCCAACGGGCGGGACCCTATTACTAAGTCTCCGCTGTCCGTCTGTCTGTCAGCGGGCTGTATCTTGTAAATCGTAATAGCTATATACAGTTGAAATTTTCACATATTGTGTATTAGGGTTCCGTACCCAAAGGGTGCCAACGGGACCCTATTACCAAGCCTCCGCTGTCCGTCCGTCCGTCTGTCAGCGGCCTGTATCTCGTAAACCGTAATAGATAGACAGTTGAAATTTTCACATATTTTGTATTTCTATAACAACAAATAATAAAAATTAAATTAAATTAAAAAATTAAATCAAAATATTTCCATGGGTACATGGACATATTTTAATTTAATTTTTTTTAACGGAACCCTAAAAGAGCGAGGGCCGACTCGCTACAACAACAAATAATAATAAAAATTAAATGAAATTAAAAAATACATGCTGCCATACATGGAAAAGGAGTCGAAATAAATGTTTTTTTTTACCCTGGCATGTGGGGTGTCATTGTCTAGAGCTCATTAAGTGGAGTTCGAATATATATATTTTTATTTTTTAGCTACAAAAATGAAGAAATGCGGGGGCCATTAAAGTTGTCGGTTTTAGACCAATTTTGTTATGGGGTCTATCACAAAAACTAAACTAGTTAGGAATTTGAAATTTTGGTATATTATGTACTATATAGTGTATTTAAACAACAAATACTGAAAACACCGATTTATAATGCGGTTTGTAAGTTGTGACCAAAACAAACGAGCATTTTTACCCCATATGCTAATTTAGTACTTTCTAAGAATTAAGATAACTAGTGGTTCGCCCCGAACTGAGACCTCGCGGTAACGGTATCCCATGATTATTCATTCAATCGATACATGACGACCAAAACTGACATTATTATTATTATGCCCGTTTTCACCAAACATACCTAAATCATCCCCTATGTAGGAGTCTCTTTACGTAGGTAGCTCCAAAACACAATCCTAAGTCCTAACATCCGTGATCCGTCCCAATGTCCTTTTAGGTGTCCCGTACAGGATCGTGATAAAGAAGTTGACAGTAATCATCACCTAACTTATCATAGGTAGCCCGTAAAGGTTAGGGAACGTCAGTGAAAATATTGAATTATTATGTAGGTACTAACGAGTGAAAACGGGTTAGGGGCATCTGTACAAATCGTCATCTATCGACGCGAATAGAAAATATACAAAATGCATCAATTAATAGTTTATTGAAGTTTGATATTTAACTAAAGAATAATTTTAATTGAATAATATGTTATTATATTATGTACCTGAATAATAATGCTCGACGCAAAACTGTTTTTGGGATAGATCGTAGTCGTAACTCCTACGAGTAGTTCCATGGAATAGTGACTGCGCCATCTATTAGCATTATTGTGAAGCTATGTGAAATTTACTGATGCTCATTAAAAATTAAATAATCTCGTTTCTTTATAATATTCATATAATTTTAGTATTTGTTGCTCAAGTACAGGATACAAGTGAAGTAAGAAAATAAGTATAACTTGAAAATACATAGCCAATTTTCTCAGAGAGCGTCTTCAAGCGAGCGTATTAAATCGCCACTTTGAAAGCCCCCCATTTCGTCAATTTTAGGAAAAAAATTAAAAAAAAAATACGTTTGTACTCTGTTCCAAATTGTCTTTAAAATGATACACAGAAAACCTATGAATCGCAAATAAAAAAAAATTTCTTCGCATTCGCTTCTATGAGAGCCCCCCTGAAATAAAGATTTTTATAACTTTTTAAGCCATTTTCGGCTGGAGGCCATCGGTTTACATATTATATCTAAATTTGAAGTAATTACGTTCAGTAATTCAAAAGTTATAAGGCTCTGACAGACGGACGGACGGACGGACGGACGGACGGACGGACGGACAAGTGCAAATCGCTCTAGTAAACTCAGAGACCTCGCTTCGCTCGGTCAAAGAGACCTCGCTTCGCTCGGTCAAATATTATGTATCTAGTTTTAAGAAATGATTTGGTCATATGTACGGAACCCTAGAAGAGCGAGGCCCGACTCGCACTTGGCCGAGATTTTTTATTTGTATTGGAATAAAAAGAAGATTCTGAATCTGCGGGTCTGTCATCAACGCTTTTATTATTTCAATACATATTGTTTTGAGATATCATTGTAATGACAACCTTAAAATAAACCTAACTATTTACTGTTTTAACCATTGTTGGTAGTATAGGCCATATGGGTCTATAAAACTTGGGCTTTGGAAACAAAACGTGGAAGTAATTAGAGTTAAATACAGTTTTTAAGTATAGATTTGCAATGAATTCTGAAATGAGGGTAGATCGAAAAAATAATATACAAGGAATTATGTAAAATTGGCGTAAAATAAAACCAATAAAGACTATTGGATGCAGCATTTAAGAATTGCATTTGTCGAAAATGGTCTTTTTTTAAGAAAATTGGAAAAATTACAGATTTTCCTGAAAATGCAGGTAGTTTGAAAATGTTTCTTTGCGTTGCTGGAACTTTCCATGTTTGTAACATCAAAACAATCACTCTGAATGGAAAACGTTGTAAAAGCATTTTCGAAAAATTCGCTGTCTGAAAATATAAAATGTACTTCTGCGCTAATATTCAAATTGAAAATGTTTAACTATTGGGTTCTTACGATTACATTTTTGGATGTTAACGATAATGACTGAGTGTCTGAGACTGGCATACACTCAGTACAGGGAGGTCAAGGTTAATTTTGAAGTAACTAAATTCTGGCTACAAATCCAATTACTGAGTTGGTTCAAAATTGATCATTTAGCCATGTGGGTATCAACTGATATGCGATATTATCTCCACCCTCATTATCGACCGTTCGAAGTGTGGCCTTCGAGCTACTTGAGTGAATTTACTCTAGTCATAGTATGAAAAAATTGTTTGTCTGTAAAGTCGGTTTACGGACGATAGTTTTACGTGATAACGTCATAAAAAAACATTGACGATGACTGGCAGGCGGCGCCGGGCGCTCTCTAAGCCAACGCTTGGGCCGATCGTGCCTCTCTATCGCTTGTTCCGCGTTCTCGCTTGCACGCTCAGGCGCAGGCGGAAGTAGTAGTGTTCATCGATTTATAAGACGTTATCACGTCAAAATAAATTAAAAGCTTTGTTCTAGGGGGAATATATTCGAAAAACTTTATTCTTGCTACAGATGCAAATAGGAGACCAAAAAAATTTCGCGTTATATAGGTTTGAGGGATTATGATATTTCATTAAAGAACTTCTTAAGGTAAGTGCTGAATTATTTTTTGTTTGATTTTACTTCAAATATTTGGGGTTATCAAAGTGGCCGTTTTAGACCTCTTTTGTTCAGGGATCTATCCAATTTTTCCACAATGAATCCAACGTCACCCCCCCCCCCCCCTAATTGAATCGAGTAATGAGTACCTACTGGAACGCTCAATCACTTGGTGGTTTGGCTTTGGCAGTGTCTCCTATACCTATGTCTATACGCCTAATTTTACTATCGAAGATGAACAAAGACAATGATGTAGACATTATACATGGCCCCTGCCAGTTTATCACACATTCACCACTCCATTTAACGTTTACTATTATACATAACGTCTATCGATCAAATAGTCGTCTTACAAAAAAGCTTTAGTAACAAATACAAGTTATTTCTAAATCCCGGATAATACAAATTTATTTATTTGCAAATTTTAGTTGCAAAGTTATCTGTTGAACATCTTTACTATTATTATAAATGCGAAAGTGTGTTTGTTTGTTGGTGGTTTGTCCTTCAATCACACTGCAACCCCGCGAGATTCTAAAAACTAAATACACTCGGAAGAAGTCGCAGGCATCATTAAATAATAATTAGTAATTTAATCCGTTTAAATTAAAAGCTCCGAGATATCTTCTCGTCCAAAATCCCTCAGTGCCTGAAGACTCAAGTCTTCGATCAGTGCGTGTTGCCAGTGATGACTTACGGATCCGAGACATAGTCGCTAACTATGGGCCTCATAAGAAGGCTCAGGGTCACCCAGCGAGCGATGGAGAGAGCTATGCTCGGTATATCCCTGCGAGATCAAATCAGAAATGAGGAGATTCGTAGGAGAACCAAAGTCACCGACATAGCTCAGCGAGTCGCGAAACTGAAGTGGAAATGGGCGGGGCACATAGTTCGAACAGCTGATGGTCGTTGGGGTCCCAAGGTTTTGGAGTGGCGACCCCGCACCGGGAAACGCTGTGTTGGCAGACCCCCCACCAGGTGTACCGACGACATCAAACGAGTCGCAGGGAGCCGCTGGATTCAAGCGGCGCAAGACCGAAACCTGTGGAAGTCCATGCAGGAGACCTTTATCCAGCAGTGGACGTCTATAGGTTGATAAAGAAGAAGAAGTAATTTAATAATTAAAAATCAGTTACATCGTTTTACGTCTAAGTAGTCCTATCTTTCAGTATAAAACCCGCAGATCGCTTGCGCTCCTCGCTTTTCGGCGACGACGCGAGGCGTAAGTGCTTCTCTCTATTTCTCTCTTATCCTACAGTAGGAAGTACTGTGTGAGCCATCCGCCATTTTGTAAAATATTTTTGCACCGCTTGATTTTTCGTGAACTTATTTATTTTTAACCGACTTCCAAAAAGGAAGAGGTTCTCAATTCGGCCGGTATCTTTTTATTTTTATTTTTTTCTATGTATGTCCACCGATTTCTCCGGGATTACTGGACCGATTCGCATGATTTTTTTTTAATCGACAGAGGATGTTTACGAAATGGTCCCATAAAAATTTTAACCTTCAACTCCTCAAGCCTGATGCTGCAGGGATATAAATTCACCTAAAACTATGGCGATTTAGGAAATTTCGATTACGAATTGATATTGTAGGTAACAAGTATGGACTACATCATGGAGCTCCAGGTCCTAGCTCCTCAATCATAGGATACTACACTTAAAAGCTTAAAATAAAAATTCTTTTCAAAAAACCGACTTCTAACGCCACTACAAAGTATAAAAATAATTTTTGTTTGTCCACGTTTGTTGAAGTCGGGCGGGCCTAAAATACAAACTATGAAACCGACTCGCGATGCTCGCTCGACTTCTACAAACGAGTCTATCATATTCTGTAGCGTCGCGCATCGGTTTCATAGTTTGTACATAGGCCCGCCCGACTTCAACAAACGTGGACAAACAAAAATTATTTTTATACTTTGTAGTGGCGTTAGAAGTCGGTTTTTTGAAAAGAATTTTTTCTCTTATAAGGTCGTAATTTATAAATTTTGCACAATTTTAATTTACTTCCAATTACATTTTACATAAGTAATACCTACTTTCTATTTTGTGAGCCATCCACCATTTTGTAGAACTTTTGCACCGCGTGTTTTTTTTCGTGAACTTATTTCTTTTTCTTTCACGGTCGTAATTTATAAATTTTGCACAATTTTAATTTAATACTAATTACATATTACATAATACTTTCTATTTTGTGAGCCATCCGCCATTTTATAGAACATTTTTGCACCGCGTGGTGTTTTTCCGTGAACTTATTTTTATGAGCCATCCGCCATTTTGTTTCAGCCGCCGCCATGTGTTTTACTTTCATGTCTTTATTTATATTTTTTTAACCTGGGCTTAAAGAAAACTATTTTAATTATTATTTATTAAAAAAGAAATGTTTCTATTTTATGAACTATTCATCATTTTGCAGAGCATTTTTGTACCGCGTGGTTTTCTTTCATTTATTTTTTCTTTTTTTAACCAGGTTCTTATTTATTTGCATAATTTTATTTATTTTTTACTTTTGTTGATCTGCAGTAATTTATTACGAATCTCTGTTTTGTGACCCGTCCATCAGGACGGGTCACAATACAGAAAACACAAAAACAAAAAAACAGAAAACAGAAAGAATTTTGCAGAATATTTTTGAATATCTTTTACTTTTGTATCTACTAAGCCGATTTTGATGATTGAGTTGTCAATCGATTCGTTATCATGCTCCGGGTGACAAAGGCGGATATTTTATTCGAATAAAATCAATATGATGGATGTTATATTCAATTTTTAGTAGTAGGGTAATCTCTTGTGATGCAAAATCTTTAATTTTACATTTCTTTTACAGCGAGCCAGGGCTCTCGCGTCGCGAGCTTTCCCGAGGGGAGTTGGTAAGTGTTGGTATTTTTACTTTTTTAACCCCCGACAAAAAGAGTTGGTTATGAGGTCGACTTGTGTATGTGTGTGTCTGTCTGTTCCCTTATAGCTCCCCAATGAATGAATGAGACCGCAGTCAAGGATTATTGTCATCAGAAAAAAAAGTACTCGTGACTCCCCGAATTGGAGCCCGCTTGGCTGTTACAGCTGCTGTAACGATAATTGGAACGTAGTTCCTTATCGCGCGGTGGGGAAGGGGGCTAGACGGAAAAATTAAGGAACCGACACTCGACACTTTTTTGAAACCGACACTTTTTTGTTGAATGTGAATTTTGCATTGTGTTCGTTATTTTCGCGATACGACATTAGGTCTCCGTAGCCTAGTGGTTCCGGCAGTCGCCTAAAAGTTCAACGTCGATGGTTCGAATCCCAGCTCGACAGACTGAATTTTATAACTTAAAAAATTAGGGAAAAATTCCACATGTAGAAATTATTTAAAATAAAATTGAAAATAGAAAATTCAGTCTGTCGAGTTGGGATTCGAACCATCGACGTTGAACTTTTAGGCGACAGCCGGAGCCACTAGGCTACGGAGACCCAATGTTGTATCGCGAAAATACACACAATGTAATCGAAAGGAACTTCGTTCCATCCGGGTGTCCCTTGACACCTCTCAAGTTTTTTTTGTTAATTTCAGGGCATGCCGCAGCTTGCTCCCCTCGGCAGATCCCCGCCAGATGGCGCGTAAGTCTGAGCGTGGCGCCGACGCCGCCGGCCGCCGTGGTAGCTGCCAAAGCCGCCGGCTTACTGGCCCGCCGCTGCCTTGGCTCCTGCGCATGACCTCTTTATAGAAGCCCGTAGGTAGGTATCAATTGGCAAGACGACCGATTTTGCTGGATGATGTTCGGAAGTAGGTACCTTTTCGTACTTATTTATTTCATTCATCATTCATTAGTAACCCATCAACGGCTCACTACTGAGCGCAGGTCTCCTCACAGAGAAGGGTTATAGGCCATAGTCCACCACGCTGGCCCAATGCGAATTGGCGGACTTCACACACCTTCGAGAACATTATGAAGAACTTTCAGGTGTGCAGGTTTCCTCACGATGTTTTCCTTCACCGTTGAAGCAAGTGATATTTAATTGCTTAAACGCACTTGACTCCGAAAAGTCAGAGATGCGTACCCGGGATCGAACCTGCGACCCCCCGAATAGGAGACCACAGTCCTAACCACTAGGCTATCACTGCTTCAACTAGGTATTACCTACTAGGAATTCCTCGTTTAGCTCCTAGCTAATGCCCGCAACTTCGTCCGCGTGGATTTAGTTTTTAACATCTTTCGGGAATTCTTTGATTTTCCAGATAAAAAGTAGCCTATGTCACTCTCCAGGTCCTCAGCTATACCCATACAAAAAAATCACGTCGATCCGTAGCCCTGTTGCAACGTGATTGAAGGACAAACCAACAAACACTTTCGCATTTATAATATTAGTAAGGATTAGTTTGTCAAAGTTTGAACACAAATCAAAGCGATACGTCACAATTATTAATCTCGCTCAAAATAAATACGTTTTTTAAATCCGTGTATCCTATTCCATTAGATAAACTCATAATTTCACGGATTCTTGGTTACTGTCCACGCCTATTATAATAGCTATTTATGCAACTGCATCGTAATGAGGGTCATTTTAATTCGAGTGCTGTTTTTTGATACGAGGCTTGCCGAGTATCAAAATAGGATAGTACGAGAATTAAAATGACTAATTACGTTCAGTTGCATACAAGATTTTATCTACGACAAAGAAAATAAAATCATTAACAAAATACGCCGTAGGCTCAATAAAGTAACAAAAAGTAACTCCGTAAGCCGCCACCAGCCGCCTGTGGCGCCTCTGTCGTATGAACGGTACAAAAGTGCGAGAACTCAGAGCCTTAGCTTTAGGTATCCTATTTTAAGAAGATAACCATTTCGATTCAGCTCCCATACAACGAGCTGCATCGAAATGAGAAGCAAAACCGAAAGAGGGTTCATTTCGATTCAGCTGTCAAATTCGAAATTGGAACTTTTCGATGCTGGAGTAGATAAAGGTAATTTAAGTGCAATTAGTTTAATTTTGCGTTTGTTTTTCAGCCCCCAGGAGCCAGGGCACGCGGCGCAAGACCCTCGGAGGGAAGTAAGTGCATTTTTTTTAGTTTTCCTTTTTACCAGACTACGGCAACGCCATAAGAGCTATGATTTTGTTAATTTAGACTATGTGTGTATGTATTAAGGGTGTGTTTGCGTATGTTCCACTATAACGCCTGAACTATTGAGCCGATTTTTATGAATGAGGTGTCAATCGATTTGTTAATTAGGTCCAGGCGAAATAGGCTACATTATAAACGATCAAAATTATTTTTTTGTATTCTGGTTAGAATTCGTAAACTTTTTTCTTGTTAAATTTAATTTTTTATTTTTATTTATGTATGAAAACAAATAGTAATTGTACATAAATAATAGATAATACCGACATATAGCACTATATTTATTCTCGATATTTTATTGTTTTAATTTCTTCTATAAGTAGGTAGGTAGGTATATTTTTTTATTTACTTTGACTGCATAGACGTATTATATTTACTATACTGATAACTGAATTAATCCTAAATGTAACCTAAATGTTTGTCCTAAACCATTAATTGAACTTAGGTTCGGAGCGAACCACTAGAGAGTGAGGGTTAAAAATGCATCTAACATTTCCTCCTGAACGTATCACGGCGCGAACGGTCAATTTTAATCACATTGATTAATTGCTATCTATGCGGGAAAAGAAGTGCACAAGTGTGTGCGCAACCACAGCAGCACTCTCTATTCCTTCACTCCCATAGTCCGATGGTACGGAAATTTGACTCGATCTGGATAAATCGGGCGCAAGACCGACGGCTTTGCGTGCTCTCCGAGGCACGGGGGTGACGCACCGCCAACTTACTAACTCCGGGCTAATTACTGATTTTTTGATAGGAAAACCCATACATACATATCAGCAACATACATAAAGCCTCAATAGCCCATCGGTTAAAGGTGCGGACTGAAAACTGAATAGCCGCAGGTTCGAATCCTACCCGTTGCACTATTGTCCTACCCATTTCTAACACAAGCTTTCCGCTTATTTGGAGGGGAGAGGAGAATATTAGTCAAGTAGTAGTTGGTTGGTTTGGTAGTACTTGGCTGATATTCTTAAAAAAAAAACATTTTTTGTCCGGACTCGGGTATCGAACCTCGTCATCTACAGTAGAACATAGGTACTAACCACTAGATCAACGAGGTAGTCACAATTAACTACAAGGTATCTACTATCTAATACTCTGTGACGGTTTACCGTCCACATTAACCTTACTTCTTCTTCTTTATCAACCTATAGACGTCCACTGCTGGACAAAGGTTTCCTGCATGGACTTCCACAGGCTTCGGTGTTCCGCCGCCTGAATCCAGCGGGTCTCTGAGACTCGCTCGATGTCGTCGGTCCACCTGGTGGGGGTCTGCTAACACTGCGCTTCCCGGTGTAGGGTCGCCACTCCACCTGGGGACCCCAGCCACCATCAGCTATTCGAACTATGTGCCCCGCCCATTTCCACTTCAGTTTCGCGACTCGTGCTATGTCTGTGACTTTGGTTCTCCTACGAATCTCCTCATTTCTGATTTGATCTCGCAGGGATACTCCGAGCACAGCCCAAGTAACAATTCGTTGTCGTATAAAAGTCGTGACAACGTTTTTTGATTACCTTTTAGTCCTAAAGAAAGGTCGTATAAACGTTATTATAACGTTTACAAAACGCGAAAATGGCCCCAGTTATACGACCATTTGTCGTTTAATCGTCACATAAAGGTCGCGACGATGACCATTTACGTCGTTTAGACGTCCTATAGACGTTGCAGAATAGAACGTTTTGGTTATATAGACGTTACGAGATAACTCTTACATAACTTGCTAAGTTATATAATGGTCATATTAACGTTGTGAAGTGACTAAAACGTCGTATTAGCGTTATGCGATTGACTGTTTATTGTGGAAGTTGAAAAGAAATCGTACGTGCTCTTCTGAAAAAAATAATAAACTAAAAATGTATGGTTAGAAGGCAAGTAAGAAAAACTAATTCTATTATAAATTAATTATTCTATGTTTGTATTATATTGTGTAGCGTTGATTTCGACTGGAAACTTATTTTTTACGAGAAAGTATATATGAAAATACTATGAATATTTTGATGCCCCCTCGTGATTTTGTGTTTTATGCATTATATTTAAATAATTTCAAATTATGTCTTCATTCAAAACTTTCGGCCATGATGTTTTAGTTAGTGTCCAACCTCTATACGACGTTAAAATAACTAGATGTCGTGTAAAGGTTTTTGTGACGACCATTGAAAACGCCATGTTTTAGACATTAGGGTTCCTCAAGCTAGGGTGTATAAACACTATTTTAGTGTATAATCACTATTTTTTTCTATTATTATGGTGTATCTTAATATATATATTTATTGTGTGCGTGTGTATGTCACTGAAATCCTCCTAGACGGCTGGACCGATTTTTATGAAATTTTTTGTGTGAGTTCAAGGGGATTCGAGGATGGTTTAGATTCACAATTTGGTCCACTGGAAAATGTTTATTTAACTAATTTTTTCATTTATAAGTAGTGGCGGTACGAAGTTCGCTGGGTCAGCTAGTAGATATATATTTCCTAACTAAAATTACAATATAGCCTAATTATATGGCTAATGAGAAATTTTACTTTAACCTAAACTTATTCTCCTATACTTACTAATAAATAGTCCATAGACGCATCTCAGTTTTTTTCAATTCATTGAAGACACTTTGTTCTTGTGTTCTTTAAGGCCGCTCTGACACTACCCTATCACCAGTTACTATAATCACTATTAAATTTTCACTTCTAAGAAGGCTAGGCTAGCTATAGGGTTAAACTTATAACATAATAATATTATTAGATTTTAAGATAGGTAAAGTATTTCTATGATGAATTATATAACCCCATCTATCTTTCTACAAGCTTAATTTAATCGTATAATTAAACTACTAATTCAATTAATGAATTTTCGATTTCACATGACGGGAATTTTAGTGTTACTGGCTCCCTAATAGTGTTTGTACGATGATGCCACCCTATCAGCTGTTTTATATCAATATTACTTAGTATTAGTCTACATTTATTTTATATACTCATAATATTATTTATTTTAGTAATATATTACTACTAAAAACATAATCATATTATATCAATCCTTAATTCAGAAAACTAAGTTAGTTTTAATAAATAAGATAGTATTATCTCCACAATTAATTATACAGAACCTTTTACTGAAAGTATGATACATTCTTTTCTATAGATTACAGAAGATTTTGGACGTACTTATTTGGTGTACTTTTCAATATCTGAAAAGATTTATTTACTTTTCGTTTGAAGGTCCCACTGCGTTTTTTTTTCCATTTTTTCAATTTAAGTAATATTATTAGGTGTAGGATAAGTTGTATTAAAGTTGGGTCTAGACTCCTACTCAACTTTAAGTCGTATTAAAGTTGGAGTTTAACACTTATAGGACTTAATGTCTTGTAATAGTTATATTGCAGTCACAAGAAAACTACTTGGTCGTATAAAAGGCTTAACCACGACGACTAAAAAACAAAGTAATGTTAGTTATATAAATGTTATGAATTAACGTCTACATGACTTTCAGTCATATAAATGTCATACACCGACGTTTATACAACCATACGAATGTCGTATAAGCGTTGTGGCTGTTACCATTACATAACGTCATATAATTTCCTTTTACATGACTTTCAGTCATATAAATGTCATACACCAACGTTTATACAACCATACGAATGTCGTATAAGCGTTGTGGCTGTTACCATTACATAACGTCATATAATTTCGTTTTATAGACGTTTACTCGACTATTTATTATAACTTAATAGTCGCACGACTAAAAGGTCGAATCGATGACATCTATAGGACGTTATTGTTGTCTTATTACCATTATAAAACTACTACACAACATGACGTCGTATAACTCAGATTTATACGACTTTTTTGGACTTTTTTGCTACTTGGGAGGCTCTCTCTCCATCGCCCGCCGAGTGACCCTGAGCCTTTTTGTGAGGCCCATATCTAGTTAGCGATTATGTTTCGACATTTACCTTTACCTTTAGGTTTAGACATTAACCCTTAGGTTGTGCTATTCCCAGGCTAAGCTGCAGTGTGCTCCCCTCTGACGACCCGCAATTTTCTTGGTGGATTGATTGACGATTTTTGTTTATTACCATCATGTAAGTGTGAGTGAAACAAAACATCGCCGTTTGTGTTTATTCGATTATCAACTGGTCACTAAGTATCACATAATACTATCAAGTTAAGAATACCATATTCCTAGAGACATAACGTGTCGGTCCGTAAACTTGATTTTGTCGCATAATATTTGTACTGTGAAATATAATATTATCACAAAGCGGATATCAGAAGGCATAACATGTCACTTTTTATAATGCCGAAAATATTAGGTTAATATTTGAGTTCTTGTAATAATAAATAGTAATTTAATAGATATTACTACTTCACTTTTCACAAGAATCTACGGTTTTCACAAGAATCTGCTAACATGAAGTTAGCAGATTCTTGTGAAAACCGTTCCACCCTGAAATAAGATAAGAGGGCGAAATTTATATAAATTATGCAGAAATACTTACAACTACGCACATACATAACATACATAATATTTTATGTACCTTTGTTCTGTTTTTTGCAAGGTTCTCTTCAATTGTCATTATATTGGACTACACATTACAAAATTTATCCGGACTTGACTAGAGACTTGAATTTTCAAATACATTTTGGAATCGGGTAGGTACCTAACAAACTAGGTATGCCTATTTTAGTTTGCCTATTACCTACAAAAAAAATTACAAACTGCTTATACTTGTTTTATACACTTCCCAGGCATACATGCATCTGCATAAGACATTTAAAAGCAGTGTATAATTTTATTTTTCTCATGCGGTTCTGTATGCGCGCTAACAATTGAATATTTTTGTATAATGTAAATAACATTAAGTTAGTTTCATTCAATATTGTGTAATTAATGTTAAGCTTTTTCTTTAGTGTATAAATCGTTAGCATTAATTGCCTAATAACTAATTTACTAAACTTTCATTTTGTATTTTGATAAGCGGTTTGTGAATCAGAGATTTTCACGCTATAGCAATGTTTGCTGTTTTGATAAATTTTTTCTTGATTGATTGATTGACAAAAAATTGTTTAATGCTTTACTGATTATGTTAACTCTTTCCAACATCTAAACATAATCAGTAAAGCATTAAACGATTTTTTGTTAATCATTATTTTTTTACATATCTAGATGTTAAGTTTCATGGAACTAGGAATTACAACTACGTTAAATAAGATAAAAGTGCGTAGTTGTTAGTATTTATGCATTATTATGCAGAAATACTTACAACTACGCGCATACATAACATACATAATATTTTATGTATCTAGGTTCTGTTTTTTGCAAGGTTCGCTTCAATTGTCATTATATTGGACAACACATTACAAAATTTATCCGGACTTGACTAGAGACTTGAATTTTCAAATACATTTTGGAATCGGGTAGCTACCTAACAAACTAGGTATGCCTATTTTAGTTTGCCTATTACCTACAAAAAAAATTACAAACTGCTTATACTTGTTTTATACACTTCCCAGGCATACATGCATCTGCATAAGACATTTAAAAGCAGTGTATAATTTATTTTTCTCATGCGGTTCTGTATGCGCGCTAACAATTGAATATTTTTGTATAATGTAAATAACATTAAGTTAGTTTCATTCAATATTGTGTAATTAATGTTAAGCTTTTTCTTTAGTGTATAAATCTTTAGCATTAATTGCCTAATAACTAATTTACTAAACTTTCATTTTGTATTTTGATAAGCGGTTTGTGAATCAGAGATTTTCACGCTATAGCAATGTTTGCTGTTTTGATAAATTTTTTCTTGATTGATTGATTGACAAAAAATTGTTTAATGCTTTACTGATTATGTTAACTCTTTCCAACATCTAAACATAATCAGTAAAGCATTAAACGATTTTTTGTTAATCATTATTTTTTTACATATCTAGATGTTAAGTTTCATGGAACTAGGAATTACAACTACGTTAAATAAGATAAAAGTGCGTAGTTGTTAGTATTTATGCATTATTGTGCAGAAATACTTACAACTACGCACATACATAACATACATAATATTTTATGTATCTAGGTTCTGTTTTTTGCAAGGTCCGCTTCAATTGTCATTATAATTGACTACACATTACAAAATTTATCCGAACTTGACTAGAGACTTGAATTTTCAAATACATTTTGGAATCGGGTAGGTACCTAACAAACTAGGTATGCCTATTTTAGTTTGCCTATTACCTACAAAAAAAATTACAAACTGCTTATACTTGTTTTATACACTTCCCAGGCATACATGCATCTGCATAAGACATTTAAAAGCAGTGTATAATTTTATTTTTCTCATGCGGTTCTGTATGCGCGCTAACAACTGAATATTTTTGTATAATGTAAATAACATTAAGTTAGTTTCATTCAATATTGTGTAATTAATGTTAAGTTTTTTCTTTAGTGTATAAATCTTTAGCATTAAGTGCCTAATAACTAATGTACTAAACTTTTATTTTGTATTTTGATAAGCAGTACTGTGAAACATAGACTTTCACGCTTTGGCAATGTTTTGCTGTTTTGATAGTTGTTTTCTTGATTGTTTCGTTGACAAAAATCTTTTTTATGCTTTACTGATTATGTTAACTCTTTCCAACATCTAAACATAATCAGTAAAGCATTAAACGATTTTTTGTTAATCATTATTTTTTTTACATACCTAGATGTTAAGTTTCATGGAACAAGAATTACAACTACGTTAAATAAGATGAGAGTGCGTAGTTGTAAGTATTCCTGCATTATTATGCAGAAATACTTACAACTACGCACATACATAACATACATAATATTTTATGTATGTTCTGGTTTTTGCAATGTTCTCCTCAATTGTCATTATATTGGATTACACATTACAAAATATAACCGGACTTGACTTGAAAATTGTTTTCAAATACATTTTGGAATCGGGTACCTAACAAACTATGCCTACTTTGGTTTGCCTATTACCTACAAAAAAAATTACAAACTGCTTATGCTTGTTTTATACACTTCCCAGGCATACATGCATCTGCATAAGACATTTGTAAGCAGTGTATAATTTTATTTTTCCCATGCAGTTCTGTATGCGCGCTAACAATTGAAAATTTTTGTATAATGTAATGTAAAGTTAATTTTATTCAATATTGTGTAGTTAATGTTAAGTTTTTCTGTAGTGTATAAATCATTAGCATCAAGTGCCTAATAACTAATTTACTAAACTTTTATTTTGTATTTTGATAAGCAGTACTGTAAAACATAGACTTTCACGCTATGGCAATGTTTTGCTGTTTTGATAGTTGTTTTCTTGATTGTTTCATTAACAAAATTTTATTTTAATGCTTTACTGATTATGTTAACTCTTTCCAACATCTAAACATAATCAGTAAAGCATTAAACGATTTTTTGTTAATCATTATTTTTTTACATACCTAGATGTTAAGTTTCATGGAATTAGGAATTACAACTACGTTAAACAAGATAAGAGTGCGTAGTTGTAAGTATTTCTGCATTATTGTTAAGTTTTTCTTTAGTGTATAAATCGTTAGCATTAAGTGCCTAATAACTAATGTACTAAACTTTTATTTTTATTTTGATAAGCGGTACTGTGAATCAGAGATTTTCACGCTATGGCAATGTTTAATGTTTTGATATTTTTTTTCTTGATTGATTGATTAACAAATAATAATAATAAAAATAAAGATAAATAAAGCATTAAACGTTTTTTTGTTAATCATTATATTTTTTTACATGTCTAGATGTTAAGTTTCATGAAACTAGGAATTACGACTACGTCTTATGGAAGTAGAACTAAATAAAAACTAAGTATAAGTACCTACCTTTACCTTTCAGCTTTTATAAAATGACAAAGGTCTGAACGGTCTCGGCTCCCTCTCTATGTCCTGCCAAGTTTGGCGTGAAAATAGCTCTTACTTAATCTAAATATATATTTAAAACCCTTAATAATAAAAGTATACAATATATTATTATGTCGAATAAAATTAATAAAAAATCGATTTTGCCTTTAATTTTTTCAATTCTTTTGAACCATGCCTGAGTAAATCAGTTAATATAAACACACATTTATAAATTATTACCTATGATGGGCATGTTTTAGGCATAGATAAGAGCATGAATGCTCACGAGCGGTGCGTATCGAGATCGATCAGCTGTTGGATAGTGGATTGTTTAAAAAAGTCGTGTGGTGTCGTGGGACACCAGATAGGAACAAAGTTATTATTATAAAAATATTAATTTCAAGTTCTATTCGAGGTATAAAGAAAATAATTATTCGGGTATACATTTTTTATCATGATTTTTTGACCCCAGGGAAGTCTAAATATCGATTTTATAAAATATTAAAATTAAAAAAATAATTTTGTAAAATAAAAAATGAAAATAGGATTGCTCGCCTCCGGGTGGGCTCGAACCACCAGTCTTTCGGTTGGCGGCCGCGCGCGGGCCAATTGAGCCACGGGAGCGATGCACAACTTGTTAAAATTATTATATAAGATATTTTTTAGGCCATCAAAAAGTGTCGAAAGTGTCGTTACAACTTTTGGTCTTAATTTCCGTCTAGCCCCCTTTCGCAACGCGCGATAAGGAACTTCGTTCCAAAAATTATTGCTGCGGTGTGAGTTGTGACGATCGCGATCAACTCTAGTGGACAGGTAGTTGGTACTCTCTCGCTATTTGGTTTAAAATTCCTCTGATGAAGAGTCTTCTTCAATAATATAATATGTATAAAATATTATTTTAAAAAACAGACTTCAAACGCCACTACATTTTATATTCGACCCGCTGTAACTTCATTGTAGATAAAGCTAGAAGCCTGAATTTTCAGTGACCAAGAGGGCATAATATAACCAAGCAGGTTATATTTCCAAATTACATTCCATAGATACTTAGGTGTGACATCATAAAATCATAGTACGTATTATCATTAAATACAATTATAGGTAGGTATAGTCCACTTCACTATAGTAGTCACCAAGAATTCTACACCCAACACCCTCATTATTAAGATATAATACCTACTCGTAGAAATTGCCTGTAGAAGGTAGGTGATATTTTTAGTTTAGTCCTGTAGGTAAGTTTATCTAAGGCGCGTGCGAATGGTGCCAACCTTTGGCGGCAATTTTGTCGCAGCGAGCCTGGGCTGGGCCACTTTGATCCCGATTCCCGGATAATATTGACTTGCCTGGGATCTGTACACACTGGACGACTTTTGTATGAAAATAAGGCTATAACCTCCTGCTTTACCTATTCGCTATCTTGTACCATGCTTTCTTTATTTAAGTACCTATTTCCTAAGATTACGTAACTATTAGTCGTTCACTCCAAGTTGGCCGTCGTCCACCATTACAAAATGATGTCATACTGGTACCGTTTACAATAAAATACTAATTGTATTTTGACTGTATCATGAATTTTCTTTTCTGGCAATGATATTCATGGCAATGGCTTCTTGAATGTCGAAGGGCGTGAATTTAATTTTTTAATTTTTCTCTTCTTTATAGAAAATCACTAATTAAAGTAATAATAGGTACAGTAAAACCTTGAAAACCTCCAAAACTCGAAAAATGTTTAGTTCCCTTCCCTTCAAGCCCCAAAGCCTCGATTACTCAAAATCTCAACTTGGTGCGGTGAAATAAAGCGCGACTCAAGGTAGCGGCCAACTTTCAGTGAACGGGTAATAATATTATATTTAAATAGTTTTTACTGTTATTTATTGAGTCTTACACTGTGCTACCTACACATAATATAATATTACTATTATTATTATTATTAGTTTTTAAGCAATATTTCAAGTGCAGTGGCCAATCTAGTAATTCCTTAGGAATCATAATAATATCATTATTATCTACCTAAGGTTTAAGCGTACCTACGCGCTCAACCCCACAAATGATTTCAGCACTTTGCGCAGGCGACATGATGGAATTTCTAGTTTATGACGATTTCTAGTATAGAATACACATGTACACATGTATTCTATAGTACGTAATAGCACACACACACACTTCACTTGCGTACTACTCTGTCCGTGGCTTACACACGACTGAGTCCCCCCACCTAATGGTGCCCGTATTTATGCGCCTCTATGTTTAGCTTCTACCCACTATTTGCTGTATGAGCAATGCAGACATTATGATGTCTATCGCCTATATACTACATCCCTTCCTTGTTTAAATAAATTTTACTTGTCATGTCAGTGGCTTATTAACAAAGTCACTAATATGAATATACTCGTAGTAGGTACTAACTTAACCATGGTCGCCAGAAAGTTCCTTCCTTTCTTTCCCTTTTTTTTGAACTGGAATTTTTCATAACAAAGATCACATGATTAGTAAATACCTGGTCTCAACCAATGAAAATATTTCAGAAAGATGAGAAAACTAAAGGCTTTGAAATTGAATATGAATTTTCTGATCACTAATAAATGCCTGTAATTGCACTGCTACAAAATGTCATAATCTGAACCCGGAAAGTAAAGTTATTACCCCCTATGTTTTCTGATATCATTTTAAGATTGACCATTTGTAAGTAAAGAAGATCTCAGAATGGTATTGTAAAATGAAGGATTAATGAATGTTATAATATAAGGATGGAGATCCCTTAACATCGTAGTTAAAATAATGAATAAAGTTATTTTAAATGTCGCCAATTTTGAGAAAATCCCGCCTTATTGAACCTTGCCTCTCAGACTGAAACTTAAGTTGACACCTGTCACTCTTGTCAAAGAAACTTGTCAATGCCAATTATGTCAATAAGTGATTGTCACCAGTTACCATTTTTTTTACATTAGTGCTACTCCAATAACTAAGAATTAGAATAAGAAAACTTTCCATCTCTAACCATGCATCCGAAGCTTAACAGTGACATTTGTCTACTGACTGATTCTGAAGTTAAAAGATTCGAGTAGCTATTTGGAATTATACAAATTCCAATCAATGAATACATCAAATACTAGCCACTATACTGAGCTGGGACATATCCTTTCAATAAAGATCCACGAAACTACTTTAAATAATCGAGGTGTGAATAACTGGTTCGCAACTTCTCAAATCCACGACTAATTAAATTTTAATCTAAGCACATGAAATCAACAGAACAACAAATTATTGTTGACCTGGTCATTATACAAGACAAATCCGTATTCAAATATCCACCTGTTTGAATGGGATTCACTACCAAAATAGATATAATTATGACGATAACGAATTTCTCATTTTCTTTATAATACTAAGAGTAAATGTAAAATATTTTCGTTTTGAAACGTCAATTAAGTTAATAGATTACTGCTAATACTTTGTGTAGTAGGGTCTCTTTAAATTACTTATTAAAACTTTTCGAATTGATATTATCACCAAGATAAACAAAACTTAAGGTAATGATTTGAAACCTTTACTGAAAAGAGCACCTTTCCTCGTTCTCCTCGCGAACACTCCTTGTGGTCTATTATTACTACTATACTTAACTGTGAATCTTCAGTAAAACCTAGATGACCAATCGCACTGCTTCAGCTTCAATCTTTGTTTACAATCATTGTTTGTCTTCTCTTGTAGATTCTGAGACTACACCAATAACTTAAAAATCGGTTAGATTATATTTACCAAAGCTCAAATTTTTTTCATTGAGTCCTTGTTATCATTCGTATACCAACTAATTCTCGATACCAAATTTGTGAGCTCAATATTCCCAATATACAATAAGTACCTCAATTAGAAGGTAACTAAGAGATTGATAACTCCTTAGGCTGTCCTGATTATAACCATATGCTGGCCAATAGCTCATAAGTATTGTATTACGAATATCAGTCGGTCTGACAATAGTGAGCATGATTAGGGTAGGTTGTATCAATAATTTTTTTTTAAGAACATAACGCAACCATTAAACATGGCGCTAATTAGTCAAAAATGCTTTGGACATTGCAATTCACCATCTGCTAGCGCTTACTTTCCCGCTAAATTAACAAACATTGAAGTTCGTACGTCTCTTAAATTTTAATGGACTTAAGATAAACAATGTTTTAAATATGTAGGACAGATTTTCATATAAACTATAAAAGAGACAGTACTGAATAGCAGAAATTATTTAAACTTAGAGCTGCATTCAATCAGTCCAATTTTGTTAATTTGTATATGTTAATCATAAATGGGAAGAAAAACTAGTTTCCCTGATATAAGGCATTTTCCAACCCTTACTATAGGATTAATATTTTCAAATTATATATCTTACTTTGTTGTAGCCCCTGTCACATTTCCATTTCTTTTTCGAATTTATGAATTTATTTGACTGTGGTAAATTTAACCTAACTAAAGAAAGTTTGTGGTCTCTAAGGGCACTCTTTAAAAATTAACAACAAAGGCAATGGAAACATTTCTATATGGAAGTTTTAGATTAAGATTTTTATTTTTAATTATGTAATTGTGTGATTTGAGATGAACTAATAATAAAACTTTATAAAATATAAAACTATTACAACTCATTAATGCAATCTAATGATGTTTATATAACTTCGATACTTGATTTATATTTCAGAAAACAACTGGCAACTTGTTGTTAATATATTCCTTCCAAATAATTAAATAATAATTGATTGATATGGGTTTCTAATAATATGACTTTACAAATTTTTTGTATAAATAAACTTATATATCAATTATGCTCCCTGGGAGTTAACAGGAATTCAAACTAGCATTAAATGTGAAATATTGACAACAACCGAGTTGAACTATAATATTTTTATATTTGAGTTGCTAAGATTATGTTTATTCGATTGGCGTGAGATTGCTATCGTTACCACTTGACCATACGTCACAACTAGCATGAAAGCTACTACTATTCACGTGATTCAATGTAGCAGTTAAATGTTGAGATGGTAGTGAGCCATATATATATTTAATTTAATTTCCGAAAAAGTCTTTATATTATGACACAATACATAATATTATCTTCCTGGTTGGTAGGAGTTTATTTTAATATTCTTTTAACTAAATTGAATAAATAAATAAATATGGCTCCGATAGCAACTCCCTATAGAAACTAATCAACTACGTTAGAGTTGCACACACGCGCACACGCGCGCGTGTGCGCGTAGTGTTTACGCGCACACGCGTGCGCGTAAACACTACGCACTCTTTTGTAAATAAGGCGCAGGGCCTGAATAGGCAGCACTCTTGTCTGCTTATTCAGTCTTAACTTAGGCCAAATTCACATTCAAACTTCAACATACACATCTTTGGCTATTAATGAGAATTTATTGATCAAAAGCTCATTAATTTCACCCACATCGGGACTTGAACCCGGAACGGCATTAATTCACAGCCGAACAAGTCAGCCACTAGGTTCAGTAACTAAATACAGGGAGAACAGGAATCCCAAGCAAGTAATGCACAATACGCAGCAAGTAGATCGTCACTTCCAGCAGGCAGACCGTCACTTCCAGCCGCGGATCGTCACTTCCAGCTGGTGCATCGTCACTTCCAGCAGGCGCCTCGTCACTTCCAATAGGCAAATCGTCACTTCCAGCAGGCAGATCGTCCCTTCCAGCGCAACGCTCGACGGATTGCACTTACGCTCGACAGCTCGCACTTACGCTCGACAGATCGCACTTACGCTCGATAGACCGCCCTTCCGCTCGACAAATCGCCCTTACGCTCGACAGATCTCACTTGTGCCACGACTGCACTTCCGCGTTGACAATGATAGATCGCCCTTCCGCACTGACTCTTCCATCGCCACTTCCAGCTTTGTCTAATTGCCACTTCCAGCTATGACCGGGTATTAGCCGAATTGCACTTCCAGCTACAGATTGCCCCTTTCAGCTTTGACAAATTGCCATTCCACTTGGCTACATTGCACTTCCAGCCTTTGACGCATCGCACATTCCAATTTCATGGATCACCATTCCATTTATTTATTTATTTAATACCAGTAATATAAAAAAACAATGTAAGAAAGATATAAAGGACGTGCACCGGATCATCAATCAGAACGCAGATCATCATGGCTCGCAAACAGTCTAAGCTGGGCAGATCGTTATTAGCTCGCAAACATCATAGTTCGGCGCAGTCAAAGCTCGACGATCGTCTTGCCGCGAATCGTACCATTATCAAATTCCGCCGCAAGTCATTTATGTGGCTGACTGTGTATTGTGTTATATTCCAGAGTTACAATATACTACACTATACCCTCTAGGGCTCATTAAAATCCATTAAAACAGCAAATGTAAATGTAATTATTAAAATATTATTTTTTCTTCTCTTTAACATTCATTGTTAAAGAGTGAGTAGAAAGACGGTCTACAGGAGGGAAATTAATTGTAACTATGCAACCTTCTGACGGGGCCTCATGTAATCTAACCCCATATTATTATTAGATGTGTAGGGGAGGGGGGGGCATAGCGGGGCCACGGGGCATAGCGGGGCAAGCCTTATGCAGCTCGAAACGAACGCTGTGCGAACTGTCAAATGGCTCGCTTTGATTGGTCGTTAGTCGGCGCGTGACCTCCATATGCGAACCACGCCATTTCGGTAAGCGTTTGTGTGATGTAAACAAAAATATCAAAACCAGTGTTTTTCTTAAAAATTTTAGTGAAATTGAACAGTAATCCTTTCTAAAACGTACTTGTGTACTGTGTTGTTTTATAGTTTATTATATATCAGTTCCCTTCCGGGTTTCTTAATCAACAAGCACAAGGTCATTGAATCAAAGGTAAAATGTCGTCAGTTTGTGTTTAATTTTGAACGAGCTGATGGGGCATAGTGGGGTATGGCGCCTGGGGCAAAGTAGGGCACCCCACTATGCCCCTTTTTTATCATAGAATTTATTTTTATTATAGCCCCACTTTGCCCCGTTTTAAATACTTCTAAGTTGTAATATATTTATTATTTACGTTTTTAGCCAACATGGTCCGCACATATAAGAGGAAGACTAAACAGCATTCATGGTCTGTGGAAGCTATGAAACAAGCTGTACACAGTGTTGTGTCCGGAGAAATGGGCTACAGAAAAGCAGCAAATATGCACAACGTTCCACAAACAACATTAGAACGTTATGTTTCTAAATATTGGGGCAATCCAGACGACAGCATCTTTCAAAAGAAATTGGGCCATTTCCAAAGCGTGTTTTCTCCCGATCAAGAGAGAGAACTAATTAATTACATAAAACTGATGGAAGCACGGTTTCATGGACTGACTTCACGTGACCTGCGCAAACTTGCATTTGAAGTCGCTCAGAAAAATGGAATTCCTCATAAATTTGATTCAGAGAGTGGTTTGGCTGGTATAGATTGGTTAAAAGGATTCCTTAAAAGACATCCAGATATTAGCTACAGAAAACCTGAACCAACATCAGCAGCTAGAGCTATGGGTTTCAATAGAGTAGCTGTTGAAAGCTTTTTTCAACTTTTAGAAAAGGTTTATGATGAACATAAGCTTACTCCACAAAGAATTTTCAATGTTGATGAGACAGGTGTGTCCACAGTGCCCAAAAGTCAATCAAAAGTCCTTGCTACTTGTGGAAAAAGGCAGGTAGGAACACTGACCTCCGCAGAAAGGGGAAAACTAATGACCACAATTCTCTGCTTCAGCGCAGTTGGCAACTATATGCCACCAATGTTCATATTTCCAAGGAAGCGTATGAAACCGGAGTTGCTTGATGGGGCACCAGCTGGGTCTTGGGGAGAATGTCACGAATCTGGGTGGATCCAGGGTCCCTTGTTTGTCCTCTGGCTAAAGAGATTCATTGAGTGGTCGCATTCCACCAAAGATAATCCAGCACTTTTATTGCTAGACGGTCATGCAACACATGTTAAATCTGTGGAGGTCATTGATATGGCTCGCGAAAATGGTGTTATTTTATTATGCTTTCCACCTCACTGCACACACCGACTCCAACCACTGGATGTTGGGTTCATGAAACCTATAAGCACATATTATTCCAGCGAAATAAAGAATTGGTTGCGGAGCCATCCCGGACGTGTGGTGACACAATTTCAGACAGCTGGACTATTCGGAAAAGCTTTTGTATCTGCAGCAACAATGACGACTGCTATTAATGCATTCAGAGCCACAGGTATATGGCCTGTAAACAAGGATGTTTTCACTGACGTAGATTTTGCACCCGCGGACACTACAGACAATCCTGAGCCTGCTGAGGTGCCTTTAGTTAACGAAGCCATTTCGCAGAGAGACAACACTCCAATGAGACAAGAAACCCCAGAAGGTGACCCTGGTGCCAAGACGCCACCCAGACAACCACTCCAAGAAATTTTGACCGGTAACAAGACACCACCATCGCAAATACTACAACAGGATAGGAATATACAAAGCCCATCTAGGCAACCTTCTCCACAACCTGGTTGTTCTTGGATGGTCGATAGGCCCTCGAGTTTTACAACAACTCCAGAACAAATAATGCCAGTACCTAAGGAGAATAGAATAAGCAAAAGAGTTAGTAAGCAACGAGGGAAAACAGCAATCATCACAGAATCACCGTACAAAAACGAGCTTCTAGCCATAAAAAAGGCCGCAGAACTAAAAGAACAGAAAAAGAGGGTAGCTAAAGATTTGAAATTGAAATCCATCAAACAGAAGAAGAGAAAGATTGTCAAAAAGAAAGGCAGCAAAAGCTCTGCAGAAGAGGATGTTGATGCTGAAGATGCTGAATGCATCTATTGTGGTTACTTGTGGTCAGAGTCAACCGAGGGATGGATACGTTGCCTAAAATGTTCTCAATGGGCACACTACTCTTGTGCTGGAGAGGATGAAAAAGATGAAGAGGCTACTCATTTATGTGCGTTGTGCATTGAAAACTAATTTTTGTTAAAGCCTAAAATGATTAAAAACATTTTATTGAAAGCTATTATGTTTAAGTTTGTAGATTTAAAGATGTATACGAGTAGTTACGTTGATTTTTTGTTATCTTGATTGAAGTTTTAAAGGAGATGATTATAAATAACAGTAATTCTTAACTGTGCCAAAGTTCTGTATTTCCTTTTTTTAATATTTAAGTTTTATAAAAGATATGTGTTAAAGTTTTTTGTGTGATCTCTGATTTCTTTAATTTACAAAAATAATAATAAAGAGAAGTTTTTGTAGTGAATTTGTTATGCTAAAGTGTTGTTGTTATTTTTATTTCTTTTAAACTTTCGTTATGTATCTACGAAATACAACTATTTCGTTTGGAAGTTGTGTTTCGTTCTTTATTATGACCACCCCACAATGCCCCATACGAGACCCCACTTTACCCCTATGCACGGGGCATAGTGGGTCAAATGCCTTTTTTCAGTTAAGTATTTACATCTCATAGATTAATAACGTTATCAACATAAATGTATCCATAGGCATTCGCAATGAATTAAGCTATGATTCTAAGTTAAAACTTTTAATTTAATCACATTATTTTAGTTTTTAGGAATGTTTAAACGTTAAGTACCCTACTATGCCTCCCCCCTCCCCTAAGTAGATATATGAATGCAAACAATAACAAATTAAAAATTCTACTTGACAGTCTGCCACAGTAGAATTCTCTTCCTTTGACAAATTAAGAAGTATTTCACTGTATGGGTAGTTTTACTAGACTTAAGAAAATCAGGGTAGATTTTCAGCACAATCAACTCATCTTCCTTTTCGATAAAAATTAAAATTTATCTTTATAAATATTAATAAAAGTCAAAATAAAATATAAGCACTTACGTGAGGTCATTTTGTTTAACTCGTCGCCAATATAGAATACACATGTACACATGTATTCTATAGTACGTAATAGCACACACACACTTCACTTGCGTACTACTCTGTCCGTGGCTTACACACGACTGAGTCCCCCCACCTAATGGTGCCCGTATTTATGCGCCTCTATGTTTTGCTTCTACCCACTATTTGCTGTATGAGCAATGCAGACATTATGATGTCTATCGCCTATATACTACATCTAGTAAGTTGATTGAGAAACGTCGTTTGTGATTATCTTATTTTGTAGATGCAGATTTTGTCTCACAAAGACATATTGTCATAAATATACTGTGAAGCTACCGTAAGTAGGTACCAATCTCCTTAAATTTTTCATGAAGAGATACGGATGGCTCTTTTGTGCAATACAGAAATAGTTAATTCTGTTATTTCTGTCGACAGAACCCGCGTAGTGTGCGCCGACGGTGGTCGCAGTACAACAGCGCTCCTCAACAGCGCTGTCCCTCGCAGATATTTAAATGAGGATCATCTGTTACTTTGCCCTTTTTGCGCTGTCTTACCGCCCGCCCTACTCGACTCCTCTGAACACCTCCCTGGTGCTCAGTGGTGAGTGTGAGGTCTTATTAACTAAGAGGCCCCGGGTTAGATTCAAAATAGTACCGGTTTTAACCAACGTTCCCCAACTTTTACAGGCTACCTAAGCTAAGTTAGGTGACGCTTTCTGTCAATTTCGTTTTCACGAACCTAAACTCCACCAAAAGGTGAAAATACCATTGAGTAAGATATTGTATTTAGGGGCTACCCAAGTAAAGAGACTCCTACTTAGGAGATGAATATTGAATAAGATATACTTAGTTGGTGAAAACGGGTATAAGGCAATTTGGTTTTTAAATTGTTCTGGTCTGTTCACTCTGTTTTGGTGGAAGCAGTAGGTAGTCTCCCTAAAGCGTCCCTTGGGTACATAATATGAAGTTTAATTCTAATTCGAATAATCAATAAACTCAATGAAATTTTGTAGACGGCCTATAAGTACTTTTACGGGCAGTTTTTAGAGCTTATAGTAAGCTCTAAAAACTGCCCGTAAAAGTACTTAGGTATGTAAGTACCTACTTAATAACAAAGTTACACGAATCCCAGAAAATCGTATACTTACCTAATATACGATGATAAGTATATTTGGCAACTAACCTAACCTTACTTATGATTTAATTAGTTAATCTATAATATCTAAATATCTAACATAGCTATGTCTATTACAAATTCTTGCATATGCTATTCTATTGCACAATCGCATAGCAGATCGGTATTTTCCAACCAGACCACCGCTGCACCGGTGGTCAAAGTCGACAGACGATCTTTGTAACGATTACTTATGCCCACTGTCCAACGGTGGACGCCTTGACAATTTTCAGCAATTCCCCAACAAACTCGTTACAATTTTCAAGCGACAGTAAAATTATGAAAAATATCTTGGAATTTTTTATACATCGTAAATCACAGAGCTCTGCAAAACACTCAAATAAAAGTGGATGGGCGCAAGTAGGTGCGACACGATTAGCATAACACATTACCATAGAGACAAGTTTCTACAGGACAGGTACAAATGCCTCTCGCGCCGGTAGATTGAAATGAGTCGGTGAATTAAAAAATAAATCAAAAGAGGATTTTTCCCGACGCGTCGTCGACGTGAAATTGGAAAAGGTACCGCGCGGTTGTATTTGGTCACTGTCTCCATTGCTCCATAAGTTTACGGCATCTTAATTTATTTAATTACTAGCTTTTGTCCATGGTTTCGCTCACGTTAAGTAAAGTTTTTCAAACCCCGATTTTACCCTCTTAGAAGTTGAATTTTCAAAATGCTTTCTTAGCGGATGCTTACATCATAATAGCTGTCGATTTATGCCAAATTTCAGCCCGATCCGTCCAGTGATTTGACCTTTGCTTTGATAGATCAGTCAGTCAGTAACCTTTTCCTTTTAGTATATACCTACTTATTTATATTATATTATATTATTATGTACTTATCTATTAAATTTAGAAATATTATGACATATTTTTTCTATAGGTACCTACGTGGTATCCCATATCAATTTTATCGAAATCGGTCGAGCAGTTTTTAAAATATCAACAATAAATTAAATAGTTTGCAGTGGCGCGGGAGTTTGAAGTCGGTTTTTAAAAAGAATTTTTATACATGTTAAATTATTATTGTTTTGAATCGCAGTTCGGAAGCTCGATTCCGCGCCCGAACGCTAACGTGGGCTCACAACAAACGCCAGTCGCAGCGATCGAGTTGCGTTTTTTATCATCGGCGTTCCGCGATTTTTTAGCGCTGAATTTCGCTACTTTTAGCATCGTATCGAACGTTTTAGAGTCGCGAAAACGCGACGCAGTCTCAAAAACGCCGATCGCTGGCGCTAAAAGTAGCCAGTGTGCCCTCTCCCTAAACTCTAGTGTAAGTAAACCGGTGTACAATGGGCACGCGCCGCCGACAAGATAATAAGAATGTCCCCGTACATATTAAAGCGTCGTACAGACTGTAATACAAACCTCATTTAAATAAACATGATGAAATTGAAAGAAACGCGCCCCTCACCGGCGGGGGCGCGTCTACAAAATAACAAGATATCCTTCTGATATTGTACTGGATGAGCAATTTTCATCTCCATTATTAATATTAAGTACCTACTAGCTTTTGCCTGTGACCTCGTCTGCGATTTTAAAAAATCCCGGAGGAACCCTCTATTCTTCCGGGAGCAACAAAGTGTCTGTTTGTTGGTTGGTCCTTCAATCACGCAGGATCAACGGTGCAATCGACGTGATTTTTATATGAGTAGGTATATACTTGAGGACTTGCAGAGTGACATAGGCTACCTTTTGTCCCGGAAAAATCAAGGGTTTCAGCGAGATTTACGGAACTACTTACTATGGAAATTTATAAGATAAGTACTTAAGTACCTACCTACTTACTTACGGCATCCTCGAATTAACTACCTATATTAACTGCTACTCCACCGGTACCTATCTTCCCTGCTTATTACTGACGTGATGATGCCCGCGACTTTACCAGCTCGGATTAAGGTTTTTAAATTCCCACGGGAACTCTGTAATTTTCTGGGATAAAAAGTAGCCTACTTATGTGTTAATCCTGGGTATGAGCTATCTCCATTCCAAATTTCAGCCAAATCAATTCAATCAATTTCGCCAATGTGGCGTGAAAGTGTAACAAACATCCATCCATCCTCACAAACTTTCACATTTAAGTAAGTATTAAGTATAATTAGTAGGATAGTATAGGAATAGTACTTATAGGATTTAAATATTGTTTTTTGTTTAAATATTGTTTCTACCTTTAAGTACTTATTGAAAATTAGGGCATGAATCTCTTTTTTTTGTGTCTGTATACATTTTACCCAAGTAGGTACCTACAGACATGTGTGATGGCTTCAGTATTTGCACTAACCGATCTTAGCGCAATTTGACACAGAGATAAGGACATTGTAGCCTTCTTATTATTAAATTTGTTCAAAATTCAAAAAAATTCAAAATTATTTATTTCATGTAGGCCAACCTGTGGCTCTTATGACACGTCAAGATTCTACCACCGGTTCGGAAAGCGGATTCTGCTGAGAAGAGCCGGCAAGAAACTCAGCAGTTGCTCTTTTCAAAATAATCATTTTACAATATTAATAAGTAGCTATTACATTGTAATAAGTTTTTATACTATCTTGTGGGCAGCTGGATGGCAATCTGATTTACCTACCTGTTACCTACTGTTATGTATTCTGTGTTATTGAGGGAAGTCAAAATATCGCTCGGGAATTTTAGAAACCTGTCAAAGTCGCGGATAGGTAGATATACCTATCTTGTCTACAATGCAATAATGATAAACAACTTTAATGTCAAGTCGTTTACCATGCAGTATGTAAGTAGGTATCGCAAAGTAACTCCTGCTTCTATCTCATAGATAGGTACCTAGCTACAATAAAATAAAAACCAAGCGAAAGCAAATAATGTCCGCGAAATTTTATATCTCGAGCCCGTAGTCCAGTAAATACAATCCATTCGGAATGAAAAACAAATACCGCTAAAAGCCTCTTGACATGGTTTCCGCGCCCCGCCCCCCGCCCACCGCGCCGCAGGCCCCGCCCACCGCTCGACACGCCCACCTATCTTGTTTTTATCCACTTTTATTGCCTCCACGTAACTACTAAGGTCTCTCAAAGTTACTCGGATGATTTTAATACTGTCATTTTGTTTGGCTTGGGATTAGTTCTGCTAGGACTCTAGGTAGGTACCTTACTACTTACGTACCGTCTAGGTGCCTAGATATGTATTATACGTACGTCTAAATATAAAAGGAAAAGGTGACTGACTGACTGACTGACTGATCTATCAACGCACAGCTCAAACCACTGGAGGCTGGACGGATCAGAATGAAATTTGGCATAGGTACACTTAGCTATTATGACGTACCTAGTATCTACTAAGAAAGGCTTTTTGAAAATTCAACCCCTTAAGAGGGGTAAAATAGGGGATGGAAAAATCTAATCGAAAGTGAGGTCGTCTCCCTAAAAGGCGGACATGTAATTATAGACACTGAAGAGATTGATCAGTTTGATTCAGGCTTATCTTCAATAGCTCAATGGTTTAAGGCACGAACTGAAAATCGAAAGTTCACAGGTTCTAACACCACCCGTTGCACTATTGTCGTACCCACTCCTAGCACAAGTTTTACGTATAGTTGGAGGGGGTAAAGGGAATATTAGTCTGCAGCAGGGCTAATAGGTAAGTAATCTTTTTAAAAAATAAAAACATAACTTTCTCGATAAAAGCCAAAGGCCCCTCCTAGGTAAGTAGGTAAGTACCTAGTTTAATACTTAAACCTACTTGAATCTATTGAATTAAATAATCAATAATAATAACAATATTTTCGGTAATATCTTTCTGTTTCTCTAAATGGATATAGCTCACAAAAAAAAAACATCTAAAGCTATTGATTTCCTCACAATATTTTTCTTTGCGGTTAAAACAATTTAATTAATTACTTACTAAAGTTTTCTTATTTATAAGTAGTATTTATATACCTAGTATATATATAGGCATATAGTTCAAAGACCTCAGGTCGTTGAGGTCCCAAGGTGCTGGATTGGCGATCACGCGACGAGAAGCGCAGTGTTGGTAGACCCCCCACCAGGTGGACCGACGACATCAAACGAGTCGCAGGGAATCGCTGGATTCAGGTGGCGCATGACCCTCGGCCTGTTGTGTGTCCATGGAAGAGACCTATGTCCAGCAGTGGACGTCTATCGGTTGATAAGGAAGGAAAGTGTTCTTATTTTATCTCAAAGACTATTTGTTGCGTAAAGTGCTGCTGTTCCTGGCAGCAACGAGTATCGGCGAGGGAATGATTGTGGCGAGCACACTAGATCGGTGACGGTCGACGGATTACAGGGGCTCTAGGACCTGTATAACTGCAACCACAAGAAGGAAGATGATTCATCATCGTCATCATCAGCAACCCCTCAACAGCTCACTACTGAGCGCAGGTCTCCTCTCAAAGAAGGGTTATAGGCCATACTGTATATCTAGTCCACCTGCACGCTAACCCAATGCGAATTGGCGGACTTCACACACCTTCAAGAACTTTATGGGTAAGTATAACTAGCTCAGGCGTGCAGGTTTCCTCACGATGTTTCCTTCACCTTTGAAGCATGTGATATTTAATTGCTTAAACGCACACAACTTCGAAAAGTCAGAGATCAAACCTGCGACCCCCGAATAGGAGACCACAGTCCTAACCCCTAGGCTATCACTGCTTGTAGTAGTCTTCTACTTACCTTTATTTCCCTTTACCTAAGCTTCAAATATCTGAAACATCCTCTGCTCCATCAGGCCATTCATATGACCACAACTTTTTCTACTAAACTAAAAACTTTTGTGAGAATGGATTTGGCCTGAAATTCGGAATGGAGATAGCTCAGACCCAGGATTAAAATATTTTTTAATCCTTTTAAAATGTGTTTTAATCCTGGGTATGAGCTATCTCCATTCCAAATTTAAAGCCAAATCAGTTCATTCGTTGTGGCGTTAAAGAGTAACAAACATCCATCCATCCATCCTCACAAAAGTTTTTGGAGTTTATTGGAGTTTACTCCTTAAGAATCGATTTTAGGCGCCCGGTATGAGAAAAATCCGAGCACTACCTAAAATCCATTTATCAATGACCTCGTTACGTTTTTCACAACGGTGAAATTTCTACCCTAACGTTGAGTAAATAAGGTTGGTTTTCGCTTGAGTTGTCGAATGCGCGCGTTACGTTTTTCACAACGATGCAAATTTCTACCCTAACGTTGAGAAAATAAGGTTGGTTTTCGTTCACATGTAGATCACCGCCATCTTTCGGCTTATGTGTAAACGTACAACACCGTGGCTATTCGAAATAGTTGATGTCTCCCGGGGTATGTCTTAAAATGTACGGAGTACAACACCGTGGCTATTCGAAATAGTTTACACATAAGCCGAAAGATGGCGCTGATCTACATGTGAACGAAAACCAACCTTATTTACTCAACGTTAGGGTAGAAATTTGCATCGTTGTGAAAAACATAATGCGGGCATTCGACAACTCAAGCGAAAACCAACCTTATTTACTCAACGTTAGGGTAGAAATTTCAACGTTGAGTATAAAGTAAACTCCAGTCGTGCGTCGAGCTGACACACACAAATTTTTTTTTATTTTAGTAGGAAAAGTAGCATTAGATCTTAGTACTGAAAATATGGTTCATATTTATTTTTGTTGCATATTTTGTTCCCTCAAATATTTTTATTTTTCTATTAGACACCTTACACACCCGTACACCTTTACCTGTGTTTTTTCTTGCCTCCAAGGCCGCCTATTGTAGGTACTTACCCTATTTTTAGGATTCCGTAGTAAACAAGGAACCCTTATAGTTTCGCCATGTCCGTCCGTCCGTCCTTCCATCCGTCCGTCCGCGGTTTAGCTCAGAGACTATTGGTACTAAAACTGTAATTTGACAAAGGTATAAGTATTAATCACGCCAACAAAGAGGTGAAATAAAATTGTGAAATTTTTTTTTTTAGGGTACCTCCCCTACATGTAAAGTGGGGAATTTTGAATTTTTTTTTTCTCGTCTATCCCATAGTGTGGGAGTGTCGTTGAATATGTCTTAAATAAATATAATACTGACTAATTTGTGAGTAACTCACTTCCAACTCGGTATTTTGATTGATTTCTTAAACTGGTCACTTTCAAGTAAAGATTTTTATGTAAACCTGTGAAGATGATAATTCTACTGGCGCAATTGTCGTATTAGTTTACAAAATGGGAAAAACCAAATTAAATTTGAATTAAATTTAAATTTGAAATTTAAATATATTATTATTTAAACCGTGGAAATCAAAATATATTCAATATTCATAGAGAAAATAAAAGCACTATCCTAGGTCAGCAATAATATTTGTGACTTGCAACTACGGAACCCTACACTGCGCGTGGCCCGACACGCACTTGGCCGGTTTTTTCTTTTCTTTCGATTAATTCAGTTAGTTGTTTTCTTTCCGTTAATTTTTTCTAAGTCGCTTATGCACCTATATTTTTTTTTGGTGTATAATAAAGAATATCTCATTTCAAGAATAAGAACTTATCGCATAATGTGCCCCATAAAGTTTTTCCAATAAAAAAACAATCGAAACTTAAAATAGCACAAAGTTCTTTTGAAGTGTAGCAACAAAGGGCCTGGGTATAAAAACAAACAGTTCTTGGCAATATTCGGCGGAATTACGCCGCGTATCGATCCGCGGCTCCTGCATTAATGCATTAGCCTGAAGATAGGCGCCAAGCACTATTGGTGCGGCGCCGACGGCAAGCTGAAGCGATTTTGTAATAAAATTTATTAGGCTATTGCATAGCTTTTATCGCGGGCTTTGAACTAGGACAAACAGTTTGAGCGCGGCGACCGAATCAAGAAATTCCGTAACGAAAATAAACCTAACACCTTCGTTCAGTAAGCGTTCAACATTTTACAGGTTCACAAGTAGCTCTGTTTGGCGCAGTGGGCGAGCGGCCGCTTTCTTAACCGTATGGTGTATGATGTCGCAGGTTCGAATCTCACTCGCGAAGTAGGTGAAAGTGCTCTTTTCTTGTTTGTATGTTTTTTAATTACTTTTTTGCATAATTGCATAAGTTGATAAAAAATGCTATGCAATAGCTTTACCGCGGCAGTCCCCGAGTGCCACTTAATTTTTTATTTTTGACGTGATAACGTCTTATAAATCGTTAACACCGGCTGCACGCACGAAAAAGTGTCACCTTCTGCCTAGCCCGAGCGTGCAAGCGAGAGAGCGGAGCAAGCGATAGAGAGGCAACGCCCAAGCGTTGGCTTGTGACCGCCGCCGACCGGCGCCCGCCAGTCACTGGCGTTCGCGCAGTGGTTACCGAATGTGTCGCGAGCTAGTTCTGGCAGCACGCTGGACGTTATCACGTTAAACTATCGTCCGTAAACCGACTTTAACAAAATGTTTTGAATCGTCAAGTGAATTTTACCACTAGTTCAGAATGCCGGCCGATCCAATCGAGAAGGGCCAGTAAGAAACTCGGCAGTTATCCTTTAAAAAATAACATCCATTTAGCAGGTATGTTTTGTAGGTACTGTTTACAATTATTACCGTCTCCACCGTCCTCTAAATTGCTGGAGTGAGTCATGTACGCTATGCTACGATACGCTACGCTTTTTTTATTTATTTTTTTCAACTGAAATTAAGTACCTAAGTGCGTCGCCTCTCGTTATTATAAGGAGCTCTTTTGAAATATGGAATCGCCTGTCGCTCATGACTGAAAGTCATGGTGGGCCCCTAAATTTATTCTTAATAAAGCGGCTGGAGGCCGGCCGGATATATTTTTTGATATCTGTGTAAGGACGAGAGGCGATCGGGCATTCTCTGAAGATGCTTTAATGCTCTCTCAATGGCGCGGAGGCTGGGATCACAAGGGATCAATTTGCAGTCGATATTGCCATATTTTTAGGCCCTTTTTTAGCTGTTTTGTATTCTTGCAGCAACTGTTTTATATCGTACTATCTATCAACTATCTATTCATCTCGAGTTAGGCAGTAACAAAATAACGTATTTAAATGGATACCGGACGAAGTCGTGGGCATGAGCTACTTTATAAATAAAAATCAATCAACGAAAACATTGATCAGATTGTGATGAAACTTTAGTACTTAGGGTGTTCTGGGGAAGCCCCCAAGGGTTCCTGGCCCAAAAAATATAATATATATACCTAATATTATAATGTCTATTATACCTACTTACTTTGCGTGTCATTTCAAATTTGCAACGCATGCCGGGTAAAGCTAGTTATAATGATAATATATACCTACTGAAACTGATTGCTTCTTACCAAAAACTTTTATTTTAGCTCTCAACAAAACAATGGAGAAGGTAAAATAAATAAAACTCCTCAGCGAGGTAAAGTTAAACAAGCGCTGTTAACAACACGAAAGGAAGAAAATCCGATTTGCGAACGCATTTGAATAAGAAGGAATTTGAATCGGAAGCACTTTTTATTTTTATTTTTTTATTTTCGTTTCACTTTGCAATTTGCATCTTACATTGAAGGTCTTTGTACAGAATAAATAGCAGGTATCGGTATCTATACCTACCTACTACTTATAGGTTACGCACCTACCATTGCATAGGTAGGTACTTCGGCTGCTATTTATAATTTGTATTTTTTATTCATCATCATTAGCAACCCATCAACAGCTCACTACTGAGCGCAGGTGTCCTCTCAGAGAAGGGTTATAGGCCATAGTCCACCACGCTCGCGCTGGCCCAATACGAATTGGCGGACTTCACACACCTTCAAGTACATTAAGAAGAACTCTCAGGTGTGCAGATTTCCTCATAATGTTTTCCTTCACCGTTGAAGCAAGTGATTTTTAAAGCTCCTCTCACACCTCCGCTGCGAAACCATAACAGCGGAACCGCATTAATTTCGCTGTGTTTTGTCCGTATGTAGGAGAAGCGGAACTGCCACGGAACTGCCTGTTCTAACGCATAGATTTAACTATATTCTATCTCTTTCACCGCGCGGTTTCGTCGATAATACTCCGACGCCAGCCACACTACCGCGCTCCGGCCGCCATTTTGTTGCGGTGCCGCGTTGTTTTCGCACGTGTTTGTGGAAATCGACAAAAATTAAAAGCGAAACTACATTTATTTCATAAAATGGACGTCGATTTCACAGAAAAATTAATTCAGGAGGTCAGAAATAGACCTATTCTTTATTTATTAAATCATCCGGATTATAAAAATAATATGAAAAAACTGCAGGCATGGAGAGAAATCCAGAGGGAATTAAATGAGGAAGGTATGTAGTCTTTTTATAATAATAATAGACTGTATTTGTAATGTATTTGTTTATTTTGCTTATAAGATAATATTATGTATTATATGTATAATTATTTATTTGTACTTATTATAGATAATATTATGATAACGTTAAGTTCTCTGCGTTTGTGTAAAATATTGAACGAATTTATCTCTGACCTCAAACGCTGCCGACGATGCTCTCTGTCGGTTGCCAGGTCTATTTTGTGGTAGAAAGGCACCTAGCTGTTCTATTTCAAAGCTGGAACTGGTATGTACGGCTGACTCTTTCGTCTGTATAAAGTTGTGCAAACAACAAGCTGCTTTTACAATTTTTATTGTGTTTGTCAAATCTGTTTCGAAAGGTCTTAGGAAAATCCTAAACTTCTGTGCCATTATTCCAAAAGCACATTCCACAACTACACGTGCTCGACTGAGCGCCTGATTAAATCTCTTTTTATCTCTATCTTGCATAGCCGCTTCTCTTACAAAAGGTCTCATCAAAAACGTTTCCAGCTTAAAGGCACCATCCCCTATTAAAACATAAGGCAAAGGATCTGTGCCTTGTTGTAATGGTTGGGCATTTGGTACATTAAGTTGACCAGTTCGCAATAGTTGTAAAAAAGGTGTTTTTTCAAATATAGTACTATCAGAATCTTTTCCAAACGATCCAATGTCAACATATATGAATTTGTAATTAGCGTCTACAACAGCCAATAACACAATAGAAAATTTACTTTTGTAACAGTAAAACATTGAGCCGCTATCTGGAGGGCATTTAATGGTAATATGCTTTCCATCCACGCTACCCAGGCAATGAGGAAATCCCCATTTCCCAAAAAAGTCTTCTGCGATATTGAGCCACATTTCTTGTGTAGGTTGTGGAATGGCTAATGGTTGTAAAACATTCCATATTTCCTGACATACTTCGGTCACTATTTTTGAAACTGTTGAATTTCCTATACGATATGAAAACGATAATGTCTTATAGCAATCTCCAGTAGTTAGGAATCTGCAATGAAAATAATATTAATTTTGAAATAATATTAATTTTGTCTTATTTTGTTATTTTTCAGTCGTAACTTTGAAAGCGAAGTGGAAGAATTTAAAAGACTCCTACAAAAAGTACAAATTATCTAAAAAGAGTACAAGTGGCCAAGCTGCAAAAAAGCTTCAAAATTGGACTTGGGCAGATCAAATGAATTTCATTGATCCAGCAATTACATTGAATGAGACTCAAGGTAGTATGGCATCTCTGAATGTTGAAAAAGTTAATTCTACTGACTCTCAATCTACGGGAGACGTAACTACACAAGACGTTGCACAAGATACCCGCCCGCAAGAAACTCAAAACGCCCAACAAATTTATAGAAGGCATAGGAGAAGTAATCCGGATCCGGATCCAACAGATAGAATGATCCAGTACTTACAAAATAGAAGAGATCGCAACAGAAGTGAAGATAAAGTTGATGTAAAATGTGATGGAGTAGATTTATTATTTTTGGGATACGCTGATACTTTCAAAAAACTATCAAAGCGAACACAAATAAAAGCAAAATTTGATATCGCCCGAATTTTGATGGAGGCTGAATTAAGTGATATGGAGGCTGTAACTTCTAACAGCAACTCTACTGCAACGGGTAGTTTCAACTACTCTGTTCTAAGTGATACCACGCATTCTCCGGCTACTCCAGGAAATTACTCCATGATCAGTGACGCAACAGTTACTGACAATGCTAATTATTATATTCTTCCACAAGAGGGCAATACGGCTATACCTACTGATTTAACAACCTCAAATCAAAATGATCATGAACAAATCAACATGTTTCACTTATCGTAGAGTTAGTAACATGCCGAATATTTTTTTTGTATTAATGATTAATAAATAAATAAATAATTTACTTACCTCAAAGTTAAGGCTAATCTTTCTCTGCTAGAAATAGCTTCCCTAAACCTTGTATTTTGTTTAGTAATATGTGGCTTCAAAAGATTATGTAGATCTTCAAAACTCCCTGGGCTCATTCTAAAATATGTATAAAAACGATCTTCATGTGACTCTAGTTCTTTACATAATAGGTTTTCTCCTAATTTCTTCCTTTTTTCATTAATCTCGTGCACCCAAATTCTACGAGATTTACGCCTTTTCAAAGTTAAAGTCCACAATAATATTTCCTCCTCCTCTGACTCTGATAACGACGACATTTCGCTCCGATGGCTGACTGATGACTAGCAGGTTCCGACGCCCGTTCCGCAACTACACAACTACACTTTATCGCAGCGGAATTCCTACAGCGGTTTCGCAACTGAAGTTTCGCAGCGGAGGTGTGAGAGGTGCCTAATTGCTTAAACGCACTTGACTTCGAAAAGTCAGAGGTGCGTTACCCGTTAAAAAAGTGTACCCAAATTCAATATTAACATTTGGCCGTTTGGTACAGAAATAGCTTCCATCCAGTAAACGATAGATATAATATAGGTACTTATACGGTATAATTTTATTTTGGAAATCAGACAGAATTCGTAAAACTTTAATCCACGCAAACGTAGCTGTGTACATAAGCTAAGTAGTATCTGTTTAATAATTAAAATTCCGAAATCTAATAATGCAAATAGTTTCACATTAGGTAATGCTCCTTGATCACTATAGGTACTATACATTTATACACCGTAGTCTTTGGTACTATACCACAAAGACATTCTCCACAATGTAAAGTGCTGTATCACCGCCGACCGCTAACGCAATCTCTCTAATTGGCTTCAACCATAAATTATAGAAGTGACCCAGTGACCTCGCACAGGACACCACAGAAATATATCGAAATAAAACTGAAAAGTGAGCTGAAAACGAGTGTAAACAATTTTCAGTATAGTGCAGCAATTTTCACATAAAAGTTTTGAATTTTTTTTAAAACAGGTAGGAATCTCAAAAAGCATTAGCATGTACCTAAGCATTTCCTTTCGGAAGGCAGTATTCATTTCAACAACAAGAAAATGTATAAGTGAATCAAAATTAAAATCAATTTATTTGTTGAAATAGTTAATTAAGCAAACAGGTGTTAGTTTTGTTTTTAGTTTCATTTCACGCCTTAAGCCGTACCTACAAATTTTTAACTTAAAAACTAAAAACTAAAAAATATTAGTATGAATTATTGAAATTACTGTGACATTATAATTACTATATTAAATTATAAGATAAACTACCTCAATTACGGAAAATTTGCCTAACATCCATCATAATTATTGATTTTGGTCGTACTTATAAAATGAGGCCTATAGGTACTCTATCAAGCCCGGGCCACAACAACGAATCGAGAAAGACCTCATTAAATGAGGTCTCTTCATCAAAATCGGTCAGTAATTTTGTTGCTACGGTGGAACATACGTAAAGACAAGCACACATATCTACACATGCTATAAAATCTGTTTCGGCAGTTACAACCCTACATTATTTATTTTCCTCAGTTCTAATCTACCACCTATATAATCTAATCGCCATAAGCAAACAAGCTCGCCATAAGCTCGGTGGGCAATCGGAAATTTGTCTCTTTGTGTAGCCACAATACCGCCGGTGTAACGGAGTAGCAACACCGGTACCTCGCCTCGTCGCCTCACAATGCCTCAATACAAACATTTTGATGCCTCGTCACCTTTATAGCCGATTACGTTTTCTTCAATACACCCCGGGGAGATTGGAAAATGATGTGAAAAGTAGATGCGGTATTAAACACCTTCTGGCAAACCATTTGTAGCCTAATTGTAGCAAATGCATAGTGGATGAAATGCCCTATACTAATCAGCAACCCATCAACACTTACTACTGAGCACAGGTCTCCTTCGAGAGAAGGTCTATAGACCATAGTCCACCACGCTGGCCCAAAGCGAATTGGTAGACCTCACACACCTTTGAGAACATTATGGAGAACTCTCAGGTGTGTGGGTTTCCTCACGATGTTTTCCTTCACCGTTGAGCATGTAATATTTAATTGCTTAATCGCACATAACTCCGAAAAGTCAGAAGTGCCCGGGATCAAACCTGCGACCCCCCGAATAGGAGACCACAGTCCTAACCACTAGGCTATCACTGATACATAATTATATAATAAAAAATACATGTTAGTAGTAAAAAGTACCCTCTATCTTCTATATATCTACGAAAGATCATCACTTGAGAGCTACAGTTTTGTTGTGTTCATTCCTACCTAAATGTTCGGACAAGGATGTACTTACGAAAGAATTTTTTTGGAAAATCTACCGTAAAATTTGGTTTAGATGGTATTTTTGTATAAATTTTCAATAAGCACTTCTCTTTTTCTTTTATTGGACACGCATCTTCTGTCAGGATGAGAACGGCTAGGAAAACTATAGGTACCTAATACTTAATCGAACACGATGGCCAAACGCAAATTGGCAGACTTCACACACCTTTGAGAACCTATTGACAATATTTTCGTCAACTTAAAACTAAAATTACGAGGGCTTTATACGTAGTTTCAGCTTTATTACGTCAAGACTGCTTGCATTGTTAAAATTAGTTACCTATTTGGTGGTAGCTTGTCTAACCGCAAGAGCGAGCGCCTTAATTAAGTCTTCATTTCTTATTAAGTCGGCTAGGGTCTGGAATGCTCTTCCTAGATCTGTGTTTCCCAACACTTACACTCTGGGTATATTTCAATCATGAAGAATACCTAGGCATCTTTTATCATCACTTTCTATCAGGTGTGATACTGGTCAAGTATGTGTCTATACTGCAGGTCCACCCAGATACTCCTCGCACTCTCTGCAAGCCGCTTATCCAACATTCATAACTCCTAGGGCTTTGCGTAAAAATCGTCAAATCACGTCGATTAGTGGCCGGTGCTCTACAAAACTCATTGTTACCTCGCGACAATGATAACGATCCTCCACAGAGTTACACAATTCAATACTGAACGATATAACGTCGTCATTTATACGCGTCAACCCTTGGCGCTATTTAAGGGAGAATGCGAAAAAAAATATCACAGTTACTTATGGAAATTCGATAGAAAATCATATTTACAGAAGCTTTTTCTTTATTGAAGTCTGTTGAAAAGGCGTCGAAAATTGTGTTAATTAAGTAATTAATTAATTAAGTTAATCAGAAAATCTGTATAAAAACCTATTAGAGAGTTTACATTTAACTTATTAAAATCCTATTTACATAAGAAAATTTTTGAAACGCCTTACTACCTCCTTAAATTAAAACGATGTGTGATTATGATTAATTAGTAGAAACAATAACAAAATTTAGTATGTCTGTACATAATGTTGGTGAATTCGAAAAGCTCAGTTCAGATGAAACAGAATAGAAGATATCAGCTGTAAAATTCGTATTTCGTACCTACTTTCCTACTAATATCCGAATTACATAATTCCCTCATAAAAAGGTCACCTAAAAAAGCTTTTTAAAACTAGACGCGTAACTTTGAGATTACCTAACTTTCGACTTGATCTGAAAAAAAAGCTGATAAAAACAAACCTAATTCACCAACAAAAACTTAACAAAAACAAAAATTAATTCATTAAATAATCAAACATGAATCCACAAAACGAACCACTAGATCTCTCAATCAAAAACAAATCCAGAAAAATGGTAAACGTAATAGATTTCAAATTCCTTGCTGGACTCAACGATCATTTGGTGAAACTGTATGAGAGAACCAACCTGGTGGAAAGCAAGGGTTGTATGCCTCAGAGAGCGGCCAGTTTGAAGAGTGTACTGCCTTGCCAAGTTTGCTTGAAGACTTTCGACCGCCCATCGTTACTGAAGCGACATATGCGGACACATACAGGTACCTATACGAAGTCATTTCAATGATGTAGATCCACATTAGACACCAAGTGATTGCTTACTCATCTTCTTCTTTGAGTGCCTCTCCTAATAGGGAAGGTTGGCAGTCAGCTCTGTATATACCTATTCCCTATACTTAATATTTTTTTTGCGAGGCAAAAGAGTTCAGTTTTATTCACTCGGCAGGATGTCGCTAATGCTGAGATCTATAGATCCTACTCTGGCTCTGCTCAAGACTCAAGATGGAGTTAAAATGAGACACAAATATGTCCTGATATAAATCTGTTTCGTTTCAACTCAGTCTTGAGTCTGAGCTGAGTGAGAGTGTCATCTATAGTCATCTCACCATAAGACTACTTTTTCTGCGACCAACGCCACTTCTTAAGACGCCACTTTTAAGAGACCAGCTTTCACTTCATAGCTGAGTGCCCTATGTACTCATTGGTAAAATGGGAACTACAAGGTAAGGATAGATTAAGCGAAGAAGACCTGACAAACCTTTCAATAGGAGACATCGTTAGGTTTACGAAAGCTACAGGTGGGTTTGAGGGGGTAGGCTGCTTGGGCAGCAGTAACCTGTGTCTTAACACGGGGAATTGGGTGCAATAGTTCTGACACAGGACTGATCACCCGCCTGGTGTTAGCAGGCGTCCCCTCCGTAAAAACAATACAATACAACGCCACTTCTGCCAACAACTTACGCAACTTTTCCTATCATGATTATGACGTACCTAGAAGTTCGTACCATCTATCGCTTCGCACGTGCCTCAGATAATATGTAACATTTCTCCTATTGTCCAGCTGACCAGTATTCGCCTGTATGCACATTGCACACCTCTCGAAAGCTTATAGTTTCCTGAGGTCTTCTTAAATAGTCCACACCTCACATCCGATTACTCCATTCATCAATTCGGTCAAAAGCTCGGTAGCCTACAGACGACGTTTGAAAAGTACCCTAGCGCAGTGGTGATAGCTGTGTAACAAATGTACAATTTTAGGTACGATGCCCAGCAGGGACGATATGGGACTTTCTACCTAATTGCCTCTGGCATCTGGCCAAATCTCAGATTAGTCCGATTCGGCCGAAGGTAGCAACAAAATTAAAAATACAATTTTGCATTTTATCGCACACTGTTCGCTAAAGAAAAACAGCGTTTTAAACCATGTGTAACGTCCTATCCCGCCGCAGCCGCTTTGTATTTGTCCAGGGCTTAAAATGAGCAAGAATAATATTTGTGTGCAGGCGAGAAGCCGCACATATGCAACGTGTGCAGTAAGGGGTTCAGCACATCCAGCTCGCTCAACACGCATCGCAGGATACATACGGGTAGGTGCTACTTAAGCTTCAAATACATAGAATAAAACATCATGTGTAAGTAAGGCCGCGGCCGCACTGGTAAGGCGACTGGCGACGCGATAAATCGTGTGTCCGCATTGCAGCCAAGGGCGGATCCAGGGGGAGGGTCATGGGGGTCATGACCCCCCCCTGGGCTGAGCGTAATCGAATAATGTTTGAGAAAATTTGTAAGTAGATCTAAGCAGCGCGCCCGTGAGCGTATTTTGTAGGTAATTAATAATATTCAATCGCTCCTTCTTGATTCTTTTCCACTCTTAGGAGGCTCAAAACTTGGCTTAAAGTTTCAATAGCAAAAGACCGTCTAACTGGACTCGCGCTTCTCCACGTTCACAAAAAGTCCATTTAAGTGGAGGAAGTGAATAACTCGCTTCGCTCGCGAAAATCTCGGTTGTGAGTTGCTATTGTAGGCACAAATATGGACTTACATAGTGGCGCAGTGCAATCGCAAAAATTTTGGGTGAATTCCCACCTAAATGGTGGGAATTCAGAAACTTGATTTTGAATTGATATTGTATAGATACCAAGTATGGACTTCATAATGGTCTATTGCAATCGTAAAAATTTTCGCGCTCGCTTCGCTCGCGAAAATATTGATTGTGCATTGCTGTTGTGGCTATCAAGTATGGACTACATATCTGCGTAGTGGAGCCATCAACCACTGGGCTATATCATTGAGCTCCAGATACCAACTCCTCAATCATGATGCTGCTAGGTAGGTACGGCCCACCTAAATGGTGGGAATTCAGAAACTTGATTTTTGAATTGATATTGTATAGATACCAAGCACATAGTTCGAAGAACTGATGGTCGTTGGGGTCCCAAGGTGTTGGAATGGCGACCCCGCACCGGGAAACGCAGTGTTGGCAGACCCCCCACCAGGTGGACCGACGACATCAAACGAGTCGCAGGGAGCCGCTGGATTCAAGCGGCGCAAGACCGAAGCCTGTGGAAGTCCATGCAGGAGACCTTTGTCCAGCAGTGGACGTCTATAGGTTGATAAAGAAGAAGAAGAAGAAGAAAGATACCAAGTATGGACTACTATCTACATAATGGTCTATTGCAGTTGTAAAAAATTTCGCGCTCGCATCGCTCGCGAGAATCTCGATTGTGCATTGCTGTTATAGGTTCAAATATGAACTTACATAGTGGCACAGTGCAATCGTAAAAATTTTCGCACTCGCTTCACTAGCGTAAATGTCTGTTGTGCATTGTTGTAACATGGCTATCAAGTATGGACTACATAACTGCGTAGTGGAGTCATCATCCACTGGGCTACATCATTGAGCTCCAAGTACCAACTCCTTAATCTTGATGCTGCTAGGTAGGTTCGGCCCACCTAAATGGTGGGAATTCAGAAACTTAATTTTGAATTGATATTGTATAGATACTCGTACCAAGTATGGACTGCATAATATGGTCTATTGCAATTTGCAATCATAAAATATTTCGCGCTCGCTTCGCTCGCGAGACTCGGTTCTGCATTGCTGTTGTAGGGACAAAGTATGTACTTACATAGCGGCGCAGTGCAGTCGTAAAAATTTTCGCGCTCGCTTCAATCGCGAAATTGTCTGTTGTGCATTGTTGTAACATGGCTATCAAGTATGGACTACATTACTGCGTAGTGGAGCCATCAACTACTGGGCTACATCATTGAGCTCCAGGTACCAACTCCTCAAACTTGATGCTGCTAGGTAAGTACGACCCGCCTAAATGGTGGGAATTCAGAAACTTGTTTTAGAATTGATATTGTATAGATACTAAGTATGGACTACAAAATAGTCTATTGCAGTCGTAAAAATTTCGCGCTCGCTTCGCTCGCGAAAATGTCACTTGTGGATTGCTATTGTTAGTGGCGTAGTGCAGTCGTAAAAAGATATTGTTTGTACCAAGTATTATGGATTACATAGTACAGCCCTAAAAAGCCCTTTTCCACGCGGAAGAAGTCGCGGCTATCAACCTATCAGCCATTCGATAATAAAGCCTCCTCTAATTTAAATTTTAAAAATATATTTAATGTACAGAATTCATCCAGTTACAGTTTTATTATAAGTATAGAATAGATTATTTTGTCGTTATGTAGGTATAACAATAAAATACTATTTCCTTTTATTTAGATTTTAGCTATCTTGACTTGACCTTGACTATATGGCCCCCCCCTGACATGAAAGCTGGATCCGCCCTTGATTGCAGCGGCGGTAAACTAGCGAATCGCGATTACATCGCGTATTGACTGGCCGTAGGTACCTACTCAGAGCGGACACATTCATTGGTTTTAGTGGGTACTATTGAAAATTACAAGCGACATAAACAACGCGTGTCGCTTATCTGATGCGGCTGCCTCCATTTGTTTGTGTTTAGAGAAGTTTGTTTCAACGAAATCGACGTCGAGTTGCAGTCGCCTTACCAGTGCGGCCTCGGCCTAATAGTGCTAATAGATACATCAATTTACCAGAATTAAACTAGATAGGTACCTATACGTACTTATTTAAGTCCAGTCTCTTGGTGGGTAGGTACCTAGGTACAGCATAATAATATTTATCTGAATACAAGCTTAGATCGCTGAAAATACCGCCGCGTACTCTCCGCCGAAACAGAAACCGATAAAGACTCAACAGATTGTAAAGATGAAGCTGAAGAACGGGCGAGACATAAAAGTTTTTGGAGTTTACTCCTTAAGAATCGATTTTAGCAGCCTAGTATGAGAAAAATCCGGGCAGTAAAATCAATTTATCAATGACCTCGTTACGTTTTTCTGTTACGTTTTTCACAACGTTGAAATTTCTACCCTAACGTTGAGTAAATAAGGTTGGTTTTCGTGCGAAAGTCGGTCGGGGCGCGCTCGGACCCGAGTCGCGCGCATAGAGAAGGATATAAGCGTCACGCGTAAACTCCAGTCGTGCGTCGGAGGCCAGAGCTGACACACACTTTTTTTTAAAGATTATTATATTAGCCATGCTGTACTCGACTTATATTCCTCTCTCCTCTCCAAAATTCCAAGTAAAAGTAGGTAAAGCTTCGACAATAATGCATTGGGTGGTGAATCAACCGTCGCGTCGTCGACTTTCAGTTTTCAGTCCGCACTTTTGATTATTATAGAATTCAGGTAGGTATAATCTAAGTAGGAATAAGAATTACTAAACTGTATGTAACTATCGCTCAGGTGAGAAGCCCCACAAGTGTCCGGAGTGTGGTAAATGTTTCACCGCCAGCTCCAACCTCTATTACCACCGGATGACGCACACAAAGGTACGGGTCACCATCATCATCAGCAACCCATCAACGGCTCACTTGTCACTACTGAGAGCAGGTCTCCTTCTCAGAGAATGTACCACCCGATGACTCATACAAAGGTAAGAGTCACCATCATCATCAGCAACCCATCAACGGCTCACTTATCACTAGTGAGAGCAGGTCTCCTTCTCAGAAAACGTACCACCGGATGACGCACACAAAGGTACGGGTCACCATCATCATCAGCAACCCATCAACGGCTCACTTATCACTACTGAGAGCAGGTCTCCTTCTCAGAAAACGTACCACCGGATAACTCATACAAAGGTACGGGTCACCATCATCATCATCACACATCAACGGCTCACTTATCACTACTGAGAGCAGGTCTCCTTCTCAAAGAACGTACCACCCGATGACTCATACAAAGGTAAGAGTCACCATCATCATCAGCAACCCATCAGCGGCTCACTAGTCACTACTGAGAGCAGGTCTCCTTCTCAGAGAATGTACCACCGGATGACGCATACAAAGGTACGGGTCACCATCATCATCAGCAACCCATCAACGGCTCACTTGTCACTACTGAGAGCAGGTCTCCTTCTCAGAGAATGTACCACCGGATGACGCATACAAAGGTACGGGTCACCATCATCATCAGCAACCCATCAACGGCTTACTTATCACTACTGAGAGCAGGTCTCCTTCTCAGAAAACGTACCACCGGATGACTCATACAAAGGTACGGGTCACCATCATCATCATCACACATCAACGGCTCACTTATCACTACTGAGAGCAGGTCTCCTTCTCAAAGAACGTACCACCCGATGACTCATACAAAGGTAAGAGTCACCATCATCATCAGCAACCCATCAGCGGCTCACTAGTCACTACTGAGAGCAGGTCTCCTTCTCAGAGAATGTACCACCGGATGACGCATACAAAGGTACGGGTCACCATCATCATCAGCAACCCATCAACGGCTCACTTGTCACTACTGAGAGCAGGTCTCCTTCTCAGAGAATGTACCACCGGATGACGCATACAAAGGTACGGGTCACCATCATCATCAGCAACCCATCAGCGGCTCACTAGTCACTACTGAGAGCAGGTCTCCTTCTCAGAGAATGTACCACCGGATGACTCATACAAAGGTACGGGTCACCATCATCATCAGCAACCCATCAACGGCTTACTTATCACTACTGAGAGCAGGTCTCCTTCTCAGAAAACGTACCACCGGATGACTCATACAAAGGTACGGGTCACCATCATCATCATCACACATCAACGGCTCACTTATCACTACTGAGAGCAGGTCTCCTTCTCAAAGAACGTACCACCCGATGACTCATACAAAGGTAAGAGTCACCATCATCATCAGCAACCCAGCAGCGGCTCACTAGTCACTACTGAGAGCAGGTCTCCTTCTCAGAGAATGTACCACCGGATGACTCATACAAAGGTACGGGTCACCATCATCATCAGCAACCCATCAACGGCTCACTTGTCACTACTGAGAGCAGGTCTCCTTCTCAGAGAATGTACCACCGGATGACTCATACAAAGGTACGGGTCACCATCATCATCAGCAACCCATCAACGGCTCACTTGTCACTACTGAGAGCAGGTCTCCTTCTCAGAGAATGTACCACCCGATGACTCATACAAAGGTAAGAGTCACCATCATCATCAGCAACCCATCAACGGCTCACTTGTCACTACTGAGAGCAGGTCTCCTTCTCAGAGAATGTACCACCGGATGACGCATACAAAGGTACGGGTCACCAATTACCATCATCATCATTAGCAGCCCATCAACGTTCATTACTGAGAGCAGGTCTCCTTCTCAAAGAACTTACCACCGGATGACTCATACAGTTATTGCAATTCACGAAGGCGAGTGAGCTTTATTACTCGTGGTTACTTCGTGTACATGCACATTGCATAAGTGTGCGTGCCTGTCAAAGCCTAGGTAGGAGCGGGCAGGCGCGAGCATTGCGCTCGCTCTCACTTATACAGATACGACACACACACAACCATAAGTCAGTCGCCCTCGTGAATTGCAAGAACTACAAAGATACGGGTCACCATCATCATCATCAGCAACCCATCATTGGTTCATTAGGCTCGCTAGGAGAGCAGGATCTGATTCTCGGAGAACGGTTTAAGCCACAGTCCACCACGCTGGCCAAGTGTTGATTGGCAAATTTCACACACCTTTCAGAACATTATGGAGAACTTTCAGACATGCAGGTTTCTTCGCGATGTTTTCCTTCACCATTAAAGAAAGTAATATTAAATTGCTTATAACGCCCGTAACTCCAAAAAGTCAGAGAAGCGTTAAAGAATAGAATTATTCAGTCAAATTCAAAATTTATTTCATGTAGGCCAAATTTTTAGCACTTGTTTAGAATCGCAGGCACCGGTTCGAAGATTCTGCTGAGAATAATTTTTTATTCAAATAAACTTTTACAAAGTGCTTACGAATCGTCAAGTGAACCACTGGTTCATGCCGTTCCTACCGAAAAGAACCAGCGACAAACGTGGCGGTTGCTCTTTTTAAAATATCATGTTGTAGGTACGCGTTGGTGGGATCGAACCCAGGATTCCCCAAAAAAGGAGACAGCTGATGTCTTGAGTGACTCTTGACCACTAGACTATTTTGACGACCTCCCTGGCGCAGTGGTCTTATAACTGAGAGGTCTCGGGTTCGATTCCCGGCGGGGTCAATTTGGGAATTTATAATTTCTGAATTGTCTCTGGTCTGGTCTGGTGGGAGGCTTTCGTTGGCCGTGGCTAGTTACCACCCTACCGTCAAAGACGTGCCGCCAAGCGATTTAGCGTTCCGGCACGATGGCGTGTAGAAACCGATTAGGTGTATATGGGTTGAATTTTCACTGCCATACCCCTTCCAAGTTAGCCCGCTATACATCGATGGTCCGCTACCATCTTAGACTGAATCGTCACTTACCATCAGGTGAGATCGCAGTCAAGAACTATCTTGTCATCGAATAAAAAAAAATAAACTCTCACTGCTTTATATTTATTTGTTTTTTCAGAACAAACCCCACAAATGTTCGTGGTGTCCTCGCTCGTTCCCGACGCCCGGCGAACTCCGCGCACACGTCGCGTCGCACGCAGGAGTCGGCCGACCGGTCGGCGGACTGGTCGCGCGACACAGTCGCCATCTGTGGCCCCTACCTGTTGCCATGTCGTCGCAGACTAGATTCAGACAATCTCGAAATTATGCAAACTACAATTAAATACTGAATACAAAATCTTCAAACATTGTGTACCTATAGTTACAGCTAGAACTCTGTAAGCTAAACTGAAACTTTGATCATCATCATTAGCGACCCATCAACGGCTCACTACTGAGCGCAGGTCTCCTCTCAGAGAAGGGTTATGGGCCATAGTCCACCACGCTGGCCCAATGCGAATTGGCGGACTTCACACACCTTTGAGAACATTATGAAGAACTCTCAGGTGTGCAGGTTTCCTCACGATGTTTTCCTTCATCGTTGAAGCAAGTGATATTTAATTGCTTAAACGCACTTGACTCCGAAAAGTCAGAGGTGCGTACCCGGGATCGAACCTGAACCCCCCGAATAGGAGACCACAGTCCTAACCACAAGGCTATCACTCCTTTTAAAAACTTTGATAAGTCTTATGAAATAGTACTAACCTTTTCAAAATGTTTCCCAGAAAGGATAACATTGCATTGAAACACGTCAATTTTTTTACAAAATTATAATATAAATACGCCGTTGGATCGTTTAAAAAATGATTGCTGCAGTATGAACACTAAGTACTACTACCTATACAGTTTTTGCAATTCACGAAGGCGAGTGAGCTTTACTCGTGGTTACTTCGTGTAGGTACATGCACATTGCATAAGTGTGCGTGCCTGTCAAAGCCTATGTGGGAGCGGGCAGGCGCGAGCATTGCGCTCGCTCACACTTATACAGATACGACACACACAACCATAAGTCAGTCGCCCTCGTGAATTGCAAGAACTATAATAATAATATAATCACTACGAGTGTCTAGCTCACAATCATCTTAGATTTGTTGAATTTATGCATTTAACCAAAAGTGAGAGAGTGCCAGCCAATCAGAGGTGACTGTGATCGTCACACTATAGCAATCGTTTGTAGACAATCCCACAGCTGAATTAGCATCATTGATTAATCATTCGCCTTTTGCAGTTTAATCTGTACAGACCCTAAGGAAATAAAACCAGTGCAATATTATAAAATAAGTTGTTTTATTCTAAATCATCATTTTGTCTAGTTCTCTTAACATCTAACTCCTCTGAATCCTCGTTTAACTTCCTTTTCTCCCCTTTTTCTTCATCCTCTTCATTTATATCTTCATTCTCGTTCTGTTCGGCTTGGTCATCTTTTTGTGCAGTTTGGTCACCTTGGTCAACATTTTGGTCATTCTTTGCAGTCTTCTGGTGATAGTTGTTTTGTAAGGCTTGGTTGTCGCCCGAAGTGTCCACCTTCAGCAGTTCTCTTAATGCCATGGTAGCGTATGAACTAGGCGGTAGTGACATTGTCAGAAGTAGGGCTTTGTATTTGCCGTCTGTAAAGAGTAATACAATCAATAAGTACTAATAAAAAAAGTCGTGTGGTGTCGTCGGACACCAGATAGGAACGAAGTTATTATTATAAAAATATTCATTTCAAGTTCTATTCGAGGTATAAAGAAAATAATTATTCGGGTATACATTTTTTATCATGATTTTTTTTATCGATAAAAATCAAAATGACCCCAGGGAAGCCTAAATATCAATTTTATAAAATATTAAAGCTAAAAAAATAATTTTATAAAATAAAAAATGAAAATAGGATTGCGCCCCCGGGTGGGCTCGAACCACCAGTCTTTCGGTTGGCAGCCGCGCGCGGGCCAATTGAGCCACGGGAGCGATGCACAACTTGTTGAAATTATTATATAAGATATTTTTTAGGTCATCAAAAAGTGTCGAAAGTGACGGTCCAACTTTTGGTCTTAATTTCCGTCTAGCTCCCTTTCGCAACGCACGATAAGGAACTTCGTTCCAATAAATCATGTCTGTGGTTACGAAATACCTTTATTTAGCATTAGCTTTTGCCCGCGGCTTCGCTTGCGTTAAGTTCGGTTTTTCAAATCCCTAATATACCCTCTGATGGGTTACCTTTTCAAAAATCCTTTCTTAGCGGATGCCTAAGTCAGTCATTGCAACCTGAAATATGATTTTTTTGATGTCATGTCTCAAAATGAGTATTTGAATATTAGTATTCAATTCGATGCCTTAACATGGGGAAGCCTAAGTAAGTAAGTATGTCACGCTCTCTTTAAACATTTCTGTGGTGGTGTCGTGTGATGCGGGTTGTTACGTTCCCTCAAATATGCTTGAGCGAAGCAATGGCTGGGTCATGCGTCATGCTCGTGAACGGGTTCCACCGTCGGGATTGGGACTGCTTTCTGTCTGCCCATCTTAACATGTATTGAATAATTGTAAGTAGGTATTTATTTTTGGAACTCATTGTGGAAAAACTGCATACATGATTACCTATTGTAAACTATTTTGAAAAGAGAAACCGTCGAGTTTCTTGCTGGTTTCTCTCGGCAGGAAGGACATTCCGTACCAGTGGTAGATTCATCGACTATTCAAAAGCACTTGTAAAAAATTTGAATAAAAAATATTTCTATTCTATTCCAATTTTTTTTTTATTTATTATATTTTTTCACAAAACTTGGAAAGGTTATCTAAAAGTATAATTATAAATTAAGATCTTTAAATATCCTCTTCTTCTTCTTTTCGAGCCTCATGAAATCCATCGTTGGACATAGGCCTCCTCATGTGCACGCCATTCTTCTCGATGTTGTGCCAGTCTCAACCAAGTTTTTTCCACAAGCTTGACCATGTCGTCGGACCAGGCGTGATGGCTGCCTCCCCACATTTCTCTTGCCGGTACGTGGTCTCCACTCAAGCACCAAGCGGGTCCATCGGTCGTCTGTTGTCCTGGCCACATATCCCGCCCATCTCCACTTTGACCTAGTCACTTTCAAAACAATATCTGTCAGTCCAGTTCTTTCACGGATTGTGGTATTAGGTATACGGTCAATGAGCGATATACCGAGCATGGCTCGCTCCATTGCCCGTTGTGCCACTTGTAGTTTTGTTATTAATTGTTTTGTCAGTGTCCAGGTTTCCGAACCGTAGGTCATGACGGGCAGCACACACTGCTCGAACATTCGACGTTTGAGATAGTTTACTGAAGGCAGCCCATCCGAGTTGGATTCGACGTTCTACTTCTCTCATTTGGCTTTGCTTATCCAAGGTCAATATTTGTCCTAAGTATACATATTCATCGACCTTTTCAATCCGTTGGCCTTGGATAGCAATGTGGTCCATATCCGTATTTTGACACATGAACTTTGTCTTTCCTATATTAATTTTTTTTTTTTTTATTTAATACACCAACAACTTCCGTACAAAAATTTCCATCTTAAATCTATAATCTAATAACAGTATGTTAGTCAATTAAAGGTGTAAAAAGTTAATTATAACTAGGTAAATGCACTTATAGATAGTAAATTACAAGAATGAAAAGAAAGATACTTAATAAGAAAAAAAAAGGTTCAGTGGTTAATACTCCTAGTACAAGCAATAGCTTTTTTGAATTTAATTAAGTTATTGTGGAAAATGTCCACATCACAAGCGCCCAGCACACAAATGTCATTATAGTACTTAAGTAAGCGGGGAATGGGTGAGTTCCTGCAAGACAACGCTCGCGAAATCGGAACTTGAAAGAGACGTTTGTCACGTATTCTTTTACCTAAGCGCGGGATTTTTAATTTTATTTGTTCTAAAATGTCCGAGCACAAAAGCTGTCCATTTAAAATTTTATGCAGCACACATAAATCAAGTCTGTGTCTGCGATCAACTAAACTGTCCATTTTAAAAAAGTGCAGTCTCTTCATAAGTGCTGGTCCTAGGAATATGATTATTTTTGTGTGATAAATAACGGGTGAAGGAGCGCTGTATCCGTTCTATTCTAGACACGTGGCACGCATGGTACGGGTTCCATATTACGCTAGCATATTCCAAGGTACTTCTCACATAGGCATTAAAGAGTATGATTTTTGTACGTGTTGACCGAAATTCCTTACATGTGCGCTTTAAGAAACCTACAGTTTTAGACGTTCTCGACACAATATGATCATAATGCTGCGTAAAGCTCAGTCTATCATCAAAGATGATGCCCAGATCACGGACAAAATTGGAACGAACTACAACTTCACCATTGATGCTATAATTAGAGAATATCTGATTTTTTTCTTTGTGAATTTAATGAAGTGACATTTAGAGGCGTTAATTATCATACCATTATTCTCACACCACGTGTTTATTCTATCAAGATCCTCTTGAAGCAGAACCGTGTCATAAGGGCTATTAATAGTTTTAAATATTTTCATATCGTCAGCAAAAAGGAGACATTCGCTGTTTATGACACAATCGACAATGTCATTAATAAAAAGAACAAACAGTATTGGGCCAAGGTGTGATCCCTGAGGCACCCCCGATGTCGCCCCATAGGGCCGTGACTCATATCCTTTTACAGCAACAGACTGAACCCTGTCCCTTAAGTATGAACCAAACCACGACAATAGGTTGCCACATACACCATACACATGGTTTAGTTTATGTAACAAAACTTCGTGGTGAACCTTATCAAATGCGCTCGTGAAGTCCGTGTATATAGAATCTATTTCGGTTCCATCATCCATTCATAGATTTCGTTAAAAAGTTAACATAAGATAACAAGTTACTGACAACTGATTTTTTTACTCTGGAACCCGTGCTGCTTAGGACTAATCCTAGCCTTTGTGTGAGCGGTAATTATCGGACAAATTAGTGATTCGAAGAGTTTAGCAAAAGCCGATAACAGCGATATAGGCCTGTAATTACATACATTGCTGGAATCGTCCTTTTTATGAATCGGAACAACACGAACCTTCTTCCATTCAATAGGAAACAAACCCGTTTCTAGAGATCGATTGAATATTATTGTTAAAGGCAATGAAAGTTCACGAGCACATTTTTTAATAAATGCACCTGGTATACCGTCAGGACCAGCTGCCTTGTTGCTGTTCAATAGGTTTAGTCCTTTTATAATCGAGTTTTCAGTAAGTTTAATGTTCGTTAGGACATCACTAACGTTAAGCATTGGTGTCACATGTAAGGTATTGCTTGTAGGGCTTTTAAGAAACACTGACTCGAAACAATCAGCAAATAAGTTAGCGACATCAGACCCCTCGGTGGCGACGCGATCCCCATAACACATAGGATCCGGCATGGTAGCTCCTTTACGTTTACCTTTCACATGTCCCCAAAAAGCTTTAGGATTACGTTTAATGCTATCTTCTGTGCTCTGGATGTAGTCCTTGTAGCAAGTTTTATATAATGAGTGACAGCGACTGCGCAATATTTCAAATTCTAATTTATCGCGAGGATTCCCATAAGTCTGGAACCTTAGACGAAGCTTATTCTTCTCAGCAAATAGTTTCCTGAGTTTTTTGTTAAACCACAATGGCAAAGATGCGGGGCGCGAATGATATTTGGGTATGTAAAGATCAAAAATATCTACCAATTTGCTATAAAAAATGGATACCATCTCATCCGCTGACATGTTAGGAGCCAATAATTCTAACCAGTTAATACATTGTAGTGAGCGTTTTATCTTAGAGTAGTCAGCTTTATAAAAGTTATAGTCCGATCGAGGTTTGTTTTGCACAGTTTTGGCACTAAATAGGTGAAAGCTAAATGTGACCTGCAGGGGAGGATGTAGATGGTCGATTTTACTCAAAATTTCGGACGATTTGCTAACAGTTACATCTAATAATGTGCTTAAAATAAGATCTAACACCCTCCCCTGAGATCCTGTTATTGTGTTAAATTGATATAAACTATTAATCGATAAAAAATCAATTAAAGTAAATCCCAAATTACAATTATAGTCGCTAGGTTCGGCAAATGAATACATTTTGTTCTTATTCCGTGACATAAAACCAAGGTTAAAATCTCCCAGTATGATGGCATCATCAATTTCATTAAAAACTGAACTGGTATTACTCAAAAACTGTTGCAAGCCACTAGAATTAACAGGTGGAGGCACATACACAACAAATTCCAATATGTTTCTTTATCTTACCCATCTTAAGCTCAATTACCACCCATAGATCCTCATTATCACTTTCCCATTGACGCATACGAAATGATTTAATACGGCTATCAAGCGCCAACAGCACACCACCACCATCGGATTTAACTGTGGAGTTACGGTCGCGCCGATAGACCGTATATCTTCCATCAATAAACTCAGAGGTGAATACTTAAGGTTTTAACCATGTTTCGGTTAAGGCGATGACGTCATAGTTACTTTGTAAAATGTTCTGGTGATTTTCCAAAGTTTTGGTCCTCATCCCGCGTATATTTTGATAGTATAACGTGAACTTAATTTCTTCGGTCCAACATAATTCCTTCCTACTGTTAAAAAATTCACTTGAGCTTGTGTTTAACATCCTCGATACTATTTATCACCGAAGCGCTAGAGTTTTCATCTTTCCTAACATAGATCTTGCCATTTCGAACCCATACAAACGTGTACTTGACTTCTTTAGCCCTTTTTTTAGTTTCAGCCAATAGCATCTTATTAGACGGCGATAGATGCTCAGATAGGTAAATAGGTATTTTGTCACCTCCTATGCCTGTCGAATGAGTCTGTCGGAACGGTTCACTCTGTTATATTTGTAATAAGCTGCGAGAAAAGTATCGCGGCAACGGACGCTACGAAGCTTCACTATTACTGTACGTGGTCGATCATTTAGCCTTTTCGCAACGCGAAAGCAAGACATCACTTCCGCGTCATCGATAGTAACAGAGACAGCTTTTCCAATCTGAATTATAGTCTGAGCCAAGTTCTCGGCTTTGTGCTCCGGCAGTCCATTTATCTCAACATTGCATTCGCGAGAATGTTGTTCCATAGTTCCGACACGATGTGTGAGATCCTTAATCGAATCCTCAAGTACTTTGTTCCGAGCTCTCAATTCAGTAACCTCTTTATCGCGCATCTCTAATCTATTGTTAATTTCATCATACTTCGTTGAGAAAAAAGCCACAGATGCGGACAATTCGCTTATTTGTTTAGTCAGCTCATTGAATTTGGAATCAAGTACATTCTGGAGTGTAATTTGAACTGCCTCAATGACCGATCTTTTTATGTCGTTAGTCATGGTTGTCGAGGAGTTTACATCCGGAGTACCTTGATTCTCCAGGTTACTGGTAACTGGATTCGGTGATGCGCAGGTGTCATCCAATGTAATAGCAATAGCGGAAGTTTGTGGACAACGAACAGGAGTATTACTATTGTCCCCTCCTCTTTTTTGCCGGCTAGTGCAGTTTGGACATCTCCATGTAGCTTTATATTGGGCAGAGAGGCTGGACGATTGTTCCTCGGTGATGCCAAGGCACAGAAAGTGAAAGTAATCACTACAATCAGCACATACTAATGAAGTCTTCCTTACGAATTTGTTACCGCACGCTGAACATTTATTAGCGTTTGTAGAAGACATATTATGTTATCAGTCAATCACAAAACCGTAAATAAAAGGAAATCTTCGCCCGTTAATCAAAACTACTAATGCTTGCCGCATCCAAGTCCATAGCAGCCGATAGGCATCACAGCGAAGGCTAATTACGGTAGGTAGGTACTTGTGAGTCACGATTACTCGCGAGGCGTACTTAATCAAGTTGAAAACTAAGTACTGTGTCGGTACTTAGTACACACAATACAGCTGATTGAATTTGCGGAATTAGTTCATTTTACTTGAGGTTAATGTTCCAAAACAGCACGAAAAAAGCACCTGAACACATTTAATATTTAAGTTACACGTACAAACTGGTGAAAAATCCATAAAACATATGAAAACAAACGAGTGCAAAATGAAAACAAATGACTGCGACTGACTCAGTCCTCGTTGGATACTAATTGGCTCGGAAAGTTCATGAAGCCTTACTTGGATTATAGCACCCCTGTATATTTCCTTAAGCACTTCCACGTACCTACTATCCACAAGGCATCTCTGTAGCGAGTGGAATATAGCCCAGAGTTCGACGGAATCGAATGCTTTTTCAAAATCAACAAAAGCCAAGCACAATTCTTGATTGTATTCAACACTCTTCTCTATTAGCTGCCTTACTGTAAATATGTGGTCTATAGTGGAGAACTTGCTTCGGAATCCAGCCTGTTCAACTGGCTGTGCATGGTCAAGTCTATTAGCAATTCTGTTAGTCAACACCTTCGTAAAAGTTTTATATATGTGAAGGAGGATCGCTATGGGTCTATAATTGGCTAAGTCTCTTTTGTCGCCTTTTTTAAAAATCAATGTTAGCACAGCGTTCTTCCACTTTTTGGGTGTGACCCCTTCAAAAAGTACTGTGTTGAATAATAGTTGCAGCTCTTTTAGTACACGTATACCACCTGCTTTCAAGAGTTCTACTGGTAAGTTGTCTTCACCGGGGGCTTTTTGGTTTTTCATTTGTCTTAAGGCTTCTTTTATTTCATATAGACTTATTTCTGGCAGATCTTCCGTATAGTGACGTGTTAATTTTGCTCTAGGGTTTTGCGCGAGATGTTAGGTTCTTTGTGCTTTGTACTGTATAGGTTTGTATAAAAATTTTCAACCTCCTTCATGACTTCTTTAAGATCTGTCGTTACCCTATTTCCATCTACTTTAAGTTTATATATCTGAGACACGCTTCCACGCAACTTCCTTCTGAATACCTTGGGACCACGGTATTTCATTATAGTATCAACAATTGTTTCATGAGTGTGATTTCGCAAATCTCGTCTAATGGCTTTTTTAACTTGTTTATTTATCCTACTAATTTCTGTAGACTGAGGGTCAGATAGGTGTTCTTTACGTTCCTTTATGAGATGTTTTGTTTCTTTTGTAAGAATTGATTTTCGATCTTGGGTATTATTTACCATCAAATTTTTTCCAGCTTGGTGGATCGCTGTTGAAAGACGATTGTTGATTTCGTCTACGTCACCAGCTGTTTGGTCCTTAAGTAACTGAGCTACTGACTTTTGATATTCCTCCTTATTTAAATTAATCAAAGAATAGTCAAATTTTTTGTCTCTTTTAGTGGTAAGTTTTTTACGTTCAACTTTCAAATTAATTACGATTTTTGCTCTAATAATCCTGTGGTCGCTACCAATATTTACGCAGTTTATGACGTCGACATTTTTACATATATATCTTTTGTTAACCATAATGTAATCGATTTGGTTTTTCGTATATCCATCTGGACTTAGCCAGGTCACAGACCTTATAATACTGACGTACAGATACTCCATCAGGAACAAAAAAACGAAACACTGTTAAATTGCTCGGGTGGACCACCCGATGGCTAAAACGGGAATTAATGGCGCTGTTGTAGCGAGCAGCTTCATAACAGTTAATATGATTACAATTAGATGGCGCTCTAGGGAACAGTTTGATCGAGCCCCGATAGATGACGTTCTTTTGTTGTCGTTGCAGTTATGAAAACGCTAATAGATGGCGTATGCAAGTACCTACAATAGAATATTCGGAAGTGTTTGTATTTTTTTCACAGCGATATCGTTCTAACATGAATGGAAATAGTGTCTATTTTCGTATACGATATACCTAAAGTCGGGCCAACGAATCGAGATACCAGACGTAAACAAACCTCATTCGCCTATGCAGGGTTTTGTAACCTTTTTTTACTTACACAAATTTTTAAAATGTAAAATAAATTTATATTTTGATAATTATTATTATATATAAAAGTATTAAATTTTATATAATTATTTATTACTTATTAAATTATAATATAAATAGCTCGATTACCACTCACTGACTGATTGACTGACTCACTCATTGACAGGGTTGTTCTCCTAGAAGGAGACGGAAATCGATATAATGACGTTCGGGACATGTGTTCGGGTGCGGGATTTGAGTTGGGGAAAGTTATGAAATTTTGGAAAAACAAGATGGCGGCCGACGCGATTCTCACAACTCTTTTGTTTTCCAACCGATTTCGTTGTAACTCGGGATTATTGCAGAAATTAGTGAACAATTAACGGAAAAAGTGAAAAAAATTGGAAAAACAAGATGGCGGCCGAGCTGTGGCGCTTTAAATTTCGAGCCCTCTCCTGAAAAATTTTGTATGAAAAAATTTATTTTCACGCATGGTGTCGTATAGAGGTCGAAGAAAAAATGTGGAGAGAGCTGATGATTGAAGAGTTCGGAGACGGGTGAACAGCACGGCCAGGGTATCAAAGATAGGTGGATGCTCGACCAAATGTCATTTGAAACCTCGAGCAGTTGCCAGTGAGTTGAAAAAAAAACCAAAATGACGGATTAAAAATGGCGGCAAATTTCGTCGGTCTCTATCTCGGAGACTATAAAAGATGGAGGAGCGGTTTCTTGACAACAGATGATCACGACCTGAAGGTCTACTTGATGAGTAGGAAAAAAATTCAAGATGGCGGATTTTTTTTTCCATACAAAATGTATGGGGAATATTGGAACTATGCAAGACTTTGGACTTTGATAAGGTTCATAGGTGTCTCAGATCTCGGAGAATATAAAAGATGAACAAGTAGTTTTTTTTTGCCAACTTGAAGGGCTGAAAAACCGGATTTAGGATTTATAAGAACAAAATTAAATATCAACGATTACTTTTACTAAAATATTTATTCGGAATCAGAATTTTCAGAATCTGTTGATTCTGAATCGGAATCAGTTACATTTATTATTAAAGTTTTATCTGTTACATCATCAACAATATGGTCTAGTTGGCCAAACTTTTCCTCTTCTTTCTTGACATGTTCTACACATTTCCGCCATTTTTCAGGTGTGATTTGTTCGATTCCTTCATTCAATAACTCCTTTACCCTCTCGAACTTAAATGTAGTATTATTTTTAGCTACGTATCCTTTAATTGTTGTTGCCAAGTTAAATTAAATCCTTTAATTTAACTTGGCTGAGGTTCCATAGCCAACAAAACAAATAAAACAAAAAACAATAACCAGTACAACAAATAACTTTAAAACCAGTAACAGTTAACAATAATGAAAGAAAATAATAACAGGAAATAACAGAGAACGAACGAAATTTATGTATCACCCCGAGCGCTTCAGGACACGGAATGAGATAAGATAATAGTCAAATGGCCGCCCAAATGTTTTAATGACCTGCTTTGCCCTTACGCATTGTAACCGTGAGCCGTGCGGCAGATAGCAAACAAACAAGATAGAAAGAGATAGACTTTATTTTCATTGCTGCGTGTCGCTATGACGTAATGTTTACGTCTGGTATCTCGATTCGTTGGTCCGACTATAGAACGTATTGCGAGGTTGCCAGCTCGGACAATATCACAATTATTTCGTTTTTCGCAATTTCGCAAGATAGTAAGAAAATAGGCAAAATAGGATTAGCGCAGATGTGGCGCAGATAATATATGGCGCAGTATTCAACTTTTTAGGTCAATGTACCTACTTATCACTACATAGTATAAAACAAAGTCGCTTCCCGCTGTCTGTCTGTCGGTCTGTCTGTCTGTCCCTATGTATGCTTAGATCTTCAAAACTACGCAACGGATTTTGATGCGGGTTTTTTTAATAGATAGAGTGTTTCAAGAGGAAGGTTTTTATGTTTATAACATGCATAATATAGTAGAGAAACACTGATAATTTTAGAGGTTTTTAATGTGATGTCGTAAATAAACACATTTTTTTGCGCTTACATTGCAAACGCTGGCTGAACCCTACCCTACCCTAGATAGATCAAAATAATGTACTACAGCAGTATTATAAGGTCTGTGACTACAGTATTGTACACCTTAAAAAGGTCTACAAAAAAGTCCGCGAAGTTATATAACTATGTCTATCTCTTAGGGATAACTCACAATAACCATTTTTTAGCCTTTAGGTACTTTTTACGAGAAATAATGGCTTATTTACGAAGCGATTTTAAGCAATACAGTATTAATCCTTATTCCATTATGTACCTTAAATAAATTGTGCATTTAATATAGATCAATATGGCCCTTTAGAGCATGTAGCATGTTTATATAGGATTTGACTGAAATTTGGAATGGAGATAGCCTGCTAAATTATATCCTGACTTAACACATACTTAGCCTACATTTTATCCCATTTACCTATTTAAACATCGCGGACGAAGTCGCGGGCGTCAGCTAGTTAAATTATAAAAACTACGTGAAATGCAAGTTAGCGACGACATTTGGTAGTTTACGAGTTACGACCGACCCCTTGTCTAGTCGGCGACCACTTGATTTAATACGAAAAACTAATAATACTTAAAATAATTTAATTATTGAAAATAACAAAACGTTCATATTTAATATAGTTTTTAGTGCCATAATATTATTCATCATATACCTACCAATCATACATTTACGAATTATACATAAAATCAGCCATTTTTTTTTCATGATGTGAAAAAAAAACATTATTGAACTTAACCTGCAATCACAATAATAATAAAACTTCTATGTAAGTACCTAATTTTAGCAGACATGTATTATAACTATAATTTTCAATTAAGGGTCCGGCGAACATAGTTCGCAACTCCAATTATTCAAGGCGCGTGCAAAAATCGGCCGGTATATTGCTATCTCTATTTGGCTGAGAAAGGCGGCTCCATGCTTGGTGCGACAGCAATATTTAGCGTCCGAATTTGTTAAACATTTGGTCTTTTTCCGTAAATACCAAAAATGATGAATGAAAATTTGTTGTGTTTTTCACTTCGTGTTGTTATTTTGTAACTTAACAATATAAGCTATGTTCCTGAGCTAAGATATCGTTGGTTTTATTATGAAACAAATAAGAAGAAAACATGCCATTTACGTCGTAAAAATATGCAAAACGCAATTCGTTTACATTTATCTCATCAAAAAACCATTTCGACTTACCCCCACTCACCTTACTTATTATATTATTTAATTACCTACTCTTATATTATATAACTATACCTACGTATTTCCACATATTATAAACATTACCTCTATACCTGCCGACTGCGCGCCCAAAAATTTAGGGGGTTGCGTGGTTGGCGCGGGGAGAACATCTCGCTCCGCCCAGAACCTCAAGGCCGTTGGGAAATATAGGAGCCTTAAATGTTTTCTACACCGCGCCGCCCGCCACCCGCCCGCCACCTCTCACCGCGCCGCCTCGCGCGTTCATTTTCATGATTCATCATTACAACTTACAAGTAGAGCCGTCGTAAACCATCGTTCGATTCGATAATAATCGTAATTAATAAATTCATCACACTGTCTTTCTTCACCGAGCCCCGAAAAGGCCGATAACAATGATTGTGAAGAATTTCGACATAACGCCCAAAAGTGGTCAGATTCGGAAGATGGAAATGATTCTAGTAAGGTTACGGGCTGTACAGTTAAATTAGCATTGCAGAAAACATCCAATGACGTCGGTATAATGGTATCATTCAACAATGAAAATTGTAACGGAGTGGATCGACCCGGCTGAGAGCGACCCACTTCGTTCATTAGATGTGAGGGATCGAACCTCGCTTTTCACTATTTCCTAGGACAAGGAATAAAATACTCGATGAACAATAACGACTTTTATTTACAACTCTCTTAACCTATTACATGATATCGAGAGACGTTGACGCAAGCCTAAACACGGCTACAATATTATATGAAGCGGGACCGCCCGGGCGGCTGACGGACTCCCGGTGGAGCGCGGGTGACGCGGCGGTCGCGGGGGGAACGCAGACGCTCGGGGTGGTTGGACGGGCCGGGCCGCGAGGCCAAGCGCGAGCAACAGCCCCTGTGGTCCTACCAGAGAGCTCGTACCACTCGTCAACCCAGAGGGTAATCAGGCCGACGATGGGATCGATCCAGAGGGAAATCAGACCGACCCCGATGGTACGGGCGCCGCTGGCGAACTGCCGGTGGACGCTCTTGTTCGGCGTTTTATACTTTTCTGCTGGCTGCTTCGGTGGGCCTCGGCGCGGTTCGGCGGGGATCGCGCCGCTGGTGTCATTGCCCTGGCGCGTGCGTTCACGTCGGCCCCGCGTGATGACTCAGGCGGCACGTGTATCGTGGGCTGCTTGCGCTGTGACGGCGTGTTCACGCGGGTCCCTCGTGCGATGATTCACGCCGCCCGTGTAGGCTGCTTTGCGTTGTGACGGCGCTCGTCACACTCTCCCCTCTCGTTTTGAGATGTTTACCTGTAAACATCACCGTTGGTTACACACCATCCTCTGAATCAAAAGAACTAGAAAGTGGTTTACTGTCGTCTGTATGTCACTTTGTATTTTTCGGACCTATGTGTTTGGCTGTGCCTTCCCTCCTTTGTCACCCTTTTTGTATTTGGGTAACCTCACTATCCCCTTTCGGTGGTTACCCATGCGTTTTCTTCCTCTCCTTTTCTTTTTCTTCTTTTTTTTGCCCCTCGGCTGCCACCACCTCTGTGGCCAGTGCCTGGCATTCTGGTGACATTGTTCGGTCGTCATCGGGTTCCTTTCTGGTTGACGGACCTTGCATTGCCGCTTCTTTGTCCGAGCACGCTGGGGTTGTCGCGTCCGCCATCGTTTACTCCACTGTAACTGATCCTTTTTTGACATTTTCTTGATTTCGATGTTATATTTCTTGTCTTGAGGGTAGGTTGATTTCTTTCTAGTGACATTTGTGTATTCTGTGCTCTTTGTCTATGCTTTCTTATAGTCCGATGTTTGTCTGGTCGGACCTTCCCGGTCGGGTCTATGTTGGATGGTGTGTGTCGTCTTGGACTATTCGTGTCGTGTTCTGACTCTTATCGGTTACGTTTCTTTCGTTTTATTCTTGGAATCTTTTTATATCCTTTATGTGTGCTGTGCATATCTTGCCTCCGTTGAGTGCTTTCAATAAAAAATATCACGGGCGATTTTCTTTCTATTATCTTGTACGGGCCTGAGTATTTTGGTGCTAGTTTCGCGCAGAATTTTTTTTCTGCGTTTGACAGTGGAAAATCTCGTTTACGTACGAGTTGTTCCATCTTTGGTTCCCATTCTCGTTTCGATTTATCGTAGTTTTTCTTTTGGTTTGTCGATGCTAGTTTCTGGTTCTCTCGTACCATTTGATAAATTTCTTCTAGTTTTTGTTTTTCTTTCAGTGTTGGAGTTGGGAGGTTGTTTTCGTCGTTAAAATGTCTAAGTTCCCTGCCGAATAACAAGAATGCGGGTGTGTATTTCGTTGATTCTTGTACTGAAGTGTTTATCGCAAAATTGAATTCACCTAAGTACTCGTCCCATTTTTTATGGTTTTTTTCTATAAAGGCGGCTATCATGGTTTCTAATGTCCTGTTTATTCTTTCTGTTGGGTTACACTGGGGTGTGTATGGTGCGGTAAGTCTCTGTTGTATACCGTACTTATCGAGTGTGTCTCTGAACTGTTTACTTGTGAAGACCTTTGCGTTGTCACTGAGTAATGTCTGTATTCTGCCGTATCTCATGAGTATGCACTCTTTTAGTGCGTTTATGACTGCGTTTGTCGTCGCGTTCCTCAATGGCTTTATTTCCGACCACTTTGTGAACTTATCGTGAAAAACGATGATCCATTGATATCCCTTTGACGATCGTGGTAGTGGTCCTATTAGATCGGTTGTCACTTCTTGCCATGGTTCTTCCGTGTTATTGATATGCATGAGTCCTGGTCTTTTTTCCTGCGACGTTTTGTGTTTTTGACATGTCTCGCACCTCTTTACGTATTTTGCGACATCTCTAAAAATGCCTGGCCAATAATAACGTTGTGCTGTTTTGTTGAAGGTTTTTGATACCCCTAGGTGTCCTGCGCTGGGTTCGTCGTGGTTTTGTGAGAGGATTCTTCTTTTGTCGGAGTTTTTGACGCATAGCTTCCATTCGGTGTCGGGATCTAATTTGCCCCCGTATCGTGGATTGATTATTCTTCTATACAGTTTATCTTCCTGTATTCGATAGTCTGGTTCTGTTTCGGGGTTCGCCATTACCTTATTGAATTTTCTTGTGTACCATTCATTTTCGTCAACTGACGCGGCGCATACTGGGTTTCTTGATAGTTCATCTGCTATCCCGTTTTGTTTTATTGGTTCTTTATGTTTTAGTTTTGTGATATGTTTCCCCCCTTTGTTGCCTTTTGGACTTTTTTTTCCTTTTTGGAATTCCTCGGCTATTATAGGTTGTAGTGTTTCCTGTTGTTTCTTTGCTAACCTTTGCTTGCCCTCGCGTTTTTCCTTGGGTTCCTCTTTGTAGGTCTGTTTATTTGGCTTTTGTTCCCATCTTATTGCTAGTCCCAGTCTTCTTAACAAGTCCATACCCATTATCATTACTGTAGTTGTTGGTAGATATATCACTTGATGTGTTAGTTTCTGTCCTGCGACTTCGAGTTCGATGTTCACTGCTGTGTCCGATGTTATTTTCGAACCGTCTGCTAATTTTATAGTGTTTGATTTGGGTATTACATCCTTCCTAGTTTCTTTTATGTGGTTCATGATGGTCTTGTTTATGTACGTGTTTGTTGACCCTGTATCCACCAGTGCTTCGTACGTCTTGTCGCCTATTTTTACCTCTGCGAATATTCTATTGTCTTTTTTTCTTTCTTGTACGTTTATTGTGTAGGCTTGTGACCCTGTTTTTCTCACTTTGTTCGCTCCGTTGCAGCAATCCCGAGTTAGTTTTCCTAGTAATCCGCAACGGCTGCAGAAAATAGCCTGTTTGCCTCGGCAGTCTCGGGCCCTGTGGTTTTTCTTTCCGCACTTCCAGCAGCATTTCCCTGGGTCATAGTCTGGTAAGATTAGTTTTCCTTCCGGCTTCTGTTTGTGTTCCTGGTTTCTGGACCCTGCTCTGGAGTGTTCTGGTTGGTTTCCCTTGTGGTAGTATGTCGGTGTCTTGTATGTATACTGATACTGATCTGTTCGAATTTTTTCGTATTCTTTTGCCAGCTGTATTAATTCCGTCATCGTGTTGAAATCTCTTCTTTTGATGTAGAACTGGTAGCTGCTTCTCATGTTGTCATAGATTCTCTCTAGTTGTTGTTCTGGTGTTAATTTCCCATATCTTCTGAATAATGTTTGCATGTTTGTTAGATAGTCGACGAAATCTTCACGTGCTTCCTGTTTCTTGTTTATGATCGTTTCTAAAAGATTTTTCTCATAATTTTTCGGATAGTAGTACAACTTGAAGCTGTCTGTTAAATCTTCCCATGTTTCCCAATATTGATTGTTGTTCCTGTACCATAGTGCTGCTTTTCCGTTGAGACATCTTGGTATGACGTGTATTATTTTGTCTTTGTTGACCTCTAATGTTTCGGCCAGTTCTTCCACTCTTTCTAGGAATTCTACGGCGTCTCCTGTTGAATCGAACTGTATCTTCCATCGGGATACTGCTTTGTCGAAGTCTGTTGCTCCGCTTTCGGTACATTGTGTTACACAACATTGTGTTGTCTTGGCTAGTTGCTTCTTCGGTTTTTATCGTTTTTGATAACCGCTTCCTCAATTCCTCCACTGTGCTTGTAGTTGGAGCTGGTATGTTTCTCTTCTCTAGTTCTTCTGTTAGTTTTTGTTTGTTTAGTGAGTAGATCCAGGCAGTTGGCATAGTTCGCCTTCGATTTGTTCACCCTGTCTTGGGTTTTTTTTTCTTTTTACCGTACGGGTGTTAGTGACTATCTTTTTTTTTTTCCTCTACGGTAACGGTACGGTTGTTAGTTAATATCTTTATATTTTTAATACCTACGGTAGCGGTGCGGGTGCTAGTTTATGTCTTTTTATTTTATCTACGGTGCGGAAGTTAGTTTATCTCTTTTATTTTTAATATCTACGGTAGTGGTACGGGTGCTAGTTTATAATCTTTTGTTTTTAATATCTATGGTCACGGTACGGATGCTAGTTAATATATCTATGGTAACGGTACAGATGCTAGTTAATATCTTTTATTTTAATATCTATGGTAACGGTACTGAAGCTAGTTTATATCTTTTATTTTTAATATCTACGGAAACGGTACTGAAGCTAGTTTATATCTTTTAGTTTTAATATCTACGGTAACCTACTCTGTTGCTAGGTTATTTCGCGGTGCTCAATTTAATTATTCTGGCGGTTACAGCAAGTACGGTCGGTCGGCGAGCGTTATTTCTACCTACTGTATTTTTCTTATTAATTTTTCCCTAATTTCCGCGGTGTTCCCCCTTGTGTCGTACGTGTAGTAGTTTTCTACACGATGAGATGCTTTTCCCGTGATTTATCTAACTACTCGAGGTTAATCAAGCCGACTAATCCGGGATAAGCATCTATTTCGCGTTTTCTTATTCTTTTCCCTATGTTTTCTTTCTCTTTATACGATCGGTTACTCACCCTTTCAGTGGACCCGATAAATCGAATCGATTACGTGAAAGAGTTTGTGACCGTTAAGTTGTAAAAGTCGCGAGTATTCCTAAAGTGAAATGACCTACTGTTTGATTGCCACTCTGTGTTTTTCGGTACGGGTAGACACCACCACGGTCGCGTGGAGCGTGTCTATTTTTACGGAATATGCCTGTGAACGCGACGCGGTACTTTTTCTCGCGACGCGACGCGGGCGGACGGACCGGCCAAGCGTAACGGATTGGCGCGGGTGAGTGGTTTTACGGATGCGACGCGATTCTTAAGCGACGCAGAACGGACCGGCTACCTAATTGGTTCGCGCGGTATTTTCACGGACGAGTAGGTGGTTTTTTTTTTTCACGTGTTCACGGAACGGTATCGCGGGTTTTTGCAGTGGGCGCCAAATGTAACGGAGTGGATCGACCCGGCTGAGAGCGACCCACTTCGTTCATTAGATGTGAGGGATCGAACCTCGCTTTTCACTATTTCCTAGGACAAGGAATAAAATACTCGATGAACAATAACGACTTTTATTTACAACTCTCTTAACCTATTACATGATATCGAGAGACGTTGACGCAAGCCTAAACACGGCTACAATATTATATGAAGCGGGACCGCCCGGGCGGCTGACGGACTCCCGGTGGAGCGCGGGTGACGCGGCGGTCGCGGGGGGAACGCAGACGCTCGGGGTGGTTGGACGGGCCGGGCCGCGAGGCCAAGCGCGAGCAACAGCCCCTGTGGTCCTACCAGAGAGCTCGTACCACTCGTCAACCCAGAGGGTAATCAGGCCGACGATGGGATCGATCCAGAGGGAAATCAGACCGACCCCGATGGTACGGGCGCCGCTGGCGAACTGCCGGTGGACGCTCTTGTTCGGCGTTTTATACTTTTCTGCTGGCTGCTTCGGTGGGCCTCGGCGCGGTTCGGCGGGGATCGCGCCGCTGGTGTCATTGCCCTGGCGCGTGCGTTCACGTCGGCCCCGCGTGATGACTCAGGCGGCACGTGTATCGTGGGCTGCTTGCGCTGTGACGGCGTGTTCACGCGGGTCCCTCGTGCGATGATTCACGCCGCCCGTGTAGGCTGCTTTGCGTTGTGACGGCGCTCGTCACAAAATTTTGAAAACATAAAGATGGGTAACACGCTTATTGGTCAGTTTGTTGCAAAAGAGCTAGAAAAATATGAAGGCGGTAAGCGCTATGAAAAAATAAAAGATATAATTGAGGTCTTTCAGAAATAAAACAATGCGTAGATAAACTGTTAAATTAAAAGTTTAATTAACAAAATAATTCAAGTGTTTTCTTCAACTGTGTTAATGTTTAGAAATTATTTTAAGTAGATTTTTTAAGTAGAAATGTCATAAATCATAAATAATCAATGCTTGATGTTGTTTAGGCATAATTATAATAATCAATCAAAATTTGTGGTATAGTGGGCAAATAAACTGTCCTGAAAATATAATTTAAGCTTACGAACTATTTATTAAGAATACAGGTACCAATGAGGACTGACTGAATTAAAATAATTAATAAATATTATTTGATAATAAACAGTAGTTTTCTTTATACAATCACGTACAATTTTGAACTTTTAATCCGGTAAGGCCTACCTCAGTGAAAAGTGAAAACAGAAGGTTTTTTTTAACCGACTTCAAAAAAAAAACAAGGTTTACTGATTAATTTGATTTAACTAAATCTACACTGGTTCGGAATTGCCACTTAACCTAGCCAGAAAGAACCAGCAAGAAAACTGGGTGGCATCTACCCTTTAGTTTAAACTACCCATAAGGCCCATATTACAGTGGTTTATCATCAAAGGGCACAACTATGTCTCTAATTTGATTTGTAAATTCTCAAATAACTTTAATCAGACGTTAAACCAGTGAGCTTTTACGACAGTAACATATTAAATCATTGCGTTAAACAACACATTAGGACTTCCATCCTATTCTAGTCTTCCTCGGCATGTCCTCGGCTTCCAATCTCGATCGTCTGTCTAAATCTAAACCATCTAAACGGTGTGAACTACGTCGCAAATTTCTGAAACTCATAATATTGTGTTTTAATGTGTACTAATAACTTATAATAGCTTCTTATATTTTAAACTAGATGATGCCCGCGGCGCCGCCTGTGTGGATTGAGGTTACTTGGTTCCCGCGGGAACCGAGGATTTTTCCGGGATAAAAAGTAGCCTATGTCCTATTCCAGGGTATAATCTATCTCCATTCCAAATTTCAGCCAAATCGGTTCAGTAGTTACGGCGTGAAAGCGGAACAAACATACAAACAAACTCACTTTCCCATTTATAATATTAGTAAGGATATTAGGATATTAGGATTAGGATATCCAATCGTTCATATTTTCACAAAATAATTTTACTTTAATTTTCATAATTAATAGAAAAAAAATTTGGGAAACTTGTCTATGCGAGTCCTACACGCAAAATGGGGGATCTGTACCTTTAAACTATAAAATGATATAAGAAACACGTACCATCGATAACGACATACTGCAGATGATAAGTTTAAAAATTTTGTAACGGAATTTAAAATAAAATAAGAAATGTAACCATCAACATATCGATCCAATTTATTATTTGTTTTGAAGAATTCTTAATTTAGATGCAGACTGTAAAGATTTTTTCCGACTTTTACAAAAGTCGTGAATCTTAACTTCCATTAATTTCCTAATTAGGTAATCAAAATGATCAAGGTTATGGTAGTGAGTATGGAAGTTTATTTTATTTTTAAAATTATTCATCAAGTTAGATATTACATTACTTTTATGTAATTGGTCAATATTTTCCTGAAAACAGTCTAACATTTTATCAACTAAATTAACTAAATATTCAGTGGGAGATTTAAGTGTTGGCACTGAAATATTGGAGTATGTTTTGTTGATTAACAGTAATTGTTTTTTATAATATATAAGTCTACCAATCCGCATTGGGCCAGCGAGGTGGACTATGGCATAATCCTTCTCGTTCTGAGAGGAGACCCGTCTTCAGCAGTGAGCCGTCAATGGGTTGATGTGGTGGTGGTGTGGTTTTTGTGTACATGTGTGTGGGTGTGAGTGAGTGTGTGTTTGGGCTATAATATCTGTGGTTTGGGTGTGTAAAGGGCATTGAAAGAATATTTGTTACAATAATTAAAAATTCAAAAAATTTTAGTTCAGGTTTTTTGAAACTATAAATTTAAATGCCTAGGTACCTGGAGAAGGAGTTCGTGAATGTTCATGAGGTTGCCTTTGTAGGTTGGTGTCATCATAATTCACTGTAAAAAAAATTCAACATTGTTAAAGAAAATAACCTCTTCATTTTGCATTCAAAAGGTTACATCTTTAAAATTTTAAAAAATTTTGTTCAGATTTTTTGAAACTATAAATTTAAAAAATGAATAGGTACCTGGTGAAGGAGTTCGTGAATGTAAACCATGAGGTTGTTGAGAATTCAGATATGGTTCGGGTACAGCTGATGGTGTCAGGAGTTTTCTAAAGCCATTCTGAATTATGTGTTTTGCATCAAAGTGATCAATACATATGCGTTTATTTTCCACTTAGGAGGTAGATGGTCAATAGTCATGTTGCCTGAAACAAACTTATTCATGTTCAGATGTACAGGCAAAAATAACAGTAGCAATATTCAGACTGTTTTAAATTCAGTTATATTGTAAAACATTTTACTTGGCAGATAGACAGAAGGACGAACTATTTATTATACAAGAAATATAACGGAAATTTAAAAGGAAATTGGTTTTTAGTGCTCAAATTTCAATATATTATATATTATTGAAATTGAATTAACTACGTATTTTTTATTTTTTAGTTTTGCTTAAAAACACCAATATTTTATCATAGATATTTACGTCCAATATTATCGTCGAATATTTCTATTATTATTTCCTCTTTAAGTTGCCTGGTAGAGATCGTTTCTTAGCGATAAGGCCGCCTATTGTACAGCTATTTCCGCCTATTGTATATTATATATATAAAACAACTTATTCCACGCGGACGAAGTCGCGGGCATCAGCTAGTATATTATATTCTTATACTGTGCCATAGTGAAAAAATTCTGTTTTGTTATTATAAAGTCTGTGGTTATACTTTAAATTTATCATTCGAGGTGATGCGTGATTGGCGCGGGGAGAACATCTCGCTCCGCCCAGACCCTCAAGGCCGTTGAGAAATACACGGGCCTTAAGCAATTCAAGTTTGATGATGAAACGCGAGGAAAGTTAGGTATATAGCAAGTGTAGAAAAAAAACACCATTCTACAGCTAGCAACAATAGATACGTTATACTTACTTTATGTGTTTCTACTACTATAAGATCTAGATTATATAAGATCTAGATTCTATGGCAATCATTTAAGTCTGTAAATTTTAAAAACCCGACTCCAAGTTCCTAATTAGGTACATTTAAATATATGATATATATTCTTGTAATCTCCTTTTAATTCCCTTCATTTTGATACACCACTCGATAGGTTTGGATATGTAATATATTTTTTTGAATGACTTACATTTTGGCGCCAAAAACCCAGCATATTGATATATTTTTTTTTAAAACCTATCTAAGAACACTTGGGTAGCTGAAACGAATCTACTCGTAACAATGCCTCAATCGTCAAAATCCATCCAGCTGTTTGGAAGATACCTACGAGGTAATAAAGAAATTGCGCGAAAAACATAACCCTTCTTGCAGTCGGGTAATAAGAATATAGCATATTGTGATATATAGGTAATATGGAATGCAATGTACACTGAAAGCATTTTAATTATGGGAGATATCTATTAATATACTTAAACCATTAAATCATAGATTTATATAGGTCGTCGCTCGCGCTCCGACTATTACTGTATAGTCATTGGTCATAGATATTATAATAGTTAATGTGTGCTGTTAGTGTTATGATAAATGCATATACGTCGTGGAAAAATAATTACTTACCGCTATTTTCCAGCCATTTTTTTAAACGATTTGCGTCCATCGATGGAAATTTAAACATGGTTTTTTCACCATTTACCGATGAGCAGTTGTAATATGAACATTTGTATTTATACGCTTTATTACGCTTGTGTGTTTCTTGCATTTCGTTAAACTGTGTCACAGGGTTAAACACAAATAATTACTTATCAATATTGTTGTTTTGAAAATAAAACGACTATAACTTTTATGTAGTTAAAAGCGCGGTCGAGTTCAAAGACCAAAGAGAATGGACATTGGGGAATATTCAGTGTGACCACTTTTTAATGAGGGAATCTACCAAAGACACTGCTAAATCTACTGAAATATACTAGGTCGCATTTTAAATACATAAATGTATGATTCTGCGAATGCAAACGACTAAATAAAAATGTTGTTGTTATTATGTTGTCATTATAGGAGCAACTTAAAAATGATTGAAAGACCTAGGTATTTTATAAAAATTGTATTTATCTATTGGACAATTAAATTCAATTTGCTATGCCCACAGTACGTCAGTATTATAAGGTCTGTGCCCACAGTAACGTTCATTCAATAATAAGGGAATCCCCCAAATCACTTTCAAGTGTTGCCAACTGTAAAATTAAGTAAAACTTTTTGGACATGGATGCCTAATATTCTTTGATAGCGAATTAATAGCAAAACCTACTGATGTGTTTCTCATTAATTCTACTAAATTCTACTCAGACATTAAAATATCCTACTAGATTATCGTCTTATTTGCTTCAAATCTACTATAAAAGATGAAATCTACTAAAAGTGGTCACACTGGCAATATTGCTTTGTCATCGACGGGGATCGTAAAACCACAGGCAAAACATAGATGTTATAATATCTGTGGTTAGGGGATTAGGTAATACGAAATTTAAAAATAACTCTGAAACGTACCAATAGTATTATAATACATGTGAAAGAACCAAAATAAACATATAAATTAAATGAATAAATAAAATAAAATATCAATTTTTTAATAAGCGCCATCTGTTAATCTTCTGATCTATAATTTTTAAAGCGCCATCTGTTAACCTAACTATTCATAATTTCATCTTGCAATGTAGTTCAAATAATTGCCGCTTGTCGCTAGTAAGCTGAATTTTATGAAATAAATCTCAAATCGCTACCTCTAGCGCCCTCTATTGACAGACTCTACTACTACTTTTTCTGCACTTCGCGTTGGTGACCCTGTGGCCAGGTCCATCGTCGGCAAGATCTTTTTTGAAAATAGGTATTCATTGCATAAAAGTGATGTTTTGCTATGAAGTCTGCCAGCATTTTGCCTCTTTCGTTCCTTCTTCTCAATCCGAACTTTCCCACGTTTCTTTGCGAAACACTTGAAGAAATCCTTTGGCCTAATTTTGCGTTTAAATCGCCCATAATAATCGTGTAGGAGCAAGGATTTTCTTGTAACGCCTTTTCAACCTCATCATAGAACGTTTCGATCACCTCTACATTGCTTGTGCTGGTAGGTGCGTAAACTTGCACTATTTTAATTTTCGACAGCTTGTTAAGGTTGAATGTACCGTAAATTACCCTTGGTGAGATTCCTTTCATACCTTGGAGTTTATCAGCGAAATTTTTGTGCACCATCATGCCTACTCCTCCTTCTGCTTTCATATCATTCCCCTTATAGAAAAATAGATGTCCGGACTGTAGTTTTAAATATCCTACTTGTCATAAAAAACCTCGTCCGAATAAAGGGAAACAAAATATAGTGGTGTTGTACAAATAATATGTTTGATAACCAAAAAAAACGGTATTTTTCATAAAGTTATCAAGCTCTGCTAACAAAACGCGAGCGAGACGAGCGCGAATTTTCTGTGAATTTGTCAGAAAGCAGCTCACCTTCGACGATGCCAGTGTCGGTCCTGCCCTCGAGCTCGTCCGCGTCGGACAGTATGAGGTCGGCGTGCGGCTGCGAGTAGCGCACGCAGCGCCACGACACGCCGCCGGGGGGCGCCACCACGTGCCGGTACCCGCCGCACATGCTGTAGTTTGTCAGAAAGCAGCTCACCTTCGACGATGCCAGTGTCGGTCCTGCCCTCGAGCTCGTCCGCGTCGGACAGTATGAGGTCGGCGTGCGGCTGCGAGTAGCGCACGCAGCGCCACGACACGCCGCCGGGGCGCGCCACCACGTGCCGGTACCCGCCGCACATGCTGTAGTTTGTCAGAAAGCAGCTCACCTTCGACGATGCCAGTGTCGGTCCTGCCCTCGAGCTCGTCCGCGTCGGACAGTATGAGGTCGGCGTGCGGCTGCGAGTAGCGCACGCAGCGCCACGACACGCCGCCGGGGCGCGCCACCACGTGCCGGTACCCGCCGCACATGCTGTAGTTTGTCAGAAAGCAGCTCACCTTCGACGATGCCAGTGTCGGTCCTGCCCTCGAGCTCGTCCGCGTCGGACAGTATGAGGTCGGCGTGCGGCTGCGAGTAGCGCACGCAGCGCCACGACACGCCGCCGGGGCGCGCCACCACGTGCCGGTACCCGCCGCACATGCTGTAGTTTGTCAGAAAGCAGCTCACCTTCGACGATGCCAGTGTCGGTCCTGCCCTCGAGCTCGTCCGCGTCGGACAGTATGAGGTCGGCGTGCGGCTGCGAGTAGCGCACGCAGCGCCACGACACGCCGCCGGGGCGCGCCACCACGTGCCGGTACCCGCCGCACATGCTGTAGTTTGTCAGAAAGCAGCTCACCTTCGACGATGCCAGTGTCGGTCCTGCCCTCGAGCTCGTCCGCGTCGGACAGTATGAGGTCGGCGTGCGGCTGCGAGTAGCGCACGCAGCGCCACGACACGCCGCCGGGGCGCGCCACCACGTGCCGGTACCCGCCGCACATGCTGTAGTTTGTCAGAAAGCAGCTCACCTTCGACGATGCCAGTGTCGGTCCTGCCCTCGAGCTCGTCCGCGTCGGACAGTATGAGGTCGGCGTGCGGCTGCGAGTAGCGCACGCAGCGCCACGACACGCCGCCGGGGCGCGCCACCACGTGCCGGTACCCGCCGCACATGCTGTAGTTTGTCAGAAAGCAGCTCACCTTCGACGATGCCAGTGTCGGTCCTGCCCTCGAGCTCGTCCGCGTCGGACAGTATGAGGTCGTCGTGCGGCTGCGAGTAGCGCACGCAGCGCCACGACACGCCGCCGGGGCGCGCCACCACGTGCCGGTACCCGCCGCACATGCTGTAGTTTGTCAGAAAGCAGCTCACCTTCGACGATGCCAGTGTCGGTCCTGCCCTCGAGCTCGTCCGCGTCGGACAGTATGAGGTCGTCGTGCGGCTGCGAGTAGCGCACGCAGCGCCACGACACGCCGCCGGGGCGCGCCACCACGTGCCGGTACCCGCCGCACATGCTGTAGTTTGTCAGAAAGCAGCTCACCTTCGACGATGCCAGTGTCGGTCCTGCCCTCGAGCTCTTCCGCGTCGGACAGTATGAGGTCGTCGTGCGGCTGCGAGTAGCGCACGCAGCGCCACGACACGCCGCCGGGGCGCGCCACCACGTGCCGGTACCCGCCGCACATGCTGTAGTTTGTCAGAAAGCAGCTCACCTTCGACGATGCCAGTGTCGGTCCTGCCCTCGAGCTCGTCCGCGTCGGACAGTATGAGGTCGTCGTGCGGCTGCGAGTAGCGCACGCAGCGCCACGACACGCCGCCGGGGCGCGCCACCACGTGCCGGTACCCGCCGCACATGCTGTAGTTTGTCAGAAAGCAGCTCACCTTCGACGATGCCAGTGTCGGTCCTGCCCTCGAGCTCGTCCGCGTCGGACAGTATGAGGTCGTCGTGCGGCTGCGAGTAGCGCACGCAGCGCCACGACACGCCGCCGGGGCGCGCCACCACGTGCCGGTACCCGCCGCACATGCTGTAGTTTGTCAGAAAGCAGCTCACCTTCGACGATGCCAGTGTCGGTCCTGCCCTCGAGCTCTTCCGCGTCGGACAGTATGAGGTCGTCGTGCGGCTGCGAGTAGCGCACGCAGCGCCACGACACGCCGCCGGGGCGCGCCACCACGTGCCGGTACCCGCCGCACATGCTGTAGTTTGTCAGAAAGCAGCTCACCTTCGACGATGCCAGTGTCGGTCCTGCCCTCGAGCTCTTCCGCGTCGGACAGTATGAGGTCGTCGTGCGGCTGCGAGTAGCGCACGCAGCGCCACGACACGCCGCCGGGGCGCGCCACCACGTGCCGGTACCCGCCGCACATGCTGTAGTTTGTCAGAAAGCAGCTCACCTTCGACGATGCCAGTGTCGGTCCTGCCCTCGAGCTCGTCCGCGTCGGACAGTATGAGGTCGGCGTGCGGCTGCGAGTAGCGCACGCAGCGCCACGACACGCCGCCGGGGCGCGCCACCACGTGCCGGTACCCGCCGCACATGCTGTAGTTTGTCAGAAAGCAGCTCACCTTCGACGATGCCAGTGTCGGTCCTGCCCTCGAGCTCGTCCGCGTCGGACAGTATGAGGTCGGCGTGCGGCTGCGAGTAGCGCACGCAGCGCCACGACACGCCGCCGGGGCGCGCCACCACGTGCCGGTACCCGCCGCACATGCTGTAGTTTGTCAGAAAGCAGCTCACCTTCGACGATGCCAGTGTCGGTCCTGCCCTCGAGCTCTTCCGCGTCGGACAGTATGAGGTCGTCGTGCGGCTGCGAGTAGCGCACGCAGCGCCACGACACGCCGCCGGGGCGCGCCACCACGTGCCGGTACCCGCCGCACATGCTGTAGTTTGTCAGAAAGCAGCTCACCTTCGACGATGCCAGTGTCGGTCCTGCCCTCGAGCTCGTCCGCGTCGGACAGTATGAGGTCGTCGTGCGGCTGCGAGTAGCGCACGCAGCGCCACGACACGCCGCCGGGGCGCGCCACCACGTGCCGGTACCCGCCGCACATGCTGTAGTTTGTCAGAAAGCAGCTCACCTTCGACGATGCCAGTGTCGGTCCTGCCCTCGAGCTCGTCCGCGTCGGACAGTATGAGGTCGTCGTGCGGCTGCGAGTAGCGCACGCAGCGCCACGACACGCCGCCGGGGCGCGCCACCACGTGCCGGTACCCGCCGCACATGCTGTAGTTTGTCAGAAAGCAGCTCACCTTCGACGATGCCAGTGTCGGTCCTGCCCTCGAGCTCTTCCGCGTCGGACAGTATGAGGTCGTCGTGCGGCTGCGAGTAGCGCACGCAGCGCCACGACACGCCGCCGGGGCGCGCCACCACGTGCCGGTACCCGCCGCACATGCTGTAGTTTGTCAGAAAGCAGCTCACCTTCGACGATGCCAGTGTCGGTCCTGCCCTCGAGCTCTTCCGCGTCGGACAGTATGAGGTCGTCGTGCGGCTGCGAGTAGCGCACGCAGCGCCACGACACGCCGCCGGGGCGCGCCACCACGTGCCGGTACCCGCCGCACATGCTGTAGTTTGTCAGAAAGCAGCTCACCTTCGACGATGCCAGTGTCGGTCCTGCCCTCGAGCTCGTCCGCGTCGGACAGTATGAGGTCGTCGTGCGGCTGCGAGTAGCGCACGCAGCGCCACGACACGCCGCCGGGGCGCGCCACCACGTGCCGGTACCCGCCGTACATGCTGTAGTTTGTCAGAAAGCAGCTCACCTTCGACGATGCCAGTGTCGGTCCTGCCCTCGAGCTCGTCCGCGTCGGACAGTATGAGGTCGTCGTGCGGCTGCGAGTAGCGCACGCAGCGCCACGACACGCCGCCGGGGCGCGCCACCACGTGCCGGTACCCGCCGCACATGCTGTAGTTTGTCAGAAAGCAGCTCACCTTCGACGATGCCAGTGTCGGTCCTGCCCTCGAGCTCGTCCGCGTCGGACAGTATGAGGTCGTCGTGCGGCTGCGAGTAGCGCACGCAGCGCCACGACACGCCGCCGGGGCGCGCCACCACGTGCCGGTACCCGCCGCACATGCTGTAGTTCCTGGAATAATCATCAATAAATAAAAAAAATGCGTAAGTGGCGTGGAACACTCGGTTGGAATGAAGTTCTTTTTAATACTGTACTGTAAAGTGTCAGTCATCATAAGTCTACAGTAAATAAATAAATGAACAAAAATTTTCTCATGTACTGTAACACTAAAAAAACTGATTAAAAAAAGTCTAAATTGCTCATAGTTTTCATTAAGTTGTTTCTTGATTGAAAATAAATATAAAATAAACTACCTACTCACTTATATCGATGTTTCATGTCCAATTTCAATTCATCTCTTTTCAAAAGTTCCTCGTAATAGTCTTTCATATTGGGCGAGTACTCTATACTGTACCCCGGTAGAGGCATGACCACGTCGAATATACTATATTTACCGCTATCACAGTCTTCCTGTGTCAAAACTTTCACTGGAATCATTGTCTTGGACTTAAATTGTACACTATCTGTGGTTTTACTGTCTATGGAATCCTTATTTAATTTGTTGTCTGTGGTTTTCTTTTCGGCGCCATTTTGATCTGTATCATCGTTTTTATTCTCCTCGTCTTCTGATTCGTCTTCTAATCCATCTGAAATATGAAAAAATCCACATAACTTTTAAATATTTGCTCATTTTAAATTTCTACAAGTCTAAAACTGCAACTTTTTGGTATTTTTATACCATACCGTCCTTGAGGTCTGCGAGCGGCACCAGGTCGCCGGGCGCGGGGCGCGGCGGCAGGCGCGTCAGCCGCTCCGACACCGCGCGGGTCACGAGTGGGTGTACAGCGGCCGCGTCACATACCGTCCTTGAGGTCTGCGAGCGACACCAGGTCGCCGGGCGCGGGGCGCGGCGGCAGGCGCGTCAGCCGCTCCGACACCGCGCGGGTCACGAGTGGGTGTACAGCGGCCGCGTCACATACCATCCTTGAGGTCTGCGAGCGGCACCAGGTCGACGGGCGCGGGGCGCGGCGGCCGGCGCGTCAGCCGCTCCGACACCGCGCGGGTCACGAGTGGGTGTACAGCGGCCGCGTCACATACCGTCCTTGAGGTCTGCGAGCGGCACCAGGTCGCCGGGCGCGGGGCGCGGCGGCAGGCGCGTCAGCCGCTCCGACACCGCGCGGGTCACGAGTGGGTGTACAGCGGCCGCGTCACATACCGTCCTTGAGGTCTGCGAGCGGCACCAGGTCGCCGGGCGCGGGGCGCGGCGGCAGGCGCGTCAGCCGCTCCGACACCGCGCGGGTCACGAGTGGGTGTACAGCGGCCGCGTCACATACCGTCCTTGAGGTCTGCGAGCGGCACCAGGTCGCCGGGCGCGGGGCGCGGCGGCAGGCGCGTCAGCCGCTCCGACACCGCGCGGGTCACGAGTGGGTGTACAGCGGCCGCGTCACATACCGTCCTTGAGGTCTGCGAGCGGCACCAGGTCGCCGGGCGCGGGGCGCGGCGGCAGGCGCGTCAGCCGCTCCGACACCGCGCGGGTCACGAGTGGGTGTACAGCGGCCGCGTCACATACCGTCCTTGAGGTCTGCGAGCGGCACCAGGTCGCCGGGCGCGGGGCGCGGCGGCCGGCGCGTCAGCCGCTCCGACACCGCGCGGGTCACGAGTGGGTGTACAGCGGCCGCGTCACATACCGTCCTTGAGGTCTGCGAGCGGCACCAGGTCGCCGGGCGCGGGGCGCGGCGGCAGGCGCGTCAGCCGCTCCGACACCGCGCGGGTCACGAGTGGGTGTACAGCGGCCGCGTCACATACCGTCCTTGAGGTCTGCGAGCGGCACCAGGTCGCCGGGCGCGGGGCGCGGCGGCAGGCGCGTCAGCTGCTCCGACACCGCGCGGGTCACGAGTGGGTGTACAGCGGCCGCGTCACATACCGTCCTTGAGTTCTGCGAGCGGCACCAGGTCGCCGGGCGCGGGGCGCGGCGGCAGGCGCGTCAGCCGCTCCGACACCGCGCGGGTCACGAGTGAGTGTACAGCGGCCGCGTCACATACCATCCTTGAGGTCTGCGAGCGGCACCAGGTCGCCGGGCGCGGGGCGCGGCGGTAGGCGCGTCAGCCGCTCCGACACCGCGCGGGTCACGAGTGGGTGTACAGCGGCCGCGTCACATACCATCCTTGAGGTCTGCGAGCGGCACCAGGTCGCCGGGCGCGGGGCGCGGCGGTAGGCGCGTCAGCCGCTCCGACACCACGCGGTTCCACACCCACGACTGGTACGAGTGAATGTACAGCAGCCGCGCATTGCGCGCCACCTGCCGACCAATATAGCTTACATTTACAAGGAGGCCATTCAAGTATTACATAAGAACCAAAGGGGCTGAGGGTCTTTGCTTTGCTTATTTTTGATGACGTGGAGAGGGTCTGGATAGAGATTACGTTAGCAATTATTCCGATTTACTGCAAAACTTAGTCGATTCTAATTTGAACAAATATGGCAAGCTTATTTATTTCCTATGCTCGAAACCGAAAATCCAGATTAAGGATTCCCCAAAATAATTGACATTGCTCACTCGCTCTCACGTGGTTTTTTATGGTTAAGTTAGAAAAAACCCAAGTAGGTTCCCTGAAACCCTGTGTTCGTTTCCTTAAAACCTGAACAACCGGGGTGGGTCACGCACCTGGTCCATGGCACCGACGAGGTCGTTCTCGTTTTGCGCCAGCGCCTGCAGCAGCTTGGTTTCGACGGGCGGCGAGCGCGGCGGGAGCTCCTCCAGCGCCGCCGACGCGCTCACCGTGTGGTACAGGTGCAGGGCGCGCGACATCGGCCCCAAACGCTCACCCAGTATACACTTGATTGCCTGCGAGTGGAAATTAATCTTTATACCACTTCCGACATGTGGACATCACCCCAGCGTAATGAAGTCTGATCAGAACATTTTTAAGTAGTTACAATATGCAATCTACGTCTCCCATTGCCGCAAAGGTCACTGGTCAGATGGGGTACTCGTAAGAAACTGGAAGTAAAGCTAGTATACGAAAAAGTTCAAAAGTTTATTTTTCAACCGTCTAAGCAGCAGCAAATGAATTAGTCAGGCAACAAACCGACCTCCCTAAAGTTCCCCTGCAGCAGCTTCTTGCCGATGTCGTAGGTGGGCACCTCGAGTTGCAGCAAATGAATTAGTCAGGCAACAAACCGACCTCCCTAAAGTTCCCCTGCAGCAGCTGCTTGCCGATCTCGTAGGTGGGCACCTCGAGTTGCAGCAAATGAATTAGTCAGGCAACAAACCGACCTCCCTAAAGTTCCCCTGCAGCAGCTGCTTGCCGATCTCGTAGGTGGGCACCTCGAGTTGCAGCAAATGAATTAGTCAGGCAACAAACCGACCTCCCTAAAGTTCCCCTGCAGCAGCTGCTTGCCGATCTCGTAGGTGGGCACCTCGAGTTGCAGCAAATGAATTAGTCAGGCAACAAACCGACCTCCCTAAAGTTCCCCTGCAGCAGCTTCTTGCCGATCTCGTAGGTGGGCACCTCGAGTTGCAGCAAATGAATTAGTCAGGCAACAAACGGACCTCCCTAAAGTTCCCCTGCAGCAGCTGCTTGCCGATCTCGTAGGTGGGCACCTCGAGTTGCAGCAAATGAATTATTCAGGCAACAAACGGACCTCCCTAAAGTTCCCCTGCAGCAGCTGCTTGCCGATCTCGTAGGTGGGCACCTCGAGTTGCAGCAAATGAATTAGTCAGGCAACAAACCGACCTCCCTAAAGTTCCCCTGCAGCAGCTTCTTGCCGATCTCGTAGGTGGGCACCTCGAGTTGCAGCAAATGAATTAGTCAGGCAACAAACGGACCTCCCTAAAGTTCCCCTGCAGCAGCTGCTTGCCGATCTCGTAGGTGGGCACCTCGAGTTGCAGCAAATGAATTAGTCAGGCAACAAACGGACCTCCCTAAAGTTCCCCTGCAGCAGCTGCTTGCCGATCTCGTAGGTGGGCACCTCGAGTTGCAGCAAATGAATTATTCAGGCAACAAACGGACCTCCCTAAAGTTCCCCTGCAGCAGCTGCTTGCCGATCTCGTAGGTGGGCACCTCGAGTTGCAGCAAATGAATTAGTCAGGCAACAAACGGACCTCCCTAAAGTTCCCCTGCAGCAGCTGCTTGCCGATCTCGTAGGTGGGCACCTCGAGTTGCAGCAAATGAATTAGTCAGGCAACAAACGGACCTCCCTAAAGTTCCCCTGCAGCAGCTTCTTGCCGATCTCGTAGGTGGGCACCTCGAGTTGCAGCAAATGAATTAGTCAGGCAACAAACGGACCTCCCTAAAGTTCCCCTGCAGCAGCTGCTTGCCGATATCTTAGGTGGGCACCTCGAGTTGCAGCAAATGAATTATTCAGGCAACAAATGGACCTCCCTAAAGTTCCCCTGCAGCAGCTGCTTGCCGATCTCGTAGGTGGGCACCTCGAGTTGCAGCAAATGAATTAGTCAGGCAACAAACGGACCTCCATAAAGTTCCCCTGCAGCAGCTGCTTGCCGATCTCGTAGGTGGGCACCTCGAGTTGCAGCAAATGAATTAGTCAGGCAACAAACGGACCTCCCTAAAGTTCCCCTGCAGCAGCTGCTTGCCGATATCTTAGGTGGGCACCTCGAGTTGCAGCAAATGAATTATTCAGGCAACAAATGGACCTCCCTAAAGTTCCCCTGCAGCAGCTGCTTGCCGATCTCGTAGGTGGGCACCTCGAGTTGCAGCAAATGAATTAGTCAGGCAACAAACGGACCTCCCTAAAGTTCCCCTGCAGCAGCTGCTTGCCGATCTCGTAGGTGGGCACCTCGAGTTGCAGCAAATGAATTAGTCAGGCAACAAACGGACCTCCCTAAAGTTCCCCTGCAGCAGCTGCTTGCCGATCTCGTAGGTGGGCACCTCGAGTTGCAGCAAATGAATTAGTCAGGCAACAAACGGACCTCCCTAAAGTTCCCCTGCAGCAGCTGCTTGCCGATCTCGTAGGTGGGCACCTCGAGTTGCAGCAAATGAATTATTCAGGCAACAAACGGACCTCCCTAAAGTTCCCCTACAGCAGCTGCTTGCCGATCTCGTAGGTGGGCACCTCGAGTTGCAGCAAATGAATTAGTCAGGCAACAAACGGACCTCCCTAAAGTTCCCCTGCAGCAGCTGCTTGCCGATCTCGTAGGTGGGCACCTCGAGTTGCAGCAAATGAATTAGTCAGGCAACAAACGGACCTCCCTAAAGTTCCCCTGCAGCAGCTTCTTGCCGATCTCGTAGGTGGGCACCTCGAGTTGCAGCAAATGAATTAGTCAGGCAACAAACGGACCTCCCTAAAGTTCCCCTGCAGCAGCTGCTTGCCGATATCTTAGGTGGGCACCTCGAGTTGCAGCAAATGAATTATTCAGGCAACAAATGGACCTCCCTAAAGTTCCCCTGCAGCAGCTGCTTGCCGATCTCGTAGGTGGGCACCTCGAGTTGCAGCAAATGAATTAGTCAGGCAACAAACGGACCTCCCTAAAGTTCCCCTGCAGCAGCTGCTTGCCGATCTCGTAGGTGGGCACCTCGAGTTGCAGCAAATGAATTAGTCAGGCAACAAACGGACCTCCCTAAAGTTCCCCTGCAGCAGCTGCTTGCCGATCTCGTAGGTGGGCACCTCGAGTTGCAGCAAATGAATTAGTCAGGCAACAAACGGACCTCCCTAAAGTTCCCCTGCAGCAGCTTCTTGCCGATCTCGTAGGTGGGCACCTCGATGCGCGTGCCGAAGCGCTGCAGCCCGTAGTAGTTGACGAAGCCGCGCTCGCGCAGCAGCCGGCACGCCGCGTCCACGCACTCGTCAGGCGCCGTCACGTTGCGCAGGCAGATGCGGAACCTGCAAATATACACGGTAAGGGCGTATACACGTAGAAAGCTGGCAACCAGCGCCGGTAAGCCAGTGCTTACTGGCGCTGGTCCACGCAGCTAGTCAGCCCATATAGCCAAGTTACACTTCGTTGACACTGGAAAGTTTGGCTAGGCCTAGACTAGATGCCGCTGCAGCTGATCAAAGGCAGAAGTGTAATGATAATATTTCGCGGCATTTTGTATTATAAATGTACTATCGTGACAAACCAGCGCCTCTAGGATGATTATACGAGTCTGCCCGCGAAATTCAAATTTAATTTGGTTTTTCGCAATTTGTAAACTAATACGACAAACTAGGCTAATGGCATTCTAATTGCGCCAATAGAATTATCATCTTCACAGGTTTACATAAAAATCTTTACTTGAAAGTGACCAGTTTAAGAAATTAATCAAAATACTGAGTTGGACGTGAGTTACTCAGAAATTAGTCGATATTTTGGTTAATTTCTTAAACTGGACACTTTCAAGTAAAGATTTTTATATAAACCTGTGAAGATGATACTGCCATTGTCGCAATTAGAATGCCATAGAATGTCTTCCACCTTAATTGTAAAATGCCAACAACCCTCAACAGGCAACTTCTATGCACCAAAGTAAATAACTTTTGTTCCACGACTTTTTAAAATTCCTAAAAATAAAAAAAAAAATTTTTCATACAAAAATAAATAATACTTAATTATTTTTCTGTTCAAAAATTTTAAAACCTCTACGCGACACGTGTCAAAGGGAATGGGTGGCGTAATTGACGCGAGGTCACTCGATATTCGGTACTTAATGCTTGTCCGATACTTACGTCTGTCACCGCGAAAGATTTTCGTAAAAAAACCAAGTTAACAGATGCTCTTCAGTATACTTTAACACAGAAATGGAAGTGGGTATGACACAGGATCAAACCACATAATGGCTAGGTCCAGCAGGCAAAAGGCGCATGGGAAGACAAAGAAAAAATTGGGCTGATGACATCGTGCACACAGCGGGAAAGGACTGGATGCATATTGCCCAGGACAGACAGAGATGGCAACAGATGGAGGAGGCTTTTACCCACAGGGGACCACACACCAACGGACTAGATAAGACTTCCTGCAAGTCTAAAGTGTGAAATATACTACATAATAAGATACATGTGTGTGGAGGACAAAAATAGAGCTTAATAAACAACTACTGAGTTGGAGGAGCCGTTGATGGTTTGCTGATGATGACAATGGGACAGTCACTCACTGATTGCCTTTCAGCATGCCCAGCTTGAGGTTGGCGTCGCTGAAACTGTAGTTGCCGACGCGGATGTCGCGCAGGTCGCGGCACGCGGCGGCGATCTTGCGCGGGTCGAACTTGCGCAGGCTGAACCATTGCGTGGTCTTCGCGCGACGGTCCTTTGTGCCCGCGTAGCCGAGTAGGGTGGACCGGAGGCTGTGTGAAACGGATTGATTCAAATTCAAATTCAAAATTATTTATTTCACGTAGACCAACCTGTGGCTCTTATGACAAGTCATGACTCTACCACCGGTTCGGAAAGCGGATTCTACTGAGAAGAGCCGGCAAGAAACTCAGCAGTTCCTCTTTTCAAAATAATCATTTTACAATAATTATTATTATGAAGCTATTACACTGTAGTAATTTTTTTATACTATCTTGTGGGCAGCTGGATGATGCCAAGCCGATTTAACCTATGCAACTTTGTTAGAATAAAATATAATATTTCCACAATGAGGGGAAGTTCCAAAAAAAAAAAAATCTACAATTCAATTCATGTTAAGACGCGCAGACACAAAGTAGCCCCACTCCCGCCGGCGGCACCCGTTCACGAGCATGACGCATGATCCAGCCGTTGCTTCGCTCGATCGACCATATTTGAGGGAACGTAACAACCCGCAACATACGACACCACCACAGATATGTTTAAAGAGAGTGTGACATACTTGGGTTACCCATGTTAAGGCATTGAATTGAATACTAATATTCAAATACTCATTTTAAAACATTAACAAAATTTTTACTGCTCGTTTACTGCATTGCTTTGCTTTGTATTGTATAAAAAGAAAAAAAAATTGCTGATTTTACTCAAAAACCTGGATTGTTTTATTTTATCAAAATAAATAGCAATCTCGCAAAAAATCTATGCATATAATAAAACTGTAACTGGAAGATTTCTGTACATTTAATATATTTTGAAAATTTTAATTGGGGGATGCTTGACTATCGATACTGAGCCCAAAACAGATTTTTATTTAATTTTTGTCTGTTTGTTTGTCCTTCTTTCACGTAAAAACTACCGCACAGATTTCTACAAAATTTTATACCGTGGTAGCTTATTACTCGGGTCAACATCTAGGCTACTTTTTATCCCGGAAAATCAAGGAGTTCCCGAGGGACTTTAAAAACTAAATCCACGCGGACAAAGTCGCGGGCATCAGCTACGTTTTTTACAATCCATGAATCCTATTTCATTAGTGAAATTCATTATTTCATTGATTCTTGGTTACAGTCATCATATTATTTTGTGAAATATCCACCTACTGCATTCTTAGACGCTCAGCAATACGCGAGGCTGCCTCCATAGTGTCGCAGTTCTCTTTGTAGACTATGAAGTACACATACTCGCCTGGCCACACCCACTTCACTCTGTTGTCTATGCGAACTGAAATATAAGCCATATAATCCTTACTAATATTATAAATGCGAAAGTGTGTTTGTTTGTTGGTTTGTCCTTCAATCATGCCGCAACAGGGCTACGGATCGATGTGATTTTTTGCATGGGTATAGTTGAGGACCTCAAGAGTGACATATGATACTTTTTATCCCGGAAAATCAAAGATTTCCCGAGGGATATTAAAACTAAATCCACGCGGGCGAAGTCACGGGCATCAGCTAGTATTATTTATAAATACGAAAGTGTGATTGATGTTGGTTTGTCTTTAAATCAACAGAGCAAAGGATCAACTTGATTTTTTCATTGGTATAGTTGAGGACTTGTGACTTGCTGCTTTTTGTCGCCAAAAAATAAAGGGTTCCTGTGGTATTTTAAAACCCTAAATCAACCCAAACGAAATTGAATGCAAAAGCTATTGTCATCATAAACGCTCAAAATATGCCTATAAAAATACTTCACAGGTTGTCAGATTTGACAATTGGAAATGCTGCATTTTTTTTTAAGTATAACACATAAGCTCCACATAAGCTGTAAGCTCATGTTAGGAGTGGAAACGACAATAGCGCAATGAGTGGTGATTGAACCTGTGACCTTTTAAATTTTCAGTCTTTTACACCTTTATACCGTTGGATTATTGAGGTTGAAATCAGTTATCATCACTCAAGCAACTTCAATATGAATTCATGACTTTTTATGTTGTAGTTTGAAAAATGCTTGGGAAAAAATTTAAGATGAATGATAGAACACTCCTGTATTTCATGTGAAATTTCATTTGAAAAAATTGGTTGCCTGTAAAGTCGGTATACGGGCGAAAGTTTTACGTGACAACCGAAATAGAAGCGCAAGACATGAACCGGTGTGTATGCCTATCTCTCTCACTCTCTCTCTCTCGCTCTTAGGCGGGCTAACTGTGCTCGAGTGGAAGGGACGCGTGCCTTTCACTTTTTATGTCTGTCTCTCTCGCTCTTAGGCGGGCTAACCATGCCTCTCACTCGCTCTCATTGTGAGCGCATAACGTGAGCGGAGCGTAACGCAGTTTCTTGAAGTGTCACCCGGCAAACCAATTTATAAGACGTTGTCACGTCAAAATGATTACAAATGAATTTAGCATTTTTTTTTTCAGTTTATCATCCAAGCCAATCCAAGCCAAGCTTGTACTGAAAATGCAAATTTTCAAAGCAAAGTTGAATTGAGCATTTTTGAATTTACACTAGCGGCACGCTATGATGGCCGGTTTGACACATTACAATAGTGATGTGGAATGTCAATTTATTCTCGAACAAAAAACAATTAAGTTTTGTTTTTGTACCTGATTAAATAGGTTTAATAAAACAAAAATGTATATGTTTATTTAATTTATTTGAACGAACTGAATATTTGAATGAAAATGAATATACATACTTTATATGCACACAAGAAACATATGAATACAAAAGATACCAAAAAAGGTGCCACAAAAGGCCATAATTAATCAGATTCGTCCATACTACTATTTTCACTGTCGTCACTGCTATCATCACCTACATTAATAATTATATGTTCGTTTTCTATAATATTATCTATTTTCACATCTCTTTCATAATCTTCCCTTATTAATTTAACAGTTCTATTCACAACCTTTTCCCAGTCTCCTTTAGTCACATGTTCACAAGCTTCTTCTAATAATTTTAGCATTTTTTTTGTGGTAAATGGGGGTTCTGTATTGTGTCTTGCAGCATATCCCTTAATTTGAGCCCACACCAACTCAATCGCATTATACTCACAATGGTAAGGCGGTAACCGTATAACTCTGTGCCCATGTTCTAATGCTATTTCGTCAATGACGTATCGGATCTTGGTTGGTTTGTTTTCTTTTAAAAGACGTACTAATTCCGCTTTTAACATATTCATGTTTGCATCTACGCCATTTTTACGAAGCCATGCGACGATATCAGCTTTCTTTTGGGATTGGAACTGATTTTTCTACACTTGTATACATTTTAGAAATCAATTTAATAAATAAATTTTGAGTCCTAAACCTAAAACTACATTCGATAAAATTTATGAATCTCTGCACATCACTATCGTCAATAAAGTAATACAATTATTTCCTTCAAAGTCGTTATCAATTAATACGGAACTTCATGAGCGGACAAACGTCAAACCGGCCATCATAGCGTGCCGCTAGTGTAGTATGAATCAACTTAACAAAAATAATACACACCTCCTTTCCTATATTTGTCGAAAGTGACATACTTCTTGTCACCAACAGTGATAGTGCTTCCCACGATGCTCTCTCCAAAGGCTTTCTTGACTGCATCGTGGATTTTGGTTCTCTGTTCCTTTGTCATGCCTGTCACATCTACCTGCAAATAGATTGAACAAAATAAGTGATTTGGGTCATAATCGCCATTCTGATTAACTAACTAACTGATGCTTGGGACTACATCTGTGTGGATTTAGTATTAAAATAGCCTTTATCCCTTTCTGGGCCCTTAACTATACCAATGCAAATAATCATTTATTTATTTTATTTAATTACTTACAAAACTTAATCTTAACTTTAAATTTATAGTTTTTTTAAATGTTTAAATTACAGGAAACATCATGTGGCAGATAAATGACAGCAAAATGGCTTAAAACTTTGAAGCAGTGATAGCAGTGGTTAGGACAGTGGTCTCCTATTTGGGGGATTGCAGGTTCGATCCTGGGTATGCACCACTGACTTTTCGGAGTCAAGTGCGTTTAAGCAATTAAATAGCACTTGCTTCAATGGTGAAGGAAAACATCGTGAGGAAACCTGCACATCTGAGAGTTCTTCATAATGTTCTTGAAGGTGTGTGAAGTCCACCAATTCGCATTGGGCCAGCGTGGTGGACTATGGCCTATAACCCTTCTCTGAGAGGAGACCTGTACTCAGAAGTGAGCCGTTGATAGGTTGCTAATGATTAGAGACCGGATTATATGCATTTGCATATTTGCATATGCATTTGCATATTTAAGCCATCCTCAGCGCTAATTGCATATTTTCCGTAAAATCTAGATAAGATGCATATTAGCAAGAAAAGGTTAGAATTATTTTGCTATAATCCGCCAACAGAAAAAATCTGTATGGTCAAACATGCAATTAAAAGCTAAGCACCACTCACCTACCCAGCCAAGCAAAAAAGCCAAGTTCCCAAGCAAGCAATGCCACCACCACTCACATGCACCAACACACAAGACTTTTACACTACTCTCGACGCACGTTTCGCCCCATCACCGGAGCATCCTCAGGAGATGTCGACTTTACAATGCTGTATTGTCTAGTTTCACATTCAGCAGCCGCGCGTCTTTTGTTTTGGTACGATTATAAAATGAAAGAGCTTTTCCAAGTATGGGAGCCCCCTTTATTTCGTAATTTAATTTTATTTAAATTATTTTTTGTTATAGCGGCAATAGAAACACACATTATGTGAAAATTTCAACTGTCTATATTATGGTTTACAAGATACAGCCCGCTGACAGACGAACGGATGGACAGATTGACAGACGAGGCTTAGTAATAGGGTACTGTTGGCACCCTTTGGGTATGGAGCCCTAAATATGATTTGGTAATATGTACGGAACCCTAAAAGAGCGAGGCCCGACTCGCACATGGATAATTTTTTTCTTTCTGCTTCTAAAACTTATCATTCAATGTTGCATATTCTGTCAGTTTTCGTGCATATTTCAAGCATTTTTCATGCATATTTGCATGCATATTTCAAGCTTTTTATGTTGCATATAATCCAGTCTCTACTGATGATGATGATATACAGACTTAGGAACTCCTTCAATGAGCAACTGTCGATCTGTAGCTGTTTTGTTGCTATTGAAGGACAAACCAAGAAACAAATAATATTAGAACAGATATTTTAAGTTACACAAAAATTGGCCATAAATAGTTATCTATTTTATACTAGCTGATGCCCACAACTTTGTCCATGTGGACTTAGTTTTAAACTCTGATTTTCCAGGACAAAAAGTAGCCTATGTCACTCTCAACTATAAAAATTCAAAAAATCATGTTGATCTGTAGCTCTGTTGCAGCTTTTACACAAACACATTTTCGCATATATAATAATTATGTATTCTTATTTACCAATAGGGAATATGCATGATTTTTTTTTAATTTCTTAAATTAATCATTTACATCTTTATAACATATAAAAAATATAAATAGGTTTGAAAATAGTCAAATAATTTTTAAAAGTGAAATTTAAAACATTGAATAAATTTCAGCCATTCAAACGCCACCATTAGCGCGCGCTTTTGATGACGTCATTCGACATGTCCCGTGTTTGTTTACTATAGCGTTTCAGTTACTTCATACCTATTTTCAGTTTTAATTGCTACACAAACCATGGAAGAAGTTAAAAAACCTTCTTACAAGTATTGTATGGTACCTAAGTACAAAAACACTATTATTAGTACACCCGATAAAGTGTTTTTTCGTATTCCACGAGATTCGAAAGTAGAAAAAAAAGTGTAAGAAAATTGTTCATGTAAATCGGAATATCGTATTTATCTATTACTTATTTACAAAAAGTATATCTTCTTCTTCTTCTTTATCAAGCGATAGACGTCCACTGCTGGACAAAGGTCTCTTGCATGGACTTCCACAGGCCTCGGTCTTGCGCCGCCTGAATCCAGCGGCTCCCTGCGACTCGCTTGATGTCGTCGGTCCACCTGGTGGGGGGTCTGCCAACACTGCGCTTCCCGGTGCGGGGTCGCCACTCCAACACCTTGGGACCCCAACAACCATCAGCTCTTCGAACTATGTGCCCCGCCCATTTCCACTTAAGTATCGCGACTCGCTGAGATATGTCGGTGACTCTGGTTCTCCTACGGATCTCCTCATTTCTGATTCGATCCCGCAGGGATACTCCGAGCATAGCTCTCTCCATCGCCCGCTGAGCGGTCCTGAGCCTACTTATGAGGCCCTTACTTACTTAGTTAGCGAAAACAAATTAATTTGATATTATCCTTTCACTTTTACTTCTAGAGTACGGAACCCAACTAGAGTACGGAACCAAAAAGTATATAAACATATCAAACTTGAGTGAGCTTCAATAACATAATAAATATTACGTATAAATTATCATGATATAGACGTAAATTAGGAGTTTAGGAACACAGATGGGTATTTAAAGGTTATGTTTTGTTTTAAGTATTATTTTTTAAACATATAAGAATAAAAATCTATGTTAAGGACTAAAATATACCATGTAACATAATAATTACATTGCAGCTTTCACTCCTTTGATCTCTGCGCTCGTAAAATCGAGATTTGATACAAAATATGCTGACATCATAAATGCATCTATTTTCGGTATATTATCCGATTGTGCTTTGACAAAACCAGTTTCAGTCATCGACCTAGATTGACTACAAATATAAATTCACAAGTAATCACACAGGAATACAGTTTTAAACAATTTTACCACAAACACTGTATGAATATCGACGCCGTAAATCAACCGTAAATCAAATGACGTCACATTTCGTTTCGACCAATGGCGACGCGTTTTGTAAGTTTGAATTTCCCTCCTTTATTTTTCACTTTCTATATAATATTTTCTGGGTTTAAATAATAACTAAATAAAAAAAATACCTTTTAAGTATAATGTTAAGGCAATAAAGAATCTAGAAAAAAATAATTGAGACAAATTTAAATTTTATGCATATTCCCTATTACTTTTAAATAGGTATATAGTAGACTCTTAGTGATAACTAATTTGTTGTGTTGGTTAAGGTCAATAAAGTTTTATTTATTTATTTAAAAATAATTAACTGCTGGAGTGAAGACCCAACACCAGGAAACGCAGTGTTAGCAGACGTTCCACCAAGTGGACCGATGACATCAAACGAGTCGCAGGGAATTGCTGGATTCAAGCGGCGCAAGCCTGTAGAAGTCCATGCAGGAGACCTTTGTCCAGCAGTGGACGTCTATACTGCTGTGCTAAGCGCAAAAACGGTATCTCAGTGAAAGCAAGTTTCGAGAAAATTGAAGGAATTACCTCTAATTCCCTTAGTAATTTCGAGCAAATTGAGATAGGGAAAACTTTTAAAAGGGTTTTTTGATATGTTTTAAATTAGATACCGCTATTTGGCTTAGTTCATTAGATGCATATTTTTCTAAGCTATCCGATGCCATAAAAATAAAAGATTAGATATTTTTTGAGATGCCGCTTTTGCGCTTAGCACGGCAGTATAGGTTGATTAAAAAAAAGAGAAAAAAACATACTTGTACTTTCTCTATGTCATCTTCAGTGGATGTGGCAACTTTATTGATCCTGTCCCAAGTCTCCATGGGTAGGATCTCGGGGTTGTACTTGTTGAGGAGCAGGTCCTCGTCCACCACTGCATCCTCATCTTTGGGCACTTTGGGTGTGGATACATCTGTCAACTTCGCCACTTCCCCCTTTTCATTTATTTCTGATACTTGGAAATCTGAAAATCTAAAGAATAATTTGAATTTTTTTACACCATTATGTTAAAAATCAACATTAAAAAAAAATTTTATTCAACCAAAATTTTTTATTCTGTAAAATCAAAGAGTTCCCAAGGGATTTTAAGAACTAAATCCACACCGACAAAGTCTCGCGCGCGCACATCATCTAATTGTTCATACAAGGTAGCCTAATATAATTACAATACAAAACATGCCTGGGTGATTTTGAATATATTTTAATGTTCAATTATTATTTACCATAAATGTATATGTAATTTTATTGTCTGGGATGGGGAAATAGAGCTATCAGAGCAATAACATCAGTATTGATAAATAGGTTTATTGAAAACAATCAAAACTACCTGGCTTTAATAATCCCATTGAAACCTTCATGCTCATTTATATACTTGGTCACTCCAACGGCTTTTTCTGAGAGTCTCTTACTAGGAACATTTCGCTTCGACTGGCTCCAATGCTGGTTGGGACCCTGTCGTCCGAAGTTCGGCCTGTTCTGTGGGCCCTCAAAGCCACGTGTACTGCCGCCGCGGGATCTGAAGCCCCAGTTGCCCCTGTTGCCGCGGTACCCACGTCCACGACCTCCACGAGGCCTACCGCGCATATTCTGATAGTTATACTTGTTGCTTGGTGTATAATTCCTACTTTGATTCATGATCAACACTAACCTAACCTCCCAACTTACGACATCTATTTTTTAATCAAAATTCAAAAATTCTATATTAGTATTAGACGCCCTAATTTAATTGAAGACTTAATACTTAATAGTATGTTCACACAAAAATCATCTCTTATGAAACTCAAGCTAACAAATCAAACAAATTGTTCAAAATCCAAAATTCTAAATTCTTTATTTAGTTTTTGACAACTTTGGTCAAACTTTGGTCCATGAAGGTAGCAATTTGAACCACCGCTTTGAACTTTTTGACGTTGACGTTTGACGTTTTTTCATTTTTTTTTTTTATTTATTTAACTGGCTTTACGGCTCTGGGTTCCAGCCCTTCAGAGCCTGACGTTTTTTCATAGACCACATGGAACATGGAACTAGGAGTTACGACTACGTCTAACACATGGAACTAGGAATTAAGACTATGTCTATAAACCGTCTATAAACCGTCTTTAAACCACGAACCTATGGATTTATTTCTCTGAAAAATATTTTATTAAAAAAAAAAAAAAAATTGTTACACAATAAAAGACACAATATGTTGGTTGGCAACTTCTTTTGGTTTCACTTATTTTTCTTCTTCGTTTGTTTAGGTTTCCTAGTTTCATGGTTTCCCCCGTAGGTTTCGCGGCTCGCTCTGGGTTCGAGGTTTTTTGTATTTGATTGATCCTTATTTTTGGCGAACACTCGATTAAATCATGTTTGAATACTAGTTTCAATTCGATGCCTTTGCTAAGTATGTCACGCTCTCTTTAAACATTTTCTGTGGTGATGTCGTGTGATGCGGGTTGTTACGTTCCCTCAATTAATATGGTTGAGCGAAGCAATGGCTGGATCATGCGTCATGCTCGTGAACGGGTGCCACCAGCGGGAATGGGGCTACTTTCTGTCTTCCCGTCTTAACATGTGTTGAAATTTGAATTATAATTAGGTATGCTTTTGTGGAACTCATTGTGGAAACACTACATACGTATTCTATTTAATTGTAAACTTGTTTTGAAAAGAGCAACCGCCGAGTTTCTTGCTGGTTCTTCTCGCCAAGAAGGGCATACCGAACCAGTGGTAGACTCATCGGCGATTCAAAAGCACTTGTAAAAAAGTTTATTTGAATAAAAAACATTTCTATTCTATTCTAATAACTATTTTTGGTTTGCCGGTACCGAATTGGCCAACAGAGTTGGCTCGTCTTTCCATCTATGGTATTTCCAGTATTTTTTGGAAGTAAGAAGACGTAGTCGTAGTTCCTAGTTCCATGAGGTATTTACTATTTAGTCTTTGATTTCATGGTTTGCCGCGCTTTTTCCTGTCAAGTTCCTAAAAATTTATTAATTACAATTACAACTTTTAGCTACAATTAAGTGCATAGTTCTCTCTCTTTGAAATTATAATAGCGAAAAGTTTAAAAAAATGTCTGGATTTGATGCCGGTAAACATGATCTTAGTTTTGATTTCTCGACTTATTCTCTAATCTATTTTACCTTTAATTATTGCTAAACTATAATAAGTTTGTTTTAGTGAAGAAAACAAAATCCAAAAGCCGTAGCACACGAGCGGGACTAACGTTTCCTGTAGCAAGGGTACACAGGATTCTTCGGAAGGGCAAATACGCTCCGCGGGTAGGCTGTGGTTCTGCAGTGTATTTGACCGCAGTACTGGAGTATCTATCCGCTGAAATACTGGAGCTTGCTGCCAAGGCTGCTACAGATAATGGTAGATCTAGGTAAGGGAGTTTGCATGAACTTGCTAAAAGATATTATAATATAGCCTTTTTACCTATATAGACGCTGGTCGCGCTAATATATCTCAACCGATTATGCACAGTGCAGGTTAAACAACATAGACCCAAGTTGGTTATTAGATAGCTAAATGACATAAGAGATCAGAGTTCAGTACAGTGGAAACTCGATTAACCGGACTAATTGTTGTCGTTAGGGATTCGGATAATTGAAAATCCGGATAATCGAATGTATGAAGAAAAGCGAGTTTCGTGCATATGTAGGTAGTACATACATAATGTTATATGTTTTTAAAAGCAACCACTACATATCCACGAAAATCAATGTTTATTAAGAGATAGCTACATTTTCCAACAGGTAAAATAGGTAAGTAGGTACTTCTTTATTTTTAATCAAGAGCAAAAATACCAAGTTTCATAAACATAACTTGAAAAATTAAGGTCTATTATCAAACATTCAACCCCTATTTAATCCCTTTTGGGGGTAGAATTTTCAAAAACTGTGAAAGTCGTACGTACTTCGTTGTTTTTAATTGAAAGCACAAAGTTTCATAGATGAAACTTAAAAAATGATGGAATTTCATACAAACTATCAACCTCTATTTTACCGCTTCGGGGGTAGAATTTTGAAAAAATATAAAATACGTAATTCTCCATTTTTAATCAAGAGCCAAAAATACCAAGTTTCGTGGATATAACTTGAACAATGAGAGACTATCGTACAAACATTCAACCCCTATTTAACCCCTTTGGGGGTAGAATTTTCAAAAATTGTGAAACACGTGATTCTTTATTTTTATTTTAAGGCCCAAATAAATTCAAATTCAAAATCATTTATTTCATGTAGGCCAACCTGTGGCTCTTATGACACGTCAAGATTCTACCACCGGTTCGGAAAGCGGATTCTGCTGAGAAGAGCCGGCAAGAAACTCAGCAGTTGCTCTTTTCAAAATAATCATTTTACAATATTTTTTGTAGGTAATATGTATTTACATTTTAATAACTTTTTATAATATCTTGTGGGCAGCTGGATGCCATGCCGATTTACCCCATGCAACTTGTTAGATTAGAATATTTCCAACAATACGATGATATAATATTTATAGAACAACTCCAAAAATACATAAGTACAATATTCAATACATGTCAAGACTGGCAGACCAGCAGCCCCGCTTCCGACGGTGGCACCCGTTCACGAGCATGACGCATGATCCAGCTATTGCTTCGCTCAACCATATTTGAGGGAACGTAACAACCCGCACCACACGACACCACCTACAGAAACGTTAAAGAGAGTGTGACATACTCGACTACCCATGTCAAGACATCGAATTTATCTAATCTAATACAGTACTATTACTATTCAAATACTCTTTTCAAGATCCCATGCAACTTTATCATTAAGAAAGTCATTAACTTTGTAATAACCGCGACTCAGTAAGTGAGTTTTTACGCATTCTTTAAATTTGTGCAGTGGCAAATCTAGCAATTCCTTCGGAATCAGATTATATAAGCGTACGCTCAACCCCACAAAGGATTTTTGCACTTTACGCAGGCGACATGATGGTATTTCTAGTTTATGACGATTTCTAATAAGACGATTGTGTGCATCGCCCCTTTGTTTATACAGATGAATATTTTGTCTCACAAAGACTATATTATTATAAATGTACTGTGAAGCTACTGTAAGTATCCCAATCTCTTTAAACTTTTCACGAAGAGATACGCGCGAACCGAGTTTATAGATAGATCGAACGGCTCTTTTCTGCAATATAAAAATAGTTTCAATATTAGCTGCTCCGCCCCACAATAAGATTCCATAGGACATTACACTATGGAAGTAGGCGAAGTAGAGAAGCCTAGCCGTTTCCACATCGGTAAACTGTCAGATTTTTCTGACAGCATAGGCAGCTGAGCTGAGTTTACCCGCTAATGTCTCAATGTGAGCGTCCCACTGAAGCTTACTATCCAAGGTCACCCCCAGAAAAACAGTGGAGTTCTCAATTTTAAGGTTATCTCCGTTTAATTTTATTGATTTATCAATTTTCTTTACATTAGGTACAATAAATTCTAAACACTTAGTTTTTTTGGCGTTCAGGAGCAAATTATTAACAGTAAACCAACGCGATATTTGAGATAACGTACTGTTTACATCGTCAAAATTTACTTTGTTTCTATCTGTTTTAAATATTAGAGATGTATCATCTGCAAACAATACAATATTGCAAGCATCGCGTACATGATATGGTAGGTCATTAATATATACCAAAAATAGAAAAGGACCCAAGATAGAGCCCTGTGGGACACCCAACAGAGCAGATGAACCCCGCGATTTCACGTCACCTACGCATACACTTTGAGTTCTATCATTAAGGTAAGAGGCAATGAGATCAAGTGCAACGTCTCTGATGCCATAATGACCGAATACCGAGTTTCATGGGTATAACTTGAAAAATGAAAGACTATCGTACAAACATTCAACCCCTATTTAACCCCCTTGGGGGTGGGATTTCAAATAATCCTTTTTAGTGCTTGCGTACGTCATAAAACGAACCTACTGTCAAAATTTCAATTTTCTAGCTTCAGGCAGACAGCTTCAGTGGCTTAAGCTGTGCGTTGATAGATCATTCAGTCAGTCAGAAGATTGGTTGCGGTTGGTAGTCCGGATAATTGCGAATCCGTATAACTGAGGGCCGGATAATCGAGTTTCTACTGTATTTATTTTCTCTGTACCTCTAAGAGCATGTTAAGCTGTTGGTCCCAGTTATTATAAAATATCTGGGTGACTGAGCTTTGCTCGGTTATTTTTTTTAATAATAAAAAATAAATAATAATAAAATTCATAGAGAAAATATAATCATCTGGACTCGAACCGGGGTCTTCTAGTTGTTGGGACCGCCCAATTTTCCGAGCTATCAAAAGATGATGGCGAAATTTACCTTCGTATTCTAATGATATTGTAAGGGGTTTTTCATTGCCTGAAAACACGGACAAAACAACTTTTTCTAAAAATTAAACCCAGCTAGATTGATTTATCGCCCCCGAAACCCCCTGCATACTAAATTTCATGAAAATTGTTGGATCTGTTTCCAAGATTCAGATTATTATATATGTATATATGTACGACAATTGCTTGTTTAAAGGTATTAGATTAGATAGATAACATCTAAAAAAATTTAAACATAAGTGGTTAAGGGTATTTACTATTCTCTAAGCAGAAATAAACCTAATCAGCTGCTGGGTATTTTTTCAAATTTATTAAATTTAGATAAATCAAAATAATCGAGATTTTGCAATCAACCCTATGTTAGACCTATGGACTACAAGTTTTTACATTTCAACAATATTGATAGTTTCCCAGTTTTCCAATCAACCACCACATTATATGTATTGTATGTACCTTCTGGAGTAGGGATAGATAAATAACTAAACAAACTAAAATGATTTAATTTCAAACTTTCAGGATATTACCAAGACATATAATGCTGGCAGTGGGAAATGACGATGAACTGGACAAAATCCTTAGCACAGTGACCATACCTCAAGGAGGGGTCATGCCCAAGATCCATACACAGCTGCTGCCCAAGAAAACTAAGATCAGCAGTAAAGCTCAAACAAAAGGAAGCTCAAATGCTTTATCTCAAGAGTACTAAATAGTACCTACATTTAAAATTCAATAGGTTTCTATAAAACTGCTACAAATCTACAGTTCTACACATTCTACACATGATTTGCATATGCCTAGATTTTTCTGTGGATTAGAGACAAGTAAAAACATATTAAGTTCTTCTGCCCATTGTTTATTATATCTGCTATGAATGAGGGCTAGTAAAAGTATGTCTTTTCACCATACCCTGTAGGTACTTGGCTTGGAAAGTATAGATACGAGAAATAAAGTAATATATTTCCATAATAATATTTCCAGCATGATAAAAAGTGTTCCTAATTTTTTTTTGGTTTCTGACAATTTAAAATCTTGACATTTTAGTATTTGTAAGTTATGTATGCCTATAATTATTATTATTAAGTAGTTCAAATGTATATTTCTATTGTATTGGAATGTGTAGAATTTCTATTGTATGTCGATATGACAAAGTATTTGTACGCCGCTACGGCTAATGTGTTGAACTTTTTTTAGCAATTAACATCCTATGTAAACACACATTAAGCAAATAAAGAATTTCTATTTCTATTTCTAAAGAGTAGTAGGCAGCGGTAACATTATCGTCACCAGAGAATACAACCACTACGTAATTGTCACGCTCACGACTTCCCGTATATATAAAAAATAAATAGTACTCTGTGGTCACGCTCACGACTCATACAGAGCTGCTGTGACGCGTCATGTTTGTGTTAGTTTTAAAGAAACTTGTCACAAAGATTTCCAGAGAATTTTTAATGATAGATGGATAGATTATGACATGTCAAATTATTATGATTAGGAACTCACAGGGGTGGGACACTTTCCTTTAGTACGATGATTTACAAAGATAAATCTGCCATCTGTTTTACGGGGTAAAAAACTTTTTGGCAAACAGTATGCAAGAGCCTCAACAGATGGCACTTTATTTCAGATTCAATTAAGTATTCCCATACCAATAAATAACTACCATTTAGGTACAACTTTATGGTTCTAAAGTTTAAAATAAAATACTTATTTTGAGAATAAGTATTTTTCCATTCAATATTAGTTAAAAATACATTATATTTTTTCATAGTAAGCCAAAAATTAAGATAATTTGACCATAATGTAAAAGTCTTGTTTATTTTTCCTCAAAGTTTTTAGTAGTATTATCAATTAAAAAGTCAAAACTGGCAACCCTGACACGTTACTGGCTTCTGTCAAATCAGTTGGCTGTTGGTTTTTAAAATTATTATTTTTTTAAATTCCGTTTGCCGTGGTAATTTATTTTGCCATATAATCAATATAATTTTCGTTTTGCGTTGAGTTGAGTTGTTTCTCCTCCGTATTGCCGAAATTTATTGTGATTTGCGCTTCATTTGGTTAAATATTTGAATCGTGCGTACTGAATTTGGGGGGGAGGGGGGGGGAGGGCCCCCCTTCTCGACTGGTACCCTTTTTTTTGGCGAGGAAATGTATAGTTTTTGAAAAAAAAATTATTTACAACTCACACAATTTGAGGTTATGTTTATCTTAAAATCATGGAACTAGGAATTACGACTATGACCAAAACTGTGGCGAATGGTTAGTGAGGCCTGGTCGACGGAGCCCCGCTTCGCGGGGCTCCTTTTTCTGGGTGTTTTAAAAAGAAATAACAACGAAGAGGGATGGCGGGGTCTTGCAGACCCCGCCATCCCTCTTCTAACCTAACCTATCCGAGTCGGAGTGCCCCAAGTCCCGAGCTCGCTTCGCTCGCTCTTGGACCAAACTACTAATCCATGCCTCACTTATTCCAAATGCCAACCCTTGGAACACATTCGACTTTTGGCCAACGTGAAGAGCAGTTTTTAGAATGTTTATTTTATTGCAATAGACGTAAGTCGTAATTCCTAGTTCCATGATATATTGTCTAATGTCTATGCTAGTGTCTATGTTCATAACTTGGAGTTTATAGTGTTTTTGGAACCTTCCGACAACATTTTTGACTAGAAATACACAATAATAGTGAATTATGTGATAATATTGCATGTGTGCGGGATAATTAGACCTTTTGATACGATAATGACTTAAGATTTTACTTAAAGTGGCGTTTCTAAAAAAAAAATAACCTTAAATTATTTAATTTTCATTGTCGATTTTCACAAAAAGTACGCATTTCCGCGGAAAAAGAAAAGCAGTTTGCTATAAAAAGTCACTACCCGCTATCGATTCAACACCTCAAAACAATAAAATTCGATACGCACGACATAAATAAACAGCCCTTCATTTTCCTTCTGCATCTACGTTGAGTTGAGTTTTGTCTCCTCCGTATTTACTGGAAGTTTAGTGCTTCATTTTGAGATAGGACTCTAGAATTGCGAAAAAGACGCTTGTTTTATTGTGATAAAGTTTGCGAAGGGACGCTCATTCGTGTTCGATACTAAGTGTGCCTGATATTGCAAGAATGCCGTGCTCCTGCGCTTTTGGGTGCAAACCTACAGCCGGTAAGCTTTCATAGTAAATTAATAATTAATATAGGTACTAAATTCTTAAGAAATACTTTAAATACACACATTTAAAGTATATACCAACTATTTATAAACTTCAAACCACGAACCAGTAGTTTAAGAATTATAACTACATAGTCAAAGTTTCTTAATTTTGTCACTCACTGACTGAGCGATTATCAAAACTCTAAGGCACTTCTAGCAGACATAGAAGCTTCAGATTTAGAACACAATTAGTGTTGTGTATAAATCAAGGAAATACTAAAATATTTTGCAATTTTGGTCCAGTTTTCTAGATACATCAACTGCATAAATAACTTTGTAATCCGATATAAATATATAGGATTACAAAGTTACATTTGCAGTTAATGAATCAGTGTACCTGTATATGTATAATATAATGGAATAATAAGTGTAGATAGGTACCTAGATATAATTATATTCAAAGGTAACTTGTAAAATGGTCAACGGAATGAAAAAGAAGAAGAAGGTACTGGAAAGGAGGTACCGGTACCACCTTTTTACGGTAGAAGAACTGAGTAGCGAGACTTGGTTTTTTTTACAATTATTTTATATTTTTCATGGCATAGCTTCTTTTCTTAGCTATTAACGTACTCAAAGTTTTGTAAACTTAAGTTAAAAAGAAAGAAGAATGAATTAAATAAGAACGAAATACAAATTTAATAAACATTTGACACCAGTAACCTGTGTCTAAAAACAATTTAGTGTAATAGTCCTGATATAGGACTGATCAACCACCTGACGATAGCAGATGTCTCCTCGTCAAATACAATACAATGGATAAACCACACACACTTAAAATTCAGCACACACATTTTTTTTCAGGTGTCGCAATGCACAGATTCCCCAATCAAGAAAAGTTTCCTGAGCGCTTTAAGACTTGGGTTACTCTTTGCGGAGGAAAACTAGAAACATCTGCTGACTATTATAAGTATAAGGAGAAAAGAGTTTGTGACAGGCATTTTGTGGAAAAAGATCACAATCGTAACAAAAGACTCAATGCTTTAGCAGTTCCTTCAATTTATTTGGCAGGTAAGAATTATTATCTGTTTTAATTCTTTTAGCTATATTTATTATGATAATACTGTACTATCTGACTCACCCTGGGTTTTAGTCAGGTAAATAACTACTAAAGAGATGGGTGATCCACATACTACCAATTTTAAATGCATGCTGGCTGATCCTTTTAAGATGCTTTATACTTTTGATTGGAGGTGATTGCCAGTGGGTCTTATGTGGTTGGTGAACTTGTTATTGGGATAGGTTATTTGTTTATCTGTCTTGCTTATATTTACTTAAGTACTTGTTTGTTTTGTTTTTGTTTAGGTTTAATTTAAAAAAAAACAACAGAAATATTATTGCGAGTGATAAAGATTGATTGATACATACAATAGTTATAATCAGTACATTGCAGATGGTTTTTACATTTGAAACACATAGTAAATAACATAACCCCTGTAGCATCACTAATTTTCACTCTGTCCTATTCTATTCATCAGCAACAGTAAATAACATAGCCCCCATATCATCACAGATTGTTACTATGTCCTATTCTATTCATCAGCAATCCATCAATGGCTCACTAAAGAATGCAGGTCTCCTCTCAGAGAAGGATTGTAGAGCATAGTACACAACTCTGGTCCAAAGTAAATTAGCAGACTTCACACACCTTTGCGAACATTTGTGTTTTTCTTCGCCATTGAGCATAGGATATTTAATCACTTTAACACACAACTTAGTAAATTGCGAGGTGCAGGTCAAGGATCAAACCTGTGGCCCTCCGAATAGAAGACTGCAGTCCTAGCGACTATCTATGACTGCTTAAATTCTATTCATGCTTTCTATGTATTCCGATGTGCTGGCATTGATTTATTATGTATGTGCTAGTATTATAATATAACTAGCTGACCCAAACTTTTACAAGTGCTTTTGAATAGTCAATGAATCTACCACTGGTTCGGAATGCCTTTCCTGCCGAGAAGAACCAGCAAGAAACTCGGCGGTTGCTCTTTTCAAAACAAATTTACAATACAGTAAATACTATGCTATATATGCAGTGTTTCCACAATGAGGAAAGTTCCAAAAATACGTACCGACTAACTTCTATCCCAAGATGGGCAGACATAAAGTAGCCCCATTCCCGCCGGTGGCACCCGTTCACGAGCATGACGCATGACCCAGCCATTGCTTCGCTCAACCATATTTGAGGGAACGTAACAACCCGCATCACACGACACCACCACAGAAATGTTTAAAGAGTGCGTGACATACTTATACTATATATATAATAATGTACTATACTTATACTATATATATAATAATGTAATTAATGTAATTATTATAAATTTTCAGGCATACCACAGTGTACAGACAGGGGCAGCTTTTCTCAAACTTCTACATCTCCTCAAACAAACACTGGTATGTTATGTTCTTTGACTTATTGAAAGATATTTTATTTACATTTACACAATTTTACATCTTTAAAATAATCTATAATAGTTCTAAAATAGTCTATATATGATAACTAGTAGGGCGCGTGGGTGCGCGGCCCGCAAGCGGACCGCGGTTTTTCTACATAATGAAAATTCTTCAATAAAAACAAATTTTGAAAAGGAACCGTATCAAAGTCTTGCATAGTTCTCAGCTTCTAGTCTCTTTAATATTCGCCATATAATTTGTATGGAAAAAAAAATTCCGCCATTTTGATTTTTTTCTGTTCATCAAGTAGATATTCGGGTCCTGATTATCTTTTGTCAAGAAACCACTCTTCCATATTTTATCCTCTCCGAGATATTTGATATTTTATAATTATTATTATAAATTTTCAGGCATACCACAGTGTACAGACAGGGGCAGCTTCTCTCAAACTTCTACATCTCTTCAAACAAACACTGGTATGTTATCTTCTTTGACTTATTAAAAGGTGCATATTTTACATCTTTAAAATAATCATAATAGTTCTAAAATAGTCTATATATTATAATCATCATCATCATTAGCAACCCATCAACGGCTCACTACTGAGCGCAGGTCTCCTCTCAGAGAAGGGTTATAGGCCATAGTCCACCACGCTGGCCCACTGCGAATTGGTGGACTTCACACACCTTCAAGAACATTATGAAGAACTCTCAGGTGTGCAGGTTTCCTCACGATGTTCTCCTTCACCGTTGAAGCATGTGATATTAAATTGCTTAAACGCACTTGACTCCGAAAAGTCAGAGGTGCGGGATCGAACCTGCGACCCCCCGAAAAGGAGACCACAGTCCTCACCACTAGGCTATCACTGCTTCTAGGTTATCACTGCTTCTAGGCTATCACTGCTTCTAGGCTATCACTGCTTCTATATTATAATATGTTTTGATAAAATATGTGATGCGGTTTGCCATACAGCATTTTTTCTTGTTTGATGAATTATTGTAACAAATAATTTTTCAACCAACTTCAAAAAAGGAGGAGGTTATCAATTCGTCGGAAAATTGGCAGACTTCACAGTTCACATGCCTTTCAGAACATTATGGAGAACTCTCATGCGTGCAGGTTTCCTCACGAATAATCACGATGTTTTCCTTCACCGTTGAAGCAAGTGATATTAAAATGCTTAAACATACATATAGCTCCGAAAATTCAGAGATGCCCGAGGTGCCCGGTGCCAGAGAGCGTGCCCGGGATCGAACCTGCGATCAATGTTTGTATGTTATAAACATTGATTTTTATTTCTAAAGATTTCACATAGAAGCAAATTGTCGCTACGTATGTGAAAATCGGAGCACTTAAACGTGGTTTCTATTCCATTTTAGGTCAAATTAAAATTCACTGAAATACGGCGTAGTAGGTATCGAATTTGAAATATAAACGAAGCAAATATAAAGCGACCTAAAGTGAAGTCATTCAAAAACTATGATAACTTAGACAGAAATGTAATAAATATGTTTTAATTGTTTTTATTTCTCTACTTACAGAAATTCCATTGTTCCAAGCACTTGAGCCTGAAATGAAAAACCTTGCAAGATCATCACCAAAATCAATAAATACAGGTAAAGGATACTATATACCTACTTACTATGCATTAAAAAAGCATTGAAATTGTTTTCTTTTTGGTTTTATGTTTATTTACAATTTAATTTGCATAGATTATTAACTCTTTAGGTCAATGAAAATGGTCTTTGCATATTATAATCGACCGAGCGAAGCGAAGGTCTTTGAGTTAACTAGGGCGATTTGCACTTGTCCGTCCGTCCGTCCGTCCGTCCGTCCGTCTGTAAGAGCCTTATAACTTTTGAATTACTGAACGTAATTACTTCAAATTTAGATATAATATGTAAACCGATGGCCTCCAGCCGAAAATGGCTTAAAAAGTTATAAAAATCTTTATTTCAGGGGGGCTCTCATAGAAGCGAATGCGAAGTAAAAAAAAAAAAATCGCGTTACATAAAATTGTTACGTATCATTTTAAAGATAATTTTGAACTGAGTACAAAAATATTTTTTTTTTAATTTTTCCCTTAAAATTGACGAAATGGGGGGCTTTCAAAGTGGCGATTTTATACGCTCGCTTGAAGACGCTCTCTAGAAAAATCCGCTATGGATTTTCAAACTGATTTTATGTTTTTAGGTCACTTATATCCTGTACTTGAACAACAAATACTAAAATTATATGAATATTATAAAGAAACGAGATTATTTAATTTTTAATGGGCGTCAGTAATTCATATAGCATCAACATAGCTTCACAATAATGCTAATAGATGGCGCAGTCAGTAACTATTCCCATGGAACTACGAGTTAAATTCAATGTTTGATAAATAATTCAATGTTTTCACTAACGTTCCCTAACCTTTACGGGCTACCTATAAGTTAGGTGATTGATGTTTTCTGTCAACTTATTTATCACGATCCTGTACGGGACACCTAAAAGGATATTGGGACGGATGTTAGGACTTAGGATTGTATTTAGGAGCTACCTACGTTAAGAGACTCCTACTTAGGGGATGATTTAGGTATGTTTGGTGAAAACGGGCATAATAATAATGTCAGTTTTGGTTATCATGTATCGATTGAATGAATAATCATGGGATACCGTTACCGCGAGGTCTCAGTTCGGGGCGAACCACTAGTATTTAAGTCTTAATAAATTGTTTGAAGCATAGTCTAACTTCAGTACTTATATCGACCGAGCGAAGCGAAGGTCTCTGAGTTTACTAGAGCGATTTGCACTTGTCCGTCCGTCCGTCTGTCACAGCCTTATAACTTCTGAATTACTGAACGTAATTACTTCAATTTTAGATATGATATGTAAACCGATGGCCTCCAGCCGAAAATGGCTTAAAAAGTTATAAAAATCTTTATTTCAGGGGGGCTCCCATACGAAATGGGGGGCTTTCAAAGTGGAGATTGTATTCGAGGCTAGATTTCTAAAACCACTTTGTTTTAAAACTTGAAACTTACAAATAATTTGAGTTATATTCTGTACTTGAACAACAAATACTAAGATTAGATAAATATTATAAAGAAACGAAATTATTTGAGTTTTAATGGGCATCAATGTTTTTAACAAAACTTCACTATACTGTTACTAGATGGCGCTGTCTTTAATATTGTAAATATGCATCCCATCCACGAAAGTAGATGACGATTGACGTCATCAGATTCGGCGCGTTTTAATTACAATATAATATAGTTAAAACTACCTTATGGGAATAGGCTATTTGACTACTTTTAGAAAATCATCTTAAATTGTTAATAATGCTATGCTGAAGCTAACAAAACATATATTTCGGCATAATTTTCATTATTTTTCATAAAAATCGAGAAATAAATTCAAAAAAATAAATTGCCGCCGAAACGTTCCATTTGCTCTCATGACGTAACAGTTCACATTTCAAACAATGACAATTTTATAATATGTGTTTAGGCCGCGTGTCGCATACTATTTGGTATTTAATAAAATAGTAACGATGAAAAACAGACGAAATTAGCCTATTACGCCGCACAAACACGTCGAAATGTATTGACAAAATGAGAATTCCATAGGTGGTGTGGACTGTGACGTCATTCGAGATCACGGAACGTTTTCGATCACGTGACCATGGCCAGAATTATAGCAATTTTATTTAATGTTTTCTAATTAAATAAAGCTTTATTTTTTAGTTATGTCGTATGGAATAATGTTTTTAGATAATAATCTTTTAGGATGACACCAGTTGAAACGATATTTTTATTATAGTCAAATACCCTATTATGGGATACCGTGTAAGGCGGGGTCTTGGGGACGTAATGAAACACCGAATGTTGGATTAATACTAACTTTATTCTAATAGATACACTCTTTATATTGTTACACTCTACATCTCCCTTCCTTTCATTAAAAAAAAATTAGTATGTTATATAATTTTTTTTTTTTTTGTTATACAGACTGATTAAATACATTATTAGTTTAATAATAAAACTTACTCACTAGAATTGAACAATTTTGTACGATTCTTATGAACTATATCTAATTTACCGTTTTTATTAATCTGCACATTTGGTGGCATGTCTTTGACCACTTTGTAAGGACCTAAATAAATACTCTCCATTTTGCTACAATTTTCGTTTTTTATTAGAATTAAATCTCCTGGATTGTACACTATAGGATTAATGCATTTATCATAAACTGATTTTCTTAATTCTTTGCTTTTGACTAAATTTTCCCTTGCTTCTTTTTGCGATAATTGTAACCGATATTTTAATTCACATGGATAATTTTCGTGATTATACAATGGTTCTACCTCTTTAGTATTTAGATTACTAGGAAGTGAACAGATTTTCCCAAATACTAATTCGTAAGGAGTAAATCTAGTTTCAGAATGGACTGAAGTGTTATGTGAAAAACACCAAAAGGGAAGCCATTGGCTCCATGTTTCGGGATGGTTGTCTGTTTGTATACGTAAAAATGAGTTTAGGTGTTTGTGAGAATTTTCCAATGCACCAATGCTTTGATGGTGGTAAGCTGTGGAACTTAAATGATTAATTTTTAAAAGTTTACATACCTCTTTAAACACTGAAGACTGGAATTCCGAACCTCTGTCAGTTCCAATTTCCCGTGGTAACCCGTAGAGAAGTATGAAGCTATTAACTAAAGCTTGAGCTACCTCCTCTGACTTTTTAGAAGTTAAAGGATGTGCTACCACATATTTAGTTAGCTCGCATTGCAGCGTGAGTATATATTTGTTACCGTAATTATCTCTATCTAGTGGACCTACCAAATCTAAATAAACCTTCTCAAATGCTGTTGTAGCTGTTGAAGTGATAACCATCGGTTCTTTGATACGTACTGCATGTTTTTCTTTTTGACATTTTTCACACTTTTTAACGAATTCTCTAACATCTTTCTGTAATCCTGGCCAGTAAAAATATTTTTTAATATTATTGAACATCCTTCTCATGCCCGCATGGCCACTTGTGGGCAAAAGATGGAAGTCGTTCAGGATCACTCTTCTATCATCTTTATTTTCTATTCGTTGTACATCATTTAATATATAAAATCGCGTCGCGCACCTATTTTGTAATGATTTAACTTCACTTGACAATTTTTCAATGAATATTTTATTACTTTTATTTTTTATTATATATAATTTGTCGACGTTTATTTGTTTACAGAGACTATCCAACTCCCTCACAAATGCGGCTCGCGTCAATTGTGATTGGAAAGCAGGATTAATAAAAATTGTCAACTTACTTTCAACATAGCAAAACGCGTTTCTTTCCATAGTAATTTTACGTTGTCTTCTAAGACTTTCTAATTCCTCTTTCTCTATAAATCTAAGTTCTACTGCTTCTCTTGGTTTCGTATGACTTCCAATCACCTTTGGTTGATCAGGCCAACTGTGATTTGAAATCATATCGCAAGGAGCTTGCTGTTGCATTCTCCTCGCCTGTGCCCTAGTAGTTACGTTTATATTGCATTCGCTCATATTTTTTAAATCATCCGACGTAAAAGAAATTCGAGACAAGGCATCTGCAGCTGCATTATCTGAACCCTTTACGTATTCTACAGTAAAATCGTATTCTTCCAATATTAACCTAAACTTCATAAGCCTGCTTGATGGATCTCGCATATTGAATAAGTAGATTAATGGACGATGATCCGTAATAATTTTGAATTTACGACCATATAAGTATGGACGAAAATATTTTACCGCCCAAACTATAGCCAAAAGTTCTTTTTGAATCGTAGGATAATTTTGCTCATTTTTATTTAAAGCTCTGCTAGCATAAGCTACTGGACGACCGTCCGAATTCGATAGTATGGCTCCTATCGCGTAACCCGATGCGTCTGTTTGTACGATAAACTCGTTAGCTTCTGAAAAATCTGGGTATTGCAATACTGGAGGTGAAACTATACAACTTTTCAGAGTTTGAAATGATTTTTGGCACTCTTCATCCCAAATAAAAGAGACATTTTTCCTACACAGTTTATGTAAAGGATAAGCTTTTTCCGCAAAATTTGGTATAAATTTCCTATAATAGTTGACAAAGGCTGTGAATCGCTTGACCTCGTCAACAGACTTTGGACAAGGATAATTTTTAACAACTTCTATTTTCCCTGGATCCGGCAAGACACCTTCCTTTGATACTACATGCCCTAAATAATTAATTTCCTTTTTGAAAAATTCGCATTTTGTAGGGTTAAGTTTAAGATTGACTTTGCGTAACCTCTCAAAAACATCTTGTAAATTTTTCGACTTTTCTGCCAGATTCCTTCCGAAAACAATTAAATCATCTTGATAAACTAAGCATTTTTCATATGTAAGACCCGCCATAGCCATTGTCATCATACGAGAAAATGAAGAAGGGCTAGTTTTCAACCCCATAGGCATTCTTGTCAGTTGATAACGTCCCGAAGAAAATGCTGTATATTTTCGGCTGTCTTTCTCAAGTTCAACATTATGAAAGCCTTGGTATAAATCTAAATGACTGAAATAAATACATCCTGACAAAGAATCTAGTATTTCGGCTATGTTTGGGAGAGGGAATTTATCGTCTTGAATACAGTTGTTTAATTTCCTATAATCGATTACTAATCTCCACTTTTTCTCACCAGTAGTGTCAAGCTTTTTTGGAACTAATAACACGGGGCTACTCCATTCACTTGTACTCTCCTCAATAATTCCTTCCTCCAACATTTTTCCTATCTGTCTATCAATTTCTTTCTTCTGAGCGTGAGGTAATCTGTATGGTTTAGAGAATATAGGAGACACATTCGGCTTTAGAGTTATCGAGTGCTTATAAATATTAGTCGTGGCTAAACTATCCCCTGGTAAATAAAATACGTCACTATACTTTGCGCATAGGTTCCCTACAGAAACCTGTTCTTCGTTATTTAGATGGTCTAATTGCAACGATGAAAATAATTTCTTTACACGATCAGCATTCGATTCGCAGTTCGTAAAAGCGCATATTTTATAATCACAAGCTCTATGAATAATCGGTTTGATTTCATTCAGTGTAAAATGATGCTCCGTAGTGTTTAATATTTTTATAGGTATTCTGCCGCATATTGGTTTAACCAGCGAACTTGCTAAGTAAATCCCGTCATTGATATATGACGCGCAGACTACGCACTCATCTGTAAAGTCTGTTTGTATATAGTGAATCGACTCGCATCTCGGTGGTATCTCCAAACGCTTATTGTCTACAGTATAAATTGACAAATTAATTTCATTATTACAAGTAGTCAATGTTATTTTATTTAGATTAAAATTTAATACCGCTTTATATTTTGTCAGAAAATCTTGTCCGATGATGCCATTCGCTCTAATTGGCAAGTAATTAAATATATAAAATTTATTCTTCAGTTGATGCCCATTTACATCTAAGTTTAAATAACAATATCCAAGCGTTGTAATCGTACCTCCGACACCTGTTATGGTGATGTTTTCTTTGCAATATGAAATTTGATTTTCTAGAACATGTTTATACTTTATAGCTGAGATCGATGCTCCCGTATCGAGTAACCAATTATATGAATGATTGTTTAAAGATAAGCTAATTGAACAATTACTATTACATGACAATATTTTAGTCACGAAAAAATTTTTTTTCTGTATTTGTTGGTTCCGGTTTTGCTTCCGGTTCTGATAAAACATTAATATTTTTATTGCTCATCCTTTGATTTCGATTATAATTATTATGATAGTATGACCTACCTCTGTATGGCCGGCCGCGGGACGAAGCCTGCTGCTGGTGTTGGTTGCGAGGCCCATTCCATCCACCGCGCCGCCCGTTATTGTTATAAACTCCTCCCCGCTGCGGCCTACGCTGATGATATGTTTGGTTCGCGTATCCTCGCCGTCCTGTTGTAAAATTCTGCCTGAAACCTCTATTATTATGGTAAATACCAAGAACTTCGCCAAAACTTGCCGACGAAGACATTTCTTCATCTTGTGCCGCCTGAATCGCCTCCTTGAGGGAACTGAAATTTCTAGACGCTATTATAGTGCTCAATCTTCGGTTTCGCAAGCCATCGGCAAATTTTTTTACCGCATGTTGTTCATTTATTGGTTTGAGAAAATTGTAACCTTCGGTATTCCCTTTGGCCTGCGACACCGTGAGATTCACGAACAGATCGGATATTTGTTTGCCGTAGTCTTTTATTGACAAGTCGTTCTGCCTTATTGAGTTAAGTTTGGTCTGGATAGCTGTTGCAGACTTTTGAGGCAATAAAACCCTTTTCATGTCACTCACTAACTCATCCACACCTGGGTAGTCGGGAGACAATTCCAATTTTGCAGATTGGGATAATCTATTTTTTAATACAAAATTAACCAGTTGTCTCCTGCATTCCGGTGCAGTAAGTATGGAATTGTAATATTCGATCCCATCAATTAACTGTTTGATGTTTGCCTCCTCATCAGTCATGAGGGGCAATAAATTTAACGCCACTTTAATATCGAAAGTAGCCATTGTTATATAATCCTTACTTTTACATACTTTTTAACGTATTTATAAATTAACTCAGAATCGCTACTTGATACTTTGCCATTCTTAATATCGCTTGATATTTGAGACACATAATTAGTATATCTTATAAAAATATTATTTGCTTCACCTAATTTTTTATTCAGTAGACTCTCAGTTCTACGACTTGGACCCACTTTAATCAAGTATACTCTTATTTCTTTAATTTCATTACATAATAATTCTAAAGTAGATGCCATAACTTATAATAACAATAACATAGTATACGCAGTTTATCTCTATCGAATACATTTTATTAATTCTACACTTAAGTATCCATACCGTAATTTGATGCGTGATTATTGTCTCTTCAGTTCAATGCACTTAGAATAATAAAGTATTTGTAGTTTATACACGTAATAGTTCTACACAGGTTTAGGTAAATGGAATAATGTTACTGTATGACACTGCACATAATTTCGAACGAATTCACTTTTAAACTTCCGCACTGACCCTAGGTGATTGCGGAATTGCACGCAGGAACGAACGCCGCAGGGTGTGATGGTGATGGTGGAATTGTTGATCAATCCACTGAAGATGGCATTTTTTTGTACAAGCTGTATGCCGCATATAGTACTCCCAACAACATTACAGTCAACATTATGAGTAAAATAATATTCGTGGTGCTAATATGCATCCTAATTTCTTCCACGGATGCCTGGTTTGAACCACCGGCCGATAACCTCTTCTTTTGTACTTCCTGCGCCCATTTTCTTGTTTTTAAACCTTGAAACAGTATTTTAACGGTTTTAACGACGCCGTCCACAGCATAATAATATAACTATTATGACGACTAGTCTTTAAAAAAGTTATCAATTTCCAATAGTATTTTATTACTTGATTCACACATGTTCAAATTAAAAACACAATAAATCTATCTGTAATGCGCGGATGGCCCGGATGCCATATAAGGCAGGGTCGCCATGTAAGGCGGGGTCTTGGGGACGTAATGAAACACCGAATGTTGGATTAATACTAACTTTATTCTAATAGATACACTCTTTATATTGTTACACTCTACAACCGCGAGGTCTCAGTTCGGGGTGAACCACTAGTATTATTTATTTCATTTTCTATAATGGTTTGTGATATTTTTAGGAAATAATTTCATCATTGGAAGCAAAGCATGTTCTATTTTTTTCAAATATCATTAAAAATATACAGCTCATATGCATAATCTAAAATTATTGGAATTTCAGGCAAAACTTCTGGTACTGCAGACACAGTATTGCTTCATATATTGGAAGAACACAATTACTTTGCTGCTAACAGAAAAAGACGACTAGCTTCTAAAAAACGTAGGTGTAATTTTATTTCTCTACTATATATCTTGGTCAATTACTCTTTTTTTATTTTTTTATTCGATGACAATATAGTCCTTGACTGCGATCTCACCTGATGGTAAGTGACGATGCAGTCTAAGATGGTAGCGGGCTAGCTTGTAAGGGGTATGGCAGTGAACATTCAACCCATAACCCTAATCGGTTTCTACACGCCATCGTGCCGGAACGCTAAATCGCTTGGCGGCACGCTTTTGATGGTAGGGTGGTAACTAGCCACGGCCAAAGCCCACCACCAGACCAGACCAGAGACAATTCGGAAATTATAAATTCCCAAATTGACCCCGCCGGGAATCGAACCCGAGACCTCCCAGTTATAAGCTCACAGCGCTCACCACTGCGCCAGGGAGTTCATCATAACTCCTGACTCTCTTTACAGTTTTCAAGTGATTTAATTTAATTATTATTTTTAGGTCCCAAGAAAACACTGGGGTTCAATTGCGCTCAAGTCAGCAATATGCGTACTGAAATAAAGCAGCTACGTAGCGAAATTTGTCGTTTGAAGAGGAATGGAAGTTTCATCTCAAGATTGAAGAATGCACAAAAAGTCTCTGAAAGTGTGGCATTTAAACAAGTTTTGAATAGGATGACAAAGCCATCGCAATTATTTTTAAACATGCAATTACAAAGTGTAAAAAAATCTAAAGGCAGACGTTTTACAACTCCAGAAAAAATATTGTGTTTATCAATATATAAAAAAAGTCCGAAGTGCTATGCATTTCTTCAAAGAACATTCACACTGCCATCAGCAAAAGCTATGAAAAGATTATTAAGCAAAATAAAGTTGTGTCCTGGCATAAACCCAGTCATATTTGAGGAAATTAAAAAGACTGTGGCAGAAAAGTGCACGGCTGACAAACTATGTAGTTTGTCATTTGACGAAATGTCTATAAGTCCACAAATAAATTACAATAACCAAAAAGATATTTTTGAAGGTTTTGCGCATAATAATCACCATCAGTTTGCTGACCGTGCTCTTGTTTTTATGGTTAAAGGGGTCAAACAAAATTTCAAGCAACCGATTGCATATTATTTTACTAGTTGTTTAAAAAAGATAGAATTAAAAAATATAATAAAAACAGTCATCCGCCACGCTCAGGACTCTGGTTTAATAATAATAAACACAGTGTGTGACCAAAGCACTGTAAATGTCAGTGCTATAAACGAACTGATAGATGAAACGAAAGCAACTTATTTGAGAAAAGGAGTTGAGTGGCGGTATGACTGCTTTTCTATTAAAGGTCGTAAAATCATTCCTCTGTTTGATACTCCCCATTTAATAAAAGGCATCAGAAATAATTTGCTTACCAAAGATTTAGTTTATACAACAAAAAATAAAGAAAAAGTTGTTAAGTGGGAGTATTATCAAAAGGTTTATGGAGCTGATAAATCATATGGGGAGCTTAAGTTACTGCATAAAATTACTGAGGAGCATATTGATCCTGAAAAAATTAATAAAATGCGAGTGAAGACTGCAACACAGATTTTTAGCCACAGTGTTGCAGTTGTTACTGACCATCTGACTGCAAGGGGAGATCTGCCAGAGGAATGTCTGCAACTGGTAGATATTACGCTTCTGCTTGACAATTTGTTTGACTCTTTAAATGTAAGTACTTTAAGTATACCAGATGGAAAAATTTTTAAGGGAGCAGTCAAATATAATACGCCCCACCATGAGCTATGGAGAGAAAGTAAAAAAGTTTTGAAAACTGTAAAATTTGTGCAAAAAAGAGTTTCAGGGAATAAAATTCGATTAATTGAAGCAACTGTACCATCAATTACAAATCTCATCAGAACCATAGAGGGTGTGGAAGCAATTTGGCAAGTTTTGTTTAAAAAGTACGGTCTAGACGCAATGTTGACAAGAAATTTCAATCAGGACCCTGTTGAAAATTTTTTTGGGAATATTAGAAGTTATGGAGCAAGGAATAATGCCCCTAACACAATTTGTTTTGAAGGTGCATTTAAAGCGTTGCTTTTAAACAATTATAGTGCTCCTCATTCGAGGAGGGCTGATTGTGAAGAGGATGGCAATGAATGTTTGCAAAATTTAGACTTTTTTTTAAGAGAAAATTGCAACACCTCCTCTAATCCAGAAGAAAAATCTGATATTCCCGAACAAATACATTTTAATGAAGATTTGTGTGTTGAAATGCAACCCCAAGAAGATGCAGGACAGGGAAATTATGTTTGTGGATGGGTCTTAACAAAATGTTTAAAAAAAGTCAGTAAATCTTGTCAACAATGCCGACAAACTTTACTTAACACAGCCAACCAAAAAAATAAATATATAAGAGCAAAAGAATATTGCAATAAAGGTTGGCTGTGTTATCCAAGCGAAGATGCTGAAAAATGCTTTCATAATATTCAAAATATTACAAATTCATTTTTAAAAAAGAATGTGCCCCAAAAAGATTTAAAGAAAAGTATTATCGCACTTTGTGATGTGTTGGTAGAATACCCATTTGATTGTGTAATCCACAAAGAAAAGCTAAAAGCATGTTTTTTAGATTTCACAATTAATATTATTTTGTACAGTTGGTGCAGAAACATTAATCGAATTTTGTCCGGCAAAATCACATATGAAGGTGAAGACGAATTGAAGAAAAACGCTGCTATTTATTACAATAAATATAAACATTATAAAAATAAAAAATAGTTTGAAAATTAAACTTCTCTTATTTTAGCTATAAATTCCTACCCTTCTGTACGTTCAGAGAATACCAGTTTTGTCCTAGTAAGATATATAATTATATTATTTAAGTGGTAAGCCAATAATAAGTATATATTATATTTTATTCAGTTTATTTATTGATATAGAAAAAAAGTTCCTTTACCACAATAATATTAATAGCACACTGGAACATTATTGTAGTTTATTTTTTTGATATCTGAAAGCTATAATTATTCTGCCGTGTAAGCTCTGTTCACAGGAAATCAATATTTTGGCGCCAAACTATGAGTTCTTCGTTGAGGAATATTATGGATATCCTGATTCCTGACTTTCTGTGAATATTACTTGGCTTAACTGTTTGAAAGTTTATATATAATAAACGCAGAAAGTCGGAATAACACAATGTGTAACACGTGTTATCCATTATATTCCTAAACAAAGAACTTATAGTTTGGCGCCAAAATATTGAATTCCTGTGAATAGCATGGTAGAACATTCTATAGATAGCTATACGTAAGTATATATATCAATTAGTGTTGGTACCAAAAACCAGATGGCGCATCAAAATGAATTGGCATAAAATGCCGTGAGAGGGCTCTCTTTCTCCGTATATATTATTATACTTATATATTATTATACTCTTTGGGAACTCATATTATGTATTTTGAAACAGAATCTGATTTTGTTACAATAATTGTAAATGAAATCATCTGAATAATGTATCTAGTACTAAACAAATTATTGAATATTTTCTGATAATCTACATTTGTATGGATGTTTACAATGAATATAATACATAATAAGTATTTAGCTACTTACTGTATTTTACATTTTTTTAAATATAATTAATCTTTTACAATAAGTGTTTAATTTTAATACATCACTATTATTAGTTAACAGTGCAGCGGCCGAAAAGTCTTAAAACCAACTTCCAAAATATAACAAGTTCAAGTGAGAATCAGAACAATCATAAAGTTGAAGCCTCAATAGCCCAAAGGTGCGGACTGAATTGAATTGAATTGAATTGTAGTACGTTTTGTGGAAATGTCATATTCTATTCTAACAAAGATACACGGGTTAAATCAGCTTGGCATCCAGCTGCCCACAGGATAGTATAACTAGTGGTTCGCCCCGAACTGAGACCTCGCGGTAACGGTATCCCATGATTATTCAATCGATACATGACGACCAAAACTGACATTATTATTATTATGCCCGTTTTCACCAAACATACCTAAATCATCCCCTATGTAGGAGTCTCTTTACGTAGGTAGCTCCAAAACACAATCCTAAATCCTAACATCCGTCCCAATGTCCTTTTAGGTGTCCCGTACAGGATCGTGATAAAGAAGTTGACAGTAATCATCACCTAACTTATCATAGGTAGCCCGTAAAGGTAAGGGAACGTCAGTGAAAACATTGAATTATTATGTAGGTATACTAACGAGTGAAAACGGGTTAGGGGCATCTGTACAAATCGTCATCTATTGACGCGAATAGAAAATATACAAAATGCAGCAATTAATTTGGCCCAAATTAATTGCTTAATAAATTGGGCCCAACTTAGCTTAACGTAACTTAACTTGGTAACAGCAGTCGGACGACACGAAATCGTGCCGAACCCATCAAGTTTTTATTTAAATCCTTTATAATCACATAATTTAATGAACCCGAAATCTCAAATTATTGAAGTTTGATATTTAACTAAAGAATAATTTTAATTGAATAATATGATATTATGTACCTAAATAATAGTAGTCGACGCAAAACTGTTTTTGGGATAGATCGTAGTCGTAACTCCTAGTAGTCCTAGTTCCATGGATGTGTATAGTTATATACACATATATATAGTATAGTTATGTGTGTATGGAGTACGCCATCTATTAGCATTATTTGAAGCTATGTGAAATTTACTGATGCTCATTAAAAATTAAATAATCTCGTTTCTTTATAATATTCATATAATTTTAGTATTTGTTGTTCAAGTACAGGATACAAGTGAAGTAAGAAAATAAGTAGAACTTGAAAATATATAGAAAATTTTCCCAGAGAGCGTCTTCAAGCGAGCGTATTAAATCGCCACTTTGGAAGCCCCCCATTTCGTCAATTTTAGGAAAAAAATTAAAAAAAAAATATTTTTGTACTCTGTTCCAAATTGTCTTTAAAATGATACACAGAAAACCTATGAATCGCAAATAAAAAAAATTTCTTCGCATTCGCTTCTATGAGAGCCCCCCTGAAATAAAGATTTTTATAACTTTTTAAGCCATTTTCGGCTGGAGGCCATCGGTTTACATATTATATCTAAATTTGAAGTAATTACGTTCAGTAATTCAAAAGTTATAAGGCTCTGACAGACGGACGGACGGACGGACGGACAAGTGCAAATCGCTCTAGTAAACTCAGAGACCTCGCTTCGCTCGGTCAAAAACTTATTACAATGTAACATGTGGTAACAGCTAATCTTATTAATATTGTATTGTAAAATGATTATTTTGAAAAGAGCAACTGCTGAGTTTCTTGCCGGCTCTTCTCAGCAGAATCCGCTTTCCGAACCGGTGGTAGAATTTTGACGTGTCATAAGAGCCACAGGTTGGCCTACATGAAATAAATAATTTTGAGTTAGAGTTTGAAAACTGAAAGGGCGCAGGTTCGAATCCCACCCGTTGCAATATTTTCGTACCCACTCCTAGCACAAGCTTTCCGCTTATTTGGAGGGGAGAGGAGAATATTAGTCAAGTTCAACTTGGTTGATATTCTTACAAAAAAAAAGATTAATCATGCTGGTATGAAAGTCTGATGAACTAAAAGCAAGATATATGCCCACTTTTATTCTCTAGTTTTTTTTCTATAATAATTATTAAACGTCATTTTAAGATTTGTTTAGCTGGTATAGCGGACAATATTTTTACTTCATACCATAGATGAACCGTAGGTTTGGTAGTCGCTTCGAACCTATTGCCTATACTAAGCTACCGATGCTAAATATATTATGCTTAGTTCATACCAAAAATAGTAGATACCTATCTACTAAAATAAATCCTACATAATTTAAATAAAACAACGGAACCAGTCTTGTAAATGACATGTAATTTTAAATACTGTAGGTAAACAAGAGATCCGATATTTTAACTCCTTTAGGATTAATAAAACTTCAATGACACAATATTGTTCTATAGGAGCGTCTGTGAGCGCAGATACATGTATTTTCCGACGATTATTTATTGCATTCAAATAATACGGTTTTATAATATTAAGGCTACATTACAGGAAACCCAGATAAGATTGGTTCTTTCGCCGCGACTTTTGTCTTGCGTTAGGATGTAGCCTTAGCATAAGAATTATGTTATACATACTTTACTACATTATTAACTGAATTAATGCTATTGTCATATTATAGTATTGCAAATATAAAGACTAGCTATATAGTTATATCAGCTAATAAATCATAAAAATCGTAAATCTATAGTCACAAAGAAAAGCTTTTAATAGCAAAAGGAACATAATTACTGCATATATGGCTACACTGATAAACATCTATAATAAAACTAGCTAAAACAAGAAATATTTTGTTCTATGTATTACAATAAGAATGCAACTAATTTTAAACGTTAAAAGTACCAGTTCAACAAACATGCACAGTAAAATATAGCTTTTATGAAATATAAATGCAACCAACGTCACTGCATAATGCGAAAGAAAATTAAATACTTAAATTATTCAATTGTTCTAATTTGATAAATAGTCAAATCTTCAATTTCATTGGCGACAGACTACATTTTGATTTTCTAAACATTAATCCATTGGCTAAGCGTAAGATTACATTAGGTTAATTTTGTCTAAAACTGTGGTTTTTAACGAGATTTAGGTTGCTAGACAACCTAGCAACCAAAATCTCGAACGATGTTGGATTGTGGTTGTCTAAATTGTGTTATAATTTTGCATTTTGATATTATAAATGCGAAAGTGTGTTTGTTTGTTGGTTTGTCCTTCAATCAAGTCGCAACAGAGCAACAGACTGATGCGATTTTTTGTATGGGTATAGTACTAATGGGTGTAGTAGTGGGTCATCAGACCAGGAGAGCTACTATTTATCTCGGATAATTAATCAAAGAGATCCCGCGGGATTTTAAAAAACTAAATCCATGCGGACGAAGTCGCGGGCATCAGCTAGTAGGTATGTAGAATATTCGACTTTAATTTTTAAATTGTGGATTGCGATTAAGTGCTGATCACATTACAACATAATTATTTCAGCCATGTTGCATTTTATGTGCTGTCATAGCTTTGACGATGCCGTGAAGTATCTGCTTATCCCTACCTATTATTTATTTGTATTGTAGATTCGGAATTCCTAATACTTATGATCAATACGATATCAATTGTTTCGCCAAGGAAATTAAAGATATTTTGAAATATTTTCATTGTTCCGTTAAATAACATTTGAATAACATTTTTGTGGTCCGAGGTACAAACTCTTTTCCAAATTAATATTAGTTGCTACAAATGACATAACAATAGTGATGAGGAATTCGGGAATTAGACTGAAGCCCTCTCAAAACCAACAAATATCATCATTGATGATGTTTTTATTTTAGAAGTACCTACTTTATTTCAAACTTTATCGAAAGTCATCACCAAGTGCACATTTGGTATTACATAATAGAAAATCAACACCAGCTCCCGTCAACTAGGGCCTGTTTGCCAAAGGCTCCTTAGAGCTCCTGGCAAAATGATTATCTATTAGGTATACAATTGTTATGTCATTGTTTAATTCAATCAGCAGTTATAATATAATTCGTTGGTTTAATTTTAAATAGATAACATATTTTATATGCCTAGCTACTTCCACAAAAGTTGTACGCTATAATAAAGTACCGATATAAATTATAATGAATTAATTATAATGAAAAAATGTTAAAAAATATATTTCGTATTTCATCATAATTAAAAAGCCCGAGCCAAAATTAAATTGAATATTATATACAATGATGATGATGAAGTTAAATTACACAGTCGGTAAATATATCAGATTTAATATTTAACCATTCAGCTGACCACCAAAAATCGGGTTACAAAAAATTTATGTTAAATGCATAAATTTTTAGACTATTTACAAAAATGAATTACCAAATTCGATTACCAATATCAATAATATAATATGTACCATTTCGTATTTGTTTTATGTGATCATGACACAAACATAAAAATGTCAGTTTGACCTTCCTATGGATAACTTAAAAGCATTAAAGCGTTAAGTATAGACAGTAATTTAATTTAATTTTGGCTCAAAATAAAAAAGGATTTTAAATTGCACATTAAAAAAACACATCTGTATTATTTGCTTCTTTGTAAACTATCTCTATAATCTATATAACAAACATTCAATAATACTATAATAGTAAAGTTAGAAGACTCTCCCATACATGTGCAAAATTCCGATCGAAATATCTACCCATAGCAATGTAAAAGTAATATTTTTTGACTAAAAAGGTGACTGTAATTTCTATTGATATTAAAATAGACGAGAACCTAAATTACGCAAAAAAGTTGACTGTTAAGCCACTAATAATAAATATACTTAATGCGAATAATATAATGCGATCAAGATAAGAAAGGCATCTAACGTTAAATCGCCATTTTCTATTTCTTTCCTCACTTGTGACTTACAGTTTACACTGAGGAAGTCAAAAATTGAAAATGGTGGCTTTGCATTCCTATTTCTTATTTTTCCTATCTTGGTCGCACTACGAGTGTGTCCACTTATGGGTTACAGTTTTTGCAATTCACGAAGACGAGTGAGCTTTACTTGTGGTTACTTCGTGTACATGCACATTGCATAAGTGTGCGTGCCTGTCAAAGCCTAGGTGGGAGCGGGCAGGCGCGAGCATTGCGCTCGCTTCACTTATACAGATACGACACACACACAACCATAAGTCAGTCGTTTTCGTGAATTGCAAGAACTATAGCGAAAATTGTAACCGGGATACCGCACATGTTAGGCAAATCTTCAGCCACAGGGCCAATGTCTTTCAGATGTAACGCCATCTACCACAATACACTACAGCTAGGTACGCGAGAATCTCTTAAAACAATCTAAAAAAATTGCTATTTTTGTAAGATTTTATGAAAATTTTGTATATTGATTCTAGAAAACATTTAAATATGATGACCCAGAACAATAAAATACGACGTTTCGTCGATTTTAACAGTAAAGTATAACTTGTAATCCCACTAACGCCATCTATGACCATTTTAGCGTAATTTGATTTATACATTTTATCAATTTCTCTGGTAGCGTATAGTTACACTATTTTGTTACCGCGTCGGTTTTCGCGCCTTTGGTGGTATCATCAAGCGATGGCCCTGGGGCACGAATAGTGGAGATAAATAAGGTGTTACAATTAGTGAGAAAGGGAACGAAGCGTCGTCTGGCAGTGTCGGGACGGGTGAGGGCAACATCGAATAGAATGACGTATCTCATAACAACTATAATGTATGAAGAGATCAATTCTTTTATACAATATAAGCGAAAAACTCTTATAATACGCGAATAAGGTTACGGATAAATGCTGAAGAAATAATTAAAAAAAAAATACGTGTGGCACTCGGGGACTGCCGCGGTAAAGCTATTGCATAGCATTTTCAGTCGCACGCACACAAACACCGTGCCGAAGTCTGCCGAACTGAAACGACGGTGTTAGGTTTATTTTCGTTACGGAATTTCTTGATTCGGTCTCCGCGCTCAAAGCCCGCGATAAAAGTTATGCAATAGCTTAAAATTCATAATATTTTGTCATAAGTATATTTAATTTAAAGGAGCCACTGCATACGGCGGAGCAAGACCGAGGCCTGTGTAGAAGTTCATGCAAGAGCCGTTTACAGTTGTGGACATCTAGTTGATAAAGAAGATTACCAATGGTTTGGCCGAAAAAATGTAATCTCCTTTCTGTTAATAAGACTTAACTCCTTAATAATATTTTAGACATATTCGCATGCTTCAGCAGTTATCCCTAACACCGCAACCGATGGTCACGTTTCAAAAAGGGTAAACAATTTTATTCAAAATCTTTTCATAATAAAATGAGCAATAGTGTTATTTTAATGCTTATTCGTAAGTATTAAATTTTGTTCTTTTTTTGTTTGACTCCTTATAAAATTGGCAACAATTAAAAATATAGCAATGTACAAAATTACATTTAGTCATTATAGCGTAAGAGCCACTAAGAGCCCACAAAAGAAACTAGAAAGGGAATTTTCAACACACTGGACAGCCATGCAAGTCATACATGATTCATTTTACTTCACTAAGGGCCGATTTCACCAACCTAAAATATGTCTTATCCAAGCGTTAATTTGATATTTTGGCAGATTTTCACAGTCAAACTGTCAGAACGTCTAATTTATTCCTAGGTTAAATGTTACTCGACGTTGGTGAAATTGGCACTAAAAGCCATAAAGAAGAGGAATCTGCCTAGATCGTAAGATAGCGATGCTGTCATAATATGGGGGCGGCTAAGTGACACTGACTTCACGTGTCAAAAACGGTGATATGACGTAATTTGATGCATATTATACAGCTTTCACAATGCGACGGCATCGCTATACTAGAAACAAGAGCTATATGATAGCTCCATCTGAGAGATCTTCGACTTCGAGGAAACTTTTAAGAACAGATTGAGCTTTTATAATTTTTTGACAATTTTATTTGTTGGGCTCTTAGACTATAATAATAAGTAGAAGTGGCGCGCGTTTGGCCTCCGTTTCAAAAACATTAAAGAATACACAACCGTCATGTCTTCAACAATCACGCACCACAGGAAAATATATCTTTAGTCTTACTACACAGGTGCGATTTCACCTTGGGTTTCTTACTTACACAATCGGGCATGCACTCTTTGACAGTGGGAAATATGCAAAATTGGGTGTCAAATGTACAACTCAAGCCCAAACTATGTGTGGAATATTATGTAAAATTTCATCATGGCTGGGTCATGCGTCATGCTCGTGAACGGGTGCCACCGGCGGGAATAGGGCTACTTTATGTCTGCCCATCTTAAGATAGAAGTTAGTCGGTATGCATTTCGGAACTTCCCTCATTGTGGAAACACTGCATATATAGCATAGTATTTACTGTATTGTAAATTTGTTTTGAAAAGAGCAACCGCCGAGTTTCTTGCTGGTTCTTCTCGGCAGGAAGGGCATTCCGACACAGTGGTACATTACATACATCAACATCAACTATTCAAAAGCACTTGTAAAAGTTTATTTGAATAAAAAATATTTCTATTCTATTCTATTTAAAATGCATACGATTGGTTGGATAGGACGAAACTTGACGTCGAAAAACAATTTGGTAAACAATACCTTTTGTCAGCCAATCAAAATAGTTAAAAATTTAGAAACACATGCAATATACATAATATACCCTATTGCCTGTGTACACTACATATTATACGCAAACATCATGTGCACTATAAAAGGCTGTAATAAGTTTAAAACGCACAGATATGTAGTGTAATATAAGTTGAGAGCGCACATGTAGTTTGGACCTTTGTATTTGCAGTCAATTTAAACAAGTTGACCCACAGACATACTACCTGGAGAGCTAGTGGGAAGTTTTAATGAGGTAATTATTAAAAACAGAATTTTTTGTATGGAAATCTAAAAAATTAAATAAAACTGAAGTTTCTCTGTGATAACGATACAACCGCCTCGCTTTCTGAATTTTTCTTATCACGAAGAGTCGTGTACTTTTTTTGGGCTATTTGGCGCCAAAGTTCTTTCGAAATCAGCCAAGCTGTTGTGTTATTTATCGACCGAGCGAAGCGAAGGTCTCTGAGTTTACTAGAGCGATTTGCACTTGTCCGTCCGTCCGTCTGTCACAGTCTTATAACTTCTGAATTACTGAACGTAATTACTTCAATTTTAGATATGATATGTAAACCGATGGCCTCCAGCCGAAAATGGCTTAAAAAGTTATAAAAATCTTTATTTCAGGGGGGCTCCCATACGAAATGGGGGGCTTTCAAAGTGGAGATTGTATTCGAGGCTAGATTTCTAAAACCACTTTGTTTTAAAACTTGAAACTTACACATAATTTGAGTTATATTCTGTACTTGAACAACAAATACTAAGATTAGATAAATATTATAAAGAAACGAAATTATTTGAGTTTTAATGGGCATCAATGTTTTTAACAAAACTTCACTATACTGTTACTAGATGGCGCTGCCTTTAATATTGTAAATATGCATCCCATCCACGAAAGCAGATGACGATTGACGTCATCAGATTCGGCGCGTTTTAATTACAATATAATATAGTTAAAACTACCTTATGGGAATTATGGGATACCGCGAGGTCTCAGTTCGGGGCGAACCACTAGTCTAACTTTGTTAAGTAACAGGATATCAAAAGATTATTTATTGAAATTTTCATCTAGCTGTCAATTTGCCCAGGATAATCTTCGCTTTTTTTGCATGCAGCTACAAATATGTAAGGAGTCTATTTTACTTTAATTCTGAGAAAACATAAGGACACCTACATATTTTTAAAACGTTTAACTTAAATAAATTATAATTAAAATTTTAAGATTTTAACTAGTCCAATAAATTTCCAGTGTTTTTGACTTCCATATTCTGGGTAGGTCCATAAAATTACTAAATTCAGTATTTATAAAGTACCTTTTCAAAATTTCCCACTAACACTAGATCTTATTGACTTTAACTTTCATAGATTCTGAATACTCAATAAATACCATGCAATGTATGATATAATCTTGAATATTAATCATTTACGCACATAAAAATAAGTATTGTTCATACTACATCATGCAGACCAAAACTATCTTTTTTTTTATGGAAATTCACTAATTTTGTATCACTATTGTTTACAACTGGCCATACCGAAACTAAAACAAATCTAAATAATTATACCATATAATCTGTTTGAAATTTGAATTAAGTTGAAGATATAAGAAAAATCATTACAATAGAATGTCAATATACTTAATTAACATAACATATTAAAATGAAATATCCACTAGCCACTGCACTAGCACTGTGTAAACACTTGCAGCAACTCAAGTTCTGCAAGTTTTACCTAGTCTGAAATAGACTTGTGCAAGAAATTGCGGAAATTACTTGCTAGCGGACAATTCACTTTAAATTGAACATCCACAAGTAATTGGCCTTCCTAATCACTTGCAATTCAGCGACCTAAATAATTGGAAGTTGAAAGAAATAAAATCTTAATTTGTTCATAATTCAATCATAAGATCTTCCACCCTTTTCAATCTTAAATAAGTTTACATTTAATTTCCGCATGACCAAATTCACACTATATTTTCCATCTATAATTTTATTCGTATGAACTTGACTAGCCATAGTATAATATGCACATTGTGTGTAAGTCTTCAAGTAAATAAACTGGTCGTTAGAACTGGCATCAATCTCTCTAAGTATGTAACGCTTTCTTTAACATTTCTGTGGTGGTGTCGTGTGACGCGGGTTGTTACGTTCCCTCAAATATGGTTGAGCGAAGCAATGGCTGGGTTATGCGTCATGCTCGTGAACGGGTGCCACCGGCGGAAATGGGGATACTTTCTGTCTGCCTGTCTTAACATGTGTTGAATAATAATTAGATATAATAATATGTATTATATTGTAAACTTGTTTTGAAAAGAGCAACTGCAGAGTTTCTTGCTGGTTCTTCTCGGCAGGAACGGTATTCCGAACCAGAGGTAGACTCATCGACGATTCAAAAGCACTTGTAAAAAAGTTTATTTGATAAAACATTTCTATTCTATTCTATTCTGTCTTGGTATGAAGTTGGACCATACAGGTTGACATATTTATACAAACTATTCAGTTCATTGGCTTGAAAACTCACACTCAAGTCTCTATTCATTCTACATTCATTTACTTCTATACATGTATAATATATTTTATTCTCATGAACAACATTATAAGCAAAAATACATACCTGCCATACAAAAGTGTGTAAAAAGCTATGAGATTATGAGCTATACGAACTGAGAGCACTTGTATTATTATCACATATTTTGTTATCAGTCGAATGCAGAACTAACTTCTGCATTGGGTCTACAATTATTTTAGAATTGTCCTCATCACTCAGGGCTTGTTCCTTTAATCTTCCTGCTGCATTATCCACTGACTCTGTGACAGCTGTCTTATTGTCGAACACTGGGAAAAAGTCGAAATGCGATTTTCCATTCGTAACTGGTTTATTCGATTTTGATTTCTGTTTCTTCATGTCGCTTTCATTTTGTTTAATATTCATGTTTTTTCTCGAAAACTCTTCCTCTTCATTTGATAAATTTGTTTTGGAAAATTCATCGAAATTTTGTGTTTTTCCTGGTTGCCAATCTCTTCTGTACGAACTGGATGGTTTAACGTCGTTCGTTGCGAATTTCTGCTGTATGTCGTGGATTTGATTGTGATTTTCTCTCGTTGATACTATCTGGCCGTAAACAGGGGTGCAGTAAGTAGTATCCTGATCTGTATTGCCACATCGGTTATCTCTATTTGAATTATTCTGATTAAGTTGGCAGTTGTTCATTCCAGAGTCAAACTCTGACTTTTGCCCAGCATTCTTGAGTATTTGTTTGGATGATTTGATTGGGAATTTTCTTTTTTCACAGTTTGGTATCCTGTTTGGGGAAGTGTTGTCGTATTGCTTGTTTCTTACATTTGTTTGGTCTTCCTCATTTGCATCCTCACAACCTATGCCATCTATGTCGTACACCTGTAATTCAGATTTGATATACTAGTTAATACAAAGAAATTGTGTGTAACTGAATTAGTTTAAGATTGAAATTAGACGGTGCCGATTTTTGCGAACATGTTTTGCGACAATGCACCTTAAGGCCCTTTGCCCTAAGGGAAAATTTAGACGGTTCATTTTCGATGACTCTCGATGAAGCTTCGAAAATGAAAGCAAAAATCTCGATTGCTAAATTCGCCCTTCATTTTCGCAAAAAATTTCGCAACAATGAACGATGAACGAAGCACCGTCAAAATTGCGCCTGACTGCATAAAATTTAGTTTTAAAAAATTTTGCAGCAACCCTATGTAGATGCTAGCCATTCTAGTGGAGACGTTAACAATAACATCAATACATTTAGTTAAAAGAAGTCAACAAGGACAATGAGGACCGAGGTATCAGTCATAAAAGAGTTTCTTAAATACGAGCAGCAAGAAATCATATTATGCAATTATCCTATGCGATAACTCTTCATAACAAATATTATAAATTAGACAGAATTCCTTTCAGTTAAGTGATGCTCAAATGTGAGTGTCGAAAGAGTTGCTCGCATGCAAGAAACTCTCCTTATATAACTGAGCCATAAGAGAGATTAATAAGTCAGAGTATTGCTACTATGATATGCTAATTAGTTGGCGAAACTTACCAGGATTAAATCACTCTAAAGCGCTAGTAAGATCTTTCAATAAGAAGGCTGCCTCTGAGGCACTAGGGCTTAGTAGGAAAAACCTATGCATTCTAGTGCGAGCTTTGATGGGACATTGTGGACTAAATAGACACATGTATAACCTCAAGCTCCAGGGCTCAGATATATGCAGGATCTGCCAGGAATCTGTGGAAACGCCGCTGCATATTATCTGTTACTGCCCCACTTTAATGCGTAAACGAAGCATCCATCTAGGGAAACACATCGTGCACCCTGAGGAGGCTACACTCATCGCAGCCAAGAAAGTGCTGCTGTTCCTGGCGGCAACGAGTATCGTAGAGGAGCTTTAAAAAGTGGCGAGCACAATGGACCGGCGACGGTCGACGTGCTACAGGGCCTCAGGACCTGCATAGCCGCAAAAAGAAGAAGAAGAAGTCAGAGTATTACCTTATACATTACATCTTGATTGAGCCCTTTCTCCCTTTCTCTCTTGGTCTGCACGGCAAGCCAGACGTCCTTCAGCTCACCTGCTAAGTCCCTATCCTTGAGTATGACAGGACTCCGTGTTAGCACCAGGCCAGGGTTCATAGCCTCCACAAAGTCGCACAGGAGGCTGACCAGGGCTTCACGATCCTGAAATATTTGGTCACTTTTTTTTTTTTTTTGGTTAGGCTTGCGCTTGACTATCAATGCTGGATCAATGCTGGACAGCACTGATGAGGTCTAGGTTGGAGTGTGCTTGCCTAGAAAATATTCACTCTTGCCTTGAAGGTACTGAGGTTATACCTGGCCAGAAACACAGATGTTGGAAGCGCGTTCCACACCTTAGCGGTTTGATTCAGAAACTTTCACTTCACAGAACTCAGATTCAAATGTTTTTTTTTGTTTGGAAGAAGTGCTTAATAATTGTACACTATGTATTCAATTATTAACATACCAATATTATAAGTGTGAAAGTGTGTTTGTTTGTCCTTCAAAGAGCTACGGATCAACATGATTTTTTGAATGGGTATAATTGAGGACCTAGAGTGACATAGGCTACTTTTTATCCTGGAAAATAAGAGGTCCTGAAGGTTTTTAAAATCTAAATAAGGTAAAAGTTCTGGGCATCAACTAGTTATTAATACATTTTAATAGTAACCTCAGAACCAATCTTGACGAAAATTGGTACATAAATAACTTATATTGCAGAGACTTCTTTCTTTCAATAGTGTCAACACATGAACTGCTAGATCTGTTAGCATGACCCTCAATAATTGTTATTAAATTAGGTAACTGTATAAATAGATATGACGATTGATGATAGACTAACACTTGGATTTAAAGCATTCTTCCCATTAGCCTTTAGTATATCAGGGTTGACCATCACTGCAAACACCAACAATGGTGGTCGGTTGCTGTTGGGACCACAGCCTTGATGTACCTGAAACAAGACGCTGGTAAAGATTTTTGGAACAAAGGTAAGTAAGTAACACTTATCAGATAGTACAGACTTGGCGGGTGGGAGCCAGGTGGGAAAAAAAATGTAAGAATTTTCTGTCACAAACTTTGTGTGTTGCCTTCATTTATTGCACATGTTGTCATATCTTTGGTGCTAAATAGTGCTAGCAGCTAAATGAAGGAGTGAAACTATTGGTTTACTATTGGTATTCTATTCTATTCACAGTTCGACTGCATTTTTTTTATATATGTTACGTGTGAAGAGATTTCAGTAATTACTACGTGAATTTTTGGCTAGCTTTCGTTGCAATAGAATAGAAATAGCGTTTTATTACAAAGGCCGGTGTGCAATATATATCGCCGGGTACTGTACATTGTTTGTTATTGTTCGTGCAGTTCGCATTCGTAGCAATTGCAACAGTGAAAATGTTTAATTAGGCTTACCTGCATGCCACCATACAAGGGTATAGGGTCGGAATACTGCTTTGGGTTCGCTATTTTCTGCCACCCCAGCACATTTATGTACAGCTTCTCCGTTGTATCCTTTATGGTGTCCTGTATGCACATATGAGGTTGCGGCGGATTTTTGAACTGGCGAAACGCCCGTGATGCGCGAACGTATTGTATCGGCACAGTCCGTTCCGGAGAATTTTGGATATCCATATCAGCGTTGTCACTTATAACGCACAAGCTTAGCTAGTCTAAACAATCGCTAAACACCATTAACCATTATTTTAATGCCAATCTTCTTTAATAAGGGTAGGTATAGCCCGTCCCGAACAAGTTTATTGAACCCTAGTTGCGGCTTCCGAAACACGGTACTGTATTAATTAACAGAAACGTCTACACTCAATAAATTTACTGGGATCTTTTTATTGGGTTTTATATATTTCTATTAAAAAATAATAAATCTTTAGCTAGAAATTAAATAAAAAACTCTGTAAAATACGTACTAAAACAGTGACCTGTGACAGAGACGTCAAAAAAGGCGAGCTGAATACAGAGTAATGTCGAAACTCAAACACAAACTTACACAGACAAACAGCTGAATAAAATCCTTGGGCTTGAATTGAAGTTTCATAAAAGCTAACTACTCTGTGCAAGTAACTCTCTTGTCTATGCTCTCTTGAGTCTTGACCATGAAGTTAATATACAAACAGGAGTGATAACTCGGAAAATTTGTACCTATAAAAAAAAAATCAAGTCAAACCGTTGCTCTGTTGCGGCGTGGATTAGGATTAAGGATTAGTAAGATAAGTAGTCTATTTGGGTTAAAACTATCTCGCAATCTAACATCGTTCGAGATTTAGGTTGCCTAGCAACCTAAATCTCGAACTGTATATATGACTGTGTTTTTATTAATGACACGAGATTTTTATATATACAGATGTAGGTACCTTGCAATTATCTCTTTATTAATAAAACAATAAAATATTTAATGCTACAATGTTAATAGTGTACCTAAATTATATTATATAGATAAAGAATACATAGATATTAAATATTCGACCGAGCGAAGCGAAGGTCTCTGAGTTTACTACAGCGATTTGAACTTGTCCGTCCGTCCGTCTGTCACAGCCTTATAACTTCTGAATTACTGAACGTAATTACTTCAATTTTAGATATGATATGTAAACCGATGGCCTCCAGCCGAAAATGGCATAAAAAGTTATAAAAATATTTATTTCAGGGGGGCTCCCATACGAAATGGGGGGCTTTCAAAGTGGAGATTGTATTCGAGGCTAGATTTCTAAAACCACTTTGTTTTAAAACTTGAAACTTACACATAATTTGAGTTATATTCTGTACTTGAACAACAAATACTAAGATTAGATAAATATTATAAAGAAACGAAATTATTTGAGTTTTAATGGGCATCAATGTTTTTAACAAAACTTCACTTTACTGTTACTAGATGGCGCTGTCTTTAATATTGTAAATATGCATTCCATCCACGAAAGCAGATGACGATTGACGTCATCAGATTCGGCGCGTTTTAATTACAATATAATATAGTTAAAACTACCTTATGGGAATTATGGGATACTGCGAGGTCTCAGTTCGGGGCGAACCACTAGTTATTATGTTTATTGTGAAGTAGATTGTTAGTAGTTACTACATATTATACTTAGAATTTAGTGCTCAATCATAAAAATAAATGTCCTTCTAAAATTCTCTGTTACTCTCTCAAAAGAGTGTAATAACTATAGGCTCCTTTCAAAATCTGAAACAACAATATCATTATTTTATATTTTATAAAGCGAAATGAAGAGTCACGTGGAAAAGCCGCGAACAAAATCTATTAATTCATTAAGAAGAATTTCACATTATGAAAATAGCGCGCTAGAGACAACCAAAACATTTCACCCACCGTGATGAAAGTTGAAAGAGTCAGTAGCGTAAAAGGACCAGCGGTATAAGTATGGATCAAGCTCAGCTGGCCTGCGAGAAGCATCACATTTCTACGCTGGTTCACACTGACAGAAGCTGCCCACCATTCACTCTCGTAGGGACCCATTGCCACCTCATTGTTCTGAAATTATTTAGATCTCACTTACTTAGCTGGACAATAAGTTTATTTTAAAAACATTCGCGTCGTATCAAAAGGTCCAACCGATAGGCGTCCACTGTTAAACAAAAGTTTCTTGCATGGACTTCCACAGTCTCGATCTTGCGCCGTCTGTATCCAGCGGCTCCCTGCGACTTGTCTGATGTTGTCTGATCTCGTGAACGCGTGCCACCGACGGGAATGGGGCTACTTTCTAACTGCCCGTCTTAACTTGAATTGAATTGTAATACCTACGCTTTTTTGGAACTTACCCTCATTGTAGAAATGTTGTGCCTAGAAGATAGTATAAAAAACTTATTACAATGTAATGGCTACGTAATAATATTGTTAAATGATTATTTTGAAAAGAGCAACTGCTGAGTTTCTTGCCGGCTCTTCTCAGCAAAATCCGCTTTCCGAACCGGTGGTAGAGTCATGACGTGTCATTAGAACCACAGGCTGGACCACGTGACATAAATTTTGAATTTGAATTTGTCGGTCCACCTAGTAGGCTCCAGGCGGAAATTTGGGGGTAATGGCTAGTGTACCATACATACACGTCAATCCAGAAATTTTAGGACTCTTACTTTTTTAAGAACATCATTGCTGTGCCAGCAGAACATGAATAACTGAGCTACTCCGAATAATAAATATTCTGCCATGAGAAGTTTTTGCGAAGTACTCGTAGATGACTGCAAAAATAGAATTCACTAGTTATTTTATTGCTATTTTGCAATTTTGCTATAATTACTATAATTATAATATTGTAATTTTATTATTGAAATACTTATTTATTTAATTAAATTGAGATAATAATTATTTACCGTCATCTGAAATGCCGTTGTACAAAGCATCAATGTACACATCACCACATATAGAAACATTACCGGCGATAACAGAGAGTTTAACAATTTTGTGTACCTGAAACAAAAACACACGCACAATAAAACACAAACAAGTCAAAATTATCTTCTATAGTAATAATTATAGTTTTTCAAACGCAGTTACCTAATTGAATTTAGACGCCTTCTCCGATCACCGGCTCTTCAAGATAGTTCGGAAAAATATCGCAACGGAAAATAAATTCAAAGCAGGTACCTAATATGTACCTAATATTTTTTAAAAATAATTAGTCACAAAATAATTGACATAAGCTTTTGCCAGTTACTTGGCACTGTAGTATAAAACCTGGTACGTTAGTAGTAGTAGTAAAAAGGTCAATAAATAATTTAATAAAATTCTTTTTAATAAAAAACTGACTTCAAACTCCCGCGCCAATATACTCGTACAGAGTATATAACTTATACTTGATTATTTAAAAACCGCTCGACCAATTTTGATTAAATTTAAATGAAGCAACTGGGGAGTATACTCTTTGAGACAAAAAAAGAATTTTCAAAATCGGTTCAGGCGTCTTTGAGTAATAGGTGAACATACATTTTAAAAAAATATGACGAATTAAAAAACTTCCTCCTTTTTGAAGTCGGTAAAAATAATCAAAATTCAAAATAGTAATTTGTATTAAGTAACTGATATAAATAATAGACTTAAACCTTACTTCATAAGCAGATTGTGTATATTGTGCAGCTCCTGAATCGTTTTAGTGTCGTTAACATCAGATGCGGCACTGCTAAATATGTGTGAACATCTTTCTCGCAATAGCTCCAGCTTTCCTCCGAAAAACACCATCAAGACCACTACACTTGAATCATAGGCAGCCATTACTGAACTACCATAAACAGAAACAATCAGTTGCAGTGAAACATGAATCCATGAGCCCGGGGAGGAGTATTTGTCAAAAGGTGCCCAGGAACTGAATATATGTGGAAAGGGTTCAGTTCCATTACTTATAGATTCGCGATAAGATGACGAAGACAAATATTTTATTAGAGGAGTTGTTACAACCGATACAAATGTCATGAATACAAGCGCCCAGTAGAAATATGTTACCCGATAACAATATTTTGTATATGAATAGAGAATTTTGTTTCTAGCTTCATTTTTATGAGCTCTTTCATATCTATCCGCTTCAGTGATATATTCTATCAAATCTCTCCAGTGTGCTTGCCAAAATATGAACGTGTTAGCCTTGACGGTACAAATAATGCTAAGCATAGAATTCTTCAGGTTAGTTATAAGAAGATCTAAGTTCCATCCTATTACGAATAATTCCATATATTGTGTGATTACAAATAGGCATCCCAGTGTATGTATTACTATGCGAGCTACTTTGCTTTTCAAATTTTCTGGCAAAATTAATCCCGTCGCCGTAAGTATCCAGTAGTTTGGCCCAAGAAGCGGTCTCTCAGGGTCTTGTAGGTTTGTTAAAAAGTCTTTGAACATTTTGTGAGTTAGGTTGGTGTGGAATAAATATCAAATAATGCTAATTAATACCTTAATAATCCTTATTTATACACGGCGTGTATTTGGAAAACCAATATCAGTAAAGAGACAATGTAGGAATTATAAAACATGCAAATCTTTTTGCTGGCTTTAAACGATTTGTCATCCTCTGCATAAATTTAATAGGCAGGTAATGATGTACCGAAACCGTGAGATGTATGTTAACAAATAAAAATTATTTATTTCATGTACCTAGGCCTAGCCTGTGGCTCTTATGACATGTCAAGACTCTACCACGCACCGGTTCGGTTCCTTTTATACCTAATCAATATATTATTTACTTAATTTATTAATTATAATTTTTAATATAAACGGCATTAAAATAATACAACATTACAGCCGAATTAAATTAAGTAGGTATGAAATTTACATTTTAATACCTACTCTGGAAGTGGAACCTATACCTACACTGGAAACAAATAGTTTCAATGTTTTTAAAATAGTTATAATTCCAAATATAGTGCTTTTTTACACATATTTCTTATTAGGTAAATCATTATTATTAATTAGGTAATTCGTCGTTGTTATCGATAAACAACCGCCAACACTAGCGAAAATACAACTTGAAGAATATTGTATACAATGATTAAAGCTCTGTATGTACTTATGTAATAGCAAACCCCATCAAACCCATACTTTAAACGTCTCTATTAGAGAGTCGCTAACTGTGGGCGGAGTAGTCACACCATTAAAGTTTCCCCCACAAAAAATATAGTTGTCACTCGCATAACGTGAGGTTTGTTCGGTATGCAATAGTTACGATAATTACCTTCTGAATAACGGATGAGAATAATAGGACAAGCTGTCTTTTTGAAATTGTTCTATTGTAATTAATATACTTAAGTATATTTTTATTGTTGAATATTATATTATCTTTTTCAAATATATGCATGTAAGTTATATTTAAATACTAGGTACCTATCTAACTTTCACGCACTCTGTGGTGGTGTCGTGTGCGGTGTGATGCGGGTTGTTACGTTCCCTCAAATATGGTTGAGCAAAGCAACGGCTGGATCATGCGTCATGCTCGTGAACGGGTGTCACCAGCGGGAATGGGGCTACTTTATGTCTGCCCATCTTAAGATATATGGCATTTGTTAGTACTTGGTATATACGCATTTTTGGAACTTCGCTCACTGTGGAAACACTGCATAACTACATAGCTGCATAGTATATAGTGTATTGTAAACTTGTTTTGAAAAGAGCAACCACCGAGTTTCTTGCTGGTTCTTCACGGCAGGAAGGGCGTTCCGAACCAGTGGTAGAGTCAGACGATTCAAAAGCACTTGTAAAAAAGTTTATTTGAATAAAAAATATTTCTACTCTTGTCTAATTATTCTTCACTTATCCTAAATAATATGTGTATTTATGCAATTTAAGGTCATGAGTAAATTAATTATGAAATGAAAAAATTACCAAGGGAATTTGGGTTCCAGGCTGACAAACTCTCTGCATAATTAATTTTGTGGATGCTTGCCAAGAGTTTGAGCGTAGGTACCATAATCGAGGATTATGTTAGGATTTTGCATTTATTTGATGTTATGTCCTACTACCTACCTTGTTAAAATATGCCCAGTGTTCATAGCCTGGTATTTTCTCTGGATTTCAGTCTATGAAAAAGTTAAGTACATAAAAAATAATAATAAATAAATAGATTTAGGATTGGTAGTCGTTACTAGATAACGCCCTTCCTAAAAACTAGCGGTTACCAATCCTAAATAGGTAGGTATCTCTGAATGAATAATAAAATAAAAAGTAATAATAAATAAACGCGACGACTTGAAAACACAGCCTCTATCTGCCTCCTTTTTTTGAAAAAGTATGGAGCAATCAATAATAATTATTAATTATTTATTGCTGCGTGACTATTAATGCTCTATCCCTAATTTACTCTATATTCAATAGTGTTCTCTAGTCTTTGGGCTAGTGTTACGTTTGACGTTACATCCATGGTGTTACGTACGGTGCCTAGTACGTTATATACTCTTTGGTTACTCCTTGATGGATTCATACATGCTACTCTACATGTTGGCCCATCGCAGATCCATGGTGTCCGAATGGTGTCGGTGAGATGGCTATGCGATGGTTGCATCGCATCTACACGATGGCGACGTTTAGTTTTAGTATGTAGTTTAAATAAGATAGACGAGGGAGCTATGGCTGCTCGCCGCCGCTTATTTAGCGCGTACTATTTTTAACTAACTTCCAACAAGCTATAATTTAGAAATAATTATATTATAGAAAAACCGGCCAAGTGCGAGTCGGGCTCGCGCACCGAGGGTTCCGTACTTCAAAAGTAAAAGTAAAACGATAATGTTATATTAATTTACTTATTTATTGTTAATTTTGTTTGTAGAGGTTTATTGATAATATAAAAAACTATGCTAGTTAGAGCGTTGGTTTTATTTTTCCTGTGAAATATACATAAACCTCTACTGACCATAATTATTTCTGATTTTTCGATTGGTAAACTTCGGAGATAAGGGGGTGGGGCGGTATTATTTTCGACATTTTGCCCAATTAATCAAAAACTGTTACAGATAAAAATAAATAAAATCTGTTTTAGTATGTTTACCCTGTAGACGAGGTTAAAAGCCTTTCATATGATATCCCACTCGGTATAGTTATTTTACTTTGAAATTTCAAACCCCCAATTTCCCCCCTATTTTAATAAAACTAAAAATAAAATATTCGTTTTTTTTTATTCCAATGATGAAATCTTTACTGTTCCCTAAGGTGAAGTAAAAATAAAGTATAAGCAAATAAAAAAATAATAATCAAAATCTGATTAACAGTTTCAGAGAAATGAGTGGACATACATAAATACTTACATTCACTTATAAAATTTAGTATATTTCTTTGGAAGTTCTAAAGTCGGATTTTTAATTAGACGAAGTCAACTGACGTTTACTGTGTTGTCAGTTTTTGATGAAAAAATAGTGTTACAAAGTGAATGATTGAATTGCCTCGATTGTCTAGTGAATAGTTAGTGTGCCGAACTGCCGATATCGGGTACGGGGTTCGAATTTTAGTCGTGCTTTGTACATACCAACGAGTTTTCGACGACTATGTTCCTATAGTATCTACCTATACTGAATACCGAGTGTTTTTAACGTTCCTTAAGGTGAAGTAAAAATAAAGTATAAGCAAATAAAAAAATAATAAGAAAACATTGCGAGGAAACTTGTAAGACTGTCCTATTTTCAATACATCATGTAGTTGAAACTATAGATGTATAAAATATAACAATTATAGGTAGGTAATGAAAATAAAAAACATCGCTTATTATTACATAATTTGTTTTTATTCATCATCAGATAAAATATCATCACTATCGCTTTCGGTGACATTAATTATAAATCTGTCTGAAACATTGTCGATCATGTGGTCGAGACCATACATTTTGTCTTCTTCTTTAATTATATGAGACACGCAGCTACTCCATTTTTCAGGTGTGATATGTTGAAGTCCTTCTTCAAAAAGTTTTTTTACTTCTGTCATTTTGAAGGTTTTGTTATTTCTTGTAACATATCCTTTAGCCTGCGCCCATACCAACTCGATGGGATTGATCTCACAGTGGTATGGGGGCAGACGTAAAACAATTATCCCATGCTGCGCTGCCATCTCGTCCACAACATACTTATCGCAATGTTCCTGTTTGTGCTGCTGTACAATGTCTATAAGAGTGGCTTTAATCATTGTTGCTTGGAATGAAATATTTTTGCTCGTTAGCCACTCTTGTATTCTAGGTTTAGTCCAAGACATTTTAGGCAGCGATTCTAGTTTTCTGGAGTGGTAGGGGGCATTATCCATCACTACTACGGAATTTGGTTTTAGCTTTGGCAAGACCCCCCTAAACCACTTCTCAAAGCAATCGGCATTCATCTCTTGATGATTATCTTCTTTATTTTTTTTGGCTTCAAATATTAATAAGCTGTCTTCTACGAATCCTTCTACCCCGCCTATATGGCCGATAATTAACCGTTTGCCCTTTCCTGAAGGCTGTTTTAAGCCAGTGGTCAAGTCATCTAGGAAGGCCTGCCGGGACGATACCACTGTCTGGTCAATCCATGCCTTCTTCGGTGCATGACCTTCAACATAGTGAAAAATAACAATTAATTATTGAAAGTACAATTAAATGTTACATGTTATGTTGTAATGTTGTTGTACAGTTAATGTAAAGAAAACAGAGTCTTCTATGAAGTCGACTTGACAAATGGCCGCCGCCAGACTTTTGGAAATTTTTTACAATGTTTTGTTAGAAATAATTATTTATTGAAATATTCTTTTTAATTGAAATTTTAAAAGAAACTTGAATGGCTCAAACGCTACATAATTTTGTTTGGAAAAACAGTGAAGAGGATCATTTTGTGAAAACCATACTACTCAATGAATTTGACTATGGAAAATGGCCGCCGCCAGAGTTTTGGAAATTTTTTACAATGTTTTTGAAGAGGATCATTTTGTGAAAAACCGAAAACTCATCAATACAATGCACTAATTATAATAATTGTAAAATAAATAAACACTTTGGACTATGGCTCAAACGCTCGACGCGAGGAGCCACTGAGCAGAAGAAGAAGAAGAAAGAAAACAGAAAATTGTAATTACCTTCGTTGATCCAGGTTTCATCTTGGTAATAAATATACCTTCCTTCCCTTCGATACTCTTTAATTTTTTGAAGGTATCTCTGTCGCCATAAAATAATATCTTGTCTGTCAATTAAAATGCTTTTTCTTGATTTTGTGACATATTTGAAATTTGAATGTTTCATAACATTTCTTAATGTACTCCAAGAAAAATTGGGTAAATCTGGGTCTTCATTGACAACCTTAAGAATCTGTAATGTAATAAAAAGAGTTTTTGAGTAAGGAAGTCTATGAGATCTAATACTTTGGTTTTACAAAGAACATTATGGTGGACACAGAATATAATGCAGTAGAAGGAATAAAGTTTAAGTTACCTTTTTAATGGTGGGTCGCCTTATAGCGGCAAAAGAAAAATCGTCAAATATTTCTTTGAAACTGTGTTTCGGTCCACGTTTCTCGGGAGACTTAAATTGTTCAATTTCTTTGTATTCTTTTAACACACTGTAAACTGAGGTCACACCAATTCCCAAAATGTCAGCGGCTTTCGAAACGCATTCTTTTTTTTCAGGAGCCTCAATAGGTAATAGTGAAGCAGCTTTCTCCTCAAATACGTGTTTGTAGACCTTTTGTATCATAAGTTTTTCGTTAACGCTTAAAGCAATCCGTGGTCTCTTCTTTCTTGGAGACAAGCTTTGGCTTGACGTGCTTGGTTGAGGATCCATATCGTTTGTACGAAACAATATAGTAGATGACAAATAAACACAACAACTACCACAAACACAACGTAACGAAAAACTTAACAAGAACAATAACTAAACAGCGTGAGCGCAGAAAATACATTCGTGCTATCAGACCAGAGGATAGAAGCCGAATGACAAACAAAATGGCGACCGACGCGCGCGGCGTTGATCGGTGTTGGCACTAGTCGCCGCGCCGCGCTTTGTAATAAGCCGTCAAAAAACTGATTGTAGTTACATACTACTAGTAACTTATATCAGAGCACTTTTATATAATTTTATTGTAAAATAGAAATAATATTCTTTTATAGTTTGAAATGATAAACTATTCACACTCATTGTTCATTCATCTGATTGAACGAGAACTGAACGCATCACTATTACTTTAAATATGGCAGCATTATTTTACATAGTGACATTAGCAACTGTCAGTTGATATCGTATAATTAAAAATCCGACTTTTAGATTTTCATTTGTGAATATTTTAAAGTTCTAATAATATGGGCTATGGGCCAACATGTAGAGATAGCATAATCCTAGAAACACAGACCAGGAACAAGAAACACCTGCGTGCTCGTAGTCTATGTATGTTCTATCCTATTTCTATATTAAAAACATGAAGGTACCAAATACATGGAGGTGCCCTACCTACAAAAATCGGGTGCATACCTACAAATATCTCAGAAGATGGCCGCCGGCCCATTAGGGAGTGAGCTTCAAAACTATCGACATCGATAAAGATTGAAACGTTCAAGTATTAATTAAGAGTCCTTAGAGCCGATTTCACCAACGTAAAATATGACGTCTTAACTGAGCGATATTTTAACAGTATGTTCAATACAAAAACTTTCAGAACGCTCAATTTATTCCTCGGATAAACGTCACTCGACGTTCGAGAAATCGGCACATAATAATATTATAAACACGAAAGTGTGTCTGCTACGCTTTCACGGCAACTTTTCTTCAGATTTCGATAAAAGATAGTGATAAGTTGCATCCCGGGGAAGGACACAGGCTACTTACATTATGTCCCGGAAAATCAGTTCCCGCGCAAATAAAAAACACGCAGACAAGTCGCGAGCATCATCTAGTAGGTACGTGATATTTATAGGTTTTAGGTAATACTAATTACGTATTTTTATAAACACATAGGTACTTCACGTAGCTATTATTCGCGTTAAATAAATAATAAATAAATTAAATAAAACACAGTTAGTGTTTGGATATGTATTTAATTGAAAATAGTGTAAGCAGACATATTTTATGAATATTAAAACTTACCAAATTCAGTGGGACAATTATTTATCAAGCGATTCAAAGCATTTTAATTCTTAGTAAGTACGAAGACAGGCATGAGGGATCCAAAGGCACAATCTATATAAATAAAAATGAATGTTGGTAAGCGCATAACTTAAGAATGGATGGACCAATTCAGTTAATTTATTTTTTTGTATGTTCCTTAAGTTCCACGGAAGGTTTTAATACAAAAAAAAAAAACAAAAACTAAATATACGCGGACGAAGTCGCGGGCATCAGCTAGTTAAAAATAAAATTAGTGCTTTGAATCGAAATCACTTTGTAAAGGTTTATTTGAATAAAAACTACTCTATTATATTCTATGGTGTCTAACACACAACTATTTACATTATTAGCAAGAAAAAACAAGTCTTTGTTACAAATTAATCCAAAATTTAAGCTATATGATAAGCTCAGATCGCCAGATCTTAAATTAAACGCTTCTGTTTGTGGACACATCTACATCTACACATAGAGTTGTTGAGTCACCGACAATTCAAAAGCACTTGAAAAAGTTTATTTGAATAAAAATAATTCTATTCTATTCTAGACCGCGCCACGAAATAAGTCCCGTACAGGTGGCGCTAGTAGTCGTATATATGTGCAATAATTATTACATCGAATAGAATAGAAATGTTTTTTTATTCAAATAAACTTTTTACAAGTGCTTTTGAATCGTCTTGAATTCGATCGTTGAATTGACTGGTTCGGAATGCCCTTATATGTAAAATCTATTAGTTCCACTAATTGCCGCGGGACTTTTTCGTGGCGCGAACTCTAGCTTAGCAACGTAGCACATCTCCGGTCGAAAGGCACCCATTTTCAGACTTCAAATATGCAGAACTTAGGATATTAAAATTAGTCAGTTTTTATTAGCGAGGTGTAATCCTTTTTTTTCTTGTAATTCCAGTAAAAGTTCCAAGTATTTAAAATCAATTCCTCGACCCTTGTGGTCAATAAATACTTTTAACTCTCCAAAAGCGGAACTAATTTTATTGCGTGGCATTGGTCGATGAAAGCTTGAATATGTCTATGACTACATTGAAAGCTTGTAGAATTTGGATTAGTCATAATGTTTTACCCAAACATTCAAACATGCTAAAATTGGGAGCCGGACCATCACATGTGATACTCCACTTTCACTCCTACATTTTCACATAACTGGATGGCCGTCTTGACAATAATACTTTTTTGTTCACCTGTTAGTGTTGTTATAAAAAAATAACCAATTGGTAACTTCCAAGTACCGTTGACATAATTTAAAAGAATCACGAGGCTTTGGTTTGCTTCTTCGAGACTGTCACTGTCGAGGTTGTGGCCGTAATCTACGCGCCCGTAATATTTTAGCGCTTTTGGGTCCCAAGTGAGTGACTTTCTAATCGCCATCTCATCAAAAATTAAGCTACATACCACTGGGTGAGGATTATCTGCTACCTTTTGTTTTAAGAAATCAAACGCTTCTTTTGTGAAGCCCGCCTCACAATCAATGTGCTCATACCACTTGCACAATGTTTGGGTATGTGGCAAGCAGGTATTATATGTGTTTCTAACAAAATTATATGCTTTTGGAGACAGGAAATGCAAAGTCAGTGCAAACTTTCTGATTTCTTCAGAATATTTTCTATTAAGAGGCAGCCCTTTTGATTTGGCTACTTGGCGTTTAAGGAAATCTTCTGGCCCTGCACATTCTTTTAAAATCAGAGACTCTTCAGTGTTAATTTTATTTGTCTCCTTTAAATGTTTTATGATATCATTTAAAACTGCTATTTTCTTATTTCTTTTCCTCACTTTTTCGTTGAGCCGTTTTATTTTGTTGCGTTGAATCATACATGTTTTTGTGAGTTCTTTTATTTTATTCATATTTCGCTGCATCTGAAATTAATGACAATTAAATGTTTAGAATTTTTTGAATTTAACAGTACCTGGAAAAATGGGATTGGATAAGGCATCGTTCGGCAACCAATTAAGTTTGACACACACACGCTTGGATGTGCACTATGTATATTGTATAGTATTTGTATTCATATAATATGTTTAACTACCTTTTGCCCGCGGCTTCGCTCACGTTATAGGTTCAATTTTCACACAAATTTGAAAGCCCTATTTTACCACCTTAGGAGTTGAATTTTCAAGAATCTTTCTTAGCAGATGTCTATGTCATAATAGCTATTTGAATGCCAAATTTCAGCCTGATCCGTCCAGTCCTTTGAGCTGTGCGTCCGTAGAACAGTCAGTCACCTTTTCCTTTTAAATATATTTTAAGATTTGTTTGTTGTCTATATTATATTAAGAGAAGATTTTAAGGGGAAAGCATTAACCCGAGGTATCAGACGATAAACCTTTAAGTAAATGATATTGTAATATTTATGGGCAATAAAGTGATGACAGTTTTCGGTGGCACGTCACGTGGTATTATCTAGCCATAGCGACGATACGCGCGAGTCGCATAATAATTATAACGCATGTTAAGCACTAATCAAAAGTACAATATTAGGTATAAATTTGAAGTGTTTTTGTCTGTCTGTTTGTAATGCTTTAATGGCCCATCTATTCAACTGATTTTGTTGAAATTTGGTATAGAGGTAGGTACATCCCAGGAAAGGACATAGGTTATCCCGACAGATTAAATAGTTCCCCCGGGAATTAAAAAACTAGATCAGCGCGGACGAAGTCACTAGCATCATATAGTATACTAGCAGTTGCCCGCGACTTCGTCCGCGTGGATATAGTTTTTAAAGTCCTTCGGGAACTCTTTGATTTACCGGGATAAAAAGTAGCTTATATCACTCTCCAGGTCCTCAACTATACCCATGCAAAAATCTCGTCGATCCGTAGCTCTGTTGTGGCGTGATTGAAGGACAAACCAATAAACATTTTCGCATTTATATTATACTAACTGATGCTCGCGACTTCGTCCGCGTGGATTTAGTTTTAAAATCTCGCGGGAACTCTTTAATTTTCCGGGATGCCTATATTACCTTCCAGGTTCTGGCCTATCCAAGAAATCACGTCAATTCGTAACTTTGTTGCAGCGTGATTGATGGACAAATCAACAAACAAACACACTTTCGCAATTATAATTATGTATTAGTAAGGAAGAATTGATAGAAGCAGTGATAGCCTAGTGGTTAGGACTGTGGTCTCATATTCGGGGGGTCGCAGGTTCGATCCCGGGTACGCACCTCTGACTTTTCGGAGTCAAGTGCGTTTAAGCAATTAACTATCACTTGCTTCAACTGTGAAGAAAAACATCCTGAGGAAACCTGCACATCTGAGAGTTCTCCGTAATGTTCTCGAAGGTGTGTGAAGTCCACCAATTCGCATTGGGCCAGCGTGGTGGACTATGGCCTTTAACCCTTCTCTGAGACCTGCGCTCAGTAGTGAGCCGTTGATGGGTTGCTAATGATGATGATGAAGGAAGAATTAATACTATACGATAACGATAAATTTTAAAACGCAAAAGCTACTATTGTGACTAAATACTGACTCTTATTCGGGCCCTAGCAGAATATCAGCGCTGTGGTTACATATGTATCCACAGCATTTAGCTGAGCTAGAACCCTTTCATTGGCATGACACATAGTAGACACTAGTTAAGTTAGATTGTAATTACTTTCTGTTTTTCCATTTTCATGTGTATTTCCATTTTGTTTGTTATATTTTGTTTTCATGTCAATGAATAAATAATATTCTATTCTATTCTAAATATGATAGTTAGATATATTCACTCAGGGACTTTTTTGTAGATAATAATAAGTACTTTAATCATGTAGTATATAATTTTTATGAATCATTAATAGTTTTCTCAGCACACGTCAAATAATGCATTTTATAGGCAAAATTTTGCTACTTTGGGTTACACTATTGCAATTTTCTTAAGGAACTCTAATTTTTTTGAAAATAAATTATAGCCTATGTTACTTCCTGATAACTTAGCTTTCTATTGGCGAAAAAATGGTAAAAATCGGACCAGTAGTTACAGAGCCTATTCGGTACAAACAAACAAAAAAATCTTTCCTCTTTATAATATTAGTATAGACATATAAAACTAACTACCTCTGCACAAGCCAAATTTTGAGTAATATTCTGTGACTGTGTCGATGTTCCGGCAAAAAGATGCAATTGTTGCGCATGTTCCTTCTCAATTAGCATAGATGTGGTGGTTGTATTTGATATCTGTAATAAAATATTAAGTGAAATTAATTCGAAATCAAAAAATCAAAATCAACTCATTAAAAAAACTGGGTAACATTTATTTATTTTCAAGATGCGAAGATGCGAAATTATAATCAAATAATATATTTTATAAACCCCTAAATATTTCAAAAATAACATATAGATTCAAATTATCCAGTTTTATCATAACATATATTATGGTCATTATTAATACTGCAATATCTCTATTTATAATAATAATGTTACACACAACATATTCTGATAATATTCTGATGACTGGTGGAATCATAATATAGATTATAGACCTTTAAGTGATAAATTCTTGTGATTCCAGATATCCAGCTTTTACCATTTACCATATTATATATTTTTGTAAAGAATTACCTCTGCGCAAGCCATGTCCTGAGTAACATTCTGTGACTGTGGCAATGTTCCAGTATCCATATTATATAGTTCTTCGCCATTGTCCTTTTCAATTGAATAGGATAGAGCCGATAAATTTGATGTCTGTAAAAGATGAAGATGTGTGTATATGATAAGCAAAAAGAATTACCTCTCTACAAGCTACATCTTGACTAATATTCTGTGCCTGTGACAATGTTCCAGCAAATTCTTGAACATTTTCATGTTCAGTTAGAACAGATGTATTCGGTGAATTTGATGTCTGTAAAAGAATATTATATTTTGTAAATATACTTATTGGAAACAAGCTTAAGCGCGCGATTTGTTTACGTGGACTACAATTATATTCAAATTTTCATCCCCCTTTTACACACTTAAGTGATAATTTGCAAGACAGGCTATACAAGTAGTTTTAGTTAAAGTCTCTAACTTGTAAGCATAGGACTTTTATAAATTATTTATCCTGTCTTTTAATCCTATTCTTAATTTAATAATAATTATTACATTATTACAGTAAATAAAAGAAAAATTCTGCCAAAATCTATAAAAATCTTTTAAAGTAGTTATGCTAACTGTTCAATACCATACTAATAAAAGAATCTATGATAGAAGTCTAAAAATTACTCTCAAATTCCAAATAAAAAAATCAATATTTACCACCATAAAAAGCGAGGGTACTGAATTATCTCGCAATCTCACATCAAGAGTTCTATTGAAATTTCTCTCATCAAAATGTTTTGAACAAACCCAAAGAATTTTATGATGAAGATTTATATTTTCCACACCAATAGCATCAATCCATTTTTTCTTTAACTTTTCATTAGCTGGGAACCTGAAGATAAGAACTACATATTATATTACTTGAATCCATACTAATATTATAAATGCGAAAATGTGTCTGTCTGCCAGTCTACTAAACATCCCGGAAAATTAAGGTGTTCCCGTGGGAAGCAAAAAATCTTAACCAACATCACACATCACATTCAATGTGATGATAGTGGACGTCCGTCATCTATTTATATGTATAGAATTTATAAGAAGTATATTAAAATAAGTAGACAAATGGTTAGAAATTTCAATTAAAACCATTTATAAACACCAAACTTGAATTATCTGATATGGTGATGAATAGAACTTATTCAAAACGTTAAGTCAGTTTAGTGTCAGCTATATTAATATCGACAAGTCGATTCACACATGAACAATGGACATCCCTAAGGCTCATGTTTACATTACATGCATGTACCTATTGCAACGTAAATAATATATATTAGTGTTAGTTACAAATTGATATGGACAGTTAAATGCCTACACGTTCACTATATTAACATTATTGGAAAGATATCAAAGAAATTTATAACTTTTACAACAAAAATAGTTACTAACCTATGAAAAGACAATCCAGGCCACTTTTTGTTCTTCTGGGAACCACAATGCCTGATGCTACACATAGGCATATTGAAATTATGTTCCTACACACGAACTTGATGATAATTTATGCTATTATTTGTTATTTTTAAAGTTAATCAACAATAATCCGCAACACGCAATTACTTGACAGCTGAAGTACAACCAAAAAGTGAATACATAATGTATTGTACATAAAGCACGTAAAATGGCGGACGGCACCCGGCTTGACTACTATTTACTTTATATACTTCATCTCCATGTATTTGGTACCTTCATGATTAAAAAGTACTCTGTGGTTTGACTTTATTTCTTTCGTGGTCTATGTCTTTGATTGGTCTTTGATTTTCAAAACCATTCAAAACAAACCAACAAAGTACAAACTTCCAAACCGCCGGCCGCAAAGAAAACAACAAAACAGCAACAAAATCACAATATTCTTAGCAATATTTTTATTTCTACAATATCTATTCGTTTACGCGTTATTTTAATTCAATAAATGGAATAATGTAATATGTATAATTTCAATAATGGTTTATTGTGCTGTTCAGAGTTGCAAGAATACTTCAGCCAAGTTAAAAAAAGATAAACACGGTATTACATTCCACAGGTAGGTTAGCAGTTTTATAAACAGAATTCAGGTGCCTCGTGCTTCGAGGCGTGTCTGGCGCTTAGTCCTGAGTCCTGACTACGAGAGAGACTCGTTGCGTGCGAGAGAGGTTGCGACCACGATAATCTTTCGTGGTCGCTCGTCGAATCGGCATAGCACATAGGCTCAAATGAAGGCCCATAATAAACTACTAGGCACGGCACGTTGGGTGGGTGACAGGTTTCTTTCAACATACTTATTATATTTCGATTGCAATAATAAAATCGCTGACGATTATTTTGAGAAAAAGTGCAGGTTTATCGAACCTGGAGGTACGAGTCTCCCTAGTCTTTGCCTCTCATCTGAAATTTCATCCAATTCATCACACCATCGTCGTCTCTGTCTGCCACCCTAGTGTTGATGAATTGGGAGTGACCGGAAAGAAAGGCTGTTTTTATAAATAAACTAGGTGATGCCCGCGACTTCGTCCGCGTGGATTTAGTTTTTGAACTCCCTTGGGAACTCTGGTTTTCTGGGATAAAAAGTAGCCTATGTCACCCTCTAGGTCCTCAAGTATACCCATGCAAAAAATCAAGTCGATCCGTATCTGTTTTAAAGGAAAAACCAACAAACCACTTTCACATTTATAATATTAGTATGATAGTATGATTACTGATTTTATTTTATTAAATGACAATATATTTCTGAACGAACAAACAATGACAACCATCAAAATATTAAAGTTTTAATAATAGGTCCAAATAGGTGAATGGATAGTCGCACAAGACCATGGCCCCTAGTTCCCGGCGGCCTCGCTATTCCTGACCCTGGCAGCGGTCACGGTAATGGCGGGGCAGGGGGTGCTAAGAATCTCCGGACGAGATTCCGCTGCCAACCCCGACGACTGGACCTGGTGACGTATAACGCACGCACTTTGAGGACCGACGAAAAGATCATCGAGCTGGAAGAAGCAGTGAGCAAGTTGCGCTGGAACATTATAGGATTGTCTAAAGTCCGACGAGAGGGGGAGGACTCGATAATCCTTAATTCCGGCAACTTGTTTTACTACCGGGAGGGCGATCAACAGTCCCAGGGTGGTGTCGGGTTCATCGTCCACAAGTCCCTCGTCAACAACATTGTACAAGTCAAGAGTGTGTCGAGTAGGGTAGCGTACCTTATACTCAGAATCACCAAACGGTATTCGCTGAAGGTTATACAGGTCTACGCACCGACATCGACACATTCTGACGAGGAGGTGGAGGCGCTGTATGAGGATATATCAAAAGCCATACACGCCTCTACCACTCATTACAGTGTTGTGATGGGGGATTTCAATGCAAGGCTGGGCGAACGAAGCGGTGCAGAGACGAGAGTGGGGCATTTTGGGTATGGGCGAAGGAACCAAAGGGGCCAAATGTTGGCCGACTTCATGGAGAAGGAGGGCCTCTTTATGATGAACTCCTTCTTCAGGAAGCGGCCACACAGAAAATGGACATGGTTGAGTCCCGATGGTTCCACGAGAAATGAGATCGACTTCATTATGTCGACCAAGCGGCATATATTCAATGATGTCTCTGTGATCAATAGGGTGAAAACCGGTAGCGATCACCGGATGGTAAGAGGCACGTTGAATATTAATGTGAAGCTGGAAAGGGCCAGACTGGTGAAGTCCACTCTCCGACCTTCTCGTGCTCATATCCAAAATCCCGAAAACTTCCAACTCGAACTGCAGAACCGATTCGAGTGCCTAGCAGACTGCGTTTCTGTGGACGATCTAAACAACAGGTTCGTGGAAACTGTTCATACTGTGGGGTCTAAATTCTTTAAGACCCACCGCAGGAAAAGAACCGAAAAGTTCTCTGACCATACTCTCAAGCTAATGAAGGAGAGACAAGAGATGAGGCTGCAGTCATCGGCAGACGCGGCTGCCTACCGGCGGATTAATAGGCAGATCTCTAAAGCACAAACTCGCGACCTCCGTGTCTTTAATACCAAGTGTATTAAAGATACCATTGAGCGGAACAAAGGCTCAAAAGTGTTCACGAGAGATCTGTCTATCGGACAGAGCCAGTTGACGCGGCTGAAAACTGATGACGGCCGTCTCGTCTCTTCTCGACCTGAGGTTTTGGGAGAGGTTGAGAAGTTCTATGGACAGTTATATACCACGACACAAAAACCTATTGAAGATCTGGCGAAAGATCCCAGAGCCAAACTGACCCGACACTATACCGAAGATATCCCGGACGTCAGCCTATACGAGATTAGAATGGCTCTCAAACAGCTTAAGGACAACAAGGCGCCAGGTGATGACGGAATCACTGCGGAACTCCTGAAAGCGGGTGGAAAACCGGTACTTAAGATCTTTCAGCGATTGTTCAATTCCATCATCCACGAGGGCACAACGCCGGAAGCATGGCACAGGAGCGTGGTGGTTCTGTTCTTCAAAAAGGGTGATAATACCTTGTTGAAGAATTATAGACCCATCTCGTTGTTGAGTCATGTTTATAAGTTGTTCTCGAGAGTCATTACGAATCGTCTCGCTCGTAGGTTTGACGACTTCCAGCCTCCCGAACAAGCCGGATTCCGAAAAGGCTTTGGTACCATAGATCACATTCATACGCTGCGGCAGGTTATACAAAAGACAGAAGAGTATAACCGGCCACTTTGCTTAGCGTTTGTGGACTATGAGAAAGCCTTCGATTCGGTGGAAACTTGGGCTGTGTTGAGGTCGCTGCAGAGATGCCGGATTGACTACCGGTATATCCAAGTGTTGAAGTGCTTGTATGAAAACGCCACAATGTCAGTACGTATACAGGACCAGACTACGAGGCCAATCCACTTGCAGCGTGGAGTGCGACAGGGAGACGTTATCTCCCCGAAGCTCTTTACCGCTGCGTTGGAGGACGTCTTTAAGCTTCTGGATTGGAACGGGCTTGGCATCAACATAAACGGCGAGTACATCACTCACCTGCGATTTGCCGATGACATAGTAGTCATGGCAGAGACTCTGAGAGACCTCAATACAATGCTCAATGATCTCAGCAGGGTTTCTCAACAGGTGGGCCTGAAAATGAACATGAGCAAGACGAAAATCATGTCCAATGCTCATGCACAGCTCCACCCAGTAATTGTTGAGAACTCTGCACTCGAAATTGTCGACGAGTATATTTACCTGGGACACACAGTCCAGCTAGGTAGGTCCAATTTCGAGAAAGAGATCAACCGCCGAATCCAACTCGGCTGGGCAGCGTTCGGGAAGCTCCGAGATGTCTTCTCGTCCAAAATTCCTCAGTGCCTGAAGACTAAAGTCTTCGAACAGTGCGTGTTGCCAGTGATGACTTACGGATCCGAGACATGGTCGCTAACTAAGGGCCTCATAAGTAGGCTCAGGACCGCTCAGCGGGCGATGGAGAGAGCTATGCTCGGAGTGTCCCTGCGGGATCGAATCAGAAATGAGGAGATCCGTAGGAGAACCAGAGTCACCGACATAGCTAAGCGAGTCGCGATACTGAAGTGGAAATGGGCGGGGCACATAGTTCGAAGAGCTGATGGTCGTTGGGGTCCCAAGGTGCTGGAGTGGCGACCCCGCACCGGGAAGCGCAGTGTTGGCAGACCCCCCACCAGGTGGACCGACGACATCAAACGAGTCGCAGGGAGCCGCTGGATTCAGGCGGCGCAAGACCGAGGCCTGTGGAAGTCCATGCAAGAGACCTTTGTCCAGCAGTGGACGTCTATCGGTTGATAAAGAAGAAGAAGAAGAAGAATAGGTCCATGGTTTAAATACGCGATAATCCGAGTAATGTCGAGTGGACCCGAGTCTACCGTACCGAAGCTAAGAGACGAAAGTCAAATGTTTGACAGGAAAGTAATTAGAACACTTTATATGGGAAAATGAAATTGTTGTTTTTACCATCTTCCTCACAATTTTTCCATATTTTCTCACCGTTTAAACCTTCCCTGGACTACGACAAACATTTAAAATCAGCTAAATCTGCCCAGCCGTTCTTGAGTTTTAGCAAGACTAACGAACAGCAATTGATTTTTATATATATAGATATATTTGTTCCAGGTTTCCGCGTAACCCTGAAAGACGTCACCAGTGGGAAATTTCAGTGAATCGTGAAAAGAACTGGTCCTGTACATCATCAAGTGTGGTCTGTTCGGAGCATTTTGATGCACAAGACTTCTACTTGACGGAAAGTGGTCTACGCCGACTTTGTACAGATGCTGTTCCTAGTATTAATATATCTGTAAGTTCTTGTTTTTTAATATTTTAATGACACAAATTTTCGAAATAGGAACTACAAGAATTGGAGCTACATATGTGGTGCTGACAAAACCTGCAGCTGGAGGTTTGAACATCATATTCCATACTAATATTATAAATGCAAAAGTGTGTTTTTTGTTAGTTTGTCATTCAATCACACTGCAACAGAGCTACGGATCAACGTGATTTTTTGCATATGTATACTTGAGAACCCTGGAGAGTGACATAGACTACTTTTTATCCCAGAAAATCAGAGTTCCAGAGGGAATTTAAAATTAAATCCATGTGGATGAAGTCGCGGGCATCAGTTAGTTTATAAAAAAGAAAAGTCGCAGTCTGCATACTAGCACCAGTTAGCATTATACTATCTACAATCTATAGAAATTGCATTCTTCAAGTCTTCTTGTACTTTTGTTTCAGATCTGTCAAACTCCAGCACCAACTATATCCAAAATACCGATAGTAGATATTAAACCAACGGACACAGAGGAAGTTGTACAGTTAAAGCTGAAAGTGCGTAGATTAGAAGTGATAGCGGAAAATAGGAAGAGAAGACTGTGTACATTGTGGCTAGGAAGAAAGAGACTGCGGAAGAAGTTGGACAGTATGAAAAGAATAATTAAGCATTTGATTAGGCATAGACAAGACAAGCAAACTGAGGTTAGGTGAGTACTTAAATGATGTGAGTAAAGTCTGGCTGAATTATTTGACTGCTGGTCATGAAGGTTCAGGTTCAAATCCAGAGTTGGGCTAAAAAAATGTTATTTTCGTTGTACTGGCAAATAATAGCAGTAGCACCCTGAATTGAGAAGTTAGCAGTGCTCATGTATACTACATATACTTAATACAAAATTCTATCTGTTACCACTTGTATAATGATTGTAATTAGAATATTAAATAATGATTATCACATTGTTCATTGTGTTTCAAATAAATACAATTATAAAAAGATTAAGGGCATGTTTCACCACTTGCTGATAAAGTGCCTGATAGCTTCAGACTTAGATCCACAACTTGTTTGACAGATTTCTGTTTCACAAGTGTCTGTCAACAGATTCCAAGTTGGCTTTTTTCACAGTTTTTTAAGTAACCCAATTTCTAACGGAGCTGGGAATCTGTTCAGATTATTCATAAGAAAGTGATTGTATTAGGTTTTTGTTCAGTTTGATTAGAGTATCATTAGGCTTGGTAAAAGCCTAAAAAAAAAGAAAAAAGCCGGCCAAGTGCGAGTCGGACTCGCGCACCGAGGGTTCCATACTCCAAAAGTAAAAGTAAAACGATAATATTATATAAATTTGCTTATTTATCGTTAACTTTGTTTGTAGAGGTTTATTGTTAATATAAAAAAAACTAAGTTAGAGCGTTGGTTTTATTTTTCCTGTAAAATATACATAAACCTCTATTGAACATAATTATTTCAGATTTTTCGATTGGTAAACTTCGGAGATAAAGAGGGGAACGGTATTTTTTTCGACATTTTGGCCGATTACTCAAAAACTATAATATATAGAAATAAATAAAAAACTGTTTTAGAATACACAAGTAAAGGCCTTTCATAATATGATACCCCACTCGGTATAATTATCTTACTTTGAAATTTCAAACCCCCGATTTTCCCCCTTTTTTAATAAAATTAAAAATAATTTTCGATTTTTCTTTATTCAAATGATGTTGGGCCACTATTATACACAACTATGCCAAATTTTATGTAGACAGCTTTAATAGTTACTGAAATAATCGACTGTGACAGACGGATGGAGAAAGTCTCACCATAAGGGTTCCATTTTTACCATTTTGGTATGGAACCAAATTATATAAATATACACTGAGATTTATCTGACAGCTATTTTATCAGTTAGATATATATCAGACACTTTAACAGATAGTGGTGAAACAGGCCCTAAGTTTATTTTTATATTGTATACTTCCATTAATTTTTGCCTATCAGTCAAAAATAATATAAATTATTATAGTTTTGGACACAAAACTCACCTTAAACTGTGAGTTATATTTGGGTAAAAACTCATCACAGCAGTTAATGTCAAATATAATCATAATAACTACTAGGTAAAGACCAGTCAAACAAGTCTTCAACTACTGGAAATCTCCCTAAAAGCTGGATTTTTCAATAAACATTGATATTTTTTCTCAGCTATGCAAGTATAAACTACTAGATGATGCCCGTGACTTTGTCTAATTCCCGCGGGAACTCCTTAATTTTCCGGAATTAAATATAGCCTATGTGTTAATCCTGGTTATGAGCTATCTCCATGCCAAATTTCAACCAAATCGGTTCATTCTTTGTGGCATGAAAGAGTAACAAACATCCACCCATCAATCCATCCTCACAAACTTTACAAAATAATATTAGAAAGATAGTAAGAAGTATGAAGTAAGATAGTAAGATTCTTTCCTCTATGAACAGATAGACATTATACATACATTGCTAGAGACAAGTCTCCTGCAAGGTCTTTGCCTACATGCCTCGCCTTTGCGCCGCCTGTGTCTAGCGGCTCCCTGCGACTGGTCTGATGTCATTTCAGTGAGGAGTCTCCAACAATTACCTTTGGTTGTCACTCCAAGAACTTGGATCCTCCCAACTTCTTGAGCCTCAGTAGCCCATCAACAGTTAAAGTTGTGGACTGAAACTGAATGTGGTCAACGGTTCGATCCCTATCCATTGCACTATCGTCGCAAGCTTTTTGCTAATTAGGAGAGGAGAGTTTCAGCCCGTTTTCGCGGCGCGGTTCTTACCCGCGCCCGCAGCGGTTGCGGTACCGCTGTCTAATTTCAATACTCACGACACCGCAGGTATATGCGGTCCCGCAGCCGCCCTGACCAAAGACAATGTAATCACTACGTTTTAGCCGTGATAGCGGGAAAGGACCGCAAAAATGGCACCGGAAGGAGAGAACGCCTCCCGGCTACGTCGCGTCGCCCTGCGTCCGCGCGACCAATCGCAGAGTCCGCGGGCGACGGCCGCCAAGCTCGCAGGCGACCGCGACCCGCGCGGTTCTACTGCGGGTGCCGCTGGCCGCGAGCAACCGCGCCCGCCGCGGGCGCAAACCGCGCCGTGAAAATTGCCACTTCATTTTTCATACAAAGCATTCTACGGAGGCCGCGGGAACGCCACCGCCGAGGGCGCGGCTGAAAACCGCTCCGTGGGTACGGGGGTTTACTTAAGTCAAGTTCCGATTGGCTAATATTCTTTTTTTTGTAACTGTTTTGGCGAGTTTACTAGAAAACCTAATCGTCTGAACTCTGACTACCAAGATCGGTATTCGTTATCGAAGACGAAACGGTACATTATTTATCAGAAGCTTAATTACCGACCGCAGGTTATGATAGCTTATCTGGTCATTAGAAACTAAGCGGTTCTGTTATTAAGCGTCTACAGACGTGCCAACTAAATATTAGATTGCCAATCTAATGTAATATTTTCATTGTTCGCGGTCTTCGCGTCTAAAGTTTGGAATTGTATGTAAAGTTATGTTGTTTGGTATATAGAAATCTTTGTAAGAATTAAGTGTGGTTGTGACACACTGATTTTTTAAAATAGGTTTGCGTTTTCATTTAATTTTTGATTTCTTTTATCTTAAAAGTGAAAATAGGACACTAAACTTGACTGATATAATATATTTTTTTTAACTACTAGGTATGTCTTGAATTATAAATAAGTATGTAATTGCTTTTAAATGAGCCGTATGTGAGATAAAATCACGATTAAATCGATTTACTCCGGAAAGAAAGATGTCTAAAAATGACGACTTTAATAGCTCCCCAAATCGTCAATTTTTGAAGTAAAATTAAAAACTAGTTTTGTATTCGTTAAAGTTCTTTACAACGGGAACGATATGCCCACAAGCCTACTTAAACTTCAATTTGCTGTGTCGATAAGTTAGACCGCACCTAAGCCTTAGCCTTAGGTAAATCCTGAAGAGTTTCTTTAGACTTCCTCTTCTTATGGCCGATTTCACCAACGTTGAGTGACGTTTATTCTCGGAATAAATTGGGCATTCTGACGGTTTTTGTATTAAAAATACTGTCAAAATATCAAATTTACTCTCGGATAACACTTATTTTACGTTGGTGAAATCGGCCCTTAGTTATCTGTAGTTTTCCTTCGTCGCGAATCGTATTGGTTGACCAAAGTTGATGTTGGAAGTCGTCACGTCTGTAGATGCTAATGTATGTAGCGGTGCGCGATACAGCGTCCATTGAAGGCTTGCGCGCGCGCCGTAGTGGGAAAACTCCCCCCTCCAACTAAATAGTACCTTCGCGACAGCGGCGAAAGGCGCGCGTCTCTACGTAGCCCCAACTTGTTTGAAAAATCGATCGAAAAACATTCCGTGCCAAACTCATCCCCAAAATTTCAAAGTTACCCTCAAAAATCGCGATATTTTGTGCTTGTGATAGTGTATGTGGCATTAACTAATTACTCGAGTGATCGCTAACGTGTTCGTTTTCTAAATAATGCTGTACACATAACTTACTCGTATGTCATTGAAGGAAACGCGCAGCGAGTTGCAACAAGCGAAAATGTGACTGTTGGTCGATCATACGTGCTGTTGATAAAAAAAAAATGGCACTTCTTGACCACATATAGTTGGTTATGTTTAAAATGCGGGTTTTAAGGATTTCGGTGTATTGTCTGTGTCTTATCCTATTGGTGCATGGTGGGAGGTGTGATGATGGATCCCCGGAGGTGGTGACTGAAGTGACCGGCGTTAGAAATGAGGAGCAAGGTGAAAGGAAGGATGTGAAAGGTGTTTTCCAAGGTAAGATTTGGTTGCCATCATAGTAATATAGAATGTGCCTACAGTACCCGGCGATATATATTGCACATCGGCCTTTGGAATAAAACGCTATTCTATTCTATTCACAGTTCGACTGCATTTTTTTTAATATATGTTACGTGATGTGCTCGCCGATTGTGAAGAGATTTCAGTAATTACTACGTGAATTTCTGGCTAGCTTTCCTTGCAATAGAATAGAAATAGCGTTTTATTCCAAAGGCCGATGTGCAATATATATCGCCGGGTACTGTATCTGACGTTGGATTGATGAAGATCTAGCTATGAACGTATGCGCACGCCTAGGTATTGTATTTGGAGGAGACCTCTTGTCGTCAAACGAACGATCAGACTTGGACCCGCTTGCAGAGACGCCGGGTTAGGTTTAATTAATTTGACAGAAGCTTTATACGAAATCTGTCAGGCCCGGTTGCAGAGACGCCGGGTTAGGTTTAACCCAGAAATAAATTTGGACAGAAGCTTTATACGAAACCTGTCAAAGCAGCAGCTAACTCTGGGTTGAAGGGATAACTCGGCATTTCTGCAAGCGGGACTCAAAGTAGCAGCTAACTCTGGGTTAAAAGGATAACGCGGCGTTTCTGCAAGCGGGCCTTATTAGTGTTATGCATTAGGTATGATCCTCTAACCTCTACCTACCACGTTGAAAAACATTGTAAAGCATAACACGCGGGTAGGTAAAAAAACAGTGACTTGTTTTTAATCAATTCAAATGTTTATAATGTAATAAGGGTTATAATCATTCGATAATCCAAATCCTCCTAATGCCCTGACATGTTTTCTTGGCTCAAATTCAAAATTATATATTTCATGTAGGCCAACCTGTGGCTCTTATGACACGTCATGATGCTACCACCGCACCGGTTCGGAAAGCGGATTCTGCTGAGAAGAGCCGGCAAGAAACTCAGCAGTTGCTCTTTTCAAAATAATCATTTTACAATATTTTTTTACAAGTTTTTTATACTATCTTGTGGGCAGCCGGATGCCATGCCGATTTAACCCATGCAACTTTGTTAGAATAGAATAGAATATAATATTTCCACAATGAGGTGAGGTTCCAAAAAAAGCGTAGGTACTACAATTCAATTCATGTTAAGACGGGCAGACAAAGCAGCCCCATTCCCGCCGGTGGAACCTGTTCACGAGCATGACACATGATCCAGCCGTTGCTGCGCTCGACCATATTTGAGGGAACGAAAACAAATTCAGTCTGTTACCTCTAACACTGGTCAGCTGGCTAAATGAAAGGACTTACGAATGTTCCACAGTAGCGCCTAAACTGCTGACCCGATTTTGATGAATGAGGTGTCAAGCGATTCGTTATAACTGTCTGGATGACATAGGCTACATTTGATACGAAGAAAATTAGAAGTGACAGCGGTTACATGCGATCTTCCGTAGTCGATTTACAGTTTTTAAATATCCTTGTTGTACCGCTTTTTATCGAAGTACCGAGATTTTATCATCGAAGTTTCGTGATTTTTAGCATCGAAGTTCCGCGATTTTGAGTCGCAAAACGCCGATCGCTGCCGCCAAAAGTTGCCAGTCTGAACTCTTCCTAAAAGTAGAAAGTTCCGCGCTAGTATTATATAGTATAGTAGCTATATGGTATACTAGCTGATGCCCGCGACTTCGTCCGCGTGGATGTAGTTTTTAAAATCCCTCGGGAACTCTTTGATTTTCCGGGATAAAAAGGAACCTATGTTACTCTCCAGCCTCAACTATACCCATGCAAAAAATCACGTCGATCCGTAGCTCTGTTGCGGCGTGATTGAAAGACAAACCAACAAAGAAGCACACTATCGCATTTATAATATTAGTATGACTTATTAATAGTATAAGGAAGAATAAATTAATACGATCTTATTAAATTTTAGAACACAAAAGCTACTATTGTGACTTAAATATGATAGTTAGATATATTCCCTTGGAGACATTTTTGTAGATAATAATGAGTACTTTAATCATGTAGTACATCATTTTTATGTATAATCAATAGTTTCCTCAGCACACGCCAAATAATGCATTTTATAGGCAAAATTTTCCTACGTTGGGTTACATTATTGCAATTTTCTTAAGGATCTCTAATTTTTATGACAATAAAATATAGCCTATGTTACTTCCTGATAACTTAGCTTTCTATTGGTGAAAAAATGGTTCAAATCGGTCCAGTAGTTACAGAGCATATTCGGTACAAACAAACAAAAAAATCTTTCGTCTTTATATTAGTTTAGATACCTACTACAGGGTGGCTGATAAATCTCATGCTGCTGTCAAGAAGTCCAGCGTATAGGAGAACCTTCTTTAATCCTTTTTGTACGTTTCATTTGCTGCTAGATAATATTTGTTTACGTTGGCGGACGGTATGCGCACTTTTCGCTCGTCAATCGTCATCACACAGCAGGTAGGTTGTTTTGTCGAGTAGGTTGAAATATTTGTGTCTGATGAGTTATTTCAAGGTAATTATTGTAATCATTATTCTGAGATGAGTTTTTATCGGCGTATCAATAATATCAATATAGTGCGTTGTTTAAAGATTTATCAGTAAACGAAAAGGAAGTAGGTATGTAACTACACCATAGTGTTTTATTGAACTTTTCCTTTTCTCATCATTCATTAGCAACCCATCAACGGCTCACTACTGAACGCAGGTCTCCTCTCAGAGAAAGCTTGTAGGCCATAGTCCACCACGCTGGCCCAATGCGAATTGGCGGACTTCACACACCTTCAAGAACATTATGAAGAACTCTCAGGTGTGCAGGTTTCCTCACGATGTTTTCCTTCACCGTTGAAGCAAGTGATATTTAATTGCTTAAACGCACTTGACTCCGAAAAGTCAGAGGTCCCAGGATCGAACAAGTTATAAAAAATTAGGGAAAAATTCCACATGTAGAAATTATTTAAAATAAAATTGAAAATAGAAAATTCAGTCTGTCGAGCTGGGATTCGAACCATCGACTTTTAACTGTTTAGCGACTGTCGAAACCACAAGGCTACCGAAATCTTATATTGTACTGTGAAAATAATGAACACAATGCCAAATTCACATTCAAAAAAGTGACGGTTCAATTTTGTCTTAATTTTTTCCGTCTAGCCCCCTTCCGCACCGCGCGATAAGGAACTATGTTCCAATATTATATTATAGACTGCTAAAATCACCGTATTCGGGCAAAAAGTTGGTAAAATCACAATAATTGATCACATAGGAATAGTATGTGACAAATAGTAGGTAGGTACACTTTCACATTGATTTCTATATAAAGAAAACTAAACTAATACATATTGAAGCATATACGGTACAATATCGTAAAAAATTAAAACAGGAATTGATGTGGAAGCATGTTTTTTAGTCGATTGTGAAAACTACGAAGCACCGACCTTAGCCGTTCGGTTACGCGTCAGTTGTGTAATACCTAATTGGTTTGGTAGCTGAGTGTGGGGTAACCAGGTGTACAATTGAAAAGTCCTGAAACCTGAAAACCTGAATCCTGGGGTCTATCGCGTAATTTTTTCTCAGTCCCTAAAGGACTGCATCAATGTCAAAATGTGATTTTGGGCTTCTCCTATTGACCTAAACCATGTTTTGACATTGAAATCAAGAGCGTCGTCGTCAGCCGATGGCTAAGGGAGGGGCAAGGTCCCCCCCCCTCAATCCCCTCGTCCCTGCCTCACCACAGACAGGGTTCCCACTGAATTTTTAAAAACATTACCACATGCGGACGAAGTCGGGGGCAAAAGCTAGTTAAGTATAAGTTTTTTAGCTTCATAGTTGTAGATTTGGCAGCGGTATCTGAATTTCAATGATGAAGTATCTACTAGTACTATATTTTTCATATGTCTAGGGGGGAGCAGCTGCCCCTACCTACCCCCCCCCCCCCCACCCCCCTTGGCGACGCCCATGATTGAAATAGTCCTTTATGGACCGCGATAAAAGTTACGCGATCGCCACACAGGTCTTTAAGAGTAGTGTCTAGTGACGAAACGCGACGCGAGTAGGTATTTTCCAAAATGCTATCTGTTTCACAACGCTTCGCTGCCCGACCCGCATCGTGCGATAGAGAGAGTTGCAAGTCCAGGAGTTATTTGCCTAAATTTTATTCTTGAAATATTGTTTCGGGTCATAACGTTTTTACCCCCCTAAACGTTTACAAAATTAGACAATTTTGGTCTCATTAGATTCAGTACACCTTAATCTAGGCTCGTACGTTTCATTTTTTTAGTATTTCAGTTTAGTTAAATTTAAAAAAATAAAATTAGTCGAGGTAGTTTTTTAGTCAAAAATATGGATATTTAGTCACTAATAACTTTTAACATAAGCAATATTTCTTTAAAATTAAAACGTACGGGCATAGTTTTTCATTGTATCTGCAACATTTCAAAAAATTATGAACATTGGACAACATTTACGGGTAGCAAAACGTTATCGCTTTTTGAAGCTTTTTGTATGAAAATTTTCAACTAGACAATCCTCTTAAAACTTGATGTTTACTGAAAATTGGCGTATATTGGTCAGCACTCAGAACAGTCGTCTTATACGTGGGAAGATGTGGGACGTGGGATTGATAATTTTATAGGTCTCAGTTTCTGTTCATGGGAGATTTTAGCCACGGCTAGATACCGCCCTACTCGTATACAATAGATTTTTATGTATATTGTGCAGTACCTATTTGTGAAACTTAAGTATTCAATTTGTGTTCAATCGCTGTAGACACATAATCAAACAAATAAATATTTATTTTGTAATACGTCACAAACATTATTATACTGTAGACTATACCTTTATTAAAACTATCATTTCAATATACTTATTACGTTAATTAATTGAGTTACATGCAGATTTTTCTATTTATTGTACATATTGTAATTCGTTGATTGAATAAGAATAAGAATGAAGAAGTTTATTTCCAAATTACAACTTAAGCTTAAGATTACACTATAAATTTTACATATTAAACTAAGTTGTAAAAATTGTCTAAATTTACGAAAACTTTGTGCACCTGATTTGGAGACAAACGAGTGCGCCTGTAAGTTTGTGTGTGTGTGTGTGTGTGTGTGTGTGTGTGTGTGTGTGTGTGTGTGTGTGTGTGTGTGTGTGTGTGTGTGTGTGTGTGTGTGTGTGTGTGTGTGTGTGTGTGTGTGTGTGTGTGTGTGTGTGTGTGTGTGTGTGTGTGTGTGTGTGTGTGTGTGTGTGTGTGTGTGTGTGTGTGTGTGTGTGTGTGTGTGTGTGTGTGTGTGTGTGTGTGTGTGTGTGTGTGTGTGTGTGTGTGTGTGTGTGTGTGTGTGTGTGTGTGTGTGTGTGTGTGTGTGTGTGTGTGTGTGTGTGTGTGTGTGTGTGTGTGTGTGTGTGTGTGTGTGTGTGTGTGTGTGTGTGTGTGTGTGTGTGTGTGTGTGTGTGTGTGTGTGTGTGTGTGTGTGTGTGTGTGTGTGTGTGTGTGTGTGTGTGTGTGTGTGTGTGTGTGTGTGTGTGTGTGTGTGTGTGTGTGTGTGTGTGTGTGTGTGTGTGTGTGTGTGTGTGTGTGTGTGTGTGTGTGTGTGTGTGTGTGTGTGTGTGTGTGTGTGTGTGTGTGTACTTAAAAATCCTAATACATATATCTTGTCAAAGTCCTGACAAATCCTAACGGGTAGTGACCCTAGCTGTGTGGGAACATTAGCATTTCAAAGCTGGTAAGGTAACGCACTTGCGTATCGCGGACAATGCGTGCCTATTCTAAAGGATTGCCGCGAACGTAATTTAGACCGTAAGCCTTTTAAATAGAGACTATAATTGCAATGATTCCCACCCCACAGTCATCGAGTTATTCATTTGCTGTAATATTGTGTTCATAATAGACTAAGAGATGTCTAGAAAATTTTCGATGGCAGTATTACTTTTACATTTATATACTATTACTATTACAGCTGGCTGGTAATAAAGCTAAATTGATTACTTACATTGAGTTTCCGCTGTGGATTATAAAAGGCATTCCTAAGACTAAGGCACTGGAACTTGAAAATACTCAATAGCCCATCGATTGGGGCGTCCACTGAAAACTGAAAGATCAACGGTTCAAACCCTATCCGTTGTACGAATTATACCTATCTGAGGGGAAGGGAAATATTAGTAATTTTTAACATAGCTAATATTCTTTAATTTTTCTAACCTATTTGTTTATGGTTTGGTCTAAAACATATGGATATCCAAGGCATGTCAGGAAACCATTCATTTTCGTCAATAAATATACTAGTGGTTCGCCCCGAACTGAGACCTCGCGGTAACGGTATCCCATGATTATTCATTCAATCGATACATGACGACCAAACCTGACATTATTATTATGCCCGTTTTCACCAAACATACCTATATCATCCCCTAAGTAGGAGTCTCTTTACGTAGGTAGCTCCTAAATACAATCCTAAGTCCTAACATCCGTCCCAATGTCCTTTTAGGTGTCCCGTACAGGATTGTGATAAAGAAGTTGACAGAAATCATCACCTAACTTATCAGAGCCCGTAAGGTTAGGCAACGTTAATGAAAACATTGAATTAATAAGTACTAACGAGTGAAAACGGGTTACGGGCATCTGTACAAATCGTTATCTATCGACGCGAATAGAAAATATTATACAAAATGCAGTAATTAATAGTTTATTGAAGTTTGATGTTTAACTAAACAATAATTTTAATTGAATAATAAGTTATTATTTTATGTACTTAACTAAATAATAATGTTCGACGCAAAACTGTTTTTGGGATAGTCGTAACTCCCTAGTTCCATGGAATAGTTAATGACTGCGCCATCTATTAGCATTATTGTGAAGCTATGTTGATGCTATATGAATTACTGATGCCCATTAAAAATTAAATAATCTCTTTTTTTTATAATATTCATATAATTTTAGTATTTGTTGTTCAAGTACAGGATACAAGTGAAACAAAAAACTAAAATCAGCTTGAAAATACATAGTCAATTCTCCTAGAGAGCGTCTTCAAGAGAGCGTATTAAATCTCCACTTTGAAAGCCCCTCATTTCGTCAATTTTAAGGGAAAAATTAAAAAAAAATATTTTTGTACTCGGTTCGAAATTATCTTTAACATGATATGTTACAATTTTATATGACGTGATAAAATTTTTTTTACTTTGCATTCACTTCTATGAGAGCCCCCCTGAAATAAAGGTTTTTATAATTTTTTATGCAATATTCGGCTGAAGGCCATCAGTTTACATATTATATCTAAATTTGGAGTAATTACGTTCAGTAATTCAAAAGTTATAAGGCTCTGACAGACGGACGGACGGACGGACGGACGGACGGACGGACGGACAAGAGCAAATTCACCTAGTAGATTCAGAGACCTCACTTCGCTCGGTCAATAATAATCAATCAACATGCCATAATTGAGTTTGTCAATTATGTATGTAGGTACGACGTAAGTTCTAATAGGTGCAAAATATTATTTGTTTTTTGACTTATGACTTCTTGCAATAGCCTCCAAGACTAGATTACAAGCACCTAGCGCGTAAAAATATGGGCAACACTGAATAAGGAATGACAAATTTCTTATGCACGTTCTAGGTAAACTAGATTAACTAGGTTTTACTACTAACGTATCTGAGTGTTAAGTAAACTTGAAGCACTATACTAGCGGCACGCTATGATGGCCGGTTTGACACATTACAATAGTGATGTGGAATGTCAATTTATTCTCGAACAAAAAACAATTAAGTTTTGTTTTTGTACCTGATTAAATAGGTTTAATAAAACAAAAATGTATATGTTTATTTAATTTATTTGAACGAACTGAATATTTGAATGAAAATGAATATACATACTTTATATGCACACAAGAAACATATGAATACAAAAGATACCAAAAAAGGTGCCACAAAAGGCCATAATTAATCAGATTCGTCCATACTACTATTTTCACTGTCGTCACTGCTATCATCACCTACATTAATAATTATATGTTCGTTTTCTATAATATTATCTATTTTCACATCTCTTTCATAATCTTCCCTTATTAATTTAACAGTTCTATTCACAACCTTTTCCCAGTCTCCTTTAGTCACATGTTCACAAGCTTCTTCTAATAATTTTAGCATTTTTTTTTGTGGTAAATGGGGGTTCTGTATTGTGTCTTGCAGCATATCCCTTAATTTGAGCCCACACCAACTCAATCGCATTATACTCACAATGGTAAGGCGGTAACCGTATAACTCTGTGCCCATGTTCTAATGCTATTTCGTCAATGACGTATCGGATCTTGGTTGGTTTGTTTTCTTTTAAAAGACGTACTAATTCCGCTTTTAACATATTCATGTTTGCATCTACGCCATTTTTACGAAGCCATGCGACGATATCAGCTTTCTTTTGGGATTGGGCAGGTGGCTTGTCAATTTGCATCGAGTGGTATGGGGCGTTGTCCATAATTATAATAGATGGTTCAGGGAGGCTACACAACATTGAGGTAAACCATTCAGTAAACTTTTCTCCATTCATGTCTTCATGATAGTCTCCAGTGGTTTTTGACGCAAAAGCCATGAGAGAACCTTCGACAAACCCGTTGATGGTTCCGGCGTGACAAATTATAAGTCGCGATCCTTTTCCTACAGGAACTTTGGAAGTAGATGCTGCTGTGTCATCGTTCCAAGAACGGCCTACAGTATGGTTAGCATTAAGCCATGTTTCATCCAAGAACACAACATTTTGCCAATTTTTGATTTCTTTCACTTGCCGTAAAAAAGTATACCTTGCCATCGCTATATCAAATCTTTCCATCAATATTTTGCGTTTGTTACATTTTTTGTATCGAAATCCAATGGTCTTCAAAATCTTCGTTAAAGAACTTTCCCCACCGAAGAATAATCCAGCTTCCTTCAGTGAATGCACCAACTTTTTTCTTGTTGGATACTCCTTCTGTAAATAGTAGCCGTAAACATGTCTTCGGATAGCATCGGCATCAAAGCTATCGATGCCTACGACTGGTTTTGCTCGTTTTCTCTTTTTTGGTGTGTGAAGTTTATTTTCTTCTGTGCCAGTCTCGCCATATTTTTTTTTAGTTATCCGTCTAACAGTTCGTTGTCCAATATTAAGCGCATCAGCTACGCGTTCAACCACTGACGTTATAGGTAAAATTGGCCCTCCATTTTGAGCTTCACGATCGAAATAGTTACGAAGGCGTATTACGAACTCACGTGTCTGACTATTTAGAACAGTTCTCTGCGTACGTTCGGTCATATCGACGAAATCCACAACAAAGGGCTTGAACAGAGTCCAAATTAACGAGCAAGGGTCAACAGTAATGCAGTATCAATATTTGAAATCCAAAGCCAGGTCAAAACTATATCACAATCGCATTGCACTGACAGTTTATACTTTTCGAAGCAACGTCAATTCGAAACTGCTTTGTTTTGCATTGAGCATTGACGCGAGTTTGCCGGAGGTAGTAGTTGTGCTAGCCAGCGATCCTATGTGACGATCGTATTAGATTTCATTTTTAAAAATTTTCAATTTAGAAAACCAAATGCCGAGTTGTGGTATATATCATATAAAAATAAAAATTTTACCTTTTGTATGAAACAGCTGATATTTTTTTGCGATTTCAGAGGTTTGTCCACATAGTGAAAATTGTTCATATTCACAAGTACATTCACCCCTTAAATGGTGCAAACTGATTTTTCTACACTTGTATACATTTTAGAAATCAATTTAATAAATAAATTTTGAGTCCTAAACCTAAAACTACATTCGATAAAATTTATGAATCTCTGCACATCACTATCGTCAATAAAGTAATACAATTATTTCCTTCAAAGTCGTTATCAATTAATACGGAACTTCATGAGCGGACAAACGTCAAACCGCCCATCATAGCGTGCCGCTAGTGTAGGAAGTGTCGCTTTATACTACAAGCAAGTCAAATTGAGATAGGATCAGTTAGAGTCCTAACACAGTTAGATCAGGTTAAACTGATTTTGCATGAGAATAATTTTCTTTAAATCCTAAAATAATGTGCTGTGACGTTTTGCTTTTGTTGTGTAAAAAAACCTACTGGCTCGCGGTCTGTACATCGTGGGTAAAAAGTAAACCTACATTATAGCAAATTTAATTATATTTATTAAAAAAAAATACGTGTGGCACTCGGGGACTGCCGCGGTAAAGCTATTGCATAGCATTTTCTAGTCGCACGCACACAAACACCGTGCCGAAGTCTGCCGAACTGAAACGACGTTAGACGATGCACGGCTTTCAACGCCGCACCGCTGTGCCGTTCGGAGTGGGGGGTGTTAGGTTTATTTTCGTTACGGAATTTCTTGATTCGGTCGCCGCGCTCAAAGCCCGCGATAAAAGCTATGCAATTGCTTACAAATTAAGCTGCTTAACGTTTTCCTTTTCCTTCACAGTAGTAATCACGGACTAGTAGTTCCGTGGTAGTAATCCTGGTTCTGAAATTGTAAATTAATTTAGCATTTAATAAGTCGTCTCGTAGTCATCCGAAGGCAAACTAAGTGTCCCCTACCCCTAGATCAAGAAAGTCTCCCGGCTATCTAGCCGAATGTCATATCACCATCTCCGGAAAAGGGCAGGCATCGATTGGATGCGAAAGGCCGTGGATAAGTCAAGTTCCTCTTCATCTTCTTTATCAACCGACGTATACCGTTGATCAAAGGTCACTTGCATGCACTGATCTTGGTCTTGTGTCGCCTGAATCCAGCGGCTCCCTGCGGCTCATCTGTTGTCGTCGGTCCACCCAGTGGGGGGTCTGCTAACTCTGCGCTTCCCGGTTCGAGGTTCCCAATTTATTAAAAAACCAGTAGATGCAATTTGGCTGATGATGATGATATTCATGATGGGTTTTTATTATGTAAAGGTTAATAGGTATGTTGGTTTTCTCGCGATAAGCCGAAAATAAATCATAATAAACTTCATTCGATAAACCTATTTATTGGAGTACAATGTGCACAAGGCTGTAACATGTTTAACACGTTTACCTAAGTAAAAGAATAACATTGCGATAGTGCTTTTTCCTGCATACATTTCGATGCCATTGTTATCACACGGCCGGATTACATTATTTGTCATATTCTGTGGTTTTGCTTTGCGGTATCGTTCAGGAAAATTGGTTCTTATTGTTCAGACTGTATAGTTCATAGTGCACCTTAACGATGGGTATTTAGATAGTTAGATTATGGTTGAATTTTAAAATTTTCGTCAAAAAAAATATTTTACCGGCAATAAATGGTCTAATCGATGAACCTATCCGATGGACGTTACAAAAATAGCTTGCATTCAGGAGATGAATATAGGTTAATTTATATCCTGGGAATTGAGAGCACATGAGATTTTTATTAAATCTAAATACGCAAAGAAGTCGTGGGAACTATCTATCTCGTTTATAGCCTGGCCTCAATAGCCAGACGGTTAAAAGCTTCAAAGGCGCGGACCATAGACGAATAATATTTACTGAAACCTGAAAAGTTGACGGTCCTGACTCAACCTTTCCACTTATTTGGAGGGCAGAGGATAAAATACTATTCAAGTTCTGCTTAGCTAAAAAAATCTAGTAAGTAATTGTACTATGATGTTTATAAAGCAAAGGTTGAGTTGCTAATATTTTAGTTGTTTTAATAATCCTTACTAATATTATAAATGCGAAAGTGTGTTTGTTTGTTGGTTTGTCCTTCAATCAAATTATGCAATTATAATATCTATTCAATATTTTTTTTTGCATAATAAATTATGCAATATATTTTTTTGCAAAGTAAAAATTATGCAAAAAAAAATTATAAAAACAAACAAACAAGAAAAGCGCACTGTAACTACTTCGCGAGTGAGATTCGAACCTGCGACGTCATACACCATACGGTAAAGAAAGCGGCCGCTCGCCCACTGCGCTAAACAGAGCTACTTGTGAACCTCTAAAATGTTGAACGCTTACTGAACGACGGTGTTAGGTTTATTTTCGTTACGGAATTTCTTGATTCGGTCGCCGCGCTCAAACTGTTTGTCCTAGTTCAAAGCCCGCGATAAAAGCTATGCAATAGCTTAATAATTTTTTTAATTTACACTTACTATTATTATCTTCGTGCATAATAATAATATGCCAAAGTTTAACAAATTGCATCATCTTCTCGCTTCAAGTTATGAATCGTGCTTCATGTCGAATCGTAATAGTGTTTTTATAACTTTCCACGTAACGAGCCAACAATGAAAATAGTATCATGTGCCGCTAGGTTCCTACGTGACACGAATTATGTTCACACTTTTTGCCGGCATTATAAGTTACAGACTTGAAATAATCAAAATGATAGACTCCGGATATAGCACGTAATGTATTCAACGGAATTTTTATGTTTGTCGTAAGGTACTTGCAGGGTACGAGTAAGCTTCAATATAGCCTCAAAGTCATACAGAACTTTTCATGACAGAAAATGAAGGAGGGATTCCTCGTATATTTTTTGACGTGATAACGTCTTATAAATCAATGAACACCGGCTGCACGCACGAAAAAATGTCACGTTCCGCCTAAGCCTGATCGTGCAAGCGAGAGCGCGGAACAAGCGATAGAGAGGCACGATCGGCCCAAGCGTTGGCTTGTGAGTGTGACCCGCCGCCGCCGCCCGCCAGTCTTCGTCAATATTTCTTTATGACGTTATCACGTAAAAATATCGTCCTTAAACGGATTTTACAGACAACCAATTTTTTTATATGAATAGCGAGCAAACGAGCAGGCGGGTCTCCTGATGTTAAGTGATTATCGCCGCCCATGAATATTTGTAGAACTAGAGGCACCACCAATGCGTTGCCGGCTTTTCAGGAATTTGTTGGTCCGCCCCTTGAATAACCCCGTGTTGTACCTAATTAAGAGAAGAATGAAGAACTTAATGGTGCGTGGAAAAAAATATCTGGCACAGCGGACGGTCGAAGTGCTCCAGGCATCCAGGTGTTGAGGGTGAAAGTGCATTCGGTGGCGTGCGGTGCGGTTGTAGAAGAGAGAGGGTGGGATAAGCTCTTCAGAACACTCCCCGTTATATAGCTGATAGAATACGCAGCGAGAGTTTAATTAATTTTGTGGAAATTAGTGGAAATACAAATTCGTAATATTTCAACGTATCTAACAACGTAACTAGTTGGTGACCAAGGCTGGCGGTTGGACTGAACTGAATTGACGATCGTTCTCTTCGAAGAGAACGTGCTTTGTGCATCTTCTATAAAGGGGGACATTTAGATCTGGAACATAACTTGAGGCCTGTCACTACCAACCACAAGATAAAAGTGACGGGCAGCATTCATAATGCAGTTCTTTTTTTCTGAGAGAGCTGCTTGAAATGTTGAGAGTCAGTACATCAAGGCACAGAATATCAAGGCCCTGTTTTATTAGATACGAGTATCTTAACTTAGACTTATTAGACAAATGTTAAGTTTCGCTTTAGTCATAAATTGCTAAGTTGTTTCATATTTATTTGCAAGAAGCTTAAATACGTGTTTTATATTTTAAGCTTCTTGTTTGTTTGTCAATAGTGCGTCAAGATTAGTGCGGTTCTACGAGGCTTATTTGCAGACTTTCATAGTTACCTGCAATATCCTGCAATATATTGCTTCGCGGTGGAAATACAGTTTTCATGGGAAACGTAAATTAAACTTCAATACAAACTGTTCAAATCCAACTTGCTTTCAAAAGGCATAATGTAATTCTCGCTAAGTTATCCGACACCTCGTGATGTAACATGGACTAACCTTTGGGTTTCTACTTTCACTGCAAGGTTAGTAACTCGAACTGAGTCGGCACATTAACATTTACGGCAATCTCTTAGTGGAATCTATACCATTTTTGCTTTGTATCCCATAATTACATTACATGCGTTTCTACCCGCAAATCTGTGTGTGTTTTGTCTGTTGTTTCAGCACCGCAATAACTTCTTCATAATGCAAGGATGTTTTTATTCGAGGACGAGATCGCCCTTGACCGTGATCTCACCCGATTTAAGGGCTCGTTTCTGGACACGCGGCGCGGCGCGGCGCGGCGCGTTTAACTTATGTTTGAGTTAAACGCGCGACAAGACGCACCACGCATCGCGTGCCCAGAAACGAGCCCTATGATGGTAGCCTTATGGTAGCGGGCTAATAGATTAATCGGTTTCTATTCTACATGCTTTCTTGCTGGAACGCTATATCGCTTGCCGATAATTATACTGGTAACTTATCGCGACCAAAACCGGAACCAAAAAATAGTAAGATATACATCAAAAAATTCATAACATAGTTTTAAACTGTGAAAGTTCTCTTCTAATATGGTCCAAAAATAAATTCCTAAGTATTTTTGTCAAGTGTCCATTTCTAATTTGTGAAAGTCTTACCACTACTTTCTAAAGTAAGAACTTACCTACCTTCTTAAATATTATATCAATCCATTTTTTTAAATCCATATAGGTACATAAAAATATCACAAAAAGAGATACCGTTCCGTTGGGCGAACACCGTTTCGGCTTAAAAACCGCGTTTGTTGCGTAAATACTGAACATCGCTCTACAATCTAACATAGTCTTTATTTCCACAATCTAAGGGCTCATAAATTTTATATTTTGTTTAAAGGCTTTTCAGGGTGCCTCCTCAAATATTCGGGCGCTTACGATACGGCATCATTGGTCAACGCAAGCGTTATTTCTGTCTACTGTCTACACACTCAATTCAAGTTTTGAGCAATTCTGAGTACTGAAAGAGTGAAAACCTTATTCATATAGGAAAGCTGGTATTGTATTTTACAAAAACTGTAAATGTTTAATTGTGTCCCTGAAATCGTGAGAGATAATGAATATCAGGTTCAAAACTATCCGACTGTATTGAATCCGTCCTTAGAATAGATGGCAGTCCCACTGCCTACATTGTCCTTTGTCGTTGTTGTTAACTGCCAGACATCCAATTCCAATCCCTCCACACACCCTAAGACCGCTTATATGGATCTATCAAACCTATCCCATCCCAGAACTATGGGACACCAATATCATCATAATTCATAATTCATTTATTGTCCAGAACATAGTACATACAATATAGTTACATATTATAGATGTTACAATAACATAGGTAGGTAAAATCTGCATGTTCTACCGTTGCCGGTGTACAATGTTATAGTACATATTTAATTATTCATTTTAATTATAGGCACACATTAACTAATGCACACAAATACACTAATTATCGGTTCAACGAACTTTGTGCCCCGCCCATTGTCACATCAGCTTCGCCACCCGTTGAGTTATGTAGGTGACTCTGGTTCATTTCTTCCTATTTCTAATTAGGTCGAGTAACTCTGAGCATAAGTCTCTGTGGCTCTTCATTAAGGTTGACAGTATTCAATCTCCCAGCCATTAGTCCGCCAGCTATATAGTAAGTCAATAAAATTGTACGCAGGAAGATTTCACGTATCCACTGCCACTCCGACTTGTTAGATAGTATTATTTGGTTGGCGAATATGTGTGGTTATACCCTCAGAGTGTCTGTTACGCGCAGCGGTTACATGAGCGTATACGCTTTTGTAATTAGTAAGGTTTCGATTACGGCGCGTATTGTATTTGGTAATATCCTTTATTATTATCATACACATTATACGCGTATCCCTGAGCATAAGAGAGCGGCGTTGACCCTCAGCATAAGATCCACGTCGCTATTTAAAGTGTTTGAATTGGTATTTGGTTGAATTGAGAAAGTGAAGATTATCAAAACATTATAAAATTAAATGGTTTCAGTACCTACCTAGTAGTAATGGAATGCGTCGCGGGTCATGGACCCTCAAGAATGATTTCATCATCATCATTATCAACCTTTAGATGTCCACTGCTGGACATAGGTCTCCTGCATGGACCTCCACAGGCTTCGGTCTTGCGCCGCCTGAATTCAGCGGCTCCTTGCGACTCGTTTGATGTCGTCAGTCCACCTAGTGGGGGGTCTGCCAACACTGCGCTTACCGGTGCGTCGTCGCCACGACAGCACCTTGTGACCCCAACGACCATCAGCTCTTCGAAGTTCGAACTATGTGCCCCGCCCATCCACTTCAGTTTCGCGACTCGCTGAGCTATGTCGGTGACTTTGGTTCTCCTGCGGATCTCTTCATTTCTGATTTGATCTCGCACGGAAACCTCAAGCATAGCTCTCTCCATCGCTCGCTGAGTGACCCTGAGCCTTCTTATGAGGCCCACAGTTAGCGACCATGTCTCGGATCCGTAAGTCATCACTGGCAACACGCACTGTTCGAAGACTAGTCTTCAGGCACTGAGGAGTTTTGGAAGAAATCTCGGATTTCAATTCATGAATGAATGATTTCATGCACATGATTTATTAATTACTCAACCGGCATAAAGATAAAGAAGGTATGTTCTCGCATGTTCTTGGCAGGCTATGCTTTTACTTGCAACACCTCCACGGCTCGCCTTGAACGTCTGCCATTGTTTCACCGATGTGGGCGATGAACTTGACGCATCATGTTCGACACCTGTGAACGACGCGCGTGCGCATTACACCAGTATTGATACAAGTTACAGCACTGTGTAAGGTAGAGGCTGTTCTATTTAAATGTTTGTAACATTGTATTGTGTATTAAAATAAAAGAAACACGTCGACCTTATCAAGAGTATATATTGCGAGAGAGAAGAAACCGTTGACACAACCGATGCACAGATAAAAACGGAACTTAACCTACCCTACATACAACTATTAAAAACTTACCCTATACTATACTACACATTGCAAGTACGTCAAACATAGTTAGCAAGCTTTATCAACCTTTACGTCAAACATAGTTTGCAAGCTTTATCAACCTTTACGTCAAATATAGTTTGCAAGCTTTATCAACCTTTACGTCAAATATAGTTTGCAAGCTTTATCAACCTTTACGTCAAATATAGTTTGCAAGCTTTATCAAACCTTTACGTCAAATATAGTTTGCAAGCTTTATCAACCTTTACGTCAAATATAGTTTGCAAGCTTTATCAACCTTTACGTCAAATATAGTTTGCAAGCTTTATCAACCTTTAACACGCTCGTTAGCGAAGCATCGAATAGAAAGTTCGAATCGCTTTTCACTTCAATTCTACTAATCGGTTTCCCAGGGGTCGACATTAACGAAAACTGATTTTGGTGGTCGACGAGGTCTAAAAATCGACCCTTATTTATTAACACAAGTTCTTATTTGAAACGTTCAAGATACTGTAGGATAAGCTGTGTTACGTGTACCAACTTGCAAGAATAACTAAAAATGATGTCAAGTTTACTCACTTAACCAACCGCAAAGTTTTTAAATTGGTAAGTATTTTGTATCAATAGGAAAAAACTAGAGATAAGATTTTTAAAGTAATTTGGCTATGAGGGTCTAAGTTACCAGTTCATTTTGGAAAAAGGGGTCTCTTGTCCAAAATAGTTTGGAAATCCCTGTATCTAGATGTACCTACTTTTAAATCTCATATCAGAACCGATTCAAAATATTTAAAAAAATACGTGTCAAATTGATGACCTCCTCCTTTTTTTTGAAGGCGGTTAAATATAATTCATCGAAAAAGATTTTTTACAACAATAATGATCAAAGGATCACCACTCTTAAAGAACATTGCTATTTTGTGGGGCCTATTCCGTGCAATATCGAATTGAGTATTTATAACTCAACTAATCTTTACCTTTAAAACACATTGATGTATTCACACTGTTACTAATCAAACAAGAATTTAATGCAAAAACAAGTATGAAAAAATAGTACCTATGATTGCGCCGCTTAGGGACAAGGTCAGTGAAATACCTACTACACTACTACGCTGAAATAAGTTTTTCCAGATGCAAGATAGGTAAGTATATTATGTACAATGACCAGTCAAATAGCTTCGCAGGAGATATCTAATGTTTTTCCTCAGGTGACGAAGGAAGTGAGTGGTTTCTCATGAAATTGTCTGGATTATGCGTCATGCTCGTGAACGGGTGCCACCGGCGGGAATGGGAATTGTAGTACGTATTTTTGGAACTACCCCTCATTGTGGAAATATTCTATTCTAACAAAGATGCATGGGTTAAATCGGCTTGGCATCCAGCTGCCCACAAGATAGGGAGTATAAAAATCTTATTACAATGTAATAGCTATACATAATAATATCGTAAAATGATTATTTTCAAAAGAGCAACTGCTGAATTTCTTGCCCGCTCTTCTCAGCAGAATCCGCTTTCCGAACCGGTGGTAGAGCCACAGGTTGGCCTGCGTGAAATAAATAATTTTGAATTTAGATTTTTTTTAATTAGGTTTTTAAAAATCCCGCAGGAATCCTTTATTTTCCGGGATAAGAAAGCCTTTTCCATTCTCCAGATCTTCAACCATACCCATTACTCATGATAAATGTTGCTCCGTTGCTGCATGATTGAAGGACAAACTAAGCAAAAGTAGAGACTAGGATTTTTCTCGTAATGCCGCGGCCTTTTCCTACCGTTGTTGTCGTCCCTTTGACCTGTTTACGCTTTGGAACTTTGGCTCGGAACTAGCATCGGATGCTTTCTCCACCATACTATTGGTGTACCTACCTGAGTAAGTGTATGTTAAATAAGCTACATTACCTTAGATACAAAATATGCAGATGACACAATCAATTTGATTCAATTATGTACCTACATGTATGAACTTAAAAAAGTTCTTCGTCTGGGTTGAGTTATACATCATGAGTTGATATACTATTAAATTATTTCTGTCATTGTATTTTATCTAAGACTGCAAACAAATTCTGTATGTTTAAAAGCTGCCTCCTAATACAAAGATTAACGTCGTGATCTATGTTGTAACTTGTGTAACAAAAACCTGGAAACTTGTAAAGCTAGATTCCACCGGTTCCTAGAACAGTTACTCAGCAAGCATAACAAGTTTTATCTCACTTGTTATGAAATGTATTGGCATTCGGGTTACTTTTTGCACGAATATTTAACGTCAGCCTTTAATGAACATTACTTGGCGTGATATGCAAAATTATATTCTGTAAAAAAACTAAGTCTTTACTTAATAACTCTACCATTGCTTACAACTTAATCCTAACTTACTTCTAACTCCGAAGCTCTAGTCAAATTTTTCCAAATTGCGCAATCTGTGCGTAATGCTTATAGGTACCTAAATCTAGTTATTGTCAAAACATTCTAAGTAAATAACAGATATACGCACCGTTATAATTATTGCATATTCGTGAGGTATAGATTAGACAGAAATCTCTTTAACTATTCGTAGTTGTCATCAAATACTCGTATAAACGAATTTATTCAATCTAGAATCTAGATACTCATTAATTTCTTACTTTGGCCCAGTAGCTGTTTATATACAACATGGTTGTTTATACGGTAAGTGTAACTAGTACGGAAAACAGGTGCAGGAATCAGGATGTTATTGTAAAGTGCAACTTATACAACAAAATTAAGTGGCACGCGGGGACTACCGCGGTAAAGCTATTGCATAGCATTTTTTATCAACTTATGCAATTATAATATTTATGAAATATTTTTTTTGCATACTTAATAAAAATTATGCAAAAAAATAATTAAAAACCAAACAAACAAGAAAAGCGCATTGTCACTACTTCGCGAGTGAGATTCGAACCTGCGACATCTAAAGAAAGCGACCGCTCGCCCACTGCGCCAAACAGAGCTAAAAGTGAACCTCTAAAATGTTGAACGACGGTGTTAGGTTTTTTTTCGTTACGGAATTTCTTGATTCGGTCGCCGCGCTCAAACTGTTTGTCCTAGTTCAAAGCCCGCGATAAAAGCTATGCATAATTGGGAATCGGTGTAATGTTGTAGTGGTTGAACTAATATATCCCTTATGTCTTTTCTTTATCTTTTATACTTGTTTTTATGATAGAAATATGTAGGTATAAGCCATGTTCTCGCCTTTATGCAAAGTATAAACTTTTATTTAAAAACAGACTCGACAGATTGTCTGCTAATTTATACTACTTAGTGCGATAGGTACAAATACGAGTATGATTTTATTGTAATAGCTCTGGTAATAGATAGCATTTATTACCTATTGAAAAAAAAAACACGTTAAAAGACTAAAATATTTTTTTCGGTCTAAATTATTGAACTTTACAAAACTTGTTACGAAGGTGTGATGGCTCAGTGACCTAAATTTTAGTATTTCAAAATAACACTTTCACGGATCACGAGTTCATTGCCCTGACACGTCGCTCGCTAATTTTATTCATTTTATTAAACTCTATTGATTACTGAATAGATCAAAAATCATTAATAGGTACCTAACTAACAGTTTCGAGACAAGAAAACCTCGACTGGCTTGACCGTGAATCGACTGCATTAGTTTGATAGTAGTATTCATTGACTGTTATCAAAATGTTGCTATTCATTAATTATAATCGAAAAAAAAAACAGAAAATAAATCGGCCAAAAAACTTAATAAGTTATAAGCTGTTTTACTGCGACTACACTGTCCCGGAATTTTCTACGAAGAGTGTATGGAGCTACTGTCTTGTGACATCACACTTCAGTAGCGTTCTATTTGTCTAGCAGGGAACTTTAAGGCTCTATATTTCAGAAACTAGTTTGGCTTTATTCTCGAGTTTTTTTTCCGAAAACAGGTCAAGTTGTTAGTTCGTATTGGTAAACGGATGCTATTGATAGTTTTCCCAAAGTTTTCCCGTTTCCATAGCTCAAGGTTGTTTTGTATTTGTGCTATTTATTTTCAATGCGGTATTTATATTGGCAATTCTAAGGAAATCCACGCACGCACGTAATAGGCTTCATTAGAATATTTCGTGAAGGTTAAATGATATAACGGCAAACGGTAATGCCTTTTTGGAAAATTTATTGCGCATAAATCACCTAAGATTTATAGGTGTCTAACTAACAGTTACCTACCTAGACGACGGATATCTTAATATCTAATGCCCTCTCGACCGAGACCAGCTACGGTGTTCAAATTCGACAGATATAAGCCGCCTGCGCGGGAGATACTATCGACCGAGCGAAGCGAAGGTCTCTGAGTTTACTAGAGCGATTTGCACTTGTCCGTCCGTCCGTCTGTCAGAGCCTTATAACTTCTGAATTACTGAACGTAATTACTTCAATTTTAGATATGATATGTAAACCGATGGCCTCCAGCCGAAAATGGCTTAAAAAGTTATAAAAATCTTTATTTCAGGGGGGCTCCCATACGAAATGGGGGGCTTTCAAAGTGGAGATTGTATTCGAGGCTAGATCTCTAAAACCACTTTGTTTTAAAACTTGAAACTTACACATAATTTGAGTTATATTCTGTACTTGAACAACAAATACTAAGATTAGACTAGTGGTTCGCCCCGAACTGAGACCTCGCGGTAACGGTATCCCATGATTATTCATTCAATCGATACATGATAACCAAAACTGACATTATTATTATGCCCGTTTTCACCAAACATACCTAAATCATCCCCTAAGTAGGAGTCTCTTAACGTAGGTAGCTCCTAAATACAATCCTAAGTCCTAACATCCGTCCCAATATCCTTTTAGGTGTCCCGTACAGGATCGTGATAAATAAGTTGACAGAAAACATCAATCACCTAACTTATAGGTAGCCCGTAAAGTTTAGGGAACGTTAGTGAAAACATTGAATTATTATGTAGGTATAGATAGCGGCACGAAAGTCTAGCGGTGACCGTTATTGCGCAGAAGTCGAAAATAAGGTATCATGGCGCTGATTGGCTCTCCAGTCGCATTCCGGCTGTCGTCATTGGTTGCGCGACAGTACCCCATGCGCAGCTATTTTGTTCAGCGCTAAACTTTCGTGCCGCGACCTATACTAACGAGTGAAACCGGGTTACGGGCATCTGTACAAATCGTCATCTATCGACGCGAATAGAAAATATACAATATTTAACTAAAATTTAACTAAAAAATAATTTTAATTGAATAATATGGTACAAAAAAAATTACAATACAATTATTGTATTATAATAAGTAACTAAATAATAATGGTCGACGCAAAACTGTTTTTGGGATAGGTCGTTAGTCGTAACTCTACGAGTTACGACTAACGACCTTCCATGGGAATAGTTACTGACTGCGCCATCTATTAGCATTATTGTGAAGCTATGTTGATGCGATATGAATTACTGATGTACATTAAAAATTAAATAATCTCGTTTCTTTATAATATTCATATAATTTTAGTATTTGTTGTTCAAGTACAGGATATAAGTGACCTAAAAACATAAAATCAGTTTGAAAATCCATAGCGGATTTTCCTAGAGAGCGTCTTCAAGCGAGCGTATAAAATCGCCACTTTGAAAGCCCCCCATTTCGTCAATTTTAAGGGAAAAATTAAAAAAAAATATTTTTGTACTCAGTTCAAAATTATCTTTAAAATGATACGTAACAATTTTATGTAACGCGATATTTTTTTTTTTTACTTCGCATTCGCTTCTATGAGAGCCCCCCTGAAATAAAGATTTTTATAACTTTTTAAGCCATTTTCGGCTGGAGGCCATCGGTTTACATATTATATCTAAATTTGAAGTAATTACGTTCAGTAATTCAAAAGTTATAAGGCTCTGACAGACGGACGGACGGACGGACGGACGGACGGACGGACGGACGGACAAGTGCAAATCGCTCTAGTTAACTCAGAGACTTCGCTTCGCTCGGTCAACTAAATAATAATGGTCGACGCAAAACTGTTTTTGGGATAGGTCGTTAGTCGTAACTCGTAGTTCCATGGGAATAGTTACTGACTGCGCCATCTATTAGCATTATTGTGAAGCTATGTTGATGCGATATGAATTACTGATGTACATTAAAAATTAAATAATCTCGTTTCTTTATAATATTCATATAATTTTAGTATTTGTTGTTCAAGTACAGGATATAAGTGACCTAAAAACATAAAATCAGTTTGAAAATCCATAGCGGATTTTCCTAGAGAGCGTCTTCAAGCGAGCGTATAAAATCGCCACTTTGAAAGCCCCCCATTTCGTCAATTTTAAGGGAAAAATTAAAAAAAAATATTTTTGTACTCAGTTCAAAATTATCTTTAAAATGATACGTAACAATTTTATGTAACGCGATATTTTTTTTTTACTTCGCATTCGCTTCTATGAGAGCCCCCCTGAAATAAAGATTTTTATAACTTTTTAAGCCATTTTCGGCTGGAGGCCATCGGTTTACATATTATATCTAAATTTGAAGTAATTACGTTCAGTAATTCAAAAGTTATAAGGCTCTGACAGACGGACGGACGGACGGACGGACGGACGGACGGACGGACGGACGGACGGACAAGTGCAAATCGCTCTAGTTAACTCAGAGACCTCGCTTCGCTCGGTCAATAAATATTATAAAGAAACGAAATTATTTGAGTTTTAATGGGCATCAATGTTTTTAACAAAACTTCACTATACTGTTACTAGATGGCGCTGTCTTTAATATTGTAAATACGCATCCTATCCACGAAAGCAGATGACGATTGACGTCATCAGATTCGGCGCGTTTTAATTACAATATAATATAGTTAAAACTACCTTAAGGGAATTATGGGATACCGCGAGGTCTCAGTTCGGGGCGAACCACTAGAAGTGTACAAGTTGGTTAACACAGGTTCACTTTCTGTAATCTCACTCTCATAGTCCCATGGGACGGAAATCTGACACAAACGGAAAGAAATCATCAGGAGCAGGACCGACAGCTTTAGGTTCTGGTCTAAGATCCGGTATAATAAATTTATACCCTCATCTGTTATTTATTAGCGATAGGAACTACCTACATCAACGTGGTATCATAATATTGTGAGATGTCGAAGTCAAGAAAGAACTAGAGACTGCAGTGATGTTCATGTCTTAAATGGTCTCATTTGCATGCCAATACTTGGCAGATTGGATGCTAAAATATTGTACTTAGTACTTACATAATAATATTATCGACAACCTTATTCATAATACGCCATCGCCGGTCCACTACTGCACAGCTCTCTTCTCGGATGAAGTGTTTAGGACACCACTCTATTGGACAGTGTGGTGGACACACCAAACACGTCTTTTAGTAGTGAGACGTTTAGGGTTGCTCTATGCTCATTTTTACGATGATGATAAATTGATAACCAAGCAAATAATATACGAATTGAATTGAATTAAACTAGTGGTTCGCCCCGAACTGAGACCTCGCGGTAACGGTATCCCATGATTATTCATTCAATCGATACATGATAACCAAAACTGACATTATTATTATGCCCGTTTTCACCAAACATACCTAAATCATCCCCTAAGTAGGAGTCTCTTAACGTAGGTAGCTTCTAAATACAATCCTAAGTCCTAACATCCGTCCCAATATCCTTTTAGGTGTCCCGTACAGGATCGTGATAAATAAGTTGACAGAAAACATCAATCACCTAACTTATAGGTAGCCCGTAAAGGTTAGGGAACGTTAGTGAAAACATTGAATTATTTATCAAACATTGAATTTAACTCGTAGTTCCATGGGAATAGTTACTGACTGCGCCATCTATTAGCATTATTGTGAAGCTATGTTGATGCTATATGAATTACTGACGCCCATTAAAAATTAAATAATCTCGTTTCTTTATAATATTCATATAATTTTAGTATTTGTTGTTCAAGTACAGGATATAAGTGACCTAAAAACATAAAATCAGTTTGAAAATCCATAGCGGATTTTTCTAGAGAGCGTCTTCAAGCGAGCGTATAAAATCGCCACTTTGAAAGCCCCCCATTTCGTCAATTTTAAGGGAAAAATTAAAAAAAAAATATTTTTGTACTCAGTTCAAAATTATCTTTAAAATGATACGTAACAATTTTATGTAACGCGATTTTTTTTTTTTTACTTCGCATTCGCTTCTATGAGAGCCCCCCTGAAATAAAGATTTTTATAACTTTTTAAGCCATTTTCGGCTGGAGGCCATCGGTTTACATATTATATCTAAATTTGAAGTAATTACGTTCAGTAATTCAAAAGTTATAAGGCTCTGACAGACGGACGGACGGACGGACGGACGGACGGACAAGTGCAAATCGCCCTAGTTAACTCAAAGACCTTCGCTTCGCTCGGTCGATTACATATTACATATAAACAGTTACATGTATGTATTACATAACAGTATACACAGGTACCTCGTCTATTGCATTCTAACCCGACTGTTGTCTTCCTTCGAATAACCTCGAAGATAGAATCTGCATTGAAACTAAATGAACGTACATGTATAACTTCTCTTATAGCAATTAAAATAAGGTTCATTGTCGATTGTGGGTGACGTTTTGTAAAAGGTTATTTGCGCTTAAGCTTGTCCGTGATTACCTTACGCGGTGTACGTATAACTACTAAGATGTGATAGTAACGTTGACATTTTAAAGTAGGATATTGTTTATATAGACTAGAGGATCTATTTTGTAACCTCGAAAACGGTTTGTTACTTAGTGTGGTCATGCCACACTAAGTAACAAACCGTTTTCGAGGTCATAATCATCTTCTTGATTCTTGACCCGGTAATCGAAACCTGGACTTTGTCATCCGCAGTACTCAATAATATACCACTAGTCCACTACCTAGATCAACGAGGTATAATCGTAAATCTAATAGGTACACTTAATTATTAGGCGAATGTGAGATATCAAAGTCAAGAAAGAACTAGTCAGTGATGTTCGTGTTCATGTCACATGATCTGCCCCCGATTGTCTAAAAGTTATTCCATTGATCGCATTCGTATTCTTTGACACTAGCGTCGAAATAAAGTCACAAATTCAGTACAACCGATTTTAATATGGAGCGTTAAGAAGCTATCGTACATACGTAAACGTATAAGAATGCATGCACGAAATTGAGCTCTAATTCAATGGTGTTATGGTTTACTTTGACGCTAATGTCATCGAATACGATAACGATCAATGAAATAACTTAAGACAATCGCAGGGCTGAATTGCATGCCAATACTGGGCCGATAGGAGGGCCATAATATTCTACCTACCACCTTATTCACTTACATCAAGTCATCGCCGGCGCTCTACTGCGCACGGGTATCCTCAGAATGAAAAGGGTTTAACTTTAGACCATAGAGTAGACCATCGTTGGCCAAGTGCGTTTGGTAGACTTTTAGACATGCTTAGATTGCTTGAAACAACGGAACTAGCTGCTTTTGCCACTTTAAACCGCTTGCTAAACGTTTCTTCTTCTCTTCATCCTGGGAATTGTTTCCGCAAGTATGCGATGACTGCCCATTTTACGTGATTCCGCTGGTACGGCTCCCGTGGGATCACTCCAGCCAGCCGAGCTCACTCCAGAATCCGAGCAGGCCTTCCAGGTCGGGAGCTGTTAAGAGTAGTGTCTAGTGACGAAACGCGACGCGAGTAGGTCTTTTCCAAAATGCTATCCTGTTTCACAACGCTTCGCTGCCCGACCCGTATCGTGCGATAGAGAGAGTTGCAAGTCCAGGAGTTATTTGCCTAAATTTTATTCTTGAAATATTGTTTCGGGTCATAACGTTTTTACCCCCCTAAACGTTTACAAAATTAGACAATTTTGGTCTCATTAGATTCAGTACACCTTAATCTAGGCTCGTACGTTTCATTTTTTTAGTATTTCTGTTTAGTTAAATTTAAAAAAATAAAATTAGTCGAGGAAGTTTTTTAGTCAAAAATATGGATATTTAGTCACTAATAACTTTTAACATAAGCAATATTTATTTAAAATGAAAACGTACGGGCATAGTTTTTCATTGTATCTGCAACATTTCAAAAAATTATGAACATTGGACAACATTTACGGGTATCAAAACGTTATCGCTTTTTGTATGAAAATTTTCAACTAGACACTCCTCTTAAACTTTTCTATCATACAATTATAATATGTGCAACACACACTATTTTAGTCCGTAGCTTTCGACTCCTTATACCGAGATATTTATTCATATTATTTTCTATTGTTAGTGTCTATCGTGTTATACCCATCTCTGTCACTTAGTTACATTTTTACCTATGAAATTATATAACTTATTATGTATTTTGCAATTATTTTGTAATCTGTTTGGCCTTATTTTATAACTATTCTTAATTGTATACTAATTAGATGTAACGCTGTTGATTACTTTATAATAAATAAATACTTAGAATTAGAAAAATCAGGCTATCAAGTTACGTGGGTGCTCTGCATCCAGCTTCCCACAAGGTATTGTAATAAATTATTTATTGCATTACTTAGCTAGGTACCTATCTATGTACACATAGATTGTATGTTTGTAACCGTTTTGTTTTGAAAAGAGTAGGTTACTGCTGAATTCTTGCACGCATCGATGTATATGCAGTAGTACCTACTGCAGGCTTTCCTCAGCACTCAACGAGTAGCCACGTTCAACTTTCAGTCCAAAGGGGTTGTTTCATCTTGGGCCAGGTACTTGTACGCTATACCAAAAAATAGTAATAAATCATAGAAATTGAAATAAAATATGCTTTTTTGTAGTATTACAGGGAATAAGAGGTACAAATATAAATTGATAATTGGGTACATCATTAGAATGGCAACTCCCGGAGTGCATCCATCTGCTTTTGTTGTCTATGTTTGTAATGACGTTACGTCATCTTAATGTCATTTCAATTGTCAAATATCAATTGCTGGTATGTCAAATGTCAATTGCTGTCAATTGTGGTTATTTTTATGTCAAATATCATCATGACTCGTGTAAGTACATGTAAGTACGTGTCATCGTCAAAAAGAAAGCCATGTTGTTGCACTTTTATTTTACAAAATAATTTCACATTGTACCTCGTGAAAAGGACCTTTTAATGAAAGAAATAAATAAAAAATCCCCAAACATTTTGAAAGACTGTACAAAGACCTGGCCCAGGCTCCATATATATTGAAACAACCCCTTCAGACCCTATGTATAGAGTTGTAGATAATACTATCATTCAGGCTTTTACGTCTGTTCTAGACGATTTAAACATTGTCTCGGAGGCATTTTCTCCTGTGGCTGTGGAGACCGATCCGTGATCCGTTACGTCCGCACTTGCTGCAACAAAACCCGATGACCACAGACGCAGTCCCGGCGCTAGAACACATTCTTGTTCTCCTGTGCGCTAACACTTTAAACCAGGCATCGTCGTGAACTCTACACCCCTCACCCACGCTTCTCCTCCAACCGTTCCTGTCATCCGCCAGCTTCTCCCAATTCTTGTGCTTTATGTTAAAGTCGGTCATGTCTCTCTTGGCGCAATCTTTAAAGCGCAGCCGTGGTCTGCCACGTAGATAATACTATATAGTATTTATAAATGTTTCATAACCTGGGCAATCTAGGCATATCTACCGAGTTATTTTTGAACCTCCATTGTGGCGGAGTAAAGCCATTGTTGCGGCTGTAACAATTAGCGGCTCGGGCTTGGACAATGGGCCGGCATTGGGGATGCCTTGACCCGAGTTACCTATACCCACCTACTCATTAAATCCATAGATTTGCCAGATATACCAAAGTCAAAGGCGGTTGCAATTAAATTGTCGTTAAGGTTAAACTTGCCCATCAGCAACCCATCAACGGTTCACTACTGAGCGCAGGTCTCCTCTCCGAGAAGGGTTATAGGCCATAGTCCACCACGCTGTTGCAGGCCCAATACAATGCAAACTGGGAGATATCACACACCTTTGAGAACATTATGAAGAACTCTCCGGTGTGCAGGTTTCCTCACGATGTTTTCCTTCACCGTTGAAGCTTGTGATATTTAATTTCTTAAACGCACTTTTTAGAAAAGTCAGGAGTGCGTGCCCGGGATCGAACCTGCGATCCCCGAATAGTAGGCCGCAGTCCTAATTACTATAAATGCTATTTACTTGCCCGCCTTGTTCCTGTAATCGCCTTCCTGCTCTATTATGATGATCCTACTCTATTTTTAACCGACTTCAAAAAAAGAGGTTATCAATTCGTCGGAATCTTTTTTTTACGTATACATTACGTACCAATTACTCGAAGACGCCTGAACCGATTTGAAAAATGAGATCAGTCAGATCAGTCTAGTAGTTAATGAAGAGATAAGAGCGATATTTTTGTTCAACAAATAACATACACTTTCAACTACGGAAATACAAAACAAAACACAAACCGTGACTAACATTTCCTAACTTATAATATTGACAATATTTTTTCTAATAATAGAAACAATGAAATTGCTAATCTCAAATATTGTTTTCATTATCGGGCTATATGATCCATAAAATTGTGTCTACCGTATCAATAGAAATTTAACTTTATTTTGTTAAAGTTAAAGTTAAATTTCGCTTGATAATTTTCATACAAGAAACACGAAGTGCTGTTATTTTAATTTACACTTTAACTTCGTTTAAATAAGGTAGGTTTTTAAATGTTTTAAAGTGTATAAAAGAGCATTACACGACAATTAGACGCGCGCGACGCTTTTCCCTGCGCTTTCTCGAGCGACCCGCGCGTGACGGTACGAGACACGAGTACAGGGGAAATGTGAGAACTGAGAACAGTCAACAGTACCTATTACCTGCCCCGCTTTCCTATGCAGATGTTCCAGATCTAGACTAAAATGGAATTACTACCTTATTTGGCGTTCCTATAGATATTTGTGTTTGTAGGTAAGCGCCAGAAACGAATTCTTACGCACGATTCCGCGCGATTATACGGCATTTTAAAAAATCAAGTCAGATGAAGTCATGGCTCAGTATTCAGTGCAAGTTCAGCTAGCGCCGAAATTAACAAAAACATGGAGATGCATTATTGAAAGAAATTAACAAACCTAAAGAGCTAACAAAACAAATATCATTGAAACACGATTTGCTCTACATAGAATTTCAAAATCCTAACTATACTAACCTGTATATTGATTCAGAAAGGCGAAATCGCTTAAGTACGTACGTCTATATTATTTCACTGTGAAAAGAGCACAATGTTTATAAAGTTTTGAAATAGCAACCTACATATTGGATTCTTATTTAATTTTAATTTGAACGTAATTAAAATCTCTGTAAGGATAAGGTGGAATAAAGTTTGTTAAGCAAGATTTTTAATTATAGATAGCTTAACGTTCAGACGACTTGCTAAACGTTGAAAAGGTATTTCGTACTCCTTGCCTCTGTAATACCTAAATTAGAAGTTATGATAATAACTAACTACCCATCACCTAGCGAACTTCGTACAGCCAACAAAAATATTTAGTGGTGGGTCACCCTTATCATTTAGGGGTGTGAAAAATAGATGTTGGCCAATTCTTAGACCTACTCGATATGCACACAAAATTTTATAAAAATCGGTCCAGCCGTTTCGGAGGAGTTTGGTAACACACCGCGACATGATAATTGTATATATTAGATAATTATAGAAGTGGTTGTTGTAATTTGATTATAATTTATGTTGATTATAGCTTATGCCCATTGCATTTAGCTTTTTAGAAATCTCGCGGTTTGTTTGTTTGGTAGACCGGCGGCGTGATTGAAGGACTAACAAATAAAGCGGTGGTGTCGTGTGATGCGGGTTGTTACGTTCCCTCAAATAATATGGTTGAGCGAAGTAATGGCTGGGTCATGCGTCATGCTCATGATGGGTGCCACCAGCGGCAATGGGGCTACTTTCTGTCTGCCCGTCTCAACATGTGTTGAATTATAATTAGAAATAATTACCTATGCCTATTACTGCTTTGACAAGCAGTGATAGCCTAGTGGTTATGACTGTGGTCTCCTATTCGGGAGGTCGCAGGTTCGATCCCGGGTACGCACCTCTGACTTTTCGAAGTTAAGTGCGTTTAAGAAATTAAATATCACTTGCTTCAACGGTGAAGGAAAACATCGTGAGGAAACCTGCACATCTGAGAGTTCTCCATAATGTTCTCGAAGGTGTGTGAAGTCCGCCAATTCGCATTGGGCCAGCGTGGTGGACTATGGCCTATAACCCTTCTCTGAGAGGAGACCTGCGCTCAGTAGTGAGCCGTTGATGGGTTGCTAATGATGATGATGATGATGATGACCTATGCTTTTGTGGAACTTCCCACTTCCCCTCATTGTGGAAACTCTGCATACATAGAATAATATCTATTAAGTATATTGTAAAAGTATTTTGAAAAGAGCAACTGCCGAGTTTCTTGCTGGTTCTTCTCGGCAGGAACGGCATTCCGAACCAGTGGTAGACTCATTGACGATTCAAAAGTACCTACTTTGTAAAAGTGTATTTGATTAAAAAACATTTCTATTCTATTCTATTCTAATCTTTCGTATTACTCATAATATAAAAAGAGTACCTAGGTATCTATAATAAGTACTATTTTATCAGATGCTAGAATATAGTTGTCCTTTGATCGAATCCTGTGATTTGAAATGATTTCCCACAACAAAGGATCATCCGATCGTTTCCATCTCGACAAGTTGGAAGAAGCGTAGTCAACCAGATTATAATATGATTAGCATTATCAAATTGGATAATGAAATCGTGATCGTGATCCAGAGCTTTTGATTGTAGTCTGTCGATCACGCCATTTGCAACCATTTTTTGTAGGTACCTAAATTGCAGAATATACAAAAGTAATTAGTATAGTCAATTTTAAGGGTTCCGTACCCAAAGGGTGCCAACGGGACCCTATTACTAAGCCTCCGCTGTCCGTCCGTCCGTCCGTCTGTCAGCGGGCTGTATCTCGTAAACCGTTATGGATAGACAGTTGAAATTTTCACATATTGTGTATTTCTATTGCCGCTATAACAACAAATAATAAAAATAAAATCAAATTAAAAAATCAAGGGGAGATACATGGAAAAGGAGTCGAAATAATATTTTATTTTTTTACCCTGGCATGTGGGGTGTTGTCATCATTGTCCAGAGCTCATTAAGTAGAGTTCAAATATATATATTTTTATTTGAAATTTAATGATTTTGAAATGTCGGTATATTATGTACTATATAGTGTATTTAAACAAAAAATACTGAAAACACCGATTTATAATGCGGTTTGTAAGTTGTGACCAAAACAAACGAGCATTTTTTCCCCATACGCTAATTTAGTACTTTCTAAGAACTAAGATAATATATGTAGCTACTTTAAAAAAATGATTTGGTTATATGTACGGAACCCTAAAAGAGCGAGGCCCGACTCGCACTTGGCCGATTAATTAAGAGTAAATGACGACAAAGTTTCCTAAACAAATATATCAGGATGTGAAATTGATTTATAGAGATTATATTATGTTTGGCGGCATTCGGAAAATCTTTTGAATGCTGGTCACCCTGATATTAAGCGAGTACTATCAAGGCTTTTGTTTATTTTGGCCAATACATCTTTTCCCAGCATTATAAGTACCTATCAAAAGCTATATCTATTAAGTCTAAACACATGAGTAAAATACGCAACATCTTCAGAGACGATCAATACTAGCGGGTTAAATTATTATTCAAAATTCAAAATTATTTATTTCACGTAAGCCAACCTGTGGCTCTTATGACAATTAGTCATGACTCTACCACCGGTTCGGAAAGCGGATTCTGCTGAGAAGAGCCGGCAAGAAACTCAGCAGTTGCTCTTTTCAAAATAATCATTTTACAATATTATTATGAAGCTATTACATTGTAATAAGTTTTTATACTATCTTGTGGGCAGCTGGATGCCAAGCTGATTTAACCTATGCATCTTTGTTAGAATTATAATTTATTTGTTCGCAATACGTCCCACAGAATCCAGTTGAACGGTCACACCACGTTAACTAAACGATGTATTCACGGTAGGATTATCTAATTGGTAATTTATTGTCAGCGGATTTGAATGTGTTAAGACCTACATGTATGGTTATCACGGAAGCTTGCGATTTGCGTCCAAATTGATCACTTAAGATCCCGTCTGGTGACCTCTTTAGTACAGAATTTATAATTGTGATAGACTCCTAAATAGGTTCGGTAGATGATGAAGATAATAGTCTATTAAGCCAACATCAAATCTAGACGTCATTTAAAACATGACTGTAGTCTTAAGTTATAGCCGTTTAATAAGGAAGTACAGGTACTTATTAAGGTTTTAGCAGATACGATGATGGCATATTTGCTTTTTAATAGGTATAAGTAGCATGACGTGAGTTAAGAAGGCTGGGGATCACTCAGTGGGCGATGGAGAGAGCTATGCTCGGATAATCGCTGCGAGATCAAATGAGAAATGAGGAGATCCGTAGGAGAACCAAAGTCGCCGACATAGCTCAGCAAGTCGCGAAACTGAAGTGGAAATGGGGTCGTTGGGGTCCCAAGGTGCTGGAGTGGCGACCCTGTACCAGGAAGCGCAGTGTTGGCAGACCCACTAGTTAGACCGACGACGAGTCGCAGGGAGCCGCTGGATTCAGGCGGCGTAAGACCGAGGCCTGTGGAAGTCCATGCCAAAAACCTTTGTCCAGTAGTGGACGGTTGATAGAATAGAATAGAATAGAAATATTTTTTATTCAAATAAACTTTTACAAGTGCTTTTGAATAGTCGATGAATCTACCACTGGTTCGGAATGCCTTTCCTGCCGAGAAGAATCAGCAAGAAACTCGGCGGTTGCTCTTTTCAAAACAAATTTAAAATACATTAAATACTATGCTATATATAATATGCAGTGTTTCCACAATGAGGGAAGTTCCAAAAATGCATACCGACTAACTTCTATCTTAAGATGGGCAGACATAAAGTAGCCCCATTCCCGCCGGTGGAAACCGTTCACGAGCATGACGCATGACCCAGCCATTGCTTCCATTGCCATTTGCCATTGATAAAGAAGAAGAATATATCACGCTGTGACAGAGCTAAGAATCAACCTGATATTTTGCATGAGTAGGTATGTTTGAGGACTTAGAGATTGACACAAATCACGCAGGGTAGCATGCTTTTTATTTTACGTTTAAAAGGCTAATTTTATAATGACTTTTCCTTAAAGCAATAAAAAAACAATATTTTTAAATAACTTACGTTAAATAGCGTTTTACATTATTTTATTTGTATAGGAACATGATTTACTATTCGTAGAAGATAAATAAATTCAAATTCAAAATTATTTATTTCACGTAGGCCAACCTGTGCAGGCTCTTATGACAAGTCATGACTCTACCACCGGTTCGGAAAGCGGATTCTGCTGAGAAGAGCCGGCAAGAAACTCAGCAGTTGCTCTTTTCAAAATAATCATTTTACAATATTATTATGAAGCTTTGTAAAAAACATTGTAACAAACATAAAATTGTAAAAATAATAAAAAAATAAATAAAAAGAAAATACAAAAGACGGATGTGACACATACACATAAATTAAGTAGTCGCAGATGGTTAGCATGCAATAGTTAGGATCCAACCAAACCAGGTTACCCTCCTCACCTCAATTTCTCGTCTCGATATGACCTTCTGAGCTAGTACCGACAGTCTACTTGGCGAAAAGTTAGTCATAGTACGACTATACCTCATATGCAATGTGTACATGTGAGACCTACTTGGCACATGTTCGATATTTGTTCTCAACGGAAGCTTTTCTGTTCACAAAGTTCTTGCGCTACTTCATTTCCCTACTTTAAATGTTCTTCATGAATTTGTCAGCTCTGCAGCGGTAACCAAGAGGAAAGTACTCATCAAAAAAAGTTAAATTACTTAAGTAGTTTAATTTCATTTGAAAAAACATGACCTTTCTACAGACAGACAAAAAAATTAAAAAAAAAACTTTTTGGGTTCAGTATTGATAATAATGCGTCCTCCGATTAAAAATTTCAAAATATATTTAATGTACAGAATTCGTCCAGTTACAGTTTGTACGGATCAACTAGTTATAAATACGTACTCGTGTATATATTATGTAGATATACCTACCTAATAAAGTCGTATAAAACTCCATCAATTAAAAAATTCAGTCAGTGGAGTATTTTTGTTGAGAATGAAAAATATGCTGTTTTATGGAATTCACTTGTTAACCTTATTCCAGATTGTAAAATTCTGAATTTTGTGATGCAATTTAATTTTTTAAATGTATTTCAAGCAACTCATACACAATTAATAAACAGGTTTTCTAGAGAGTCGGTATTTTCTGAGTGAATAATTGAATATATTTTTTAAGTCGTAATTCCTAGTTCCATGATTTTTTAGTTTACATAGAAGTACTTGATACCTTGTTTTATAACATTTTTGGCAACAATCACTGACTAGGTACATACAATATAATAGCCACTAGCAACAGCTAAGTTATATATTATATAAGTTGATCAAATACTTGTGTTGTGCTGTTAGCAGGGTTCGAGGATATATATCAATGGATTTTTTTAATTTGTTTTGTTACATAAGTGTAGGTATGACCATTGACCTAGGAGAAGAATTGACGCGCGTACCCCTCTGTAAGTTGGGTATGAGCAGTGTTCATACTCGTTATATAAAACTGTTTGACTCCAGTCACGCGCCTGTCATTTACGTATGGTTAGCGGGGAATGAGCTCCGCTATAAATGCCGAATATGAGAGTATTTTCTTCTAAAAAAAATATTTAAAACATCCAGTTTACTAAAGGATAACATTTATTTACTTCTGATGTATTATTTTATCCAAATAATGCAATACTTATGCAGAAAACTTAAGAAAACTGTCGATCTGAAAATGTTGCTACTTAAACGTACATGAAATAATTTGGGGAAAATATTGAAAATTAATCTTCCTACTTACTATTCGTTTGGAGACCTTTTTCATGAACTGCATTATAAATTGATCCCATAGAATTAAAATCACGATAGAATAGGAAGGGGTGAACGACTAATTTATAAGCTTTAAGTAAAATATGACTAGATATATAAATACGAACTTTGATCGTCTGTGGGATTATCAAATAATGATAAAAAATTCTTTCTATAAAACCGACTTTAAACGCCACTACAAAGTATAAAACAATTTTAATTTGTACATGTATGTTGAAGTCGGGCGGGCCTAAATATAAATGATGAAACTAACGCTAGCCCAACTTTGCCCGATCGGCGTATGAAGTCGGTTTTTTAAAGATATTTTTTTTACATTATTATTTTAAGCTTTTTTGTGTATATCTCTGATTGCGAGCAATTTGCTCTTAATCATTGAGTTCCTTCCTCCATCACCGAAGATATGAATCATCTTTCACCTTTTAAATAGGCCCAACCTTATTATGCGTTCTTTCAAAAAAAATTGAAATCGGTTCAGATTTGACGTAGTTATGGAGTAACATCTAACATTATATCAACAAAAATTTATATGGGAACCACCTCTGAAGTATGCCCTACTAAACAAAAAAAAATTATCAAATTCCATTCATTATTTGGCGGAATAATTGGATAACAAATATACAAAAAATTCAAATTGAGAACCTCCTCCTTTTTTGAAGTCGGTTAAAATGGTTGCATTATTATAACGATCGCAATGGTGTCTGATTGGCTGGTACTCTCCCACTATTGTTTAAAATGCATTGATGCAGCTAGAGCTCCATAAACTCAGCGAATTCATAAAATTAGTTTTTTTACTCAATTATTTCAAAAGTTATAGGTATATATTTCCATATAACCAGTGTGATATGATTTTCTAAATATATAAAATGAAAAGGTGACTGACTCACTGAACTATCAACGCACATCTACTATGACGTAGGCATCCGCTAAGAAAGGATTTTTACAAATATAATACAAAAAATAATGAAAACGAGACTAAAAAATTGTTTAATAATAATGATAAGTTCTACGTAAGTCTTTCATACTCGAAAATTAGGACTTTAATTTTATGAAGTCGGCCACACCGCAATAAAATTAGAGCTGGACAGCAAGATTTCATATGTCGATATTGGTGGGGGGATTGTATAAATTATTTATACCGAGATATTTTTATCGTCTTACTAATGGTTCATTGGCGAAAAAAAATATTTAAATTCTATACATATTTGGTTCATTAAAACTTGGCAATTGAATTAAAGTACCCATACTTCTTATTCATCCCGCTAGGTTTACCGGAAAGCTAAATAGCTTGGCGGTGTTTTATTACAGATGGGGTGGCCACTATAGTCATGGCGGCAGCCTAGCATTACAAACAAATATACACTTCGTTCAGATGAAGTAGATGAAAAAAATAAGCCTTCCAAGTAAAGTATGTAGGTACAAGTTTTAACTTACCAATCATAACTTTAAATACATTTTTTTAGGGTTTAGTTTTTACTTTTTATGTTTCCTCCATACTGGACTGAGAGAATATTATTCAACGCTGGAAAACGATCTTGTAAATCGAAAAAGTGAACTTTAAACCAGAGCCAATAACGTTTTAAAAAAAAAATTGGTTACCTGTAAAGTCGGTATACGGGCGAAAGTTTTACGTGACAACCGAAATAGAAGCGCAAGACATGAACCGGTGTGTATGCCTATCTCTCTCACTCTCTCTCTCTCGCTCTGTCTCTCTCGCTCTTAGGCGGGCTAACCATGCCTCTCACTCGCTCTCATTGTGAGCGCATAACGTGAGCGGAGCGTAACGCAGTTTCTTGAAGTGTCACCCGGCAAACCAATTTATAAGACGTTGTCACGTCAAAATCATAACAGCTCATAATAAGCTATCAGGAGCAGATTTTTTTCAAAAAGCATATTTTTTAAAGTAACACATCAGATGATACTAATTATATAATTCTAAAGTAGAATTACTTTAGTTTTATACATTAGTTTTATATCAATTTCGACTAATAGTTTTTCAATTTTAAGAAGCAATGTTGCTGTAACTTGGTATTTGAAACATATGAAACCACGAAATAACTCTAAACTCTGAAATGCTAATTATGCTGTATTTATTTTTAAGGAAACATGATGTAGTCCTAACAGTTTGTACTTAATATACTTTTTAGAAATAGATACATCGTAAATTTCGCTTTAAACATAAATAAAACAAATGATGTTTCATTAAAAATGCTGTATGTTTATTTAAACAAGATTACTTAAAAAATCAATGTGTTCAATATTAATACCCACTACGTATTCAAATAAAAATTAAATGTCTCTCAACTTAATAAACAATATTATTAAAAACCTATGACAAAGTACAGCACTCCCTGGTGGCTTATAACCTTAAATCATAACTAAACAGCTGCTCTAAGGTGATATACTGTGGTACCTACAGCATGCTTTCAGCATGAGATTGAGAGTATAGTGACGGAGTAAATACCTTGGTATCTACAAAATCTGTTAATAATCAGATAATCCTAAGTCCTTACAGTAGGTTCGCCTAAGTGCACTGCACTGCTAAAAAGTATTGATAACTTTTTTTGAAGTATCTGTATAATATTGAAAAATAGATGGTGTGGTGTGGTGTGGAATAACAAAAGATATATAATATAAACATGCAGAGAAGGTCAACATAGTATCTTAGAAAAATAATGTCATAGGAAAACGAAAATCCGACAATCCGACGCAGTATCTTTTTCTTCCAAATATATAAAAAAGTCATTTTGTTATTTTTCGAAATAAGCTAGATCGCTTTCCAGCGTCAATATAGTCCAAAGTTTCTAGCTGTATCTTTACGCAAGTACTAAAAGCCTACAAAGAGTCAATCTAATAGCAAAGGCATATTATGACTAAAATAACGGCAAGAGTCTCGTTTCCTAGCGCTTCTATATACCTACCATGTTAAAGATCTCGAACAAAAAAATTTACTCTTGAATAAAGTAACTCTGTTGTAAATAATTATTAGAAAAACTTATCGAAAGTCGATAATCGATAGTGTCAAATCCCTAAAATGTTTACACAAATGATGCGATTGTTTCATGTAATGATAGAGCGTCCCTGTGTGTGAATGTGATAGTGTGCATATACTTTAAGGTAGTGTTTGCTAATTATATTGTGTGCGTGCATAGCGACGTGATGGAAAAATGCAACTGTAGTAAGCAAGTTTTCATGTGTGCTACCTCGCCCCCCACCGTAATTGACAGACTTTTTTGCGAATAAATTAGGGGTCAAGTCCTCTCCATTGCTGGTTTATTACTCAAAGCCATTGACTGATTAGAATTTATAAAAATAGGTTTTATGTTTTTGAGTTGCGTTTTTGATATACACGTATAAGATTTTATGATTTTAGTTGATTTTGCCATATGTTTTGGTTTCATTTGTCTGATTTTAAGTACCTAAATAAATAAAACATTAAAACATTTTAGTTTTTTTCATAATTTTAGTATGTTTATGCACATATGCAAATAGTATTCATAAATAATACAATAAAATATTAATATGGCTTTCATACGAAATTGATATATATCAAACTTGATATATATCGGATATATATCATAAATATCCGATATTTTGATATTTATAATAAATATCGGATATTTTCGAACCCTGGCTGTTAGCATCTTATTATTACATTCTGTATTTATGGTAGTATAGTACTTATGTAATATTATGTACCTATGTTTATGGTTACACTGATTCGTCTGCTTGAAATCACTTCACATGGTAACTTAAATTACCTAAACTACTTACATACTAAATTCATTTAATGTAAAACTGATTTTAATCCCAACAAGTGTGTTCTACATTTTAGTTGAAAGGTGATCCAGTCCATTTTACAATTATTTATTCAGGTGTGTGGTCATCTATTTTTCTATAAAGTTGAACTTTTGTACATAATATATATCCAATTGAATGAATGAATACAAAGGCGCATATATCACTACGGGCTCGATTTCCGGGTGTCAATCGCTTCAAGTTTCCATCAAAACGATCGCTCGCGACCGGTTTGCATTGACGGCATTCTTAACTTGTCCTTTCCCGTTTACTCTTTCACTACGAGTTGTAAGTTGTAGGCTTATTGTTTTGTCGTGACTCTATTTATTATATTTATTATTTTTGATTTGATATAATAAAACGCATTTTAGATATAATTCTTTTTGTTTGAATTTTTTTTAGCTACTTATCTGAGCGTTTTCCTCTCAAAGTGAACATACCGGATCATAATAAAAAGTCAATTTAATATTAAGGATTGGCTCCTAAAGTAAAATCGTTTTTGTTTGAAACTTTGTAAGACTCCATTTGTAAAAATATTTCAGTACTTGTTTAACATTGATACATTCACTTACCAAGTGCGGATTGCCGAACTTTATATTTAAGTAATCTAATTTAATCTGATTATGCAGAACTGTCATGCAGGTTTCCTCACGATGTTTTCCTTCACCGTTAAATCCAATATTAATTTAATTTTTTTTATTAATTAAATAAAATGTATTCATTTTCCCTTTTACTTTCGTATTTTCAAATACACTGTTGTATATTCCATAATTTGATATCTCGATACTAATTAGTGCTCCTGTTAGACTTGCATCTTAAAATACAATGCCTCGTAAAGGAAAGTATTATTTATAATATGCTATTGTTTTGTCCTTTAAAATTGCCATAATACATCATGTGCAAGCTTATAAGTCAATCATAAAGAGGCCATATATTTCGGCTGAATGTATGTTATGTGACAGCTTTATGACCAGGTAGAGACGTTTTATTTTTATTTACTACCGGTTTTGCCTCTTGTAGTAAATACTAATTATCTGTATTGATTATTATTATTGGCAGATTCGGTATAGTGGCTAGGTTATATTCAGCTGCGGAATAAAAGGTCCCGGATTCTTGCCCTTTGTTAACTTTTTCTGTGAAGAAACTCTAAAATCTCTAAAAAAGTAGGTATGAAAATCAGTCAAGCAGTGATAGCCTAGTGGTTAGAACTGTGTTAGTGGGTTAGTGGTGTCTCCTATTCGGGGCCCGGGGGGTCGCAGGTTCGATCCCGGGTATGCACCTCTTAACTTTAGGAGTCATTAAACAATTAAATATCACTTGCTTCAACGGTGAAGGTAAACATCGTAAGGAAACCTGCACACTTGAGAGTTTTCCATAATGTTCTCGAAGGTGTGTGAAGTCCGCCGATTCGCATTGGGCCAGCGCGGTGGACTACGGCCTATATAACCCATCTCTGAGAGAAGACCAGAGCTCAGTAGTGAGCCGTTGATGGGTTGCTAATGATGATGATGATGATGATGATGAAAATCAGTAGAGCTTTTACATTTTAGATTATTTTTGTGAAATGCTTAGCTCTAAAAACTTTTAAAGGTTCGTTCTAGCGTTTGCGAATCATTTATCTGATTAAGCTAATAACTTGGCAAAGTGTTTTATAATGTTGTATTTGTATTGTTGTTGCATTACATCATCATCAAGTAACGATCAACGGCTTACTACTGACGCTGAGCGCAGCTCTCCATTCACTCCAGTCACTGGCTAGGCCAAAGTCCACCACGCTGGCCCAATGCAAATTGACAGACTTCACACACCTTTGAGAACATTATGGAGAACTCTCAGGCGTGCAGGTGCACAACGCGATGTTTTTTCTTCACAGTTAAATGTGATATTTGATTGCTTAAACTTGCCCGGGATTGAACCCGCGACCCACCGAATAGAAGACTGCGGTCCTAACCTTTAGGCTTTATGTGTGGCTCTTTAATCCTATCACTGCACTGCTCTGTAGAATGGCTGCTGTAGACGCATAGATTTCTCATAATATCGAATATCAAATCATTTATTTAAGAATAAATTTATAAACACATATCAAAAATTCCGAGGCCAGCGGGATTCGAACCCAAATCTCTTGGGAATCGCGCCCGAGTGTGTTAGCTTTACACCATAGCCGCGGTCGAACTACACGTCAGCATCGAAATTAGTGATATGTTTTCAGTTTAAGCAATTGAATTTTTGATATGTGCTTATAAATTTATTCTGATATTTCCTTAAGTGGGTTAACACTTTAATAAAAAAATAAAAATAACATTTATATCATTAACTTACAAAAGGGTTTTGCCAGCTAAGCTAAAATCGTAAGATTTTGTGTTTTAGCTGCTGGCTCTCTGCATGATCGAATGTTCAGTTTTAGTTATGCTAAATTATACAGATCAATAATAATAAAAATAAAAAGAAATTAGAAATTATACAATTAATTAATAGACATACTACTTATATCGATATCCCGTGGCGCATATAAGATTTCAGGCAGGCAGTTTGTATTGTGTAACAGTACACTTGTAAGATAATCGTTACACTAGCTAGCGGGCAGCGGCTCACACGTAATCCACATAATGACGTGGAGACGCGCTGCCGCGCCACCCGCGCTGACCGGTCCGGTGGCTTTTACTTTCTCGAGAGAAAGTGGCGTGCCTATACTCTTTACCGCATCGTCCGCGGGTTGAAAGGTTTAGCTTTGGATAAGGGAGAGGGCAAACTGGCTACTTTTCGCGGCCGCGATGCGCGTTTTGCGACTGCATCACGTCTTGGCCACTCAAAATTGCAGAACTTCAATTTTTTTATTTTTTTTTTATTTGGAGATAGGCTTACGCTTGACGACAATCAATACTGGAAAGCACTGATGAGGTCTAGGTTGGAGCGCGCTTGCCTAAAAAATGCCTATTCAATGCTGAAACACGCAAAACGATCGCTGCGACTGGCGTTTGTTGTGTGCCCACGTTAGCGTTCGGACGCGGCACCGAGCTTCCGAACGGCGACTCAAAACCATCTAAACGCCGATCGCCGCCGCTAAAAGTAGACAGTTTTCCCTCCCCCTAACGCACGGATATCTTGATCGGGTTTTCTATAGAATAGAATAGAATAGAAATATTTTTTATTCAAATAAACTTTTTTACAAGTGCTTTTGAATCGTCGATGAGTCTACCACTGGTTCGGAATGTCCTGCCGCGAAGAACCAGCAAGAAATTCAGCGGTTGCAATATTCCCTACTAATTTCATAAATGCGAAAGTGTATTGATTTTGTCCTTCAATTACGCCGCAACAGGGTTTCAGATCGATTTAATTTTTTTGCTTCAGTTGAGTAGCTGAAGAGTAACATAGGCTACTTATTATCCCGGAAAATCAAAGTTCTCGCTGGATTTTTAAACACTAATTCCACGTGGACAAAGTCGCGGGCATCAGGTAGTAAGTTTAAATTGAGTGGTAATATTACCAGTTTTCCATTCCTGGATTACTATTATACTAGCTGATACCCGCGACTTCGTCCTCATGAATTAAGGGTTTTAATTTCCACGGAAAATCTTTAATTTTCCGGGATAAAATATAGTCTATGTGCTAATCCTGAGATGTCTTCATTCCAAACAGCCAAATCGGCTCATTCGTTGTGGCGTTAAAGAGTAACAAACATCCATCCATCCATCCATCCATCCATCCATCCATCCATCCATCCATCCATTCACAAACTTTCGCATTTATAGTTGGTATTAGTAGGATTCATAATATTTTATTATTTTTCCTTTGAAAATGTATGTATTCATTATTAAGTCGTTAAGTCTTATGGTGAAGGAATGTTAGCCCATCGCACATAGGTATTCTACAGCACGAAACCGTTCCTAAACCATTTACCATTATTCAACCATGTGGCCTTTGTCTCGTTCGATGCCATGTTGACCCAGATCTTATTAACTTGAGTTAATGTTTAGTCTGTTTGTTTAAGTTAATCTGTTTTAACGTAGATAATACGTAAGTAATAGTTCATGGTAACTCGGTTAAATCTCTGTGCAGTCATATATTATTTACAGTGCGACAAGTATAACTGGCCGCGGCTGTGCGCCACTGTTCTCAACATCCTCAACATTACTAATATTGCCATTGTATAGAACATGAGACCAGGAAAAAAACATTTTTAATTTACACAATAAATGCAACAGCATACGACGAAATCCAATAGTGAATTTTCAAGATGGCCATGGAGTATAAAAATTGGATGACCGAATTAGTTCCTCTAAATGCCACCGCCATCTTATACTTGTGGCACTGTACTTTAGAACTAATTTAGAAACTGTCAGTGACAAAATGTACCTAGGCTTTTCGACCTTTGAGTATATAACCAACACTATATACTCGACTATATAAGTTTTCGACTGACAAAAGGCGAACAAGGTTAATGCAAATCCAGTGCGCGGAAAATCTAGGTAATCGATTTATTTTTCGGCTAAGTAACTAAAAATTATTTTCATTCCTATTACCTAGATCAAACTTCAAATTATCTCCTTTTTAACCGACTTCCAAAAAGGAGGAGGTTCTCAATTCGGCCGGTATCTTTTTTTTTTTTTTTTTTTTCTATGTATGTCCACCGATTTCTCCGGGATTACTGGACCGATTCGCGTGATTTTTTTTTTAATCGACCGAGGATGTTTGCGAAATGGTCCCATAAAAATTTTAACCTTCAACTCCTCAAGCCTGATGCTGCAGGCTAAAACTATGGCGATTTAGGAAATTTCGATTACGAATTGATATTGTATAGGTAACAAGTATGGACTACATCATGGAGCTCCAGGTCCTAACTCCTCAATCATAGGATACTACACTTAAAAGCTTAAAATAAAAATTCTTTTCAAAAAACCGACTTCTAACGCCACTACAAAGTATAAAAATAATTTTAGTTTGTCCACGTTTGTTGAAGTCGGGCGGGCCTATATACAAACTATGAAACCGACTCGCGATGCTCGCTCGACTTCTACAAACGAGTCTATCATATTCTGTAGCGTCGCGCATCGGTTTCATAGTTTGTATATAGGCCCGCCCGACTTCAACAAACGTGGACAAACTAAAATTATTTTTATACTTTGTAGTGGCGTTAGAAGTCGGTTTTTTGAAAAGAATTTTTCTTGCTATAATTATTATTATCACTGGCGACACGGGTAATTTTTTCATACCTATCCTAGATACCGTCGGCGTATTAGTAAATTGCGTCAATTCATAGTACGCCTGAACTGGCGTACCCACATATTCTCGTAGCAAGTAGCAATCAAATTTTGACGTTTTCAAACAAACTATGATATTACGTTTTCAAACAAACTATGATATTATTTCGTAGCCCCATTTTAGGAGCTACGAGCGATTTTAGGAGCTGGTCGAAAGGCGGTGCCTACTAGCGACTAAGTTACCAATCCTAAATTTAAGGTAGTAAGCACAAAAAAAATTACACGTGCTACTGCTGGTAGTGACTGGTAGTTACACGAATAACGAACGGTAGTTTATTATGCCCACGATCTATATTTCAAAAAGATTTTAATTAAGTAAGTACCTAAAAACTAGGGAGGTACTTCTCTTCTTCTTCTTCTTCTTTATCAACCGATAGACGTCCACTGCTGGACAAAGGTCTCTTGCATGGACTTCCACAGGCCTGGGTCTTGCCCCGCCTGGATCCAGCGGCTCCCTGCGACTCGTTTGATGTCGTCGGTCCACCTGGTTGGGGGTCTGCCAACACTGCGCTTCCCGGTCGGCACTCCAGCACCTTGGGACCCCAACGACCATCAGCTCTTCGAACTATGTGCCCCGCCCATTTCCACTTCAGTTTCGTGACGCGAGGGAGGTACTTACACTATCGCTAAAATAAACGCAGTTGTTCGATTTCACGAAGAATTGCGATGTCGTGACCAGCGTGCGGTTAACGGCTGATGATAAAACTTTCATCGTGATGAGCGACATAGGTATACGTACGTAATTATTACTAAATAATGTGTAGTCACTGATAACTAAGCTGATAACAGTTGCAGTATCAATAACATCTTGATTTATAGCCTGAAAAGCCCAAAGGTTAAAGGTGCGGACTGAAAACTGAAAGGTCGACGGTTCGATCTCCACGCGTTGCACTATTGTCGTAGCCACTCCCAACACAAGCTTTCCGCTTATTTAGAAGGGAAAGGAAAATATTAGTCACTAACTGATGCCCGCGACTTCATCCTGGTGAATTTAGTTTTCAAAATCCCTGGGGAACTCTTTGATTTTCCGGGATTAAAAGGAGCCTATGTCACTCTCCAGATCCTCAACTACACCCATGCAAAAAATCACGTCGATCCGTAGCTCTGTTGCGGTGTGATTGAAGGACAAACCAACAAACAAACACACTTTCGGATTTATAATATTTGTGTGAAGTATGATGTTCGGCTTCGCTAATTATAATAAAAACTCGAATAATAAAAAAAAAAACGTCGTTCCGTTGCTCTGCTGCTGTATAATTGGAGGATAAACCAACAACCTGAAATATACCTTCCTTACTCTGTGATAATAGGCACTTTAAAGGTACGTAAGTTCTGCGTTCTTAAGTATAAATATACTACTTACTACTTAGTTTATACCTAAAGAATCGTTTATTATTTTAAATTACAATATTTAAATTACTACGGTGAACAAAGTAAAGAGGTAAAGTTTAAAATAATATTAATTTGTGCGAAAGGTTAGTACTTATTTACCTTTGAACGCCTTTGTCGGCGGTCTGGAGGTCGTACGATCCTATTGTATCTACTGTGTAGCGAGTAAAGGTTACAGCACACATATAAACCCGGAAACGGATCGTCACAACCTCGCTTCGGGCATGTCGATTCAACTAGGGCTAGGCGACGTCGCGCTTACGGCTCGGCGACCACTGGTTGACGGTTAGACATAACCGGGGGATGACTTGGCGATGACGGGTATACCTACTACCAATTGTGCATGATTGAGCGAGCAAACTGCAAGAAGGGTAAGTGAAGCGGGCCACCGGCCGCGGCAAGATGGGCACGGGGTTGGCCGAGAGGTAAGCTCGGAGACGACTAGGTTTAAGCTCGGGGATGACTAGACGTAAGTGCAGGGATTGTGAGTACTATTTGCTGTCTGAGCAATGTAGACACTATGATGTCTACTGTCTATATATTACAGTACTGATTAGGGTGCATTGCATAGTACTAGGGTGCAGAGTACCACAACAGCCAAGTGACGACCACGAACGCTCTGTCATGAGCGTATCGACTTAGAAGTACCAGGGAATTTCATATAAATAATATAATATAATATTTCATATAAACGGCTCGAGTTGAGACAGTGATGATCCGTTTCCGAGTTGTTATGTATGCTATAACCTTAAGCGACTCGCAAGCCGTACTGTCGCAATGACAGTGTGTTTGTTGACATACGTTGCAATTTTCTCGGAAACTCGGTATAATGTTTGCTTTGAACCTTCGAATGAAATATGACAATTATTTGTAGACCAACAATGGGTAATGGATTATGTCGTAGCGTAGAACACAACAAGTACCTACGCGTAGGTACCGGGCACTAGCGTAGCGTCCCACAATTTGTGCACGTTCCTAAAAGTCCAGGATTATGTTCTAATATGGTAATATCACAAAATATTATCTACGACGTCCAAATACCTACATATAAATTTTTTGAGAATTAAATTAAAATTTTAAGAACTTAAGAACTCTTTTACCGAATAAAAAGTATGTACTCGTACAAGTTACTGTGTGTTTACTCGTGTAATAAAACAAAAAAACCTTCATATAGATAGATATTTTTAAATGTATGTATCTTTAATACTTAAACTCCTCATGCTTAATAATAATTAAATATTTTTTCATAGCTAAACGTAGCAAAAAGTTGGCCTTAAATCTTCCGAAATCCAAAATGCCTGACGTAAGTCATATTGTATTTAAATTGGAAGCCACTTATACCTGACGTTTTCGAAGAGCGTGATGCGTTAAGTACAAAAACTTCTCGTTTACAATTAAGATGATCGAACATATTATTATTATAATTTTGTCCGCACTCCGCACCAACCGCGTGGCACTTCTTCGCATTAAATAATTACCTGGGTACACATTTAAAACGAATATAACCGTTGCTTTTCCTAATAATTCCTAATTTCCCATGTCACTCTCCAGGTCCTACTATACTTATGCAAAATATCACTTCAATCAGTTACTGCGTTGCTGCGTGACTGACGAACAAACCAACAAACCTAAAAATCAACAAACAAACACTGTCGCATTTTAAACATTAGGATTTCAGCACGTGACGCAACATGAAAGCAATGCAGTATTGAAATAATGGACATTGCAAATACCTACTTACAAATACCGGCTTAGAGCTTTTTTAAAGCTAAAACTTTACCACGTGCGCCGCGCTCCGCCCGGGCCCGGGCGTAGGTGTGGTAGGTGTGCGAACCATTTTATAAAATTTTCATAAAGCGTGAAGGAACAAAAAAATCTCCTAATTGCTTAAAATTAATTCATGACTATACTAAATTAGCTTCAAATAGTTAAAAAAAATTCAAGAGTTTACTTAATCATTTAATGGGTAATTATTTGTTTATTCAATTTTCGTATATAGGAAGTTATGTGAAAAAAAGACTGTTCAGTGATGTTTATTATTGGATGTAGCGACCCAGAAATCGAACCTTGAACCGCGCGGGTCTTTAATTACCCACTACGGGCTATCACGACGTTGGATATACCAATGTATAAAGCTAATTCGTTTAGCTCGTTGATCTAGACTCTAGAGTCTGGACTCTAGATTGACTCTATTTCAGATATCCTTCTGTGGTCCGTGAATTCTTATTATTCGTACTGTTGTACCTACTACATATTGCGTTGGGGTTAAAAATCGTAAAAATATCAAAACTCAAAATACAGAACAATTCTTATTATTATTATTCATACTTAGTTAATTTATCAAGATAATCTAACTAAATATGTACGAATAATGAATTCTGAACAAGAGGGGTGTTATAAGTTTAGCATGTGTACCTGTGTATCTGTGTATAAATCTGTGTGTCTGTCTGTTCCATCATAGCAGCCTCCCCAATGGACCGATTTTGATGCGGTTTTTCGCTAAAGCTAATGTAATCGAGGTGGATATTAGCTACAATTTTTGAAGATCTGCTCAGGCGTTTGAAGATCATCAGCTCATTGCCTACTTGGTTAAACGGTCTTTCAAGCTTTCATTGGTGCGAGTGATTTGGGTCAACCAAGGCATGGTAAGTGGTAACCTTGAACCGATGTTACAGCATCAAGTAGTCTGCGGGACACCCAAATCCTCGTTTCCTCCAAGATTATGAAATAAAGAAATACCTAATAGTTTTTTTGGGAAATTATTTCTGCACTACGCGATTAAATCTCTATGTAGGTTCGCCACTGGGTTACTTTAACCTTGCAAATTAGAATTGAGGTTAACGTTCACATAACGTATAGAACACGTATTTACGTGAAGATGCGGCGAGTAATTTGTGTAAAAAGGACACGTGATGACTGTAATCTAGCGTGCATCTGGGTATGAGGGTATGAGGGCTGGGTGCTGCACGATCCGCGAATTTGTGGTGCAAGCCATAGAAAATACAAATGTATACATTTAATATACTACTAGCTGATGCCCGCGACTTTGTCCGCGTGGATTTAGTTTTTAAAGTCCCTCGGGAACTCCTTGATTTTCCGGGATAAAAAGTAGCCTAGATGTTGACCCGAGTAATAAGCTACCACGGTATAAAATTTTGTAGAAATCTGTGCGGTAGTTTTTACGTGAAAGAAGGACAAACAAATAGACAAACAGACAAAAAAAATTTAGCTTCTGTTTTGATATCTGTATCTTGAACACAATTAGAAGCAAAAACCCTTTTTTGAATCTATTTCATGTACAGAATTGGTTTCGTTTCTGTTTTATTATATGTATAGATACATAATATTAAATGAAGCATCATCATCATCATGAGCAATCCATTAACGTCTCACTACTGAGCGCAAGTCTCCTCTTACAGAAGGGTTATAGGCCATAGTCTACCACGCTGGTCCCAATGCGAATTGGTAGACTTCACTCGCCTTTGAGAACATTATGGTGAACTTTCAGGCGTGTAGTTTTCCCCAAGATGTTTTCCTTCATCGTTGAAGCATCTGGCACAGTTGAGGATATGCTGCATATCTTGTTAGAATGTAAGAAAAACAAGAGTCGTTCGCTCTTGTTTTTCTGTCACTGATGTTTGTGTGTTTAGTCACTGATGGTAAGTTTTGATTTGAACAGGCTTGACGTGGGATTTTGTCAGAGTTTCCTGGCAAACCCCACATCAGAATTAGCAAGAAAAGTGTGTGATGTAGTGACTGCTTGCCGTCAGTGACTTTCGGACGTCTTGGTAGTTAAGTTAGTATTAAGTTGATAAGTTATCGCCCCTACCTATTATCATATTTACTGAAGCTTTAAAGATGTCGAGGTAAACATTGTGTAAATTATCCATTCAATGTTTAATCTAAATCGACATTGCAAATTGGAAGAGATATTTGAATCTTGGCTGTGATCGGGATTGATTTTACGCTATTTCTGATGGCGACTGGCGTAATAATTTGTTGGTTAGGTAATGAAACGCTTCAATAAACTTAAACAATAATAAACATCTGGCTATCAAGTTTTACCTAAGTATTTGAAGGTGGTCGGTGGTAAAATAATTGTACATATTCTATGCTTAGCTGTAAAACTTGGTACTATGGCGTAGACCGTAGGTATCTATGATTTATTTATTAAAGTATTTTTTATTGTTCTAGGTAAGTTCTACAAGGTGTTTGCTATCGTCAGGTCAGTTAAAAGATCGCATCGTAATATTGAGTAATGTATAAACTCGATAAGTATACCTATGTTCATGCGAATAACTTCCCAACCCTCTAAATTGTCTTTGGCTATCAATTAGCTATAATTGTTTACTCGAAGACCTATTTAGGTATATAATAATTTAATAAAAAAATTTTTTTTCAAAAACCGACTTCAAACGCCTGCGCCAGTAGGTACAAAGTATATAATTTATTGTTGATATTTTAAAAACCGCTCAACCGATTTCGATAAAATTTCAATGAGACCACCTGGAAAGTATACCCTTTGAAACAAAAAGAATTTTCGAAATCGGTCCAGGCAGATCACAGAGTAATCGGTGAACATACATAAAAAAAAGATTCCGACGAATTGAGAACCTCCTCCTTTTTTGAAGTCAGTTAAAAATTGACTATACATCTTTCCTCACTGATCCATAAAATGCCGAGGATCTTAGAGTAATACGCTAAGCCGAGGATAGATTAAAATTGAAGAACACCAAGCGCGAGAAAAGCGTGCCAAGGATCGCGATCCTCAGTAATGAGGTTTGTATTTACCGATGTTCCAATGACGACGCTTTTTTTTTCTCGGAATAACAAGCGTTCCTTAGTAAAAAAGTTGAATTCTCATATTATTATTTAATATTTAATATTTATCTTAACGACTTCTGTTCACTATTGACAGACAGACAGACAGACTCTAAATCACTATGTTTTGCCGATGATACTGTTTTGTTATTCACAGCCCCGACATGGGATAATGCCATCCAAAAAGCGAATTATGGTCTTCGTCTGGCTAAGGACTGGTATGACGATAATTTGCTAACGCTAAACGAAGAAAAAACTGTATTTATGTGCTTCTCTCCTACTAGAGCTGGTCTTCCAACTGAAACTCCGAAAATTCAAGTGCATTCTTGTCTAAATAAGTCAGACTGTGGAAACTGCAAGACATTATTATGTACCCAAAGCACCACTTATCTTGGCATTATAGTCGATCAACATCTTAAGTGGGATATGCACGTGAATATGTTGACAAAGAAAGTTCGAAACCTGAGCTATATATACAGTAACTTAAGAAATATTTTGAGTACTGATCTACTATTAAGAGTGTACAGTTCCTTAACTCAATCGTTAATCTTGTATGGCATTATTGCATGGGGTTCATGTGGCTCAACTATATTAGATAAACTTATTAAGGCTCAAAAACTTAACCTTAAAATTATCTTAAAAAAGAATCGAAGATTTCCAACGGAAGAGTTATTTAAACTGAGTAAAGTGCTAACTCCGAGAAAATTGTATGTATGGCAATTAGCAATATATATGGCAAAACATATTGATGACTTTCCACTTGACCAAGTTCACAGTCACCTTAGGCAAAGAAAACAAAGATGTTTGGTTCCACTGGGAACGTCTGGATTCGCTAAAAAGCATTGTTCATCTGTGGCACCAAAATTGTTCAACAGCCTCCCACCGGAGATATCTAATGTTATTCTGTGTGCCCAGCACCCTCCCCTGAAGAAAAAATTAAAGCTGGACTTAAAGAAATATCTACTAGTATGCTCGTTTGAAAACTTTAAATGTCTTTATGACAAGATTTGTTGATGGTAACGCTATTAGTGTCATGGACACTTTATCATTTCTAATACATATAGACAAGTCTATACATAACAACTATACATAAACTTAATACAGTGACACTGTTGCACAAACTGCACTTTCCTTATTTTCTAATATATATATATATATATATATACAGTGTGTCCGGACACGAACTAGCGATATTTTAAACACTTATATAACAACTAATTTTAAGTACAAATACACTCTAAACTTGGGCCCAATCCACTTCCCCTCTATGTGGCAGCCATTTTGTTTTTTTGCTGAAATATTCTTTAAGCATGTACAAAAAAAATCATATCTCTCAAAGTTATGGTCTTACTGAGATGAAAATGGGCTTATTCGAAGCGCAACAATACTGTCCTATCGTCTACATTACAAAACAAAGTGTTCACATTTCCATAACCTTTGAAAAAAATATGAAACCCGAAAAAAATTATCGTAAAATCATGCAAATCAACAAATTATTGTAAATAACTGCAAAAACACCCCCGACAACCCTTTTCATTTTTTTACTAGATCAAGAGATTTTGAGCTAAGCTATAATACAACATTTAATTTATAACTGTATGTCTAATACTTTCAGAGTTATTGTTGTTGGAACATAGCGCATACGCATGAATGTTACGTGTTTTTAATGATTTCCTGTTTAGGGTTCCGACAAAGGCCTTTTGTGCTTGCGTATGCGCTATGTTCAAACAACAATAACTCTGAAAGTATTAGACATACAGTTATAAATTAAATGTTGTATTATAGCTTAGCTCAAAATCTCTTGATCTAGTAAAAAAATAAAAAGGGTTGTCGGGGGTGTTTTTGCAGTTATTTACAATAATTTGTTGATTTGCATGATTTTACGATAATTTTTTTCGGGTTTCATATTTTTTTCAAAGTTTATGGAAATGTGAACACTTTGTTTTGTAATGTAGACGATAGGACAGTATTGTTGCGCTTCGAATAAGCCCATTTTCATCTCAGTAAGACCATAACTTTGAGAGATATGATTTTTTTTGTACATGCTTAAAGAATATTTCAGCAAAAAAACAAAATGGCTGCCACATAGAGGGGAAGTGGATTGGGCCCAAGTTTAGAGTGTATTTGTACTTAAAATTAGTTGTTATATAAGTGTTTAAAATATCGCTAGTTCGTGTCCGGACACACTGTATATATATATATTTATATTTTTTTTTAATTTTTTTTTGATTTTTTTCTCCGTTTATACATATTAATAAGAAATTAACACAATTGGGCCGAGGATATTTGGACAGCCCTAGCACAGGCTGCGGTATAATTGGGCTGCCAATTGCAATCACCAGCCACAAGTTTTGGTCTAGTGCTTTGGTCTATAATTTTATGGTGTATAGTGTTCACTCTTTGTTGTCTATAAATAAATAAATAAATAAATAAATAAATAAATAAATTATTATTGATGCTATCTAGGTCAAATATCTTTGAATGTGATCAAATATTACATCACACAAGTTAACTACGTGTTATTAAATTTAATTGTTTAAGGAAAACGAAACAGAAACCCATAATATTGATCAGCTGGTCGATTGTGGAAAAGCTGAATCCATCAATGCTACAGGCTCCATTGTGGTGATTGGCCCAATTTATGGCGTTGCTGCTGCTTCGGTGAATTTCAGCTAATCAGAGGTTATTGCGATCACAATACAACAATCATTTTTAGACAATCCAGTGACTGTATAAACTTTAGTTAAGTATTTAATGGTTAGATAATAGTTTAATTTTGTCTAAATACACAGTGTTGTTAGTTACGTGTTATGTAATTCGTAGATTTATTCACGAAAATCGCCGAATCGTGGCAATTAAAAATAACAATTAAACATTTAAAAGCCGCAAAATGCTAAGATTATGTAATACTTTTGAGGTAGATGTATCAATGTGTATATTTTTAATCCTTACTAAAAATATAAATGCGAAAGTGTGTTTGTTTGTTATTTTATCTTTCAACAAGCAACGCATCGACGACCACCTGGAGAGTGACATATTAGGCTTTATCCCGAAAGTCAGGAATATTTAGGCTTACTTTTTATCGCGGAAAACCACAAGTCGCGGGCATAAGCTAGTAGAGGCCTATACTATGAAATACTTATCAGTTTTTGTAAACTTTTAAGAACGATTAGACATTTAAAACTTGATTACGTATTACCTGTAATATTGCTTTAGAAACTTCTTTAGGTACATACTTAAGGTATAATAGGTATAACAACTATTGTTATGTAACGATAAACCAACTTTAACCCAACTGCAGCAGCTATTGTTAGGATAGAAAAGTTTTTTTATTTAAATAAACTTGGTCAAAGTGAATCCAATTAAAATATTATGAAGGAAGAATGAAGTTCATGAGTTCTTCACATCGATGTATGATTTAGAACGTTTCTTCTACAAAGTGAATCCAATTAAAAAATGAAGAAGAATGGAGTTCATGAGTTCTTCATAATGTGAGTCCTGTTAATTAAATATTAGGTATTGTGTCGTAGTTTATTGTTCTCTCAAAGGTGTGTGAATTCTGCCAATTTGCATTGGGTCGGCATTGTGGACCTATAACCCTTCTTTGAGAGGAGAACTGCGCTCAGTAGTGATGAGCCGTTAATGGGTTGCTGATGATGATGATGAAGCCACATCCTCGTGGTCAGGCCGTAGGTTGCCCCTAGTAACACCGTGATCCATCATACCTACGGCAATGGAGTTTTGCAGTTGGTCTAGACTCTAGACTCTAGGTGCTCGTTTATGGCAGTAAGGCGGAAGAATATGTTTCGTGACGTGTAGTCGTGACCGGCCACTCATTATTCCACATCTCACATCTGAGCCTTCGGCGGCAAGATCATGATATTTGAGCTAATTTACCTCCTACTCGATACTATATAATTAGACTATCATTTGTGTATGCTGCGGGCTAATGCAGATGTCTGAAGCAATTTGGAATTATTTAAAAGTATGTATCAGATAGTTACTAGTTACCACCCGCAACTTCGCTCCCGCCATCTATTATAAGTAATAGTATTAAAAGTAATAGTAGTCCATAGTGGTGATTCCCATTAAAAATTACCAATTTTGATTTTTTCCATTTCTCAGCTGTTCTTTTGGGTTTACCCTCTTTTAACCACCCCTGTATTAAGGATCTATTAGATGGTACTCTCACTCAGCTCAGACTCAAGAGCGAGTTAAAACGAGACGATTTATGTCGGGACATGTTTGTGTCTCATTTTAACTCTATCTTGAGTCTTGAGCAGAGCCAGAGTACGATCTAAAGATCTCAGTCTTAAAGTCAACAAGACAAAAAAATGCGGTCTAGCAGTTTTTGAGTTTTAGCTGGACTAACAAACAGAAAGAATATTATGATGATGATAATAGATGTTTTTGTTTACAAGCTATTTCAAGCCTCACGGGTGAAGGTGCAGACTGAAAACTAAAAGGTCGAGACGGTTTGATCCCACATTCCCCCGCCCCTTCATTTTCAATGTTTTCCAAAATCTTTTCGTTCAAAAATAAAAAAAAGACAAGTGTGACGTAATAATGTCCCAGAAAATCGAAGAGTGCGCGCGGGATTTAAAAACTAAATCCACGCGGACGATTAACTAGTAAGATTATAAAATAGTTTCTGGGGTCTTCTAAAAAGTTGAAAAAATTACTTTGAATCTGCCTCAGTAATAATTATTTAATAATCTATAGTAATAATAAATAATAATCGTTAATAAATCGATTAATTATAATTAATCGATTTATTAATGATTCATTCAATTCAACACATAAAATAAACTTAACTTGAAGATCGATATAAGCAAAGTTACCAAACATTTCTCAGATGGTCCAACTAAATAAAAAATAAAATAAAACGGAATTATTATAAAACGGAATAATTCGGAATTTTTGATATGTGTTTATAAAAATTTATTCTGATTTTTCCTTAAGTGTAGGTAAACACTTTAATAAAAATAAATAGTAAAAAGCAAGGTGGCATCTCTAGTTCCTAACGAGCTCCATTGCAATATGGGGTCTTGGAAAGTAGATCAATAACTGTAACGTGTTGCTACTAGATGTCGCTAGCAGTTGCTTAAACTGAGAAAGTAGATACATATCACTAATTTCGATGCTGACGTGTAGTTCGACCGTGGCTATAGTGTAAGTGGCTAACACACTCGGGCGCGTTTCCCAAGAGATGTGGGTTCGAATCCCGCTGGCTTCGGAATTTTTGATATGTGTTTATAAAAATTTATTCTAAAATAAAACGACAACAAAAGCCACAAAAGTGAAAGTATTTAAGATGTTTTTGGTTGGAATATAAACGAGTTGAGATATACTGTAGGTTCACCATTTGCATAAAATTTCTCAAACGTCTATAAAAATTTTAAAAATCCCTTGTTCTTTATCAACCCACTAGCTGATGCCCGCGACTTCGTCTGCGTGGATTTAGTTTTTAAAATCTCGCGAGAACTCTTTGATTTTCCGGAATAAAATGTAGTAAATGTCACATTCTCCAATTACTCAACTATACTCATGCAAAAAATCACGTCGATCCGTAGCTCTGTTGCGGCGTGATTAAAAGAGAAACCAACAAACAAATACACTGTCGCATTTATAATATTAGAATGAAGATACACATTCCACTTGCCCTGTTTTTTGCGCCGCCTGTGTCCAAATCCAGCGGTTCCCAGCGACTCGTCTGATCTCGTCGGTCCAGTGGGAAGTTAACCAACACTGCACTTTCGGATGCAAGGTCGCCACTACAGCACCTAGACCCCAACGACCATTGGTTCTTCGATGTATCTGATCCATTGCCTAAACTAAAGTCTAAACGTTATTATGAGAAATATAATATTACCTGCATTCTTTACAATTACAAACTCTAAATAGTATCAGATTTTTTTATTGATCCATTAATCAGTTAACATTTAAGTTTAATTTTTTTTACTGATAATAAAAATTAATTGATTATATTATATTCAAAGTGATTGACGTTTACAAATATTTATTAAATACGTGACGTTATCCATAATTACATGGGTAACTATTCTTTACTATTTTATATAAATATATATATATATATATATATATAATATTATATTATTATATATATATTTACCTAAATGCAAAATTTATTTGGTCTATATATAATAATTATTAAGCTATTGCATAGCTTTTATCGCGGGCTTTGAGCGCGGCGACCGATTCAAGAAATTCCGTAACGAAAATAAACCTAACACCGTCTTTTCAGTTCGGCAGACTTCGGCAAGGTGTTTGTGTGCGTGCGACTAGAAAATGCTATGCAATAGCTTTACCGCGGCAGTCCCCGAGTGCCACACGTATTTTTTTATATTCGTGTGTTAAATTTTCAGGATTCAACCACTTAACTTTTTTGACACAGCGATATCTTGTAATATAATATAGTCACTGGAGCACATATTATTATGCACATAATAATACTCTTACATAAAGTACCACAGGAAAAGAGATAATTTCCCAAGGGCGCCGCCCGCAAAACTTTATTCTATATATTGTTTAGGACATGGGCATTCAACAAACATTTTCATAATATTTTGAATGTACTTAGTAATGAATGAAATATTCTTTATTGTACACCAAGTTAACAAAAAGAACGAAAGTATAAAAGTGAACGAATGAGAGTACAAGAGTACAATTTATAGACGGCCTTATCTCTAAGAAGCGATATCTTTCAGGCACCCATGATAAAATTAAAGAAAATGATTTAATTTTTCGCGTCATAAATGAAGTTATGCCCGTCTTCATCAATGTTCATTGAGGTCTAAGCTTAGTTAGATTGCTCTTACTAAGTATTTCGTTTTCAGGGTTTTCCATCCTTTAGACATCACTTAAAGGTGAAAATGGTAATTATTTATATTATTAGGCAATGGGATAGCATCTCTTTGAGGCTACCTACGTAGAGACTAGAAATTAGAATAGAATAGAATAGAAATATTTTTTATTCAAATAAACTTTTACAAGTGCTTTTGAATCGTCAATGAATTCACCACTGGTTCGGAATGCCGTTCCTACCGAGAAGAACCAGCAAGAAACTCGGCGGTTGCTCTTTTTCAATACAGTCTACAATAGGTACTATGATATGAATGCAGTGTATGCAGTGTTTCCACAATGAGAGGAAGTTCCAAAAATGCACACTTACAATTCAATACATATTAAGATGGGCAGACAGAAAGTAGCCCCATTCCCGCCGGTGGCACCGTTCGCGAGCATGACTTGATCAAGCCATTGCTTCGCTCAACCATATTTGAGGGAACGTAACAACCCGCATCACAAGAGACCACCACAGAAATGTTTAAAGAGAGCACGACATACTTAGGCTACCCATGTTAAAGCATCGAATTGAATACTAATATTCAATTACTAGACTCTTACTCAGGGGCTGATTTAGGGATGGTAGGTGTAAACGGGCATCAATGTCCTATTCAATAAGATATTATGGTTTCCCTACGGTCGGGCGAACGGGCAAAGACCTTGCCGAACGAAAATACGCAGAACATTTAGCGGCGTCGAAAAAAAGTTGAATTTTATGAATCGATGTTATGTTATAAAGATGATTGGTAATTCATTACGATGCGGACCATTAGCGGGCTCTTTATTAATATAATCAAAAATAATTAATAAGCACATCCTCAATGTTGTCCATCATTTGATCATTTGAGAGTCGTGAATATGTTGTAGGGCTGCCTGCTACTACAGTAACTAATGAAGGTTATCCTTACTATGTAATAACTGTACTACTATGTAACTTTTCGTACATACTATGTACGTAACTTTTCGGAGTTATATGCGTGTCATCATCATCATCATCACCATCATCTTCTTCTTGTGCTTTTCCCACGCTATGTAGGGTCGGCGTAACACGTCTTTTTCTTCTACTCGCTTCTGTCATTTGTCAACTCATCATCCATTCAAGGTGTCGGGGCGAAACGTGCGTCGAGAGTAGTGTAAAAGTCTTGTGTGGTGGTGCATGTGAGTGGTGGTGGCATTACTTGCTTGGGAACTTGGCTTTCTTGGTTGGCTGGGTAGGTGAGTGGTGCTTAGCTTTTAATTGCATGTTTGACCATACAGATTTTTCTGTTGGTGGATTATAGCAAAACAATTCTAACCTTTTCTTGCTCATCATCCATTCCTCTTACACGCATATTATTATCATTCACACAATCAATCCATCGTTTCTTGGGTCTTCCTCTACTCTTTTGTCCTTCCACATGCATATTCAATATTCTTCTAGTAATATGGTTTACTTCACTCCTCATTACATATTCTCATACCATGCCAGCCTATTACTCCTCATCTTATCTACCACTGACGCTACTTTCAGACTTCCTCTTATATATGTATTCATTCCTTATCTTATCCAATCTTGTCACGCCGTACATCCATCTCAACATACGCATTTCCGTCGCATGTACTCTTCTGATATCCGTCCCTTTTACGCGTGTAAGCAATTAAATATCACATGCTATGACGTTGAAGAAAAAACATCGCGAGAAAACCTGGATGCCTGAGAGTCTTCCATTCTTAAAGGTGTGTGAAATTTGCCAATTTGCATTGGGCCGGCGTTGTCGACTCTTATCTGGCCTATAACCTTTCTCTGAGAGAGGAGACCTGCGCGTTCAGTAGTGAGCCGTTGATGGGTTGCTGATGATGATGAACTAGTTAAATATGAAAACCCGTAAACAAAGTTGCAATCCACATTTCTCAGTATACACATGTACTTACCTAGTTTTTTCGATCACATAACGGAGATTCAAAATTCAAAATTATTTATTTCAATGTGGCTTGCAGTGACAGCCTAGTGGTTAGTACTGCGGTCTCCTATACTGGAGCTCGCAGGTTTGATCCCGGGAACTCTGGCTTTTCTAAGTTACGAGTATATGTGCGTTTAATAAATTAAATATCGTCAAGCTTCAACGGTGAAGGAAAACATCGTGAGGAAATCTGCACGCCTGAGAGTTCTTCAAAATGTTCTCAAAGGTGTGTGAAGTCCGCCAATTCACATTGGTCCAGCTTGGTGGACTATGGCCTATGACCTGCGGTCAGTAGTGAGCCGTTGATGGGTTGCTGATGAACATGTGGTTCTGTAGCTGTTATGACACGTCAAGACTCTACTACCAGTTCGGAATGCAGATTAAGCTGAGAAGAGCCGGCAATAATTCAGCAGTTGCTCTTTTAAAACAAAATCTTAAGCCTCATCCGCACGTTTGGCAAATCTCGGCAAGCCTTCACAAGTTCAAACGTGCGGATAGAGCGTTTGCCATTTCTTGCGTAGGTTTGGCATGGCTTGTGGCCGATCCGAAACGTTTGTAGAGGTTAGGAGTGGTTTGGAGTTTGCCGCAAACGCCAAACGTGCGGATGAGGCTTTACAATATCAATGTATATTTAGTAGTGTATGTGATTCGGTGTGTGAACGTAACAATACCGCACTGCACAGCTGTTGCAAACTCAGGAACGATCGCACAATGTATTGTTTGGCACGGGTGTTATGATTACGATAATTATTATTGTAGGTGCGAGTAGGAAACCAGACAATGGGGAACTTGTAAATTGCAGGTTACAATAATTCTGGCGGATTGTGGTAGATTGCAGTCTGTTATAAAATTATGGCAGATTACATTTTTATCGTCGACTAGCCGATGCCCGCAACTTCGTCCGCGTGGATTTAGTTTTTGAAATCCCTCGGGAACTCTTTCATTTTCCGGAATAAAAAGTAGCCTACATGTCACTCTCCTGGTCTTCAACTATACCCATGCAAAAAATCACGTCGATCCGTAGCCCTGTTGCAGAGTCATTGAAGGACAAACCAACAAACAAACACACTTTCGCAGTTATAATATTATATATAGTATTAGTAAGGATTTCTATGACTCGTTTTGCTTCCGTATTTACCTACATTGGTACATCTAAATTCTAAGCTCTGGTCTTGATCTGGTCAGATACTTTGTCTATCTTTCTTTCTTTCCATAAAAATGTGATTTCAGTGATTTCATTCAGTGCTTGTACAAAGGTAAAATACAGATCAGTAGTAACTAGTTTGTGATCCAGTCAAGGTATCGCAATTTGTAACCCAATACGCATCGCACATTTCCACTTTCCGACCATCTGTAGACGTTGCGAGTTGCGACCAAACTTCGTGAATTTTCGACAAATCTTCGGCGATTAAAATTACGACAATTACGACAATTGTGTTTTTGGCCGCGTAGTGCGAGAGGTCCCTTAAAACATCCGTTCATTTGTCAAAAGCTGCAATCTACGATCACATCACGTACTTACCTATTTAACTACCCACCAGTTATAAAAAATCCGCGTCTTGCTCAGTGAATTTATTCTGCGTCTTGAAGGCCGCTTCGGCATCACACTCGGAAAAACGTGAGAAAAACCAACTCTATTTAAAAGACTGCTTTATCTTAACAAAGATTGAATTAGAGGCCACGTACAAAATGTCTATTGTTGCGGATATTAACAGACATTTTCGTATATTTTATGAGATGGGGTGCTCGCGACTTCGGACTTCACGTATTTACCTAAGTTTTTTTTACGTTAACTTTGAATATTTAAATCTAAAACAGTTTATGCGTGGCTAAATCTGATATGTACGCTATCTCTAAACTAAACTGAATTGACAGGTCTATCTCGTACTATTCCTTGCCTCTCTACCCTCAAAAATTCAAAAAATTCAAAATTATTTATTTCACGTGGGCCAACCTGTGGCTCTTATGACATGACGTCATGACCCATTCGGAAAGCGAATTCTGCTGAGAAGAGCCGGCAAGAAACTCAGCAGCTGCTCTTTTCAAAATAATCATTTTACAATATTATTATGCAGCTATTATTACATTGTAATATTTTTTATACTATCTTGTGGGCAGCCGGATGCCAAGCCGATTTAACCCATACAACTTTGTTAGAATAGAATAGAGTATAATATTTCCACAATGAGTTGAAGTTCCAAAAAAGCGTTGGTACTACAATTGGTACTAAATGGTCTTCTAAAAACAGGCTGCCACTAAATGTTAAAAAATGCCAGCATATTAAATTTACTAAGAAACGTAAGCCTCTTCAGACTTCCTACACTCTTAATAATCTTTTGCTGGAGGAGGTTGATGTAATTAGAGACCTAGGCATTATTATAGATAAGAAATTATCCTACAATGCACACATAGATGGATTAATTAGTAAATGTTATAAACTATTAGGCTTTATCTGGCGTAATTGCAAATCCTTCAAATCTTGCTCGGCTCTTATAATTGTGTATTTTGCCTTAATCCGTAGTTTATTAGAATATGGCTCCAGCGTTTGGAATCCTTTCTACAAAGATCCTATCCAAAGAATCGAAAGAATTCAAAAACGTTTCCTCTTCTTGTTGACTGTCCATCAGAACAAGACTTGAGGAGAAAATTAACTTCGTACAGACAAATATTGAGCTATTATAAATTGACATCACTTGAGAACCAACGTTGGGTGTCTGACCAGATGCTTCTATTCAGAATTATTAATAATGAAATTGACTGTCCAAGCCTTTTGTCAAAAATCAATTTTTCTGTGCCTCGAAACAACTTGCGGATTTCCAGATATAAACCATTCGTCATTTCCGGTTGTAGAACAAAAATGGGGGCTAACAATGTGCTAACCAGAATTTGTCGCGAGTACAACAAGCTTTCTAAAAACTCAAATGCAATAGACTTGCATTCACTCTCTTTACCACAATATAAAAGATCACTGTTTCAATATATTAAAACTGCTTCTTAGCCTCGTATGCTTCTTCGACCTTATTAATAGTAATTTGAAATTTGTGTTAAATTTAAGTGCAGTTAGATAATTATATTAAATATTTTTATTATTTTTTTAATCGGAGTGACTAGTTGTACGGGTACTGGACGAATAAATTATATTTATTCGTACAGTTCTTCAATTTTTTTTGAAGGCATTGTGTTCGTTATTTTCGCGGTACTATATCAGCCTAGCCTCCGTAGCCTAGCCTCCGTAGCCTAGTGGCTTATGCAGTCGCGTAATAGTTAACAGTCGATGGTTCGAATCCCGGCTCGACAGACTGAATTTTCTATTTTCATTTTTATTTTTATTTTATATTTTCATTTTTATTTTTTAAATTCCACATGTAGATTTTTTTTTTAAATTAAGAATGAATTGGATGATTAGCTTGTTTTTTATTTGTCAATTTTTTTTAAATTAGTTACACTGTAACACGTTGGCAGAACCACCAGACTGTGCAAAAACTAAAGTTAGGTTAGGTTAGGTTAGACCGTTAGAACATAAAAGATCCCGGTGCCCGTGCCGGGCACTTAGGTTCTATTGGTTTGAAATGAAAAATTAATTTGGAGGGGTTTCTAAGCTTCCTCTACTCCTTTTCCCCTCTCCCACTATTTTTTTACCTTCACTCCTTCACTAAGCGAATTATGGCAAGACTAAAGGGGGGGCCCCTCCCTCCCTCCCCCCTCCCCTCCTCCAAATTCAGGTAGCACGATTCAAATATTTGACCAAAATTATTCGTCCGACTTCTGTACGAATAATTATAAATTGTTCGTACGGTAACCGTATTAATAATTATAAATTGTTCGTACAGTACCCGTATTAATAGATTCAGCCTTTTTTAATTATGTTATTATTATGTAAGTAATTGTAAGGGCAAACCCGCATTTGCACTTTAATTTTATGCATGTCGGTTTGCCTGTAATTGGGTGCACACCTGAAATGTTTTCTTACATGTAATTTCTTTTTTTTGTCATTCTTGTGCGAGTACCTGTTGGCAAACCTATAAATAAAAATAAAAAATAATTCTATTCATGTTAAGGCAGACAGAAAGTAGCCCCATTCCCGCCGGTGGCACCCGTTCTATGCTTCCTGCAGAATATAGGATAACACTAAATATAGACCTGTTAATTTAGTTCATTTTAGATACCTATTGTGTAGAATAGGTATATGGCGCTCATTGAAGTTGGTTTAGTTTTAAGAAAACCTTGATTTAAATACTAAGCATGCCTAAGATAATTTTAAAGTGCTACATTGCAAATTAATAATACGCCCCAAAACAGACATGGGTCTGTTTTTAATCAAAAACCGTCTTAATTTATCTTGTGACTGATAATGATAATAAATTATCATCATCAACCTTCCAAGAAAACATCATAGTCACCACAAGTTGACCAGTTTCTTTAGGATAAATAATTGCTTTTATAGTCCAGCCATGACTAGTTGGTGCAGAAGAAAATTCGAATCGGTAGGTAGGTATAGATGTGTTCAAGTCTAGTCACTCATTGTGCTTTGAAAAGTGGGTTGGATACCTTTTTCATTGGACCGATGCTTGGAGACGTACATTATAAACTCCACATGTGGAGACCTACGGAGGCACAACGTAAATTCATACATTCTATACCTACACTACACGCTATACGCTATTACGCTAAAGTCATAACCCTTCCATTGGCTGTAGTTGGGTAAAAACTTGAAAAACACTGTGTGTGTGATAGGTGAACTAACAAAGGTTTTTTTACTAGAAGACATCCTAAGGACACCGGTTGATGAATTCTAGAAATGAGGGAGCAATTTAACTTTACAAGCACATTTCTTTGCATCTTCTTTTTTGTCAATCGACTCTAATAAAATTTAGCACTTTAAAATATTATCATATTCCACAAACGGATACCTGAATTGAAAAATGGTGTTCCCACACCCACAATATTATTGAAAGAACTATTCAACGACACCCCACACTGGGATAGATGAGAAAAAAAAATTCATCCCCATTTTACGTGTAGGGGAGGTACCCTAAAAAAATATTTTTCACAATTTTATTTCACCACTTTGTTGGCGTGATTAATATTGATACCCTTGTCAAATTACAGATTTCTAGTACCAATAGTCTTTGAGCTAAACCGTGGACGGACAGGCAGACAGACAGACGGACGGACATGGCGAAACTATAAGGGTTCCTTGTTTACTACGGAACCCTTAAAATCGTGTGTAAATGAGAGATGATTGCGATCGTTACAGTCACACTGATGCAATCATTTTTAGACAGTCCTTCTGCTGGCGACGAACGGAAACGCTTGTTTGGCAATGGATACTCAAGTTCCTCGCCAATCGATCTTTTTGTCGGTCTGTCGCAGCTTTGCAACCGGCGCTAATGGGTTTGTAAATATTGAATTTCCTTTTTTGTGAAATATCGATCGTTTGTAATTTACTAAACTCAGATTAAATAATTAAGTATTTAATTTTTTACCTGCAATGTATGCATGTATGTATGTATGTATGCAAGAGCGTCGCCAGCCGATGGCCAAGAGGGGGGGCAAGTTGATATTATTGATTGAAGATTTGGCAGCGGCATCTGGATTTCAATGATGAAACTACTACTATATTTTTCAAATGTCTAGGGGGGGGGCGGCAGCTGCCCCTACCTACCCCCCTTGGCGACGCCCATGTGTATGTATATATGATTTGATCTAAACATACATAAACAACATCTTGCAAGATTTGACCCCTTGTTATTAAACAAAGGGTCAAATCTTGCAAGATGAATAATCAGAAACACTTCCGGTTTCCGATTGAGCTGAAATTTTGCATGAAAATGTAAATCGGATGACAATGCAAATATTATTTTGACATGGAGTTGGTCTGATGATAAAGCTGAAAGATGGATATGGGAACTCTGTCATAAAACGACGTAACTCCACTGAATTTGGGGTCGTTTAATTCGTCTTGACCAGTACTCAGGTCTGAGATGACACCTATCCCGGGTCTGATGATGAAGCCGGAAGGTGGTTTTGGTAACTCTGTAATAAAACGACGTAACCTCATCGAGTTTGGGCTCGTTTGATTTTATCTTGACAATTACTCTGGTCCTAGATTTTCTCAGCATAATCAGCTTTCCGAACCGGCGATACTAGATGCACGACTTATCATAAGTGCCAAAATTTGGTCTACAATAAATAAATTATTTTGAATTTGAATTAAATGACATCCAGAGTCTGATCATCTGATGATGTAGCCAGCTATTAAAAGCTTGTTTTTAAAAATAAAATTTTTAATTTATACTTGTGTTTATCATACGTTGCATTGGTAATCAATTAAAGTAATATTGAAATCTAGTGTTTCATCAATCACAAAATCACGCCTCACATACATGCCGACATAAGTCGGCAACCAACTGGGAGGTTCAATTGCAGTGATATAGTCAAATTAATTTTAATAAAGGAAGAGCTCTGACAGCACATAAATTTTTCATTCCACAAGATAAAATAACGATAAACATAATCCTTTAACATTAGATAACTTGAATTAAACAAAATATGCAATGTAATCAAAAGATCTCTGTTTTTTTTAATAAAATAATAATATGTCATCTTTCAGAGCTGACTATAGGTATAAATGTTAAATTAGCGAAGTGAAGTTGGTACAGGCAGGCTTTTTCTATCGCATATATGAGATCGCTAGGTGACAAAACTGTGTTCTGGAGTAAAAACCGTGTACTATTAAGCACAGGCTTAAGACCTCCAGCCTCCAGCCCACTGCGTTGGATGAGAGTAGATGGATGAAAAGGGACCATAATTATAGTCCCCTCTGGAAACAAGTTGCAGCCGACTTATTGGCACATTTGTAGAAACTTTAAAAACATACTCATCCAGCTCTTGTCCGTATTTAGTGTGGGAGTTGTCCATGATTAATGTAAATAAGGATTAATATTAATGATCATCCTTCCAAAAGTAAACCTCGTGCAATCGATTATTATGAGCATAGAACAACCTACATACGGAAAGGAGTGATCACTAGTCGCCGGAGATAGGATGCGCGAGAAATATTTTCCCCGCCCCGCAGGCGGATCTCACATGCGCAATTAATATGTAAACTGACAGAGAAACAATATGCACGACGCCGGAATACATAAACATTTAAATAACTTATGCACACTTCGATCGCTCTTGATCATTAATCATGACTGCTCGCCGGAAATTTTCGTTGCCAAAGGCCACTATCCCAACGAAAAAATGCAAACTAAGAATTATGATGGATCGTTATAAAAAACTAGCGAATGTCTGCGACTTCGTGGACTTAGGTCTCAAAGATCCCGTGGAAACTCTTTGATTTTTCGGGATAAAAGTAGCCTATGGCACCTTCCAGGTCCTCGACTATACTCGGGTAAAAAATCACGTCGATCCGTCGCTGCGTGATTCAAGGATACACCAACAAACCAAAAAATCAACAAATCAACAAAGAAACACACTTTTGCATCCTTACTTTTATAATATTAGTAAGGAAGTTAGTAGATTTGAGCACACTATGGAAATTTAAATTTGAAACAATATAAACTAATAAATTATTCTAGGAAGTGACAGACGTCATTTAGATCTGTGGGAGACCAAGCATATGATATGAGGGTATAATCAATTCATACCTTTGAGTAATAAACCAAAGATTCATACTATAGGTACTCGTACTATAAAAATAGCTCACGAGTCACGACAATATCATGGTAACGACAACAGAATATACCTATTGCCATCATGGCGTAATTAGCGTTAGTAAAAACTGGCTCTCAGTCGAAACAGAACCAAGGACACTTCTTATTTATAAACTGAATCTTCGTGACAGTAAGCGAATACAAACGACCTCCATTTACCTATTGAGATATTCCATTCAGACGAACATGCAATCAGATTTAGGTATCAACACATTTCTTTGTTTTCTTTTTTTCTTTCATTTCTAATACCTTGCTGAAGTATTATAGACCCATCTCGCTGCTGAGTCATGTTTACAAGTTGTTCTCGAGAGTCATTACGAATCGTCTCGTTCGTAGGTTTGACGACTTCCAGCCTCCCGAACAAGCCGGATTCCGAAAAGGCTTTGGTACTATAGATCACATTCATACGCTGCGGCAGGTTATACAGAAGACGGAAGAGTATAACCGGCCACTTTGCTTAGCGTTTGAGGACTATGAGAAAGCCTTTGATTCGGTGGAAACTTGGGCTGTATTGAGGTCGCTGCAGAGATGCCGGATTGACTACCGGTATATCCAAGTGTTGAAGTGCTTGTACGAAAACGCCACTATGTCAGTACGTATACAGGACCAGACTACGAGACCAATCCACTTGCAGCGTGGAGTGCGACAGGGAGATGTAATCTCCCCGAAGCTATTTACCGCTGCGTTGGAGGACGTCTTTAAGCTTCTGGATTGGAACGGACTTGGCATAAATATAAACGGCGAGTACATCACTCACCTGCGATTTGCCGATGACATAGTAATCATGGCAGAGACTCTGAGAGATCTCAATACAATGCTCAATGATCTCAGCAGGGTTTCTCAACAGGTGGGCCTGAAAATGAACATGAGCAAGACGAAAATCATGTCCAATGCTCATGCTCCGCTCCACCCAGTAATCGTTGAGAACTCTGCGCTCGAAATTGTAGACGAGTATATATACCTGGGACATACAGTCCAGCTAGGTAGGTCCAATTTCGAGAAAGAGATTAACCGCCGAATCCAACTCGGCTGGGCAGCGTTCGGGAAGCTCCGAGATGTCTTCTCGTCCAAAATCCCTCAGTGCCTGAAGACTCAAGTCTTCGAACAGTGCGTGTTGCCAGTGATGACTTACGGATCCGAGACATGGTCGCTAACTATGGGCCTCATAAGAAGGCTCAGGATCACCCAGCGAGCGATGGAGAGAGCAATGCTCGGTATATCTCTGCGAGATCAAATCAGAAATGAGGAGGTTCGTAGGAGAACCAAAGTCACCGACATAGCTCAGCGTGTCGCGAAACTGAAGTGGAAATGGGCGGGGCACATAGTTCGAAGAACTGATGGTCGTTGGGCTCCCAAGGTGTTGGAGTGGTGACCCCGCACCGGGATTCGGGAAACGCAGTGTTGGCAGACCCCCCACCAGGTGGACCGACGACATCAAACGAGTCGCAGGGAGCCGCTGGATTCAAGCGGCGCAAGACCGAAGCCTGTGGAAGTCCATGCAGGAGACCTTTGTCCAGCAGTGGACGTCTATAGGTTGATAAAGAAGAAGAAGAAGACATTTCTTTGATACTTGCCAACCGAGCGAAGTAAGGTCTCTGATTCGAATTGGGTGAATTTGCACTTCCCCATCCCGTCTGCCTGTCTGTAAGTGCCTTATGAGTCACAAATCAATGAACATTACAAACAATTCCCTTCATACTTCTAGTTCATCCATCTGCACTTGGGCAGCGTGGCTTACAGTGGCCTAAACCCTTCTCATTCCAGAGGAGACCTGTCCCCAATGGGCCGGCCCGCACTTGGCCAGCGTGGCTTGCAATGGCCTAAACCCTTCTCATTCCAGAGGAGACCTGTCCCCAATGGGCCGGCCCGCACTTGGCCAGCGTGGCTTGCAATGGCCTAAACCCTTCTCACTCCAGAGGAGACCTGTCCCCAATGGGCCGGCCCGCACTTGGCCAGTGTGGCTTACAATGGCCTAAACCCTTCTCATTCCAGAGGAGACCTGTCCCCAATGGGCCGGCCCGCACTTGGCCAGCGTGGCTTGCAATGGCCTAAACCCTTCTCATTCCAGAGGAGACCTGTCCCCAATGGGCCGGCCCGCACTTGGCCAGCGTGGCTTACAATGGCCTAAACCCTTCTCATTCCAGAGGAGACCTGTCCCCAATGGGCCGGCCCGCACTTGGCCAGCGTGGCTTACAATGGCCTAAACCCTTCTCACTCCAGAGGAGACCTGTCCCCAATAAGCCGGCCCGCACTTTGCCAGCGTGGCTTACAATGGCCTAAACCCTTCTCATTCCAGAGGAGACCTGTCCCCAATGGGCCGGCCCGCACTTGGCCAGCGTGGCTTGCAATGGCCTAAACCCTTCTCATTCCAGAGGAGACCTGTCCCCAATGGGCCGGTCCGCACTTTGCCAGCGTGGCTTGCAATGGCCTAAACCCTTCTCACTCCAGAGGAGACCTGTCCCCAATGGGCCGGCCCGCACTTGGCCAGTGTGGCTTACAATGGCCTAAACCCTTCTCATTCCAGAGGAGACCTGTCCCCAATGGGCCGGCCCGCACTTGGCCAGCGTGGCTTGCAATGGCCTAAACCCTTCTCATTCCAGAGGAGACCTGTCCCCAATGGGCCGGCCCGCACTTGGCCAGCGTGGCTTACAATGGCCTAAACCCTTCTCATTCCAGAGGAGACCTGTCCCCAATGGGCCGGCCCGCACTTGGCCAGCGTGGCTTACAATGGCCTAAACCCTTCTCACTCCAGAGGAGACCTGTCCCCAATAAGCCGGCCCGCACTTTGCCAGCGTGGCTTACAATGGCCTAAACCCTTCTCATTCCAGAGGAGACCTGTCCCCAATGGGCCGGCCCGCACTTGGCCAGCGTGGCTTGCAATGGCCTAAACCCTTCTCATTCCAGAGGAGACCTGTCCCCAATGGGCCGGTCCGCACTTTGCCAGCGTGGCTTACAATGGCCTAAACCCTTCTCATTCCAGAGGAGACCTGTCCCCAATGGGCCGGCCCGCACTTTGCCAGCGTGGCTTGCAATGGCCTAAACCCTTCTCACTCCAGAGGAGACCTGTCCCCAATGGGCCGGTCCGCACTTTGCCAGCGTGGCTTACAATGGCCTAAACCCTTCTCATTCCAGAGGAGACCTGTCCCCAATGGGCCGGCCCGCACTTGGCCAGCGTGGCTTGCAATGGCCTAAACCCTTCTCATTCCAGAGGAGACCTGTCCCCAATGGGCCGGTCCGCACTTTGCCAGCGTGGCTTACAATGGCCTAAACCCTTCTCATTCCAGAGGAGACCTGTCCCCAATGGGCCGGCCCGCACTTTGCCAGCGTGGCTTATAATGGCCTAAACCCCTCTCATTCCAGAGGAGATCTGTCCGCAATGTGCCGGCGATGGGTTGAGATGAATGAATTAATGAATTATTTCAAATTCACGAATAATAATATTATGTAAATCTATGGCGCCTAACTCGAACTTATATGGAAGACTGAATGTTGACCTATTGAGGCCATATAAGGCGGTGTGCAATTAAGTGAATAAAAAAATGAATGGCAACTCAAGACATCGCATGCACACATTCGAATTTGTTTTAATGAACTTACAAACCTTGAGACGTGAGAGCCAATAAACGCAAAATTGGGCAAAGTGACCCATCTCGTTCAACTTGAAAGTGAATTTGGTATTTGACTGATTTTTTTTTATTTAAAATAATGTTTTTAAATATTAGAACATATTTTCTTTTTTAAACATCTCAGCTAATCTCGGAAATATACAGCTTTAAAGTTACCTTGTTAGACAAGCAGAACGCTATTGTGTTGTGACGTCAAAACACAAAGCTCCATACACTCTTCATAGAAAATTTCATTTATTTTAGAAATTTTAGAAAGAGACAGATACAGTCGTAGTTAAACCATGGTAAAAACAGCTTATTTATAACTTATTATCTATATATAATTTTGGGGGACAGCGGGAGTCAGGACACAGCTCAGAAGCGGTACTGTCCTGCTCAAATCAAAGCCGGACGTATGGTCACGTTATCTGTATACCTATGCCGTAGTGGGATAACTCTAGGGCCAATTTCACCATTCACCGTGAAGTTTCTTGGAGAAGTTAAACGGGCATAAAGTGATTATTTTGTTACCTAACACTTTGTTCTCAAAATGAATTCGTCATCCATGTTAATCTGTTGCATCATCATTAATTTGTCGATCATCGTCTAGCGAGGTCGTAATCATGCTTGTCTTCGACAAAAAAATACTTTTGATCCATCAGGTACGTAAGTATAAATAAATTGGATATTAGGATAATTAATGTTCATAAGTTCTTCATAAAGTGAATCCTGATAATAATTAATTCAACATTATGAAGAACTCTCAGGTGTGCAGGTGTCCTCACGATGTTTTTCTTCACCGTGGAAGCTTGTGACATTTAAATTTTTAAACGCATAAATAACTTAAAAAAAGCCAGAGGTGCATGCCCGGGATCGAACCTGCGATCATCCGAATAGTACCGCAGTACTAACCACTAGGCTATCACTGCTTCGAGCACGAGGATGTGTCTTTGGCTCTGCGTATTCACTAATTGCACACTACTCAAGTTACAAAAATTTATGCCAAAATAGAAAAATCTTTATTGTACAACATGTACCATGACGTACTATACGGCGCCTGTGCGCGCTATATACGCGTAAAACCATATAAACTATTGCATAGAAGCATACCATGACTTTGCGGGATTCCATAATATTCAATGGAAAACAAAATCATTTTGCCGCATTCCGCCAAACCAGAAAAAATCTCTACGGTACATCGTACCGCCATTCCAACACCTTCGGACCCCAGCGACCATTCTTCAAACAAAGATCATAAGTATGCTTTTGCATTGCATGTAATACAAGTAGATACAAGAACATCCTTTTCAACACCTAGTATATTATATCAATCAATTAACATTAATTCTTTAATTATCTCATTATATTGTCGGAGAGTTGATTTAAAACAGAATGTCAAGGTTCCCCGTGAACTATTAGGTTTTTATTATTGTTCTAAATCAATCACTTTAGTAATTAAAAACTTAATCGTCCATAAATCCATTTCGGCAAGTACTAATTATTAAACTGGAAACGAATCTTGCGTATGATTAAGCATTTTTTGAATATTAGTATTATTGATGTGTTTTGATTTAAGATTATTGTAGGTAAGTAACACGTTTTTAGGGTTCCGTACCAAAATAATGGTAAAAATGGAACCCTTATGGTGAGACTTTCTCCGTCCGTCCGTCCGTCTGTCACAGTGGATTATTTTAGTAACTATTAAAACTATCGACATGAAATTTGAAAAAGTTGTGTATAATAGTGGCCCAACATCATTGGAATAAAAAAAATCGAAAATTATTTTTAGTTTTATTAAATCGGGGGTTTGAAATTTCAAAGTAAGATAACTATACCGAGTGGGGTATCATATGAAAGGCCTTTACCTGTACATTTTAAAACAGATTTTTCTTTATTTTCAAATATTATAGTTTTTGATTAATCGGGCAAAATGTCGAAAAAAAGATACCGTTCCTCCCCCCTTATCTCCGAAGTTTACCAATCGAAAAATCAGAAATAATTACGGTCAATAGAGGTTTATGTATATTTTACAGGAAAAATAAAACCAACGCTCTAACTAGCATAGTTTTTTTAAATATTAATAATAAACCTCTACAAACAAAGTTAACGATTAAGGCGCTGTAGTCAGTCACGATCTTCATATCACAAGCCGAATGAAGATCGTCCAATTTAAAATCTATGGGTCATAATATTATGAAAAAAAAAAGTAGTTATAATTGATCGTATTTCTGGCCTGATGGCTGTTTCCTAAACACGATGACGCAAACTTTTCTCGATAGAAAAAAATTGCAAAGTTGACTCTGCAAATACATAAACTCCCATCGTTCTCTGTTATGCATACATTTATTTTGGTAAAATTATTTACATTTGTTTTTCATATTTTAATACAACAAATGGCTGTTTTAGATTTTATTTATTGCAACTGTTATAATTTTAATATTATCCATTACAATTTGCCACTTGGCCCTTCTATTCCCAGAAGCGACTTCTTTGTCTCTCCTACTCAATTAGACAGTGATCGCCGAGGCGTGCTGCTAGGTGGACCTGCGTCGCGCTGCGCTCGCTCGGCTATCAAATATTATCGTAAATTGTAATAATTGAAAATTGTTTATGTTTATACTGAAAACTATTATTTTGTATATTTTAGACTTTAGAGAAGTCAAATAGAGTGTACCTAATTATAAGTTTGTATATATTAATATTGTAAATAATTTATCCATCAAAAAAGTTGTAAATAAGTAGGGACTGAGTAGACTAATTTTGAAAATGGGTCCGAAAAAAAGCAAAATCTAAGAATGTACAGTATAAAAAAATCGGCCAAGTGCGAGTCAGGCTTCGCTCTTTTAGGGTTCCGTTAAAAAAATTTAATTAAAATATTTCCATGTACCCATGGAAACATTTTAATTTAATTTTTTTAATTTAATTTAATTTTTATTATTTGTTGTTATAGCGGCAATAGAAATACATAATAATTATGTGAAAATTTCATTTGTCTATCTATTACGGTTTACGAGATACAGCCCGCTGACAGACGGACGGACGGACGGACAGCGTGGGCTTAGTAATAGGGTCCCGTTGGTAACCTTTGGGTACGGAACCCTAAAAATAACAAAAGCAGATGATGGAAGTTGTAAAGTAAGTAGGTACCTATTTCAATATTTTGTAAAGGATGATTTGTGTAACATGTAATGTAATGGATCATGAAATATCAATTTCATCATCAAGTAAGGTATCTAATAATGGTGGGATGCATCATGCAAAGTAAGTACATCATATAGGTACATCGTACAGTTTGGCTAATCAAATTGAGGTCAAATTGACGACCTCCCTGGCTCAGTGGTGAGCGCTGTTGTCTTATAACTGGGAGGTCTCGGGTTCGATTCCCGGCGGGGTCAATTTGGGAATTTATAATTTCTGAATTGTCTCTGGTCTGGTCTGGTGGGAGGCTTTGGCCGTGGCTAGTTATTACCCTACCGTCAAAGACGTGCCGCCAAGCGATTTAGCGTTCCGGCACGATGGCGTGTAGAAACCAATTAGGGGTATGGGTTGAATGCTCACTGCCATATCCCTTCCAAGTTAGCCCGCTACCATCTTAGACTGCATCGTCACTTACCATCAGGTGAGATCGCAGTCAAGGACTAGCTTGTCATCGAATAAAAAAAAAAAAAAAAGGTAGGTAGGTGGTAGTTAGGTACTTTATGGGTATGGGTAGGAGTAGGGGTCGGGGTAGCGGTAGGGGTAGGGGTAGGGGTAGGGGTAGGGGTTGGGGTAGGGGTAGGGGTCGGGGTAGAGGTAGGGGTCGGGGTAGGGGTAGGGGTCGGGGTCGGGGTAGAGGTAGCGGTCGGGGTCGGGGTAGGGTCGGGGTAGGGTAGGGGTAGGAGTAGGGTTAGGGGTCGGGGTAGAGGTAGGGGTAGGGGTATGGGTATGGGTAGGAGTAGGGGTCGAGGTAGAGGTAGGGGTAGAGGTAGGGGTCGGGGTAGGGGTAGGGGTCGGGGTAGGGGTAGGGGTCGGGGTAGGGGTAGGGGTAGGGGTCGGGGTAGAGGTAGGGCTCGGGGTCGGGGTAGGGGTCGGGGTAGGGGTAGGGGTCGGGGTAGGGGTCGGGGTAGGGGTAGGGGTCGGGGTAGAGGTAGGGGTCGGGGTCGGGGTAGGGGTAGGGGTAAGGGTCAGGGTATGGGTCGGGGTAGCGGTAGGGGTAGGGGTAGGGGTAGGGGTTGGGGTAGGGGTAGGGGTTGGGGTAGGGGTAGGGGTATGGGTATGGGTAGGAGTAGGGGTCGAGGTAGAGGTAGGGGTAGAGGTAGGGGTAGGGGTAGGGGTAGGGGTAGGGGTCGGGGTAGGGGTCGGGGTAGGGGTAGGGGTAGGGGGAGGGGGAGGGGTAGGGTTAGAGGTAGGGGTCGGGGTCGGGGTCGGGGTAGGGGTCGGGGTAGGGGTAGGGGTAGGGGTCGGGGTAGAGGTAGGGGTCGGGGTCGGGGTAGGGGTAGGGGTCGGGGTAGGGGTAGGGGTTAGGGTAGGGGTAGGGGTAGGGGTCGGGGTAGAGGTAGGGGTCGGGGTCGGGGTAGGGGTAGGGGTAAGGGTCAGGGTAGGGGTCGGGGTAGCGGTAGGGGTAGGGGTAGGGGTAGGGGTTGGGGTAGGGGTAGGGGTTGGGGTAGGGGTAGGGGTATGGGTATGGGTAGGAGTAGGGGTCGAGGTAGAGGTAGGGGTAGAGGTAGGGGTAGGGGTAGGGGTAGGGGTAGGGGTCGGGGTCGGGGTAGGGGTAGGGGTTGGGGGAGAGGGAGGGGTAGGGTTAGAGGTAGGGGTCGGGGTCGGGGTAGGGGTAGGGGTCGGGGTAGGGGTAGGGGTAGGGGTCGGGGTAGAGGTAGGGGTCGGGGTCGGGGTAGGGGTAGGGGTCGGGGTAGGGGTAGGGGTAGGGGTTAGGGTAGGGGTAGGGGTAGGGGTAGGGGTTTTTTTTTTTTTTTTTTTTTTAAATTCTTGTGGATTTCACAAGAGGCGGCTGCCTCCGACGTGGTGTTCGGAGTCATTTCTTGGCTTATTTAATTTTTTCTTTCATAATTTTAAAATTTTTTATATATGTAAATAACTGTAAGAAGGGACAGAACGAGTGCAATTTATACCCATGTTAATTTTTGTATTCCATAATACACAAACAACATTGCGTCTATATTACCTCGTTCTGTTCCTCTTTACAGCCACTCCTACTATCTTTTTACAGAATTCCAGGAACAATTCCCGGCTTCGGTCATCCTCTAATATGGCGGGAATGGAGTCCCTACACAGCTCCACTTTGATTTGCTGGTGCAGGTCCTCCCGAGTTCGGCTGTGCTGTGGACAGTCAATGAGTAAATGTAATATAGACTCATTGACACTTTCGTCACAGACACAGCCAGGACTATCTTTGCACTTGAACTTGTGTAGGTACTCTGAGAACCCGCCATGACCGGTGAAAACTTGGCTCAGAAGGGGCGTTAGGGTGATCTTTTTTAAAACTTTATAGGCCCTTTCCACCGAGGGCAGAAAAGTCTTGGTCACGGAGGCTGTTTGTCCGTTTTTGTACCGTTCAGACCAAATCATCACAGTTTCCCTTCTAATCTGTTTCTTTATATATGAGACAGGACAGCTGCCATAACTTGGTCTGGTTTTAAGTTTGTTAGCAGCCTCCCTGGCCAAAAAGTCAGCTCTCTCATTTCCCGCCGTTCCAACATGTGCTCGCACCCAGAAGAAGCGGACCCCTACGTTCTTTTTCCTTAAGGAAGCCAAATTTCTCTTAATGGCAAAAGCCAGGGGGTGGTATGTTTCCATGCCTGACAGCATTTCTAGCGATGATCTAGAGTCACTGAGGATATTCACGGATTCGTCCTTAACTTTCAGAGCGATTTCCGTGGCTTGATAGATTGCGTACAGCTCCGCTTGAAAAACGGTGCAGTAGGACTGGAGACGAAACTTTTTATACAAAGCTTCCTCTCCATCCCGCCAGCACGTTAGAGCTGCATCGACCCCACTGTCCATCTTGCTGCCATCCGTGAATACCCTCAGACCAGTCATGCCGTGGTCCGCTATGGTTCCGGGCTCCATGTCTTCCAGACATCGAAACTCCACTGCCGCCGTTTCTGAGGGGTGCGGGACATTCAAGAAACTGACCTTCTCCTCCACTTCACCGCCCTTTAACATGGTTTGTGGTCGCCCTCTTTTGGCCTCGTAAATTTGCGCGGCCTCTTGTATTCTTAAGTCCAGCGGTAAAAGGCCAGCAAGTATAAGTGCAGCATTTAATGATACAGTTCGGTAGCATTTACATATTTTTTGGGCAAACCCTCGCTGCACTGAGTTCAACTGTTTCTGTATCATTATCTTCTGTGTAGCCGGGGCCCATACGCTGGAGGCGTACATGATTATTGGTTCAATCACGGCCAAGTAGATCGTCCTGATAGTCTCGGAGTTCAATCCCCAGTTAATTTTTGCTGCTCTTGCTAGTGGTTTATATATATTGGTGGCTTTTTGGCACACTGCCCTTACATGTTTATTAAACGTTAATTTTTGGTCCATCAATATGCCTAAAATTTTAATTTCCGTAACCATCTCTATTTAGGTGCTGCCCATGCGTATGTGCGGGGTGTCGCATTTAAGTTTTTTAGTAACAACCATCGCATTTGTTTTATGGGGTGCAAATTTGAGCTTATTTGCGAGGCCCCACCCATACACATGGTCCAAGACCTGATCAGCTTTTTGCTCCAGTTCAGCAATGTTGAACCCCGAGAATACCAAGACAATATCATCGGCGAACGCTTGACAGTGTACGCCTCTTTTACAAATTTCGTCCAATAAAGGATCTAGGAGGGCATTCCAGAAAGTGGGGCCGCTTATCGACCCCTGCACACAACCCTTAGTGGTGGAAGTGCTAAACACTTCATCGGCATACTTTACACACACTTTTCTGTCATTAAAATAGCTATTCACTATTCTGCGCAAGTTGAGGGGGCATTCCTTTTCGGCTAATCTGCACCTGATAGCCGGCCACCATGCAGGGGTAGGGGTTGGGGTAGGGGTCGGGGTAGAGGTAGGGGTAGAGGTAGGGGTAGGGGTAGGGGTCGGGGTAGAGGTAGGGGTCGGGGTTGGGGTAGGGGTAGGGGTAGGGGTAGGGTAGGGGTAGGAGTAGGGGTAGGGGTCGGGGTAGAAGTAGGGGTAGGGGTATGGGTATGGGTAGGAGTAGGGGTCGAGGTAGAGGTAGGGATAGAGGTAGGGGTAGGGGTCGGGGTAGGGGTAGGGGTAGGGGTAGGGGTAGGGGTCGGGGTAGAGGTAGAGGTAGGGGTAGGGGTCGGGGTAGGGGTTGGGGTAGGGGTAGGGGTAGGGGTAGGGGTAGGGGTCGGGGTCGGGGTAGGGGTAGGGGTAGTGGTAGTAGTAGTATTATTATATGTATACTTAGTGACATATTTAGTTCCTCTCACAATCTGTCCTTTTCTGTATATTACTTTTACAAAATAATGTCGATGTTTCACATCTGCCAGGCGTCCCACGACGGCTCACAATTTTTTAGGGTTCCGTACCCAAAGGGTACCAACGGGACCCTATTACTAAGCCTACGGTGTCCGTCCGTCCGTCCGTCCGTCCGTCCGTCCGTCCGTCCGTCCGTCTGTCAGCGGGCTGTATCTCGTAAACCGTAATAGATAGACAGATGAAATTTTCACATATTATGTATTTCTATTGCCGCTATAACAACAAATAATAAAAATTAAATTAAATTAAAAAAATTAAATTAAAATATTTCCATGGGTACATGGAAATATTTTAATTTAATATTTTTTTTAATGGAACCCTAAAAGAGCGAGGCCCGACTCGCACTTGGCCGATTTTTTTTGTACCTAAAAGTGCCTAAAATTACAAGTGTAGATCACGATTCGCATGCGAAAGGATCCTTTCGCATCCTTGGTTCCGTAAGGATGCGCACGGATCCTTCCAGATCTTTACGCGTGCGAAAGCGTCTTTGGCTACTAGGGCAGTGCATGAAGTGCCAAAAAGTATCGATATATCGAATCGATGAAATTAGTTTCTATCTCAAGTATGTGTGCAAACACAGGTGCACTTTTCCGCCATGTTGGAATTCTTTGATAATGGACGGATTACGTTCAAAATCGATATTTAGGCTTCCCTAGGGTCAAAAAGAAGAAATGGATGCCAAAATTAAAAAAAAGTCACCGCCATATTGAAATTCTTTGTTATTCGACCGATTTCATTCAAAATCGATATTCAGGCTTCTCTGGAGTCACGAAAGAGGAAATGGATGCGCAAATTTAAAAAAGTCACCGCCATATTGAAATTCGTTTTTTATTGGACCGATTACGTTTCAAATCGATATTTAGGCTTCCCTGGGGTCAAGAAAGAGGAAATGGGTGCCAAAATTTAAAAATGTCCCCGCCATATTGAAATTCTTTGTTATTCGACCGATTTCGTTCTAAATCGAAATTTGGGCTTTCCTGGCGTCAAGAAAGAGGAAATGAATGCCAAAATTTTAAAAAGTCACCGCCATATTGAAATTCTTTGTTACTGAACCGATTTCGTTCCAAATCGATATTTAGGCTTCCCTGGGGTCAAGAAAGAGGAATTGAATGCGAAAATTTTAAAAAGTCACCGCCATATTGAAATTCTTTGTTATTCGAACAATTTTGTTCAAAATCGATGTTTAGGCTTCCCTGGGGTCAAGAAAGAGGAAATGGGTGCCAGAATTTTAAAGAGGGAATGGGTGCCAGACTTTTAAAAAGTCCCCGCCATATTGAAATTCTTTGTTATGGCGGGGACTTTTTAAAATTTTATCACCCATTCCCTCTTTCTTGACCTCAGGCAAGCCTAAATATATATTTTGAACGAAATCGGTCCAGTAACAAAGAATTTAAATTTGGCGGTGTTTTTTTAAATTTTGCCACCGATTTCCTCTTTCTTGACCCCAGGGAAGAACAAATATCGATTTGGAACGAAATCGGTCGAATAACAAAGAATTTCAATATGGCGGGGACTTTTTAAAATTCTGGCACCCATTCCCTCTTTAAAATTCTGGCACCCATTCCCTCTTTCTTGACTCCAGGGAAGCCTAAATATATATTTTGAACGAAATCGGTCCAGTAACAAAGAATTTCAATATGGCGGTAACTTTTTTAAATTTTGGCACCCATTGCCTCTTTCTTGACCCCAGGGAAGCCTAAATATCGATTTGGAACGTAATCGGTCCAATAACAGCAAATTTCAATATGGCGGTGACTTTTTAAAATTTTGGCACCCATTTCCTCTTTCTTGACCCTAGGGAATCCTAAATATCGATTTTGAACGAAATCTGTCCAGTAACAAAGAATTTCAATATGGCGGTAACTTTTTTAAATTTTGGCACCCATTTCCTCTTTCTTTACCCGAGAGAAGCCTAAATATCGAATTTGAACGAAATCGGTCCAATAACAGCGAATTTCAATATGGCGGTGACTTTTTAAAATTTTGGCACCCATTTCCTCTTTCTTGACCCTAGGGAATCCTAAATATCGATTTTGAACGAAATCTGTCCAGTAATAAAGAATTTCAATATGGCGGTAACTTTTTAAATTTTGGCACCCATTTCCTCTTTCTTCCCAGGGAAGCCTAAATATCGATTTGGAACGTAATCGGTCCAATAACAGCGTATTTCAATATGGCGGTGACTTTTTAAAATTTTGGCATCCATTCCCTCTTTCTTGACCCGAGAGAAGCCTAAATATCGAATTTGAACGAAATCGGTCCAATAACAAAGAATTTCAATATGGCGGTGACTTTTTAAAATTTTGGCACCCATTTCCTCTTTCTTGACCCCAGAGAAGCCTAAATATCGAATTTGAACGAAATCGGTCCAATAACAAAGAATTTCAATATGGCGGTGACTTTTTAAAATTTTGGCATCCATTTCCTCTTTCTTGACCCCAGGCAAGCCCAAATATCGATTTATAATGAAATCGGTCGAATAACAAAGAATTTCAATATGGCGGTGACTTTTTAAAATTCTGGCACCCATTCCCTCTTTAAAATTCTGGCACCCATTCCCTCTTTCTTGACTCCAGGGAAGCCTAAATATATATTTTGAACGAAATCGGTCCAGTAACAAAGAATTTCAATCTGGCGGTAACTTTTTTAAATTTTGGCACCCATTTCCTCTTTCTTGACCCCAGGGAAGCCTAAATATCGATTTGGAACGTAATCGGTCCAATAACAGCGAATTTCAATATGGCGGTGACTTTTTAAAATTTTGGCAACCATTTCCTCTTTCTTGACCCTAGGGAATCCTAAATATCGATTTTGAACGAAATCTGTCCAGTAACAAAGTATTTCAATATGGCGGTAACTTTTTTGAATTTTGGCACCCATTTCCTCTTTCTTGACCCGAGAGAAGCCTAAATATCGAATTTGAACGAAATCGGTCCAATAACAGCGAATTTCAATATGGCGGTGACTTTTTAAAATTTTGGCACCCATTTCCTCTTTCTTGACCATAGGGAATCCTAAATATCGATTTTGAACGAAATCTGTCCAGTAACAAAGAATTTCAATATGGCGGTAACTTTTTTAAATTTTGGCACCCATTTCCTCTTTCTTGACCCGAGAGAAGCCTAAATATCGAATTTGAACGAAATCTTTCCAATAACAGCGAATTTCAATATGGCGGTGACTTTTTAAAATTTTGGCACCCATTTCCTCTTTCTTGACCCTAGCCTAGGGAATCCTAAATATCGATTTTGAACGAAATCTGTCCAGTAATAAAGAATTTCAATATGGCGGTAACTTTTTTAAATTTTGGCACCCATTTCCTCTTTCTTCCCAGGGAAGCCTAAATATCGATTTGGAACGTAATCGGTCCAATAACAGCGAATTTCAATATGGCGGTGACTTTTTAAAATTTTGGCATCCATTCCCTCTTTCTTGACCCGAGAGAAGCCTAAATATCGAATTTGAACGAAATCGGTCCAATAACAAAGAATTTCAATATGGCGGTGACTTTTTAAAATTTTGGCACCCATTTCCTCTTTCTTGACCCCAGAGAAGCCTAAATATCGAATTTGAACGAAATCGGTCCAATAACAAAGAATTTCAATATGGCGGTGACTTTTTAAAATTTTGGCACCCATTTCCTCTTTCTTGACCCCAGGGAAGCCTAAATATCGATTTTGAACGTAATCGGCCCAATAACATAGAATTTCAATATGGCGGGGACTTTTTAAAATTATGGCAAGCATTCATTTTCTCTTTCTCGACCCCAGGGAAGCCCAAAAAGGTCTTTGGCCCAAATATCGATTTTGAACGAAATCGGTAGACTAACCAAAAAAAAAAAAAAATTAAAAGAAGAATGTTATTGTATTTGGTTAGGAATTGAACCTGTATAATTTTTTTTGATTATCTATGAACATGAACTGGAACCATGCTAACTGAGCCAAATAAAGTATAATAGGATTGACGAAAATAAGTTACAGTACCTATTAAGTTTAGATAAATAACCAGTTTTGTCAGTCGGGAGTTGTTTCCCGCCAGAGTTGCTTCGCGCCATTTCTGCGCTTCGCACGGGGCGCCTCGCGGTGGGCGGGACTACGACTCCGCTCCTTCTCCTGCTTCACCCCCTCAAATACCTAAACTTTGTCTGCCTCCTCGCCTTAATAAGCAAATTAATACAATATGGTTTAACTTTTACTTCTAGAGTACGGAACCCTCGGTGCGCGAGTCCGGCTCGAACTTGGATGTTTTTTTTTAAATAGTATAACAAACATGTAATTTTTTCATCATCATTATTATCACCACAGGTCCACAGGTGGGCATAGGCTTTCGGTTCTTCACCTCCCTCACCAGCTACATTCTTGTTCATTCACCGGCATTCATTCATGTCACCGGCTCTCGGACCATAATCTTCATCATCATCATCATTAGCAACACGGTAGTAAATATCATTCGTCTATGTTAGCAACCCATCAACGGCTCACTAACTGAGCGCAGGTCTCCTCTCAGAGAAGGGTTATAGGCCATAGTCCACCACGCATGGCCCAATGCGAATTGGTGGACTTCACACACCTTCGAGAACATTATGAAGAACTGTCAGATGTGCAGGTTTCCTCACGATGTTTTCCTTCACCGTTGAAGCAAGTGATAGTTAATTGCTTAAACCCATAATACCGCATATATAGGACCATAATAGATAGCTAATAAATTATTAACATTGACATCGTGGTGAAAATCTTAACAGAAAAGTCATAATTTTCTGTTAAGTTTTCAATAAATTCTTATCGGTCGTCGACAATGTGCACTGTACATATTGTATCAAGTTCACATTGGTGTCACTGCGGCTCGGTTACGAGCGGCGCATGCCCAGTGGTGTGTGGAATAAGACCTAATTACCTTACATTCCAGCGCTTATGTAAAGTTTAGGTAAATTGGTCCAATATCATACTAATATAACTAGCAAAAAGCTGAGCATTGTGAGGGCTCGCGTAGTTTTCCTAACGGGCAATAAGTTCTGTTGCAGTGATGTTAACTCTTTGGTTTTCTCACAGATGGCGTTAGTAGTACAATAACATTCTATCCAATCAATACAAAATTGTTAATGTTCATTTTTTTAATGGTTATAAAATTATATTTTATATCCAGATATTTATTTTTGACAGATAACACATCTGGATATGAAGTTGAATTACTATGTTAAAGCACAAATCTATAGGCGCGATAGTTTTTCAGTAAAGTGTACCACAAAAATGCTCAGGTTGTGTGTTGGTTGGATAGATAAATGCGAAAGTGTGTTTATTTGTTGGTTTGTCCTTCAATCACGCCGCAACAGAGCTACGGATCGACGTGTTTTGCATGAGTATAGTCGAGAACCCGGAAAGTGACATAAATTAGGTTTTATCCCGGGAAATCGTGAAATCGTGAGCGTTGGCATCCTTACGTGGTTGAAATCCAACCTGCTCGCACGAAACGCTTCAGTTCAACGTTTCTGAATCGAACCGCTAAGGTGTGGAACGCACTTCCAACTTCTGTGTTTCCGGCCACGTATAACCTCAGTACCTTCAAGGCAACAGTGAATAGGCATTTTCTAGGCAAGCGCGCTCCAACCTAGACCTCATCAGTGCTGTCCAGCATTGATTGTCGTCAAGCGCATGCCTATCCTGCAATAAAAAAAAATAAAAAAAAAAAAAAGAAATCGGGAGTTCCGAGATATTTTAAAAACTAAATCCACGCGGATGAAGTCGCGGGCATTAGCTAGTCATTATTGTATTAGTAGCGCTATCATACGGCATCAATATAATTAGGCAACCTGATTGAATACTATACTAGTAGGTAATTAGTAAGGTATAGCAGTATTTTATTAGTATAGCAGCTATACAAAAATTATCTCTATTATCTCTGATTGGCTGATACTCTCTCATTATTATTAACTAAAAGCTACTTATTTCATAATTTAATAATATTGTAACATTTTGTATTTCGAAAATTGCAAAGGCTGAGGCTTTTTGCCTGCTCTTCTAAGCAGAAACTTCTTTCTGAACCGGTCGGTGGTATAGAAGACCTTCAGTAGGTACATAACAATTCAATGTAATCCTAATTTGTAAGAGTCCTATGTAATTTTGAACTGTTAGAATTTTATTGGCTGACTACCGGTAGCTTTGAGTATTAAACCAACACTTTAGTACTCAAAGACCGGTAGTTATTATTAAACCTATCTAATTTATATTATATACACAATCTACGGATCGAAGGTCGAATTGGCGCAACAGTGAATAGGTGCTTACATTGCAATCTCAATACGTGAAGATTTTGAATAAGATAACTGTTATCGTGGATATCCAGGGGTATTTAAAAAAAAAAACAAAAAAAGTGGCACTCGGGGACTGCCGCGGTAAAGCTATTGCATAGCATCACAGAATATATAATAGTACTTTTTCTAGTCGCACGCACACAAACACCGTGCCGAAGTCTGCCGAACTGAAACGACGCGCGACGTTAGACGATGCACGGCTTTCAACGCCGCACCGCTGTGCCGGTCGGAGTCGGGGGTGTTAGGTTTATTTTCTTTACGGAATTTCTTAATTCGGTCGCCGCGCTCAAAGACCGCGATAAAAGCTATGCAATAGCTTAAAAATAATTTCAAAAATTAAGGTCTCTTGCATGGACTTCCACAGGTCTCGGTATTGCGCCGCCTGAATCCAGCGGTTCCCTGCGTTAGATGTCGTCGGTCCACCTAGTGGGGGGTCCGCCAAAGCTGCGCTTCCCGGTGAGGAGTCGCTACTCCAGCACCTTGGGATCCCAACGACCATCAGCTCTTCGAATTATGTGAACCGCCCATTTCCACTTCAGTTTCGCGACTCGCTGTGCTTTGGTTTTCCTACGGATCTCCTCATTTCTGATTTGATCTCGCAGGGATACTCCGAGGGTAGCTCTCTCCATCACTCGCTGAGTGACCCTGAGCCTTCTTATGAGAGCTGTCCTGCGAAAGCTAGTAGGTGCCTAACTGCCTATATAATAAGTTTCGACATGCAACACCAAGTTTGCTTTTATTAGCTTCTAAAGAAACCCATTGGACAACACAAAATGTTTTTTTTTTCACTCTGTAAATAAAATAAATAATTAACTACATATATATCCTCTAGCGCCATGTAAGTATTACTTTTACCCTTTTACCATAATATAATACATTGTAATTATATTTGAATGTAGCAACAATTACATTAACACAGCCATTGTGTAGCTGCTGCTATTGAGACTACAATGGGTGTGTCTTGTCCGTCCGTTGCACATACAGCATTCGAGACGTGCTCATTATCGCTACCATAATTATTATACTTATATGAAGTACCCACTTAATCTTTTAACTAGTTGCTATTGGGTAAGATTCTTTGTTTTGCTATATTAATTTAGCCTCGGTTAATTCAACGTTGCCGAAATGCCGAGGAACTTCGATAATAAGACGTGTAAGTAATAAGCCCTAATTCTAATAAGTCCTTTTGTTATGGGATTTCTGAATAAACTCAAGACTAGACGGACTAGAAGGGGCGGAAAAAATTAAGACTAAATTGAACCGACACTTTTTGAATGTGAATTTGGCATTGTGTTCAATATTTTCACACTACAATATTAGATCTCCGTAGCCTTGTGGTTTCTACAGTCGCATAAAGGTCGATGGTTCGAATCCCAATTCCCAGCTCGACAGACTGCATTTTCTATTTTCAATTTTATTTTAAACTAGCTGATGCCCGCGACTTCGTCCGCGTGGATTTAGTTTTTAAAATCCCTCGTGAACACTTTGATTTTCCGGGATAAAAAGTACCCTATGTCCTCAACTATAGTACCCATGCAAAAAATCACGTCGATCCGTGGCTCTGTTGTGGCGTGATCGAAGGACAAACCAACAAACAAATATACTTTCGCATTTATAATATTAGTATGATTAGAATATTAAATTGCATAGGAAAACACTGTAGCATTAAGTCCATACGATGTATTACATCCATACCTACTATGTAGTATGTAGGTATAATGATCGTTTGGCAAAATCTGACGCCTTTGGTGTAGTTTGACTTTGACAAAATAGGGCTATCCACGATGGCTATATACGATAAAGTACGCTTGCCAGCTTAAGATGAGCCGTTCATTCAAAGTATCTTGTAGATTCTGGGGTTCAAGTTATTTGGACCTTATACTGAAGATCGTGATGTCTATAATTTCTGAACTACGAAATTGACGACCTTGAAATAATTACAGGACAATCTCTAAAGAACCTGCTTTCTAACAAAAAAAGAATGGATTAAATCGGAATACGCCTTAATGAATTACAGCAAAATACACATTTTGACTTTCATCCCCTCTCCCAAGGGAACCGTGCTGAATTTCGGGATAAAAAGTATTCTATATTATACCTCGTAGTATTAACTTAAATCGTGCCAAGTTTCATTTAAATCCGTCCAGTAGTTTCGGCGTGATGCGCGGCCAAGATACAGACAGACAGACAAAAAATTAAAAAAAAATTGTTTTGGCTTCAGTATCGATTATAGAGTGCCTTCAAACAAAAATTTTCAAAATATCTTCAATGTACAGAATTGGACCTGTTACAGTTTTATTATATTACTAGCTGATGCCCGCGACTTCGTCCGCGTGGATTTAGTTTTTAAAATCCCTCGTGAACACTTTGATTTTCCGGGATAAAAAGTAGCCTATGTCCTCAACTATAGTACCCATGCAAAAAATCACGTCGATCCGTGGCTCTGTTGTGGCGTGATTGAAGGACAAACCAACAAACAAACACACTTTCGCATTTATAATAATAATTAGAATATTAAATTGCATAGGAAAACACTGTAGCATTAAGTCCATACGATGTATTACATCCATACCTACTATGTAGTATGTAGGTATAATGATAAATAGTTTGGCAAAATCTAACGCCTTTGGAGTAGTTTGACTTTGACAAAATAGGGCTATCCATGATGGCTATATACGATAAAGTAAGCTTGCCAGCTTAAGATGAGCCGTTCATTCAAAGTATCTTGTAGATTCCGGGGTTCAAGTTATTTGGACCATATACTGAAGATCGTGATGTCTATAATTTCTTAACTACGAAATTGACGACCTTGAAATAATTACAGGACAATCTCTAAAGAACCTGCTTTCTAACAAAAAAAGAATGGATTAAATCGGAATACGCCTTAATGAATTACAGCGAAATACACATTTTGACTTTCATCCCCTCTCCCAAGGGAACCGTGCTGAATTTCGGGATAAAAAGTATCCTATATTATACCTCGTAGTATGACCTTAAATCATGCCAAGTTTCATTTAAATCCGTCCAGTAGTTTCGGCGTGATGCGCGGCCAAGATACAGACAGACAGACAGACAGACAGACAGACAGACAGACAGACAGACAGACAAAAAATTAAAAAAAAATTGTTTTGGCTTCAGTATCGATTATAGTGCCCTCAAACAAAAATTTTCAAAATATCTTCAATGTACAGAATTGGACCTGTTACAGTTTTATTATATTATAGATAGATAGATAATTCTACATGTGGAATTTTTCCCTAATTTTTTATTTTTATTATTAATTTATTATTAAAAGGAACGTCGTCCCAACCGAGTGTTCCACGACACTCACGCATTTTTTATTAGTAAATTATTTTTTATTTGGAAAATCGGTAGACTACCCAAAACTCTATTCTAGAGCCCGCTACTCCGCCATTACGTAAATAAAAGATAGCAACTAAAAAACGGATCGACGTGAAATATATTGATTAGTTGAGTGTCAGAGTGTCATTGACGAATTTTAATTCCGTTAAAACCTACCTACAAAGGTTTCCATAGGGATTTTTGAAGACCTAATTCTCAGCGGTCGAAGTCATGGACCAAATTAAGCTAGCTTAAATATAAAATTCGTTAAAATTTGAATTTAGTTAACCTCTGAAGCAACTGTGTTTGTAAACACTAACCTCTATTAATCTTACAGATTCGCAAATTCGTGTTCACATCGTTATAACATCCAACTTTGTTTATGAAATCGTGCTAGAACACAATTTCTTTACTACGCTAATCAATGGTTATGCAACGAAATTCGATGAACGGTGTGTAAAAATATAATAATATAATAATAATAATAAATGTTTTATTATCAGGTTACAGGACCCATAGTTTTTCTTTTTACATATTATACACATGACATGACATAAAATATTAAAATATTAAAATAATAAGATTAACTATGTCACACAAAAAAAGAAAAAAAAAATTTAAATATTATTAAAAATTAAATATTATTAAAAACTTTAGGACCTAAATTTTCACATAAAAATGTTGTTCTCGTGTCGATGTAGGTGGGACCAATACCTCGCGAAAGGGTTGGTTAGGTCGTCATTTATAGCACGCAATATTGTGTTGGGACTATGTCTTAATCTATCCCAGAAGGAAGCTGTTCTCGAGCGGAGAATGGCGAAGAAGTCAGGAACCCTCGCAACAGCAAACATAGATTTGGCACTGCAGAAACGAGGCTGCTTCATTAGGATGCGAAAGGCGTCGTTATATTGGATCCTAAGCGTATTATAACTTCGCTTGGTAAACCTTGTCCACAGCTGAGAGGTGTAAAAGCATTGACAAAATGCTTTAAACAAGGTCACCCTTACGTCTTCAGAGCAGCGCGCGAATCTACGTGCGACCATGTTTGCACGCACCGAGAGAGCCCTGCGCTCCCTCTCCATATCTCTGTCGTCCTTTAGATCTTCTGTTAAGATGTGCCCAAGATACTTAAAACTTTTTACAACCCGAACTGACGATCCGTTTAAAAATACCGGCGGAATCGTCTCCGGACCTTTACCAGCTCTAAAGACGAGTACTTCAGTTTTTGCCACATTATATTTGAGACCATGTTCTTTAGAGAACTGATCACAAATATTGAGCAATTTTCTAAGACCATTTATTGAGGGGCTGAGAAGAACCATATCATCCGCGTAGCTCAAATTATTAACGCACACGTTACCAATATGACAACCGATTCTAGATCTTCTCAGCTCATCAATTAGACCATTGATGTAAAGGTTAAACAGGTCCGGAGACGTCAGCCCTCCTTGACGTACGCCACATTCTAACTTATATTCACTAGAATGTGCGTCGCCCCACTTCACATAATTGGTTTGGTTTTCGTACCAAAATCTCCACAGGTTCACCAATTCTCCGGGTGCATGCTTCGCAAGTTTTTGCCAAAGGATTTTGTAATTGACGAGGTCAAACGCCCGACTTAAGTCTAAAAAACACGCATATACTGAAGTTTCCCTATTAACATAATAGTTTACAGTATATTTGAGACTCAAGATGGCAGAGTCCGTGGAGAGTCCAGGACGAAAACCAAATTGTGCTTCATCAATATTGAAATTCCTTGTCAGTTCGGGTTGCAAAAGTCTTTCCAAAATCTTGCCAACAATAGTACCTAACGATATAGGTCTATAATTGGAAATGTTAGATAAGTCGCCGGTTCTGTTTTTTACAATAGGGGCAACTACTGTTTTCAGTAGTCCCCTGGGTAGGTAACTATGTTTTAAACATAATCTAAACATAATGGACAGGATCCGATATATTTCATCGCTGGCATAAAGTATATGCTCAATACTGAGTCCGTCGTATCCTGGCGATTTGCCACGTTTTATGCATCTTACAACTTCAGCAATGTGATCAGGAGTGAAAATATTACTAAGATCGACAGATTGCTCATGATGCAAGGACTTATTATAGACGGCGGTCTCAGCATTTTGCACACCACATGTGTCCATGGGTTGGATTTTAAAATGTTTAGCAAACATGTCAGCAATTCGTTTCGGATCCTGTTCATTATTCACGGTTACCGGCAGTACATCTTTATGTTGAAGACTTTTCGTCGCTTTCCAAAATTTGGGAAAATTCTTTTTGTCTCTGCTCTCAGCAAGCAAATCCATTTTAATCATCTCTTCATTTCTTTGACACCATTTGAGCTTACTTTTAAAGATTTTTCTAAATTTTACCATGTTTTCGTAAATATATCCACTGCTGGGTTTACCAGAATCGAGCCACCAGGTAAAGTATAATCTAGCTTGTTCATGACTCGACTTCACATGATAATTCCAACCGGCAATCCGTCTACCCTTTTTTTCTGCACCGATACGAGAACAACTTAAAGCGGCTCCGTCCTGTAAAATACTTACCATTTCATCATATATACTATCAATGATAGACGTACAATTTAAAATATCACATTTATCTCCAGCTTTATCACAGCTATCGTAATGACTAGAATAGTTAACAAGTTTTAATTTTTTTGAGCAATAATCTCCATATTGATTTATCTGGTCAATATTTCTATTATTCCAAATAATTTTATTGTGATTGCTAGCAGTATGTACCTTATATTCTACTTTTTTAACAATGACGTCGATATTAATATCTATCAATAGCGGATAGTGGTCAGACCATTTTACACTACATAATCACAGATAATAGTCTAAAAGTTGGCGGCAGAATTATTAGACGATTATGATACGATAGAGTCAGCAACTGCCGGCTTATCTCTGTAGAACCTGCATTCAAAACCAGTGGTAGAGTCTCGACGAATAAGAGCCACAGGTTGGCCTATATGAAATAAATAATAATAAATTTAGATTTCACCCAACTCTAGTAGATTATTATCATATTATTAAATGCATTAGTTGTAATCTTAGAGCATTTAACCAACCACGATATTCATTCAAAGTTGATAAATTCTCCATCATCACGGTTTATGTGGGTATGTGGGCGGTTTACGTGTTACTTTGTCGGCAATAGCCTACTTGTGCAGCCTGATTCATGTGGGGGAATCCCAAATTCAATGACAGAAGTCTAGTTTTCGGGCCCACAATTTCTTTTTATTAAGGTTGGTAGAGCCATACAGCATCAGAAAACAGGAGATTGATTTAGGACCTTACATTATGATTTATTTGAGGAGTGAAATTAGTATGAAAATTAGCTTGATCGAAGTACAAATAAATAAATAAAAACGATTTTTCAAATCTATATATATAAAAGAAAGTGGTGTTAGTTACACTATTTATAACTCAAGAACGGATGAACCGATTTGGCTGAAAATTGGTGGAGAGGTAGCTTAGAACCAGGAGACGGACATAGGATACTTTTTATCCCGTTCGACCGCATTTCCGTCAAGTCACTATAAAACGTGGTATAACAAAAACGCATCTGACATGGAATAACAAAACGCAAATGACAGTGGAATAACAAAACGTAAATGAGAGCTAAATGTAATTTTGTCTTTGGTTAAGTATGGTAAAAAATTTGACAATTATAAAAAGTGTTATAATAAAGCATTGATATACTGATATTATAAATGCGAAAGTGTGTTTGTTTGGTGGTTTGTCCTTCAATCACGTCGCAACAGAACAGCGGATTGATGCGATTTTTTGCATGGGTATATTAATGGATGTAGTAGTGATTCCTCAGACCGGGAGAGCTACTTTTTATCTCGGATAATGAAAGAGTTCCCGCGGGATTTTTAAATACTAAATCCATGCGGACGAAGTCGTGGGCATCAGCTAGTTTAAAATAATTTATACTCATACCTATAAACTTTACAAAGGTTAGTAATTAGTTTGGTTTGGTTAGTTAGGCTATCGATTTCAAACTGTATTTTCTCGTGAAAATATTTGTAGGCAATGTATCAAAGTGGTAAGTATGGGTATATCTAAATTGACACCAGCTCTTTCAGTATAATTTTAAGAGAACTTCAAAGTTTCCTCTCTAAAACTGCACTTTTTGCAAGATGACCGAAACAAATAGAAACCTATAAAATAATCTTCATGCTTTAGTGATCTTGAGCTTCGATGAACATAGTGTTTTAGTACGAGTATTATCACAGCAGATGTCTCCTCTCGTATGAGGAGGGTTTAGGATTAGCAGTCTTCACAGTCCTTTGACAACATTATGGAGAACTCTCAATGTCTTTCCTGACGATGTTTTCCTTCACCGATAAAGCATAGCATAACAGCTAGTTTACTTTTTTAAACTTTAAAATATAATCTTAAATGAGTATTATTAGTGGTTCCGCTTCGTTGGGAATCTCGTTTATTGTTATTTTTTATTAATATTAATTTTTGACTGGGTTTATATGAATTTTACGTTGATTTGATATTGATTTTGCCTGTTAACCTTTTTCTCCTTCCAACCATGTTCCCAATGTTCTCAATTTGACTTCCGCAGTGTTGAAGGTTAAGAGCTCATCAGGAGGTCTTAAATTTAATAGATCGCAAGTTCTGTACGGATTACAAATCTAACACTTTTTGAACTATTTTCGCAGCTCAAGGGGGCTCTGTATATAAACAAGATGCGGAAAAGGCGAAACCCATAACTACAAAGTAGAGTAATTTTCAGTAGATGAATGCGAATTGATGTTAAGAAAATGTGACTCCGCCCTTATCATCGCCTACTTGGGGAAATTGCTTCCATTACTTCTTACTTATTATTATCACGTCTTCTTCTTGCTGGATTCATTACTGGATAATTTTATTGTCAGTGACAAAATATTCGCGCCCTCCTAGTATGCTATATTATGGATGGATGTTTGTTATTCCTTCGATCACGTCACAACAAATGACCGATATGGCTGAAATTTAGAATGTAGATAGCTAATATCCAGAATTAACACAAAGGTTGCATTTTATTCCGGAAAGTTAGCGAGTTCCCGCAGGAATCAATTGAATAATCTAGTCTATCAACAAAATCTGAAGCTAATATAATGTCCATAGCAGCTACAGCAGGTGATTTTTTTCCAATTCTTTAAAAAATGCATGTCAGGAATCGTCTTCACTATCAATTTTGCATTTTTGTTTAAAAAAACTCCAAACGCTTTAGGTTTACCGGTGTTGAAAAGGTGTGACTACACTAGCGGCACGCTATGATGGCCGGTTTGACGTTTGTCCGCTCATGAAGTTCCGTATTAATTGATAACGACTTTGAAGGAAATAATTGTATTACTTTATTGACGATAGTGATGTGCCGAGATTCATAAATTTTATCGAATGTAGTTTTAGGTTTAGGACTCAAAATTTATTTATTAAATTGATTTCTAAAATGTATACAAGTGTAGAAAAATCAGTTTGCACCATTTAAGGGGTGAATGTACTTGTGAATATGAACAATTTTCACTATGTGGACAAACCTCTGAAATCGCAAAAAAATATCAGCTGTTTCATACAAAAGGTAAAATTTTTATTTTTATATGATATATACCACAACTCGGCATTTGGTTTTCTAAATTGAAAATTTTTAAAAATGGAATCTAATACGATCGTCACATAGGATCGCTGGCTAGCACAACTACTACCTCCGGCAAACTCGCGTCAATGCTCAATGCAAAACAAAGCAGTTTCGAATTGACGTTGCTTCGAAAAGTATAAACTGTCAGTGCAATGCGATTGTGATATAGTTTTGACCTGGCTTTGGATTTCAAATATTGATACTGCATTACTGTTGACCCTTGCTCGTTAATTTGGACTCTGTTCAAGCCCTTTGTTGTGGATTTCGTCGATATGACCGAACGTACGCAGAGAACTGTTCTAAACAGTCAGACACGTGAGTTCGTAATACGCCTTCGTAACTATTTCGATCGTGAAGCTCAAAAAAGTTTCTTGTGTGCATATAAAGTATGTATATTCATTTTCATTCAAATATTCAGTTCGTTCAAATAAATTAAATAAACATATACATTTTTGTTTTATTAAACCTATTTAATCAGGTACAAAAACAAAACTTAATTGTTTTTTGTTCGAGAATAAATTGACATTCCACATCACTATTGTAATGTGTCAAACCGGCCATCATAGCGTGCCGCTAGTGTAATTTATACAACGGACACAAAAACCGTGAAGTAGAGTAAATGTAAATAATAAAATAAATAATTAGAAAAAGTCTAGGTACTATTTTATGAAAGTAAACTCGTGATTTTATTCGTTTATGTAACATAAAATTTGCAAAAAATTTAGCGCTAAATAAAATGAAAGTCGACCTAAGTGCTGCTGAGAATTTTGAAGAACTACTTAGTTCTTTGGTTAACAGTGATAACATTATATTATTACCTTGAAATTAAGAATCCTGCTGGAACTTTTGAAAATCCTTTCTTATCCTAATAAAATCCTTTTGTGGTTGTTCTTTTAATCCTTTTCAACCTCTGATTAATATAGCTACATTTTTTAAAAACTATTATAATATATTTTGAACTAAATACTTTTTTTGGAACCTTTATGATTCTAATGAGAAAAAGTGTTTCTAATTTGTTTTTTTTGTCTTTGCAGGTAACCAACGTTTCTTCAAATCGGCATCTGGCATGAGCTAGGTTGGCTAAACCATTTGTTTTTCCGGGATAAAAATTCACTCTCCAACTCCCCTCCTCAAATTTTTTCAAAGAATATTAGCCATGCTGAAGTGGAAATGGGCGGGCCACGTAGTTCGAAGAGCTCGTGGTCGTTGGGGTCCCAAGGTACAGGAGTGGTGACCCAGCACTGGGAAGCGCAGTGTAGGCAGACCCCCCACTAGGTGGACCGACGACATCAAACGAGTTGCAGGAAACCGCTGAATTCACAAGCGCAAGACTATGGATGTTGGAAGACTAAGCTAAGCCTATGGAAGTCCATGCAAGAGACCTTTGTCCAGTGGACGTCAATCGGTTGATAAAGAAGAAGAAGAAGAAGCCATGCTTGACTAATATTTCCCTCTCCCCTCCGAATAAACGATAAGCTTGTGTTAGGAGTGGGTTCGACGATAATGCAACGCTTGTGGATTGTACCAACGACCTTTCAGTTTTTCCGTCCGCAGCTTCTATGGGGCTATTGGGACTATATAAAAGAAAAAGGCTTACAAAAGAAAGAAGAATTCTATACAATGGTCTGCCAAAAGATATAATAACAGAAAAATCATTTCTAACTTTTAGGTGTAAACTTAGAAAGTTTTTTAAAAATACTTAGCAAATCTAAAACTATTTTACTTGTATAGTTATTTAAGCTATTTAAGAGTCACCATTTTTTGTTTTAATGTATATAATATGTTAGATGAGTTTGTATTCTAACTTCTCTATAAGTGAGCATGTTTTGTTCTTAGAGAATAAATTCTTTAAACCTAAACCTAAGAATTATGCAAGAAAAACTATAATTCTGAGGATGATACCTACTCGATCCATACACACAAAAAATCATGTGATCCGTTGCTCCGCTGTTCCATGATTGAAGGACAAACTTACAAACCCATGAACCAACAAAGGAACACATTTTAAAGATAAAAGATAAATAAAGATAGTTTTATTTGTTTTCGCATTTATATATTCGTCGGATAGTCTAAGCTTCCGTTCCCAGTTTCTTCTGCGGGTAATTATTGCCAAGGGAACAGTTTCAACGGCACCTGCAATCCAATTCCAATCGGTTGACCAACTGCTAGTAATTTGCTAAACACTATGAAGATCGATTAGACCGTCACTATTTTTTTAATATTTACTCGAAATCTCGCTCTATGTCGATCACGACTTTAATTATTCACACTGTGTTGTAAATTATTGCGTGAAGAATTCGTTTTTACGCAACTGCGACGAGCTATGCCAATCTCAGTAGGCAGAACTAATAGGACTCTTTTTTTGCTTCGTGTTCCTTATTCCTTTACTTCCGATCTGAGGGTCGTGATTACTCCCATTAATCGGAAAATGGAAGGCTTCTATGGCACTGCACGCTGGCGGTGCCCTCCAGAATCCTCTATAGGAAAACTAAAAATAAGGTTCAATTTCGATTCGTAGGTTTCACGATTAGGAGATATATTATTATCCTTACTAATATTATAAATGCGAAAGTGGGTTTGTTTGTTGGTTTGTCCTTCAATCACGCCGCAACAGGGCTACGGATCGACGTGATTTTTTGCATGTGTATAGTTGAGGACCTAGAGAGTGACATAGGCTACTTTTTATCCCAGAAAATTAAAGAGTTCCCGAGGGATTTTAAGAACTAAATCCACGCGGACGAAGTCGCGGGCAACAGCTAGTTAGTGAATTTTTTTAGAGTCGGGGTCATATTTATCGAGTGATGGTAGGGGTTTACATGGGATGCTACCTAATTAAATTACAATTTGGATCCGGTTCAAAGATAAGTTGCCGTAAGCTAGCGAAACGAGTAGAAGTTTGATGCCGAAGACCGTTTTCATAGTAGAAGATGCAGTTACTTTCAATTTTGACGTAGATATCGACCTCAAGATTGCTCATGTTTCTTAATAGGAGATAATTTGCAATACTGAGAAACTATTCAAATTTTCAAAACAAACATTGCGACTATCGCAGTTCTTACTTATTTCATTTTACGAACTTATTTCAATGCTATGTTTTTTGTTTGTGGCGAAATAATACAATTATTTGCGAGGACTAGGTCAACAGATGAAAAGAAATATCCAGAGCTATTACTAGAGACGCAGTGATAGCCTAGTGGTTAGGACTGTGGTCTTCTATTCGGGGGGTCGCAGGTTCGATACCGTGTAGGCACTTCTGAACTTTCGAAATTATGTGCGTTTAAGAAATTAAATATCACACGCTTTAACGGTGAAGGAAAACATCGTGAGGAAACATGCACACCTGAGAGTTCTCTATAATGTCCTCGAAGGTGTGTGAAGTCTGCCAATTCGCATTGGGCCAGCGTGGTGGACTATGGTTTATCAGGTTTCTCTGAGAGGAGACCTGCTTTCAAAAGTGAGCCGATGATGGAATGATGATGATGTTGATTCTTCTCTCCCTCTCTCTCTTCCCTTCTCTTCTCTTCTCAACAGAATCCGCCTTCCGAACCGGTGGTAGAGTCATGACGTGTCATAAGAGCCACAGGTTGGCCTACGTGAAATAAATAATTTTGAATTTGAATTTTTCAATTTTGATTACTAGGACGCAATCTATATCAAAGATCGTCGTCATCTAAAACCAAACTATTACATACTAGCGGAAACACGTGCGTAAAATTGGCAGGCTTCACAAACTTATGAGAACATTGTAACTCTCAGGCACGCAAGTTTCCTCACGATGTTTTCGTTCACCATTACAGCAAGCGTCATTTCATTTCTTAAAATACACAAAATTATGAAATAAAGATGTTAAAGATGCGTGGGATCGAACCCCGGACCTTCGGAAAAGATGGCAGAAGTCTTAACTACTGGGCTATCACCGCTTTTTTAGTGTGTGTGTTAACAATCAGATTATAATAATAATTATTATAATGACCGCAATTATGGAAAAGCGCATAATTTCCGCGTTACGCCTCGTAATGTTATGTTCTATATACCACGGCTTTCGTTTTATCATTCCGACAGTCAGTTAACTCATATTATATAGAGCATGTAAGTTCATGGTATTTTCAGTCGTAAGTCATGTCGATGTAAGGCCTTTTTTCCCATAAAGCTATGGCTATTTAATATTTCCATGACGATTTTTTTTGCACCTGTTGTATAATAATATTATATCATCAAGATAACTTGTTACTGCTAGTAATTATAGCTATCTGGCAAGTTATAATATGAAACATACGTAATAAAAACAAAGGTAGGCATAACTTCTAAAAGAAGTATCAAAACAGCCTGCTAATTTTTGTTCTGGGGAGGATTTTCGGTGCTGTTCAAGATCTGCTTCCCGAACCGGTGGTAGAGTCTTGACTTGTCATAAGAGCCACAAACTGGCCAGCATGAAATAAATAATTTTGGATTTGAATATCTGTCTGTTTTTCTGGACTAATCTTCGGAACGGCTGTACCGTATTTTATATGGCTTTTACCGGTAGTTAAATTATTATACAAGGAGCGACCTAGGCATATGTAGGACGCTGCAAATTACCGCAACGAAGTCGTTTATACGCCTTGCGGTACCACACTGCACCGTGTGGCATACCACAAATATTTCCATGTAAGATTCAGAAGTAGGGTTCCTTCACTGCAATGTGCCGTGTCATATTATGCTCTTATAATATCCTTACGCTTTTATAAAGCACGGTTTCCACTGAAAAAGGGAAATGAGCGGAAATTTGATAACGAACTCTGTGTAGACTCTGTTGGACAAAGGTCTCTTGCATTGACTTTCACAGGCCTCGGTCTTTGTGTCGCTTGAATTCAGCGGCCCCCTGCGACTCGTTTGATGTCGTCGGTCCACCTAGTGTGGGGGCTGCCAACACTGCGCTTCCCGGTGCGGGGTCGCCATTCCAGCACCTTGGGACTCCAACGACCATCAGTTCTTCGAACTATGTGCCTCGCCCATTTCCACTTAATTTTCGCGACTCGCTGAGTTATGTCTGCGACCTAGGTTCTCCTACGGATCTACTAATTTCTGATTTGATCTCGCAGAGATACTATCCGAACATAGCTCTCTCCATCGCTCGCTGAGTGACCCTGCGCCTCCTTATGAGGCCCATAGTTAGCGACTATGTTTGGATTCGTAAGTCATCACTGGCAACACGCATTGTTCCAAGACTTAAGTCTTCAGGTACTGAAGGATTTTGGACGAGAAGATATCTCGAAAATAGGTTTACACTTCCACTAATAAAGAGTTTGACAGTTCCACTGCTCATCAAATTACTCCACTGAACTCTTTTTGTTCGCTAAGTTCTTTCCACTAGACTCTTTGCTGTGTTTAAAAAAAGTGCTTGTATGCAGTCCACTGCGAGTTAAACGGAGTCCTTACGGAGTCCACTCTGTTCGCGGTGGTAACCTCGCATCACGTCTACGGCGGCTGTAAGACGGCGGAAGGGCGTTCCACTCATTACTAAATTAAATATACATATTGCAATATATCGGTTTCCTCTTTTAAATGTGTTAAGGAGGCCATTTGTAATATTTATATTTGCGCCGCGACTCGCTGACGACATTCGAATCCGTCACGATTCCGTCCCTTTAAGGCAGGTTACGTAAACTTCGCTCGTGACATGGGTGGATAAATAGGTGTTGCTTACTGTACGATGAACCACCGTGATGTGATGTCACAGGGCTATATGGGTATATGGGTTCAGCTGCTTTGTTGATCTGCGGCCTATGTAGTGACTAGCTAAGTCAAATTCTCTTATGACACGTCATGAATCTACCACCGGTTCGGAAAGCGGATTCTGCTGAGAAGAGCCGGCAAGAAACTCAGCAGTTGCTGTTTTCAAAATAATCATTTTACAATATTATACAGCTAATATATTGTAATAAGTTTTTTATACTATCTTGTGGGCAGCCGGATGCCATGCCGATTTAACCCATGCAACTTTTTTAGAATATTCGGCTGTTAATCGGATCTAGTACCTATGCCGGGTCAAAATTGCTTCGGTTTTTCTTTCAAGTAAGTAAGACTATAAAGGAGAAAGTCTTTTTTATTGCCTCATAGCCTAAAGTTAAAGTTGCGGGCTGAAAACTGAAAGGTTTCTGAAAGGAAGGGTCAATCTGCACCCGTTGCATGATTGTCGTCAGACCTTAAACAAGCTTTACGCTTAGTTGGAAGCATGTTGGAAGTGAGAGCTGGGGAATATACATAAGTCAAGTTCAGTCATAATAGGTACCTGTACTTAATAAAAGTGTTCTTCTTCTTTCTTCTTTACCAACCTACTGACGTCCACTGTTGCACAAAGGTCTCCTGCATGGACTGAACTCATGACTGACTCCTTACTAGCTAGACTGAACAAATGGCACAGGCCGGTGTCGGGCAGCAGCGACAACGGCGCGTTTAGTCTAGCCCTGCGATGACCAACACGCCTGCCCAGCGTGATCATTATGGGCAAAACCCTAAAAAGTGTTCTACTGAGAACAATTTTTTTTATGAGCGGTATTACACCCCGTGCCTCGCAGAACACGTAATGTGAAATTCTCCGATCGTACTATCGTACTACTGGATATAACCATTCGCTAAGGAGTATGAGAGTAAAGAAATAAAAAGTTTGCACAATCTTGTGCTAGTGTACAAGGTTGTAGTGTGTGTTCATCAATTATTTTTTTAAGGATTTTTTTGCACATAAATAATAAAAATAAATAAATAAACATCTTGGCTAGTCTTCTATGTCACAACATTGGTATGTACTCCTCAATCCTCTTAGAATGTAGATAGAGTTGCTTGAAACTAGTTTCATGCCTAATTTTGTAGAATAAATCATAGTTGCGAGTTGATAATATATTAAAGTGAAGGCATAGCGAGGGTGTATACTGTACATACCTTATCGGACACGTAACGGTGCTTAGATTGTCGCGTGCGCAAGCGCATACGATTGCTACTATTATGAACAATTCCACGATAAACGGTGCGTTCACTTCTACAATTTAATGTGGATTTAAATCAACTACTGAATCATTGAATTAGAAATTAGAAAAGAGTATCTAGACCTCATACACTAACAGCTAAGAAAGCTTTTGTAAAAAAAGTTGAAATGTAAAAAAGTAAACGACTTAAGTACTCTCTTGGATCTCTTGATAGATATTTCCTCGTTCACCATCTTTTCTTTTTTGTAAATATCATACGTTATTCGGTACAGAATAAAATAAACGAATAGAATATAGTGCCTGTTTCACCGCCTTTAAGTAAACTTTAACTGACAAATAAAGGACAATGGGCGAAGGTGGTCCAAGAGCCTCCACTGATGAGACTTGCGGGAAATGAAAGGTCATAGTTATCGTATGATTCTGACAAAATTCTATTAAATTCTGTCCAGGGGTTATTTTGTTATACTTAGTTATGTTTGTTCCGACTAAATAATATGATTTTACGTACATAACGTTGTCTTTATTATGACATAGTCTCTTAATCTCTTTATCTATCTTTAAGTCGATGCCCCTCCCGCTTCTCCTAACCTCACCGCGCTTCCCTCGGCCATCAGACACCTACCAGAACACCGATATGACGTCATCGACACCAGGCGCAGATATAATGTGACTCTGGAGTACGTTTATGTTCTCGGCTCGCGTCCAGGTAAACAAAACAAGGTAAGGAAGGTCCGGGGGGGTGGGATTATAATTGTGTATGTCCCCCTCCCGCAGTCCTAGCCTGTTGTGAATGCATGCACCGCACCGACCCGGTCCAACAACCGGCAAGCGAGTGCGCAGTCTTTGTGGTAACCGCCCCGTGTTATGTTAAGTTCTTTCTAGCTTCTTGTGAGAGTACTTATTCATGGGGGATTTATGGAGCGGTCGTCAAGGTTAATGACGGCGGTGGCTCATGTCGGTGATAAACTTTTTCACCTACCCTAATCTTCATACCATAGACCATATCTAACCAATCCATCATAATTATGGTATCTAGGCTATGCACGTTATGAAGATGACATACATCAACCAGCCAGATTTTTAGATTTTATAATAATAGATGAATAATAGATGAACATGATTTCTTCCCCTACAATCTTGTTTTGTTATTCCAGCAATCAACTACATTGAGCTTATTAAGATCTTGGTCATCATACTGATATTATAAATGCGAAAGTGTGTTTGTTGGTTTGTCCTTCAATCACGCCGTAACGGAGCTACGGATTTTTTGCATGGGTATAGTTGAGGACCTGGAGAGAGACATGGGCTACTTTTTATCCCGGGAAAAAAATAGTTCCCGAGGGATTTTAAAAACGAAATCTACGCGGACAAAGTCGCGGGCATCAGCTAGTGTTCCATAATCTTAAATCTATTGGCGCTTTTGATCGAATGACTTAATAAAAAGATAACATACACGCTGCATTGTTTAACACGAGTCATATTATTTAGTCAGAACAAACATGACCGTAGCAAAATAACCCCGGGACAGAATTTAATAGAGTTTTGCCAGAATCATACGACAACTTTGACCTTTCGTTTCCCGCAAGTCTCATCAGTGGAGGCTCTTGGACCAAGTTCCATACATTTTTGCCCATTGTCCTTTGACGTTTTGACAGATTCTCATACAAAAACTGTCAAAGCGTTATAGTTTACTTAAAGGTAGTGAAACAGGCCCTTAGAATTGTTAATGATGAGTTATACTTATGGCATACAAAAAAAATGTCGCGCATTTATCAGCTGGACGTACAATGTTTTATATATTTTGCTGATAATACGCATGCGGTTACGTTAACCGTGTTGTTTTTTCGTGTGGTTGTGTTGTGGTTATGACCACCATATTGCGGTTGTCGGTTAGTTTAGTAGGGCTTATGTAACCGTTACGTGCGATATTAAGCTTGAGCCTTGAATGTTGTGTGAAAGTGTCATTATAATATTGTACTGCTTGTTGTTTATTGTTGCTGTTGTACGCTGCTATATATCATTATCAAAAGTCAGCACTGGCAACTGGCAAGTCACTTGCACTGTGTAAAAATTTTCAGCAGCAACTCATTTTCTGCAATATATTGCTCGTCTGACTTTGGCGAGAAATTGCAGAAGTAAATACATAGATACCTGTGTCTAGCCATGGATTTCTATCGGCTGAGTCGACGACTATGACCATTAATTAATAATGAATAAAGATTGGATGGTCTTCCTTACCCATTCTGTGGTAATGAATAAAAAATAAACTTATTTTTTCGTTGTAGTGTGACTACAAAATAAAACTAACCAAGAATTAATTGGAACCTTACTTTTATTCAACACAAAACATAGTTAAACACGCGTTCCACCTTTGTCCACATCATCACTTTCCATCAGGTGTGATAGTTCAAGCCTGTAATGTATAAAAAAAGTTACTGATACTTTAAATCAACATCTTCTGGTAAAGGGCTTTCAGCAAACGGCAAAATGACAGCCCAATACCATTTCACTCCAAAAACACTCACGAAATTTCTTTTCATCACCGCCCAGTCGACACCAGAGTCCTCTTTGGACTCATGAGCTGTCAACCCTCTCAAGACATTCAGCATATGGAAGTAGAACAACCCACCTGACCAGATAACGAGACCTGTGTTCAGGAACAGAAATAACATGTACAGATCTCTGATTCCCATCGGCTCTGGTATCAAGTATCGTAAAAAAGGATTTATAACTCTAAAGGCTGATAGAACCATGTCGTCGTCTCTGAATTTCGTAGCAACGTAGTAATAGTTGTAGTATAGAGAATAGAGCATGGAAATTAAGATATATCCGAGGTAGAGAACGTAGTATCTTTGGTTTCGTAATCCAATGCAGCGTGAAAAGAAGAAACAATGGTGGTCCCTCCTAAGAATGCAGACATTGCACGTCTTGCAATGCCAAGCTTTCGCTGGTCGCTGTATCTTGCATGTCTCACAGTAGCTATCGGATTCCATTGACATTTTTACTTTTGTATCCGTGAGGATGCTAAAAATCATGTTTCCCACTACGTTTACGAAGCAAAACGACGAGCAAATAACATGTAATGTATGTTTGAACGGCCCTATATTGTAAACTTTAACCAGGGTCGGACGCACCACACTCATTTCGAATATGAAGAAGAATGGCGTTATCAAAAGAACCAAGTTATAGCACAGAACTTTTTCCAAAAATTTTGAGATTTTGCTTATAAAACGACGTAAGGCTTTTGCCATTTCTTTGGTGTTCATGTTTAATTTGACTATATTTTCTTATAATTTAATATCTAAAGATTTCCTGCTTAACGCTTTCTTGGCGTTGATGCTACTTGACATTGTCATTCAAGATCATTCAAGATCGACATTTAAGGTTTTAAGGCAACAATAGTTTTTGTTCAATTATTTATATAACGAGTTTTTGTATGTTGGTACTTTAAGGCACATGACAAGCATGACGCTATTATACTATTGTAGGCACAGAACCTTATCTGGTCTGTGTGACAAGGTATGAAGAAGAAAAAGTGCTTTTGCTTGATGTAATCAACGACGAAGTAACTAATGGAACAGAGACTGCGCTTAGGTGGTGGCTAAGAACTTGATTAAGATGCCATCTACTGAATAAGACTAATTTCAATAAGAGTCGAGTGTTGACTTCCCAATCCATAAGTGCCGAATTGCCAAAAATATTCACGCCTTAGCTGTGGACATGTGTATTACATTTAGGCTGTAGTGGATGATGACATACAAATAAAAACTTAAGTGGCACTCGGGGACTGCCGCGGTAAAGCTGTTGCATAGCATTTTTTTATCAACTTATGCAATTATAATATTTATATTTTATGCAATATTTTTTTTGCATAATAAAAATTATGCAAAAAAAAAAGTAATTAAAAAACAAACAAACAAGAAAAGCGAACTGTCACTACTTCGCGAGTAAGATTCGAACCTGCGACATCATCAAAGAAAGCGGTCGCTCGCCCACTGCGCCAAATAGAGCTACTTGAGAACCTCTAAAATTTTGAACACTTACTGAACGACGGTGTTAGGTTCTTTTTCGTTACGGAATTTCTTGATTCGGTCGCCGCGCTCAAACTGTTTGTCCTAGTTCAAAGCCCGCGATAATATATAATTATAGCGATATATGTATAATATTATGAGTGTTTATGAAAGGTGCAGGTGTATGTTGCACTTATTGCATAATTGCAATTGCAATGTTATACGATGAACTTCCCGGATTTCCGCGCAGAAACAACATCTGATAGTAATAAATGTAATGCATCCTGTTATAATTTACTCTGATTAGGTAATAATGAATTATCACTAAGCAGTCGTTCCTTTTGATAAGTAGTATAGTGCCTTGAGGACATATTGAAGAATTTATGCTATTTTCGGCAATTCGAAACTTATGACGACTAAGTATATTGTGGCTAATTCTGATGTACACCATCTCGAAAGTAATTTTTGTGCATGTCTATTATATCCTTTTTTATTTTCTTGGTAGAATTATGGTTAAAAGGTGTCGACACAAAGCTGTACGCTGCAAGCTGTGTGCATCAGCCAATTGCAATTTAAACGGATATCATGTAGTGATGTGCCAACAAAAAACTGGCTTACTTTGGACACCTGCGAGTACAAAGAGAAGCACTAATTCTCGTTCCCAAAACTAGTGCTGAAAGGAAAGAAGGGAAGAGTGCAGGCAGAAGACCTCTAGGTCGCAAGTGGATGGACGATACGGGGATGAACAGGGCTCGAGTTAACCAAAATTAAAAGATGCGGCTTTAAATAGAAAAAACTTTTCGTATGATGACCGCCAAACTTTAATACGAGGAAGGCACATCAGATGATGATGTGCCAACTCGCCCTCAAGATTTTCGCCATATCGGCAGCCATCAAATAAGCTATATTTACTGTTTATCTCAGCCACGTAACTCGGCAATTTAACCAATATAAAAGTGAGTGTCGGCACGAAGTTGGCATTTAGGAGGCTGTCGCCATTCGCCCGTACCTATACCTATCCGATCACTGATATATCGGATTACCGGAGCCGTTCGATAAATGGAAACATATTTATTACACTGATTTATAATATTTAAATCTGTTTAATTAGGATTCCAATGTACGGTTATAACATTTGCATATTTAGTGTACCCGCAATAAATGAGTTTTCCCAATTCAAAGATTGCCTGGTAGAGATCGCTACTAAGCGATAGAGCTGACTTCATTCATCTCAATTCTCAGCCCATCGCAAGTTCACTACTGCGAACATGTCTTTATCTGGGATCTAGAATAAAGCTAATAAAGAATATTATAAACATGAAAGTGTGTTTGTTTGTTGGTTTGCTCTTCAATTACGCAGCAACGGAGCAACGGATTGATTAGACTTTTTGCATGAGAGTAGTCAACTACTCGCATGCAAAAAAGAATGTTAAGAACTATCCAAGTTCTCCAGAACTTGAACAACATAGGCTTTTTCCTGAAAAACAGAGAGTTCTTTTTTTTTGAGGGATTTTTAAAAACCTAGCTCCACTCTTAAATCAAAATATACTTGAACTTACCCTTTTCTTCGTCAAGCGCTATCACTTCCAAATATAATTATGTCCAGCAGTCAATGTCTAAGCAGTGATAGCCTAGTGGTTAGGACTGTGGTCTCTTATTCGGGGGGTCGCAGGTTCGATCCCGGGTACGCACCTCTGACTTTTCGGAGTCAAGTGCGTTTAAGCAATTAAATATCACTTGCTTTAACGGTGAAGGAAAACATGATGAGGAAACCTGCACACCTGAGAGTTCTTCATAATGTTCTTGAAGGTGTGTGAAGTCCGCCAATTCGCATTGGGCCAGCGTGGTGGACTATGGCCTATAAACCCTTCTCTGAGAGGAGACCTGCGCTCAGTAGTGAGCCGTTAATGGGTTGCTAATGATGATGATGAGTCAATGTCTATATGACAACTGCTAGACATAGTTTTTTGCAAGAGCTTCCACGCGTCCATACATACACAGAGCAGCTCTCTGTGACATGTGTCATATCGTCTGTCCACCAAGTGGGGGCTTCAGCCAACAATGTTATCCTTGAATAAGTATTATCGATAAAAAAACAATAAAAACCAAGTTATAGTGTAATTTTTAGAACATAATTGCGACCGCAGTGCAGTGAACACGTAATCAACATGATGGCTGCTATTCCCGCGTCGCAAGCTTGCACAATAAGATGGATTGTTTATTAATGTCTGCCTTAACAATGGGTCATTTGACGATATTCGGATTTGAAATCACCAAAAAAGTTAATATTATTTAGCTTTAAGTCATTTTAAAGTGACCGTAATAGACCATTATTATAAATATAACTTTAGCGTAATTTCCTGCGTTCGTCATTGCCTGAAAGCATTCATGTTTTTGCAATTCACGAAGGCAAGTGAGCTTTACTTGTGGTTACTTCGTGTACATGCACATTGCATAAGTGTGCGTGCCTGTCAAAGCCTAGGTGGGAGCGGGCAGGCGCGAGCATTGCGCTCGCTCACACTTATACAGATACGACACACACACAACCATAAGTCAGTCGCCCTCGTGAATTGCAAGAACTTATATGTTTTGTTTAATAATTATTTATAATAAGTATTTTCAATTAACGTCTCTTGTTTAAAAGTTTAAAAACCATGCCAATAAGTCGGTTAAAGAAAAACTCTAGTTTTTCTTTAATCTCCTTTAGTTTTAGATTTCCCCAGATTTAGGCAATTAATTAATAGTTATTTGTGTTATATGGGGCCAAAGGAATTTTTTGTTCCCCGAGGGCGTTATTTTGAATCCTGAGCGTAGCGAGGAATTCAATATACGCCGCCCGAGAACAAAAAATTTTGGCCCCGAATGACACACACTATTTTTCATCATGACCTATGAGAAAAAGCTAGGAGTATCAACCTACTATGTATAGAGTATAGAGATTACCAATACGTATATTGAAAGTTTAAATAAAACACAAATAAATTTTTATGAAATAATTAACCATTAATATTTATGTTGGAAGTATGGGCGCATATTATGTCTAATCGACAAATTTGATCACGTGACTTATCGTAGACAACAGCTTCTCAAACATTTTTGAATTTCGACACATTTTTGAATTCTCTCTTCTGATTGGTCCGCGTTAGTGCTTTAGTCTGCTAAAGCGCTATAACGCGGACCAATCAGAAGAGAGAAATGAAAAGTCCCGTGGGGTTAAAATGAAATTTTGCTCCCGCTGTCCTCTGAAGCCAATATTCGTTTTTCGAATAGGTATGATGAAAAATACTTTGAATAATTTCTTAGCGCCATAATAATTGCGCACGTAGTTTCTACGAGCTTCATTTCAAGTGTTAATTTTATTTATAGGTGCATTGCATTAGCTTTACCATCCGCATTCTTGAAGCCATTTTCTTCTTAATATAAAAGTGAAGGTGAGGGAAGGTCTATACATGGTATTCATGTGGTATCATGGTCTGTCGGGACACAAGTATTTTGATGTATTTGCATGAACTTATGTAAATTTGATTGTTAACATGCGTGTGTTGCATGTTAATGTTTGTTAATATGTTAATTTACAAGAGTTCATGCAAATATCTTTGTTTAAAGTCTATAGTTATCGTATATTTTGAAGTAAACCAGGTCATATTATCATTATTATTATTTACAAACTTTGGTAGGTAATTAAAATAGCCTGTAAAATCTGCGCACTACAGTATAACTATATAGTACATTACACATCTAGGGCAGTAAAATAAGAAATGTCTCAGATCACATGTAATTGTTGTCCGAGGCGAAGCCGAGGTCAATAAACATGTGATCTGAGGCTTTCTTATTTACTGCCCGTGGTGTGTATACTATTTTTCTCCTCGACGGAGGCGGAAAGCGACATTTTCGTTTAGCGCAGCGGGAGGAAAATTGACGATTTCCGCCCGGAGGTGAGAAAAAGTTTTGGTTACCACTTTACGTTCCACGTTTATTTTCTAACGTCACGTATATTTGTGGTGTCGATTCTAACGCCTTGACATTCACGTCGGTTCGACGGTAGAGCGAATCTTCGAGAGAAGTACGGTGAAAATTGAGTTGCCTTTTCGAAAATTGGTTGGTGGGCAGTGGTGAGGAACTTTATTTATTTAAAATAACGTTTTTAAATATAATAACACATTGTTCTTTTTTAACCGACTTCAAAAAAGGAGGAGGTCGTCGGTTTTTTTATGTATGTTCACCGATTACTCGAAGACGCCTGAACTGATGTGGATTTTTTTTTTGTTTGAAAGGGTATATACTTCCCATATAAATGGGACCACATTTAAATTTTTTCAAAATTAGTCGAGCTGTTTTTAAAAAATCAACAATAAATTACATACTTTGTAGTAGCGCGGGTGTTTGAAGTCGGTTTTTTAATAGTTATTTGTGTTATATGGGGCCAAAGGAATTTTTTGTTCCCCGAGGGCGTTATTTTGAATTCAGAGCGAAGTGAAGGATTCTATAGTAGAATCCTGAGCGTAGCGAGGAATTCAATATACGCCGCCCGAGAACAAAAAATTTTGGCCCCGAATGACACACACTATTTTTCATCATTACCTATGAGAAAAAGCTAGGAGTATCAACCTACTATGTATAGAGTATAGACATTACCAATACGTATATTGAAAGTTTAAATAAAACACAAATAAATTTTTATGAAATAATTAAACATTAATATTTATGTTGGAAGTATGGGCGTATATGTCTAATCGACAAATTTGATCACGTGACTTATCGTAGACAACAGCTTCTCAAACATTTTTGAATTTCGACACATTTTTGAATTCTCTCTTCTGATTGGTCCGCGTTTGCTAAAGCAGTATAACGCGGACCAATCAGAAGAGAGAAATGAAAAGTCCCATGGGGTTAAAATGAAATTTTGCTCCCGCTGTCCTCTGAAGCCAATATTCGTTTTTCGAATAGGTATGATGAAAAAATAATTTTTTATATTAAATTATTAAAAATCTTTACTAGTCGCGGAATAATAAACTGTTTTAATGTGACTGTATCTGTCTTTTTCTAAAACGAAATTTTAGGAGCGTGTATGGAGCTGCTGAATTGTGACATATTCACACTTCAGTAGCGCTCTCTCTGTCTAACAGGAAACTTTAAAGCTCTATAACTTATTTGTTTTTGCGCCGATTTATTTTCTGTTTTTACAAATGATATTTTTGATTATAAATAATGAATATCAACATTTTGACTACAGTCAAATACCCAATTAATAATAACAATCGCAAATATGGTGTCTCTCTCTCTTTTCTCTTCTTCTCTGGGTAGCATAAGTATGTCACGCACTCTTTGGACATTTCTGTGGTGGTGTCGTGTGATGCGGGTTGTTACGTTCCCTCAAATATGGTTGAGCGAAGCAACGGCTGAGTCATGCGTCATGCTCGTGAACTGGTTCCACCGGCGGGAATGGGGCTACTTTATGTCTGCCCATCTTGAGATATATTGCTTTGTTAGTAGGTATGCATTTTTGGAAATTCCCTCATTTGTGGAAACACTAAATACATAGATAGCATAGTATTTATTGTTTTGTAAACTTGTTTTGAAAATAGCAACCGCCGAGTTTCTTGCTGGTTTTTCTCGATTAGAAGGGCATTCCGAACCAGTGGTAGAGTCTGACGATTCAAAAGCACTTGTATTTATTTGAATAAAAAATATTTCTATTCTATTCTGTTCTTCATGTCTCAGGGTGCCTAGAGCCAAAGGTCCATGTGACTATGCTATTTTCGTGACTTGTTCCTGTACCAGAGACTTTCTTATACATAGCTTCCTTCTCATGCCGATGTCGTGCCGTGCAATGGGGGGCCGGTAATGGATCGCAAAGTGAGTTCACGAAAGAATAGGAATTTTTGCTAGGATGTGATATCAGTCTAATAACTAGTTTTTCTGCATCGACTGACTGACTGACTGATCTATCAATGCACAGCTCAGACCACTGTACGGATTGGGCTGGGCGTATATTAGCTATTATGACTTAGGCTTATTACTTTCTATTTTATTATCACTACTGATTGGTCTGTTACATCTTACGAAAACGTGTCAACTCTTTATTTCATCATTGCGTAAGTGATCATTCAAGTATCCCATTTTCTACACACCATTAGAACTTCAAGTGGTCACTTCAGCACAATTTCATGCCTCCTTAAGAATGAGCCTTATTATGATGAAGTAAGAAGCATGACATGCTCTAAGTGCCCGATCTCTCCGTATTGGTGGGCTAATAGAGATAATATAACAGCGTGATATATGGCGTCATTTGATGTGTGAAAAGGAGTTTGGCGAACGCCCATAGTGTTTCTGACCCAGACTTGCGGCCCACGTGCACGAATCAAACTTCTGATACTTGTTCTAGTAAACCAGACTAACAAAAAAGTTAATCAAAGTCAATCAAATAAAGTTGAGAAAAAAAAGATATTCAGTAGTAAATGATTAAAATGAGGTTATGTTTCCATTTAATATATTTAAGACATATTACGACAAGCTTTGGATCAATCATTAATCTGTGCTTTGAATAATCTAATAGGCACAGATTATTATTACCTTACTTACTTACTTAAAAAATGTGTAATTCGAATAGTTCTGTTATTAATGCGGCCAATGGTATTATCATGGAACTAGGAATTACGACTACGTCTAAGGTATTATGATGGTGCATGGAACTAGGAAAACGACTAAGTGATGGTGGTTGTCATGCTGTTCTATTTTTTGGAAAAAGATTACTACCTACCGAAAATAGTAAAAACTAAGTAGGTATTTAAGAATCTCAGTAGGTATTCATGCACGAGATTTAATGATGATGGTGACTACTGACTGATCGTGATCACTGAATACGAGTACCTACATATTGAGGTAAGTTCACACAGTGCAGCGGCTGACAGCGGCAGTGGGAGTTGGATTTATTTGAATGACCTAAATAATACAAGTTTATCTTTACCATAGAACTAGGAATAACGACTTCTTATTTATGGTAAAATGCTTCGATAATTATTGCCATTAGAATGGTTATTTATAATGTGTCGTGAATAATTGTATTTTTGATCCCCAACTTCTAAAAATATGGGGTTTACACAGAAAAATACTTTGAAAATTATCAATTAAAATGAAATGAATCCTGAATCTGAACGGTTTTTAAAAGTTCTGGGTCAAACTTCGCCATTCTTCTTTATATTACCTGCTACACTAATAGTGATGTTGTAATGCTTACTTATATATTTGAGGCGAACCACAGTTTGAACTTTAAAGTTTTGTCAGTTTTTGGATGATGTAGAGAATCTATCATACATAAAATTTCATCATACACGATCATCCAACACCTGGTAGGAAAAGTGTTTTGGACGCGTTGGTCGATATATTATACCACCGCAAATCTCTAATTATTATTGATTCTACATTTATTTAAATTCACAATTTAACTTTTATATAAAAAATTGTGGCTACAGTAGAAGCCTTGAATGGATTTGGTGAAATTGGGTCCCCTTGTCTAACGCCTCTCGCTATCGAGAATAGAAAACCTACACGATCTTAATATATGTAATAGACAAAATTGAAACTGAATAGGAAATAGAACCGGTGCACAAAGCATAAACAACAATCGGAAGTAGGTAGGAACAATCGCAGGTATACGACTTCTACCTAAAAACTTTACACGCAATTCTTGTCTTGTATAACGCAGCGCACGCACCGCTCACATACTGATAGAAATCGATTGTTTTTTACTTCTTTCTGTTATTAATAGTTAAGTATAAATAGGTTTCATAAACACATTATCGTTGCGACCTGTAAGTTTTCACTGTCCGCACCTTTACGCTACTACCAAGCTATAATATACTATACTATAATAAATACTATAATATACTATACTATAATACTTAGTGTGATAAAGATTTTAATAATTCCAATAATTTTTGTTTACAAAAGAAATGAATCTCTTCTCAGCAAAATTAGTTTTCTGACATTGTCATGAGCCACGAGTTAGCCTACATGAATAAAATAATTTTGTATTTTCGAAAATGTTTACTTAAAACATTAAAAAAACCGCTTTGATAGTCCTCATATTAATATAATTTAGGAGTGAGTCAAATAGATTGTAACGATGTTGCAAGCTATGATGAGGCCGGCATACAGTCACGTACGGGCTACGCTTGCGCATTGCGACTGGTCACAACTTGGCTGATTGTCGTGTCGACATAGGCTGTTAGGCCGAACTATAAGCACTATTACTTTGCCCTTATGAGAACTTTATTAGGTAATGTAATGATACCCATAATGTTGGTTAATTCAATTATTTTTTATGGCTAGATCTCAAATCTATGATAACTTTAGAGAGTACGATCTGTTGTGGATCTTTTGTTGTTGAATACACGAACCTTTGTATGTTTTTTTAAACTGCTTTTTGTTGACAGTAAACAAATGAGATCCTCAATAAGTGAGGGCTGAATGCTGATTTCTTCTCTAAGTGCCGATTTCACCAACGTCAAATGACGTTATACCGAGGAATAAATTGGTCGTTTTGACAGTTTTTGTATTGAAAATACATAAAATAAAAAAAAAGTTCGATGGTTCGAATCCCAGCTCGACAGACCGAATTTTCCGTTTTCAATTTTATTTTAAACAATTTCCACATGTAGAAATTATTTAAAATAAAATTGAAAATAGAAAATTCAGTCTGTCGAGCTGGGATTCGAACCATCGACTTTTAACTGTAAAGCGACTGCAGAAACCACAAGGCTACGGAGACCCAATATTGTACCGCGAAAATACCGAACACAATGCCAAATTCACATTCAAAAAATATCAAATTTACACTCGGATAAGACTTATTTTACGTTGGTGAAATCGACCCTAAGAAGAAGACACTAGAAGTTGCACTCATTGATAAATCAAAACCTGTTACGCGTTTTGAGCTGTCAGGGGGTCTACTTATGGCAGTAAATCTAAATATATTAAGTCTATGGTTTGTAGCATATTATATTGTTTGTTTGTACTAGACCCTTTGTTGATACTAGACCCAGCGTCTCGCTTGTCACCTTTTGTTACACAAGTTATTTCCTCGTTATGCTAACAACATGATATTTAATTACACTAGCGGCACGCTATGATGGCCGGTTTGACACATTACAATAGTGATGTGGAATGTCAATTTATTCTCGAACAAAAAACAATTAAGTTTTGTTTTTGTACCTGATTAAATAGGTTTAATAAAACAAAAATGTATATGTTTATTTAATTTATTTGAACGAACTGAATATTTGAATGAAAATGAATATACATACTTTATATGCACACAAGAAACATATGAATACAAAAGATACCAAAAAAGGTGCCACAAAAGGCCATAATTAATCAGATTCGTCCATACTACTATTTTCACTGTCGTCACTGCTATCATCACCTACATTAATAATTATATGTTCGTTTTCTATAATATTATCTATTTTCACATCTCTTTCATAATCTTCCCTTATTAATTTAACAGTTCTATTCACAACCTTTTCCCAGTCTCCTTTAGTCACATGTTCACAAGCTTCTTCTAATAATTTTAGCATTTTTTTTGTGGTAAATGGGGGTTCTGTATTATGTCTTGCAGCATATCCCTTAATTTGAGCCCACACCAACTCAATCGCATTATACTCACAATGGTAAGGCGGTAACCGTATAACTCTGTGCCCATGTTCTAATGCTATTTCGTCAATGACGTATCGGATCTTGGTTGGTTTGTTTTCTTTTAAAAGACGTACTAATTCCGCTTTTAACATATTCATGTTTGCATCTACGCCATTTTTACGAAGCCATGCGACGATATCAGCTTTCTTTTGGGATTGGGCAGGTGGCTTGTCAATTTGCATCGAGTGGTATGGGGCGTTGTCCATAATTATAATAGATGGTTCAGGGAGGCTACACAACATTGAGGTAAACCATTCAGTAAACTTTTCTCCATTCATGTCTTCATGATAGTCTCCAGTGGTTTTTGACGCAAAAGCCATGAGAGAACCTTCGACAAACCCGTTGATGGTTCCGGCGTGACAAATTATAAGTCGCGATCCTTTTCCTACAGGAACTTTGGAAGTAGATGCTGCTGTGTCATCGTTCCAAGAACGGCCTACAGTATGGTTAGCATTAAGCCATGTTTCATCCAAGAACACAACATTTTGCCAATTTTTGATTTCTTTCACTTGCCGTAAAAAAGTATACCTTGCCATCGCTATATCAAATCTTTCCATCAATATTTTGCGTTTGTTACATTTTTTGTATCGAAATCCAATGGTCTTCAAAATCTTCGTTAAAGAACTTTCCCCACCGAAGAATAATCCAGCTTCCTTCAGTGAATGCACCAACTTTTTTCTTGTTGGATACTCCTTCTGTAAATAGTAGCCGTAAACATGTCTTCGGATAACATCGGCATCAAAGCTATCGATGCCTACGACTGGTTTTGCTCGTTTTCTCTTTTTTGGTGTGTGAAGTTTATTTTCTTCTGTGGCAGTCTCGCCATATTTTTTTTTAGTTATCCGTCTAACAGTTCGTTGTCCAATATTAAGCGCATCAGCTACGCGTTCAACCACTGACGTTATAGGTAAAATTGGCCCTCCATTTTGAGCTTCACGATCGAAATAGTTACGAAGGCGTATTACGAACTCACGTGTCTGACTATTTAGAACAGTTCTCTGCGTACGTTCGGTCATATCGACGAAATCCACAACAAAGGGCTTGAACAGAGTCCAAATTAACGAGCAAGGGTCAACAGTAATGCAGTATCAATATTTGAAATCCAAAGCCAGGTCAAAACTATATCACAATCGCATTGCACTGACAGTTTATACTTTTCGAAGCAACGTCAATTCGAAACTGCTTTGTTTTGCATTGAGCATTGACGCGAGTTTGCCGGAGGTAGTAGTTGTGCTAGCCAGCGATCCTATGTGACGATCGTATTAGATTCCATTTTTAAAAATTTTCAATTTAGAAAACCAAATGCCGAGTTGTGGTATATATCATATAAAAATAAAAATTTTACCTTTTGTATGAAACAGCTGATATTTTTTTGCGATTTCAGAGGTTTGTCCACATAGTGAAAATTGTTCATATTCACAAGTACATTCACCCCTTAAATGGTGCAAACTGATTTTTCTACACTTGTATACATTTTAGAAATCAATTTAATAAATAAATTTTGAGTCCTAAACCTAAAACTACATTCGATAAAATTTATGAATCTCTGCACATCACTATCGTCAATAAAGTAATACAATTATTTCCTTCAAAGTCGTTATCAATTAATACGGAACTTCATGAGCGGACAAACGTCAAACCGGCCATCATAGCGTGCCGCTAGTTTACAGTGTCATAAAACATGTAAATGACAGACATCATAGGTATCAGTTATATGAGCTAGGATCATAATCTTAATAGTATCACATAGTACCTACACAGAAGCTTGTAAACTTTTTATAATACAACGTATTAAATTACTGTAAAGTCGATCGCACACTGCCGCTACTTACTCGAGTTAACGGCAGAGCCGAAAAAGTCAATTTATTCAGTACTTAGGAACAAAATATAGTGCTTGCAAAATAGGTAGGTCACATCAAAGACTTTTAATGTATACTGCATTGAAGTTACTTACTCAAGTTATAGGTAGGTACGCGACAAGAAGGAGATTCGCCGGAACACATTATTTATTTTAAATCTTTATTGTAGACAGAATATGCATTAACAGCGTACCAAAAAAGCATAGGTGCATGGTATGGTATCCGAAGGTTATCCTATGCCTTATAAGCTTATTTTCAATTGCCTTTGTAAACCTGATTAAAGGATAAACCAACTAATTTTGAATTATCTTTATGGTATTTTCAGTATTCTTGTTTAAACGCACTTGACTCCAAATAGTCAGAGGTGCGTACCCGGGATCGAACCTGCGACCCCCCGAATGGGAGACCACAGTCCTAATCACTAGGCTATCACTGCTTCGGTACTGAGCGTACTTGCTTCAACCTGTGAGGAAACCTACACATCTGAGAGCTCTTCATAATGTTCTCGAAGGTGTGTGAAGTCCGCCAATTCGCATTGGGCCAGCGTGGTGGACTGTGGCCTATAACCCTTCTCTGAAAGGACACCTGCGCTCAGTATTGAGCCGTTGTTGGGTTGCTGATGATGATGATGATTTTCAGTATTCAAATGCGTTGCTTGCGTCTCTTGCGGCTTTGCGTGTCGTCTCATAGTATACGAACAACTTTAGCCCTAAAAACAAACAAATGATAGCTAACAGTTTTATGCAACAGTCTCATAATGTAACTATAAACGGTAACCCAAAGAACTTGATTATGATAATAACCAACATCTAACATTCCCGCTTGCGGTTCGTTTACGTAAGGCCACTTTCTTATGTATGCCACGCCTATTAGATGACTAAGTAAAATTTTCACTATTTTAGCTATAGCAGTTAACTTATCAGACAGTATACCAGCTAAGATGCTAGTTACAATTAACAATTTAAAGATAGTGTAGTGTGTAGTAGGAACTTAATGGAGAGATGAGAGACAAATTAACAGAAGCAAGCATAAGAAAATAAAAATTGGTTTCAAAATAAATGGGTTAGCGACTAATATCCAGTATATTAAAAACATATATATGAAAACTTGATAATATTATTGTGTAAGTACATAATGGTTTTAAGTTGCCAACAAAATAATATCCTATAGGTCCGCTTGTGGAAACGCCGGGTTATCCTTTTAACCCAGAGTTAGCTGCTGCTTTGAGAGATTTCGTATAGAGCTTCTGTCAAAATTACAAATTTATACCTGGGTTAAGCCTAACCCGGCGTATCTGCGCGGGCCTTAGTGTCAATTTCACCAACATCGAGTGACGTTATACCGAGGAATAAATTGAAAATACTGTAAAAAATTCAAATATACGCTCGGATAAGGATTTTACGTTGGTGAAATCGGTTAAAGATATAGTAGGTAATTAGATACTTATCCCTTTTATGGCCGATTTCACCAACGTTGAGTGACATTTTACCGAGGAATAAATTGGGCGTTCTAACAGTTTTTGTATTGAAAATCACTTCAAAATATCAAATTTACTCTCGGATAAGACTTATTTTACGTTGGTGGAATCGGCCCTGATTATATTAACATATCAATTTAGCTTCGGAAAGAGTGAATATGCATCTTCTAGGCAAGTGCGCTCTAACCTAGACCTCATCAATGCTGTCATGTATGATTGTCACCAAAAGCAAGCCTATTTTTTTGTTGAAAAAAGAGACAAGTTCAGGATTTCTGCGAATTTTGGTGAGCCAGAACTGAAAAACCGTAACTAAGAAAATAACTTTTTCATTTCAGACGCTCGTAAAGTTTTGTTTATGCCAGTTGTAAGCGAGCTAAAATTGATTTATTGCGCAGTGTAACACAAATCAGCAAAACGTGAATCGTTAACGAAAATTTTAATCAATTTTACGCACTTCATAGTTCATACATGAAGCTCGTTTATCTTAAATTTTATTTATAAATCGCTTTTAAAGTTCAAGTATAAATAATTATTTTACTTTAAGTACCTGTACAAGCCTGTTAAATATCACCTGTGAATAAAAACAACTTTGAATAAATACAACGATGTATAAAACTATTGCGAAGAAACCCGCACGCCTGGGGAGTTCTCCATAAAGCTGCCAAAGATGGCCAAATGCGGGTTGGCAGACTTCACACAGTTTGCCAATCCGCACTTGGCCAGCGTAGTGGACCATGGCCTAACCTAAACCCAACGCATTCGAGAGGAGACTTAGACTTAGGGTGAGATCTATAGGTGCCACTCAGCTCAGACTCAATACTGAGTTAAAACGGGACAGATTTATGTCATGACATATTTGTCTCATTTTATCTCTATCTTGAGTCTTGAGTAGAGCCAGAGTACGATCTCAGCCTTAAGTCCTGTAGTGGGTCGACGATGCGTTGAGATTAATGAATGAATGAAGTACCCGTAACTGCTATACCTACCTATATAGTGGTTAGGACTGTGGTCTCCTATTCGGGGGTCGCAGGTTCGATCCCGCGTTCGCCTCTCTGTACCTCTGACTTTTCGGAGTCAAATGCGTTTAAGCAATTAAATATCACTTGCTTCAACGGTGAAGGAAAACATCGTGAGGAAACCTGCACATCTGAGAGTTCTTCATAATGTTCTCGAAGATGTTTGAAGTCCGCCGCATTGGGCCAGCGTGGTGACTTTATTATAACCCTTCTCTGAAAGGAGATCTGGCTCAGTAGTGAGCCGTTGATGGGTTGTTAATGATGATGAGGAACTGGTATACTATGTAGGTACCTATTTAGGATGTATCGGATTAGGGTGTGGTGCTGTGATGCGTTCGACCGTATCGAATCGATTGCATAGATACAATGTCGATAGTGAATCGATCCCACGACACGCCCCCCAATTGACCTATGAGTATACGAGAACCTTGCCTATAATTTGCGTAATAGAGTTGTATTGCCTGTTGCAGCGTAAACGATGATATTAGGTAAATCTCAAAAATACTCTGGTTAGAGCCCATTATTGGTAAGTAAATGATCTGCTTCTTGTGTAAAATAATTTGTATCTTATACGCTTTTCTTATTTTTAACAGTTAAATTTTTCTGCCCACTGTATTCAGAGTCACTAAAACTGGTCACAATTTATTGTTATTTTTTCCTAATCTTCCAACATTTTTAGTTAGTTACAAAACCTGTTATTTATTTTCAGTTACTAAAAGGCCTAATTATTTATATATTTATTTATTAACTGATGACGTGCCGAGATCTTGTAAAAGATGTATTATGTTCACTAATAGACATCTATTTTAAATAAGTAACAATAAAAAATTCTAAATAGGGCAATAGCATTAATTATTTTCAGGTATTTTATTTTCAACGGATTTACAGCAACTTTGTTTATACAGAAAAAATTTTACCACATAATTTTATTATCTCCAGTAGTAAATAAAACTGGAACGCTTCAAAAACATCGGGTTTACAATAATATATTATATTATATTATTTGTAGGAGAAAGGAAAAATATTAGTCAAGTTTCGCTTGGAGAACATTCTTAAAACACACACTGATGTTTCGCTAGATATCTGGAAATAAATTTTTGGAATAACTTCATTATTTGTCATCTTCATGCATATTAATGAGATTTTCCGTTACACGAGTATACCTATACTCAAGGAGTCAAGATAAAACTACTCAACGCATATAATCGAATGTATGATAATATATCTAATATAACTATGAAAATTTAACTTACGTGGTTTTACTTCGTTTATTTTGTGCCTTTCATTTACGAATATTATACAAAGGTCAGAAGTTAGGTGTACTTTGTATTTCGACATATTTTATCAGCTATTTTATTTCATGAACTTAGTCCCGACTCCCGAATGTTGAGGTAAAGTGTTTATTAGCGGTCATTGAAGTAATTTCCCTTTGAAAATGAAATGTCAAAAATGTTAGCTTATTATATTTCATATTTAATAGCTCAAATAGGTAAAAAACGATACTAAAAACAAAATGAGTTTCTTAGTTCTTGATGTGTTGAGCAATTAATTAATCAAAGCGATAATACAGATAGTTTGACGACATTAATTCAGCGCAGAGTTGACAGATACTCCCTGGACCCCCCTGGACCAATGACATCAGAGGAGTTACAGAGAGTCGCTGGGAACAGGCGGCACAGGACCGAGGCATGTGGAAGTTATACAAAAGGCTTACGTCCAGCCATGGACGCCTATCGGTTGTTAAAAAAGAAAAGGAAGAATACAAGAAGAAGAAAAAAATTCCCACTACTATTAGAGTGCTTACTTTCTAATTACTATTTAATCTTAATCAGCGTGCTATCGGAAAAGCTAAAGTATTTCCAATTCTTTGGGGGTTAGAGTCTGGAAAGAAGTAATTCGACAAAGAACTATAGTGACCGAAATAGATCTTAAAGCTTGAATATTAAAGTGGCAGTGGCTAGGTCACATCTCTCGAAGGACCGTGTGGCAAGGTGTTGGAGATGAAAGTTCCTCGAATGGAGACCGCTTCCCGGTAAGTAGAGTGTAGAACTTAAGCCATGTAACCTAATCACAACCTAATTGGTCTCAGTGTAGGACTTTCCAAGAAGTGATTGGCAGTAAATGGATGCGAAAGGCAAAGGATCATAAGAGTTGGAGAGGCCTATGTCCTAAGGCTGATAATATTGATACAGCCAAAAAAATTATATTAGGTAATAGGCAATGATTTAATAATTAATTAATTACAAACCGTAATACCGTAACCGTAGTGAAAGTGACCCATTGATAGGTACTTACAGGTACCTACACCTCGACTACATAGTTTTTAACTACGGTTTTTAATGTTTCCTGCCAACCGACGCATAACCAGTGATCTACAACATAATTATTGTGCAGTAAGTAATGTTATGATACTGTTTAATTGGTTTAACGATTAAGTACCAACTTACGGTGGAAATAAATTAAATTAATCATCTTATGTAACTCCTTCCCTACTATACGTATGGTAATTATTATTATAAAATAAAATTTAAGTTTTTTATGTTGCGTAGAAACTAGAAAATTTGAGCCAGGATTTAAAAAGCGCTGACGATATTACGTGATTTATTTAAAACATTAAGTGGCACTCGGGGACTGCCGCGGTAAAGCTATTGCATAGCATTTTTTATCAAATTATGCAATTATAATATTTATGCAATATTTTTTTTTGCATAATAAAAATTATGCAAAATAATTAAAATAATTAATAACAAACAAACAAGAAACGCGCACTGTTACTACTTCGCGAGTGAGATTCGAACCTGCGACATCATACACCATACGGTAAAGAAAGCGGCCGCTCGCCCACAGCGCCGAACAGAGCTACTTGTGAACTTCTAAAATTTTTAACGCTTACTGAACGACGGTGTTAGGTTTATTTTCGTTACGGAATTTCTTGATTCGGTCGCCGCGCTCAAACTGTTTGTCCTAGTTCAAAACCCGCGATAAAAGCTATGCAATAGCTTAAAATCCTTTTGCGTAAGGAAATCGAGCATGTAATTTTGTAAAAGGTAACGTATCGTTAAAAACAGCAGTTGATCTGACGTAACAGCAATAAAAACCATCAGGTCAAAGTGAAAAGAGAATTAGATCTGTATCTGGGCCCTGGCGTTACATAACCGCCTTAAAGGTTATCGCGATTTGAGAGCGATCGCAAATTATGAGCTTCGTTGCTTCGCAGGTAATAATGTTATGGTGCGAGTGTTTCAAAATATTGTGGCTTACACTATAACCACAGTATTGAACCTTACCTTCGTTACTCTGTGCTATAACTTTAATAGCTTACGAAAATTGCAAGATATTATTAGGGAACTAAATAGTATTGCGAATAGTCTACCGATGCGGTGGTATAAAGTATTGACTTGTCATAAAAGTGGTGAATTTGAATACAAGTGAGGATTTCCTTTAATCATCCTGGAAGGTTTAAGAGACAAAATTTTTAGCTTTGGCCTACACTAATCAGGGAAATCAGAGATTCCATGGGTTACCATCTAGTTAAGAAGAAATTTAAATTCATTTCATCATCAACATCATTAGAAACCCATCAACGGCTCACTACTGAACGTAGGCCTCCTCTCAGAGAAGGGTTAAATTCATTTAGGTTTTGGAAAATCGGATATCGACCAAACTTCGAAAGGACATTGTAAAAGTTTGTTTGAATAAAAAAAAATCTTCTATTCTATTCTAATCAGAAACCAAATATATCAATGCATTCGTTCTCGTGTTTCTTTTTGACGATGAAAGAGGTTAAAAGTGTTCAGACAGTTATCTGTAAACTTTTGCAAGATCACAATTATATTATGTTGTTATCAAAATCAAAATATATCACCCGAAATTATACATAAGTACATAACGCAACTCACAAATTCATTATGTATTATATGAAAATTAAATTACGTACGTAGCTTCCTAGTCAAACAAATGTATTCTAAATGCGACGTACTAGAATAAATATTTATTAAGTGACACGGAATTTGTGGAGACCTCGGCTAGCGTTCTGATTAGTGCTCAGTGTGCGAAAATGTATGTGTTTTGTGATTTACACTCGGAATGTGTTTAAGCCTGATGGTTCAACGGTAAAAGTGCGGTTACATACGAAAAGTCCGTACCTATGGTGGTTGTATACGCCTGATCTAAGTACATAAACGCCGATTTAATCATAAATGAAATAAATAACTTGGAATCTGAATTGAGGCACCATTGTTATTCTCACGAGTAAGCTCGTAGGTAGATGTGTATCAAATAATTATTAATACATATATCTCCAATCCATACGAAATCTTAATGACACATTCAATAAATCATTTTCGTTTTTTGTGCATCAAGCGATGGCACAATATAGTTCTCATTACACTTTAAATCCATGGTACAATTTTTTACACTATGGTATTATGTTGCAAAGGTGACATCATAAATAATGGTATCTTGTACTTATGAGTACAATTTGACATGACTAGTTTTTATACACAATCTATTATATATTATAATGGGCGGTTCAAATCAGGATACATGTATGCCAGCAATGGCTAGATGTGCTAACATTCTTTATCATTCATCATGAGCAACCCATTAACGTCTCACTTCTGAGCGCAGGTCTGAGGTCTCTCAGAAAAGGGTTATAACTTAGAGGCCATGGTCCACCACGCTGCGCTGGCCCAATGCGCGTTGGTAGACTCACAGATAACAGAAGCAAGGGTAGACTTCACATGCCATTGAGAACATTATGGAGAGCTCTCAGACGTGCAGGTTTCCTCACGATGGCTACTTTTAGCGGTAGCGATCGCGGCGTTTTTGGCCTGGCCTTTAGCGATTTCATCGCATTTCGCACGATTTAGCGATTCTGCGATCGAAAGTCATAGAAACGCGAACGTGTTTGAGTTGCGATTTTCGCGCGCACGAAACGCGATGCACGCAAAAGGCCAAAATTGCTAAAGGTCATAAACAAGTGTAAATTCAAATTTTTATTTTTAAATGAAAGCTTTTAGTAGCTACATCATGACTCTGGATATCATATAGGATCAGAGTACTTGTTATGACGAATCAAACGAGCCCAAACTCGATGGGGTTACGTCGTTTTATTACAGAGTTCCGATAGCCATCTTCCGTCTCCATCATCAGATCAACTCCATGTCACAATAATATTGCATTTGTCATCCGATTTACACATACATGCAAAATTTCAGCTCGATCAGAAACCGGGAAGTGGGTCTAATTCATTTTGCAAGATTTGACCCAAACAAACATTGCAAGTTAAATAAAAGCTTGTAAAAACGCGCGATCGCTGCCGCCAAAAGGAGCCAGTCTGCCCTCTCTGAAGTATGAATAAATTGACCATAAAAGTGAACGCGTTAGAAATAATAAACAAAGAGCTTTATCTCGCGGATCACTGCGATGTATAAACATAGCGTTAATACAAAAAAGGCGGAACCACACGATTGTTTGTATTCATTGTTCTTAGTTAGGCTGACCATTATTATTGGCTTTATTCCAAACTAGCTATTGCCCGCGACTTCGTCCGCGTGGAGTTAAGTTTTTGAAGTTCTCACGGGAACCCGCCATTTTTCCGGAATAAAAAGTAGCCCTTGTCAGTCTTCAAATCCTCAAAGCAAAAATCACGTCAATCCGTTGCTGCTTTGCTACGGGATTGTAGGATGAATCAACAAACTAATACACTTTCGCATTTATAAAAGTATTAAGGACTTAATTTTTCAATCGTAGTACTCGATGCACACGAGTCACGACCTTATTGATATAAGTTAGAAAGATAAAAAGTTGTTTCTTCGTACAACAAATGGTCCTCCGAGAGAAGAGGGAAAACTAATAAATAAAAAATAAAAAATCCGTGAGTGTCGTGTAACATTTGGTTGGAACGAAGTTCCTTCTAATAATAAATCTACTTATAAATAGTAAAAATAAATAAGATAAAAAATTATAATCTGAAGTCAGCATTCGAACCCTCCCAACCGATAGTTTCACTCATTCGTTTAACCGCTACGCCCGCGCCACCAAAGTTATGATGCAACGTGTGTAATAAACGAAGGCAGCAAGTGTCGTAACAGAAAATTCTTTCACTTTTTTTCGCCTAGCCTCCATCCGCCAAACCGTCCGATAAGAAACATCGTTCCATTAAATTAAAAAATATACATTAACATCGTCACGTAAAAGTCACCTCTGTGGCAAAGGCCTCCCCCAAATCTAAGCTTTCTGTCTTGCTCAGCCAGTCCAGACCACATCTCTCTTGCAAAAATATCTCGCCACCTAGTACCTCTTTCTTTGACGTCCTCTTTTGCTGTTCCTATTTCTTGGAAACCATTCCGTTATCTTTTTAATCCATCTTGTATTATCCAACCTGCAAACATACCCATACATAATAGAATAACCTGAAATAGGACTGGAATAAACCCAATCTCGACGCGTGCAAAGTTTACTTCACACCTTCCTCCACAAATGCCCACAGCTTTATTCTCGTAAAAACATTTTGAACCTAATAATAAATGTAATAAGGACTACAACTAACTTACACAATGATATTTAGTAAGTTTAGGAGACTTTTGTTTATTATTTTAGCGAAATAGTTTTTCGTGGAAATATAATATGCTGAGTAATCGCATTGTGATGTGATGTAAGTGCAGTGATAAGACATTATTATCTAAATCTATACAACCCTCGCATACCCGTAAAAACTATGGGTAAGGTACACAAGACGGCAATACGTCCGGCATTATTGTATGGCTCCGAATGTTGGACAGTTAAGAAGACGCATTAACAAAAGATGCATATCAATAAAATGAAGATGCTGAGGTGGGCAGGCGTTTTGACTCGGCTTGACAAAATTCGTAATGAATACATACGAGGAAGTTTCAAAGTCGCACCAATTACCGAGAAAATTACCGAAAACCGCCTCAGAAGGTACGGAACTACGGACATATAAAACGACGTAGCAGCGATCACGTAGTACAGATCGCGCTGAATCTGCCTGAAGAAAAAAGAGGAAGGGGCCCGCCATCGACCTGATGGTCTAACATTAAGAGAGAACTAATGCAAGCCCAATTGCCAGAGCGGACAACCCGGGATCGACTGACCTGGCGCGGGAGAGTGAGGAGACCCGACCCCGGTGACGGAAGGAGGGAAGGACAAAAAGAAGAATACAAAAAATCCGTGTCTGCCTGTGATTATGAAATAACTGCTCATAACATGATGATTTGAAAGATTCTCAAAATTATCTAAAAACTTAACTGACTGACTGATTGACTGATCTATCAACGCACAGCTGAAGCCACTGAATGTATCGGGCTTTTTGGCATACAGATAGAGCTATTATGACGGAGGCATCCGCTAAGAAAGGATTTTTTAATTCAACCCTTATGGGGGTAAAATAGAGGTTTGGAAAAATCGAACTTAACTTGAGCGAAGCCGTGGACAAAAGCTAGTTCATAATATTATAATGTGATGTTTTGTTAAGAGACAGTTACTCGAAAATCACGAACATCCACTCAAATTTTTATTTAACTGTATGAGGTCATGTTTCGTCCGAAAACAATGTGAAGCGGTTAGAAAGCGGTCGTCCTTGTCAGTGAAAGCGAGTGAAAGTGCTCCGAGGATTATGACTTTATACTCGTTAAAATTTTTTGATGTGACCTAAAATGTCTTACAAGTTACATGCTACGCTTGACATGTATAATTAATGCTCAAAGTTTATTAAAAGGCATTAAAATAGTTTCATAATATATATGTAATTTTAATTGCAGCAATGATTTATGAGCAGCGATAGCCTAGTGGTTAGGACTGTGGTCTCCTATTCGGGGGGTCGCAGGTTCGATCCCGGGTACGCACCTCTGACTTTTCGGAGTGAAGTGCGTTTAAGCAACTAAATATCACTTGCTTCAACGGTGAAGGAAAACATCGTGAGGAAACCTGCACACCTGAGAGTTCTTCATAATGTTCTTGAAGGTGTGTGAAGTTGCCAATTCGCATTGGGCCAGCGTGGGTGGACTATGGCCTATAACCTTTCTCTGAGAGGAGACCTGCGCTCAGTAGTGAGCCGTTGATGGGTTGCTAATGAATGAATTTTTGTGCACCTTTTTAGGCATTACTATGAGCTGAAACAGCCTTTCTGGATGGCGTCACAGACAAACAACATTGTCATTAGTCATTAACTCATTACGTAAGTATAGATATGATAAGTGTTTTGTCTGTAACATCATCGTTGAATAAATTTTTTCTTTCTTTATTAAGAAATAAATATAACTTAATAACCCGAAATTTCTTCAATTCAATTTTCGTTTGTGACGTGCAGTAGCACCAGATGGGCACAATTTACTCCGCCAATGTCGCGTGGAATGGAAGAGACACGGTATAGAGAATGGTCGGTCGTAGCTGGGAGTTTCAATCCAAGAGACCAGCTTGTAATTTTGATAATGTATAAGTGGCAGGTTTTTATTTTTGATTAGTATCTAGAACAACACAATATTATACTTAGTACACACATATAATTACATAAATATTCACAACTTAATATTATTACATTTAATATATTTAAATAAAAATTTACAGTATGGACTAAACACAGACATTAACAAACACTCAACATTTACTGGACGAGGGAATTTTGATGGAAGAACATCATAGAGAGAATGGAGAAGTTTAGGACAAGAAAAGAAAATATGGGAGACAGTACCTTCGAAGCCACATTCACACAGAGAGTGATCACAGAGCAGGAATGACCAAGACGTAAGCGACATATTGTAGAGGTGACCCACCTATCTGCTCTATTGAAGAAAAACCAAGGTCGCCTTGGTATATCTGGTTGAATTGAGGCATAGAACTACGATCGTTTTTATGAACGTATTCGTCTCAACTGTCATGCCATCGATCCACAGTCCACACTGAGCGGTGTAGTACGAGTATGGTAAGTATAGATAGACAATTATCTGTCCCTGAATCTACTTACGAGGCCCATAGAGTCCATAAGTCATACGAAACAACAACAAACTAAGTTGGGGTAAGTTTGCTAGTTTAAATAATATTTTTTACGAAAAGACGTAAACAAAAAATGGAACGTGTTATTTTCGGAGAGGACAAAGGTAGGTCGCTTGCACCGCGTTGCGCAGATTCGATACTGATCGAGAATATTGTTATCATCCCAAACAGCTTTGCCGCGCAGTCAAAGACCCAGGAATGTTTTATTTTTTCTCACCACCGAAGGTCGCGAAGACCTTGCTCTACGAAAAATTACAACGTCATTTGGGTATTTATGCGCACTACTGGCTTATTTATATGATGAAACAAAACATACGGTAAATATACTACCTATGCATATCGGCTGCGTAATGAGCGTAGAGTGCAAGTGAGAGTGCCATCTATAGATCTCACACTTAGTGTGAACTAACTTTACAAATGAATACCTGCTGAGGGATATTGTTGAGTTCTAAATATTTTCTGTGTAAAAAAAGTGCTAGGTGTATTGAAACACGTTGTCTAAAGATGCTTATAAAGGTGAAAGTCCTTCAATTCTACGGAACTACTAAAATAAAAGTGTTATCTAACTTAAAGCTAACGAGCTTATCTACTTTCGATAAATAATAATAGGATGAAAAAGCTGCTTTTTTCATAAGGGTTTAAAACATTTGCTATCTATCGTTTCTCAACCAATTCTTTTATTATACACTAGATAATGCCCTTGACTTCGTCCGCGTGGATTAATGTTTTTTAATTCCCGCGAAAACTCTGTAATTTTCCGGGATAAAAAGTAGCCTATGTGTTAATCCCGGGTATGAGCTACCCACTCCTCATTCCTAATTTTAGTCAAATCGGTTCATTCGTTCTGGCTTTGAAGAGTAGGTAACAAACAACCGTCCATACATTCATCCTCACAAATTTTCACATTTAAAATATTAGTAGGAAGTAGGATAATAGGAAGTGGGATAGAAAATAGGATAGGAAGTAGGATTTTTCAATCTGTTTTTTTAAGAAACGAGATATTCGAGTTATATTATATAACTATATTACTGTTACTGTTATATTTCGAGTTTATTCGATCTTAAAAAACTGCTCTAAAGGCACAAGGTTCAATTCACAGCAGTATTAAAAAAATATCAAAGCTGTATTATACAAACATAATAGGTATTACAACAAGAAATAACCAGCTATTTTCGGTTTAAGCTAGTATTTAACGCAAATTACACGATGTAATGTAAAGCCCTCAGTGCGCTTTCAGCACGCAACAGTTTTTCTGCTCGACTTGCGATTACGGAGGGTGTCACGAGTGTTCGCGGTTTTGCTGTTTCTTGCTCGTCATTGCGATGTTTGTGAAAATAGCTGTTGTTTTTTACCACAATGCAACCTTGCTGACCTGACTATTTCGGATTTTGATGATTTAAAACGATCAATATTCTTCTTTGTCAACCGATAGACGCCCACTGCTGGACAAAAGTCTCTTGCATGTATTTACACAGGTCTTGCGCCGCCTGAATCCAGCGGCTCCCTGCGACTCTTAAGATGTCGCCTTTTCACCTAGGGGTCTACCAACACTGTGCTTCCTGGTGCGGGGTCACCACTCCAGCACCTCCAACGACCATCAGCTCTTCGAACTATGTGCTCACACATTTCCACTTCAGTTTCGCGACTCGCTGAACTATATCGGTGACTTTGGTTCTCGTATGGATCTCCTGATTTCTGATTTGATCTCGCAAGGATACGATCATAATTATTAAAGAGTTCAATGTCATGATCAGTGATCACCGTATGGAATAATCATCTTGACCCTTCGCTGCCCCACTACTGAGTGTGCACAGGTGTGCTCTCAGAATGAGAAGAGCTTAGGCCATAGATGATCACGTTGGGCAAATGCGTATTAGCAGACATCAAACGCCTTTGAGAACATTGGAGAACTCTCATGCATGCAGGTTTCCTCAGAGTTTGTTTCAGCGTTGAAGCAAATGATGTCCCTAAAACGCACATCACATAGCTCCTGAAAGTCAGCGATACGTATCTGGGATCGAACTCTAAATCCCGCCACAAGGAGGCTGAACTCTTAACCACAAGGCTATCACTGCTTTGAAAATACAAAACAAAACGTATGCCATATCTGGATAAGTGAAGTAGGGCTCCGTAACCTACCGAGGAGCCTTTTGCACTGACGCGGACGCCAAGAAAAAAAAACAAGACAAGTAATCAAAATTCTCATGGAAATATGCAAGAATTATTCTCATATTTATTTCACAGCAATGTACATAAATTACAAGGAATATTAACAAGGAAAACATCTAAAAAAGGAGGTTGTCGGAAGCACGCGAGGATTCCGCGCGTGAACAATCATACACGCCGGCCGACCCGTCGTGACGTGGGGTGAGCATGACGCTAAAAATGGCGTCATTCCTGCTAATATTCATTGATTCATCTCAACCCATTGCTGAGCACAAGTCTCTCGAATGAGAAGGACTTAGATCCTCCACAACGACGGTCATGTGCAGACAGGCAGACTTCAGAACTACTACAGTACGACAAGGAATGGTGCTTCGATGACATTGACACGTGGGCGTGCGTGCGCACATACAAGTTCTGTCAATAAATAGTTTTTTCAGGTGAGTGCGGTGTTTAGTTCCAACATCGGCCGCGCGCCAAAATATTTTGAGGACCTCCCTAGGTCAGTGGTGAGCGCTTTTGTCTTATAACTGGGAGGTCCCGGGTTCGATTCCCGGCGGGGTCAATTTGAGAATTTATAATTTCTAAATTGTCTCTGGTCTGGTCTGATGGGAGGCTATGGCCGTGGCTAGTTACCACCCTACCGTCAGACACGTGCCGCCAAGAGATTTAGCGTTCCGGCACGATGGCGTGTAGAAACCAAATTACCGCTTACATCTTAGACTGCATCGCTACTTACCATCAGGTGAGATCACAGTCAAGGACTAGCTTATCATCGAACTAGTAGGGCGCGTGGGTGCGCGGCCCGCAAGCGGACCGCGGTTTTTCTATCGTCAAGTGGACTTTCAGGTCCTGATCATTTTCTATCAAATAACCACTCTTCCATCTTTTATACTCTCCGAGATAGATGCCTATGAAATTGGTATGGCCGCCATCTTGAATCCGCCATTTTGAATTTTTTTTCAGCTCATTGCCAATTGGATGAGGTTTCGAGTATTTTTTGTTTGAGCACCTCCCACCTATCTTCAATACCCTGGCCGTGCTCCTCACCCACCTTCCAAACCCTCGATCATCATATCTCATCATTTGTCAGAATGAGAATTCTTTTATAAAACCAAATTTTGAAAAGGAACCGTATCAAAGTCTTGCATAGTTCTCAGCTTCTAGTCTATTCAATATTCGCCATATATTTTGTATGGAGAAAAAACATTCCGCCATCTTGGATTTTTTTCTATTTATCAAATAGACCTTTGGGTCCTGATCATCTTTTGCCAAGAAACCACTCTTCCATCTTTTATACTCCCCGAGATAAACACCGACGAAATTTGTATGGCGGCCATCTTTTTTCCGCCATTTTGAATTTTTTGTCAGCTCACTGCGAATTGGAGGAGGTTTTGAGTGACATTTGTTCGAGCACCCCCCACCTATCTTCGATACCCTGGCCGTGCTCTTCACCCGTCTCCGAAATCCTCAATCATCAGCTCTCTCCATATTTTTCCTCCGAATGATTTTTTTTCCTCTATACGAAACCATCAGTGAAAAAAATTTTTTTCATACAAAATTTTGCAGGAGAGGTGATCAATGAGTCAGTCAATCAGTGAATCAGTGAATCAGCCCCAGCAGCTATATATATATTAACTAGCGTTTGCTCGGTGCGCGAGCTGCTAAAGCAGCTCGCGGGAAGTGTTTTACTAAAAGTAAGGCGCGTGGGTGCGCGGCCCGCTAAAGCGGACCGCGATTGTTCGGCTTTATTTATTTCGCTCGGTGCGCGAGCTGCTAAAGCAGCTCGCGGGAAGTGTTATTACTACAAGTAGGGCGCGTGGGTGCGCGGCCCGCTAAAGTGGACCGCGATTTTTTTTTTCTAGTAGACCTTCGGATTCTGGTCATCTTTTGCCAAAAAATTTGTTCGAGCACACCCCACCTATCTGCAATAACTTGGCCGTGCTCCTCATTCACAAAAGAAAAAGAAAAAAAAAAGAAAAAAAGAAAAGAAAAAAATAAGAAAGAAAAAAAGAAAATGAAAAATGAAAAAAAAGCAAATAAATGAAAAATGAAAAAAAAAGAAATAAAAAAGAAAAAAAGAAAAAAGAAAAAAAAAGAAAAAAAGAAAAAAAAAAAAGAAAATGAAAAATGAAAAAAAATAAAAATAAATAAAAAAAAGGAAAAAAGAAAATGAAAAAAGAAAAAAAAAGAAAATGAAAAATGAAAAAAAAGAAAAAGAAAAAATCGGCCAAGTGCGAGTCGGGCCTCGCTTTTTTAGGGTTCCGTTAAAAAAAAAATTAAAATATTTTCATGTACCCATGGAAATATTTTTATTGAATTTGAATTTGAATTTAATTTAATTTTTATTATTTGTTGTTATAGCGGCAATAGAAAAATATAATACAATATATTGCAAATATAACGCAATATAACATAATATTACACGATATAACACAATATAATATAATAAGAAACAATATATTACAAATATAACATAATATAACATAATATAACACGATATAACACAATATAATATAATATAGCACAGTATATTACGAATATAACATAATATAGCACCATACAAGATAAAATAATGCAATATATTCCAATATAACACAATATATTACAAATATAACATAATATAATATAGTATAACACGATATAACACAATATAATATAATATAATACAATATATTACAAATACAACATAATATAACATGATATAACATAATATTATACAATATATAACAAATACAACATAATATAACATGATATAACATAATATAATACAATATATTACAAATATAACATAATATAATACCATTTAACATAAAATAATACAATATATTACAATACAACACGATATACTACAATATATTATGAACAAAACATAATATAATATAATATAACACGCTATAACACAATATAATACAATACAATACAATATATTGCAAATCTAACGCAATATAACATCATGTAACACGATTTAACACAATATAATATAATAAGATACAATATATTACAAATATAACATAATATAACATAATACAACACGATATAACACAATATAATATAATATAGCACAGTATATTACGAATATAACATAATATAGCACTATACAACATAAAATAATGCAATATATTACAATATAACACAATATATTACAAATATAACATAATATAATATAGTATAACACGATATAACACAATATAATATAATATAATACAATATATTACAAATACAACATAATATAACATGATATAACATAATATTATACAATATATAACAAATACAACATAATATAACATGATATAACATAATATAATACAATATATTACAAATATAACATAATATAATACCATTTAACATAAAATAATACAATATATTACAATACAACACGATATACTACAATATATTATGAAAATAACATAATATAATATAATATAACACGCTATAACACAATATAATACAATACAATACAATATATTGTAAATCTAACGCAATATAACATCATGTAACACGATTTAACACTATATAATATAATAAGATACAATATATTACAAATATAACATAATATAATATAGTATAACACGATATAACACAATATAATATAATATAATACAATATATTACAAATACAACATAATATGACATGATATAACATAATATTATACAATATATAACAAATACAACATAATATAACATGATATAACATAATATAATACCATTTAACATAAAATAATACAATATATTACAATACAACACGATATACTACAATATATTATGAAAATAACATAATATAATATAATATAACACGCTATAACACAATATAATACAATACAATACAATATATTGTAAATGTAACGCAATATTACATCATGTAACACGATTTAACACTATATAATATAATAAGATACAATATATTACAAATATAACATAATATAATATAGTATAACACGATATAACACAATATAATATAATATAATACAATATATTACAAATACAACATAATATAACATGATATAACATAATATTATACAATATATAACAAATACAACATAATATAACATGATATAACATAATATAATACAATATATTACAAATACAACATAATATAAAATGATATTACAAATATAATACAATATATTACAAATATAACATAATATAACATAATATAATACCATTTAACATAAAATAATACAATATATTACAATACAACACGATATACTACAATATATTATGAACAAAACATAATATAATATAATATAACACGCTATAACACAATATAATACAATATATTGCAAATCTAACGCAATATAACATCATGTAACACGATTTAACACAATATAATATAATAAGATACAATATATTACAAATATAACATAATATAATATAATATAATATTAATACAATATATTACAAATATAACATAATATAACATAATATAATACCATTTAACATAAAATAATACAATATATTACAATACAACACGATATACTACAATATATTATGAACAAAACATAATATAATATAATATAACTCACTATAACACAATATAATACAAATTATATTACAAATATAACATAATTTAATATAGTATAACACGATTTAACACAATATAATATAATACCATACACCATAAAATAATACTACCTCTACCCCTACCCCTACCCCTACCGCTACCGCTACCGCTACCCCTACCCCTTCCCCGACCCCGCCCCTACCCCTACCCCAACCCCTACCTACCGCTACCGCTACCGCTACCCCTACCCCTACCCCTACCGCTACCGCTACCCCTACCCCTACCCCTACCCCGACCCCTACCCCGACCCCTACCCCTTCCCCTACCCCTACCCCTACCCCAACCCCTACCCCGACCCCTACCCCTACCCGATTTATTACTAATTTTTATATTCTCCGAGATCTAAGACACCTATGAACCTATCAAAATCAATGTCTTGCATAGTTCCCAACTTCTAGGTCCCTTCAATATTCCCCATACATAATGTATGAAAAAAAAAAATCCGCCATCTTGAATTTTTTTCCTACTCACCAGGTAGACCTCCGGGTTTTGATCATCTTTTGTCGAGAAACCGCTCCTCCGTCTTTTATAGTCTCCGAGAGAGAGACGGACAAAATTTGCCGCCATTTTTTTTTTCGCCATTTTGGAATTTTTTTTCAACTCACTGGCAACTGCTCGAGGTTTCGAATGACATTTGGTCGAGCACCCTCCACCTATCTTCTATACCCTGGCCGTGCCCCTCGCCCGTCTCCGAACTCCTCACTCATCAGCTCTCTCCACCTTTCTCCGAGTCACATTCTTTGAGCTCTATACGACACCATGGGTGAAAAAAATTTTTTTCATACAAAATTTTACAGAAGAGGGGTCGGAAATTTGAGACGTCACAGCTCGGCCGCCATCTTGTTTTTTTAATTTTTTTCACTTTTTCTGTTAATCGTTTACTAATTTCTACGATAATCCAAAATTTCAAAGAAATCGGTTGGAAAACAAAAGAGTTGCAAGAATCACGTCGGCCGCCATCTTGTTTTTCCGAAATGTCATAATTTTTCCCTACTCGAATCCCCCACCCGGACATATCTCCCCTACATCATTGTATCGTTTTCTGTCTCTTTCTAGGAGAACAATCGTGTCAATCAGTGAGTGAGTCAGTCAGTCAGTCAGTGGTAATTGAGCTATATATATTATAACTAGTATTTCGCTCGGTGCGCGAGCTGCTAAAGCAGCTCGCGGGAAGTGTTTTACTAAAAGTAAGGCGCGTGGGTGCGCGGCCCGCTAAAGCGGACCGCGATTGTTCGGCTTTATTTATTTCGCTCGGTGCGCGAGCTGCTAAAGCAGCTCGCGGGAAGTGTTGTTACTACAAGTAGGGCGCGTGGGTGCGCGGCCCGCTAAAGCGGACCGCGATTTTTTTACTCATCAAGTAGCCCTTCGGATTCTGGTCATCTTTTGCCAAAAAATTTGTTCGAGCACACCCCACCTATCTGCAATAACCTGGCCGTGCTCCTCATTCACAAAAGAAAAAGAAAAAAAAAGAAAAAAAAATGAAAAAAAACAAAAAAAACAAATGTAAAATGAAAAAAAAGAAAAAGAAAAAAAGCCCTATGAACCTATCAAAATCAATGTCTTGCTTAGTTCCCAACTTCTAGTCCCTTCAATATTCCCCATACATTTAGTATGGAAAAAAAAAATCCGCCATCTTGAATTTTTTTCCTACTCACCAGGTAGACCTCCGGGTTTTGATCATCTTTTGTCGAGAAACCGCTCCTCCATCTTTTATAGTCTCCGAGAGAGAGACGGACAAAATTTGCCGCCATTTTTTTTCCGCCATTTTGGAATTTTTTTTCAACTTACTGGCAACTGCTCGAGGTTTCGAATGACATTTGGTCGAGCACCCTCCACCTATCTACTATACCCTGGCCGTGCCCCTCGCCCGTCTCCGAACTCCTCACTCATCAGCTCTCGCCACCTTTCTCCGAGTCACATTCTTTGAGCTCTATACGACACCATGGGTGAAAAAAATTTTTTTCATACAAAATTTTACAGGAGAGGGGTCGGAAATTTGAGACGTCACAGCTCGGCCGCCATCTTGTTTTTTTAATTTTTTTCACTTTTTCTGTTAATCGTTTACTAATTTCTACAATTATCCAATATTTCAAAGAAATCGGTTGGAAAACAAAAGAGTTGCAAGATTCACGTCGGCCGCCATCTTTTTTTTCCGAAATGTCATAATTTTCCCCAACTCGAATCTCCCACCTGGACATATCTCCCCTACATCATTATATCGATTTCCGTCTCCTTCTAGGAGAACAACCCTGTCAATCAGTGAGTGAGTGAATCAGTGAGTGAATCAGTGGTAATCGAGCTATATATATTATAACTAGCGTTTGCTCGGTGCGCGAGCTGCTAAAGCAGCTCGCGGGAAGTGTTGTTACTACAAGTAGGGCGCGTGGGTGCGCGGCCCGCTAAAGCGGACCGCGATTGTTCGGCTATATTTATTTCGCTCGGTGCGCGAGCTGCTAAAGCAGCTCGCGGGAAGTGTTATTACTACAAGTAGGGCGCGTGGGTGCGCGGCCCGCTAAAGCGGACCGCGATTGTTCGGCTTCATGTATTTCGCTCGGTGCGCGAGCTGCTAAAGCAGCTCGCGGGAAGTGTTATTGCTACAAGTAGGGCGCGTGGGTGCGCGGCCCGCTAAAGCGGACCGCGATTGTTCGGCTTTATTTAATTCGCTCGGTGCGCGAGCTGCTAAAGCAGCTCGCGGGAAGGGTTATTACTACAAGTAAGGCGCGTGGGTGCGCGGCCCGCTAAAGCGGACCGCGATTTTTTTTACTCATCAAGTAGACCTTCGGATTCTGGTCATCTTTTGCCAAAAAATTTGTTCGAGCACACCCCACCTATCTGCAATAACCTGGCCGTGCTCCTCATTCACAAAAGAAAAAGAAAAAAAAATGAAAAAAAAGAAAAAAAAAAAAATGAAAAATGAAAAAAAAGAAAAAGAAAAAAAGCCCTATGAACCTATCAAGATCAATGTCTTGCATAGTTCCCAACTTCTAGTCCCTTCAATATTCCCCATACATTTTGTATGGGGGAAAAAAAAAATCCGCCATCTTGAATTTTTTTCCTACTCACCAGGTAGACCTCCGGGTTGTGATCATCTTTTGTCGAGAAACCGCTCCTCCATCTTTTATAGTCTCCGAGAGAGAGACGGACAAAATTTGCCGCCATTTTTTTTCCGCCATTTTGGAATTTTTTTTCAACTCACTGGCAACTGCTCGAGGTTTTGAATGACATTTGGTCGAGCACCCTCCACCTATCTTCTATACCCTGGCCGTGCCCCTCGCCCGTCTCCGAACTCCTCACTCATCAGCTCTCTCCACCTTTCTCCGAGTCACATTCTTTGAGCTCTATACGACACCATGGGTGAAAAAAATTTTTTTCATACAAAATTTTACAGGAGAGGGGTGGAAATTTGAGACGTCACAGCTCGGCCGCCATCTTGTTTTTTTAATTTTTTTCACTTTTTCTGTTAATCGTTTACAAATTTCTACAATAATCCAAAATTTCAAAGAAATCGGTTGGAAAACAAAAGAGTTGCAAGATTCACGTCGGCCGCCATCTTGTTTTTCCGAAATGTCATAATTTTTCCCCACTCGAATCCCCCACCCGAACATATCTCCCGTACATCATTTTATCGTTTTTTGTCTCTTTCTAGGAGAACAATTATGTCAATCAGTGAATCAGTCAGTCAGTGGTAATCGAGCTATATATATTATAACTAGCATTTGCTCGGTGCGCGAGCTGCTAAAGCAGCTCGCGGGAAGTGTTATTGCTACAAGTAGGGCGCGTGGGTGCGCGGCCCGCTAAAGCGGACCGCGATTGTTCGGCTTTATTTATTTCGCTCGGTGCGCGAGCTGCTAAAGCAGCTCGCGGGAAGTGTTATTACTACAAGTAGGGCGCGTGGGTGCGCGGCCCGCTAAAGCGGACCGCGATTTTTTTACTCATCAAGTAGACCTTCGGATTCTGGTCATCTTTTGCCAAAAAATTTGTTCGAGCACACCCCACCTATCTGCAATAACCTGGCCGTGCTCCTCATTCACAAAAGAATAAGAAAAAAAAGAAAAAAAGATGAAAAAAAAGAAAAAAAACAAATGTAAAATGAAAAAAAGAAAAAGAAAAAAAGCCCTATGAACCTATCAAAATCAATGTCTTGCATAGTTCCCAACTTCTAGTCCCTTCAATATTCCCCATACATTTTGTATGGGGGGGAAAAAAAATCCGCCATCTTGAATTTTTTTCCTACTCACCAGGTAGACCTCCGGGTTGTGATCATCTTTTGTCGAGAAACCGCTCCTCCATCTTTTATAGTCTCCGAGAGAGAGACGGACAAAATTTGCCGCCATTTTTTTTCCGCCATTTTGAAATTTTTTTTCAACTCACTGGCAACTGCTCGAGGTTTCGAATGACATTTGGTCGAGCACCCTCCACCTATCTTCTATACCCTGGCCGTGCCCCTCGCCCGTCTCCGAACTCCTCACTCATCAGCTCTCTCCACCTTTCTCCGAGTCACATTCTTTGAGCTCTACACGACACCATGGGTGGAAAAAAATTTTTTCATACAAAATTTTACAGGAGAGGGGTCGGAAATTTGAGACGTCACAGCTCGGCCGCCATCTTGTTTTTTTAATTTTTTTCACTTTTCTGTTAATCGTTTACTAATTTCTACAATAATCCAAAATTTCAAAGAAATCGGTTGGAAAACAAAAGAGTTGCAAGATTCACGTCGGCCGTCATCTTGTTTTTCCGAAATGTCATAATTTTCCCCAACTCGAATCCCCCACCTGGACATATCTCCCCTACATCATTGTATCGATTTCCGTCTCTTTCTAGGAGAACAACCCTGTCAATGAGTGAGTGAGTGAGTGAATCAGTGAGTGGTAATCGAGCTATATCTATATATATAAAAGAAAGTGGTGTTAGTTACACTATTTATAACTCAAGAACGGATGAACCGATTTGGCTCAAAATTGGTGGAGAGGTAGCTTAGAACCAGGAGACGGACATAGGATACTTTTTATCCCGTTCGACCGCGTTTCCGTCAAGTCAATATAAAACCTGGTATAACAAAAATGCATCTGACATGGAATAAAAAAACGAAAATGACAGCTGCTAAAGCAGCTCGCGGGAAGTGTTGTTACTACAAGTAGGGCGCGTGGGTGCGCGGCCCGCTAAAGCGGACCGCGATTGTTCGGCTTTATTTATTTCGCTCGGTGCGCGAGCTGCTAAAGCAGCTCGCGGGAAGTGTTATTACTACAAGTAGGGCGCGTGGGTGCGCGGCCCGCTAAAGCGGACCGCGATTTTTTTACTCATCAAGTAGACCTTCGGATTCTGGTCATCTTTTGGCAAAAAATTTGTTCGAGCACACCCCACCTATCTGCAATAACCTGGCCGTGCTCCTCATTCACAAAAGAAAAAGAAAAAAAAGAAAAAAAAATGAAAAAAAAAAACAAAAAAAAAACAAATGTAAAATGAAAAAAAAGAAAAAGAAAAAGAGCCCTATGAACCTATCAAAATCAATGTCTTGCATAGTTCCCAACTTCTAGTCCCTTCAATATTCCCCATATACATTTTGTATGGAAAAAAAAAATCCGCCATCTTGAATTTTTTTCCTACTCACCAGGTAGACCTCCGGGTTTTGATCATCTTTTGTCGAGAAACCGCTCCTCCATCTCTTATAGTCTCCGAGCGAGAGACGGACAAAATTTGCCGCCATTTTTTTTCCGCCATTTTGGAATTTTTTTTCAACTCACTGGCAACTGCTCGAGGTTTCGAATGACATTTGGTCGAGCACCCTCCACCTATCTTCTATACCCTGGCCGTGCCCCTCGCCCGTCTCCGAACTCCTCACTCATCAGCTCTCTCCACCTTTCACCGAGTCACATTGTTTGAGCTCTATACGACACCATGGGTGAAAAAATTTTTTTTCATACAAAATTTTACAGGAGAGGGGTCGGACATTTGAGACGTCACAGCTCGGCCGCCATCTTGTTTTTTTAATTTTTTTCACTTTTTCTGTTAATCGTTTACTAATTCCTACAATAATCCAAAATTTCAAAGAAATCGGTTGGAAAACAAATGAGTTGCAAGAATCACGTCGGCCGCCATCTTGTTTTTCCGAAATGTCATAATTTTCCCCAACTCGAATCCCCCACCCGGACATATCTCCCCTACATCATTATATCGATTTCTGTCTCCTTCTAGGAGAACAACCCTGTCAATGAGTGAGTGAGTGTGTCAGTGAGTGAGTGGTAATCGAGCTATATATATTATAACTAGCGTTTGCTCGGTGCGCGAGCTGCTAAAGCAGCTCGCGGGAAGTGTTATTGCTCCAAGTAGGGCGCGTGGGTGCGCGGCCCGCTAAAACGGACCGCGATTGTTCAGATTTATTTATTTCGCTCGGTGCGCGAGCTGCTAAAGCAGCTCGCGGGAAGTGTTATTACTACAAGTAGGGCGCGTGGGTGCGCGGCCCGCTAAAGCGGACCGCGATTTTTTTACTCATCAAGTAGACCTTCGGATTCTGGTCATCTTTTGCCAAAAAATTTGTTCGAGCACACCCCACCTATCTGCAATAACCTGGCCGTGCTCCTCATTCACAAATGAAAAAGAAAAAAAAAGAAAAATAAAAAAGAAAAAAAAGAAAAAAAGCAAATGTAAAATGAAAAAAAAGAAAAAGAAAAAAAGCCCTATGAACCTATCAAAATCAATGTCTTGCATAGTTCCCAACTTCTAGTCCCTTCAATATTCCCCATACATTTTGTATGGAGAAAAAAAAATCCGCCATCTTGAATTTTTTTCCTACTCACCAGGTAGACCTCCGGGTTTTGATCATCTTTTGTCGAGAAACCGCTCCTCCATCTTTTATAGTCTCCGAGAGAGAGACGGACAAAATTTGCCGCCATTTTTTTTCCGCCATTTTGGAATTTCTTTTCAACTCACTGGCAACTGCTCGAGGTTTCGAATGACATTTGGTCGAGCACCCTCCACCTATCTACTATACCCTGGCCGTGCCCCTCGCCCGTCTCCGAACTCCTCACTCATCAGCTCTCTCCACCTTTCTCCGAGTCACATTCTTTGAGCTCTATACGACACCATGGGTGAAAAAAAATTTTTTCATACAAAATTTTACAGGAGAGGGGTCGAAAATTTGAGACGTCACAGCTCGGCCGCCATCTTGTTTTTTTAATTTTTTTCACTTTTTCTGTTAATCGTTTACTAATTTCTACAATAATCCAAAATTTCAAAGAAATCGGTCGGAAAACAAAAGAGTTGCAAGATTCACGTTGGCCGCCATCTTGTTTTTCCGAAATGTCATAATTTTCCCCAACTCGAATCCCCCCCCCGAACACATCTCCCGAACATCATTATATCGATTTCCGTCTCCTTCTAGGAGAACAACCCTGTCAATGAGTCAGTCAGTCAGTGAATCAGTGGTAATCGAGCTATATATATTATAACTAGCATTTGCTCGGTGCGCGAGCTGCTAAAGCAGCTCGCGGGAAGTGTTATTGCTACAAGTAGGGCGCGTGGGTGCGCGGCCCGCTAAAGCGGACCGCGATTGTTCGGCTTTATTTATTTCGCTCGGTGCGCGAGCTGCTAAAGCAGCTCGCGGGAAGTGTTATTACTACAAGTAGGGCGCGTGGGTGCGCGGCCCGCTAAAGCGGACCGCGATTGTTCGGCTTTATTTATTTCGCTCGGTGCGCGAGCTGCTAAAGCAGCTCGCGGGAAGTGTTATTGCTACAAGTAGGGCGCTTGGGTGCGCGGCCCGCTAAAGCGGACCGCGATTGTTCGGCTTTATTTATTTCGCTCGGTGCGCGAGCTGCTAAAGCAGCTCGCGGGAAGTGTTATTACTACAAGTAGGGCGCGTGGGTGCGCGGCCCGCTAAAGCGGACCGCGATTTATTTACTCTTCAAGTAGACCTTCGGATTCTGGTCATCTTTTGCCAAAAAATTTGTTCGAACACACCCCACCTATCTGCAATAACCTGGCCGTGCTCCTCATTCACAAAAGACAAAGAAAAAAAAGAAAAAAAAAAGAAAAAAAAGAAAAAAAGCAAATATAAAATGAAAAAAAAGAAAAAGAAAAAAAGCCCTATGAACCTATCAAAATCAATGTCTTGCATAGTTCCCAACTTCTAATCCCTTCAATATTCCCCATACATTTTGTATGGAAAAAAAATAAATCCGCCATCTTGAATTTTTTTCCTACTCACCAGGTAGACCTCCGGGTTGTGATCATCTTTTGTCGAGAAACCGCTCCTCCATCTTTTATAGTCTCCGAGAGAGAGACGGACAAAATTTGCCGCCATTTTTTTTCCGCCATTTTGGAATTTTTTTTCAACTCACTGGCAACTGCTCGAGGTTTCGAATGACATTTGGTCGAGCACCCTCCACCTATCTTCTATACCCTGGCCGTGCCCCTCGCTCGTCTCCGAACCCCTCACTCATCAGCTCTCTCCACCTTTCTCCTAGTCATATTCTTTGAGCTCTATACGACACCATGGGTAAAAAAATTTTTTTTCATACAAAATTTTACAGGAGAGGGGTCGGAAATTTGAGACGTCACAGCTCGGCCGCCATCTTGTTTTTTTAATTTTTTTCACTTTTTCTGTTAATCGTTTACTAATTCCTACAATAATCCAAAATTTCAAAGAAATCGGTTGGAAAACTAAAGAGTTGCAAGATTCACGTCGGCCGCCATCTTGTTTTTCCGAAATGTCATAATTTTCCCCAACTCGAATCCCCCACCCGGACATATCTCCCCTACATCATTATATCGATTTCCGTCTCCTTCTAGGAGAACAACCCTGTCAATGAGTGAGTGAGTGAATCAGTGAGTGAGTGGTAATCGAGCTATATATATTATAATAACTAGCGTTTGCTCGGTGCGCGAGCTGCTAAAGCAGCTCGCGGGAAGTGTTGTTACTACAAGTAGGGCGCGTGGGTGCGCGGCCCGCTAAAGCGGACCGCGATTGTTCGGCTATATTTATTTCGCTCGGTGCTCGAGCTGCTAAAGCAGCTCGCGGGAAGTGTTATTACTACAAGTAGGGCGCGTGGGTGCGCGGCCCGCTAAAGCGGACCGCGATTGTTCGGCTTTATTTATTTCGCTCGGTGCGCGAGCTGCTAAAGCAGCTCGCGGGATGTGTTATTACTACAAGTAGGGCGCGTGGGTGCGCGGCCCGCTAAAGCGGACCGCGATTTTTTTACTCATCCAGTAGCCCTTCGGATTCTGGTCATCTTTTGCCAAAAAATTTGTTCGAGCACACCCCACCTATCTGCAATAACCTGGCCGTGCTCCTCATTCACAAAAGAAAAAGAAAAAAAAATGAAAAAAAAGAAAAAAAAAAAAAAATGAAAAATGAAAAAAAAGAAAAAGAAAAAAAGCCCTATGAACCTATCAAGATCAATGTCTTGCATAGTTCCCAACTTCTAGTCCCTTCAATATTCCCCATACATTTTGTATGGGGGAAAAAAAAATCCGCCATCTTGAATTTTTTTCCTACTCACCAGGTAGACCTCCGGGTTGTGATCATCTTTTGTCGAGAAACCGCTCCTCCATCTTTTATAGTCTCCGAGAGAGAGACGGACAAAATTTGCCGCCATTTTTTTTCCGCCATTTTGGAATTTTTTTTCAACTCACTGGCAACTGCTCGAGGTTTTGAATGACATTTGGTCGAGCACCCTCCACCTATCTTCTATACCCTGGCCGTGCCCCTCGCCCGTCTCCGAACTCCTCACTCATCAGCTCTCTCCACCTTTCTCCGAGTCACATTCTTTGAGCTCTATACGACACCATGGGTGAAAAAAATTTTTTTCATACAAAATTTTACAGGAGAGGGGTGGAAATTTGAGACGTCACAGCTCGGCCGCCATCTTGTTTTTTTAATTTTTTTCACTTTTTCTGTTAATCGTTTACAAATTTCTACAATAATCCAAAATTTCAAAGAAATCGGTTGGAAAACAAAAGAGTTGCAAGATTCACGTCGGCCGCCATCTTGTTTTTCCGAAATGTCATAATTTTTCCCCACTCGAATCCCCCACCCGAACATATCTCCCGTACATCATTTTATCGTTTTTTGTCTCTTTCTAGGAGAACAATTATGTCAATCAGTGAATCAGTCAGTCAGTGGTAATCGAGCTATATATATTATAACTAGCGTTTGCTCGTTGCGCGAGCTGCTAAAGCAGCTCGCGGGAAGTGTTATTACTACAAGTAGGGCGCGTGGGTGCGCGGCCCGCTAAAGCGGACCGCGATTGTTCGGCTTTATTTATTTCGCTCGGTGCGCGAGCTGCTAAAGCAGCTCGCGGGAAGTGTTGTTACTACAAGTCGGGCGCGTGGGTGCGCGGCCCGCTAAAGCGGACCGCGATTTTTTTACTCATCAAGTAGACCTTCGGATTCTGGTCATCTTTTGCCAAAAAATTTGTTCGAGCACACCCCACCTATCTGCAATAACTTGGCCGTGCTCCTCATTCACAAAAGAAAAAGAAAAAAAAAAGAAAAGAAAAAAAGAAAATGAAAAATGAAAAAAAAGCAAATAAATGAAAAATGAAAAAAAAGAAAAAAAAAAGATTAAATGAAAAAAGAAAAAAAAGAAAAAAAGAAAAAAGAAAAAAAAAAGAAAATGAAAAATGAAAAAAAATAAAAATAAATAAAAAAAAGGAAAAAAGAAAAGAAAAAAGAAAAAAAAAGAAAATGAAAAATGAAAAAAAAGGAAAAGAAAAAGAAAAAATCGGCCAAGTGCGAGTCGGGCCTCGCTTTTTTAGGGTTCCGTTAAAAAAAAAATTAAAATATTTTCATGTACCCATGGAAATATTTTTATTGAATTTGAATTTGAATTTAATTTAATTTTTATTATTTGTTGTTATAGCGGTAATAGAAAAATATAATACAATATATTGCAAATATAACGCAATATAACATAATATAACACGATATAACACAATATAATATAATAAGAAACAATATATTACAAATATAACATAATATAACATAATACAACACGATATAACACAATATAATATAATATAGCACAGTATATTACGAATATAACATAATATAGCACCATACAACATAAAATAATGCAATATATTACAATATAACACAATATATTACAAATATAACATAATATAATATAGTATAACACGATATAATACAATATAATATAATATAATATAATACAATATATTACAAATACAACATAATATAACACGATATAACATAATATTATACATTATATAACAAATACAACATAATATAACATGATATAACATAATATAATACAATATATTGTAAATCTAACACATTATAACATCATGTAACACGATTTAACACAATATAATATAATAAGATACAATATATAACCAATATAACATAATATAATATAGTATAACACGATATAACACAATATAATATAATATAATACAATATATTACAAATACAACATAATATAAAATGATATAACAATATAATACAATATAATACAATAAGAAACAATATATTACAAATATAACATAATATAACATAATACAACACGATATAACACAATATAATATAATATAGCACAGTATATTACGAATATAACATAATATAGCACCATACAACATAAAATAATGCAATATATTACAATATAACACAATATATTACAAATATAACATAATATAATATAGTATAACACGATATAACACAATATAATATAATACAATATATTACAAATACAACATAATATTACATGATATAACATAATATTATACATTATATAACAAATACAACATAATATAACATAATATAATACAATATATAACAAATACAACATAATATAACATGATATAACATAATATAATACAATATATTGTAAATCTAACACAATATAACATCATGTAACACGATTTAACACAATATAATATAATAAGATACAATATATTACCAATAAAACATAATATAACATAATACAACACGATATAACACAATATAATATAATATAATACAATATAATACAATAAGAAACAATATATTACAAATATAACATAATATAACATAATACAACACGATATAACACAATATAATATAATATAGCACAGTATATTACGAATATAACATAATATAGCACCATACAACATAAAATAATGCAATATATTACAATATAACACAATATATTACAAATATAACATAATATAATATAGTATAACACGATATAACACAATATAATATAATATAATACAATATATTACAAATACAACATAATATAACATGATATAACATAATATTATACATTATATAACAAATACAACATAATATAACATAATATATAACAAATACAACATAATATAACATGATATAACATAATATAATACAATATATTACAAATATAACATAATATAATACCATTTAACATAAAATAATACAATATATTACAATACAACACGATATACTACAATATATTATGAACATAACATAATATAATATAATATAACACGCTATAACACAATATAATACAATACAATACAATATATTGTAAATCTAACACAATATAACATCATGTAACACGATTTAACACAATATAATATAATAAGATACAATATATTACCAATATAACATAATATAATATAGTATAACACGATATAACACAATATAATATAATATAATACAATATATAACAAATACAACATAAAATAACATGATATAACATAATATAATACAATATATAACAAATACAACATAATATAACATGATATAACATAATAAAATACAATATATTACAAATACAACATAATATAAAATGATATAACAATATAATACAATAAGAAACAATATATTACAAATATAACATAATATAACATAATACAACACGATATAACACAATATAATATAATATAGCACAGTATATTACGAATATAACATAATATAGCACCATACAACATAAAATAATGCAATATATTACAATATAACACAATATATTACAAATATAACATAATATAATATAGTATAACAAGATATAACACAATATAATATAATATAATACAATATATTACAAATACAACATAATATAACATGATATAACATAATATTATACAATATATAAGAAATACAACATAATATAACATAATATAATACAATATATAACAAATACAACATAATATAACATGATATAACATAATATAATACAATATATTACAAATATAACATAATATAATACCATTTTACATAAAATAATACAATATATTACAATACAATACGATATACTACAATATATTATGAACATAACATAATATAATATAATATAACACGCTATAACACAATATAACATCATATAACACGATTTAACAAAATATAATATAATAAGATACAATATATTACAAATATAACATAATATAATACCATTTAACATAAAATAATACAATATATTACAATACAACACGATATACTACAATATATTATGAACAAAACATAATATAACACGCTATAACACAATATAATACAATACAATACAATATATTACAAATATAACATAATACAACACGATATAACACAATATAATACCGTATAACATAAAATAATACAATATATTACAAATGTAACATAATATAATATAATATAATATAACTCAGTATAACACAATATAATACAAATTATATTACAAATATAACACGATTTAACACAATATAATATAATATAATACCATACACCATAAAATAATACTACCTCTACCCCTACCCCTACCGCTACCTCTACCCCTACCCCTACCGCTACCCCTACCCCTACCCCTTCCCCGACCCCGCCCCTACCCCTACCCCGACCCCTACCTACCGCTACCGCTACCGCTACCGCTACCCCTACCCCTACCGCTACCGCTACCCCTACCCCTACCCCTATTCCTACCCCTACCCCTACCCCTACCCCGACCCTTAGCCCTACCCCTACCGCTACCCCTACCCCTACCCCTTCCCCTACCCCTACCCCTGCCCCTACCCCAACCCCTACCCCGACCCCTACCCCTACCCGATTTATTACTAATTTTTATATTCTCCGAGATCTAAGACACCTATGAACCTATCAAAATCAATGTCTTGCATAGTTCCCAACTTCTAGTCCCTTCAATATTCCCCATACATTTTGTATGGAGAAAAAAAAATCCGCCATCTTGAATTTTTTTCCTACTCACCAGGTAGACCTCCGGGTTTTGATCATCTTTTGTCGAGAAACCGCTCCTCCATCTTTTATAGTCTCCGAGAGAGAGACGGACAAAATTTGCCGCCATTTTTTTTCCGCCATTTTGGAATTTTTTTTCAACTCACTGGCAACTGCTCGAGGTTTTGAATGACATTTGGTCGAGCACCCTCCACCTATCTTCTATACCCTGGCCGTGCCCCTCGCCCGTCTCCGAACTCCTCACTCATCAGCTCTCTCCACCTTTCTCCGAGTCAGATTCTTTGAGCTCTATACGACACCATGGGTGAAAAAAATTTTTTTCATACAAAATTTTACAGGAGAGGGGTCGGAAATTTGAGACGTCACAGCTCGGCCGCCATCTTGTTTTTTTAATTTTTTTCACTTTTTCTGTTAATCGTTTACTAATTTCTACAATAATCCAAAATTTCAAAGAAATCGGTTGGAAAACAAAAGAGTTGCTAAAATCACGTCGGCCGCCATCTTGTTTTTCCGAAATTTCATAATTTTTCCCCACTCGAATCCCCCACCCGGACATATCTCCCCTACATCATTGTATCGTTTTCCGTCTCTTTCTAGGAGAACAATCGTGTCAATGAGTCAGTCAGTCAGTCAGTCAGTCAGTGAGTGGTAATCGAGCTATATATATTATAAATAACTAGCGTTTGCTCGGTGCGCGAGCTGCTAAAGCAGCTCGCGGGAAGTGTTATTACTAAAAGTAAGGCGCGTGGGTGCGCGGCCCGCTAAAGCGGACCGCGATTGTTCGGCTTTATTTATTTCGCTCGGTGCGCGAGCTGCTAAAGCAGCTCGCGGGAAGTGTTATTACTACAAGTAGGGCGCGTGGGTGCGCGGCCCGCTAAAGCGGACCGCGATTTTTTTACTCATCAAGTAGACCTTCGTATTCTGGTCATCTTTTGCCAAAAAATTTGTTCGAGCACACCCCACCTATCTGCAATAACGTGGCCGTGCTCCTCATTCACAAAAGAAAAAGAAAAAAAAAGAAAAAAAAAAGAAAAAAAAGAAAAAAAGCAAATGTAAAATGAAAAAAAAGAAAAAGAAAAAAGCCCTATGAACCTATCAAAATCAATGTCTTGCATAGTTCCCAACTTCTAGTCCCTTCAATATTCCCCATACATTTTGTATCGAAAAAAAAAATCCGCCATCTTGAATTTTTTTCCTACTCACCAGGTAGACCTCCGGGTTGTGATCATCTTTTGTCGAGAAACCGCTCCTCCATCTTTTATAGTCTCCGAGAGAGAGACGGACAAAATTTGCCGCCATTTTTTTTCCGCCATTTTGGAATTTTTTTTCAACTCACTGGCAACTGCTCGAGGTTTCGAATGACATTTGGTCGAGCACCCTCCACCTATCTTCTATACCCTGGCCGTGCCCCTCGCCCGTCTCCGAACTCCTCACTCATCAGCTCTCGCCACCTCTCTCCGAGTCACATTCTTTGAGCACTATACGATATCATGGGTGAAAAAAATTTTTTTCATACAAAATTTTACAGGAGAGGGGTCGGAAATTTGAGACGTCACAGCTCGGCCGCCATCTTGTTTTTTTAATTTTTTTCACTTTTTCTGTTAATCGTTTACTAATTTCTACAATAATCCAAAATTTCAAAGAAATCGGTTGGAAAACAAAAGAGTTGCAAGATTCACGTCGGCCGCCATCTTGTTTTTCCGAAATGTCATAATTTTCCCCAACTCGAATCCCCCACCTGGACATATCTCCCCTACATCATTATATCGATATCCGTCTCCTTCTAGGAGAACAACCCTGTCAATGAGTGAATCAGTCAGTGAGTGAATCAGTGGTAATCGAGCTATATATATTATAATAACTAGTATTTCGCTCGGTGCGCGAGCTGCTAAAGCAGCTCGCGGGAAGTGTTTTACTAAAAGTAAGGCGCGTGGGTGCGCGGCCCGCTAAAGCGGACCGCGATTGTTCGGCTTTATTTATTTCGCTCGGTGCGCGAGCTGCTAAAGCAGCTCGCGGGAAGTGTTATTGCTACAAGTAAGGCGCGTGGGTGCGCGGCCCGCTAAAGCGGACCGCGATTTTTTTACTCATCAAGTAGCCCTTCGGATTCTGGTCATCTTTTGCCAAAAAATTTGTTCGAGCACACCCCACCTATCTGCAATAACCTGGCCGTGCTCCTCATTCACAAATGAAAAAGAAAAAAAAGAAAAATAAAAAAAAAAATAAAAAAAAAACAAATGTAAAATGAAAAAAAGAAAAAGAAAAAAAGCCCTATGAACCTATCAAAATCAATGTCTTGCATAGTTCCCAACTTCTAGTCCCTTCAATATTCCCCATACATTTTGTATGGGGAAAAAAAAAATCCGCCATCTTGAATTTTTTTCCCACTCACCAGGTAGACCTCCGGGTTTTGATCATCTTTTGTCGAGAAACCGCTCCTCCATCTTTTATAGTCTCCGAGAGAGAGACGGACAAAATTTGCCGCCATTTTTTTTCCGCCATTTTGGAATTTTTTTTCAACTCACTGGCAACTGCTCGAGGTTTCGAATGACATTTGGTCGAGCACCCTCCACCTATGTACTATACCCTGGCCGTGCCCCTCGCCCGTCTCCGAACTCCTCACTCATCAGCTCTCGCCACCTTTCTCCGAGTCACATTCTTTGAGCTCTATACGACACCATGGGTGAAAAAAATTTTTTTCATACAAAATTTTACAGGAGAGGGGTGGAAATTTGAGACGTCACAGCTCGGCCGCCATCTTGTTTTTTTAATTTTTTTCACTTTTTCTGTTAATCGTTTACTAATTTTTACAATAATCCAAAATTTCAAAGAAATCGGTTGGAAAACAAAAGAGTTGCAAGATTCACGTCGGCCGCCATCTTGTTTTTCCGAAATGTCATAATTTTTCCCCACTCGAATCCCCCACCCGAACATATCTCCCGTACATCATTTTATCGTTTTTTGTCTCTTTCTAGGAGAACAATTATGTCAATCAGTGAGTCAGTCAGTCAGTGGTAATCGAGCTATATATATTATAATAACTAGCATTTGCTCGGTGCGCGAGCTGCTAAAGCAGCTCGCGGGAAGTGTTATTGCTACAAGTAGGGCGCGTGGGTGCGCGGCCCGCTAAAGCGGACCGCGATTTTTTTACTCATCAAGTAGCCCTTCGGATTCTGGTCATCTTTTGCCAAAAAATTTGTTCGAGCACACCCCACCTATCTGCAATAACCTGGCCGTGCTCCTCATTCACAAAAGAAAAAGAAAAAAAAATGAAAAAAAAGAAAAAAAAAAATGAAAAATGAAAAAAAAGAAAAAGAAAAAAAGCCCTATGAACCTATCAAAATCAATGTCTTGCATAGTTCCCAACTTCTAGTCCCTTCAATATTCCCCATACATTTTGTATGGGGGGAAAAAAAATCCGCCATCTTGAATTTTTTTCCTACTCACCAGGTAGACCTCCGGGTTGTGATCATCTTTTGTCGAGAAACCGCTCCTCCATCTTTTATAGTCTCCGAGAGAGAGACGGACAAAATTTGCCGCCATTTTTTTTCCGCTATTTTGGATTTTTTTTTCAACTCACTGGCAACTGCTCGAGGTTTCGAATGACATTTGGTCGAGCACCCTCCACCTATCTTCTATACCCTGGCCGTGCCCCTCGCCCGTCTCCGAACTCCTCACTCATCAGCTCTCTCCACCTTTCTCCGAGTCACATTCTTTGAGCTCTATACGACACCATGGGTGAAAAAAATTTTTTTCATACAAAATTTTACAGGAGAGGGGTGGAAATTTGGGACGTCACAGCTCGGCCGCCATCTTGTTTTTTTAATTTTTTTCACTTTTTCTGTTAATCGTTTACTAATTTCTACAATAATCCAAAATTTCAAAGAAATCGGTTGGAAAAAAAAAGAGTTGCAAGATTCACGTCGGCCGCCATCTTGTTTTTCCGAAATGTCATAATTTTTCCCCACTCGAATCCCCCACCCGGACATATCTCCCATACATCATTGTATCGTTTTTTGTCTCTTTCTAGGAGAACAATTGTGTCAATGAGTGAGTGAGTGAGTGAGTGAGTGGTAATCGAGCTATATATATTATAACTAGCGTTTGCTCGGTGCGCGAGCTGCTAAAGCAGCTCGCGGGAAGTGTTTTACTAAAAGTAAGGCGCGTGGGTGCGCGGCCCGCTAAAGCGGACCGCGATTGTTCGGCTTTATTTATTTCGCTCGGTGCGCGAGCTGCTAAAGCAGCTCGCGGGAAGTGTTATTACTACAAGTAGGGCGCGTGGGTGCGCGGCCCGCTAAAGCGGACCGCGATTGTTCGGCTTTATTTATTTCGCTCGGTGCGCGAGCTGCTAAAGCAGCTCGCGGGAAGTGTTATTGCTACAAGTAGGGCGCGTGGGTGCGCGGCCCGATAAAGCGGACCGCGATTTTTTTACTCATCAAGTAGCCCTTCGGATTCTGGTCATCTTTTGCCAAAAAATTTGTTCGAGCACACCCCACCTATCTGCAATAACCTGGCCGTGCTCCTCATTCACAAAAGAAAAAGAAAAAAAAAGAAAAAAAAAAAAAAAAGAAAAAAAAGAAAAAAAGCAAATGTAAAATGAAAAAAAAGAAAAATAAAAAAGCCCTATGAACCTATCAAAATCAATGTCTTGCATAGTTCCCAACTTCTAGTCCCTTCAATATTCCCCATACACTTTGTATGGGGGGAAAAAAAAATCCGCCATCTTGAATTTTTTTCCTACTCACCAGGTAGACCTCCGGGTTTTGATCAACTTTTGTCGAGAAACCGCTCCTCCATCTTTTATAGTCTCCGAGAGAGAGACGGACAAAATTTGCCGCCATTTTTTTTCCGCCATTTTGGAATTTTTTTTCAACTCACTGGCAACTGCTCGAGGTTTCGAATGACATTTGGTCGAGCACCCTCCACCTATCTTCTATACCCTGGCCGTGCCCCTCGCCCGTCTCCGAACTCCTCACTCATCAGCTCTCTCCACCTTTCTCCGAGTCACGTTCTTTGAGCTCTATACGACACCATGGGTGAAAAAAAATTTTTTCATACAAAATTTTACAGGAGAGGGTCGGAAATTTGAGACGTCACAGCTCGGCCGCCATCTTGATTTTTAAATTTTTTTCACTTTTTCTGTTAATCGTTTACTAATTTCTACGATAATCCAAAATTTCAAAGAAATCGGTTGGAAAACAAAAGAGTTGCAAGAATCACGTCGGCCGCCATCTTGTTTTTCCGAAATGTCATAATTTTTCCCCACTCGAATCCCCCACCCGGACATATCTCCCGTACATCATTATATCGTTTTTTGTCTCTTTCTAGGAGAACAATTATGTCAATCAGTGAGTCAGTCAGTCAGTGGTAATCGAGCTATATATATTATAATAAAAAAAATATATCCTTGTCACACTGTACTTGCTGGAACAGTCTCACACGCCTCAACGTCAATCAGCCTGGTCTGAGCCTCACTCTCCCTTAAGGAGAAGTTGCCCCCGATCTCTTCGAGCCCTAGGGTTCAACCCCATTTTGGCAGAGCTTCTGCGTTCTCCCGGGTCCCCACGGTGACGCTGTAGCATCCAATAGGGCCCGTGTAGCTAGTACACGCAATTCAAAAAAAAGTTTGTTGCTTTGCTGCCCTTCAATTTATTTATTTATTACATATATTCTTTATTTGAACCACCCTAAACAACAAAAAAATAGAAAAGAAACAAAGACAAAAGTGTGACCAAAAGGCGGCCTTATCGCTTAGTAGCTATCTCTACCAGGCAATCTTAGGAATAGGAGACAATAAGGAAAAATGAACAGGTGGTGATTTCCTATAAGATAATATTATGTACATACAAATAACTGCATACTAATACAATATATACCAATAATAAAAAAAAAAACAATAATATTATACACATTTATAAAATAAATTAATATCATATACTATAATTTAGTTTAAATAACAGAAAAGTTAATAATTTTAAGTGGCGTCTTCAGTTTGCAAGATACCTAATAGCTGTTCATTACCGCATTTTTGAAAATTTCTAGTGACTCAATCATACATGCAACAGAGCAAATGGATCCATATTTTTTGCATCGGTAGGTAAAGTAGAGAGACTGACTGGAGAGTGACTTCTGCTGTTTTTTTTTAGAATTAAGATAAACCTTTCTTGTAACGCAAGGTAATTTGTAAGAAGTTTTATATGGAACTCGTTTACAAAAACAACAAAATTTAGATCACGAGATGATTCCAGTATTTTTCAACATGAAGTAAGTACCTGCGAGTCATTCGTCATAACATGAACGATAAAAATGTAGCAGCTGCCATAAAAGGCAAAAATTCACAATTTAGATTTATATAGCGCTTTGCCACACCCTTTTTGAGGAATTCTATTACATATTATGTTATGTTTATATATTGTAAGATAATATTTTATATGATTTACTAGAAACTATTTCCACCATTTCAAACACCTATCGAAATAAATAATACAATGTGTTGCTTTGAAAAAATTTTATTTATGTTCTTACTTGCCTTATTTGGAGTTCCGAATATTTGCACAAGATTTGCACTATATATCAAGGCTGGAAGCAGTGATAGCCTAGTGGTTAGGACTGTGGTCTCCTATTCGGGGGGTCGCAGGTTCGATCCCGGGTACACACCTCTGCCTTTTCGGAGTCAAGTGCGTTTAAGCAATAAAATATCACTTGCTTCAACGGTGAAGGAAAACATGGTGAGGAAACCTGCACACCTGAGAGTTCTTCATAATGTTCTTGAAGGTGTGTGAAGTCCGCCAATTCGCATTGGGCCAGCGGCGTGGTGGACTATGGCCTATAACCCTTCTCTGAGAGGAGACCTGCGCTCAGTAGTGAGCCATTGATGGGTTGCTAATGATGATGATGATGATGATCAAGGCTGGAACTTTCGTATGAGCACGTGTAAGTTTTCCAGTTACCAAACAAGTCGCCAGAGAGTCGGGCTAGTTATTTTATCAGATTTCTGTGTACACATTGGCGACTTCGGCCTCGTTTAAGGAGGTCTGGTCTTTACGAAGTTATGTGCGTTTTTTATAATCAAAGGTTTTAATCAATAAAATTGCCATTCAATTTTAAGTTTTATAATTGAATATAAAAAAATCTTTTTAAAAACCGACTTCAAACTCCCGCGCCACTACAAAGTATATAATTTATTGTTGATATTTAAAAACCGCTGGACCGATTTCGATAATATTTATATGAGACTACCTGAAAAGTATACCCTTTAAAACAAAAAAGAATTTTCCAAATCCGTTCAGGCGTCTTCGAGTAATCGGTGAACATACATTAAAAAAAGATTGCGACGAATTGAGAACCTCCTCCTTTTTTTTATGTCTAAGTTTTAGAAATAATCTCAATAGTCCAACGGTTAAAAGTGCGGACTGAAAACTGAAAGGTCGATGGTTTAATCCCCACCCGTTGCACTTTTGTACCCACCACTAACACAAACGTTTATATGGAGGGGAAAGGGGAATATTAGAGCGAGTTCTTTATTAAAAACAATATTTAATTTTTTGTGATAAGTTCCGCAGGTGTTTATGTACAAACATAAATCCTCAAAAGCTTTATATGACACATAAAAATAATGAAACACCACCTACGCTTTAAGTGGAAATTGCCAATTTAACCTTTTTTGTGACTATCAAAATTATGTCCATAGTTTTATTTTCCTTATTTGGGAAAAAAGTCAATTCTCGATCGTTTCCGATTTTTTTTTATATCTTTGAGAGTTAAAAAACTTAATTTTAACATAATTTTTAATAATAAATGTATTTAAATATCTATAAACAACTTTTAGTGTCTAACGCCCGCGCCACTACAAAGTATACTAGTGGTTCGCCCCGAACTGAGACCTCGCGGTAACGGTATCCCATGATTATTCATTCAATCGATACATGATAACCAAAACTGACATTATTATTATGCCCGTTTTCACCAAACATACCTAAATCATCCCCTAAGTAGGAGTCTCTTAACGTAGGTAGCTCCTAAATACAATCCTAAGTCCTAACATCCGTCCCAATATCCTTTTAGGTGTCCCGTACAGGATCGTGATAAATAAGTTGACAGAAAACATCAATCACCTAACTTATAGGTAGCCCGTAAAGGTTAGGGAACGTTAGTGAAAACATTGAATTATTTATCAAACATTGAATTTAACTCGTAGTTCCATGGGAATAGTTACTGACTGCGCCATCTATTAGCATTATTGTGAAGCTATGTTGATGCTATATGAATTACTGACGCCCATTAAAAATTAAATAATCTCGTTTCTTTATAATATTCATATAATTTTAGTATTTGTTGTTCAAGTACAGGATATAAGTGACCTAAAAACATAAAATCAGTTTGAAAATCCATAGCGGATTTTTCTAGAGAGCGTCTTCAAGCGAGCGTATAAAATCGCCACTTTGAAAGCCCCCCATTTCGTCAATTTTAAGGGAAAAATTAAAAAAAAAATATTTTTGTACTCAGTTCAAAATTATCTTTAAAATGATACGTAACAATTTTATGTAACGAAATTTTTTTTTTTTACTTCGCATTCGCTTCTATGAGAGCCCCCCTGAAATAAAGATTTTTATAACTTTTTAAGCCATTTTCGGCTGGAGGCCATCGGTTTACATATTATATCTAAATTTGAAGTAATTACGTTCAGTAATTCAAAAGTTATAAGGCTCTGACAGACGGACGGACGGACGGACGGACGGACGGACAAGTGCAAATCGCCCTAGTTAACTCAAAGACCTTCGCTTCGCTCGGTCGATAATTTATTGTAGATATTTTAAATACCGCTCGACCGATTTTGATAAAATTTCAATGGGATCACCTGGGAAGTATGCCCTTTGGAACAAAAAAGAATTTTCCAAAACGGTTTAGGCGTTTTTGAGTAATCGTTGAACATACATTTTAAAAAAAAGATTCTGACGAATTGATAACCTCCTCCTTTATTGAAGTCGGTTAAAAATAAATGACGTCCTTAATGCTTGACCGTGTTTTTTGTTTCTTTAAACTCAAAAATAACTTTGGATATGTACAGACAAGGGTCTGCCCGCGAAATTCAAATTTAATTTGGTTTTTCGCAATTTGTAAACTAATACGATAAAGTAGGCTTATGGCATTCTAATTGCGACAATGGCAGTATCATCTTCACAGGTTTATATAAAAATTTTTACTTGAAATGTCCAGTTTAAGAAATTAATCAAAATATCGACTAATTTGTGAGTAACTCACGTCCAACTCAGTATTTTGATTAATTTCTTAAACTGGTCACTTTCAAGTAAAGATTTTTATGTAAGCCTGTGAAGATGATACTGCCATTGTCGCAATTAGAATGCCATAAGCCTACTTTGTCGCATTAGCTTACAAATTGCGAAAAACCAAATTAATAAATTTGAATTTCACGGGCAGACCCTTGTCTTCAACCTTAAAGTTTACAAAAGCATTTATTTTTGTTTCTGAGACCTAAACGCTGTAATCTTTATGTAAACTAATCAAATAAGTATTTAATCACTTGCAAGGTGCCACGGGCGACCGGTTTGAAGGGACTAACTTGTATCGAGGTCACATATGGGTAAACACTGGAACTTAGTAATACGTTTTAACATCTTATGCATATGTAGGTACTAGACTTAGGTAACTCCGATATGGTAGGTTTATAACACTATATAAATAGCATATATAACTACAAGGCATTGTATTTTGAAAAGTCTTACAGGAGCACTGGATACCTACAAAGAGTTTCATCATTAGCAACCCATCAACGGCTCACTACTGAGCGCAGGTCTCCTCTCTGAGAAGGGTTATAGGCCATAGTCCACCACGCTCACCCAATGCGAATTGGCGGACTTCACACACCTTCGAAAACATTATAGAGAATTCTCAGATGTGCAGGTTTCCTCACGATGTTTTCCTTCACCGTTGAAGCAAGTGATATCATGATTCCGAAAAGTCAGAGGTTCCGGGATCGAACCTGCGAATCCCCGAATAGGAGAACACAGTCCTAACCACTAGGCTATCACTGCTTCACAACTCACAAGGAGTTTAAAAGAAGATAATTATAACAAAACCTAGTCATTTTGTACTTGTGAACAACAAGTAAAAGAGATAATGGTTAAATTGGATTTAACTAACTCTGAAGAAAATCATCATGATGAAACCTGCACGCACCTGAGAGTTCTACATAATGTTCTCAAAGGTGTGTGAAGTATGCCAATTCGCACTTGGCCAGCGTGGTGGACTATGGCATATAACCCTTTTCATTCTGAGAGGAGAACCGTGCCCAATTGTGGGCCGGCGAGGTGTTGATCATGATATAGATAAAATAGAATATAATAGAAATATTTTTTATTCAAATAAAGTTTTTACAAATGCTTTTGAATCGTCTGGCTCTACCACTGGTTCGGAATGCCCTTCCTGTCGAGAAGAACCAGCAAGAAACTCAGCGGTTGCTCTTTTCAAAACAAATTTACAATACAGTAAATACTATGCTATATATGCAGTGTTTCCACAATGAGGGAAGTTCCAAAAATGCATACCGACTAACTTCTATCTTAAGATGGGCAGACATAAAGTAGCCCCATTCCCGCCGGTAGCACCCGTTCACGAGCATGACGCATGACCCCAGCCATTGCTTCACTCAACCATATTTGAGGGAACGTAACATAACCAATATACCAATACAGGGTACACAGTACACACACTACAAACCTTGAAACACTGATAGCTTAGTGACGCAGTGATAACTTAGTGGTTAGGACTGTGGTCCGCTATTAACTATAGAATAGAATAGAATAGAAATGTTTTTTATTCTAATAAACTTTTTACAAGTGCTTCTGAATCGTCGATGAGTCTACCACTGGTAACCCTGGTGGACTATAGCAAATAACACTTCTCTGAGAGGAGACCTGCGCTCAGTAGTGATCCATTGATGGGTTGATGATGATGAAACCTTTTTAGACAAACAGTCGTTTAAACCAGTAGAAGGGAAATCTTTAAGGGAACTGGGAAGTAAGGCTCAAATCACTAGTACTGGATTGAAATTAATTTCCATCATCATGAGTATACTTGACGAATTACATAGCCTTACATTACCTGGAAATACATAGGGTTCCCATGAGCTTTTTAAAAACCTAACTAAGTTAGTGTTTTTGCAATTCACAAAGGCGAGTAAGCTTTACTTGTGGTTACTTCGTGTACATGCACATTGCATAAGTGTGCGTGCCTGTCAAAGCCTAGGTGGGAGCGGGCAGGCGCGAGCATTGCGCTCGCTCACACTTATACAGATACGACACACACACAACCATAAGTCAGTCGCCCACGTGAATTGCAAGAACTTATATCCATAATTTATAAAACCTACTTTGTACACGTAATTTATTATTGCACTGATATGTAATAGCTGCACAAAATTACACTAAAACTATACCTAACATCTATTAGATGTAATACACGTCTACCTAGATAATGTTAACGGAAAAGCGAACAGAATTAATTGCTGCAGAAAGGTCGACGCCTTTCAATCCGACCACTTGACTATTAGAATACCTAGAGAATAATGAGTTTAACGGATAACTAGGCGATGCTCGTGACTTCAACTGCATTCATCGGTCATATGCATTTCATAGAGGTATAAAAGCGATAAAGAATGGATTAGAATAGAATAGTTTTACTTCCTTTTGAATCGCCAAATTAATTTACCGCTGGTTCGGAATGCCGTTCCAACCGAGAAGAAGTAGAAGAACCATTTTATAAAGCCCAGCGAGTCGCAAAGCTCAAGTGGAAAAAAATTGGCAGTCATCGGGACTACCGACAGAAGTGAAAACTAGATTTGTTAATAATTAAAAACAAATAAGAAAAGCGCACTGTTACGATTTCGTGAGTAAGATTCGAACCTGCGACATCATACATTTAACGGTAAGGAAAAAAAAACTGCTTGCCCGCTGCGCTATTCAAGGTTGCTTGCGAACTTCTAAAATGTTGAACGCTTACTGAAATCTCCAGGTGACGGTGTTCACGGTGACGATGATGCGAAATCCATGTTTTTTGTTCAAAAAAGTGCTCAACGCGCCTAAAGAAGTTTTCACTTCAAATAGCTAAGCGGGGCAATTAGTTCGAAGAACTGATGGTCGTTAGGGTCCCAAGGTGCTGGAGTGGCGACCCCGTACCAGAAAGCGCAGTTTTGGCAGACCCCCCAGTAGGTGGACCGACGAGGCCAGAGGAGTCGCAGGGCGGATCCCTGCGACTGTATACAGGTGGCGCAAAATCGAGGCCTGGGTAAGTCCACGCAAGAGACCTTTGTTTAGCAAACGTCTATCGGTTGATAAAGAAGAATAATTTACACAGAAATTGAAAATATTTACTTGTAGTGAGAACTCCCACCTTGAGTTTGGTTATAAACAAAACACCTCGGACCTTGTTATCACTTGGCATAACAAAAGAATTTACTATAAATGTCATAGGTTACAAGTTCTTAACCTTTTGCCAATTTGAACCTAAGCTATTAAATCGTATTATATCAATTGTATAATAGTATTATGTCAATGGGTGTCAATATTGTCGCGTACACTATAATTTGACCTCAGCTTCGGAGGGTCAACATTACTAGAGTCATGTTGTTTGAACCTTGAACTCCTATGTCATTAAAATTGGTATCTTAGGATGTAAGGTTACGTTAGGTTACATTACATACATACGTCCAATTGTTCCCAGGAAATTCTTACCATACTGCTTATAATTATATCTTCGGATGAAGCAACTCATATAATAATGATCGAACTTCACTTCAGGTAAGTTCGTTTGATCGCTTATTATTATTAACAGTTGTTACGTAGGTATGTACAGTTTCAGTCATATCCTTTAGCTAAACAATAAATACTACAATTCGTTACATCAACGACTATGTGAGTCTTCTTTCTTCTTCTTTATCAACCTATAGACGTCCACTGCTGGACAAAGGTCTCCTGCATGGACTTCCACAGGCTTCGGTCTTGCGCCGCTTGAATCCAGCGGCTCCCTGCGACTCGTTTGATGTCCATGATGACCATGTCTCGGATCCGTAAGTCATCACTGGCAACACGCACTGTTCGAAGACTTGAGTCTTCAGGCACTGAGGGATTTTGGACGAGAAGACATCTCGGAGCTTCCCGAACGCTGCCCAGCCGAGTTGGATTCGGCGGTTAATCTCTTTCTCGAAATTGGACCTACCTAGCTGGACTGTATGTCCCAGGTATATATACTCGTCTACAATTTCGAGCGCAGAGTTCTCAACGATTACTGGGTGGAGCGGAGCATGAGCATTGGACATGATTTTCGTCTTGCTCATGTTCATTTTCAGGCCCACCTGTTGAGAAACCCTGCTGAGATCATTGAGCATTGTATTGAGATCTCTCAGAGTCTCTGCCATGACTACTATGTCATCGGCAAATCGCAGGTGAGTGATGTACTCGCCGTTTATGTTGATGCCAAGTCCGTTCCAATCCAGAAGCTTAAAGACGTCCTCCAACGCAGCGGTAAATAGCTTCGGGGATATTACATCTCCCTGTCGCACTCCACGCTGCAAGTGGATTGGTCTCGTAGTCTGGTCCTGTATACGTACTGACATAGTGGCGTTTTCATACAAGCACTTCAACACTTGGATATACCGGTAGTCAATCCGGCATCTCTGCAGCGACCTCAATACAGCCCAAGTTTCCACCGAATCAAAGGCTTTCTCATAGTCCACAAACGCTAAGCAAAGTGGCCGGTTATACTCTTCCGTCTTCTGTATAACCTGCCGCAGCGTATGAATGTGATCTATGGTACCAAAGCCTTTTCGGAATCCGGCTTGTTCGGGAGGCTGGAAGTCGTCAAACCTACGAGCGAGACGATTCGTAATGACTCTCGAGAACAACTTGTAAACATGACTCAGCAGCGAGATGGGTCTATAATTCTTCAGCAAGGTATTATCACCCTTTTTGAAGAACAGGACCACCACGCTCCTGTGCCATGCTTCCGGCGTTATACCCTCGTGAATGACGGAATTGAACAATCGCTGAAAGATCTTAAGTACCGGTTTTCCACCCGCTTTCAGGAGTTCCGCAGTGATTCCGTCATCACCTGGCGCCTTGTTGTTCTTGAGCTGTTTAAGAGCCATTCTAATCTCGTATAGGCTGACGTCTGGGATATCTTCGGTATAGTGTCGGGTCAGTTTGGCTCTGGGATCTTTGGCCAAATCCTCAACAGGTTTTTGTGTCGTGGTATATAAATGCCCATAGAACTTCTGGACCTCTCCCAAAATCTCAGGTCGAGAAGAGACGAGACGACCGTCATCAGTTTTAAGCCGCGTCAGCTGGCTCTGTCCGATAGACAGATCTCTCGCGAACACTTTTGAGCCTTTGTTCCGCTCGATGGTATCTTTAATACACTTGGTATTAAAGACCCGAAGGTCGCGAGTTTGTGCCTTAGAGATCTGCCTATTAATCCGCCGGTAGGCAGCCGCATCTACCGATGACTGCAGTCTCATCTCTTGTCTTTCCTCCATGAGCTTGAGAGTATGGTCCGAGAACTTTTCGGTTCTTTTCCTGCGATGGGTCTTAAAAAACTTAGACCCCACCGTATGGACAGTTTCCACGAACCTGTTGTTTAGATCGTCCACAGAAACACAGTCTGCTAGGCAATCGAATCGGTTCTGCAGTTCGAGTTGGAAGTTTTCGGGGTTTTGGATATGAGCACGAGAGGGTCGGAGAGTTGACTTCACCAGTCTAGCCCTTTCCAGCTTCACATTAATATTCAATGTGCCTCTTACCATACGGTGATCGCTCCCGGTTTTCACCCTGTTGATCACAGAGACATCATTGAATATATGGCGCTTGGTCGACATAATGAAGTCAATCTCACTTCTCGTAGAACCATCGGGGCTCAACCAAGTCCATTTTCTGTGTGGCCGCTTCCTGAAGAAGGAGTTCATCATAAAGAGGCCCTCCTTCTCCATGAAGTCGGCCAGCATTTGACCCCTCTGGTTCCTTCGCCCATAACCAAATCGCCCAACCCTCGTCTCTGCACCGCTTCGTTCACCCAGCCTCGCGTTGAAATCCCCCATCACAACATTGTAGTGAGTGGTAGAGGCGTGTATGGCTTTTGATATATCCTCATACAGCGCCTCCACCTCCTCGTCATGATGTGTCGAAGTCGGTGCGTAAACCTGTATAACCTTCAACGAATACCGATTGGTGATTCTGAGTATAAGGTACGCTACCCTACTCGACACACTTTTGACCTCGACGATGTTGTTGACGAGGGACTTGTGGACGATGAACCCGACACCACCCTGGGACTGTTGATCGCCCTCCCGGTAGTAGAACAAGTTGCCGGAATTGAGGATTATCGAGTCCTCCCCCTCTCTTCGGACTTCAGACAATCCTATAACATTCCAGCGCAACTTGCTCACTGCTTCTTCCAGCTCGATGATCTTCTCGTCAGTCCTCAACGTGCGTGCGTTATATGTCGCCAGGTCCAGTCGTCGGGGTTGGCAGCGGAATCTCATCCGGAGATTCTTAGCACCCCCTGCCCCGCCATTACCGTGACCGCTGCCAGGGTCAGGCACAGCGAGGCCGCCGGGAACTAGGGGCCTTGGCCTTGTGACATTTTCCATATCGGGTTTTGCCCATAATGACCACGCTGGGCAGGCGTGTTGGTCATCGCAGGGCTAGACTGATCGCGCCGAAGTCGCTGCTGCCCGACACCGGCCTGTGCCATTTGTTCAGTCTAGCTAGTATGAGATGGTTATACCGCCATCTGTCGGTCGCCATAGCCTCGTCAGTAAACCAGCAGGGGGCACCGCGGGCAGGTGAGGTTGACTGTTGGAGCGCTAGATGAAGGTGCGCTCCCTTACCCCCCTATGTGACTACTATGTGACTTACTATGTGAGTATTTCATGTAAATTAACGTGATATGCCTGCCACGTTTCTTAACACGAAAACGTAAACATAAAGTAAACACAGGACTTAGTAGTAGCACTGTCTCCTTATACTTTGGTAGTAGTATGAACCTATCCTTACCTAGCGGTAGTAGCTACCTATCTAAATCAGTTAGCCCCAGCTTGCATCTTATTATTTATTTATACTTGACTTTCTATTTAACAAAGACTTTGGAAACCCACTCCGGCCTGACATCTTGCCAATGTGTATGTAACGAGTACATTTGCAACTCATTAATGTCAATTATATTCACAAATGCCCATTCTCTGCTATTCTAGTTTCCCGGTAGAGAGTTTTGGTGTTTGCCTGACAAGCTTATCTTTTAATTTTACTAATTAATATTCATAAAATTAAGCTATGAAATTCAAAAATTCAATTCAAGATATTGTGTGCTTCCAGAGTTTCTTTTTAAAGAAACAAAGAATATTTTCCATATTTTTTTTAAATACTAGCGTTTAGTAGGTAAGTAAAGATGCAGTTTAAGATGGAGTGCGCTTGCTTAGAAGATTCCTATTCACTCAGGTATCCATGATAAAGCTAGTTGGCTAAACGGAAGCCGGACCGCCATTCCAAATTCTGGCGATGCGTATTAAGGACGAGGAAGCAAAGCAAGAGTGTAAGTGCGAGATCGACTCGAAAAAATCCCCGAAAATAAAAAACTAATTGGCTAATCGACGTGGTGTAGGTATAGTGTAGTTCATCTCCAAATGATTGAAGGCGTGACATTGACAGTTGTCTTGCCCTCAGGAAATTAGCGCGGTGCAAAATGGCGTTGTATAACTCCTATGAACGCTTGTGACACTTCCATAATAATGAGTTACGATCATATTGTTGCTAATTCGTAACCCTGTTTCAATGTAGAGTTGCTGTGGGGTAAAAATATCAAATCGTACAGAGATGCGAGTCATGTGCAAGCTGGAAGAGAATAGGTAAACAGGTAGTTTTTTTTAATTTTTTTTTTTAAAGAATATTAGTCTAATTGACTTTGACTAATATCCTCCTATCCCCTCCAACTAAGCGGAAAGCTTGTGTTAGGAGTGGGTACGACAATAGTGCAACGGGTGGGATTCGAACCTGCGACCTTTCAGTTCTCGGTCCGCACCTTTAACCGTTGGTCTATTGAGGCTCTACGAGTTCTACGACGTAGGAGCTATATGCGTGCGACTTTCTCCGTCCGTCCGTCCGTCCGTCCGTCTGTCACAGTCGATTATTTTAGTAACTATTAAAGCTATCGACATGAAATTTGGAATAGTTGTATACATACTAGTGGTTCGCCCCGAACTGAGACCTCGCGGTAACGGTATCCCATGATTATTCATTCAATCGATACATGACGACCAAACCTGACATTATTATTATGCCCGTTTTCACCAAACATACCTAAATCATCCCCTAAGTAAGAGTATCTTTACGTAGGTAGCTCCTAAATACAATCCTAAGTCCTAGCATCCGTCCCAATGTCCTTTTAGGTGTCGCGTACAGGATCGTGATAAAGAAGTTGACAGAAACCATCACCTAACTTATCATAGGTAGCCCGTAAAGGTTAGGCAACGTTAGTGAAAACATTGAATTAATTAACATTGAACTAACGAGTGAAAACGGGTTACGGGCATCTGTACAAATCGTCATCTATCGACGCGAATAGAAAATATAGATACAAAATGCAGTAATTAATAGTTTATTGAAGTTTGATATTTAACTAAACAATAATTTTAATTGAATAATAAGTTATTATTTTATGTAACTAAATATTATTGGTCGACGCAAAACTGTTTTTGGGATAGTCGTAACTCCTAGTTCCATGGAATAGTTAACGACTGCGCCATCTATGAGCATTATTGTGAAGCTATGTTGATGCTATATGAATTACTGATGCCCATTAAAAATTAAATAATCTCGTTTCTTTATAATATTCATATAATTTTAGTATTTGTTGTTCAAGTACAGGATACAAGTGAAATAAAAAAATAAAATCAGCTTGAAAATACATAGAAGATTCTGCTAGAGAGCGTCTTCAAGCGAGTGTATTAAATCTCCACTTTGAAAGTCCCCCATTTCGTCAATTTTAGGAGAAAAATTTAAAAAAAAATATTTTTGTACTCGGTTCAAAATTATCTTTAAAATGATATGTAACAATTTTATGTAACGCGATAAATTTTTTTTTACTTCGCATTCACTTCTATGAGAGCCCCCCTGAAATAAAGGTTTTTATAATTTTTTATGCAATATTCGGCTGAAGGCCATCAGTTTACATATTATATCTAAATTTGAAGTAATTACGTTCAGTAATTCAAAAGTTATAAGGCTCTGACAGACGGACGGACGGACGGACGGACGGACGGACGGACAAGTGCAAATTCACTCTAGTAGACTCAGAGACCTCGCTCGGTCAAATATAGTGGCTCAACATCATTATTTTAATTAAAAAAGAGGGGGATTGAAATTGTACATTCTAAAACAGATTTTTATTTATTTTTATACATATTTAATAGTTTTTGATTAATCGTGCAAAATGTCGACGAACGACGATGAAAACCGATGCTCTAACTAGCATAGCTTTTTTGATATTAACAATAAATCTCTACAAACAAAGTTAACGATTAATAAAAACTAAAAAAATATGAATAAGGAAATTAGTATAATATTATCTTTTTACTTGAATACTTTTACTTCTGGAGTACGGAACCGTCGGTGCGCGACTCCGACTCGCGCTTGGCCGTTTTTTTTAAGTTTGAAATCATCTTGGCAATATTCTACTTCTAAGAAAATATGTACATCATTTCTTTGACAGGTTAATTTGAGTCTTCAGGCCTTTTTTCTAATATGCTTTATTATTATTATGAATAGATTTAAGTGTTTAAAAATGCATTAAATTTCATATAACGTAGTCAAATATTTCGCAATAAACGTTATAGGAAAATGTCCATTGCGTAACCAGTGCTGACTCGCCATAGATTCAAGAATACTTAGCATGCAATGCAAATAATCTGAAGTAATGGTTACGGACTGTGTGGATAGGTGCTAATTCGATGCCGTTTGTATTATAATAGAGGTATTGTGAAGCAACTGAGTTTTGCAGCTGGTGTCTATTGAGCACAAATATGGGTCAAGTTATGCGGAATTTTCATAATAATAGCCGATCTACCTTTATGACGATAGTGGGAACTGCAATGGATGAAAGACAGAATATCTTTTTTTGATCCTGTGTATTATGTCTAGCATCCATTGCAACTCCCACTATCGTCATTAAAATTCTTAGTAATGCCCTTATCATCATCATCAGCAACCCATCAACGGCTCACTACTCAGCGCAGGTCTCTTCTCAGGGAAGGGTTATAGGCCATAGTCTACCACGCCTGGCCCAATGCGAATCAGCAGATTTCGCACACCTTTGAAGCAACTCTCAGGTGTGCAGATTTCCTCACTATGTTTTCCTTCACCGTTGAAGCTTGTGATATTTAATTTCTTGAACGCACTTAACTTAGAAAAGCCAGGTTGCGTACGCGCAATCGAACCTGTGAGTTGCGACCCCGGAATAGGAGACCGCAGTTCTAACCACTAGGCTATCACCAGTGCTTAGTAATGTATCACTAAATAAATAATTGTTTCGTTGGCTTCACGCTAAGTTAATTAAGACTCCATCCATCTTAGAATACGTCGTCACTTATCACTGAGTGAGACCAAAGTTATAAGGCTAAGAAATAACTAAGCATTTACATTGGTGAGAAAAATAAGAAACAGCGTATGGAGAAAAATGTTAAAGCGTATGGAAGTCTTAATTTCAAAACACGGAGAAAATAATAAATATTTGACGCTAATAGAATATCCCACGTAGAAAAAAAGCCAATCCTTAGCCTCAACTTGCATAACCCTATAATATTAGCTTTAGCACAACTCAATTCTATAACACGTACAATCAACCGCGCTCAATCAATCCTTCGCACCGTTTTGACCTCTAATACTATGTGAATTAAGATAAGAAGTCGAATGCAATAATTTTATTTATTAAGAAATTCTATTCAGCAATACAATTAACCCATAATGAATAATCTATTATACTAATTTTATGCTTCGTAATATCGCATTAAAGTCCATAATGGTTTTCAAGCATTGTAGAGGATCGACCCACGCAATTTTTCATTGCCTTATTAGTAATTTGGCATGCGTGTGCGTATGAATGCGTGTCGTCACGCCTTCCATTATAATTTTTACATCTCGGTTTCATTGTTAGGTACATGTTAGGTATTTGCATACGGTACTCCATTTTGTTCTCAAAGGTAAGTGAAGTCTGCCAATTTGCATTGGGCCAGCGTTTTGGACTATGGCCCTTCTCTGAAAGGAGACTTGTCCTTAGTAGTAACCATTGATGGATTGATGATGATGATAAGTAGGCTTTTCTTCAATTGGTAACCGAATTACTTTGGTCTATCTTAGCGTGAATTCTAAGTTCTTTAGTCACTTTCTTCACTATATTTATGTAGGTATTTTAATTTGTTTCAGGTAACAATATCATCAACTAACAGATCACAGGAAAATCAACGAAGAAAACACTATCACAGAATATATTATAATATAGTTGACACTATGTCAGTCAAGTAAGTTGAGAATAAAGATTGTAGACTTATTTCCCGGTATGACATAATTACAATATTGTACGAATAGTAACGTATCGCGATAAAAGCAAGCCTAGTTGTTAGGACTGTGGTCTCTTATTCGGAGGGTCGCAGGTTCGATTCCAGGCACGCACCTCTGACTTTTCAGGGATATACGCGTTTAAGCAAATAAATATCACATCCTTCAACGGTGAAGGAAAATATCGTGAGGAAACCTGCATACCTGAGAGTTCTTCATAATGTTCTCGACGGTGCGTGTGAAATGAGCTATGAGAAAACAAGACTATGGCCTATACGTTTAGAATTCTTTGGGTCCTTATAAACCCTTCTTTGAGAGGAGACCTGCACTCAGTAGTGAGCTGTGATGGGTTGCTGATGATGATGATGATGAACGTACCACGGTAAATGTTTTTAGTGGGAATTGTCGATATTTCGATCCATCTTCGTGGATCGTGGTTACCACGGGACTGCGACAACCTTGCACTATTCGTATAATTCATCATAATTACCTATTAATTATTTATCATAGGAAACCTAGCGCCTTCAAATGAACAACTCAGCGACAACGAAATTTATAAGTCTAATCTTTGCTTAAAATAAATTAAAAAACTTTTGCTTTTTAAGTTAAAACTTTGGAAAGAGCGTTTGAAAATCTTCATATTATATAAGTCGAAGTAAGTTCTTACTGACTACTGAACTGTCTTCAGACACGATGACGTAAGGGTCAAGTGAAAGCATGGATAATCATCTTCTTTGTGATTATTTTGTACACTTTTTGCTATTTAATGTAAAATATTTTCCCATGCTCTTATATAACCTATTACGGTACAAATTGCATTTTTGTATAGCGTTTTTTGTATACATTCACTCAGTATTCGTTAACTGTGAACATGATATACAAAATTTTTGTGCGAAGGTGTCGAACTTTTTTGCGCGTCGTGTTCATTATCCTACAAATAAGGTTGTCTATTCTACAAATTAAATTAGGTACTTTTAGGGTTCCGTAGTAAACAAGGAACCCTTATAGTTTCGCCATGTCCGTCCGTCTGTCTGTCTGTCCGTCCGCGGTTTAGCTCAGAGACTATTAGTACTAGAAATCTGTTATTGGACAAGGGTATAAATATTAATCACGCCGACAAAGTGGTGAAATAAAATTGTGAAAAATATTTTTTTTAGGGTACCTCCCCTACATGTAAAGTGGGGATGATTTTTTTTTCTCGTCTGTCCCATGTGTCATGTGAGGTGTCGTTGAATAGGTCTTTCAAAAATAGTGTCGGTGTGGGAACACCATTTTTCAATTCAGGGATCCGTTTGTGAAATATGATATTTTAAAGTGCTAAATTTTACTAGAGTCAAGTGTCCCCCCCCTCTGCCAGCTAAATGGTTGTATAAAGGATACAAAAAAAAATTTACAGCTGTAATATATATAATGAATTTTAAAGGAAAACTATCACGGCTAAGTAGGGTTCATAAGTTAAGAAGTTATATCTGTTTTTTCTAAGTCAGGTATTACACGTAGTGTAAGTTGCATATTTTGTGGTATATAATAATATAATAATAATTTGTGGTATATAGTATTTAAACCATGGAACTCAAAATGAATTCACTATTCATAAATAATATAAAAGCACTATCCTAGGTCAGCAATAATATTTGAGACTTTCAACTGCGGAACCCTACCCTGCGCGTGGCCCGACACGCACTTGGCCGGTTTTTAAAAAGAATTTGTATATATTATTATTCATGAAAAGATAGCCCTTTACTCAACTGACGTAAAGCGATGATACAGTAATAAAATATATTGAAGTTGCCTGCGCTGGAAATCGAATCCAAGACCTCCCATTTAAAGATCATGGCGCTCAACACTGTCGTTTCCCATATCATATTATCATAGTAGATATTATCCTATATCATAGTAGATAATTATTATCCTATATCATATTAGATATAGATAGAATAAATTTTTTATTCTTTACCCTGTAATAAATAAATAAATGAATAAATTATTTATTTAAAGGTAGTATTAAATCATATGAGTTTATACTATTATGTATGTGATGTGTACTGTGCTTATAAATTAAAGAAAAATTATAATAATTTATTTCACGTAGACAAATGTGTGACTTATGAGTTATGACAAGTCAAGACTCTACCACCGGTTCTAAGGAACCATAATATCCATTTGACTTATGGGACCTTCTGGTACCTATTGCAAAACTTTCAACCGAGTTAAACGCAAATACTTCAATGTTCAACTTTGAAAGATGCAAATGAGTGTGATACGGAAGAGATAAGAGGAAAATAGCCTACAAACCGAAACAAACGACCTAATAACTTAAAAACTCAGACATGACAAACATTATATTTATTATTCTACGAACAAAGACATTATTAACATTTTGACATTTAACATTTAATATTACGTGTTAATTAAATGTCTACCTACTGAATGACAAAATTGATGGGCGGTAATTTTATAGGTGTCTTTATAAATGGAGTTTAGCGACCGCTCGCTATGGGGAAGCGATTAAAATACTTGCCAGCTTTCGTAAGTAAAAGGTTTCCAGTTCGATTTCTGTTGGGTTAATAGATTATTTATTTTTTAAAGAAACTGAACTGAAACTCAAAATTCTTTATTCAACGTTTACTGTACACCACTTTTTGAAATAAATAATTTGACAAAAATAAATGAAGCTTTTATTCTCACGATAACTTGAAACTCACAAGCTAAAACTTTAAGCTACACTAGGTCCAATTTGTTTTACTTTGCTCTGAGAAAAGCTATGTTGCAGGTTATACATTCCGCTATTTAATTTTTTTTTATTATATTTTTACATTTTTTTTATATTTATTCACAACAGAAGAGTTGATATTAGAGATATCTCAATTTTTTTTAAGAATATCAGCCAAGCTGAATTTATTAGTCATCTAATATTCTCCTCTCCCCTCCAAATAAGCGGAAAGCTTGTGTTAGGAGTGGGTACGACAATAGTGCAACGGGTGGGGATCGAAACTGCACCCTTTCAGTTTTCAGTTTTCACCTTTAACCTTTGGGCTATTGGGGCTTCTGCATGGAAAAAATAGGGTTGTGTTGTATAGAAAGTTTTATAATCGCAAATGTGTGGCCTGTTGTTATTAATAATAACAAATGGGTAACTTGTCTGTCCGTTACGTCCGGCTTCATTCAGAGCGCACTATTTGGACCGTGAAATGTATACTGGCACGCCGACATTGCATAACAACTGATATTGTATTTACCATCAAAGATCCACTTTTATGTAAAGACTAGTAAAAGCTAAAAAATCCCGCAGGAACTGAAGGTTTCTCCGGGTAGTCTATGTCAAAACACTTTCGCATAATTATATTAAACAATATTAATTTAATGGCTTTATGTTCATTATGCATTAATAAGTTTTATTATGAATCAATCTTCAGTAAATAAATCGAAGAAAAAATTAAACTTTACATACAAATTTTTTTATGTTGTTTTTTTAAACAAATCCTAAAAACTTTAAACATGGTATTATTGTTAATATTGATGATACTGTTAACAGTAAATACAAGTTGTGTTTACATTTACATACTTAAAGCTTTTTTTTTCAATGTGCATGAAATAATTTTAATTCTGTCTTAAGTTTTATTTAAAAATCGCTAGTAAAACTAAAACTAAATAAATAAAGATTCAAGATTATCCGTAAAACTATTGCACCGAATAAACAGAAGTGATGATTTCGTCACATCATCAGTCTGTTTGATTAGGAAAGAAGTTACTCAGTTTCACTTTTTTTAAGGCAGCCTTCAAAATTAAATAGGTACCTATACAAAATTATTAAGTTAATCTAGCTTTACTAAGACTAATTTTAGGCGTATCTAAGGCTCTTTTGCAATATTTACCCAACCCGACACCTTCCCACTTATAAGACCACCAGGGAACTTATCACTATCACTGTCACTACATATTATAAAACAAAGTCCCCCACCGCGTCTGTCTGTTCGCGATAAACTCAACAACTACTGAACGGATTTTCATACGGTTTTCACCAACAGATAGGGTAATTAATGAGGAAGGTTTTAGTGTAAGTATAATTTGTTAAGGTTTTATGTAAATTGGTTGAAATATGACGATAATAAATTTGTTGACAATGTCGGAAAAATTCAAGCCGCCTGGGAACTTTCATCGAAAACGAGGCAGCTTATAAGCTGAGCGATATTATACTTCTTTTAGAAGCCTACGTACTGTTCAATATGCTGTTCAAGGTATAACTTATGGAACATTCCATGGAGTTTGCAAAGCATAGGCGTAATATGCTCTACTACCTGTGCGAAGCCGGGGCGGGTCGCTAGTACAATCATAAAATTCCCAAATAGGTAAAGTAAAGTAGGACTTTAAGTATGCAAAATTCAATGAGACTTGCTTACGGTATAGTACAGCCCAATAGAAACGTAATATGTTAACTACGTAAAACTCTATTTAATTACAAGAACTGTTTATTGAAAATCGAAAATTTTCCCCTAAATTGAATTTTCCTCGAACTTTCCCTGTTATCTTTACCACGTTGAATGATTCATAGTAATATAATGAATTCATCAATTAATATTCTTAATTTCCTCAAAAAGATGCCATAAAATAAACGTCATTAGAAGTTAATAATTTTCCTTTTCATTGTTTGCGTGTATGATAAAGCATGCTTTTCATTTACATGTTTGAAAGGGTTCAAATGAGAAAGGTTTGAAAAAAGAAAACGATTTATTATTAGTTAACCTATACTTATAATAAAACTATAACTGGAAGATTTCTGTACATTTAATATATTTATCGATATTGAGCACAAAACAGATTTTTATTTAATTTCTGTGTGTCTATCTGTCTATCCGCGCATGTTTTTTTTAAATTTTGATGAAAATCTGATAAATATTATCGGAGATAACTCTTCACGAACAGCAGCAAGGCATTTGCATAAAGGACAACGATCGAATACAATATACCACATTTATTAGGATAGTTTAGCCATTGGCATAGACTAAATCATTACCTTGCAAGCCCCAGATGTTTGTACAATTGTGTTTGTTTTGCAGCCTACCCGTGCGAAGCCGGTGCGGGTCAACTAGTATATAATAATAATAACATTAAATAAATATCCACTTAACATCAGATAAGGTCTTAAAACACTTCATTTTAGGAGCGCACAGATAGCCAAGTGATACCTTTTCGGTCACTTTGCCTACAAAAAGTCGCTTAGAAAATAGTTTTCCTTATAAAGGCGTTCCATATTCTGCGAATAGCTGGCCGCTGGCCAGGTGTCACGCTTCCCGCACGCGACGGCGTACCTATTACATATTCCAAAAGGTGTACCATCACTGTTTTACTTTTATTACGATACGAGTACCTTGGCACCTGTGACTATTTTCAGCCGACTTCAAAAAAGGAGGAGTTTCTCCATTCGTCGGAATCTTTTTACGCTATTGCATAGCTTTTATCGCGGGCTTCGAACTAGGACAAATAGTTTGAGCGTGGCGACCGAATCAAGAAATTCCGTAACGAAAATAAACCTAACACCGTCGTTCAGTAAGCGTTCAACATTTTAGAGGTTCAGAATTAGCTCTCCTTGGCGCAGTGGGCGAGCGGCCGCTTTCTTTACCGTATGGTGTATGATGTCGCAGGTTCGAATCTCACTCGCGAAGTAGTGACAGTGCGCTTTTCTTGTTTGTTTGTTTTTAATTTTTTTTAAATATTGCATAAATATTATAATTGCATAAGTTGATAAAAAATTCTATGCAATAGCTTTACCGCGGCAGTCCCCGAGTGCCACTTAATTTTTTTTTAATCTATGTTAATCGATTACTCGAAGACGCCTGAACCGATTTGGAAAATTATTTTTTATTTCAAAGGGTATACTTTCTATGGGACCTCCATATAAATTTCATCGAAATCGGTCGAGCGGTTTTTAAAATATCAACAATAAATTATATATTTTGTATAGGCGCGGGAGTTTGAAGTCGGTTTTTTAAAAAGAATTTTTTAAATTAAATTACTGTCTCCGGTTTCATCTTCCTTTTCCATCTTCCATCACAATATCTTTCAAGAAATTTGCGACGGCCATCAAAAACCTACTTACTACTTATCCAGCATCGTCTTCGTTATGATTTCTTTCCTCTCCTTTTTCCAGTTATTACAGTTTGGACAGAAAAATAAATTCATACTCTTCTATTTTCACATCAGTAGGTACTCGTATGTCTGAATACCCACACGCTGTCACGTATGATCCGGTCAACCATTGTGTGTATGTAAATGCCCAATTGTATTGATCTGAATGGTGTTTTGCATGGATGTCGCAATGCGCGTGCGACTGCGGGTATTGTTCCTATCGCAGTGATACAGTCACATTACAACACAGAGTCGAGTAGATGATAAAATTTTGATTGAGTAGTTTATCCTTCTAATATAACTAGCAAAAAGCTGAGCTTTGTGAGGGCTCGCGTAGTTTTTCTAACGGGTAACAAGTTCTGTTGCAGCGATGTTAACTCTTTGGTTTTCTAACAGATGGCGCTAGTAGTACAATAACATTCTATCCAATGAATACAAAATTGTTAATGTTCATTTTTTTCATAGTTATTATATTTTTTGACATATCCAGATGTGTTATCATCTGGATATGAAGTTAAATGACTATGTTAAAGCACAAATCTATAGGCCTGATAGTTTTTCAGTAAAGTGTACCCCAAAATGCTCAGGTTGTGGGATAGTGTTAGGGCTCGCTTCACTCGCCCTAATAAATACGGCCGTATGTTTGTTTGTTTGTGTCCTTAAATCGCGCAGAAAGGACCATACAGATTGACGTGATTTTTGCATAGGTAGGTATAGCTTTTGAGGACTAAGGGTGAGATCTATACATGGACCCTCACTCAGCTCAGACTCAAGACTGAGTTAAAACGAGACAGATTTATGTCAGGACATATTTGTGTCTCATTTTAACTCTATCCTGAGTCTTGAGTAGAGCCAGAGTACGATCTATAGATCTCAGCCTTAGAGAGTGATATAGGCTACCTTTTATCCCGGAAAAGCAAAGGGTTCCCATGGGATTTTTTTAAATCACAGAGCAATTATCACAAAAAAGAGGGACTCCCTCACGCGCAAACGGAGAGTAGATTATCCTTGGGCTAGATGGAAGGAGGACATCCGGATTGTGGCAGGAATCGATTTGATGCGAAAGGCAGAGAACAAGCAACATTGCATCTACCTCAAGGACCCGTGAGCCAGTGGAAGCATATATTGGCTGATGATGATGTTGTGGTGGACACTGGACACAGCCTTATTTGAGCGAGCCTTTACATTCACGTGTTCAAGTCCAAAGGGAAACTCGTAGCCCTTATGTCGAAGCCACTAAAGGTTTTGTTGTTTTCCCTAGAGCGGATTGTGTTAGCAGTCAGTTCAAGTATTTCTTTCCCACCGAATGTGACAATATTTATTATTTCCAGAATAATGTCGTGTGTGGCCTTGTTTTTATTTAAATTTCAAAGTATAGATAGCAAGTAGTAGTGCAATAAATAAACTTTGAAATTACCCTTGACTGTCTTTGGAATCAATAATACTAGTATAATACATGCTCCCGACTTTTTCCGCGAGCATCGGCTAGTCTTCTGTTTCTTCATAGCATCTGTCCTGGCTTACTCCAGGGTCCGCTTACTTGCTAAGTCTCTTCCACTTTGCATAGTCTATATCATTCTTCCATCCAAGACCGTTGACGTGTGCAATAATTCACTTCAACGATGGTAACCTACTGTTTTTTCCGACCGCCTACAGTGGTATTTTATTAGTAAACTGTATAGAATAGAATAGAATAGAATAGAAATATTTTTTATTCAAATAAACTTTTACAAGTGCTTTTGAATAGTCAATGAATCTACCACTGGTTCGGAATGCCTTTCCTGCCGAGAAGAACCAGCAAGAAACTCGGCGGTTGCTCTTTTCAAAACAAATTTACAATACAGTAAATACTATGCTATATATGCAGTGTTTCCACAATGAGGAAAGTTCCAAAAATGCATACAGACTAACTTCTATACTTTATTCTACTTTACTCTATTCTATATTATACTTAGGTACTAATCTGATTAAGTTAAAGTAAAAGTTCTCCTCAAATGAAGTGTCGTGTTGTATTTTAAGTAGTACTGGTAACAAGCCAAAAAATTAAATAAATAAGATTTCAGTGTCGAATTCCTAAAAAAAGTGTGGGACTCTTTGCCCCAAAATTTTTGACGTGATAACGTCTTATAAATCGATGAACACCGGCTGCACGCACGAAAATGTGTCACGTTCCGCCTGAGCCTGAGCGTGCAAGCGAGAGCGCGGAACAAGCGATAGAGAGGCACGTTTGGCCCAAGCATTTATAGAGAGCGCCCGCCGATGTTTCTTTAAGACGTTATAACGTAAAACCAAAGCGTAAAACTATCGTCCGTAAACCGACTTTACAGACAACCAATTTTTTTCTTATGTGTTTTATGTGTAGTGATTTTGCCTGCGAAGTGATGTCTATGAAGTGAGAATAAACGCGGTTACGGCTTGTTCCCACGGCTTGTAAGTTGTATATTATGTACAGTAGAGTAAAAGTCGATGTAAAGAATAGAAATTCTTAGATTTCTTGCACCTAGCTCGTTTCCCTGTTGGATTAACGTGAGGTTTAATTAATATCGTGGGTTAATTACTTAGACCATTCAACTTAAATGATCCAAGGTTAATTATGATTAATGACATTTGGGTTGGCTAATCATACAAAATGTAAATGCATTCGATGATCGATCCGTAGACTGTAGATCAGTCTGGATTTTCAACGGTAACTTGAAGAGGTAACATATCCTTACCGTTGAAAATCTGATCTAAAATAGAAATATTGCAGTACCTTTTACGTTTAAACAAATTTAAATAGTTTTTTCAAGTTTTTAAGGAGACCAGTAGTGCTAGTGGGTCGGCGATTTATTGAGAATTGAGATGATGACGATGATCATGTTTCACTTGATGATGACAGTTTAGTCGTATTTATGTGTGTGATAACTTCAATATTATATTGAGTGGAGACCACGTACTGGCAAGAGAAATGTGGGGAGGCAACCTTCGCGCTGGTCCGACGACATCGTCAAGCTTGTGGGAAAAACTTGGTTGAGGTTGGCACAACATCGAGCAGAATGGCGTGCACATGAGGAGGCCTATGTCCAACGATGGATTACATGAGGCTCGAAAAGAAGAAGAAGAAGAACTTCAATATTAATCGGAAGTAAGTCCTTCTTAATTTTGTTTAGATAAAGTTTAGTTTATAATCATCATCATCATTAGCAACCCATCAACGGCTCACTTCTGAGCGCAGGTATCCCCTCAGAGAAGGGTTATAGGCCATAGTCCACCACGCTGGCCCAATGCGAATTGGCGGACTTCACACACCTTCGAGAACATTATGAAGAACTCTCAGGTGTGCAGGCTTCCTCACGATTCCTTCACCGTTGAAGCAAGTGATATTTAATTGCTTAAACGCACTTGAATCCGAAAAGTCAGAGGTCCCCGGCATCGAACCTGCGACCCCCCGAACAGGAGACCACAGTCCTAACCACAAGGCTATCACTGCTTCAGTTTATAATATACCTACTTAATCTTTGAATTTGCACGTACCTAATTAATAAACCACAAAAATTTAAGATAAACGACGAAACGTGCGTGCTACCAAAATGTTTTTTTTTTTACTTTAATTGATCTATTAAAGTAGTCAGACGCCCTGACAGGTGCTGTCTGCGCTGTCTTGAATTCTGATCAAATGCTGTGATCATGTTGACTTTACGGCCCAAGGTTCGTAACCTTTACGGAGGCCGGATGTCGAATTATTTATAATCGAGTTTAAAAGTTGAATGGATATTTTTAAAAATGAAACTATGCACATATTTTGATTCGCTCGTTGGTGTGTGGTGTGTAGGGTCGATCAGTTAAGGGATGTTTGAAATGACTACACTTGACGAGGTTTGAGTTAATACTGTTTAATAAAATACGATCACTTACTTATATATACTACACCTCCCACGGAGTGATAAAAAAAAAAATTAATACAATTACATTTTTTTTTTGAATTGACAGTTATAATTTGTCTTATAAAATAAATTTTCTTACAACTATAAACTTATAGTCATAACAGAGAAAAAAATACATTGGTGTTAAACTATAGTAAATACATAATTATATGGTAGGAGTACAGTATGTTTCAGTTGCTATATAATTTTGTGCGATTTTTATGCACAATATCAATTTTCCCATTTATATCGACTTTTACATTAGGTGATAAGTCTTCTATGACTCTATATGGTCCTAAATATAAACTATTGAGCTTATTTCCTGTTTCATTCTTTATTAAAATTAAATCATTTTTGTTATATTTTATTGTATTAACTTTCTTGTCATATGAACTTTTTCTATTTTGTTTTACATTCAATAAATTTTGACGAGCATCTTGTTGTGCTAATTGTAGCCTATATCTTAATTCTTCACTATAATTATCTATATTATATAATGGTTCTACACTATTTCTTATTCTACTGGGGAGTTCACAAGTTTTACCAAACACTAGTTCGTAAGGTGTATAATTGGTTGAAGTATGCACAGTATTATTGAATGAAAAACACCAAAAGGGAAGCCAATGGCTCCAAGTCTCGGGGTGTTTATCGCACTGAATACGGAGAAATGAAGCTAGATGTTTATGAGTGTTTTCAAGTGAACCTATTGTTTCGTGGTGATATGCAGTGGAATTGAGTTTTTCTATTTCTAGCAATTTACACACTTCTGTCATAGTAGAAGATAAGAATTCAGACCCCCTGTCATTTACCATAAACTTAGGAATACCGTATCTTAATATAAAATTATTAACTAAAGACCTAGCTACAGTTACAGTTTCCTTATTTGCTAATGGATATGCTTCTACATACTTAGTTAAATCGCACTGTATGGTAAGTATATAAACGTTACCCTCTACGTCCTTATCCAATGGACCCATCAAATCCAAATAAATTTTTTCAAACGCACACGTGGCGGTTGTCGTCACAACCATGGGCTCAACGGTATGCCTTGAATATTTCATCTTTTGATATTTTACGCACTTACGAATAAATTCACGGACGTCCTTTTCTATATTTGGCCAATAAAATTGTCGTTTAATATTATTTACCATTCTGCGTACCCCTGCATGCCCGCTAGTGGGTAGCAAATGATAATCGTTAATAATAAACTTTTTATCATTTTCGTCAATTATTCTTTTAACGCCTCGCAAGATACAAATTCTTGGTCCTTGGTAGTAACCATTACTTTTTATTTCATTAATTAAACTTTTAATAAACATTTCATTTTCATTATTTTTTATAATACAAACTTCGTCGACGTTTATATTCTTACAAAATTCACTCAATTTAATTACAAATTCGGCTCGCGTAAATTGTAATCTATAATCAAGATTTACGTATATTATATTTTTGCAAGAACTATACATGAAACACTCACTTTTCGTGCTTATCAATTTATTTTTTTCTAATTCTCTAAGCTTTTTACTTTCCATTAATAACATTTCTACAGAATTATTAGGAATCCTTAATATTTCCACGACTCGCGGTTGATCAGGCCGTTTGTCATTGGCTACACTAGGGATTACACTCCTATCGAAATGCCTTTCACGTTCCTCTTCCTCTCTTCTCCTCTGTGCTCTGGTCATAACAGCCATGATATTATTACTCATCTCCTTTAACTCGTCTGAGGTAACTATTATTCTAGATAACGCGTCTGCGACCGGATTATCTTTTCCTTTTACATACACAATTTTATAGTCATACTCTTCTAACGTTAAGCGAAATTTTAATAATCTACTACTAGGATCTTTCATTCCAAACAAATATACCAATGGCTTGTGGTCAGTCATAATAGTAAAAGCTTTTCCAAACAAATATGGACGAAAATATTTAATACCCCATACAATAGCAAGTAATTCCTTTTGAATAGTTGGGTAGTTTTTTTCTGCCTTATTCAAGGGCCGACTAGCGTAAGCTACGGGTCGTAAATCTTTATTGCAAAGTACGGCTCCTATCGCTGTACCAGATGCATCGGTTTGTAGGATGAACTCACTATTTGTTGAAAAATCGGGATATTGTAGAATAGGTGGGGACATTAAAGCTTCTTTCAGTGATTGGAATGACTGTTCACACTCCATTGTCCACAAAAACGGTACATTTTTTCTGCATAACCTATTTAAAGGTAATGTTACTTCAGCAAAGTTTTTTATAAATTTCCTATAATAATTACTAAAAGCAACAAAACGCCTTACATCATCTGAATTCTTCGGTATAGGATAATTTTTAATTATTGAAATTTTATTTGGATCTGGTAATATACCATCCTTCGTCACACTGTGTCCTAAGTATACTATTTCCGTTTTTAAAAATTGACATTTACATGGATTTTAGCTTTAAATTTACTTTTCTCAACCTTTGAAAAACATCCAGAAGATTTTTATTATGTGTTTCTAAATTTCTACCAAATATAACAAGATCGTCGAGGTATATAAAACATTTTTCATAAGTAAGGCCTGACATTGCTACTGTCATTACGCGCGAAAAAGCACTGGGACTTATTTTTAAACCCATCGGTAATCTTTTCATTTGATACTGTCCTGTATTCGTTGTAAATGCTGTGGCATTACGACTTTCGGGAGAAAGTGAAACTTGATAATAGGATTGACTTAGATCTAAATGAGAAAAATAAACAGCTCCTGACAATGAATCTAAAATTTCAGTGATATTTGGTAATGGGAACTTATCGTCTTGTATTTTTTCATTTAGCTTTCGATAGTCCACCACTAATCTCCAACTTTTATCTGTATCCGACTTTTTTGGCACTAACAAAATAGGGCTGGACCACTCACTGCACGTTTCTTCGATAATGTCATCTTGTAACAATTTATTTATTTGCCTCTCAACTTCGGGTTTCAAACTGTTAGGAATGCGATAAGGTTTGGTATATACGGGTTTCGAGTCTTGTTTTAAAACAATCGACTGCTCATAAACTTGAGTTGTTGTAAGTTTATCACCTGGCAGTTGAAATGTGTCAGCATATTTTGAGCAAAGGGACTCAATTGTTTGACGTTCGTGAGAACTCAAGTGGTCTAACTTTAACAACGATAACAAAATACTTGAACGTTTGGAATTCGACTCGAGTTTACTAAATGAACAAAGATTGTAATTTTTTAACAGTTCTAAATCGGGTTTAAAAATAGGTAATAAAATATTATTGTCGCCTGTATTGAGAATTCGTATCGGAATAATATTGTTTTCAGGTACTATAACACTTGCCAAAAATATGTTTTCCTGAATCTGTTTCGGAAGTACAATACATTCTTCAGTTATATTTGTATCTAACTGTATATAATGTATAGATTCACATCGGGGCGGAATATTTAAAAATTCCTTACTAATTACTGGTCTCCTATACAACGTTAAGTTATGACATTTTTCATGATTTTTTAAAGTTAAAATAGAGTTTTCTAAATCAAACGTCACTGAATTGAATTTATCGAAAAAATCTTGGCCGATGATACCATCTGAGTGACATGGTAGTTTTTCAAATAAATAAAATTTATGTTTAAAATACGAATTATCGTGAGTTTTTACAGTTAAATAAACATAACCCTTCGAAATACTTTTTCCTCCAATACCGTTAATAACAATATTGTCTGTATAAATTTGTACATTTTTTGGTAAAATACAAGCATTTACAGCTGATAACGATGCTCCAGTGTCAAGTAGCCAAGAACACCTAGTATTGTTCACATATAATGCGATGTAATTTGCATTACTTATGTCACATGTCAAAATGTTATGTTCTTTAGGCACGAAAAAACTGTTTTTTACTTTGATTACTTTCTACTGCATCTTGAGACTGAGACATGTTATTATCATTACTAGTTTTATACTCAAATTCGCCATAATTAATTTGCTTATGTTGTCGAGGCAGAGCACAATTGCTAAAATTACGGTAAATTCGACGTCGATTCGGTTGCGTATATCGTCCTCCTCGATTATAGTTATGAGTCTGATATTTATGTGAATTGTTGTAGTTATTTGAATTTTCTCTACATTGGTTAGAATAACCACGAAAACCTCTCTGAGGATAACGACCACGCCCTCGAGTCGAGGATTGATAAGATCCTCGAAACTTACCTTGAATATTGCCTCGTATATTCATTATTGAGGTCGAGCTCATTGAGGTCGATGCTAACTCCTCATCCTGCGCAGCTAGTACTGCGTCCTTCAGCTCCGTATAGTTTCTAGCTGAAATTATGGTACCTAAACGCTTATTGCGTAACCCATCCGAAATTTTTTTAATTGCCATCTGTTGGTTTATGGGTTTTAAAATTTCATACGCCTTTTCATTAGAATCAGCCTGAGAAATAGTTAAATCTACAAATAGTTCTTCAATACGTGAAGCATATTCAGAAATTGACATTTCATTTTGTGACATATTGTTAAGTTGTGTTAACAACGAATTAGGTGACTTTTTTGTTAGTAAAAACGATTTCATATCTTTCACCAAATCAGCGCACGAGTCATACTCTTGTTTGAGTCTAAGTTTAGCTGATTTACTTAATCTAGTTTTTAAAGCAAACGTAGCTAATTGTTTCCTACACTTTGGTTCGCTTAAACAACTCTCATAAAGTTCTAAACTGTCAATAATTTTTTCTAATGTCTCCTCTTTTCCATCCATCACCGGAACCAAGCTTGCTGCCGTTTTTAAATTAAACGTCTCCATTTTTAAAAGAACGTTAAAATTATCTTGACAATATTCCTTAATTTTCTGAAAATTACACTCTACTTTGTCAAGTAAACTGTTAAGACTTAATTCTGTAAATTGAACTGTAAACAATTTTTTATTTAATATATTAGTACATAAATCCTTATAACACTGATATAGCCTCTTTGATTTTAAAAATTTTTCGTTAATCAATTCAGGATACTTTTTTCTTCTGTCTGGACCTAATTTTCTTAATCCTACTCTTATTGATTCTAACTCATCCGATATAGCCAATAAATCTTCCGACATGGGACAAATATAGTACTTGTACAATAATTACCTATTAAATAGCTCACTACAGGCATTTAGTGAATACACAACAGAAATACTCTATTTATGTTACTTATTCTATGTTAGAATTACATTACATACCTTATTATTCTATTAAAATAAAACGGTAAATCTTGCAGTTCATAAAATAATAACGTCATGATATCGAAGTCCGAAAACCGCTTTTTAAACTTTGACACTAATAAACTTTGCACTTATAAACTTTTTTTTTAAATTACTGCGGCGCTGGATTGATCCTCTTGATTTCCCTTAGTACCATGACTGGACAGCCTCAGGATCCTTCGTAGAGCACCTTCACGTAGCTCATCAGTAATCACGCACATAATATATTTTATTAAGTTCGTCCTTATTTAATAATTTATTTTTCGTAATCGTCCACTTTTGATATTTTATTTTTCACGTAGACTACTAATTTTCTTAATTAAATTTTTATTAAATTAGTCACTTCATTATAATATCAGTCAATAGTAAGATATTAGCCACATTATCATTTTTTTTTTCTAATCACATTATTTTATAACTGATTAGCCGTCGGGCTTCTTATTAGAAACGCATTATAGTTTTTTATATGCACTCGGTAACCGGACACCTCGGCTACGCGGCTTTAAGCGTTCGGCAGGGTCGCCATGTGGTGTGTAGGGTCGATCAGTTAAGGGATGTTTGAAATGACTACACTTGACGAGGTTTGAGTTAATACTGTTTAATAAAATACGATCACTTACTTATATATACTACAGGTGTAGTGTCTAGCTGGTTCATGAGGTTATTGGGTAATGGGTTCGGTCACGGGTTGAGCCAAAAATAAGTTACCTATTAATTTTTTCAGCTATATTCTTCCGGATGAATGTAAGACCTATTTATATAGAGAATTAACCTGTCTGTCCTGCGGCTGATCTTTCTTCGCTCGTGACGGATTTCTGTTCCACGACTATGAGAGTGAGGGAATTTTGTGCTTCTGTATTTTCGGACAGACTTTTACACTGTTGTAAACTTTGATAATCCGGTCATGAGGACATTATTATTCCACAAGTGCAACCAATTTGACGAATAGGTTAAAGAAGTAAAGTACAGGCAGCTTAAAATCAGATAATGGAAGTTCTAGTCTTCCTAATCGTGTGAATAGCATACATAGACTACAACTAGTCTAAATATTTCAGGTATTGAAACCAGTAAATGAGAAATTGCGTTCTTATTGTGTGGGAAAATATTTTACTCGAAGAAATATTGAACTGTCATTCAACGTTGGCAACTTCGAAGCGTTTCTATGAATAAATAAATTGTTTGATGTTCTAGGCTTGGGTGTGCAGGTACTTGACCATCGCCAAGTAGGTAATTTGACTTTTTCAGTTTTTGAGTAGGTAATATTTAAAAAGGTCAAAACTCATCGACGACTCACTACTCCACCAAGCTAGCCTAATGTAAATTGACAGACTTTAAATGCCTTTGGGAACATTACGTTCTCAAAATCAGATAGCTATTATGACGTCATAATCGCAGGCATCCGCTAAGAAAGGATTTTTGAAAATTCAACCCCTAGCGGGATAAAATTCGGGTTTGAAAAATCAAACTTGACGTGATCGAAAGCAAAAGCTAGTCTATATATATAAAAGAAAGTGGTGTTAGTTACACTATTTATAACTCAAGAACGGATGAACCGATTTGGCTGAAAATTGGTGGAGAGGTAGCTTAGAACCAGGAGACGGACATAGGATACTTTTTATCCCGTTCGACCGCGTATCCGTCAAGTCACTATAAAACGTGGTATAACAAAAACGCATCTGACATGGAATAACAAAACGCAAATGACAGTGGAATAACAAAACGTAAATGACAGCTAAACGTAATTTTGTCTTTGTTGGTTTGTCCTTCAATCACGCTGCAAAAAACCTACGGATTGACGTGATTTTTTTGGATAGGTATATAGTTGAGAACCTGTAGAGTGTATAGCATCCCGGAAAATCAAAGAGTACCCTCGGGATTTTAAAAACTGAATCCACGCGGACGAAGTCGCGGGCATCAGCTAGTTAGGTATAAAATCAGTACGCTAGGAAGGCCATCTTTCTACTATAAGTTTTGTAATATTTACAAAAGTCAATATAATTTTTAATCGTTTCCCTATTTATGTAACAAAATGAGTTGGTTGATTTTCGACTGGATCGCATAGTTCAAGGCGAAAACCATTACGGTTAGGTTATATTCAGATCACGACTCGCAGCGATCTTTTGCCTAATATTTGCTACTATAGCTTTTCCCCTACTTCGTCCGCGTGGAGTTAAGTGTGCCATAACGCCGCTATGATATGGATTTCGTGCCCCTCTTCGAGCGGGATGGTTAATTATTGTTTTCTCGTGAGTGAAAAATACAGAGCGATAGACGCGCAACGTATTCTTGACGACGTAAGCGCCAAAACTGCGTATTACCTAATTACAAGTTAATTAAACAACCAATTAAAAAAATTAAAACATGTAAATGAAAAATACTTCTAGTTTTCTTGAAAAAAACAAACACCCAACAAAAATAGTTTGCTCATCCTGAGATGAATAGCAAAATATATTTTTCAAAAAAATATACTATCGAGAAAATTTTCACCAATCGTGTTTTTAAAACACGTAATCAAAAAGTTCGAAGTATCATTTCCCCAAATATTAAGGTGGTAACTTTAACAAATTCTGAGATAAATAACAATGATAAAATACCAAATTGCATATTATGGACTCGTTTATAAAATACCCCGGGAAGCCTTTATTTTTACGGGATAAAAGCTAGCTAGCTCTGTAGCTGTCCAGATTGTTACTATAGCCGTGCAAAAAATCAATCGATCTATTGCTTCGTTGCTTTGTGATTGAGGGACGAAACAACATATCAGAATACTCTTGCATTTCATATTATTAGGTTGGTTTTTAATACTCAAAGATTATTAGTAGCAAGGATAGTAGTGAAGTAAGAATGGTGCACACAGTACGGATTTACAGTTTACACACCTCGACAAAGTTGGTAGATTTCGAGTAGATACGGAAACACTGTAAAGTGACCTAAATCAGCTAATGTATAACATATTTATATCATCATTTTCAACCTTCAGATGTCCACTGCTGGACATAGGTCTCCTGCATGGACCTCCACAGGCTTCGGTCTTGCGCCGCCTGAATCCAGCGGCTCCCTGCGACTCGTTTGATGTCGTCGGTCCACCTGGTGGGGGGGGGGTCTGCCAACACTGCGTTTACCGGTGCGGGGTCGCCACTCCAACACCTTGGGACATATATTTATACATATTTATATACATACTTATTTATATCTATTCTATTTACATAATAGCTTGTTTTAGTTATTATATTAGGCATGAAACGCAAATCCTATTTTAAAAGTAAGTAAAGCCTATCAGAAAAATATAGCCCATTTATCTACTTAAATCTTATCTTTGTGACAGGTTTCATCAACATTCATTAAGAAGTTTAGCTTTGAATATTACCCAACAAACAAACATTCATTTTTACAATATTAAAATGAAATAACAAACATAGTTTAAGCCATTTTGACCCTTGTTAGAGCACAATAGAAAAAACTGATGCAAGTACCAAATTACTTGATAAATTGTTTCGTTTGACAGTGATGTTTGAACTAGTTTATTCACTATGTGAACTATTTAATTGCCGATTTGATCGGTATTTAATCGGACTGATTGGCTGTTAAGTATTGAGTGGATTTAATCATCATTTGTAATCGTTATGTATTTCTGCGTTCATCATGAATAACGTGAACTAATAAATAGCGAATATAAAAAAATTATTCATTTATGTAAAACTCAATTCAGTGACATGTGTAGAGGAAGTATTTTTAAACTAGTTATGTTGAGGAGGTTTATTGATATAGAACTTTATATTGTATTAAAATTGAACTGAAGCTTAGTAAAATATACACTTTTTTAATTTATTTTTTATTTTTACTGGGCACTTTATTCAATCTATCTGTAACTTGATCTCAATCTATATTCAATGTATCTATAATCTGAGATATTACAATTTACGTACACATTATTGATAGTCAAAAATTTTACTGACTTTTTTGACAAAATAACAACGTGGCTGGCCTATCTTTAAATTATAGATAGATTGAATACAGAAATCGTGCATTAGACTACCTTTTATTCCGAAAATATCTACTAAGGGTTCCCAAAATGTGATTAAGATAATATAATTATTATTTATATTTTCACAATATTCAGAGCTATTCAAAAATTAAAATTGAAACAAAACTATCCTCGATTCCAGATAAAATACAATTCATTTTTTTAACCTACAAAGTATGTTGTATCAATATAATAGGTAAGTACAAGGTACCTACTCGTAACATAAAAAATATGATCTAGTTTTCACAGTCCAGTTATGCTAAATTACCTGTATATTGAGCTAAGTTCCTATCCAAATGATATTATATTATGTACCTAAATGCCAGTATGACTCATTAGTTTCTATTAATAATAAATATGTAGTAGAGATTTAAAAAGTAGATTATTCCACGTCATATTAAAAATGTTCATATCAATATCGATAAAATCATTAACAACTTTTATGTTTTAATTAAGTATTCAAGTTAATTTTTTGTCAAAGACAATAAATAATTAATTTATATTTTATGGCATAGCAGCGACCTCCCTGACTATGTGATAATTAATCAACACTAATGTTTTAAATACGAAAGTGTGTTTCAGAGCAGCGATAGCCTTGTGGCTAGGGCTGTGGTCTCTTATTCGGGGATCGCAGGTTCGATCCCGGACACGTACCTCTGCGTGAACGAAAACATCTTGAGGAAACCTGCACGCCTTAGAGTTTTCAAAGGCGTGTGAAGTCTGTCAATTTGCATTGAGCCAGCATGGTGGACTGTAGCCTATAAACCTTCTCTGAGAGGACAAGCGGAGTTGAACGCGTTTCTTACATCAAGCGCGAAACGCGTTCAGCTCCGCTCCCTGGCAAGCCATACTCAAAGAAATAAAAAAGAGAGAAAATAAATGCATAGTCACTGGAAATTAGTGCAAGTAAGCCACATACAAACTATGTACGGAGCAGATTTTCTGCGCTACCTTGAGTGAGAGGCGTTGAATGAACAATATATATTATTACAATTATTTTTATGATTGCACTAGCTTTTGGCCACGATTTTGATCGCCCGGAGTGCGGCTTAGTTCAAATGTCCCAGAAAACTTTTTTCCGGGATAAAAAGTAGACTATGCCGCGCTCGCCATAGTCTCTACATATAAAATCATGTCGATTCGAATAATGTCAAATTGACACTCAATTAAATAAATCTCAAATTATGACTTTATTGAGATAATAATTATTATTATTTTTTATTTTATTTTATAGGTTTACTAAGTAGTGATTTTTATAAGTGTTTATTTATTTATTTATTTAATTAGGAAGCCAACGGTTTACAATGATTATTATAATATAGTTACATAATATACTTAGTTATTTAAATTTATGAATTATCATTGTATACACACTTAAAGGCTAACACAACATGCATTAATAAGTACATTATATCAACACTAGGACATTCCCTGCTTACAACCTAAGTTTATATAAAAATAAAAAATAATAGGTATGTGCTATACTTATAAAAAGACTTGTTATACATGTTTCAACGAACAGAAAATGAACAAACTAATAATTAAAAAAAAACACAAAAACAAAAGGTTAGGATAATAATGAAGGTTAATGATAACTCGCAAAGTGTTTTTTATTTTTTTTCTTGAATAGTGAAGCATCATTTTGAAAAATGTCTAAGTTAGCTTTTTTAAATATTTGATTGTATGCTATAAGGGTTCTATTAATAGGGGCAGCCCTGCCAAGGTTACCTCTACTAGATAAAGGCTTAAATGTTTGCTTTCCCCTTATATGAGACCTTGCATTATGCTTTGGCACTGCCAACCTTACCCTGCTTAATAAATTTGGACAATCAATATCCCCATTTATAATCTTATGTAAGAAACAGAGATCCATTAATTCTCTGCGATCGGATAGTGAAAGGGTTTTGTAGCGTTTTAATAGGTCACTGTAGCTATTTATTTCTTTCAAGATGTTTTCCTTATAGCCTATGTGCCGTAAAAATTTCTTTTGCATTCTCTCTATCCTATTCTTATGCACTTGGTAATGTGGATTCCATGCAACGGAGCAATATTCGAGCCTACTCCGAATCATTGAGTTAAAAAGCGTTAATTTAGTCGATGATTTTTTAACGTCTTTGGTACTTCTAATTATAAAACCTAATAAGTGTTTAACTTTTAGTGTATGTAAAATCGTTCTAAAGTAAACACTACATGCAATATTTACTGCGAAGTTCTAATTTTTATACGATAATACGCACTCTTCTTCTTCTTCTCTTCTTTATCAACCGATAGACGTCCACTGCTGGACAAAGGTCTCTTGCATGGACTTCCACAGGCCTCAGTCTTGCGCCGCCTGGATCCAGCGGCTCCCTGCGACTCGTTTGATGTCGTCGGTCCATCTGGTGGGGGGGTCTGCCAACACTGCGCTTCCCGGTGCGGAGTCGCCAGTCGCCACTCCAGCACCTTGGGAACCCAACGACCATCAGCTCTTCGAACTATGAGTGTGTTCGAAAACGCTCTCACTTACCTTCAATCATATTTCCGGTTTCCGAGATAATATCAAGACACACCTATTCCTGCTCTTAAACTGTATATATCAAAGTCATGCAAATATGGCCCTTATTATTATATGCATTTATAGACGTGCCAACAAGTTTGCTATACAAAAGCCATGTTGTACCATGACCAAGCCAAAAAACAAAAAAAATCTTGCACAGGATCATCCGCTAGGCTAATTTGAACATTACCTGAAAACATCAAAATCCGTCCAGCCTTTTTGAAGTCCATAGGGAAGATACACACATACACACGTCGATTTCATATGAATAGATAATCTACTTACAAAAAATATTGTTCTGATTCCCTCCAAAACATACAACTCCAACAACCTAAAAATTGTCAGTAGACCTAATCTAAGCAGTAGACGTTGTTATGTTAGTATATCTGTAGATGCTATTTACTTTAAATATTATTTTATCGCCGTATCAATCTATTATTTTGACACTGTTGGGATATTTAATGGAAGCTTTCAAAGTGGAATTTTATCGCACCATCAAAATAATGTATTAATATGGCCCTCGTGAAAATAATTCATGGACTTACGATAATAATCAATAATGCTTTAGTTCAATCTTGATTAAGAATAATTTATAGTAGCAAATGGCATATCGGTGCAATATCGGTAGTTGGTAGGTATATAATCTGATTTAAATGCTGAGTTCGTAGTTCGTACCTCTCGTAATAAAAGTTAAATTTTACATATTGCCTAAGTAAATAAGTGTAAATCGAACATTTAAAACTTCCCGTCATGGGAATATATGGCCGGACTACGAACAATATACCAGACATCCTATTACTCAGTTTTCTGCTCCATCATCAGATCCTCCTCCTCGATACTCGGTCATCATCTATACATCTATACATCTTAACATAAATTGAATTGAAGTTTTTTTTTTTTGGAACTTCCCCTCATTGTGGAAATATTATATTTTATTCTAACAAAGTTGCATAGGTTAAATCGGCTTGGCATCATCCAGCTGCCCAAAAGATAGTATAAAAAACTTATTACAATTTAATAGCTTCATAATAATATTGTAAAATGATTATTTTGAAAAGAGCAACTGCTGAGTTTCTTGCCGGCTCTTCTCAGCAGAATCTGCTTTTACCGGTGGTAGAATCATGACTTGTCATAAGAGCCACAGGTTGGCCAACGTGAAATAAATAATTTTGAATTTGAATTTGAATATAAGACTACTCATTGAAACCATTGTAATGAGCCCAAACACACTATATCTGCTGTAAGTTGCTGAAGATTTAGGTACCTATCCCGTAGACTATTTGATGCTGCAGTATCAGCTCAAGGTTACCATATTGTTACAGGAAGTAACAGTACACCTTTCAAATCAAGCAGATCCACCAAGTAGTAGATCCAGATAGTAGGTACACCTTTAGTCAAGTAAAAATAATGAGCTGATGATCATCAAAAAAACCGTTCAAGTGCGAGTCGAACTCGTGCGCCGAAGGTTCCGTACCTACCCATTATACCGCCTAATATATATTATTATCATCTTTATTTACTTTTACTCATATTATTTACATTTTTAAATATTTCATTATAAAACAAAAATAAAAAAAATATTTAAAAATATAAAAAATAGCGGTCCACCGGTCTCGGGAACAGGGTCCAAGCAACCGGCGGTCAGGGCCCCAGAGAGAGGAACCTCCTGACGATGCGAGCCGTGTCCAGGAGTACAGCCTTCTGGATCTGGCCCTTGACCCAGCTACCCAACGAGAGCCTCGAAAGATGTTGGTCGAGGCTCTTGGCTATAAGACCATTAGCGGTTATCACTATCGGTACAATGATTGCTGAGTCTACATTCCACATGGCGACAACCTCGTGCGCTAAGTCGAGATACTTGGTGAGTTTCTCTTTCTCGGCTTTCACGAGGTTTTCGTCATGCGGGACAGCAACATCAACAATCATTGCACGGCGCTCTGATCGATCTATCACCACTATGTCAGGCTTATTGGCTACAATAGTCCTGTCTGTAATGATAGATCGATCCCAGTACAGTGTGATATGACCATTTTCAAGAACTGGGTCGGGCACATACTTGTAGTACGGTACCTCCGATTCCACAAGATTGTATTTCAAGGCAAGTTGCTGGTGGATAATCCTGGCCACTTGGTTATGTCTGTGTAAGTATTCGCCGTTAGCTAGATGAGAACAACCAGAAACAATGTGACGGATAGTTTCTCCAGGACGGCGACATGCCCGACATATGTCTACCGTTCCATCCTTCACTATGTATTTTCTGTAATTGTTCGTCATCATGACCTCGTCCATAATTGCACACACAAACCCTTCGGTTTCCCCAAAGAGGTCACCAAAGCGCAGCCAGGCCACGGACGCTTCAAAGTCAACATCAGGCCCGTGGAGGGCCCGATAAAAGCGTCCGTGAAGCTCCTTACCTTGCCATACAACCCTGCGGTCATTGGTACTGAGCACCACAGGTATGCGCCAGTTCTCTTTAGCCAAGGAGAGCGGCGTCAGACCCCTGTCCACTGCGACCACATCGCGGTGCATCTCCGTCTCGGCGTGGAGAAAGTACTCCCTGAGACTGCACACCTCGCGGTTGTGGAGGGTTTTGGCATTCAAAAGGCCTCTTCCCCCACACTTCCGCGGGATGTACAGCCTCATCACCGAGGAGCGCGGGTGATGCATCCGATATGCGGTCAGCAGCGCACGAACTTGTCTGTCCAGGGCGTCAAGCTCAGTCTGAGTCCACCTGAGTATGCCGAAGGAATACATCAAGACCGGCATGACCCAACCGTTGAAGGCGCGCACCTTATTGCCGCCCGACAAAAGGCTTTTCAGCACTTTCTTCAGACGGCCAAGGAAACGCTCCCTCACCGACTGCCTCATGTCGGCCTCTCTGATACCTAACGCCTCCGCCATGCCCAGGTATTTGTAGGTTTCAGTTGGGGAGAGCGATCTGAGGTATATGGAATCCGAGAGCTCAACACCCTCAGATTCCACAATCCTCCCTCGCTTTACATGCATGACCGCACATTTGTCCACACCAAATTCCATCCTAATGGAATCACTAAAGGCTTTAGTTACCTTTAGTAACTCTAGTAGATGTGATTTGTTGGGGGCAATGAGTTTTAGGTCATCCATGTAAAGGAGGTGTGATATAACCTGACCACCTCTCCTCAACCGGTAACCTAGCCCTGAATTCTCCAAGAGAGTACTCAGAGGATTCAGAGCCAGGCAAAACCACAAAGGACTGAGGCTATCGCCCTGGAATATGCCTCGCTCAATCCTTATAGGCTCCGCGCTCCCCAGGGTCCGGCGACACCCTGGATAGTGAAGGACCGTCCTCCACTGCCCCATACACGTCTGTAGGAAGGCGCGTAGTACTGTGTTTACTTTGTACAGTTCCAGCACCTTCATGAGCCATGTATGGGGCACAGAGTCGTAGGCCTTCTTATAGTCTATCCAATATGTCGACAGATCCTTTCGGGAGCGCCGAACCTGTTGACAAATGGCCATATCAATGAGGAGAAGCTCCTTAGTACCACGGGAGCCATTCCTACATCCGTTCTGAGAATTAGACATGATGGATTTTGTATCGATGTGATCGTTAATTTTCGTTCTCAGAATGGATGTAAGAAGTTTATACAATGTTGGTAGGCACGTAATCGGCCTATAATTTTTGGGCTCCGTGGTACTACCTGATTTATGGAGCAGGAGGGTAATACCTGTTGTCAGAAACTGGGGTAGCGACTCTGACTCTAGAGATGATTGGAATTGGGATGCCAAACGAGCGTGCGAGCTGCGTAGCCACTTTATCCAAAAGTTGTGCAGCCCGTCCGGCCCAGGGGATTTCCAATTGGGCAGGTGACGGGCTGCAGTGGCCAAGTCTTCAGGGGTTATAGTAACTAGGTCCATTTCTGGAATTTGATCGCACGCTCTTTCTACATCCCACGTCCAATCACCCTCAGTGTGAGCGACAGGCGCCGACCAGATGTTGCGCCAGAATGATGTCATGGCTTCATCATCCGGTAGGCGCGCATCGGTGACACCTTGGTCAGGGTGTTCCCAACCTCGGTATACCCGCCTTTGATCGCTTTGGAAAGTGCGATTCAGGGTATATCTCTCGACCCGGCACTTGTATCTGCGAATACGGCTAGCCCATGCCGAGACCTTCTGTTTCAGGAAGTCAATGCGCTCAGTGACGCGCGCCATATAATCTTGAGGGCTGATATCAGTCCCTAAGAAAGCGCGCCTCACAAAGCGCATGACTCTAGGGCGAGTGTTGCCCTCCCTGAAGCAGAGTAGTTTGCCAATGAGTGCCCTAGCCCCATCAATACGACGTTCGATCCTGCACTGCCAGGCTGGTGCGGTAGGCTTCGGTCGTGTTGCTGTATCATTATTAATTAACTTTACATTAGCAAAACGACATGCCGCAACAGCCGCGCAGTACAGAATCGAATGTGTGTCGGAAAGGTCTTCGCTGCTGTCAAAATAACTCGGCAGCAGTGAATCCAGGGCACCCATTAGCGCTTTGTTCTTATTTTTCATGGGCAACCGAGGTAACCGCGGTCTAAACTCGGGTGGTGAAGATCTATATTCCCGAATAGCACTCTCCAAAGCACTCCTCAATTGTTCACTACACTGGGTACTTACATGTGCAGCCCCGCTATCCTGTCCCTCATCAGCCTGAGTGGGCTGCAGCGAAATCGCATGAGCAGTTTGCGATTGTGCTGGAGCTTGCGGTGAGGGGGGGGTAGCGCGGTTACATTGGAGTTCAGAGCGAAGCCGATCAAGCACGGCGTTGTCCAGCATGTGATTACGCTGAATAACCCGCACCTGGTCCGACAGTCGCTGAGCCGACACATTGAGAGCTGGTTCAAGGACCTGAAACAAAGCATGCATCCTAGCACGGTACGCGGTCATGTTGGTTCCACCCTCAGTAGCCCCTAAGTATGCGCGCATGACATTTTCATTAATTGATGTTGTCCACCTCATGCGCGACACACTACCGCCGGAAGCGGGGACCCTATCAGAAGCCGGTGGGCCTCGGGATCCCAAGCAAGTCGGCGGCCGGCCTCTCCCACGACGATGTACTGGTGGTGGCGACGTCGGCGGGGAGAAAAACTCGTCGCTCGAACTCGACGCAACTGCAGCATTGGGCGTGGTCCCGGGTGGCTGCGAGGCGGAACTGAGCGACGAGTCCAGGGGTGGTGTTTGTGCGTTCCGTGCTCTGGATCGTGTCAGCATTCTACATTATTAATTCGTCTAATAATTTCTTTTGTATTCTATCCGGCATCTATTGACAGGTTGTGTCAGTTATATTTCGGACTGTTTTGATTTTCTTTATTTGTTCTTTCATGGTTTGTTGTTCTTATTAGTTTTTACTACGGTAAATTTATTGAATTATATTATTATTTCATTTATTTCATTTAAATCATATAATTTACATTTTTAAATATTTGATTATAAAAAAAAAACATTAAAAATATAAAAAATAGCGGTCCACCGGCCTCGGGAACAGGGTCCAAGCAACCGGCGGTCAGGGCCCCAGAGAGAGGAACCTCCTGACGATGCGAGCCGTGTCCAGGAGTACAGCTTTCTGGATCTGGCCCTTGACCCAGCTACCCAACGAGAGCCTCGAAAGATGTTGGTCGAGGCTCTTGGCTATAAGACCATTAGCGGTGACGACTATCGGTACAATGATTGCTGAGTCTACATTCCACATGGCGACAACCTCGTGCGCCAAGTCGAGATACTTGGTGAGTTTCTCTTTCTCGGCTTTCACGAGGTTCTCGTCATGCGGGACAGCAACATCAACAATCATTGCACGTCGCTCTGATCGATCTATCACCACTATGTCAGGCTTATTGGCTACAATAGTCCTGTCTGTAATGATAGATCGATCCCAGTACAGTGTGATATGACCATTTTCAAGAACTGGGTCGGGCACATATTTGTAGTACGGTACCTCCGATTCCACAAGATTGTATTTCAAGGCAAGTTGCTGGTGGATAATCCTGGCCACTTGGTTATGTCTGTGTAAGTATTCGCCGTTAGCCAGATGAGAACAACCAGAGACAATGTGACGGATAGTTTCTCCAGGACGGCGACATGCCCGACATATGTCTACCGTTCCATCCTTCACTATGTATTTTCTGTAATTGTTCGTCATCATGACCTCGTCCATAATTGCACACACAAACCCTTCGGTTTCCCCAAAGAGGTCACCAAAGCGCAGCCAGGCCACGGACGCTTCAAAGTCAACATCAGGCCCATGGAGGGCCCGATAAAAGCGTCCGTGAAGCTCCTTACCTTGCCATACAACCCTGCGGTCATTGGTACTGAGCACCACAGGTATGCGCCAGTTCTCTTTAGCCAGGGAGAGCGGCGTCAGACCCCTGTCCACTGCGACCACATCGCGGTGCATCTCCGTCTCGGCGTGGAGAAAGTACTCCCTGAGACTGCACACCTCGCGGTTGTGGAGGGTTTTGGCATTCAAAAGGCCTCTTCCCCCACACTTCCGCGGGATGTACAGCCTCATCACCGAGGAGCGCGGGTGATGCATCCGATATGTATATTATTATTATTATTATATAATATAAATTTCAACTTTTTTATTTTTTGGAATTTTTCCTTTATTTGTGCTGTAAGACCTTGCTTTTTGCCAAATTTCGTGATTCTAGGTCAACGGGAACTACCATACAGGTTTTCGACCGAAAACCTATAGTTCCGCTCCAAACGTAGCGCAGGCTCAAAACAAGCAATGAATATGTGAGTGCCATCTAATTATTTTCTGTAATCGTACTGATAATAATTATTGATAGTTTTGATGGTTATTGTGATGAATTATTACGCCCTTTCACAGCACAGTTCGTAATTTTTTTATAATTTCGTAGTACGAGTGCGATGATACTGCGTAGTCAGCCTTAAAATGCTTTCTAAAAATGGCTTATAGCGTTGACTATTGAGCTTCTAAGTGCTAGAATTCGATGGCTATGGGCCTATTTATATTTTGTTTTCGGTCCTACATTTATTCGGCCGTCAGAGTAATTATGTATATCATTATTCGCAGAACTGTTTATCGACCGAGCGAAGCGAAGGTCTTTGAGTTAACTAGGGCGATTTGCACTTGTCCGTCCGTCCGTCCGTCCGTCCGTCCGTCTGTCAGAGCCTTATAACTTTTGAATTACTGAACGTAATTACTTCAAATTTAGATATAATATGTAAACCGATGGCCTCCAGCCGAAAATGGCTTAAAAAGTTATAAAAATCTTTATTTCAGGGGGGCTCTCATAGAAGCGAATGCGAAGTAAAAAAAAAAAATCGCGTTACATAAAATTGTTACGTATCATTTTAAACATAATTTTGAACTGAGTACAAAAATATTTTTTTTTTAATTTTTCCCTTAAAATTGACGAAATGGGGGGCTTTCAAAGTGGCGATTTTATACGCTCGCTTGAAGACGCTCTCTAGAAAAATCCGCTATGGATTTTCAAACTGATTTTATGTTTTTAGGTCACTTATATCCTGTACTTGAACAATAAATACTAAAATTATATGAATATTATAAAGAAACGAGATTATTTAATTTTTAATGGGCGTCAGTAATTCATATAGCATCAACATAGCTTCACAATAATGCTAATAGATGGCGCAGTCAGTAACTATTCCCATGGAACTACGAGTTAAATTCAATGTTTGATAAATAATTCAATGTTTTCACTAACGTTCCCTAACCTTTACGGGCTACCTATAAGTTAGGTGATTGATGTTTTCTGTCAACTTATTTATCACGATCCTGTACGGGACACCTAAAAGGATATTGGGACGGATGTTAGGACTTAGGATTGTATTTAGGAGCTACCTACGTTAAGAGACTCCTACTTAGGGGATGATTTAGGTATGTTTGGTGAAAACGGGCATAATAATAATGTCAGTTTTGGTTATCATGTATCGATTGAATGAATAATCATGGGATACCGTTACCGCGAGGTCTCAGTTCGGGGCGAACCACTAGTATATTCAGTCTCTACAACATACTAACATACAAGGTTACGTCTTTGTACAACGTGCATGTGTACAAATTGATCTGTTATTATTATCTGCTTGATAATAATATAAACATTAACATTATAATATTATAGTATGCAACAAAGTGGTTTTTATGGCTTTAGAGTAGTTTTGTATATTTAATTTGTCAATGGACAAGGATATAGGTTTCCGCTTTAATACAATAATTTATTATTACTTAAATAATCAAAATGTCACACTTATTTCCTGGACCCATTTAAGACTGCAAAAAATTACGTTAAATTCGTTTTATTGTTAGTATGTACCTATTTAAATTATAATATATTCACTTGGAAAAACCTATTATTTTACTTATATTTTGGTAAAATCTACTTAGAAATAATTTAATATAAAAATTCTTTTTAAAAACCGACTTCAAACGCCCGCGCCACTACAAAGTATATAGTTTATTGTTGATATTTTAAAAACCGCTTGACCGATTTCGATAAAATTTAAATGGGACCATCTAGAAAGTATAGGCTTTAAAAAAAAGGATTTTCCTAATCGGTTCAGGCGTCTTTGCGTAATCGGTGCATACATAAAAAAAAGATTTAAAAAAGATTCCAACGAATTGAGCACCTCCTCCTTTTTTGAAGTCGGTTAAAAAAGAAATATGCATAGCATAATATGATTGATAGAATCGAAATTAAATCATGAAAATATATGCTGAACTGCGAATCGGACATAGATTGCCATCAGCCCGAAGTTCGTATTGATACAGAACTGGGAGGTCTCGGGTTCTATTCCCGTCGGGGTCAATTTGGGAATTTATCATTTCCGAATTGTCTCTGGTCTGGTCTGGTGGGAGGCTTTGGCCGTGGCTAGTTACCACCCTACCGTCAAAAACGTGCCGCCAAGCGATTTAGCGTTCCGGCAAGATGGCGGGCGTGTAGAAACCGATTAGGGTTATGGGTTGAATGTTCACTGCCATACCCCTTACAAGTTAGCCCGCTACCATCTTAGGCTGCATCGTCACTTACCATCAGGTGAGATCGCAGTCAAGGACTATCTTGTCATCGAATAAAAAAAAAATTCCTCCTCAAACGGAAAAAAATCTCTGTCTCAATCTCAAGTCCGGGTCAAGTCAATGCACACTCTATAGAATAGAAATGTTTTTTATTCAAATAAACTTTTACAAAGTACTTTTGAATCGTCAATGAGTCTACCACTGGTTCGGAATGCCGTTCCTGCCGAGAAGAACCAGCAAGAAATTCGGTAGTTGCTCTTTTCAAAATACTTTTACAATATACTTAATAGATATTATGCTATGTATGCAGAGTTTCCACAATGAGGGGAAGTTCCACAAAAGCATAGGTAATTATTTCTAATTATAATTCAACACATGTTAAGACGGGCAGACAGAAAGTAGCCCCATTCCCGCCGGTGGAACCCGTTCACGAGCATGACGCATTGACCCAGCCATTGCTTCGCTCAACCATATTTGAGGGAACGTAACAACCCGCATCACACGACACCACCGCAGAAATGTTAAAGAGAGTGTGACATACATATGCTACCCATCTTAAGGCATTGAATTGAAACTAATATTCAAATCAAATAATCATTTTAATATATGACTTGTACACAAATAAAGTGGAAACTCCCTATGGAAACTATAGATCCCAGCCTTACTGGATGCTTAATTCAATAAATTATATTCGCAAGTTGGCACACAAGCAATAAGTCTCCGTTAAGTTATTTCAAAGATTCACAAAGGGTTACCGAAGGTTTTGCCGTGATTCAAGTCGCCATTTTAGGAACACATAGGGTTATGAATAATGTGTTGCGTGGTTCCCATTATGGTGATACGCGCAATATAACACTTTGGGCTGCTATGACGTAGGTATACCTACTTCTAATAAAATTGCAAAACATTATTATTTGGCATTGGCTTCATAAGTAACACCAAGGACCGGTCGTATATACTGTCAACGCTTAAGGTGGAAGACACTGTTTTGCCCGCGAAATTCAAATTTAAATTTAATTTAGTTTTTCGCAATTTGTAAGCTAATACGACAAAGTAGGCTTATGGCATTTTAATTGCGACAATGGCAGTATCATCTTCACAGGTTTACATAAAAATCTTTACTTGAAATTTCATTGGCAGACCCGTATATTCATCCTTAAAGCAGTTAAATTTTATTTATGTTTTGAGATGTCATACAATGTACCGTCTTAACATGTTACATTGAATTGTAAATTTGAATTTTTTGGAACTTCCCCTCATTGTGGAAACACTGCATACATACTATAGTACCTATTGTAAACTTGTTTTGAAAAGAGCAACCTCCGAGTTTCTTGCCGGTTCTTCTCGGCAGGAAGGGCATTCCGAACCAGGTGGTAGACTCACCGACGATTCAAAAGCACTTGTAAAAGTTTATTTGAATAAAAAATAATTCTATTCTATTCTAATGAAATCTCAGCTGAAAAAATCGACGTGATTTTTTCATGCGTTTGAGGACCCGGTGAGTTATACAAACCACTTTTTATCCCGGAAAAACAAAGGGGTCCTGCGAGATTTTGATAAATCTAAATCCACGTAATCGTAATCATGTACCTAGATGGTGTAGAATAAAGTAAATAACAAAAACAAAACACAAGTAAAATGGTGTGTCTATTTGTAACAATTATTAAGGCGTTGAATTGCAAACGATAATGATTGCATCGTATTTATGGCAAATCATCGTAGAAGGACAGGATTGTGTTTGTAACTATTCTATACAGCAAAAGACTTCGTATTTTTTTAGAAGCTTTTCACGCGTTGAAATAGCTTATACATATTGCTCGTAGGTACCTAAAGAAGTACAAAGTTAGTTCAAAGAACTGAAGGTCTTTGGGATCCCAAGGTGCTGGAGTGTCGATTCCGTACCGGAAACCAGTGTTGGCTTACCCTCAGTGGATGGACCGACGACATCAGACGAGTCGCAGGAAGCCGCTGGTGCAAGACCTAGGCCTGTGGAAGCAAAGTCCTTTGTCCAGCAAGACATAAAAAATTGGTTGTCTGTAAAGTCGGTTTACGAACGATAGTTTTACGTGATAACGTCATAAAGATGAACAGCGTGCTGCTAGAACTAGCTCGGGACACATTCGATAACCACAGCGCGGACTGGCGTCGGGCGGCGGCGGTCACAAGCAAAATGCTTGGGCCAATCGTGCCTCTCTATCGCTTGTTCCGCGCTCTCGCTTGCACGCTCAGGCTCAGGTGGAACTGACACTTTTTCGTGCGTGCAGTCGGTTTTCATCGATTTATAAGACGTTATCACGTCAAAATGCTTTCAGATCCAGGTTGAGTGAGTCTCAAGTTTCAACCTATGGTAAGTGCCAAAACTTGATCAACATGAAAATTGAATTTGTTTTGAATTTTGTATAGAATATAATGTACAACTCTTCACGGAAAACGTCAGAATTAAATTACTTCTTACTTAATATCCAAAACATACAGTTATATTATTATTACGTTACCCATTCGCGTGACAAATTACAGCCGTTTCCTGTATCCTCCAGTACGCATAATTACCGTTGCCTATAAAGGATTTATGAACACACACACCTACATTACAGCTATCGTATCGTTACGGGCTGTATTTATGGCTATAGTGATTTATGCGCTATTTCCGACTTCTCGTGAATTTAAAAACTTGGGCATTCTAGATTTATTAGAATACTATACGATGCCCGCGACTTCGTCCGCTTGGATTAAGGTTGCGTACTACGTTTTTTAGGGTTCCGTACCCAAAGGGTACCAACGGGACCCTATTACTATGCCTACGCTGTCCGTCCGTCCGTCCGTCCGTCCGTCCGTCCGTCCGTCCGTCCGTCCGTCTGTCAGCGGGCTGTATCTCGTAAACCGTAATAGATAGACAGATGTAATTTTCACATATTATGTATTTCTATTGCCGCTATAACAACAAATAATAAAAATTAAATTAAATTAAAAAATTAAATTAAAATATTTACAGTACATTTAGTACATGGAAATATTTTTATTTAATTTTTTTAACGGAACCCTAAAAGAGCGAGGACCGACTCGCACTTGGCCGATTTTTATAATCCATGAATCCTATTTAATTAGTTAAATTCATAATTTCATTGATCCTTGGTTGGTGGAGTCATGTCTATTGTAATTAATGTTCTTTGTATTTGTAAACAAAAAGTAAAAGAGAGTATTAATACATTTTGAATCGTCGATGAGTCTACCACTGGTTCGGAATGCCCTTCTTGCCGAGAAGAACCAGAAGAAACGCGGCAGTTGCTCTTTTCAAAACAAGTTTACAATAGCTAAGTTATGCTATGTATGCAGTGTTTCCACAATGAGGGGAAGTTCCACAAAAGCATACCTAATTATAATTCAACACATGTTAAGACGGGCAGACAGAAAGTAGCCCCATTCCCGCCGGTGGAACCCGTTCACGAGCATGACGCATTACCCAGGCATTGCTTCGTGCGTATTTGAGGGAACGTAACAACCCGCATCACACGACACCACCACAGAAATGTTTAAAGAGAGCGTAACATACTAGGCTACCCATGTTAAGGCAACTAATTGAAACTAATATTCAAATAGTCATTGACTATGGCCTAAACCCTTCTCATTCGAGGGGAGACCCTTGCCCAGCCAGTTGTAGCACGGCGACGGGTTGAGATGACTCCACCCACGGACTGGACAAATCTAAACACAGCCACCAACAGCCAGCTGGCTGCGCTCGTGGTTGCTTCGTGCGTGAGGGCTTTTAAGGTGGAAGACAAGGGTCTGCCCGCGAAATTCAAATTTAATTTGGTTTTTCGCAATATCAAATCAAAATATCGAGTTGGACGTGAGTTACTCACAAATTAGTCGATATTTTGATTAATTTCTTAAACTGGACACTTTCAAGTAAAGATTTTTATGTAAACCTGTGAAGATGATACTGCCATTGTCGCAATTAGAAGGCCATAAGCCTACTTTGTCGTATTAGTTTACAAATTGCGAAAAACCAAATTAAATTTGAATTTCGCGGGCAGAACCGTGTCTTCCACCTTAAAAGATAACTTCAACCCGTGACCTAATCGTGAGTGTGTACCTATTTGTGGAAATATAATTTATGTCGCTAATCGCAGCTAGAAGGCGGTCCTCGTGCTGATAAGCCACGCTCGCTTGCAGGTAATTGCAATTGCTATGTGCTGAAGTCATCGATATATTATGCGATATTAACTACATATACCTACTTACACATAAAGCACATAGCCTTTTATTTGATTAATTTTTAATTATTTAGTGTTTAATTACGATCTAATCTGCCGCACTCAAACATAGCTTTAGATATTTAGCTAACGGTTATAGTCATACTAATATTATAAATATGTGAAAGTGTGTTTGTTTGTTGGTTTGTTATTCAATCACGCCGCAACAGAGCAACTTATCGACGTAATTTTTTGCATGGGTATAGTTGAGGACCTGGAGAGTGACGTAGGCTTTTTATCTCGGAAAATCAAAGAGTTCCCGAGGGATTTGAAACCTAAATCCACGCGGATGAAATCGCGGGCATTAGCAGTTTAAATATACATGTATATTATTTAATGTCTCTGAGTGCGACTCATATCAAACATGGAAGTGCGAAACCCTGGAAACGATTTCCTTTGCTAATATTCAGTGCCAGTGATGACTAGGAAAGAGCTATGCTTGGAGTGCCCCTGCGGGATCGAATCAGGAATGAGGAGATCCGTAGGAGAACAGAGTCACCGACATAGCTCAGCGAGTCGCGAAACTGAAGTGGAGATGGGCGGGGCACATATTTCGAAGAGCTGATGGTCGTTGGGGTCCCAAGGTGCTGGAGTGGCGACCTCGCACCGGGAAGCGCAGTGTTGGCAGACCCCCCATCAGGTAGACCGACGACATCAAACGAGTCGCAGGGAGCCGCTGGATTCAGGCGGCGCAAGACCGAGACCTGAGGAAGTCCATGCAAGAGAACTTTGTCCAGCAGTGGATGTTTATCGGTTGATGAAGAAGAAGAAGAAGAAGAAGAATACATATTAAGTAATTTGTTGTAGGTATTAGAACTCGTACTATGTCATGTCGAGCTACAGATAAATTATTCGGTTTGTACGCAGCATCGTCTCTGATCACTAACTTATTTATACGAGTAGGTACGTGGCGCTGTGATAGGGAGATCGAATCCTGGACCCATATAAAGGCACGCAGTTGAAACCTGCGCCATAACAGCCATAAGTAATGTCTTAGTGTAAGTACAAGTATAACTACTAAGTACCTGCTGATATAATAAATCCGTGATATGCATTGGCATTTCCAATATATCTGCGACTACAATCAACCATTGTCGCTGACGCTTGGCTAGCAGTGCGAACCGTTACACTAGTGATGCGAACACAGAATATCGACAGAATAATAGATTTGATTTGTAGACCTTGGTGCTTATTTATGTCTACAAAAATCTAAATCAAACTGATAGACTTCAGAGAAGAGTTTTCGCAGTCTCTTGCGTGAAATGGTTCGACAATTTTTAGTACACTCTGAAAAATAAAGTTTTGAGTTACATTAGTTTTTATGCATATTTAGCAAAATTATATTTTTATAATTTAGAATGTAATAAATTAATAATATAATCTAAATCAAAATTGATTAATGAAATAAACTAGAACCTAATTTTAAATTAAATTACGAAATAGTTTATAAGACGCAAGACCATAATTATAGGTCGTAAAACAAAATCATTAAATTATTCACGGTCACTAACATTAATAACTAGCTGCCCGGACAGACTTCGTTCTGTCAAAAGTTAAAAGTAATTTTTTTTTATTAAAACCTTTCGTGGACCATAAGGAACATACAAAAAAATTAATTAACCGAATTGGTCCATCCATTCTTGAGTTATGCGCTTACCAACATTCATTTTTATTTATATAGATAGATATAAAAAATCTTACTATTTTAAATAGACGTTACGGTTTAGAGATCATGTCATTAAGGGCCGATTGCACCAAAGTAAAAGAATTCTTAGAGCGTAAAGATATTTTAGCAGATTTTCAAAATACGAAGACTGTCAGTATATCAAATTTACGCTCGGATAAGACTTATTTTATGTTGGTGAAATCGGCCCTTAGATTGATATATTTTATCCGTAGGAACATCCGTAACTCGGGAGAGCGTAAGAACCTCACGCGCTACATTTAAATGTTACGTAAATATCGATATCGATAGTTCACAGACCTATCTCGGCGCACCTGCAACGTGCAGTGACCGACAATGGGGCCATCCATTACTCGCGGCCTCCACACATTGCCATTTCATATTAGCGGACTCTATTAACAGGACCTTACGTGCAACGAGTTTATGTTGAGTTCTGGGACAATCGCTATGAAGTCGTTGAATAAAACTGGTTATCCAGCTCTCTCTGACTCGTTTTGCTCCCTGACTTTGAACCCTTTCCATCAATCATCATACTATATTATAAATGCAAAGGTGTGTTTGTTTGTTGGTTTGTCCTTCAATCACGCCGCAACAGAACTACGGATGTACTTGATTTTTTGCATAGGTTTTTATAGATGAGGATATGGAGAGTGACATAGGCTACTTTTTATTTCGGAAAATCAAAGAGTTCCCGAGGGATTTTAAAAAATAAATCCACGCGGACGAAGTCGCGGGCATCAGTATTTTCTGATTTTTGTATTTTTGAGTTGTGTAACCTTGTAGAGAGGCATATTCACTAAGCGAATGATCTCTTAAATAAAGATAAAAAAATCAGCTAGTTGTAAAATAATGGTACTTAGTAGTTCCATCATCAGCAAGTAGCAAAACTCATCAACGGCTCACTATTGAGCACAGGTTTCCTCTTAGATAATGAAAGATATAACTCTTAGTGATAAGGTCACCTTTTGTAAAATTATTCCTGTACTTATCAGCTTATTTTAATGGAAGGATTAGGCCACAGTCCACCTCGCTGCACCAATGCAAATTGGCGAACTTTACACACCTTTAATAACATTATGAAAAACCGTTAGGCGTGCAGGTTTCCTCACGATGTTTTCTTTCACCGTTGATGAAGTTGATATTTTCTTAAACGCACATAAGTAACTCCGAAAAGTCAGAGATGCGTGCCCGGAATAAACCCCGCGAACCCCCGAATGGGAGGTCGTGATTCTAGGTGGGTTTAAAGTGCCTTAGTTTTGAATTACGCTTCTTCATTTACCATCACGTGAGATTGCAGGCAAGCGCTAGTCTATTGGTAATATTATATTTAAAAAAAATTAAGCCTAACAAATCTAAGCGTAATCAAAGGTAAACGTATTGCTATTGAAATGTTTTAATGTGAGAACTGTCGAGACAATACACTTTTTGCGCATTCAGTTTCTGCAGTGTTACATTAATAATTCGCTTTGTATTGTAACATTGGGTACAGTGAGCGTTTGCTTAAGAGCTACGTTTTGTTTTGCTATAGTACTATAAGGCCCGCTTGCAGAAACGCCGAGTTATCCTTTTAACCCATTGTTAGCTGCTGCTTTGACAGATTTCGTATGAAGCTTCTGTCAAAATTACAAATTTATTCCTGGGTTAAACCAAAAAAAAATATTCCTGAAAACCTAACCCGGCGTCTCTGCAAGCGGGCCTTATATGAATACATATTGTTGTAAATTGGTCACAGGCTTTACAAGCGAGTTGCGACTACTTGCAAAATAGCTATTTATGCAACTGCATCGTAATGAGGGTCATTTTAATTCGAGTGCTGTTTTTTGATACGAGGCTTGCCGAGTATCAAAATAGGATAGTACGAGAATTAAAATGACTAATTACGTTCAGTTGCATACAAGATTTTATCTACGACAAGGAAGTAAAATCATTAACAAAATACGCCGTAGGCTCAATAAAGTAACAAAAAGTAACTCCGTAAGCCGCCACCAGCCGCCTGTGGCGCCTCTGTCAACAAAAAGTAACTCCGTAAGCCGCCACCAGCCGCCTGTGGCGCCTCTGTTATATGAACGGTACAAAAGTGCCAGAACTCAGAGCCTTAGCTTTAGGTATCCTATTTTAAGAAGATAACCATTTCGATTCAGCTCCCATACAACGAGCTGCATCGAAATGAGAAGCAAAACCGAAAGAGGGTTCATTTCGATTCAGCTGTCAAACTCGAAATTGGAACTTTTCGATGCTGGAGTAGATAAAATCTTTAACATTTCCACATTCCATTCCAGAGACGATCATAATAATATTATGATCGTCTTTTGTTTGACTAACGTAGGCTCTGGCAAAGTTCGCCACAGCACACTATCTTGTGCCACTTATGTCCAGTGATTCCCAGACGCTTGAGATCGTCTGTCCGTCTAGTTAGAGATCTTCCAACTCTGCTTATCGCGGTTTGCCACTTGCCGTAATAGATTACTATTAATGTAATTAATAATAAAAAGCTCGTACACAAAAAGAATGTTCTGAGCTCCGCTGTCGGCTGTCAGCAGGGGGATCCGCTTGGACCAGTTATTTTTAGTTTAGCCATACACCCTATAATTTCGGTTCTAAATTCCAAATTCAATGTTTGGTATTTGGATGATGGAACCTTGGGCGGCGAAGTGAGTTCGGTTTTGAAGGATTTAGAAATAATTATATCAAAATTTAAAACTATTGGCTTGGAACTTAATTTTGATAAATGTGAAATTTATATTCCAAATTCTTTTTCGGCCGAATCCAAACTGCACATATTAAATAAAATCAATATTTTAGCTCCGGGTATTAAAATTTTAAACGATGAGTCACTTCGCCTCTTAGGAGCACCTGTTTTAGAGGCCTCAGTTCCTCAATTTTTTACTGACTTAATTTCTAAATTCAAAAACACTTCCCATCATCTGTTAGATATTAATCCTCATATGGCAATGACCATCATTCGATTCTGCTTATTTGTTCCAAAATTTACTTATTTCGTTAGATGTTCACCTCTTTGGAAATTTAATAATTTATTGGAAAATTTGGATAATTTTATACAAAATATTCTATCTGAAATCTTAAATTGTCCGATAGATGATCAAGTATGGGCCCAGGCTTCTCTTCCGATCAGGTATGGAGGTCTGGGAATCCGCAAAATTTCTAGTGTCTCTCTGCCAGCTTTTCTTTCCTCTGCTTATAGTACACACACTCTCTTTGAAAAAATTATATCCCAGTCTTTGGGATCAATTGAGGTGTCGTACTTGGCAGAGGCAAGAAATGGTTGGTCAGCGATTAGCCCAAATCAATTGCCGGTTTCTCTTCCTTCCCAGAGACAGTGGGATGACATTATTTGTAAAAAAACTTTTGACGCAATGTTAATGCAAGCAAATTCCAAAGACCGTGCTCGTCTTCTCGCTGTCTCTGCGAAAGAATCCGGACACTGGCTCCATGCTATCCCTTCTGCTAATCTGGGCACTCTTTTAAACCACGCCACTCTTGCAGTGGTAGTTGGTCTTAGGCTTGGCGCCAAAATAACCCAGCCTCACCGTTGCCACTGCGGTGACCACGTCGACGCTTACGGTCATCACGGGCTCTCCTGTTCGAAGAGCGCTGGTCGTTTCTCCCGCCACAATGCCCTCAACGACATCATCCGCAGGTCTCTTGCTACTGCTCACGTGCCAGCTGTATTAGAACCTATTGGTTTGGCACGTAGTGATGGCAAGAGACCTGATGGTATGACGCTTGTTCCTTGGAGGACAGGGAGGTCGCTTGTGTGGGATGCCACCTGTGTAGATACTCTAGCTGCTTCCCACATCCATGCGACCTCCTCTGTGGCGGGTGCAGCGGCTACTAGCGCCGAACAGGCTAAGAGGCGCAAATATGAGAAACTTGACAGTGGTTTCATATTTGCGCCTTTTGGTGTAGAGACCCTGGGGCCGTGGGGCCCGGAGGCTCGCGCACTTTTTTTAGAGATATCAAAAAAGGTGATCGAGTCTACCGGGGATCCAAGAGCTGGCAGCTACCTTGGCCAAAGGATTAGCCTGGCCATCCAAAGAGGTAATGCTGCCAGCATCTTGGGTACTATGCCACACTGCGGTGGCTTGGATGGGGTTTTAGATTTTAATTAGTTTTTATTTTAGTTTTAATTTTAGAATTAAATTTAGATTTATAGTATTGTATATATGAAATTTTCTATTAATAACTATTAATAATTAATTTATAATTATTAATTTGTAATTGATAATTATTAATTAATTTATTTAAATCGATTATTATTAGAGGTCCTAATGATCATTTGTAGGATTTAGAAGGTCTTCTTCTTCTTTATCAAACGATAGACGTCCACTGCTGGACAAAGGTCTCTTGCATGGACTTCCACAGGCTTCGGTCTTGCGCCGCCTGCATCCAGCGGCTTCCTGTGACCTAGTGGCACCTAGATTTAGGAGTTGTCCCCTAAACTCACGGGCCCATAGAAAAATATTATTTTATTTATTTATTTATTAAGCCATTTATTCCATTCCATTACTTACAGTTCTAATTACTAATAATTACTAATAATTATTAATAATTGATTTATTAGTTATGTTAGTAGTATTTCTTACTCTAGTTAGTTAGTATTTGTGTTAGTTTTTCGTTTGTTTTAGGATATGGACCCCAGTTTGGGTAAAGGCCTCCTCCAACTCTTTCCATGCCTGTCTGTCTTTGGCCCGACTCATCCATCGATTTCCCGAATATTATACTGGTTTGTTATTAAAAGGCTAACGTATCTATGAACTTTACCTATAAGTAGGATACCTTTAAATATGCAATAATATTGCAACGTGAATTTTCCCATGGCAGCTTTACTAAAGTTGACTGTTTTACATTAGGTTCCAACTTCATTGTTATACCTACCTAATTAATAGAAATTGCTGCATTACTACATAATAAATATTATTTTCTCGGACCAAAACATACAAAATATATATAGTCAGTGGTACCTACGTAAGTAAAATATAATCAAACAAAGATTTACTAATTTATCTTCTAGTAGTATCACCCGGCAACCCTTAATTAATCTTAATATATTATATAAATTACGTGTCACGTTGTTTGTCCGCGATGGACTCCTAAACTACTGAACCGATTTAGATCAAACTTCGTAACTATCTGTAATTTGGTCCAACATGAAAGATAGGATAGTTTTTTTTTTGATTATGATAGTTTATTTGTTTTATTTATATAGGTAAGTTGACGGTACGAAGTTCGCCGGGTCAGCTAGTATATATAATTGCGTAAATGTGTTGGCTTGTTGGATTATTTATTGGTTTAATGGTTTGTCCTTCAATCACAGAGCAAATGGAATGATTATTATTATGATTTTTGCACACTAAGTATACTTAGTTGAGGACGAGAGATTCCCGTGGTTTTTTATTACTTTATATCCACGCGGACGAAGACGTAAGCAAATTTTTAGTTGTTGGATCGTGAAAATTTTTGTTCGAACGACCTCTTAGGTATGTTATAGACATATTATATTGTATTAAGCAGTATTTATTGTAAGCAGTGATAGGCTAGTGGTTTGGACTGTGGTCTCCTATTCGGGGGGTCACAGGTTCGATCCCGGGTCAAGTGCGTTCAGCAATTAAACATCATTTGCTTCAACGGTGAAGGAAAACATCGTGAGGAAACCTGCACATCTGAGTGTTCATAATGTTCTCGAAGGTGTGTGAAGTCTGCCACTTCGCATTGGGCCAGCGTGGTGGACTATGGCCTATAACACTTCTCTGAGAGGAGACCTGCGCTCAGTAGTGAACCGTTGATGGGTTGCTAATGATGATGATGATGATGATATTATATATATATATATATATATAGGCATAGGTACATTTCGATGATGTACAGCATAGTATGTACGGGAGATAAAAGCTTCGCTTCTAGAAGCTTCCATCGCGTGTGCCATAACGTAACATGTCAAGATTTCTTTTACATTTTTTTCTACTTCTTATTTGTCAACCGATAGACGTCCACTGCTGGACAAAGGTCTCTTGCATGGACTTCCACATGCCTTGGTCTTGCGCCGCCTGAATCCAGCGGCTCCTTGCGACTCGTTTGATGTCGTCGGTCCACGTAGCAGGTGGTCTGCCAACACTACGTTTCCCGTTGCAGGGTCGCCGCTCCAGCACCTTGAGACCCCACCGACCATCAGCTCTTCGAACTATGCGCCCTGCCCATTTCCACTCCATTCAATTTTAAACTATTGCATAGCTTTTATCGCGGGCTTTGAACTAGGACAAACAGTTTGAGCGCGGCGACCGAATCAAGAAATTCCGTAACGTAAATAAACCTAACACCGTCGTTCAGTAAGCGTTCAACATTTTAGAGGTTCACAAGTAGCTCTGTTCGGCGCAGTGGGCGAGCGGCCGCTTTCTTTACCGTATGGTGTATGATGTCGCAGGTTCGAATCTCACTCGCGAAGTAATGACAGTACGCTTTTCTTGTTTGTTTGTTTTAAATTATTTTTTTGCATAATTTTTATTATGCAAAAAAAATATTGCATAAATATTATAATTGCATAAGTTGATAAAAAATGCTATGCAATAGCTTTACCGCGACAGTCCCCGATTGCCACTTAATTTTTTTATTTTTTGCTAAAATAATAATGATAATAATTATATTTTGATCCGGACCTAAGTGTAGTCGAGTCCTAAGACTGCCGATGTTCGGAATTGTGAAACAGTCTAGTTGCCGACAATTAGGCCATTTCAAGCGGTTCAAGCGCTTGACGAGGAATGTGAAAGGCGGCTGCGGGAGAGCGGCTTTCGAAGTTATAACTTTGTGTAGGTACTTAAAAATCTAATGTAATGGAAGCCAATTAAGTTGGATTATACGAGTCTGCCCGCGAAATTCAAATTTAATTTGGTTTTTCCCATTTTGTAAACTAATACGACAAAGTAGGCTTATGGCATTCTAATGGCGCCAGTAGAATTATCATCTTCACAGGTTTACATAAAAATCTTTGCTTTAAAGTGACCAGTTTAAGAAATTAATCAAAATACCGAGTTGGACGTGAGTTACTCACAAATTAGTCTATTTTGATTGATTTCTTAAACTGGTCACTTTCAAGTAAAGATTTTTATGTAAACCTGTGAAGGTGATGATTCTACTGGCGCAATTAGCCTAGTTTGTCGTATTTGTTTACAAATTGCGAAAAACCAAATTAAATTTGAATTTCGCGGGCAGACCCGTATAATCATCCTTAAATTCAAAGCTCATCAGTTTATGGAGCGGAGTGCGATCCGAAAGGTCGTTGGTACAAATCCGTGTTGCGCTAATTTGCGTCGTATTATTTAGCTAGATTATGTCCGCGACTTCGTCCGCGTTTTTAACCGACTTCAAAAAAAGGAGGAGGTTCTCAATTCATCGGAACCTTTATTTGTATGTTCACCGATTACTCGAAGACGCCTTAACCGATTTGGGAAATTCTTTTTTTGTTTGAAAGGGTATACTTCCCAGGTGATCTCATATTAGCTATTTATGCAACTGCATCGTAATGAGGGTCATTTTAATTCGAGTGCTGTTTTTTGATACGAGGCTTGCCGAGTATCAAAATAGGATAGTACGAGAATTAAAATGACTAATTACGTTCAGTTGCATACAAGATTTTATCTACGACAAGGAAGTAAAATCATTAACAAAATACGCCGTAGGCTCAATAAAGTAACAAAAAGTAACTCCGTAAGCCGCCACCAGCTGCCTGTGGCGCCTCTGTCAGCAAAAAGTAACTCCGTAAGCCGCCACCAGCCGCCTGTGGCGCCTCTGTCATATGAACGGTACAAAAGTGCCAGAACTCAGAGCCTTAGCTTTAGGTATCCTATTTTAAGAAGATAACCATTTCGATTCAGCTCCCATACAACGAGCTGCATCGAAATGAGAAGCAAAACCGAAAGAGGGTTCATTTCGATTCAGCTGTCAAATTCGAAATTGGAACTTTTCGATGCTGGAGTAGATAAAAATTTTATCGAAATAGTTTTCAAAAAATCAACAATAAATTATATACTTTGTAGTGGCGCGGGCGTTTGAAGTCGGTTTTTAAAAATATTTTTTTATATTAAATTATTTAATTCCCACATGGATCCTTTAATTTTCCGGGATAAAATGTAATGTGTTAATCCTGATTCCTGGGTGTCAGCTATCTCCATTACAAATTTCAGCCAAATCGGTTAATTCGCTGTGACTTGTGGCGTGAAGGAGTTAGTAGTAACAATGAATCACCTATTCATATATCCATCCTGCATACTCACAAACTAAGTAGGACATTAAATATCCTATTACAAATTTTGTAATAGGATAGTGGATATGTAGGATAAATAGGATTTAGGACAATATTTATGTACCTACATGTTGTTCGCATATAGCTTGTGCTAGAAGTAATACGAGAATGCAATAATTGTGGATAGAATCGTCAACTTTTAGATAGGTATCTTGGATTTGAACTAGTAAACTAAGTAGCTCGACTTAAGCTTACCATTTTGAGAGATAATGAGAGATTTACCTGTTGAGTTTGCAACATGTTTGCAATAAGACCTAAACGTACAACGTGTGCCGTGTGGTGACGGCAGATCAGAATACAGTTGTCAACACCCCTCCTCTTCCCGCGAGTGTCGTACGAGGCGACAAAGGGAATATATCGGAGAACGGGCAGCAGCGTCCTCTGTGCTACTACTGCCATCTACTGCGATCACCAACCCGTCTGCCCCGCGTGGTGATTATGGGCAAACCCTCCCCTTGGGAGAGGCCTTTAGTCCAGCAATGGACTGTTATAGGCTATTGATGATGATGATGATGAATAGAATAGTATAGAATAGAAATGTTTTCTATTCAAATAAACTTTTACAAGTACTTTTGAATCGTCAATGAGTCTACCACTGGTTCGGAATGCCGTTCCTGCCGAGAAGAACCAGCAAGAAACTCGGCAGTTGCTCTTTTCAAAATACTTTTACAATATAATTAATAGATATTAAATGCTATGTATGCAGAGTTTCCACAATGAGGGGAAGTTCCACAAAAGCATACGTAATTATATCTAATTATAATTCAACACATGTTAAGACCGGCAGACAGAAAGTATTTGCCCCATTGCCGCTGGTGGCACCCGTTCACGAGCATGACGCATGACCCAGCCATTGCTTCGCTTCATTTGATGTACAACTATAGTAGGATGAGCCGGTTTCATAGACTAAAAGTACACTAGAGACTATTTAGCTTTATGATACAGTCCGTTGAAATGAAAATAACACCTTTTTTATCTCACATCATTAGAAATCTCGCGTGTTGTTGAGGTCAGGAATTTAGCTGCGCGTGCGCCGGTTATGTCATTACACGCTTTTATTTGATTAGTGGGTACTTACCCACCTACTTCTACATACCTACACGTCATATATTGTTACACTACATCTGAAATGACCTCCATTTTTGAACCACCCTATATCAGTAGCAACCCATCAACGGCTCACTACTGAGCGCAGGTCTCCGCTCAGAGAAGTTATAGGTCATAGTCCACCACGCTGGCCCAATGCGAATTGGTGGACTTCACACACCTTCGAGAACATTATGAAGAACTCTCAGATGTGCAGATTTCCTCACGATGTTTTCCTTCACCGTTGAAGCAAGTGATAGTTAATTGCTTAAACGCACTTGACTCCGAAAAGTCAGAGGTGCGTACCCGGGGTCGAACCTGCGACCCCCCGAATAGGAGACCACAGTCCTAACCACTAGGCTATCGATGCTTCTACCACCCTATATGTTACCCAATAAATCCTAAATTTTTCTGTCCGATCTGGTGGAAGCCTTCGGCCGAGGCTTGTTGCCACCCTACTGCAAACATGCCGCCAAACAACTGGAGCATACGGAGTACGTACCGTACAATGCCCCCTGTATAAGCCGAAAGAGTAATGCATTTAATAAAACTATACCTACCATATACCCTTTTATTTAACCCGACACTATAGAATAGAATAATTTTTTATTCCAATAAACTTTTACGAAGTGCTTTCGAATCATCACGTGAATCTACCACCGGTTCGGAATGCCATTCCAACCGAGAAGAACCAGCAAGAAACTTGGCGGTTGCTCTTTTAAAATATCATTTTGTTACACAGGTTAGTTATTACTGTCTCATGAGTCGCTGGAGCGAGTTATGTCCACGCTTTTTCGTAATTTATAGTATAACCTTCAGTTGTATAATAAGTATGCTTTTTTCATGAGAGTAGTTTTAATTGATTTCTTAAACTTGTGTAAAGGCAAGTCTAAGATCGACTGTGGAATTTTACTATAGAACGTCACGCCCATTCCCACATGATTTTCGGACTTTCTTGAGGCGTAGATACTCGTAGGTATCGACTATCGTCCCTTACCACATAAATAATATGATACCACATTATGATAGGTAGGTATCGTCCCTTACTACAAGGTGAGATCAAAGGCTAAATAGTTATCAGATGAAAGAAAAACAGCTTACTTAGTTTTAATTGGGCACAAGTTAGGCACAAGTTTATCAAAGGCAAAGCTGTATTAAAATAATGGTTACCATTTGACGTGCATCGAGCGTTCTCTAACACTCTCTCATGTCAAGGTTCTAGTGACAGGCTCGTTTGCATTTCATTTAGTGATGTGTTGCGAATAATAAAATAAAATGATCGGTTTTAATGACAGAAATAGCGATTACAGGTATTACCTAGAGATATTTTTCATATTGTGCAAATAGGTTGAAGGTCAATATATCTTTTAAGTGTTAGCGGTCAAAGTGATACAAACGTGTCAATTGGTTAGTTTCCAAAATAATATCAAAAATTGAACTTAAGTACCTACTTACTGACCGAAACTACATTCCTATGTCTGCGTTTTCACTGAAAGGTCGTAGGTTCGAATCCCACCCGTTGCACTATTGTCGTACCCACTCCTAACACAAGCTTTCTGCTTATTTGGAGGGGAGAGGAGGATATTAGTCAAGTTCAACTTGACTGATATACTTATTTAAAAAAAAATATATATATTGGTACCCCTCACTAGGTGGACGGACGATCTCTGGAGAGTTGCCGGTACCCGCTGGATGCAGGCAACACATAATATAATCATTTCAAGATATCTATGATAGAGAGAGATCTACTATCTACTACAGTGAACGTCATAATAGTTGAGATGATGATGCTGACTCATACCTATCTTAACTAAACGATACTGGAACACTACGAGTAGCAATGTACACTAGGAAACTACGATTACGGTAAACTACTATTATCGCCTACTTGCAGAAATAATTCCCTCCATGAAAAAAGAAAGTAAATTACTATGAGTTGCAAACACAATATTTCAATTGTGATGACTGATGAAACGTGTGATGCGGGTTGTTACGTTCCCTCAAATATGGTTGATCGAAGCAATGGCATGGTCATGCGTCATGCTCGTGAACGGGTTCCACCGGCGGGAATGGAATGGGGCTACTTTCTGTCTGCCCGTCTTAACATGTGTTGAATTATAATTAGATATAATCAGGTATGCTTTTGTGGAACTTCCCCTCATTCTGGAAATACTGCATACATAGCATAATATCTATTATATTATAAACTTGTATTGAAAAGAGCAACTGCCGAGTTTCTTGCTGGTTCTTCTCGGCAGGAACGGCATTCCGAACCAATGGTAGACTCTTCGACGATTCAAAAGCACTTGTAAAAAAGTTTATTTGAATAAAAAACATTTCTATTCTATTCTATTCTAATTTGCCAACTCTACTAAGGAGTACGGGGTAGCATAGAAAATCGATTAAAATTTGTAATTTTTGACTATAATAATATTCTACTGGTCGCATCACTAGTTCCATCGCCGCCTATTGTCTTGTTTTGAGGTGAAGGATGGTGGCAATGGTTGATTACGCCTAATTATTGTCACGCAATCCAACGTTTAAGGCCGAGCGATTTGTGGCGACCAAATTATAGCTTCAGAGTTAATTGTGGGTTCCTAATGCTGATAATTCGTCTAGCTACTTGCACAAAACATTCATTCAAACAGGTCTAAAACTAGTGCCGTCTTTTTCTGCAGGAAACTTTGTTCTGGGGATGGCTTAGACAATTCCTGGCTCAGCTTGGTTGAGGACCTACACGATTAGATTTATGCCCACATTGTTTTGATGAGCCAAAGATAGTTGCCAAAATTAATGTTAAATAAATATTAGGGTTTTAGACAATGTCGTAAGGTGAAAGGTAATATAATAAGATTTCGTCCTTTGTCTTTTTACGGTAAGTATGTTATTTAATTTAATACCAATGTAATTTTAATTCATTGTTAATTTTAATTTTAATTTCTGATAATATAATTGTACATTTGCACACTGTCGGTGACAGTCGATTGTGTAAGGGAGCTATAATGTATCGACTTGTTATGTACCCACAATTTGGCAAATAAAATTTATATATGTATATAATTTATAATAAGACCTAAATAATGCGTTTTTAAAACCTTTTTTTGAGCTATTTTACTCTACGAAATTATGAAGGTTTTCTTTATTTCTGAAGTTATCAGCTAGATTTACAAAACATTTCGTCCCTGTGCCAAACGTAAAACTAAATTGAGTGGCTGCGTAGTCCGTTTTCCGCCCGAATCTACAAAACCTACAATTCTATGACGTCACAGCAGCAAAGAACAAAAGCGTTTCTTCTATAGCTTGTTTCATGGTTGATTTTCTTCTTTTCCAGCTAACGGCAGGCGAGCAACAACGCAGAGCAGCGCGAACACGACGCGGGACTCACAGCTGCTGTCGCTGCTGGCTGCACGGCGGAGACAGCTGCTGACGGGCCGGCTCACCACGCACATCAACACCATCGCCAACCTAGCGCACAAGCCGCACAAGTGAGTAGAGAGCTATGTCCGCTACCGCATGGGTAACAACAACGCAGAGCAGCGCGAACACGACGCGGGACTCACAGCTGCTGTCGCTGCTGGCTGCAAGGCGGAGACAGCTGCTGACGGGCCGGCTCACCACGCACATCAACACCATCGCCAACCTAGCGCACAAGCCGCACAAGTGAGTAGAGAGCTATGTCCGCTACCGCATGGGTAACAACAACGCAGAGCAGCGCGAACACGACGCGGGACTCACAGCTGCTGTCGCTGCTGGCTGCACGGCGGAGACAGCTGCTGACGGGCCGGCTCACCACGCACATCAACACCATCGCCAACCTAGCGCACAAGCCGCACAAGTGAGTAGAGAGCTATGTCCGCTACCGCATGGGTAACAACAACGCAGAGCAGCGCGAACACGACGCGGGACTCACAGCTGCTCTCGCTGCTGGCTGCAAGGCGGAGACAGCTGCTGACGGGCCGGCTCACCACGCACATCAACACCATCGCCAACCTAGCGCAAAAGCCGCACAAGTGAGTAGAGAGCTATGTCCGCCACCGCATGTGTAACAACAACGCAGAGCACCGCGACAACGACGCGCGACTCACAGCTGCTGTCGCTGCTGGCTGCACGGCGGAGACAGCTGCTGACGGGCCGGCTCACCACGCACATCAACACCATCGCCAACCTAGCGCAAAAGCCGCACAAGTGAGTAGAGAGCTATGTCCGCCACCGCATGTGTAACAACAACGCAGAGCACCGCGACAACGACGCGCGACTCACAGCTGCTGTCGCTGCTGGCTGCACGGCGGAGACAGCTGCTGACGGGCCGGCTCACCACGCACATCAACACCATCGCCAACCTAGCGCACAAGCCGCACACGTGAGTAGAGAGCTATTTGAGCTTGGCTTAGCGTACAACAACGCAAAATAACGCAAATACGACGCGGTAAAGATTTCTGCTGACGCCCCGGCACAACTACACATACTAAGCCCATGTCACTCTCCAGGTCCTCAAGAATAACCATGCAAAAAAATCACGTCGATCCGTAGCTCTGTTGCAGCGTGATTGAAGGACAAACAAACACACTTTCGCATTTAAAATATTAGTAAGATAAGATTCACATAAGAACCGGTGATAGAGTCTTAACGTGATAAGTCACAGGTTGGCCTGCATTAAATAAATAAATAATTATTAAATACTAGCTGACGCCCGCGACTTCGTCCGCGTGGAAAAAGAATTAAAAAAGAATCGCTGTGTGTTAATCGCGAGGTTTTTAGACGATTGTCCTACGCCACTATATTATATTTTAGAGCTACTTGGTACCTACAAACCTACAATTACATACCCCACAATCGAAATTACGTAAATACCCACAATTTAGGTGGGCAGTACCCAGCAGCATCAGGATTGAGGAGTTGGTAACTGGTCTTCAATGATGTAGTCCAGTGATGCAGGGTGGGGGAGGGCGATTCCCAATACAAACCGAACGGTAGTGAAATTAGTTGAATATTAGGTGGCATCTATAAAACACACAGCTCTAGCGTAGGAAATTTTCGCGAGCGAAGCGAGCGCGAAATTTTTTTGGACTGCACTACTTAACTATGTTATTCATACTTGGTTCTTACAACACCAATTCAGAAAAGACACTTTCGCGAGCGAAGCGAAAATTTGTGCGACTACATTGCATCACTATGTAGTCTTAACTGTGCACTACATAACTGTGTCCTTCATACTTGGTTCTTACAATAACAATTAAGAAAAGATACATTTACGCGAGCGAAGCGAGCGCGAAAATTTTCGATTGCACTCCGCTTCTGTTTAGTTCATATTTGGCACCTACAGACAACATCAATTCACAATCGATAGTTTCAAAATCCCCACTTATTAGGTGGGCCTCACCCAGCAGCTCCAATATTTAAGGGTTGGTACCAGCACTGTCCATACTTGGCATCTACATTTGCAACATAAAACCGACGCTGTAGCGAGCGAAGACTACACTAAGTACTTAACTATGTACTTTATACCTGGTTCGTACAATACCTATCAAGAAAAGACATTTTCGCGAGCGAAGCGAGCGCGAAAATTTTGACGATTACATTGTATCCCTATGTAATCCATACTTGGCAATCCAAAACGGACATTTTCGCAAAATTTTTTTAGGGCTGCACTACTTAACTGTGTCCTTCATACTCGGTTCTTACAATACCAATTAAGAAAAGACACATATTCGCGAGCAAAGCGAGCGCGAAAATTTTCGGTTGCACTGCGCTTCTTCGTAGTTCATACCTGGCGCCTACAGTAGCAATTGTAATTGATATTTCCGCGAGCGAAGCGAGCGCGAAAATTTTTTGATCGCACTACGCCTCTTTTTAGTGTATACTAATTGGTATCTACAAAAGCTATCTATAATCGACATCATCGCGAATAAAGTGAGTGCGACATTTTTTACAATTGCACTACGCCACTATGTAGTCCATACTTGGCACCTACAACAGCAACGCAAGACTGATATTTTCGCGACCGAAGCGAGCGCGTTTTTTAGGACTGCACTTTTTAACTGTGTACTTTATACCTGCTTATTACAATACTAATTAAGGAAAGACATTTTCGCGAGCGAAGCGAGATCGAAATTTTTTACGATTACATTGTGTTTATGGGTATAAGGTTCACTTTTGACTTTTCACTTTGGATCAGAGAAACACGACCACCTTGGTTGATCATTTATTAGCGACTGGCTTGAGGTTAACATAATGCAAAACACCTAAATATGAATTAACAATTGAACATGCCGCCCACCAAAGGACTCTCAGCGTCCTTTATAATAAACAAGTTACATTGATATACTAAATCACGATAGGCAGTAAAAAACATATTTTGCAACTTATATGAAAAAATATTACCTTAATCTCTAGCTTCATATTATGGATGACAATACTTGAATTGAATGCTTGCGATACCCATTAAAGTAAATACAATATCAAATGATAAATTAGCTAAGATCTTAAACTTAAACAAACATAGAATTTCACTGAGCAGGCAAGTTCGGTTACAATAATCGTTTACACAAAATATAGCATCTTAAACTTATAATCACATAGAATAACTTAATCAATGTTTATCGGTAAGGGACATAGTTTCGATACAGATCTTTGCACTATACGGTCACCACTCTTGACACTATAGACTCTAGTAATACCATCACTACCAGGATGCTTGTCTGTGATGCGACCCAGCATCCATTTCCCAGGTGGAAGATTGTCGCTTTTTATAAGTACTATGTGTCCGATATCCAATTCCTTTTCCTTCTTGATCCACTTATACCTTTGTTGCAATCTAGACAGATATTCCAATTGCCATCTTCGCCAAAAGTCTGACAACATTTTTTGCAGGTGTTGCCATCTGGATAAGTAGCTGATTGGTATATCTTGGAGATTGGGATTCGGGATGGTGATTGGAGCTTCGCCAATCAAAAAATGTCCTGGGGTTAAAGGCGTCTTGTTATCTATATCAGACTCATCTATGGGGCTTAGAGGTCTGGAATTCAGACAAGCTTCTATTTGACATAGAAGAGTGGACATTTCTTCATACGTAAGGTTCGATGTCAACACCCTTTTCATGTGAAATTTCATTGATTTCACGCCAGCTTCCCAAATTCCCGCCATATTGGGACTGTAAACTGGTAGAAAGTACCATTGGGTGCCGTCAAGAGCTAAAGATGCTGAAATGTCACCTTCAAATTGTAACTTTGCTTCTGCCCAGGCTGCTGCAAGTTCTTTGTTAGCTGCAACAAAAGATCGACCTTGGTCACTCCACAAGTGGGCACATTTCCCACGCCAGCTGACAAATCTCCTCATGCAGGCGATGAAACTATCTGACGTCATATCTCCAACTAGTTCTAGGTGAATCGCTTTTGTGGACATACAAATGAATATGCATATGTATGCCTTGCTGGTTCTTATTCCTCTACCTCTTGACGCCAGTACTGAATATGGGCCAGCGAAATCCACGCCACTGTGTAAAAAGGGTCTTGATGGAGTCACTCTTTCACGAGGTAAGTCTCCCATGAGTTGCGATTTTACTGTTGCATTTTGCCTGGCACATATTAAACATTTTCTAAATCTTAATTTTGCCAAATTTTTTGCTTTCAGGATCCAGTATTTTTGCCGTAAGTATCCCAACATCAGCTGCGGTCCACCGTGCAACGTCTTCAAATGAGCGTCGGCGACAACGAGCTTCGAAAGGTAAGTATCATGATCTAGTATTATAGGGTGTCTACCATCTTCGTTTAGATCTGCATGGCGCAACCTACCGCCCACCCTGAGGATTCCTTCATCATCAAGGTAAGGTTGTAAGGTTTTTAATTTGCTTTTTGCTTGTACTTTTCCATTACTCTTTAAATTATTTATATCTTCTTTAAAACTTTCTTGCTGTGTTAGCTTAATGCATGTTTTTACCGCTTCATCTAATTCTTTTGTTGTAATTGCTGTGTCTTTATCTTGCAATTTCTTTCCCTTTAAAAATCTTTTGCTGTAAATTATCATTTTTAGTAGTTCTGTTATGTTATCACAACTTTCAAATTTTGCAATTATACTTGTGTTTTCATTTTCTATTTTCAGGTTTACTTCTATAATTTCCTTTCTTTCCAGGTTAGTAGTTATGTTCTTCGGTCTTCAGTATTCGATCTCATCATTATTTAACCATTCAGGTCCTTTCCACCACATTTTGTATTCTTTCAGGTCTGCTAATGACATTCCTCTTGAGGTGATATCGGCAGGATTGTCTTGCGATTGGACATGATACCAATTGTGATTGCCTATGTCTTCGAGGATCTCAACCACTCGATTACGCACGTAAGTATTCCATCTTGCAGGGTCTCCGAATAGCCAGGACAAAACTATAGTGGAGTCCGTCCACGCGTATATCTGACCGGCAGGTATTCTCATAGATTCATTTATTTGTTTCAGAAGACCAGCAAGTAGCACCGCACCGCTGAGTTCAAGACGAGGTAAGGATTTAGATTTAGTCGAGGCCACGCGTGTTTTAGCTGCGATGATTGTAGTCTTCACTACTCCATCGGAGGTTTTTACCCTCATATAGGCGACTGCACCGTAGGCTTTATTAGAGGCATCGCAGAACCCGTGAACTGTAATGTCTGTCATCAGGTCTTCAGTTGTTTGGAGCCATCGATCTATCTCAATACCAGGTAAGTTTTGGAAACTATTTCTTAGATCGAGCCATTCTTCAGCAATCGTTTCATTTACTTCTTCATCCCACGTTATGCCTTGTAGCCATAATTTTTGAATTAGCAACTTTGCAGGTAGAATGGAAGGCGTTAACCAGCCGAGCGGATCAAACAGACGTTGTATATCAGCGAGGATTGTTCTCTTCGTGATTGGATCAGCTACGGCAGGTAAGGCTAGATTATATTGGAATTTGTCTGTTCCCATGTTCCATTGTAATCCAAGTGCTCGAATACTACCATCGATTGTTATGTCTAGTTTTACTTTGGAACTTCTTTGAGTAGGTTCAAATTGTTTCAGGAATTCCGCGTTGTTAGAGCACCATTTTTGCAAAACAAAGCCTCCTTTTCGCAATATGGAATCTATATCCTTTGCAATCTTGATAGCTTCTTCAAGATTATCCTTTCCAGACATAAGATCGTCCATATAAAAGTCTTGTTTAATTACTACCGCTGCATCAGGATTATTCTGGCCTTCATCCTCAGCAACTTGGTGTAATGTTCGGACTGCTAAGTAAGGAGCCGATGCTGTCCCGAACGTAACTCTTTTAAGTCGATAATCCTTTACAGGTTCTTTCTTGTCTTGGCGCCAGAGAATTCTTTGCAAATCAGCATCTTCTTTGCTTACCATGATCTGGCGGTACATTTTTGCTATGTCTGCAACGAAGCACACTTTCTTCGTTCGCCATCTTAAAATTAAACTTCTCATGTCATCTTGTAGTTGAGGGCCAACTAATAACTCATCATTAAGAGATACTTGATTGTGACCTTTCTGCGACGCGTTAAAAACGGTTCTGACCTTGCTTGTTTCTTTTTCAGCTTTAATTACTGCATGATGTGGTAGATACACAGATGGATTGTTGATTTCTTCTTCTGGCACTTCTTCCATATGATCCATGTCTATGTATTCTTCCATAACCTTAACGTATTCATTCTTTAAACTTGTATCCTTATCAAATCTTCTTTCTAATTGAATTAATCTTCTTAGCGCAATTTCTCTTGTATTTCCTTCAATACATTGTAACTGTTTTTCTTGGTAATTTTACAATGTATCGTCCTTCATCTGTTCTGGTGGTTGTAGCTTTGTATATTTCTTCACATTTTCTTTCTTCTGGTGTGGGTCTTCTTATTTCATTTGTATCTTGTTCCCACATATTCTTGAGCATATTATCCAGATCCAGATTCAGGTGCATGCTTATAATCTCATCTCCTTGAGTCTTTTGTACAGTGCCAAATAGGATCCAACCCAGGCTTGTGTTCTGCGCGCATGGAGTTCCTGGAGGACCTTTAATAATTTCACCTTTCATAATTTTGGCACATACATCTACACCGAGCAACATATCTACTCGTCCTGATTGACTAAAGCTTGGATCTGCCAGAACGAGACCTTCTAAGTGCGGCCAGGTGTTGTTGGAAATGGTTCTTGTTGGTAATTGTGAGGTGAGTCGCGTTGGCATGATATACGTCTTGATCTTGAATTCTTCTTCTTGTCTTGGTAAGACGTATAACTCTGTTGCTTGCTTTACAGTGGTTCGTGTTGATCCAATACCCGTAATCGTACCATTGATTTTGTCCTTTTCAGTCGTAATGCTTGTACTGCCCTTTCGCTTATAAAGCTTGCTTGTGATCCTGTGTCCACTAGAGCCTTTACTACAGTAGTGTGCCCATAGTCATCCCGTATCTTCACGAGAGCCGTTGCAAGTAGGGCTACATTTGTTGGTTCATCGTTAATAGGATCGATTCTTGTGTTAACTTGCACTGTCTCTCCACTTCGTTCATTAGATACTGTCGGTTGAGTAGTTTCTTGCTTATCCAACGTACCTGTTGACCTTTTTTGATGGAGTAGTGTGGAATGGCGTTTACGGCAAATTTTACAAGTATACAGCGCAGGTAACCTGCACTTAGACGACCTATGACCTTCAAAAAGGCAGTTGAAACAAATGTTATTCTCTTTTACATAAAGACCTCTGTCCACTGGAGTCATTTTTAAAAAATCCTCACAGTGACTCAAAGTGTGGTCACCCTTACATCGGACGCATGACTTAGTTTGCTTGACTACGTGAAATACCTTCTCCCTAGTAGGCTTCTCTTTACTTGTTGTGGGGGTTACTAATTCTAATGTTCTAAATTTAGTTTCGAGAAACTTTTTTAAATCCTCCCACGTCGGTAATTCATCAACGTTATCTTTATGTGCAAAATCTTCCCATTGTTTATGAGACTCTGGGTCCAGTTTCTGTACCGTGAGAAATATTAAAATCGGATCCCAAGAGTCAGTATCGATTTTTTTGATTACGTAAACTATTTATAATTTCGCTGGTAGTGTCTAATGTTAACTTTAAGTGTTGAGCGGACTGTATAGTGCTTTTACGTATTGAAAAAAGTCGCTTTAAAAGGGAATTAATTATTAACCGCCTATTGCCATATCTATTTTTTAGTATATCATAGGCGAGGGAGTAGTTATCTTCTGTTATCTGAATATTCTTTAATAAAGCTGCTGCCTCCCCTATGACACTAGTTTTAAGGTAATGTAATTTTTGCACACTGTTTAGAGAAGAGTCTGTATGTACTAAGGATAAAAACAAATCATTAAACGTAGGCCAATCTTCATACTTGCCGTCGAACGTCGGTAACTGTATTTTGGGCAGCCGGGCTAGCACGTGAGATGGTGACGGTGATGGGTCGATGGCACTCGTACTTCGACGATCGGCAGTCTCCTTTATCGCCAACAAATCCTTGAGGTAACCTTGTAGATAAAGGTACACGTCTTCTTGCATATAAAATTCTTCTTGGACGAAATAGGGTAAGTTGCCTCGTTGTTCTCTCGTCGTACACTTCACCAAGTCTTGATGGGCTTGCTTGAACGTAACCCAGTATTCATCGATCGATTTTATCCTTGATTCGATGTATCCCTTTGTTAATCGCTCTTTAGGGCATTTTTTTATATTTATTTTAGCCTTTTGGAATATTTGCGCCGTATCTTCTAGAATGCTTATAGCTTGCTCCGCTGGAGTAGTCATTATTACGGAGTACTAAGATCTATTGTTCTAATAGTGAGCGCGTCGAGCGGCGATCGGCGAGAAGGTGACTTGCTTTGATCCGGCTACGATTTTGGACCATATGTTTATGGGTATAAGGTTCACTTTTGACTTTTCACTTTGGATCAGAGAAACACGACCACCTTGGTTGATCATTTATTAGCGACTGGCTTGAGGTTAACATAATGCAAAACACCTAAATATGAATTAACAATTGAACACATTGCATCACTATTTAGTCCATACTTGGTCTTGGTCGGTTCAGGCGTCTTCGAGTATAATCGGTGAACATACATAAAAAAAATTAAAAAAATGATTACTCCTTTTTCGAAGTCGAAAACAACTAAATAAAGAAATCTACAATCGACATTATCGCGAATGAAGTGAGTGAGACATTTTTTACGATTGCACCATACCACATGTAGTCTACACCTGGTACCTACAATATCAATTCACTATCGACATTTTGTAAACAGCCACTATTTAGGTGGGTATTATCATCAGCAGCATCGGGATTGAGAAGTTGGTACCAGTAGTTCAATGTTGTAGCTTACTGGTTTATTGTGGGTAGGAGGATGATTCCTTAATCGAACCGAGCGATAATGAAATTAGCTGAATAGATTGATGCCATCTATGAATTTAAAGCTATGGTGGGAAAATTTAGTAAACGGAAAACGGAGACGCGAAATTTTTTTCGGCTGCGTTATGCCACTACACTACGTAGTTCATACTTGGTACCTACCATTGGTGAGCAGTACCCAGCAGCATCAGAATTGAGTCCTCCACTACAGCATTATATTTGAAATATTTGGCACCTACAATATCAGTCCACAATCGACAGTTCGTAAATATCCATGATTAATGTAGGCAGTTCACAGCAGCATCAGGATTGAGGACCTGGTGCCTGGAGTTCAATGATATGGCTATGGTATGGATGTAATAAGATCTATACGTAGTATATATCGTATGCGAGTGACCTAGAAATCCGAGAGAAGTTATGTCCTCTATCTCCGATAATATTTAGCAGATCTTCACCAAAATTGGACAAAATATTTCTTAGAGTACACACTTTCTAATAAAGAAAGAATTATAAAAATCAGTTCATATTTGACTGAGTTATGGAGTAAAATCAACGAAAAATTTCCTCCCCTATCCTGGAGTAGCCTTATGCTTTATCGGGATAAAAACTATCCTATATGTTCACCCGGCGTATCAGCTATCGCTATACCAAATTTCGTTTAAATCCGTTCAGTAGTTTTCGCGTGATGCGCGAACAGACAGACAGACAAACAGACAGACAGACAAAAATTAAATAAAAATCTGTTTTGGGTTCAGTATCGATAATAAAGCATCCCCCGGTTAAAATTTTCAAAATATATTAAATGTACAGAAATCTTCCAGTTACAGTTTTATTATAAGTATAGATTAACCGATTCCTAAACATTTTTTTTACGGAATCATTTTAATTAATATAAGTAATAGGAATGTTATTTCATGTAAAACTCTTAACTAAAATGACCTTTTATTTGTTTTCAGAGGAAATACTACATTCGCCCAGTTGGAAATTAGAGATGCGAACAGCACCGTTGTAAAGAGGATAACATTTGAGAACTCTAGCAACGAAGCCATTGCACCCACGTTGAAACTCGTCTCCCGTGTCGGGAACAAAGAAATAAAACAGGACGTTAAACCACACGAAATAAGACACCTGTTTATACCGAGGGTATTGTATCAAGAGAATAAAAGTAGAGCGGGATTTTTAAATAATAGAAGAAAAGAATTAGGAAATAAGACTATAGTAACAGAGACCACGACTGAAAGTACAATAATATATGTCCCACCTGAAAAGTTAGAAGGCCTCGATAAAGAAGTTGATTTAGATCCCGAGGAAGAGTTTCAAGTCGATGAATCTAATCACGGACTTTATTTATTAAATTATTCAGACACAGATAATGTAACACAAGGTTCATCTGATTTAAATAAAACTACATCCAGTAATGAAATCAAAGAAAATGTCACATATCAATTTGAAACCACAACGGTTATTATCCCCGAGGAAAAAGAAAAGACAACTATCTTGCCCGACAAAAGAGAAAAAGAAGAAAAACCAGAAGTTAACTCTATAGCAAATAGTACAGATATCCAAAATACAAAGCTCGAAAAAATATATAGTGATAAAGTTACGACAGATAATCAGACACTGTTTATGTCGGAAGAGATATACAAGCACTTTCGACCTCTTGAAACAGAGTTGAATGAAGAGGAAATGGCTCCATTTATATACTTTGGTCAAAAGATTGCAGGGCAGGCTATCACAGATAATTTAACAAATTCTCCGGCACTCTCAGCATCCACCAAGTCTGTCAATTTCATATCAGCGCCTTCAGATAAGAGGAAATTTAACTCGAGATACTCTGCCACCGAAAAATATAAAAACACTAGCGCGGGTGAGGATGAAATAAATGAAGATATGGATGTCTCCGTTGTAAAAAATACTATAGAGAAGAATAAAATTAGAAATACCGTAAAGGGGCCTGCACCAGCGCGACACGTTGGTTTAGTGAATGCTTATAGAAAATATTCAAGTACAACTCAGTCTACGCCAAAACCGCAATCAGCAATTCAATTAAATGTGACCGAACCAACACTGCAAAATGTTACTCCGAGATCAATAGATAAAAGCAAAGATAATAATGCACTCAATAATACGTCAATTGATAAAGACCCTATAACAAATTCCAATGCCACTATGGCGAAAGATCCATCTTTGAATAAAACTACTTCTATACCTTTACCAAGAAATTATACGCGAACCTATTTTAATTTACGTCGTCGACCTTCCAGATTAACAACATTAACCAGTACAGAAAATAGTATATTAGAAACAGAGAATGCTACAACAGAAAAAACTGCCACTTCCGTTTACACGGCAGTTGTTACATCAGTCTCAATAACTTCATCTGTAAAAGGTCCGAATAAAACTGATGATTTAATAAAAGAACCCGAAAATACCACAGAATCTGAATCCTTGGAACTGTCAGCAAATACTACAACAGCGAACGCTGTAATAATAAATGAAACAGAAACAACATCTACACCATCTTCAACTCTGAGACCTTACAGACATAGGATTCGTATCAGAACAACTACAACGGAAGGTCCTTTCAAAGCCAATCCAATAAAGAAAACAACAGAATCTCCTATAACCAGTGAAAAATTTGTTGGTGATAAACAAGAAACAACAACTTCGAAAATATCTGAAAGATTAGCAAGTCTATTCAAACAAAATGAATATGTAAACACGACCAATGGCATAACTTTACGACCAAAAAATATTTTAAGAAGACGAAGACCAACTACTACAACAACTACTACAACTACGACTACGCCTGTCCCATTAATAACTGTAACTAATGAAGCTGTGTCTTCTACTACCCCATTTGTTATTCCGACTATAATTCCGACCACTCAAGCAGTAGAGACTAAAGAAAGTACATTTAAACCTTTTATCGTTATATCTCGAACATCATCAGAGTCAAGTTCTAAGCCACTCGTGTTAACTGTCAACTCATCGAAGTATTCTAATAAAACAGCAGCTAATAACAGAACTGACGTAACTGAAGATGGTAATGATTCACAGAACGAAGAAGTTGTGATAGAAGCAGAGAAAACTTACACAGCATCGTATGTATTGGCGGGACTTGGATTTTTGCCTGTGATAGCGGTTGTTGTATTTGTTCTAAGAAACATTATAAATAAGAAGACCAAAGATATTGATACGGAATACGAAGGCTATTTCGACGACGGAGGTGAAATCAAAAAAGAATCTCCGATAACTCCAGTCGCCCGTCCGCCTTTGCCTACTCCAACTAAGCCTGACAAAAAGTGGGAGTTTCCTAGAAATAAGCTTAGGCTACAAACATTATTGGGACAAGGAAATTTTGGACAGGTAATTAGCTTTTCTAATTAATTGAAGTATTTAAATTTGCTCATGATATTATTAGAACCTTTACTTTATTTCAAGTAAAGTTAAGACTAGTTCACTCAGGAACCCTTTTGTGAACACGTACGTCGTGCAGGCGAGAATATTAGTAAAGAATAAAAGTGGTTAGATGAAGTAAAATAGGATGTAAAAAATATATATTTTAAACTGTACTATAATATTTTGAAACTTAACGGGTGAAGAAAAACATTGTGTGGAAACCTGCATAGCTGAGAGTTCTCCATAATGTTCTTAAAGGTGTGTGAAGTCTGCCAATTCCTATAATGGCCTATAAACCTTCTCTGAGTGGAGACCTGTGCTCAGTAGTGAGCCGTTGATGGGTTGCTGATGATGATGATTGTTGTCCAGGTATGGAAAGCTGAAGCTGACGACCTGAATGGTCACGACGGGCTGACGCGGCTGGTTGCCGTCAAGACGATCAAGGAGTCTGCCACGCAGAAAGAGAAGCAGGAGCTGCTGCACGAGATATACATCATGCAGAAGATAGGCACCCATCCCAATGTGGTCACCATTCTTGCTTGTTGTACTGAACAGGGTAAATATTTCATTTTTTTGACGTGATAACGTCTTATAAATTGATGAACACCGGCTGCATGCACGAAAAAGTGTCACGTTCCGCCTGAGCCTGCGCGTGCAAGCAAGAGCGCGGAACAAGCGATAGAGAGGCATGATCGGCCCAAGCGTTGGCTTGTGACACATTTATTCATCAATGTTTCTTTAAGACGTTATCAGGTAAAACTATCGTCCGTAAATCGACTTTAGAGACAACTAATTTTTTTTAATTCGGTTGAGAAATATTCTCCTCTCCCGTCCATTTGGACTTTAACTTATTTAAGTAGAAAACTTTTTTTTATTCGATGACAAGATAGTCCTTGACTGAGATCTCGATGCGATGGTAGCGGGCTAAGTTGGAAGGGGTATGGCACTGAGCATTCAACCCATACCCCCTGATCGGTTTCTACACGCCATCGTGCCTGCTCAATCGCTTGGAGGCACGTCTTTGGCGGTAGAGTGGTAACGAGCCACGGCCAAGGTCTCCCACCAGACCAGAGACATTTCAGGTATTATAAGTTCCCAAATTGACCGCGCCGGGAATCAAAACCGAGACCTTATTGAGTTATAAGACCACAGCGCTCACCACTGCGCCAGGGAGTTCGTCAATAACTTACGTTAGTAGTGGGTACGATAATAGTGCAACGGGCGGGGTTCGAATCGTGAAGCTTTCAGTTTTTAGCCCCTATTATAATCCCTTTGGGCTATTGAGGCTTAAGAGGACTATTACATTTCGCATCCCTCTCTCTGACACATTGTAATATTTTCAATAATTGTAAAATTCTCAGATACTTTTGACAAAATGTGGTCAATTATTATCTTTGACAATTAAATGACGGATATTTTAGATATAGTTTTATTATGATATACCAAGAATTTGATAGAGATAATATATAAAATATCTTTTTAAAAAAACCGACTTCAAACGCCACTGAAAAGTATAAAATAATTTCAGTTTGTACACGTATGTTGAAGTCGGGCGGGCCTAAACAGAAACGATGAAACGAATGCGCCACCCTTTTGTAGGTCCAGTCACAGAATATGTACCAACTTCGGGCGAGCGTTGCAGTTTCATAGTTCTATTGAGGCCCGCCCGACTTCAACATACGTGTACAAACTGAAATTTTTTTATACTTTTCAGTGGCGTTTGAAGTCAGTTTTTTAAAAAAGATTTCTCATATATTATTTTAAGCTTTTTAGTGTAGCTCCATAGGATAAATCTACACATTCTCTGATCGCGAGCGATTTGTTTCTATTTATTGATCAAAACTAATCCAAACACTACATAGCTGCTATTATTATTTTAAGAGTGAACTAGTGTGCTAGATATCCTGGCTGCAGCATCAGCTTATCGTGTTGCCACTTGCCACCATTGCATTCTATGTAGAATCAAGTACTGATTAAAACGAATCCAAACACGACATATTATGTGCTATTTTTTTTAAGACTGTACTAGTGTGTTGCATATCCTGGCTGCAGTTTCAGCTCCATCATCAGAGCCATTCCATTTATATCATTAATTAAGACTACTTATCAATACAATTGAAACGAGCCCAAACTGAATATGGTTACGTAGTTTCATTACAGAGTGCTCATAACCATCGTTCAGCTTCATCATCAGACCCTGGATATTATCTAGGACCAGAGTACTTCTTAACACGAATTAAACGAGTCTGAACTTCATGGTGTTACATCGTTTTACTACAGAATTTCCATATCCATCTTCCACCTCCATCATCAGATCAGCTCCATGTTAAAATAATATTGCATTGTAATCCGATTTACATGTACATGCACATTTTCAGCTCAATCGGAAACCAGGAATTGTTCTAATACACCTTGCAAGACTTGACCTACATACATTGCAAGACAAATAAAAGCTTGTAAAAATAAGATGATAAATAGAAATTTAGCTAATGTATGTATGTTATGTAGTAGGCATGGTTAAAAGTCTACACATACTCTGATCGCGAGCGATTTCCTCTAATTCATTGAGGAGTTCCGTCCTCCATCTCCGAAGTTATTCATCAAATCTTCACCAAACTTAAATGGGACCTACCTGCAGATACGCCCTTTCAAATATTTTTTTATCGAAATCGGTTAAGATTTGAGAGAGATATGGAGTAACATCGACAAAAAAAAAAAAAAGGAATACGCGTCGAATTGAGAACCTCCTCTTTTTGTATTTTTTGAAGTCGGTTAAAAAGGGGCGAAAACTACTATTAACTTTTATCGCTCTTATTCTCTATCAAAAACAAGGTAAATAATAATAAAAATATGCCTAAACTATCCGTAATTTAATGGTCGAAGATAATAATTGACCACATTTTGTAAAAAGTATCTGATATTTTTACAATCATTGAAAATATTAGATTTTGTGCGAGAGAGTGGGATGCAAAATGTTATAGTCCTCTTAAACCGTTATTGTAACCCGTGAACCACGTGTTTCCAGAGCCGTACCTGCTGATCATGGAGTACGTGATGTGCGGCAAGCTGCTGACGTACCTGCGCGAGCGGCGCTCCCGCCCCGACCGTTTCAGCGGCAGCGGCGCGCTCACGTCGCGCGACCTCACCGTGTTCGCCTACTGCGTCGCGAGGGGCATGGACTACATCGCTTCTAAGGGGGTAAGTACGTGATGTGCGGCAAGCTGCTGACGTACCTGCGCGAGCGGCGCTCCCGCCCCGACCGTTTCAGCGGCAGCGGCGCGCTCACGTCGCGCGACCTCACCGTGTTCGCCTACTGCGTCGCGAGGGGCATGGACTACATCGCTTCTAAGGGGGTAAGTACGTGATGTGCGGCAAGCTGCTGACGTACCTGCGCGAGCGGCGCTCCCGCCCCGACCGTTTCAGCGGCAGCGGCGCGCTCACGTCGCGCGACCTCACCGTGTTCGCCTACTGCGTCGCGAGGGGCATGGACTACATCGCTTCTAAGGGGGTAAGTACGTGATGTGCGGCAAGCTGCTGACGTACCTGCGCGAGCGGCGCTCCCGCCCCGACCGTTTCAGCGGCAGCGGCGCGCTCACGTCGCGCGACCTCACCGTGTTCGCCTACTGCGTCGCGAGGGGCATGGACTACATCGCTTCTAAGGGGGTAAGTACGTGATGTGCGGCAAGCTGCTGACGTACCTGCGCGAGCGGCGCTCCCGCCCCGACCGTTTCAGCGGCAGCGGCGCGCTCACGTCGCGCGACCTCACCGTGTTCGCCTACTGCGTCGCGAGGGGCATGGACTACATCGCTTCTAAGGGGGTAAGTACGTGATGTGCGGCAAGCTGCTGACGTACCTGCGCGAGCGGCGCTCCCGCCCCGACCGTTTCAGCGGCAGCGGCGCGCTCACGTCGCGCGACCTCACCGTGTTCGCCTACTGCGTCGCGAGGGGCATGGACTACATCGCTTCTAAGGGGGTAAGTCGAACTATGTTCTCCTTACCGAACTTTTAAGCAGTGATAGCCTAGTGGTTAGGACTTTTTTTTTCTCCGGGGGAGGAAAAAATCCCTTCGGACTTCTGCCTGCCGGCAGGGCGTGTCCGGCTTGCACGGACTAAAACAACCTCCCCATGTCTTCCAGATTGGCATGGAACCGCATAGCATTTCTTCATGCCAACCGATCATTGTTTCATTCTTCTCTCTTCCTCTTTTCTTCCTTTTCTTTCCTTTTCCTCCTCATCATAATGGAGCGCAGCATTTTCCCATAATTTTCCCACTGCCCTTCGCTTGTCAGCATGCGCGCTATTAGATTTTGGGCCCCTACATTGCTATCCATTCCTGTGCCGCTGATCTCAAGTCTGCACAGGCAGAACACACGAAGATTGCGTGTCTCGGGGTGTCTTCCTCGTCACAAAAGTAACACTTATCGCTTGGTGCTTTCCCGATTGCGAAGAGGTAGGTGTTGAACACCCCGTGGCCACTGAGCGCCTGTGTAAGCCACCGGTCGACCTCCCCATGTTTTCTATTATACCAGCTCTTTAGGTCCGTAATTAGCTCCCTGGTCCAGACTCCTTTTCCTGTTCCACGCCATTCTATTTCGAAGCCTGTCAAGATGTTCTCACGTACTTCCAGTGGCGTCTGTTTGTTGGAGTACAGCATGGCACGTTCTCTGACCATTTTGTCTATGGGAACAAGTCCCGCAATAACTAGAACTGCATCCGTAGAGACTGAGGAGTATTTTAAGATGTCTTGGCAGAATCTTAGATCGGAGGTAGCGTAACAGATCTAAATAACATTTGTTTGCCGAAATAATTCTCCTGAATAAAGAACGCGTCCTTAGCTTAAACAATTGACGATGTTCCACGCTCGATGTCCAGATCGTGCACCGCGACCTGGCCGCGCGCAACGTGCTGGTGGACCACAACAAGCTGTGCAAGATCGCGGACTTCGGCATGTCGCGCTGCGCGGGCGCCGGCGCGCGCGGCGGGCGCGGCGCGCTGCCCGTGCGCTGGATGGCGCCCGAGGCGCTGCTCTACAACGTGTACAGCCACCACTCCGACGTGTGGGCCTTCGGGATCCTGCTCTGGGAGATTGTGACGCTCGGTGAGCAGCGCACCACGAGATAATTATTAGAATAGAATAGAAATGTATTTTATTCAAATAAACTTTTACAAGTACTTTTGAATCGTCAATGAGTCTACCGCTAGTTCGGAATGCCGTTCCTGCCGAGAAGAACCAGCAAGAAACTCGGCAGTTGCTCTTTTCAAAACAAGTCTACAATTCAATAGATACTATGCTATGTATGCAGTGTTTCCACAATGAGTTCCACAAAAGCATACCTAATTATAATTCAACACGTTAAGACGGGCAGACAGAAAGCGACCCCATTCCCGCTGGCGGAACCTGTTCACAAGCATGACGCATGATCCAGCCATTGCTTCGCTCAACCATATTTGAGGGAATATAACAACCCGCATCACACGACACCACCACATCTATGGTTAAGGCCGGTCGTTTCTCAATCCATGTTCACCCGCCGCAGGTTCTACGCCGTACGCGGCGATGTCCGGGCGAGAGGTGCTGGCGGCCGTCACGGAGGGGTACCGCCTGGAGCGACCCCCACACTGCAAGCCGCAGCTGTACCGCGCGATGCACTCGTGCTGGCACGCCGACCCCTCGCAGAGGCCCTCCTTCGCGACCCTCAAGGCGCAGCTGGCGGAGCTGCTGGACAACGAACCTTCGGAGGGCAACTACGTGGACTTGGACTCGTTTTACCAAGAGTCCTCGGTGTATAGCGACCCCTCCGCGATTATTCACGACGACGATGGCTTGTCCGCGGAGTATGATCGGGAGAGGCGGTGTTTTAGAGAGTAAGTATGAAGTTGTTAATGCACTTGACTCCGAAAAGTCAGAGGTGCGTACCCGGGATCGAACCTGGGACTCCCTGAATAGGAGACCACAGTCCTAACCACTAGGCTATCACTGCTTCTGCTGACTTAATTACAATTGGGTATTTGACTGAAACTTTTTTACTTATTTAAAATAACGTTTTTAAGTAATATAAGACAATGCCATTTTTCTTTTTTAAATATCTCAACTAGTCTCGGAAATATAGAGCTTTAAAGTTACCTGTTAGACAAAAAGAGCGCTATTGTGTTGTGTCGTCAAAACACAAAGCTCCATACACCCTTCATAGAAAATTTCGTTTTAAAAAACAGATACAGTCGTAGTAAAACCAAGGTAAAACAAGTTAAAACTTATTGGTTTTTTGACCGATAAAATTTTTTTTTTTACAAATGGTATTCTTAGGTACATGTTGCATTTTCGATTATAAATAATGAATATCATTTGACACACACATTTTGACAACAGTCAAATACTCAATTCTTCTTCTTTGTCGACCTTTGTCAACCTATTGCTGGATAAAGGTCTCTTGCATGGACTTCCACAGGCCTCGGTTTTGCGCCGACTGAATCCAGCTCCCTGCGACTCGTTTGATTTCGTCTGTCCACTTAGTTTGGGGGTCCGCCAACACTATGCTTCCCGGTGCGGGGTCACCACTCCAGCACCTTGGGACCCCAATTCCAATTACTGCTCTGTTAAATTGCCAGAGAAAACGATTTTTTTATTAGGAAGATTTTCTACACCTTTACTGATGGTTATTTAAAGTGGAACTCGTTGAAATAAACCTAACCTAACCAGTTTCAATAGGATACAACATTTGTCGTGCGGCGATCTGCTAACCCCGATAAAATTCAAATATTAAAGCACTTCGAATGGGTTTTTCACATAAGAAGAAAAGTAGTTTTATTGCGTCGAAAATGCTGGATAATACTTGTATTTTGTCGTACGAGTTCAGTTAAGATGTAACCTCAGAATGACATATAATCATGAAGGTAGAAAATATATGGAGGTGCCTTACCTACAAAAATGGGGTGCATACCTACAGACAAATATCTCATAAAATGGCCGCCATTAGGGAGTGTGCTTCGAAACTATCGACATCGATAATCAGTGAAGCGATAATCAAGCATTTATGTATACGTAGTATTTATAGGTAATAATAATTACGTAACGTACGTTTGTACTCTATCAGGTACCTATTATTCGCGTGGATTTAGGTTTTTTAAAGATCTTGGAATATCCAAACAGTTTCGCTGCCGTTTTGTGAAATTGAACGAGATCACCCAGATATAAAAAAGTACTCTATGTTAGATGCAAAACTGATTTTTCAGACCACTTTAACTCATTTATAAATTATAATATGTTTCAATCGTTTGCTAATTAAAAACCACTATTTCTTTTCATGAAAAGAGCAACTTGCTGAGTTACTTGCTGGCTCATAGTAGTAGAATTTCTTTCTATACGCGGTGGTAGAGTCGAAACATGACGTGCCTAGCATATGCGACAGCTATCTGCATGCCCTACATATAAATAAACAAATATAGAATATTACCGTACAGCTTCGTAGGTTAGTTACTGTACAAATACGTCACCTATAATAATATCGACAAGTCGATACTCCATTGACACAAATAAACAATGGACATCTCTAAGGCTCATGTTTACATTACATTACATAATGTGTTGTATATAACACTCATAAAATGGTGGATGGCACAAGGCTTGACCAGTAATTACTTTATATACTTCATCTCCACCTATTTCCTACCTACCATGCATACAATAGTTCTAAATTACTGACAGTAGGTATAGTTTCCAGTCCACTCCCGAATGATGCGAAGCCAGGACTTATTTCTGTGACCAAAACCTCTTTTCTATTTCAATACACTTAAAATTGTATATGATAAAAACTAAATCTAACACTAATTTCTTTACATCTTCAGATTACAAACGGACCCGTCAAAGTTCGACAACCGAGCCTTCAATTTGCGGGACGAGGAGCTCCGAAACAAATTCGGGATCGGGACGCCGCGGATGGGCGGATTCGGGATCCGGGACGTCCCGTTCAACGAGCGAAACTTCTCCGACGGAGAGTTCAACGAACGAAACTTCCAAGAGAAGAACTTCCCGGACAGAAGTTTCCCAGACAAAAATTTTAACGACCCGAACTTCACCGAACGGAAGGATGGTAAACTTTCAACGTCGAGTTTCCATCGCGAGAGGGAACGAGAGAACCCTTTAGTCAGTAGGAACAGTTTCAATGGGTTCCCGAGAATAGGGACGAGAGAAACCCATTTCCAAATGACCCCCGATGGAAGGAACAAGAGGGTGTCGGAATTTGAGTGTGATATTTGAGTCGCTTGGTATACAGAGAACTCAGAATGACGGTAGATGAGAAATATTATGCTGAATAATATTTTGCCGTGACAGTTATGTAGCTTTAATTAGGAATTGGTTGTTCCTTAAGCGGTTTTTTTAGTAAATTGGGTGCAAAAATGTTCTTAATCGGTACATTTTAATAACAGTTTCAAATTTGTTCGATTTTAATGCATTAACTTAATTGAAAGTCGTACCTATGCCTACAAAATTGACGTCGATTCAATTCAAGTATTCATAGCGTTCCAAATAGTAAGTTCTTGTGTGAATTTAAATTCAATGTTTATTTCATGTCCTTCAACATGAAATAAAGAATTCCAGCTTCAAGATTCAACCACCGTGCACCGGTTCATAATGCCAAATTATCTAAAATGCAATTAATTGGATTTTATAAGAGCGATGCGTTATTTACAGTCGTGCGAACTAATAGGAAATTATTTAGATTTCAATAAAATTGTAACACTACCAAGAAAATCAGGTTATCGTTATTAATACTTACACATAAAAGATTCTTGAGTCGATGTGGGGAAGCAGGATGCTGAAACAACTAAAATTCAATTAATTGATTTCTACTTCAATTGCGGTGATATTTAATTGCGTGAGCTCATGACAAATTATGCTTAAGTTTCAATTTCAATTGGTTGAAATTCTGTAAACTTAGCTCTGTGTATTTTGTAAATAAACTTATAATTATTTATATATCAGTATTCGTTGCAGTGAATGACGCCATGTGTCTAACAATTATCATAAAGAATATTATGATAGTTAGGTACATTGTAAATAATAGTTAGGTACTATTAGCTTAAGTTTTGTAAAGTAGGGTAAAAGAGCACTTTATTTTGAAAACAGATTGTCTCCCGTTCGACACAGAGTATGAAAGAGTTTGTTTATATAAATACCTATATAGTCTATGATCAATTTTATTTTTCTTTTATTTTTCTTATCTATAACAAACATATAGAAATATTATATTTTGGTGTTGTTGTTATTGTGAGAATGAGTTTTGCAGTGTTGCGATAAAATATAAAATAACATTAAAATAATCAAAGATTTTATTCATAAAGTACTTCCTTAATGGTGCTAAAATAGTGTTTTTGTTTTTCAAATATCTAGCTTACTTACTTGTAAATATGTTTTAACAAATTTGAAATAAGTAGATACTTATTATATTACTGAAAATCTTCCATTTCTAAATCTCAGTTCAATATTACTTTCTAGTCTCTAAAATGTAAAATTCTATTGGATTGTTATATTATGATCTGATTATTGGATAAGTTTGAAAGATTTATTTTAATATGAATAAAGTATTGCGAGATATTTCTGTGTTTTCTTTCCTCTTCTTCAGATTCCTCTCGGACTAGTTGCGATTGCCTATCAGTTAATTAAGGCAGATAAGATCGACGTGTTCATGGATAGACATCTATTGCTGAACTTATTAAGTCTCTTGCGAGGATATCAACAGAACATGATCTTGCGCCGCTTATATCCAGTGGCTCCCAGCGACTTGCTTGAGATCTTTCATTGAATGCTACATTCATTGTTGCGAGATCACCATTCCAGTATCTGGGTACCCGAAAGACTACAACTCACACTCTGTTTCTTAATTATTATTTGATTCATTAAGTAGGTAAGTATTATTATTTTATAATTATAATTTTAAATGCATTATGACATCTTAAAATTAATTTTACCGCAATAAAAATTATTTTAACATATTATTTTTGCACTCTACTAACTTGAATGTAAAAGTCACTATATTAACAACTGACAATAACTAAGTATATTTTGTTTTTTACTATTACTTACATTCACAAAAATTCTGGCGAATAAATAATTAAGTACCTACTTACTTAATTATTTTAGTATTCATTCCCTTGCAATTAATGCGTCACATCTTTTTCTAGGCAAGCGCGCTCTATCTTTGGCTGTATCTGCACTTACCATCAGGTGAGAGTGCAGTCAAATGCTCATCAGTGTTATATTTACTCGTAAAAAAACTTGCTTGGAACTCTATAGCCAAAGAACAAAGGCAAGGCTCCATACTTCTGTTCACCTGAAATCGATTCGTAGCGTCTAATATATCTACATGAAAAATGGTTAAAACCGTAGAGGTTCCATTACTAAAACCTAATCACTGAGATTTTTCGTTTGAGGAACTCACAATAAAAAATATATTAGCAACTTTATATGTATTTTGAGATTATAAAAATATGTATATAGATAGGTATAATACGTAGTCGTAATTCCTACTTCCGTGTTATTTTAAGTTCTAACTTGACGTTGGGATGTGTTACTTACTAGTAGAACTCTCTACATCAGCTCTACATAGGCAAACTCTTGAATTTCCGGGCGAGCAATGTCATCGAGTAACGATCCAAACATTAAAAACGCGATATGAATCAATCAGATGATGGTTCATTATTTAATAAAATTATTTAACCAAGGCAAAAGATGTAAAACTAATTTCATATAAAAAACGAACTAATTTAAATACTTTGTTTTGTATAAATCGTATTCGTAGACGCCTCCTAAAACATTCAGGTACAATAATGCCAATGCCAATGGTCTTTGTTTCCAAAACATATAATAAACTAGCTGATGCCCGCGACTTCGTCCGCATGGATTTAGTTTTTAAAAATCCCGCGGGAACTCTTTCATTATCCGAGATAAAAAGTAGCTCTCCCGGTCTGAGGAACCACTACTACATCCATTACTATACCCATGCAAAAAATCGCACCAATCCGCTGTTCTGTTGCGACGTGATTGAAGGACAAACCAACAAACAAACACACTTTCGCATTTATATTATCAGTAATGCTTTATTATAACACTTTTTATAATTGTCAAATTTTTTACCATACTTAACCAAAGACAAAATTACGTTTAGCTGTCATTTACGTTTTGTTATTCCACTGTCATTTGCGTTTTGTTATTCCATGTCAGATGCGTTTTTATTATACCACGTTTTATAGTGACTTGACGGAAACGCGGTGGAACGGGATAAAAAGTAACCTATGTCCGTCTCCTGGTTCTAAGCTACCTCTCCACCAATTTTCAGCCAAATCGGTTCATCCGTTCTTGAGTTATAAATAGTGTAACTAACACCACTTTCTTTTATATATATAGATATGAAACTCGTACCAGTGGTTCTGGTGAGATTGCATTAAGTATAAGTACTTTTTGTGAAAAAGTTTAATATTCAAGTGGCGAAAATTAAATTGCCCAAAAAATTGAGGTTATTATTAAACAAATAAGAATTTCTATTTTTACTATAATGATGGTCATAATGTGCCAGAGGTGTCCGAATAGATTTTTAATGGATTTTCTTATCATCTTAACACAAAAAGGCACTTAAAATTTGAAGCAGGGAATCTCTAACAAATGACAATTATAATATAATTATGATAATAAGTTAATAACCGTCATGGTAGGTACGTTATACTTAATTTTTCGTTAAGTGGTTAAGGCTAAGCAAAATTGAGGAATAGGTGGATACCTGAAGTGTTTTCTTGTTAAAATATGATAATTATGACTTGTATTATCTGACCAAATTATTTACTTTTTAATGTAAATATCTATGATGACATAATATAATTATATCTTAACTAAACTCTAAATACTATCCATTATCTTATTCATTTCATCCATTTTAAGTTTCAACACTCACTTTAAAAGTCACATTAAGAAAGCAGCATAACGTAAGTAGGTACAATCTAAAAGAAATCATTTAGACTACAAAATAAAGCTGATTTTTCTTTGGACTGTCGTTGGATTTTAATATTATCATCATAGTAAACAAAGGCTAGAAAAACCATCAGATATTAAACGCCTGCGGTTCATAGTTAGAGATATGACTCGTTACTTTCTTCACTTTGAATCATTGTTTGTTGCATTGCTATTCATCATATCCTGTATACAGGATGTTAAGAGAATAAAAGTTATTTTATTTTTAGAGAAACTTACAGCTAGTTAGTCAAAGAAAGTAAATATGTAAGTTTAGAGGAAAATTATAGCTAGTTACAAGTTTTCACAGAATAGAAAAGCAATCCATAAGCAAGAAAAGCTCGCGTGGTGTCGGCGACCAGAATTAAGATTATTTCTTGTAACCTCGTTCTTTTTTAAAGTCGGTTGAAAATTCGGAACAAAGAATTATTGCTTATTTTTAGTTAGTATAAGTTCATTGAAGTGCATTGAATGGGTGCGTCAAGTGCGGTGACTGGAATAAAAAGTCTCACTGTGTGATCGGAAACACTTATGAGGGTCTCACGCACAGATTTTTTTGGCGCCGATTGCTAATGTAATAAATTTAAATGTGTCCTTAGCAGTTTATAACTTTTGTTAAAGTAATAAGTTGTTTTTAAAATTATGAAGTGTTAAAAATACGATGAAATAAAGAGACTAACAAAGGGCTTATTCACTGGCGATCGTAAGAATATTAGAGTACTCCCACGAGAGTTTTGTTTAAATACTGAAGGAAAGAACAATCGCCAGTCAGTCAACCCAGAGCACTGCAATTGGAAACTATACTTTTATTTCCAAAAGTACCTCTCTCTTCTGCTATACCCAACTAGTCTACCTGTCGCGGTAGAGGTGCACGACAGGGGTGCACGGGGCGGGACGCCTACCAGTGCAAAACGGCGGGCCTTACTCTGCCCCGCTAACTCCGCGTCCCGTCAACTTTTGCGGGACAAGTTCCCGGGCGTCGTCGTGTATACGAAGCTTAAACCGACGCGCCGCAACAGATGGTCCTTCGAACCGGATCCCTGAAGACAAATTCCTGGAACTGCAAATTGAAGACTTCGAAAGGCTGAAGCTACGAATCGGGTCCGAGAGACATGCCTCTCACCAGGTCCCAGAAGGTTAAAGATGTGCCCCTAAGTGCAAGCTCAACTGCATCACAGTATGCTGAAGAGAAGAGTGAGCGCACCAGATCAGAGGGGTCCACATCAATTATGACTTCGGAAGCCACGGCATCGAATATTTCTTCGAAAGCTTCAATCGCGGAATCATCAGGAATCACCGTGACAGAATCTACTATAGCTACGAAGATGAGATCTACAGAAAACAGTGCTAGACTCAAACAACTGCAGACGACTGAAGGGGAGAACCAGAACAGATCCCTGATGATCAAAAGCACTTGTAAAAAGTTTATTTAAATAAAAAATATTTCTATTCTATTCTAATGCCAGAAACAAGATTATAAATAAATAAGTAGTAAAAAATAACACGATACAATAAATGAGTATAAAGTAAAATGAAAACTGTCCCTGGTCACCACACAACATTAATGTGTTTGTTGGCCAGAGTCAACAAATTATAGCAGGATTGGATGATGATGATGATTTTGTCTGGTGGGAGGCTTTGGCCGTGGCTAGTTACCACCCTACCGTCAAAGACGTGCCACCAAGCGATTTAGCGTTCCGGCACGATGGCGTGTAGAAACCAATTAGGGGTATGGGTTAAAATATGTTCACTGCCATACCCCTTCCAAGTTAGCCTGCTACTATCTTAGACTGCATCGTACCATCAGGTTAGATCGCAGTCAAGGACTAGCTTGTCATCGAATAAAATAAAAAAAAAAATGATGCGACTTCGTCCGAGTGGATTTAGTTTTAAAAAAATCCCGTGGGCACTTTGATTTTCCGGGATAAAAAGGAGCCTACGTTACTGGCCAGGTCAATCATGTCAATCGGTTGTTCTGTTGCGGCGTGATTGAAGGACAAACCAACTGTTATGTTAACCATAAAACAAAACCACATAACACCAACAAACCAACAAACAAACACACTTTCGCATTTATATTATTAGTAAAGGAAGTAGTTAGGTGTGTTTTTTTACAAAATAATTCACAAATTATTCGACATCACTTCATTTGCTAGAAATACTAAACTTTTAACCTGGGAAATAGGAAATTCCAAATAACTTTTAACTAAAAGTTTTGTAGTATGGCACGTAAATCTTCGATCCCTATCTCTCACTCTATCACTCACAGCAGCACTCTATCACTGCTATCTGACAATAATAATTAAGACACAAACTAAGATTTGCAGTCTATACCTAATAGAGTAGGGCCTTATTCGGAGGAATCTAGAAACCCACCTAATTATTATTATCCTAAACAAATCTCCGCGGTAAGGTATAACCCTCAATAATGAGGAATACGACGAGACAAAGATTGGAAAAGACAAGTTAAAGGAGAGATCAGTAGTTCAATCACATTCAGTGCAAGTATCATGTATCAGATCAATTAAGCTGAGATGGAAAGGGCGAGGCATATAGTTCGAAGAACCGATGCGTGTTGGGGTCCTAAGGTGCTGCAGTGTCGACCTCACACTGGAAACAGATCGATCGACGAAATCTGGGACCGACGACATCAGTAGCACGGAGCCGTTGGATACAGGCGGAGCAAAATGGAGGCATGTGGGATTTAATGAAAGAGACCTATAAGTTCAGCTGTCAGTTGATATTGAAGATGAGATAAAATACTAATATCTGGGTGACCGAGCTTTACTCGGTTTTTTTGGTAAATCGTGTTTTTTGGAAATTATATATTAAAAAAATAAAATAATAATAATAATAAAATTTATAGGGGAAAATATAATCGTCTGGACTCGAACCGGGGTCTTCTGGTTTCGTGACCGCCCGACTTCCGAGCTATCGGGAATTTATAGATGACGGCGAAATTTACCTTCCTATTCTAATGATATTGTAAGGGGTTTTTCATTGCCTGAAAACACGGATAAAACGACCTTTTCTAAAAATGAAACCTAGCTAGATCGATTTATCGCCCCTGAAACCCCCTGCATACCAAATTTCATGAAAATCGTTGGAGCCGTTTCCGAGGTTCAGATTATATATTATATACAAGAATTGCTCGTTTAAAGATATTAGATATTGTTACGAATACCTACCGATGTCTCGCTACACTAGAGTAGGTAAATACGCCGCATAGGTAGGTACGTAATAAGTACCTACCATGTCATTGAGTTGTTTACAAAAACTGTAGGTACCTACCCTTTTGTTTACCCTTGTGTTTTTGAGTATCTGGAACTTTCGAAAGGCTTTGTTTACATCTAATCGAATTCTCGAATGTTCTATTGTTTTGATGAGACTATAAAAATCGGCCAAGTGCGAGTCGGGCCTCGCTCTTTTAGGGTTCCGTTAAAAAAATTAAATAAAAACATTTCCATGTACCTACCCATGGAAATATTTTAATTTAATTTTTTTAATTTAATTTAATTTTTATTATTTGTTGTTATAGCGGCAATAGAAATACATAATATGTGAAAATTTCATCTGTCTATCTATTACGGTTTACGAGATACAGCCCGCTGACAGACGGACGGACGGACGGACGGACGGACGGACGGACAGCGTAGGCTTAGTAATAGGGTCCCGTTGGTACCCTTTGGGTACGGAACCCTAAGAACAGGCGACTGTCGTCCTGGCAGACAGTTTGTGTTTGGCAAGCGAACAAGTGAGATCAAAGTGAGCGAGTGACCAGTGCGAAGTCGAAGGTGATTGTAAGAGTGCTTTATTTGTGATCAGTGTGTGATATAGTGTAAGAGCTAGTGGACTGTTGCACAGAGTGTGAATAAAACCTTCTTGTTTCGGAACTGGCATTTTAATCGAACCCCTTACGTCATGTAACAATAATATTATACCTACTATATTTTGGGATCACCCTGTAAGTGTCATAGCACAAAATATATTACTTAGATAATGCGGTCGGGTCATTTCGCGGTTGAAAGGAAAGTGTCGAGTGCCGTAACTTGCGTATAACCCATTGTGCTGAAATGAAAACCAATTTTGTACCTACTAAAGCTTTCTGCAAGTTAATTGCCTTATCTAAAGAGTACATAAGCATTAGAGCTTGCATCGATATGGTGCAGGAAAACTAAGGTGATTATCAAACAAAACCATTAGTAAAATAAAGTGGCAATCAGTAGTCCATGCTTGTTGCAAACGCACGTACGTAACTCAAAAAATTAAGTGGGATTCGAACTCCGTACCCTGCGAAAAGGAGGCTGTTGTCTTCAGCATTAAGCTATCACCGCTTCAGTAGTAAATAAGCACAAGCATATTATTATTGTATTCTCACCATTATGAACATACCTACACCTACTACTATAGTACGTACCTACATAATATGGCTATAGAATAGAACAGAATATAATAGATATATTATTTATTCAAATAAACTTTTACAAGTACTTTCGAATCGTCGAATGAATCTATCACTGGTTCGGAATGCCCTTCCTACCGAGAAGAACCAGCAAGAAACTCGGCGGTTGCTCTTTTTCAATAAAGTATACAATAGGTACTATGCTATGTATGCAGTGTTTCCACAATGAGGGGAGTTACAGAAATGTATACAGCAGACAGAAAGTAGCCCCATTCCCGCAGGTGGAACCCGTTCACGAGCATGACGCATGACCCAGCCGTTGCTTCGCTCAACCATAACTATCATCAAGAGTATCTTAAATTTATGAGATGACACTCACGATGACTCCATTCACCTCTCCGCATTGATCGAACATTTGATAGCATGTCATCATCAAAATCATCAGCGTCATTTTAAAAAGTTATGAAGTTAACTAAAAAGAAATCGCGACTTTGTCAACAATTTTTTTTATTCACAATCTGGTGCTATCTAGTGGGTGATTTGTCCGTGGCTAGCTGCTCTCACCCTACCGTCAAACATTCATTCGGATACAATGGCGCGTAAGAACCGATTAGTGTCGGGACACATCGTAGTTTATGTTGCCGAAAGTTCGGCTCAATACGCTTGCAAAGTGTTTTAAGTTACCTATGACACATCAGCCGAACCTTTCGTCAGAGTAAAGATATTTACAGAATTCTACTGTGCTTTCGTCGAGCTACTCTTTCCGCGAGAACGCGTTCAATGTATTTTGCATAGCAAGCGACACATCACGCAATGGGTTACGCGATAAAGTTCCCGTACAAGACGCAGCGTAAGGCGACGTTTTCGCACAGGCGAATCGTCGCGCGACGCGTTATGCGTCGCTCGCTCACTCTCTCTCGCGCGACACGCCGAACCGCGCGCCGCGCGGCGATTCGCCTTTGCGAAAACGTCGCCTAATGCAAATTGTTCGGTGCGTTTGGTGTGTAATATCAACCGAATAATTATTACGACCGGTAATTCCGCAGCGGAAGTATCGGCACCGTACTTTCGGCAGGTGTGTCATGACATTATGAGTTTCTGGGTTTAACTTACGCTGTCATACCCCTTTCCAAGGTAGTCCGCTGCCGTCTTAGACTGTATCGTCACTTAACATCAGGTGAGATAGCAGTCAAGGATTACCTTGATTTTGAATTAAATAAAGTAGACGTAGCGTCTCTTGATTCAAATGCCACAGTCTGATATGGTGCCGCTTGTATTTAGCCTCTTGTGCATTTTCAACGAATTAGAACTCAGCGAGGTCGCCATTCAAGCATTTTGGTACCCCAAGAATCTTCAATTCAGTTAAGGCTTCTATAAACCCGCCGTCACAAGAGGATTTTTGCAATACTTTGCATTGTAAATCGAAAATCGATTGCTTAAAGAATATCAATGAAAATATCAAAATGAGAAAAACAATGAAAAATATATTTTCGTAATCAGTTTTCAAACCCCATTTAATACCCCACTCAAATTTTTGAACCCCACATTATGGCGTCCAAATTCCGCCATTTTGAATTTTTCAAATCTTTAAGTTCTCGTTGAAACTCGGGCTGGCATGGCGAATCTAACGTTCCATTTATCAAAATCAGCCCACGCTTTTGGTCTCTAGAGTGCCACAAAGGAACAAACATACATAGACTGATAAACACATTACCACTCCTTTGCGTGGCGCAGTCGGGTGAAAATTGCAAATTGCGAGCCTAAGCTCAAAAAAGCCGGCCAAGTGCGAGTCGGACTCGCGCACCGAGGGTTCCGTATTCCAAAAGTAAAAGTAAAACGATAATATTATATTAATTTGCTTATTTATCCTTAACTTTGCGTTGGTTTTATTTTTCCTGTAAAATATACATAAACCTCTGTTGACCATAATTATTTCAGATTTTTCGATTGGTAAACTTCGGAGATAAGGGGGGGGGGGGGCGGTATTTTTTTCGACATTTTGGCCGATTAATCAAAAACTATTATATATAGAAATAAATAAAAAACTGTTTTAGAATGCACAAGTAAAGGCCTTTCATATGATACCCCACTCGGTATAATTGTTATCTTACTTTGAAATTTCAAACCCCTGATTTTCCCCCTTTTTTAATTAAACTAAAATAATTTTCGCGTTGATTTTATTTTTCCTGTAAAATATATATAAACCTCTATTGACCATAATTATTTCAGATTTTTCAATTGGTAAACTTCGGAGATAAGGGGGGGGAACGGTATTTTTTTCGACATTTTGGCCGATTATTCAAAAACGATTATATATAGAAATAAATAAAAAACTGTTTTCGAATGCACAAGTAAAGGCCTTTCATATGATACCCCACTCGGTATAGTTATTTTACTTTGAAATTTCAAACTCCCGATTTTCCCCCTTTTTTAATAAAACTAAAAATAATTTTCGATTTTTCTTTATTCCAATGATGTTGGGCCACTATTATACACAACTATGCCAAATTTTATGTTGATAGCTTTAATAGTTACTGAAATAATCGACTGTGCCAGACCGTCCGTCTGGCACAGTCGATTATTTCGGACGGACGGACGGAGAATGTCTCACCATAAGGGTTCCATTTTTACCATTTTGGTACGGAATCCTAAAAATTAAACATCTGTAGTTTAACCTATGTTTAACTTTTTGAGCTTATACAAAAAATATGGTCACACAGAATATTAATATATACCTGCTTACTTATCATAATAATATTTTACATAACAATAGTTAAGCACTTTAAATAATGACTACGCAACATTAAAAGAAAGTTTTGCCTCCGTATAAGGCCACCATTACAGATGTATTGAAAATTAAATTTTGAAAGCATCCGAAAAGAGCTGAGTGTAGTGGTGATGGCTCTTCTTCAAATCTTGTTAACCGGTGTTGAATTAGACTTTTTTTTATTCGATGACAAGCTAGTCCTTGACTGCGATCTCACCTGATGGTAAGTGACGATGCAGTCTAAGATGGTAGCCGGCTAACTTGGAAGGGGTATGGCAGTGAACATACAACCCATACCCCTAATTGGTTTCTACACGCCATCTTGCCGGAACGCTAAATCTCTTGGCAGCACGTCTTTTACAGTAAGGTGGTAACTAGCCACAGCCAAAGCCTCCCACAAGACCAGAACAGAGACAATTCAGAAATTATAAATTCCCAAATTGACCCCGCCGGGAATCGAACCCGAGACCTCCCAGTTATGAGACAACAGCGCTCACCACTGAGCCAGGGAGGTCGTCAAAACTTTATTGAGCTGTATCTTTTTAATCTTGGCAACAGCTAGAGAGAACTCTAAATTGAAGGGTGATAGCCGAGTGGTTAGGACTGCGTTCTCTTATTCGGGGGTTCACAGGTTCGATCCCGGGCACGCACCTCCAACTTTTCTGAGTTATGTGCGTTTAAGGAATTAAATATCACATGCTTCAACGGAGAAGGAAACATCGTGAGAAAACCAGCACACCTGAGAGTTCTTCATAATGTTCTCGAAAGTGTGTGAAGTCTGCCAATTCGCATTGGGCCAGCGTGGTGGACTGTAGCCTATAACCCTTCTCTGAGAGGAGACCTGTGCTGATTAGTGAGCCGTTGATGGGTTGCTGATGATGATGATGATGATTATTCGACTTTACCTTTAAATACTACTAAAAATACTAATAAAATACTATTTAAAAAATAATTATTTTAAAATAATATTTAATACTAAAAATACTGTTTAAAAAAGCCTCGAGCTTATGACGAACATCGATAATGATCGACGTGTCGACTGTTCGATAACTTTCGTAACTCACGTAACTCACCGTGAAAGCACCTCTACGGTCACAAACCAAGCAGAACTACCCGTTCGCTTCATAATGATCTCTATTTCTTTCAGCATACGTCTGTAATTTGAACGTCAAGCAGCCAGATTGAAATTAGTTTCGGCTTCAATTATTGTCGAATTTATTCTTTATGTAATGTTGCCTTACTGATAACAATGTAAGTGACCCAACGGTTTTTGGATAGGTCACAAATCACAATATGACCCTGGAGAGGAGAACTGGGAGAAAGTTACCATATCCGGTATAATCTGGCACCTGTAAATACGTGAGAAAAGCGTGCGTATGCGAATCGCTCGCGAGCTCATTCGCCTCTCAGGCACTCAGGCAGAAAGCTGTGCGCGCGTATCTCTGTCCAACACGAATAAACAGACATGTGGTACTGTGCTGTGTTTACAAAAAGTTGACCAACCAAGCATGAAACAAAGACATTAAGTAGTAACTAATTCATCCAAAATGGGGTTAAAAATGCGTTTAGTTTTCATAATAGCGTTAACTTATGTTTCGGGAGCTGAGGATTTACAGGACTTTGAGTTTTCGGAGCCGAATGAACTGTTGATAGCCCAGGAGTCACGGCAATATGAGACGGTCGTTAAACCACCCGTGAGGATTATAAAGCCTAACGGAGTGACCAATTCCCACAGACCTCAGTACAACCTGGATTCCTTGGAAGCCCAGTTGGATTATTTCGAATCGACGTCTAAGCGGCCGGTTGTGAAGAACTATAAAACAAAGATGAGCAAGGAGAGTATGATCCGGGATGCTGTGCTGCGCGCGTTAGAAAGGAAGGACCACGTGGGCAAGTTTGCTCAGATCCTGCCCATCATCAGGGCGATGTCGGGCACCCAGCGGGTGGCCCTGGCTTCACTGGTCGCCAGCCAGGTCACCACCCCGCCGGGCAGGCAGCCTCTTAATCTTTCCCAGGTAGGCAATTTGAGATTTTTTTAAAGTCAAATTTTATTTTTAATAGCTGAGTGATAAGTGATAGATTACAAAGTCTGTTGAGTCAAGTTTTTTTTATACGATGACAAGGTAGTCCTTGATTGCGATCTCACCTGATGGTAAGTGACGATGCAGTCTAAGATGGTAGCGGGCTAACTTGGAAGGGGTATGGCAGTGAACATTCAACCCATGCCCCTAATTGGTTTCTACCTGCCATCGTGCCGGAACGCTAAATCACTTGGTGGCACGTCTTTGACGGTAGGGTTGTAACTAGCCACTGCCAAAGCCCTCCCACTAGACCAGACCAGAGACAATTCAGAAATTATAAGTTCCCAAATTGACCCCGCCGGGAATCGAACCCAAGACCTCCCAGTTATAAGACAACAACGCTCACCACTGAGCCAGGGAGGTCGTCAAGTTCCTATCTCGAAAGGAATATAATGTTTAATTTTCACCTTTGAGAACCTTTGAGCAGGTTTCTTTAGGATGGCCGATAACCTTCAGGTACAGTAGTGATAGCCTAGTGGTTAAGATTCCTATTCGGGAGATCGCGGGTACGATCCCGGATCCGCACATTGTAGCTAATTTTCGGAGTTATGTGCGTTTAAACAATTAATAGAATAGAAATAATAATAAGAATTGAAAACTTTTTGATAAGTAGGTAATGTCAACTATTATATATTCTGTGGTAATGTGAAATAAAAAATAATGGTAATAGGAAATAGAAATATGTACCTACTACCTAACCTAGTAATAATTAAGACATAACTTTTTAAAGGTAAGTAGGTATCTAAAATGATAGATTCCTAAATATTAATAAATAAATAATAAATACTTATGTCTTAGATAATAAAATAGTCTTATTTAATAAGCAGATCCCTAATACCACAATAAAATATGTTAAGCATCTCACACATAAAAACCTAAATGCAAAAGCGCAATTTCTAAAACCATTTTATCAACTATTGCGTAATTTGAAGATAAATAGAGTAAGAAAAATGCGAAAATCTGTAAAAAACAAATAACTACAACGAAATTACTATTTGTTGGTACGTGACCACACGTGACCGCGGCGACTAATTTAAATAGTCGGATTAAGTAATTATTTCTTACGCCCGCCTCACACTATGAAATAAAAGGCCTAGTAAGTTAATAACATGATCAAGTCATGTTAACTCTTGTTAACTTGACCTACCCAAGGGACGCGCTGGGTGAAAACACGCTGATGAGATTTTCCGCGCGCGCAATTCATTGGGCATTCTGTTTTTAAGCTTTTATCGCGGGCTTTGAGCGCGGTGACCGAATCAAGAAATTCCGTAACGAAAATAAACCTAACACACCCCACACGTCTAACGTCGTTTGAGTTCGGCGGAATTCGGCACGGTGTTTGTGTGCGTGCGACTAGAAAATGCTATGCAATAGCTTTACCGCGGCAGTCCCCGAGTGCCACACGTATTTTTTTTCTGAGTTTTTTTGTACTGACGCCGGGTTAGGTTTAACCCAGGAATAATTTTGACAGAAGCTTTATACGAAGTCAAAGCAGTAGCTAACTCTGGGTTAAAAGGATAACCCGGCGTTTCTGCAAGCGGGCCTTAGTGATATTAATTTTTGATGACATCCTGGCGCAGTGGTGAGCGCTGTGGTCACATGGGGCTTTTATGAGGTCTTGGGTTCAATTTCTGGCAGGGACCAATTGGGAATTTATATCTAGATATATCGTCTCTGGTCATCAAAGACCGACGATAGTCTGGTACGATGGCGTGTAGAAACCGATTAGGGGTATGGGTTTTCCTTCCACGCTAGCCCAATGCCATTTTAGACGGCATTGCATCGTCACCTACCATGAGGTGAGATCGCGGTCAAGAGCTATTGACTTCGAATAAAATAAAATAAAAAAGAAAAATTCAAAAGTTAACGCTACTTCAGTTGTATTAAAAAAATAATCATCAAAACTAATTCATAATGGACGGAATAATCGCGTTACAAACATACAAAAATAACTAGTCGAATTGAGAACCTCCTCCATTTTGTTGAAAAAAAAATATTTACCAGCCTTAACGGCGGGATCTTCGACATCGACCTATTTTTGATTGAATCGTAAACAATGAAATATTCTTTGTTTTGATCGGTTAAAAATATATGTTGTAGTTTAATGTATGTTCTTAATTCTTTTGTGATTCAAAACTCTATATTTACAACTTCACCCGATCAAAAATAATTTCGAAAACAGTGTAATTTTTATCGTTTTTCAGGTCGTGTTCATAGAATATTAAAGTTAGACTAAAAAAACAAATTTCATAAAATAGGCAAACACTTTTAGAAGATTCTTTTGTGATTACTTTTTCTCTAAAAAATTTGTATTTTTTTAATCACGACTTTTTACTTTTTATATAACAAAGTGGCTCGTGCGCTTCACTTCAGTAGCCCGCAAAGTATCATCGAGGTAGGACGTATCGCTTTCGCTGGCTCGCTGCGATCCCCCCCCGCTGATCAAGCGATCTATTGCATAGATACCTATTATTTTCATTCCGTATTCATTTATCATAGATTAAATCAAATCAGAGGGTCAATATTGTTGTAATTTTTAGTATTTATTAATAAATCTGTAAATATTAGTATTATAGGTTTTAGGTTTAGAGTCTTATTGTATAGATAGTGTTAAACTATAATATAAGAATAATATAATAAAGTAAATATGGGGAATAAAAATGGAAGAAAGAACAAAATATCTTGATTAGCAAGAAAAGGTTAGAATTATTTTGCTATAATCCGCCAACAGAAAAAATCTGTATGGTCAAACATGCAATAAAAAGCTAAGCACCACTCACCTACCCAGCCAAGCAAAAAAGCCAAGTTTCCAAGCAAGCAATGCCACCACCACTCACATGCACCACCACACAAGACTTTTACACTACTCTCGACGCACGTTTCGCCCCGACACCGGAGCATCCTCAGGAGATGTCGACTTTACAATGCTGTATTGTCTAGTGAAGCTTGTGTCAAATGCTTGTAGCGTGTTTCAAATTTCAAAAAAAAACAAAGAACATATGGCCGCGGTTAGGAACAACCAACCCCAAAAGTCTCATTTTGCTAAACATCTCCTTGATAGTGGACACAAATTATCATCCGATCATTCATATAAAATCTTACATACCTGCGATAAAGGACTGACTGAGCATGTTGGAACAATTAGAAATAATAAAACACAATAATAATAAGCAGTTTAAATTACTTAATGAACAAGTGAACGTCTCAAGTTCACCACTGCTTTGTTTGTTTGAAAAAAGTGAGGGGGGAATCCGGGGGGTAGTGGGGGGATCCGGGGGGTAGTGGGGGGTCCGGGGGGTAGTGGGCGGGGCAACAGTAGTGGGGGTAGGAAAAAGGTACATAATACCGCGCATTTGACACAAGCTTCACTAGACAATACAGCATTGTAAAGTCGACATCTCCTGAGGATGCTCCGGTGTCGGGGCGAAACGTGCGTCGAGAGTAGTGTAAAAGTCTTGTGTGGTGGTGCATGTGAGTGGTGGTGGCATTGCTTGCTTGGGAACTTGGCTTTTTTGCTTGGCTGGGTAGGTGAGTGGTGCTTAGCTTTTAATTGCATGTTTGACCATACAGATTTTTTCTGTTGGCGGATTATAGCAAAATAATTCTAACCTTTTCTTGCTAATCATGAACTTCCGCAAAGTAACGCCTGCTTCTATCCAATATTTAAAATATCTTGATTTAAATTACGAAAACTTTCGAAATTGATATCTGGGGTTCCAGTGCTAATAAAAGAGGTAACCATCGTCTAAATAAGAAAAAAATGCGGCCATTTTCTTTTTTTTTGTTATTGGACCGATTTCTTTCAAAATTGATATCTGGGGTTCCCAGTGCTAATAAAAGAGGAAACCATCATCAAAATAAGAAAAAAAGGCGGCCATTTTCTTTTTCTTTGTTATTGGATCGATTTCTTTCAAAATTGATATCTGGGATTCCCAGCGCTAATAAAAGAGGTATCCATCGTCAAATTAAGAAAAAATGGCGGCCATTTTTATTTTTGTTACTGGACCAATTTCATTCAGAATTGATATCTGGGGTTCCCAGTGCTAATAAAAGAGGTATCCATCGTCACAATAAGAAAAAGTGGCGGCCATTTTTATTTTTGTTATTGGACCAATTTCATTCAGAATTGATATCTGGGGTTCCCAGTGCTAATAAAAGAGGTATCCATCGTCAAAATAAGAAAAAGTGGCGGCCATTTTTATTTTTGTTATTGGACCGATTTCTTTCAAAATTGATATCTGGGGTTCCCAGTGCTAATAAAAGAGGAAACCATCATCAAAATAAGAAAAAAAAGGCGGCCATTTTCTTTTTCTTTGTTATTGGATCGATTTCTTTCAAAATCGATATCTGGGATTCCCAGCGCTAATAAAAGAGGTATCCATCGTCAAATTAGGAAAAAGTGGCGGCCATTTTTATTTTTGTTATTGGACCGATTTCTTTCAAAATTGATATCTGGGGTTCCCAGTGCTAATAAAAGAGGTATCCATCGTCAAAATAAGAAAAAGTGGCGGCCATTTTTATTTTTGTTATTGGACCAATTTCATTCAGAATTGATATCTGGGGTTCCCAGTACTAATAAAAGAGGTAACCATCATCAAAATAAGAAAAAAAAGCGGCCATTTTCTTTTTCTTTGTCATTAGACCGATTTCTTTCAAAATTGATATCTGGGGTTCCCAGTGCTAATAAAAGAGGTATCCATCGTCAAAATAAGAAAAAGTGGTGGCCATTTTATTTATTTTTGTTATTGGACCGATTTCTTTCAAAATCAATATCAGAGATTCATCATACTCATGAAAGAGGTCGCCGTCGTCAAAATTAGAAAAAGTGTCGGCAATTTTTTTTTATACTATAAACATTTGTCAAATATTAAATAGGTGTTTTTATTATTCTTTGCTATTCCGATAAGGAATTTCATCCCAAATAGGTTGGGGGAAAAACTTTTCCATTTTTTTGTTCGGGCAACGGTTACCACTGTGTCATAACAGGTAAATGTTGCCAAAACTTGCCCAGGGATCTTCAGATATTGATTTTGAAAGAAATCAGTCCCATAACAAGAAAAAATAAAATGGCCGCCACTTTTTCTAGTTTTGACAATGGTTACCACTGTTATGAGCACAGAGATCCTCAGATATCGATTTAGAAAGAAATCGGCCCCATATTAAGAACAAAAATGGCCGCCACTTTTTCTTGGACAATTGTTACCGCTTTTATGAGAACAAGGATCCCCAGATACGGATTTTGAAAGAAATCGGTCCAATAACAAAAAAAAAAAGAAAATGGCTGACATTTTGGCAACGGTTACTATTTTATAAGCACAGGGAACCCCAGATATCGAGTTTGAAAAAAATCGGTCCAATAACAAAAAAATGGCCAAGGAACTTCGTCCCAAACAGATTAAGGAAAAACTATTCTATTTTTCTAATTTTGACATCGGTTACCACTGCTATGAGCACGGGGATCCTCAGATATCAATTTTGAAAGAAATCGGTCCCATAACAAGAAAAAAATGGCTACCACTTTTTATTATTTTGACGATGGTTAACTATTTAATAAGCACAGGGAACCCCAGATATAGAGGTAGAAATAAATCGGTCCAATAACAAAAAAATGGCTAAGGAACTTCGTTCCAAATAGGTTGGGGAAAAACTTTTCCATTTTTCCAATTTTGACATCGGTTACCACTGCTATGAGCACAGGGATCCTCAGATATCGATTTTGAATGAAATCGGTCCCATAACAAGAAAAAGAATATGGCCACCACTTTTTCAAATTTTGACGATGGTTACTGCTTTTATGAGTACAAGGATCCCCAGATATGGATTTTGAAAGAAATCGGTCCGATAACAAAAAAAGAGAAAATGGCCGACATTTTGGCAACGGTTAACTATTTTATGAGTACAGGGAACCCCAGATATCGAGTTTGAAAGAAATCGGTCCAATAACAAAAAAAAGTCCAAAATAGGCTGGGGAAAAAATTTCCATTTTTCTTATTTTGACATCGGTTACCATTACTATGAGCACGGAGATCCTCAGATATCAATTTTGAAAGAAATCGGTCCCATAACAAGAAAAAAAATGGCCACCACTTTTTCTTATTTTGACGATGGTTACCTTTTTTATTAGCATGGGAATCCCAGATATCAATTTTGAAAGAAATCGGTCCAATGACAAAAAAGAAAATAGCCGACATTTTGGCAACGATTATCTATTTTATAAGTACAGGGAACCCCAGATATCGAGTTTGAAAGAAATCGGTCCAATAACAAAAAATGTCTAAGGAACTTCGTCCCAAATAGGTTAGGGAAAAACTTTTCCATTTTTCTAATTTTGACATTGGTTACCACTGCTATGAGCACGGGGATCCTCAGATATCGATTTTGAAAAAAATCGGTCCTATAACAAGAAAAAAGAATATGGCCACCACTTTTTCTAATTTTGACGATGGTTACCGCTTTTATTAGTACAAGGATCCCCAGATATGGATTTTGAAAGAAATCGGCCCAATAACAAAAAAAGAGAAAATGGCCGACATTTTGGCAACGGTTACGTATTTTATAAGTACAGGGAACCCCAGATATCGAGTTCGAAAGAAATAACAAAAAAAAAGAACAAAAAAAATAAGTAGGTAAATGTACCTATGTACGTAATATGCAAAATAACAATCACACTTATATAATATAAATGTATGAATAAAAAATAAAATAAATGTTTCTAAAACTTACAAGTGTCCCTGTACTGTTAGGTACAATAAAGTTATTTAATCTATGATGTAAAATTTGGGGTGAGTGAGTTCATTTGAAAAGCGCCTACGCGCACCTCACCGCGCGGGGACTGAGGTTGCTCTAAATGCCTACTGCGCCCGGAGATCCTGCCCTTAACGAGTCTAAACAGATACAATAAAATCCAACAATACTATAAACTTCCACTTTGCGACACTTATAATGGAAACGAAATGAATTCCCACAAGTATTAACTTTTTGCGGTTTTCAGATAATCATGGCGCAATTTCTATGTGAAACGCGATCAATGATTTTCCTTTTAATAAGTGTCGCACAAAACCGAGTAAGCTTTGCTACACGCACCGCCAACAAAAAGTCACTTCAGTTTAGGAAAAACAATACCTTACGATCGACTTTCTTTAAGAAATTCCCGGGATAACAATTTTCGTATGTCACTCTCTATAGTCTATAACATTAACAATATCCGTGCAACGAGGATAAAACTTTAAAACTGTAACCCGCCTATGGATAATTGGATGTAACAACCGTCATATTGATTTTTTCCGGATATAATGTAGCCTATGTCACCCGGACCAATCCAATCCATCAGCCTGTATTCATCCACTGCTGGACATAGGCCTTTCCGAGAGCTCGCCACCAAACACGGTCCTCCGCTTTCCTCATAAAACCGCTTCCCGCCACCTTCTTAAGTTCATCGCTCCAGCGAGCTGGAGGGCGTCCTACACTGCGCTTGCCGGTACGCGGGGTCCACTCCAGAACACGTCTGCCCCATCGGCCATCGGTTCTGCGACAGATATGACCTGCCCACTGCCACTTCAGCTTGCTAACCCTTAGAGCTATGTCGGTCACTTTTGTTCTTCTACGAATTTCCTCGTTCCGGATTTTATCCCTGAGAGAGATTCCCAACATAGCTCGCTCCATAGCGCGCTGAGCGACTTTTAATTTGTGAACGAGGCCCACCGGACCACGATAATGAATCGATTGACACCTCACTCATCAAAATCGACTCAGTTTCAGTGCTACAGTGAAACCCTATAATCATAAACCTTCCTTTTGGATTTGCCGTAGTGGGTTAGAAAAGGTTTAGGACATTTAAGTTACCATGCTTGGCCAAAGCGGATTGGCAAACTACGCACACATTCGAGAAAATTATGGAGAACTCTCAGGCATGCAGGTTTGCTTAAAGCCTTTTCCCTTCACCAATTAGTATATTACTTTTAGATATTTTTTAAGCAGATATAGCCTAGTGGTTAGGATTGTGGTCTCCTGTTTGGGGGGTTGCAGGTTGAATCCCGTGCACGACTTGACTTTTCGGAGTAATGTGCGTTTTATCAATTAGGTAAATTTCACGTGCTTCAACGATGAAGGAAAACATCATGAGGAAACATGCATGCAACACCTTCGAGAACATCATGGAGAGTTCTCCATATTGTTCTCGAAGGTGTGTGAAGTCCGCTAATTTGCATTGGGCCAGCGTGGTAGACTATATGGCCTACAATTACCCTTCTCTGAGAGACCTGCGCTCAGTAGTTAGCCGTTGGTGGCTTGCTGATGATGATGATGATGATGATGATATATCTATATACATATATAAAAATCTTGTGTATGTTCGGGATAAACTCGAAAACCACTGAACCGATTTTGGTCAAACTTCGTAACTATCGTAACTATATTTTTATTTGTTATTGCAAATTAAAATAATCGACCGAGCGAAGCGAAGGTCTTTGAGTTAACTAGGGCGATTTGCACTTGTCCGTCCGTCCGTCCGTCCGTCCGTCCGTCTGTCAGAGCCTTATAACTTTTGAATTACTGAACGTAATTACTTCAAATTTAGATATAATATGTAAACCGATGGCCTCCAGCCGAAAATGGCTTAAAAAGTTATAAAAATCTTTATTTCAGGGGGGCTCTCATAGAAGCGAATGCGAAGTAAAAAAAAAAAAATCGCGTTACATAAAATTGTTACGTATCATTTTAAAGATAATTTTGAACTGAGTACAAAAATATTTTTTTTTTAATTTTTCCCTTAAAATTGACGAAATGGGGGGCTTTCAAAGTGGCGATTTTATACGCTCGCTTGAAGACGCTCTCTAGAAAAATCCGCTATGGATTTTCAAACTGATTTTATGTTTTTAGGTCACTTATATCCTGTACTTGAACAACAAATACTAAAATTATATGAATATTATAAAGAAACGAGATTATTTAATTTTTAATGGGCGTCAGTAATTCATATAGCATCAACATAGCTTCACAATAATGCTAATAGATGGCGCAGTCAGTAACTATTCCCATGGAACTACGAGTTAAATTCAATGTTTGATAAATAATTCAATGTTTTCACTAACGTTCCCTAACCTTTACGGGCTACCTATAAGTTAGGTGATTGATGTTTTCTGTCAACTTATTTATCACGATCCTGTACGGGACACCTAAAAGGATATTGGGACGGATGTTAGGACTTAGGATTGTATTTAGGAGCTACCTACGTTAAGAGACTCCTACTTAGGGGATGATTTAGGTATGTTTGGTGAAAACGGGCATAATAATAATGTCAGTTTTGGTTATCATGTATCGATTGAATGAATAATCATGGGATACCGTTACCGCGAGGTCTCAGTTCGGGGCGAACCACTAGTATGTTAATTACACGACAGTCATAATTATATAGAGTTCAAGATTTAGGTTGCCAGGCAACCTAACAACCTAAATCTCGAACGATTTTAGATTGCGGTTGTCTAGATTGTGTTGTTATGTTTTGCATTACTGATATTATAAATGCGAAAGTGTGTTTGTTTGTTGGTTTGTCCTTCAATCACGTTGCAACAGAGAAACGGATTGATGCCATTATTTGCATAGGTATAGTAATGGGTGTAGCAGTGGGTCCTCAGACCGGGAGAGCTACTTTTTATCTCGGATAATCAAAGAGTTCCCGCTGGATTTTTAAAAACTTTTCGTCTTAAGAATTCCTCAGCTTGGGGCTCAGACTGCTATTCACGCGGCATTAGATGACAATGCTGGATTGTGGAGAAATGTTTTCAACAATTACAAGCTCTCAAGAGCTACCGCACAGAGGTACCTAGAGGTACAGCAATCGCCTATGATGAAGATTTGTCGAGAAAATTATGGGACGAATCTATAAAACTCGTAAAATTAAACAGTGAAGAAGTAGTTAATATTTTAGAGTAAGAGTTTCTAATGTTCATGTATTTCAATTTTCAACCAGTAAAAAATCAAGACCATAGAATACATAAAATTATTATACTTAGGCCGATAGTAAGTAACACTATGTTTATGATATTATACAAACAATTGAGAGCTACTCTCATTCTATCTATTTTTCATTGTATCTAATCTCTCATTCTATCAATTTAATTCAATTTAATTTGATTGTATACTATTGCAATTATAAATAAGAATTTAACGAATAGGGCCTGCCCCTATTCGTAAATAGTTTCATCTAGCCTAAGTAGGCAAGATGTAATAGGTACCAACCTACTTAGGTACGTAGGTACCTATTGCATAAAACTTAACGGTGGAAATTACTTAATAAATGTAATCTAAAAGTATGTTTTATTTCACTGAATACATATAAAAAATCCATCATTTCAACATGATGTCTCTATTGTTATCTTGCTGCCAAGTGAATCAATTTTTTTATACTAAGAGACAGTTGTAAGATTTTCAAGGTGTACGAATTTGATTTTACGGTTGACGATTCTGTCAACCTTAATAACTAAACCGTAAACAATAACACTCAGAAATAGGTAATTATCTTTCTAAAATCAATAATCGACCGAGCGAAGCGAAGGTCTCTGAGTTTACTTGAGTGAATTTGCACTTGTCCGTGCGTCTGTCCGTCCGTCCGTCCGTCCGTCCGTCCGTCTGTCAGAGCCTTATAACTTCTGAATTACTGAACGTAATTACTTCAATTTTAGATATGATATGTAAACCAATGGCCTCCAGCCGAAAATGGCTTAAAAAGTTATAAAAATCTTTATTTCAGGGGGCTCTCATAGAAGCGAATGCGAAGTAAAATAATTTTTTTTGTATTTCATAGGGTTGCAGTACCTCATTTTAAAGATAATTTGGAACAGAGTACAAAAGTATTTTTTTTTTCCTAAAATTGACGTAATGGGGGCCTTTCAAAGTGGAGATTTTATTCGAGGCTAGATCTCTAAAACCACTTTTTTTTAAACTTGAAACTTACACATAATTTCAGTTATATTCTGTACTTGAACAACAAATACTAAGATTAGATAAATTTTTTTTTTTAATCGTATGGCATGTTACGCCGTCTAGTTCGTCGCTCGTTTAGCACCACCCGGGGGACACGTGCAGGGAAGTGAAAGGTAGTTCCTGCGGACGTGAGCGACGGGGCATCCCCCAATTAGATAAATATTATAAAGAAACGAAATTATTTAAGTTTTAATGGGCATCAATGTTTTTAACAAAACTTTACTATACTGTTAATAGATGGCGCTGTCTTTAATATTGTAAATACGCATCCCATCCACGAAAGCAGATGACGATTGACGTCATTAGATTTGGCGCGTTTTAATTACAATATAATATAGTTAAAACTACCTTATGGGATACCGCGAGGTCTCAGTTCGGGGCGAACCACTAGTAATATTATTATGTACTTCTAATAATGATCTAAGAAAAGCAAGCAATTATCGCTTCCTTTGTTTCTTGTGGTATGGGCTATTATTTATTTTACAGAAAGAAAAGAGATAAGATTTTATGATAATAGGTATACAGTTTTGCTCAGTCAAATTTTTTTTTGTTGATGACAAGATAGCCCTTGTCTGAGATCTCAGCTGATGGTAAGTGATGAGTGATGACGCAGGCGGGCTAACTTGGAAGGAATATGACGATGCAGGTTCATTCAACCCATACCCCTAATCTAATTTATTAAATACTAGATGATGCCCGAGACTTCGTCCGCGTGGATTAAGGTTTTTTAATTCCTTTAGGAACTCTGTAATTTTCCGGGATAAAATCCTATGTTTTAATCCTGGGTTTGCGGGACCCACTGCGAGACTTTTCATGAATACGAGCACATATTTATCGGAGAACTTAACACCAGAATGCCTGTATCATGGGGTCCGGAAATAGATATTATACAATTTAGTTAACACGGAAAATAAGTGGCACGAATTTATTTATTAAATTATTGCAATCATCCCATAGCAAATCTCAACGTTGGCTCATGAACTAGATATACGATTTCTTTCGAGATCCGATACGGAACTGGAACGTTTTTTGTCTAATCGGTGTAATATCACGTGTATTGTGCGTCAAGTAGAGCGAGCAGCCGTTCATGTATCCCCTACAGACAAGTTTTACTCTGATAATATTTCACAAAGGTTAACAGTCCTTTAGCAGTGATAGCCTAGTGGTAAGGACTGTGGTCTCCTATTCGGGGGGTCGCAGGTTCGATCCCGGGTACGCACCTCTGACTTTTCGGAGTCAAGTCATCATCATCATCATCATCATCAGCCTGTATTCGTCCACTGCTGGACATAGGCCTTTCCGAGAGCGCGCCACCAAACACGGTCCTCCGCCTTCCTCATCCAACCGCTTCCCGCCACCTTCTTAAGGTCATCGGTCCAACGAGTTGGAGGTCGTCCTACACTGCGCTTGCCGGTACGCGATCTCCACTCCAGAACACGTCTGCCCCATCGGCCATCGGTTCTGCGGCAGATATGACCTGCCCACTGCCACTTCAGCTTGCTAATCCTTAGAGCTATGTCGGTCACTTTTGTTCTTCTACGAATTTCCTCGTTCCGGATTTTATCCCTGAGAGAGATTCCCAACATAGCTCGCTCCATAGCGCGCTGAGCGACTTTTAATTTGTAAACGAGGCCCACCGTCAGTGTCCACGTTTCCGCTCCATACGTCATTACCGGTAGGACACACTCATTGAAAACCTTTGTCTTCAGGCTTTGCGGTATTGACGAATCGAAGACCTGACGCAACTTTGAAAATGCTGCCCAGCCCAACTGAATTCTTCTGTCAGCCTCCTTGTCGAAGTTGTTTCTACCGAGTTGTATAATCTGGCCAAGGTAGTTGTATTCCTGAACAACTTCGATGCTGACATTTCCGACGTTAACCGGTCTTGAGATAACGTGCTCGTTAAACATGACTTTTGTTTTGTCTATGTTCATCTCAAGACCCACTTGTCTGGAAGAACAGCTAAGCTGGGCCCGCATTTCTTCAAGATCTTGCAGCGATTCCGACAGTATAACTATATCATCTGCAAAACGCAAGTGTGAGATGTATTCACCATTCACATTAACACCTCGATTTTTCCAGTCCAACACCTTAAACACGTCTTCTAAGGCGCAAGTGAAAAGTTTCGGGGATATAACGTCTCCCTGTCTTACCCCCCTTCGTATGGGAATCGGATTCGTTTGTTGGTCTTGGACTTGGACTGTCATAGTGGCGGCCTCATACAAACTTCTCAACACCTGGATATAGTGCCAGTCGACTTGGCATCGCTGCAATGAATCCAGAACAGCCCAGGTCTCAACGGAATCAAAGGCTTTCTCGTAGTCCACAAATGCCAGACAGAGGGGCAAATTATACTCCTAGGTCTTCTGCATAATTTGCCGTAGGGTGTGAATGTGGTCTACGGTGCTGTAGCCTTTGCGAAACCCGGCCTGCTCTGGCGGCTGAAATTCGTCAAGCCTTCGAGCGAGACGGTTCGTAATCACCCGCGAGAACAGCTTATAGATATGGCTCAGAAGTGAGATTGGCCTATAGTTTTTGAGTAGGCTCTTATCTCCTTTTTTGAAAAAGAGAACCGTGACACTTCTGCTCCATTTTTCTGGTGTTATGCCAGTTTTGATGACGGTATTAAAGAGGTCTTTAAGCTTAGTCAGAATTGGCTTTCCTCCTGCACGTAGGAGCTCCGCAGTAATACCGTCATCGCCTGGGGCTCTGTTGTTCTTCAGCTGTCCGAGGGCTATACTAATCTCGCCTAGGTCAATATCCGGGAGGTCGTCGGTATAGTGGCGCACAAGTTTCGCTCTTTTGTCGTTCGCATTTTCAGTGGGTGCAGGTTTCGGAGCATGGGCCGAGTACAGCTGCCCGTAAAACCGCTCGATCTCAACTAACACCTCTGGCTTTGAAGCAACAACCCGGCCGTCCGATGTTCTCAACTTTGTCAGATGGCTTCTCCCAATACTTTTTGCGAATACTTTAGCTCCTCTATTGCGTTCTATCGCATCTTGTATATTGCGCGTCGAAGCAGCGCGCATATCGAAACGTATTCGCTTCTTTATAAGCTTGTTTAGAGCCTGCCTGTCTGGTAAAGTTGAGCACATTTCCCGTCTCTGCTGCATCAAATCCAGGGTCTCGCTAGAGATCTTGGATGTGAAGACTTTACCCCCTTTTTGGCAAAATTTGCCACCCACCTCCCGAACAACATTCACAAAGTCGCCATATTTCTGATCAACCTCGTCGTTGGTTTCCAGCAAATCGAATCGGTTCCTAAGCTCTAATTGGAACTTTTCTGTTACAGCCATAGGTTGGTGTGGTCTTGGGCGAAGAGTTGACTCCATCAGGCGTCGTCTCTCTAACTGAAGGTCTATATTCAAGGATCCTCTCACAAGACGGTGATCGCTTCCAGTATTAAATCGGTTGATCACGGAGACATCTCTGAATATATCCCTACGATCCGACATGATGAAGTCAATCTCGTTCCTGGTCACGTTATCGGGGCTCTGCCAAGTCCACTTCCTATGAGCACTCTTCTTGAAAAATGAGTTCATTAGGAAGAGCCCTTTCCGTTCAAGAAAGTTGACTAGCATTTGCCCCCTGCGATTTCTGTTACCAACGCCATAAGGCCCAACTCTTGATTCGTTGCGTTCTTGTACTCCCACTTTCGCGTTGAAGTCCCCCATAACAACCGTGAAGTAGGATTTAGTAGTTTTACCCATAGCCTTGACGACGTCTTCGTATAAGGCTTCTACTTCTTCGTCAGAGTGTGACGACGTGGGCGCATAAACCTGCACTACTTTCAGAGAATACCTCCGGTTCAACTTAAGTATAACATATGCCACCCTCGACGACACACTACTGATCTCCACGATGTTATTTGCGAGCACATTGTTGATCAGAAATCCCACTCCACCTTGGGACGTCTGCTCGCCTTCCCGATAGTAGAGAACGTGGCCCGATTCTAGTGTCAGCGTATCCTCTCCCTCTCTACGGATTTCTGATAACCCTAGAATGTGCCACTTGATTTTGTCCAACTCTACCTCGAGTTCGGCTAGGCTTTCATCCGATCTCAGGGTCCTGGTGTTATATGTAGCCAGTAATAGTCGCTTGGTATGGTAGCCATCCGTAGCCCGGTGATACTTCGCACCCCCTGCCCCGCCGTGACCGCGACCGCTACCGTAGTCGGGAATAGCAGGGCTGCCGGGAACTAGGGGCCTTTGTTTGTTGGCGCTGCTCATCAAAAGTAGTGCCCATACTGACCACGCTGGGCAGGCGGGTTGGTCAGCGCAGCGCTCGGCTTCTTCGCACCAGAGACGCTGCTGCCCATCTCCAGTCTGCTATTTGAAGCCTAGCATTAGTTTGGAATGGTTATCCCGCCATTCTTCGGTCGTCATATCCTCGTTCGCTAATTGGCAGGGGGCACCACGGGCAGGTGAGGTTGACAATTGGGGCGCTTAGATGTTGGTGCGCCCCCTTACCCCCCCCAAGTCAAGTGCGTTTAAGCAATTAAATATCACTTGCTTCAACGGTGAAGGAAAACATCGTGAGGAAACCTGCACACCTGAGAGTTCTTCATAATGTTCTTGAAGGTCTGTGAAGTCCGCTAATTCGCATTGGGCCCGCGTGGTGGACTTATGGCCTATAACCCTTCTCTGAGAGGAGACCTGCGCTCAGTAGTGAGCCGTTGATGGGTTGCTAATGATGAGCAGTCCTTTGCTGCAACACTGTTTTATCTCAAAAATCGCGATAAAAAATGTGTCTAAAGGTTACAAAATTTCTTCTTGCATACCTACACGTGTTGTCGCACGTCCAAAGGTAGACTGGCAGTAAATGCTTTAGTATTAATTCCGCCTTTTGTACTATATTGTGCAATAAAATAATTTTTTTTTCAAAATCTTAAGTTTGTGATAAGTGATAAGATAAGATAAGTGAGTTTACTTTTTAGGGTTCCGTAGTAAACAAGGAACCCTTATAGTTTCGCCATGTCCGTCCGTCCGTCTGTCTGTCTGTCTGTCTGTCCGCGGTTTAGCTCAGAGACTATTGGTACTATAATAGAAATCTGTAATTTGACAAGTGTATAAATATCAATCACGCCGACAAAGTGGTGAAATAAAATTGTGAAAAATATTTTTTTTAGGGTACCTCCCCTACATGTAAAGTGGGGATGAATTTTTTTTTCTCGTCTATCCCATAGTGTGGGGTGTTGTTGAATAGGTCTTTCAAAAATATTGTGGGTGTGGGAACACCATTTTTCAATTCAGGGATCCGTTTGTGAAATATGATATTTTAAAGTGCTAAATTTTATTAGAGTCAAGTGTCCCCCCCCTCTGCCAGCTAAATGGTTGTATATAGGATACAAGAAAAAATTCACAGCAGTAGTATATATAATGAATTTTAAAGGAAAACTATCACGGCTAAGTAGGGTTCATTAGTGAAAGAGTTATATCGGTTTTTCTAAGTTAGATATTACACGTAGTGTAAGTTGCATATTTTGTAGTATATTATAGTATTTAAACCATGGAACTCAAAATGTATGTTGAGACTTTCAACTACGGAACCCTACACTGCGCGTGGCCCGACACGCACTTGGCCAGTTTTTAAATTACAGCTGTGTGTTGATAAATGTTGCTGAAATAAAATTATCTATACTAATATTATAAAGAGGAAAGATTTTTTTGTTTGTTTGTTTGTTTGTACCGAATAGGCTCTGAATCTACTACACCGATTTTAACAATTTTTTCACCAATGGAAAGCTAAATTATCAGGAAGTAACATAGGCTATAATTTATTAAAAAAAAAATAGAGATCCTTAAGAAAATTGCAATAATATAACCCAAAGTAGCAAAATTTTGCCTATAAAATTTATTATTTGGCGTGGGCTGAGAAAACTATTGATGATACACAAAAATGATGTACTAGCAAAGCACTTCGTAGCAAAACTCTTGTGCATCAATACATATAAATCACGTCGAAATGTCTGCGCGAAATGAAGACGCGGTAAACAACGCCATACTTTACTGCACTCGGCCACACTCGAATGACGGCCAACTATTTCCTCTTCCATCAATAACTTCCACATGCCATAGCTTCAAGTTATTCATCTGATGCCATCGACCTAGTTATTTTTTAATCGATTACAAGATGGCCCTTGATTCTGATGTCCCCTGATGCAGTCTTAGATGATATCGGGCTAAATTGGAAGGGGAATGGCAATGTAAATTAAACCAATATCGATTTTTACACGACATCGTACCGAAACGCTAAATCGCGATAGCGCAATGCGTTATCGGGTCAGGCTAAACGCTGACTCTACATCGCCGTCCCTGGAGCTAAAACTCGCGGCCAAAAATGTGCTGGCTAGATACATCATAAGCGGCGATATAGCGCCGATGTAGCGTCCATGAACTCAAAACTCGCGGCCTTCCAAGAATGTGCTGGCTATAACATCGTAAGCGCGGATCGCTTTGGCATCCATAAACTCAAAAAAGAAAGAAGCATATAAAATTGAAAAGTGCCGGAAAGCGGATAGGCAAGTGGATTACACTCATTCGAAATAGAAGAATTTTTGGTCCGACCAGAGATTCGAACCGGTTAACTACCCGAGTAAGCTGTTAGACCAACCAGGTACTATGAGCTAAAGATGTTTTTATATTATAATCATAAATCATAATAGCTATCTAATTTTATTGACACTGTTCGTGGTGGTGTGATGTTCGGAAGTCAGTCAATAATTTAACATGCCCGTGCGCATTCGTGTCGTTAATTCGTGTCGTTAACTCGTAACCCATCGCGTTCGATTGCGTGACACCTTGATTTATTATTATACCTAAGTAGGTATGTTTAGTAGTCTAAATATATAAAAGGAAAAGGTGACTGATTGACTGACTGACTGATTGACTGACTCATATATCAACGCACGGCTCAAACCACTGGACGGATCGGGCTGAAAGGCATACAGATAGCTATTATGACGTAGGCATCCGCTAAGAAAGGATTTTTGAAAATTCAACCCTGAAGGGGGTAAAATAGGGGACTGAAAAATCGGACCTAACGTGAGCGAAGCCGCGGGCAAAAGCTAGTTATTAATAAAAATGTATGAGTAGAGTTTCATAGTGTTGATATTGTAATTTTTAAAACTTTGCCATTACGTTCTATACCTACCTAATACTTAATAACTTATTATGTATATTGTATTGGGTAGAAGCAGGCGTTACTTTGCGGAAGTTCAGGATTAGCAAGAAAAGGTTAGAAATATTTAGCTATAATCCGCCAACAGACTGTAGGGTCAAACATGCAGTAACAAGCTAAGCACCGTTTACCTTCCCAATCAAGCAAGAAAGCCAAGTTCCCAAGCAAGCAATGCCACAACCACTCACATGCACCACCACGCAAGACTTCTATACTACTCTCGACGCACGTTTTCTTATTTATTATGTTTTGAATTGTTTTTTGTTTGTTTTATTTAATTATGATGTACATTTACTTTCATTTAGGTTTAATCTGACCTTAAAATACCTACAGTTAAAGGTTTAATCACCTACCTAGCTGAGAACAAGTATATTTTTCAATTAAAAAAACCTAGGGTATTTTATATCTATTATTATGTAAGTATTAATTTATGACCACTTAAACATGTAAACGTAAATTCGCGGCAATTTTACGAGTTGTTGTTTGAAAGATTCATAAGCCTGCTTTCATTTAGGTTTGGTATAAAATAACTTTCGCTGCTCTGCGGTTTTATTAAATAAATGTTTTAAGTACTTTGTTGTTTATGTTCATTCGGAATGCGGTAAATTTCTAAAAGCTGGTAATTTTTGTTCAATGGTTAATTTCATCGGACAATATACCGCATGCGGGGAATATGTATCGAAGCAGATATCACCTACTTATAGTTAATATAAGGCTTTTGCATACCAACTCTATCCTATGAGAGAAAATCCCTTGACCTAGCTGTAGTAGGTACTATAACAGGTTTATGATTATGATGATACAACAAAAATAATGATTGCGAACAATATTCGTATATGTATCATAATAATTCTAGCTAACATAACAATTGTCTATTTGTCTTCGTTAGGTATCACAACTAATCGTGAAGAACAGCGTACAGTGATGGGAAATGATCCCACGATCTATAGATTTCGTACTGACCCCTCTCAGTTAGCTATTGTGGTGTCTTATAATGATGCTAAACAATAAAACAATACATCAACGAACTTGAACTACAAATCTTAAATAGCTTTAGATACCGTGGTATACCGTGGCGTCTGAAGACATATAAAAACATTAGCTTGAATTGAAGCAATTGTTTATAAGGCTATGAAAATTGCCTCACAGTCAGTTATGTCTTCATATGACCGCCAAATAAATAATGCATAATAATCATAATAATCAAGCATACAAATTGTTTTAATTACGTTAAGTAAGATTATATTATTATTATGCATATTTACAACTCAAAGAGTTCTAATTAATTAAGAAAAGTATCTGAAATAGTTTATTACATTTTTCAATTTCGGATATGTAGGAAAGATTACGAAAATTTTATTTTTTTAATCAAGCTCTTTTCATCAGGGACATATTGTGGCCTAGTTTTCACAGCACATTTCAAACGATCACGTCTTTCTTTCATAATTATACCTTACTACAACAACATGTATTGTTGTGTATAACGATTAGTATAGGTACCAAATTAAATAATACATCAAACACTGCTACTAATTATTGACTACATTAATAAAGATTAAACGCATCAAACAAACTAATGACAATTACGATTAATGTCTTTTAACACCGATTACTTAACTAAGTATTTATTATTAATTGAAAACCTTTTGCTTTATTTCAGGTGAGATCAATGTTCGATAATAACAACACGTCTGATCTGATGCTACCTATCCTATTGGACACAGCCAATTTGATCCGCAGAGCAATGAGGCCTGGCAAAGAGCCTCGAGAAGCAAAATATCCACAAACACACTTCCAGAGGCGTTCATTCACTGAGGAATCTATAAACGATGACATTTTTGATACTGAAGAATATAAAAACCCACCCAGTACAAGTACACAAAATATACTTCAAAACCACCGCAATTTTATAAACAGATCTCAAAGAATAACGCAAACAGCAAATACGATAGGCGAAAAAAACGCACAAGACAAAGTAACAAACAATACACAGAGCAACACGACAAATACACTTCAAGATACTGCAAATGATAACAATGTAAGTATGCTTAACAGTTTTTGTAGGTAGTGTAGCAGGCTTAGCAAACCGGCCAAGGAACTAAGGTATGACTGTTAGCCATTGTAAATTCTTCCTTAATTTTCTTATTTAACATCCGATAGATAAAATCAGTGCTCTGCACTAGACGTATGCTATTGTATGGACTTCTACATAATAATATCTTGGGTCTTATGATGCCTGTACTCAGCGGTTCGCTGCGATGCCTGTGATGTCATCGGTCCACCTAATGGTCTCTTAACCCTAGTGACCTAGTAGTCTGCTAACACTGCGCTTTTCGGTGTAAGGTTGTAACTCCTACACCTTGGGACTCCAATGAATATCGGTTCTTAGAACTATGTGCCGGCCCATTGTCTCTTCAAGGCCTCATCAGCTAAAGAAGCTAATAACTCTGACTATAAACCTTTAAGCTTAAAATTTCTAAATATAATAAAGTTGCACTGGGTTAATGTTTCTAATTTTTTTTTAATTAAAATAAATTATTAAATTAACATTAAGTTTACATGGTACAAAAACATGTGAAACATATATTTAATATAATATAAACAAAATAAAATATACAAAAAGTATAATAATACACTGAATACAATCAGTGTTCAGTGGAGCATGAAATAATTCTGATGTGGGTAAATGCAAGAATTCTACTACTGGTATACAGATTGTAATTCTAATAGTTTGGCATACATTTTAACTGCCACAGATAGAGCCAGTATATAGGTCTAATGCATTGATTTTAAAGAATAAAAGGTGCAGAGTGCAGTTACGTGACTGATAACAAGTGTTACTAAGGGTTGATTTGATGATGTTTGTTATTCCCTTACTTTACCTTAACACTTATGCACTTACAAAAATGGGCCTGCCCAGATATTGTAGAGTCTCAGGTATTTTTGCGGAATCGAGAGTGCCAGACTTCTATGCAGTAATGAGAAAAAGAGTAGCTTCCTTCTGGAACAGACTCCGAAAGTCTCAGAACAGGATTCTCAAAATGGTGTGTGACGGGATGCCCAGCAATATTTTTACATATTGGCTATCTGTGCATCAAAATAGTAATAAGAAATAAGGTTTTGTCGATGACGCCTGGGATGTAGTTTTTTTAACTTACCCAGATAGTTTTAAGTTTTTTAGATTGTATTTTTTTTATGACATATATTATTTTTTGCCTTTAATAAAAACTATTATTATTATTATTATAAAAATAATTGATGTTCCAGAGAACCCTATCCTTTTCTACAACGGAGTCGAATAACAAGAGCAAACATGAAAGCATCAGCCGTAACGACAACGGAACGATGGATCTGACTGCTGACGCTACCAATCAATCGCTCGTCCAAGATCTACCAATTGCTGAGAAGTTCCGATCACTGAATAGATACATGGACAGAAAAGGTAAATCGGTAAAGCGAAAGTGTTTTGATGTGAAGCATCTATAGCCGCACGTAAAACAGATTTCTGGCGTGGCGACGCATGCTGTGGCGACGCGTCGCCACGGCATGCGATGTTATATGTATACTTGGTGACATATTTAGTTCCTATCACAATCTGTTCTTTTCTGCATATTACTTTTACAAAATAATGTCGATGTTTCACATCTGCTAGGCGTCCCACGACGGCTCACAATTTTTTTCTTTTTTTGTTTGTTGGTTTATCCTACGCAGACGTGATTTTGTGCATGATTAAACTTAGTTGAGACCTGGAAGAATGACAGAAGAATGAAAAACAGAGTTCCCGAAAGATTTTAAATCTATCCACGCAGAAAAAGTAGAAGAGCTAGCGAATGAAAAATATATTTAACAATAATAATTTCCAAACATTGATTAGAAATTAAAACGGTTGTTCATGATTAATAGGTAATAATTATTTTCGTTTTGAGTAAGAATAGATAAAGAATAATACTCAAAGGTAAAGAAGAAGAAAATTTTTAGAATAATGTCAAATATAATATGCAAATGAAATGCAGCCAGTATTCTTGGCTACATTCTAAGTGGGCATGATTTTTATAGTAATTAATTTAGTTTAGCTAAAATTTTTATTGTAACATTAAAAAAAATACATTTATCTGTAAATGCAAAAAAAAATGTCCCTAGATTAAGAAAATTGTGATGAAAATACTGACGCCTTCTTGTACTTCACACTACAACAAAAATAAACGTCATGTAAATCATAGAAACTCCAAAAAATATTGCACGCTTAATTGAGAACCTTCTATTTTTAGGGTTCCGTACCAATATGGTAAAAATGGAACCCTTATGGTGAGACTTTCTCCGTCCGTCCGTCCGTCTGTCACAGTCGATTATTTCAGTAACTATTAAAGCTATCGACATGTAACTTGGCATAGTTGTGTATAATAGTGGCCCAACATCATTGGAATAAAGAAAAATCGAAAATTATTTTTAGTTTTATTAAAAAAGGGGGAAAATCGGGGGTTTGAAATTTCAAAGTAAAATAACTATACCGAGTGGGGTATCATATGAAAGGCCTTTACTTGTATATTCTAAAACAGTTTTTTATTTATTTCTATATATAATAGTTTTTGATTAATCGGCCAAAATGTCGAAAAAAATACCGTTCCCCCCCCTTATCTCCAAAGTTTACCAATCGAAAAATCTGAAATAATTATGGTCAATAGAGGTTTATGTATATTTTACAGCAAAAATAAAAGCAACGCGAAAATTATTTTAGTTTGATTAAAAAAGGGGGGAAATCGGGGGTTAGAAATTTCTAAGTAAGATAACTATACCGAGTGGGGTATCATATGAAAGGCCTTTACTTGTGCATTCTAAAACAGTTTTTTATTTATTTCTAGATATTATGGTTTTTGAGTAATCGGCCATAATGGCAAAAAAAATACCGTTCCCCCCCCTTATCTCCGAAGTTTACGAATCTAAAAATCTGAAATAATTATGGTTAATAGAGGTTTATGTATATTTTACAGGAAAAATAAAACGAACGCTCTAACTAGCATAGAGTTTTTTATATTAACAATAAACCTCTACAAACAAAGTTAACGATAAATAAGCAAATTAATATAATATTATCGTTTTACTTTTACTTTTGGAGTACGGAACCCTCGGTGCGCGAGTCGGACTCACACTTGGCCGGCTTTTTTATTATTTTGTATGTGTAGTGTAATGGTTCGTTTAGTACCAATAAACGAACATGTATGTTATGTATGTATTACATAACACGTGTGCACTAACACTCGCACAACTACATGGTCCCAGGACGCAAATACGACTGAGAAGCGAGCGCTCCTACATCGCGGTACTCGCACAATTATAATATTCTCCGCTTACCCACCTGTATGTTACATCTAGGTCTAACACTACTCCTTACAACTTACAGGTAACCTGATCCGCCGCGGTACTTACATGCCAAAGATATCGCCGCCTACTCGCCGCACCACCGCGGAGCCTACTCTGTCAGCCATCAGCAGACGGAGACCACTCCCAGGCCGCAAGCTGCCCACACTTGCTGACCAGGCTAAATGCGAACTCTTCACTAACACTCTTTGCTTGCATGCTGAAGATTATCCAATGTAAGTGCCAATTTATATATATTATAGATATTGTAATTTAAATATTTAAATGATGTAACATTTTTGACATTCGTAAGCGCTTTTGTAAGCCTAAATCGAAGAAAAATAAACAATACAATACAATACAATACAATTTTATGCATTTTTCAATTTGTATCATAACTTCTGCATAACTAATTTACAAACATCATCATCAACCCATCAACGGCTCACTACTGAGCGCTATTCTCTCAGAGAAGAAATACAAATATTTTTTATTCAAAAAAACTTTTTTACAAGTGCTTCTGAATCGTCGGTGAGTCTACCACTGTGCACTGGTTTGGAATGCCCTTCCTGCCGAGAAGAACCAGCAAGAAACTCGGCGGTTGCTCTTTTCAAAACAAGTTAACAATAGGTACTATGCTATTTATGCAGTGTTTCCACGACTGAATAGATAATATTCAATGGTTTCCACAATGAGGGGAAGTTCCAAAAAATACATATTTACAATTCAATACATATTATTCCCGCCGGTGGCACCCGTTCACGAGCATGACGCATGGTCCACGTTGCTTCGCTCAACCATATAACACTGGTCCAATGCGAATTGACGGATTTACACACAGTTTGTAGTATTACAGGGTCACAATCAATTCATAGATAGATGATGACTGAATTATTTTCTTAGTAGGCGATGCGAGAGAACTGTGCTCAGAGTATCCTTGGGAGATCAAATTAGAAATGAGAAGATCTGTTGGAGTACCAAAGTTACCCATATATAGCTCAATGAGTCACGAAGAAAATTGGTAATGGGGGGGCACATAGATCGAAGAACTGATGATCGTCAGCATTCCATGGTTCGGAAGTGCATCAAAAAGCGCAGTTCAGGCAGATCTCCCACTAAAATGATCTCCAACGACATCAGACGAGTGGCAGGAAGCCGCTGTATGTAGGACGCGTAAGATCGTCGCTTGTGGAAGTTCATCTAACAGACCTTTGTCCAGTAGTAGACGTTCAGTTGATAAAGAAGAAGACAACTTATATCATTTGAGTGAAGTAATGGCGAGGTCATGCGCTATGCTCGTGAATGTGAACCCGATGTGCGTAAAAATATATAATAATATCCCAAACCACATAAAAGAAATGAGGAGTGATACAGCTTTATATCAATTCTTTAAAAATTTTTCTGATAGAAAAAGCGTATTATAAAATAAAAGATTTTTTGAAGAAAAATAACGGTGTCCGTCTCTCTACTTAAACTAGTAATTGCTGTGCCCCAACGGGGTTCCAATGTAAATATTATGTATTGTAAGTTGGAATGCAAGGAATAAATGAATAAATGAATGGGTTCCGCCGGCGGGAATGGGAATACTTTCTGTCGTGCCTATCTTAACATGTATTGAATAATTGTAAGTAGTATGCATTTTTGGAACTTCCCCTCATTGTGGAAACACTGGATACATAGCGTATTCTTAGCGTATTCATAGCGTATTTAATATCTATTGTATTGTAAACTTGTTTTATCTACACTAATGTTATAACATTCTACTTATGTTTCCAATACTTGACTTATAATTACTACTGTTATAGCGCAGATAACAAAACACTCAATTTAAGCAATTTCACATGATGGTATAATATCCACATCGATATCGTAAAATCTCATTATAACATCAATAAAACGCGACCAATTAACCTGGCGAGCCTTATGTCAAAATCCTCATACAAGTTGTATAAAATTTTGATATTAGGCTGGCTTTTGAAAACAGTTGGGTTATACGTGAAAACTTCGTCGAAACTACTAAACTTACATACACAAAACTCTTTGGTAAGATCTTGTGCCAATTAAATAAAAAACGAACAGCGCGCGCTAGCTCCTGATTGGCCCTGCGCGCGCAGCTGCGCTCTCATTGGTTAGATTTTAATGGCGGCAAGTTCACTGTGACAATACACGTACGCGTGAATTTAATGTTTCGCAATGTGTTTTGTTTTTAAAATACAAATTAAAAGTTAAAAATCGGCCAAGTGCGAGTCGGGCCTCGCTCTTTTAGGGTTCCGTTAAAAAAATTAAATTAAAAAATTTCCATCTACCCACCTACCCATTTTAATTTAATTTTTTTAATTTAATTTAATTTTTATTATTTGTTGTTATAGCGGCAATAGAAATACATAATATGTGAAAATTTCATCTGTCTATCTATTACGGTTTACGAGATACAGCCCTCTGACAGACGGACGGACGGACAGCGTAGGCTTAGTAATAGGGTCCCGTTGGTACCCTTTGGGTACGGAACCCTAAAAATGGATAGCGACGATGATATTTGTACGCCTCCGGATATTCTAGAATTGGCAACAAAAGTAACTCACAATCTTTTGCCAGAAAAATCTAGAAAATTATATGAAAAAGAATATAATAACTTTTTGGCATGGAAGATCGAAAAGAAAACTACATCATTTTCTGAAAATGTCATTCATGCGTATCTCAAAGACCTCTCCGACAAATTCAAGCCATCTTCTATGTGGGCTAAATATTCTATGCTCAAGTCCACACTGAGTATCTACAACAATATTGATATCACGAAGTATTCAAAAGTCATAGCGTTCCTGAAACGCAGTTCAGAAGGACACAAGGAAAAAAGTCCTTGACGTTTACATCAGGTCAAATAAAAATGTTCCTGGAAGATTCACCAGATATTTTGTATCTTTTTGAAAAGGTAAGTGTATTTTAGTTCTGTTATTTAATCTACCTAGTACTTACGTACTACCAACGCAAGTTATCTAGACACTCCGTTTAAGCGCTTTGTGTATAAATTTGGTAGTAGGTACCTACACTTTACTACTTCATAAATCATAGTTTTTGCCTTGGCTATGTACCTCAAGCTTATTATATCGTTTATTGTTACAGGTTGCACTAATCTTCAGCATAATGGGGGCATGCCGAAGGCAAGAGCTATACAACATCCAGTTCGATGAAGTCTCTAACATAGACGACAGTACAATCATGGTGAAAGTTTCGAAAACAAAAACGAAAATAGATCGTTCTTTCGTTGTGACGGGCAACTGCTATGCCGTATGTAAAAAATACATGGAACTTCGACCCACCCCCTGTCGAAACCCTGCCTTTTTCTTGAGCTATAGATTGGAGAAGTGCGTCGATCAAAGAACTGGTATTAATAAATTTGGTGCTCTGGGAAAAACTATCGCAAGTTTTTTGAATCTGCCTAACCCAGCGTTGTACACGGGGCATTGCTTCCGGCGCACCTCGGCGACCCTTCTCATAGATAGCGGTGGTGATCTGACCGCACTGAAACGACACGGGGGGTGGAAGTCTTCTACTGTGGCTGAAAGCTACATTGATGAGTCTTTAATGAATAAAATTCAAGTCTCAAATACGATCTTGAACAGTATAGAAAACAAGACGAATGAAGTAATTATAAATATTCCGACTCCGTCTACGAGCTCTACTGCTTGCCCCGCGGCCGCTACAGCTGCTGGATCAATAATTAACATTAACTTTCAAAATTGTACCATCCAAAATTTGAACAATTATTATAAATAAACTATTGTCAGCTTTTACTCTTGTTGTTTGATAAATTGCATTAGTGAAGATAAAGTAGTGTATGCAACTGCATATAACACGGGTATTAAAACACTCGTTACTATTATGAAACTCGCTGCGCTCGTTTCATAAACTCACACTCGTGTTTTAATACCCTTCATTATATGACAGTTGCATAAACTACTATTAGAATAGAATAGAATAGACATATTTAATAAACTTTTTACAAGTGCTTTTGAATCGTCAGACTCTACCACTGGTTCGGAATGCCCTTCCTGCCATTCCAAAATTATTTAAATAACGTCATATTACAACGTTAACATACAAAGTCACACTGAAGTCTCAGGTCAATGGTTGCTTAAAAGTATATCGCAAACGAAAGCAAAAGTAAACAGAATGAACAACGTCACAATATCGCAGCGGACATGGAAGAAAGTGAGAGCGGGTATGTGACAACCGGCATCATGGTACCAACAAAGGGAAACTAGCGTCTGGTGATGACGATGAGCATTTTTAGAGTAACGGTGAATTTTATGCGGAAGTTGCCTCCATGAGTTTTTATTACAAACAATTAAACGACGTACACAGCCTTTTGGCAACAGTAAAAAAGTCGTAAAGGAAACAAGTACGTAATTTTAGATTCACCATTTTGAATTTCTTATTCATTACGCAGATCGCTAAAAAGCCAACAATACTTTATAAAAGTACGAATTATTGTACTTATGAGGCAACCAACTAATAATAAACAAACAAATAAACAAACACACATACATAATTGCTAAACACTATTTATCTTCTCGTAATCTGAATAATAAATTAGAGTGATTTTTAATTAAAACTTGAAAAACGCTTAATAATGCTACCAAATCATCTAAAGTTGGGTGTGTCGAATTTGTATTCTGATACAAAATTATATTGTAATATTTTGTTTTCTAAAGAACAATAATTGCTGAATTTTTCGTCAGCTCTTCTCACCAGAATCTGCTTTCCAAACCGGTGGTAAAGTCTCGACTTGTCATTAGAGCCCCAGGTTCGCCTACATGACGTAAATTATTTTAAATTTAATCACGCAATGTTTGTAAAATTTTCCAGAGACGCAATCGTCAGTAGCATCAGGCGCAATAAAGCAGCGGCGGGGGCACTCTTGGCAGACTTTAAGGACCCTGGAGAGGGCGCCGTGGACGGCATCACGGCTGCCCAGGAGGCCAAGTATACGGCTGAACACTATCTTGTGTCTAATAGGTCAGCATTAAAATCTACTAGTACTATACCTAGAACTCCTATTATTACAACAGAAAAAATTTCAAGGCCTTTATGACTAGTAGGTACACTGGATTTAAATTTAAAATGCAAGCTGATTCTTCAATTGCCGATATGCCAATTCAAAGCACTGAAAAATTCGGTCAAGATAAAAAAAATAAAAAAAAATAAGTGCCACTCGGGGACTGTCGCGGTAAAGCTATTGCATAGCATTTTTTATCAACTTATGCAATTATAATATTTATGCAATTTTTTTTTTGCATAATAAAAATTATGCAAAAAAATAATTAAAAAACAAACAAACAAGAAAAGCGCACTGTCACTACTTCGCGAGTGAGATTCGAACCTGCGACATCATACACCATACGGTAAAGAAAGCGGCCGCTCGCCCACTGCGCCAAACAAACTACTGTTACATGTGAACCTCTAAAATGTTGAACGCTTACTGATCGACGGTGTTAGGTTTTTTTCGTTACGGAATTTCTTGATTCGGTGGCCGCGCTCGAACTGTTTGTCCTAGTTCAAAGCCCGCGATAAAAGCTATGCAATAGCTTAACAAAAAGCCGTTATTTTTATTTACAAACCAATAATTTTACATGCAAATTATTATGTTAACGAGGAGAGAAAATGACTAATTTAAAAATGTAGTGTGGAAGAAAATAGCATACATACACAGATAAGCCTATTGATAGACAAAGGACCTAATGACGATAAGCAGTACGATATAGTAGAAGATGTTGTAAGAAAAAATGTTATTAAAAGGAATTGCAACAGTTTGAGAGAAGTTATACAATGGGCACATAATAACCGTTCTGATCAAATATTTCACAAATTAGCTCTTGTCAATCTTTTCTTGCGGTTTTAATACAATGGTGACACCGTTGCGATAAACAAATTAACTTTTGCAAGGCGTATTTATAAAGTTATTACTTATTTATTCTATAAACCAATAAAAACATGGAGACAACCTAGCTTTTACCAAAGGCTTCGTCGGCATGGCAATTGGGTCAACGTTCATGATCACTTTAATTAACCTTCTGAGTACTATAGCACGTACCACATAAAGGACAAGCTGTATTTAGGTATTGACTTGACCGAATTATCAGTAGCAAAGTGATAAATTCTTCAAACTACCATGTTGTCATCTCAACCCATCACCAGCCAATTACTAGGCATGCGAAGGGCTTAAACTATCTTTCTAAATCTTCACCACGCTGGCCAAGTTCGGAATGGCAGGCTTCAAATACCCTTGAGAACATTATGAAGAAGGTTTCCTCACGGTGTTTTCCTTAGCCGTTAAACGAAGATATATTTTCTTCAAAGCGCATTTAACTTTGAAAAGTCAGATATGCGCGACAGGGAACAAAACCCGGGCTCTCCGAAAAGGAGGTTGAAGTCTTAATAGTCTTAATAATTACTAGTCTATTACCGCTTCTTGCCATCAAAGTATGGTTTCATCATGAATGACTCGTCAGTTATTCCGATGAGATATGTTCGAGCAAACCGGAAAAACAAATAAGGCAGCCTTTTTATAGTACCACTTGCGTTTTCCCGCGGCTTCGCTCACGTTTTTCAAATCTCTATTTTATCCCCTTAGGGGTTGAATTTTCAAAAATCCTTTCTTAGCGGATGCCTACCTCAAAAATAATATATAATTATAATAGCTTTGACTTTTAGCGCGATCCGTCCAGTGGTTTTAAGCTGTGCGTTGATAGTGTTGTCAGTCAGTAGTCAGCCAGTCATCTTTTCTTTTTTTATATATTATTTAGATTTGGGTGGTAGTGGTCTTCCGAAGAATGCTGTGGCCTATGGCCTGTCATATCGCTAAGCGATGCAGTTTAGAAGTGTTTAGTCTTAGACTGCACCTATGATCGCAGTTAAGGGCCAATGTGTTATAGAATAAAAAAAAAATAAGTGACACTCGGGGACTGCCGCGGTAAAGCTATTGCATAGCATTTTTATCAACTTATGAAATTATAATATTTATGCAATATTTTTTTTGCATAATAAAAATTATGCAAAAAAAATTCAAAAACAAACAAACAAGAAAAGCGCACTGTCACTACTTCGCGAGTGAGATTCGAACCTGCGACATCATACACCATACGGTAAAGAAAGCGGCCGCTCGCCCACTGCGCCAAACAAACTACTGTTACATGTGAACCTCTAAAATGTTGAACGCTTACTGAACGACGGTGTTAGGTTTATTTTCGTTACGGAATTTCTTGATTCGGTCGCCGCGCTCAAACTGTTTGCCCTAGTTCAAAGCCCGCCATAAAAGCTATGCAATAGCTTAAAAATATCTGTATTAGGTATTCACAAGACATTTCTTATTAAGGTACCGACTTATCTTTCATTTCAGACGAGGTGACACTGCAAACCGAGACTTCGCAAGTGCGGGTGAAGCCGGGTTCATGTGCCCAAGCACAGTGAAGTACGCACGCCCGCAGCGAGCGAGAGCAACTTCAGGCCAATGGAAGTACATCGTGAACACCGGAGAACACACACAGACGCTTCGCCTTGAGAAATGCTTGTAAGAGTTTTCTTTCTTCTTCTTCTTCTTCATCAACCGATAGACGTCTACTGCTGGACAAAGGCCTCCAGCATGGACTTCCACAGGCCTCGGTCTTGCGCCGCCTGGATCCAGCGGCTCCCCGCGACTCGTTTGATGTCGTGATGACACCTGGTGGGGGGTCTGCCAACACTGCGCTTCCCGGTACGGGGTCGCCACTCCAGCACCTTGGGACCCTAACGACCATCAGCTCTTCGAACAATATGCCCCGCCCATTTCCACTTCAGTTTCGCGACTCGCTGAGCTATGCCGGTGACTTTGGTTCTCCTACGGATCTCCTCATTTCTGATTCGATCCCGCAGGGACACTCCGAGCATAGCTCTCTCCATCACCCGATGAGCGGTCCTAAGCCTACTTATGAGGCCCTTTTGAGACTTACTTATGAGACTTTTCTTTCCACCCTCCTAATTATCACTGGAAATACTTTCCTTTTGGCTGACTTGTACCAGGATTTACGAAAAGAATGGCACTATTAGTCATGTCCGTTTTGATTTCCTCCCTTTGGATACATAGAATAGCGCAGAGTTGATCATGCAAATCAGTCCGTTAGGAATTTAAATTCAAATGATTAATATAAAAACAGAAAAACTCTAACTCTAATGAGGGATAAAACTCAAAAAGTTCACCTCAAGAGATTGATTGCACCAAATTGCTATTGAAACCTTTAAGTTATGTTATTCATATCTTTCTTTATGCTGTAAATTAACTTTTATCCCATCCTCTAACTCTCTGTTTAATAATAATTTGAACTAAAGCGACATTGTTATTGTATGCAGAGGGCGATGATCACCACAGTTTATACTTCTATAAAATCATCGTTCTCATTCGTTTGCAAATAATATTTATGGGCACATATCCCAATAAAAGCTTATTTATTTATTCTGATAATATTTGATTCTTAGTAGTGTTATATATATCTACATTTTCTGATTCACTTTTCAGAAAGCCAAAGGAATCCTGTACGTATCTCACGGACAACTTCAAATCAAAATGTGTCCAAGTCTACAACTACCACAGACTTCTGACGTGGGACCAGCAGAATGGCTTACACATGGACATATTCAAAGTAAGCATAGTAAAGTTAGATTACTAGATATTTACAAATCTTACACATTCCAGAGCCCTTATAGTTTTAACTAAAGATTTAATCAAGTCTTAAAACTATTTCAGGTTCCTACGTGCTGTTCCTGCCACATCGAGGGTTACAGCGTATCTTTCCCACCTTTGGGCCACAGAATGCACGAAACATCCTCTGAACATTTCCCCGGTGAAGACCTATCATCTGAACATGGCAATCAAGCATTTGAGTCTGTGCAAACCAGCATACAAAGACCGAGTTTATCTAAAGCGCCATTTAGCCTAAATAAACCAACAGCTGTAGATTCATTCCCATCACTAGCAGATAATCACAATTCTATATTGGGATCGACATTTAATAATGCCAAGCTAAATGATAATGAAGAATTTAGTAGTGTAAACTCTAATCCCATTGATTCCTATGGCAATACATATTTCCTAGATTCATTTAACCAAGCTAGTTCAGTACGAAATATTAAAAGACCGGTTTCACGAAATCCTTCTGGCATAGCTGCATTGGAATCTGTCACGCTGCCCAGCTATTTAGAACCACCAACGCCAGCAGCGCCCGCTTCATTTTCATTTTCCAAGGATAGTTTTAATAAGTATAAAACAATTGATAGTCCATTCAAAAGAGGCCCAATTAGGCCAAGTCGAAGGCCCTTAAGGAAAAAGATATCTACAGGCTCGGAAGATTTAGTTTCTTCAGGTACATCTGCTGTAGGAGCATATGATTTAGATAGCTCAACCGATTTTAATGACGATCTAGAGGAGACTGAAATAAACATTAACTCAAACTTTAATCCACGCGCAACAATATCACCAAAACTTCAAGCTGTGACAACAGATAGAAACTTTACCATTTACAAGCCTTTTGATCAAACTAATATCGTAAGGGAAGAAACCTTGAATGGAAAGAAAATTAATTACAATTACCATCCTATAATTGATTTCTTTGAGGATGATGATAAAAACCAGGATTCAATTGATAGAGAAGACAATGGTCAAACGTATGTAGCATCATCTGAATCAGAATGGAAGCCAATAAACAGACCATTAATGGATAGCAAAACAACAAATTCAATAACACGAAAGAAGCATAAGTAATTTACCACTTTAAATATTGTAATGTGTAGTTTAGATTTTATTTAATAACTATTATTTTAATTTAGAAAATATGTAGTGTAGGCTGTAGATTTAATAAATACAAGTAACTTTAAGAAAACGAGCTTTAAGTAGATGCGGCAATAGTATATATTTTATTATTGTTTTTAAATTAAAAACAATTAAAAACGAAGCCAAATTGAATTTGCAATGTTAGTTAATTTATTATATAATATTTATTTTATATTAAATTAATTCGTATTTTATTTTGAAAATAAATTACATCAATAGCTATGTAAGTTGTAAAGGTTATTAAAAGACTTGCCAATAAGTTTGTAGTTTCTTTCCTATAAACATACAAAAATAAATTATTAATATTTTCCAATATACGTAAGTGTGAAATATATTAATATACCTGCACTGTAAATAAAATATAATGACAGTAACTGTCTTGACAGATAAAACTTTACCATACTAGTGTGATTTCTTTGCTGCTCACCATTCTAATGCAATTTCCTCCCTTAAAAGTACCTATTTCTTTTTTTTATCTTCTCTTTCTTTATTAAATCATTAATCTGTGAAGTCTTTTTAGTTTCAAAAACGCATCATTTAAAAAGTATTGTTTGTGCTAAATATTTTCAAGAGCGGTTCAAGGGCTGAAGCAAAAATAAATGGAAAAATTTACTTCAACCATTTTGAATGAATCGCACCTTAAGCCAAATTGCCTTTTTGCCGCCAAAATAATGAAAATATTATAATAGTAAGTAATATGGTATAATCTGTTTTCCTACAAGTGTATTAAAAAGCGCAATCTGATTAACGGGCTTTTAAAAATTGTGTCCATCGTACCTATTTGTAACCAAACAAAAACTCGTTTATAGTATCTATCTACTTCCCGGCCTTGTATTACGGTGTGTTATTATTAGAGTCAAGTGACAATAATAATTAATAACTGAATAAAAACTATCAACTTAATATTTTTTGAGGAATAAAATTTTAATCAATAAAAAGTACCTATGTACTGTCGATAATTATAATAGCTAGCTGATGCCCACGACGTCGTCCGCGTGGATTTAGTTTATAAAGTCCCTCGGGAACTCTGTGATTTTACGGGATAAAAAGTAGCTTATGTCACTCTCCATGTTCTCAACTATACGCATGCAAAAAATCACGTCGATCCGTAGCTCTGTTGTGGCGTGGTTGAAGGACAAACCAACAAACCAACAAACACACTTTCGCATTTATAATATTAGTATCATACTATTAATGCTGTGAAAAATTATCAAATTAATTTCGTTAAACGCCGTTTAAGTGAAAGTACAGTTTCTGTAATGAGGTGAACGTTCGAGATGAAATGGAATCTGGAGCACTTTGTTTATATTGCTTTACTTTGCACAGCACACTATTACACGGTACTTGTTTTGGATGTCGAAATTCTAGGTTAAGAATAGCCTGGGCTGGGCCAGGCTTTATTATTGCACCAGTGCAGTGGACAAACAAATTATATGACGAAATGCTTCCACTCAAATTCAAAAGGCACGATCAGTGCTGTAAGCTCTTATAAAATATGATAATTAAAAAAAACCACGACATTTAGGACTTGAAATTTATTCATTAATTCAACAATATAAATAAATTTACGCATACAAACTCTAACTAGGTATAATATAGTATTACATTTATCACAGATCCTTAAAATTAATACTTTTTTAATACATAGTTTTACTAAAAAAGTTGACACAATATTTTAGCCTCTTAAATCAATGATTACAAAATTAATAATGCACTTCTTCTATTTAGTCGCGAAAGCAATTTGAAGTCAGATTGTGGCACTTTCTAGTTTTTACCCCTTAGCGCCGATTTCACCAACGTAAAATAAGTCTTATCCGACCGTAAATTTAATATTTTGACAGTATTTTCAATACAAAAACTGTCAGAACGCCCAATTAATTCCTAGGATAAACGTCACTCGACGTTGGTGAAATCGACACTTAGTGCCGTTTTTACCAACATCGAGTGACGTTTTACCGAGGAATAAATTAGGCGTTTTGACAGTTTTTGTATTAAAAATACTGTCAAAATATCAAATTTAAGCTCGTTAAGACATATTTTACGCTGATGAAATCGGCCCTTAGTCTATTTAGGCGCGCTTACAGAATCGTCTTAACCCAGATCTAGCTGCTAACTCTGGGTTAAAACGTTACTGCAAGCGCGTCCTAATTATTTAAATAAATACTAATCAGCTTTAGGCATCCACAAAGTAGTACATACGTTTGCTAGGGTCTAAAATATATCCAGGGGTGGTAGTAATAACGGGTGCTGCGCGTGCATAACCGCTCAATGAAGCTGCTGGGTTACCCCTGGATTTGTTACGAGTTTGGGCAGGTTTTTCTCCACTTTCATCAGCTTCCACAAGTTTTGCACTTCTGTAGTTCCCACCATGCATTCTCCGACCGGAATTCCTACTGTTTCCATATGGTTTCAAATTGCTACCGTGCATGTTTGAGGGTTCCTCTTCTTCATCTTCGTCAATTTCAACGTACCTTTCACTCTTACTATTACGTCTTGAACCTCTACTCTGTGGCAGTTTTAAGTTTCCACCATGCAAGCGTGGCTTCGAATCATAGGTTTCACGTAGTTCTACAAACTTGGCACTTCTTTCTCTATCATTCTTTTGTGGACTACCTCGACTAGTATAACTACCACGTCTTCTTGGGGGTGTTTCTTTGTTTACTTCTATAAACTTCTTCATTTCAGTCTGTGAGGTTTCAACGTCTCCTTTGTTATTGTCGTTTCGGCTTTCTTTGTCTAGTTCTTCTGATGTGATACTTCTGTAATTTCCACCATGCTTTGGACCCGAGTTCAGGTCCAAATTTTCTCTAAAAACTTCAACATCACCTAATTTATTTACTTCTTCGGCTAATTTCTCATCTCTGAATAAATCTAAAGCTTCTATATTTTTGTTACTTTTCTTTTTCAGTTTAGGAGTCAACTCTTTAACTATTTCAATTTCTTTAATATCTTGTTTAAATTGAGTTACGTGTGGTGATGATTTATTGACGGGTAATTCTTTATGTATTTCGACTTTCTTTTTTGATATAATTGGTTTTAATTGTAATTTAGCACTACGCGATTCAGTTGTTGTGGCAGGAGCTTCAGTAGTTTTAGCTAATGTTCGTTTAGTAGGTTCTGATGTGGTAGGCTCCAAGTTAATTTCTTTGTTATCTGTATTGCCTTCCGTTTCTTCTTCTTCTTTTTCCTCAACCTCATCTTCTTCTTCTTCATCATCATCAATATCTTCATTTTTACCATCAACATTGTCATCATCATCTTCATCCTCCTCATCTTCATCATCAGGAAAATGAAACGGATCCTCAGTGGTATTGTCACCGTAAATATTAACTTCGCTATCATAACTGTGCTCTTTTTCTTTATTTAAGTCTTCGTTCTTCATGCGGTTTATTTTGTTTACTACCCTTTCATAAAGCGGTATATATCCATCCGCATCATGTTTGACACCAATTAAATCATCAACTTCTTCTTTTCTCATATCAACATCATCTCCTACTCCATAACTCTTTGTATCAGTAACTAATGTGCTTTTAGTAGATTTTTTTTTCTTTTCTGTATACTTTGGAGAACTGCGTTCATTGTCATATCTTATAATTGAAGGATTTTCGGTAGTATCATAATCTGTTAGGATTTCTTCATCCGGTTCGTAGCCTCGGAATCTTGTAACAAGGCGTAGCTTAGGCGATTCAGTATCATCTTCGACTTTAACTGGTGTGGGGGTAGTTGTCGTTCCTCGAACCCTTTTCTTCATTGATGGTTTTTGTATACTTGTAGTTTTTATTTTATCTTCTTCTTTGTTATTATATCCATTATATTCTTTCTCACTAATATTACTTTGTCTAACTTTGTGTCGCTTTACACGTTCTGTCGTTGGAACTGGCGTAGTGGTTCGAATAATTCTTCGTACTGTGTTAGATGCGGCTGTATCTATATTTTTAGGTAAAAACTGTGAAACATCAAAATAAGGCTTAATTGTTGGTTTACGTCTTTTTGATTTTTTAATTTGACTCTGAGTTGTTAATTCTATATTTGCAGTTTGTACTTTAAAGTCAACAGGTTTATGATTTGCTGGCCTTATTTCGTACCGTGGTTCTCCTTTACGTAAATCAGAGTTAACATCCACGAAACTTGGAACAAATGTATCACTGCTAATGTTACTGCTTTTTTCTTGCCTGTCGCCCTTGCCAATGTTTTTGTAAACTTTTATACTAGTTTTCTTTAAAGCTTGTTCTTTGTCCTGGTTAATAGTAACTTTATCAATTACTCTACTCGATTGTAGCTGTTTGATCAAAGGACTAATATTGCTAGTAGTTGTAGTTTTCTTCGACTCTGGTATTTGGCTGTCTCTAATTATTTTATAAGGTTCATATGTAAAAGGTGTCGCTCTTTTATTGCGAATGTGAGCAAGTGTTAAATTCTCCGAATTTGGATTGGAAGATGATGTTAAATTGGAACTAATTTCAGCTTTGTTTTGAAAGTCTTCATTAGTTTTGTTTAAGAAAAATTTAACACTAGGAGAGGAATCAGTTTGGTTTTTGCGTAACTTGTCGAGAATATTAAATATATCTGAGCTTTGTGTTAATAACTCATCTTTAATAAGTTTTTTTGATTTTATGTCATTAAATACTTCTAAATTTGGTTTAGTTACTGGTTCTGGATTTTCAATTACATCTTCTTCAAAAAAGGGACTATCTAATGGGCTTTCACCAAAATATTTAGCCTTAAAACAATCAATTTTATCGCCGAGTCCTTTAAGTCTTTGCTTATTTTCCAAAGTACTAAATTTTGCTTCATCTTTAGCTTCCTCATTTAGATCTTCAAGGCTTTCATCGGGGTGTCCATCCTTTTTCAATTTATCAGGTAAAACATCGACATCATCTTCAACTTCTGGACATTCAAGCTTAGATCTTGAGTCATAAAACTCAGTGCCTCCACTTGACTTTTTAGGAATAAGTTCAAAGTTTTCAGCATAGCGAATTGGAGAGTTATTACTAAGCAGTTTGAGATTTTGGAAGTAATATGGATATTTAGTTTTAATGTTACTATTGGACGTCACTTTTTGTATTGTTTTGTCATTTGAATCTTTTCGTAAAATTTTGCTTTTATTTACATCGTGATCAGATGAATCTCGTCTTTTATTTGATAAGTAAGAACTGTCAAGACTTTTTAGATTAATATCAGTCTTAACCATATCTGACTTAGTGCTAATGTCTTCAGTATTTCGTTTGTTTCGACTATTTTCATCACTGTCTTCTGTTATGTCATTAATATCCGACTTTCCTTCTTCAGAATCATAATAATCAGATTCATCTTCTTCTTCACTTTCTTTAATTTCATTGTTCCATTTTTCATCGTGCTCGATTTCATTTCCATGCTTTGACCCTTTTTTACTTCCATGTTTTGTACTAACAGAAGGTGTTTTGTATTTGCCTTCACTGACTGCATCTTGCTTTAAATATCCACCATGTTTTTCATTTTCTGATGCATGCTTTTGTTCCCCAGCATGATCGTAAGCCGTGTCTTCATACCCTTCTTCGGAATATACAATTTGTGCTTTTTTACTCTTAACAGCTTCTCTTAACCGTGGTGCATTTAGAATTTCTTCGAAGTTCTCAGCATCTTGAAGTGCAGCTTCTCTGGGTAGGTGTTTTGTTATTTCAGTTTTTCTTACCTGAGCGTAATTTTTAACAGGAACAAAATCTTCTTCATCTGTAAACTCACTGGATTGACCGTCATCTTCGTCTTTCTGCAATTCAAGCTTTCGGTCATCATGGGGCCTTCTTTCTTGCAAAACTTTATTAATTGAATCATCAAGATTATTTTTTATTTGCACAAATTTTTCTTTACCTTTTTGGAAAATATCGTAACCTTCTGATTCTTCTTCATCATTCTGTGGAGGTAACTGAGGATATTCATTACGCTCATCGTCGAATTTTAATGAATGTTGCTGTCTCAATCCATATAAGTGATTTTTTATTGGACGATAGTGAATTGGAGTGACTTTAGCAATATTTTGATTCCACGGATGTCGTAGTTTTTGACTTACAAGATGCTCTCTATGATTCTGTTTCGGTGGATATATATAATACACTGGTCGACGCTGTGATTTGTGCACTTCAAATTGCGTTGGTATATTTTTATGAGGGATTTTTCTACGATCAATTTCTTCTGGACGTTCTAAGTATTCACCTTTTGTGACATCAGGTTTGCCCACCTCATTTTGATACTTTTGCGATTTCTGATGACTATCCCGTAAATCATTCCTTATTTTATCAAGATTTGGATCCTTATATAACCGTTGTAAAGCTGGTTCTTCTGATTTGTAGGCGTGATAAACTTCAAACGATGTTACGGCCGGTTTTGCGTAATTACTACCACCAGCAATTTGAACAAATCCTCGGTAAGGCTGAGCAACAATCTTTTGCGGATGAATGCGATGATGTCCTAGCTGTGGTTTAGGTAAGCCCGTATGGGGTTGAATGGGGTGAGGTTTATAGAGTTTGTCAGGGGATTTAACACCTTCAGCTTCTGCTACTTTGATGACGAATTGTGGTTTCTTCGCAGGGTAGTGGAAATATTCGTTCGGGATAAGTTTTTCGTTGGGTTTGTCCTGTTTGACCGTGCTTATCAACTGTTCGCTTCTATTCACTTCACTGTCATCGGTCCAGTCCACGGGCACTCGGATACTAGGGCAGAGTGTACACTGGATCGCCACTAACGCGAGCACTATTAGCATGTGCATTGTTTACATCACGGATCGCGACGGATCTGCGGTCAACTGGCCGGGGCGGCGCTGCGATCAACGTATTTATCTTCTCGGTCAGGCGTTGCCGACCGATTGCCACCGACCGGCCGCCTCATTTGAAACGCTTGGTGTAAAACATAAGCTTCAGCGGAATATAAAAATATAATTTATTTTATTATTAAAACTTAATACAGCTCGATTGCCTATCTTAGGACTGTGACATAGGTACTCATTTATCCTTTGAATATCATCATCATCATCATCATTAGCAACCCATCAACGGCTCACTACTGAGCGCAGGTCTCCTCTCAGAGAAGGGTTATAGGCCATAGTCCACCACGCTGGCCCAGTGCGAATTGGCGGACTTCACAGACCTTCGAGAACATTATGAAGAACTCTCAGGTGTTTAGGTTTCCTCACGATGTTTTCCTTAACCGTTGAAGCAAGTGATGTTTAATTGCCTTAAACGCACTTGACTCCGAAAAGTCAGAGGTGCGTACCAGGGATCGAACCTGCGACCCCCCGAATAGCAGATCACAGTCCTAACCACTAGGCTATCACTGCTATCACTACTTTCACCACCCACCCTTGAATATAATAATATTATAAAAAAATACTTACATAAATAATGCCTTTCAGCTTTTTTACTTCCGATTAATTGATCGTAAATAATAAAATATCTCCCTCTTATATAATGATAATTATTATTATGATTTTATTATTAGACTGTACTATGTATCTATACTTATAATAAAACTGTAACTGGACGATTTCGTGTCTGTTTGTTTGTCCTTCTTTCAGGTAAAAACTACCGCACAGATTTCTACAAAATTTTATACCGTGGTAGCTTATTACTCGGGTCAACATCTAGGCTACTTTTTATCCCGGAAAATCAAGGAGTTCCCGAGGGACTTTAAAAACTAAATCCACGCGGATAAAGTCGCGGGCATCAGCTATTCTTGTAATAATATTATAAATGCGGAAGTATTTGTTTTGTTGGTTTGTCTTTCAATCAATTCGTAAGAGAGCTACGGATTGACGTGAATTGGTATTTGGTATTTCCCGTGGCAAAATAATATTCCCGGGATCGAAGTATTAGGCATCAGATATTCTGACTGACATTCTGTAATAAGGTAACCATTTATAGCTGTTAAAGTTATAATTATGTAATCTATGTAATACAAAAATGACTTTTTTCAGTTTGTAATAGAGATCACTAAGATATTTAATAAATTGTTTGAGAAAATTAAGGTTAGATTATATTATTTATAAAGTTCATTGGCGGATGAAATCGGATGATGAGCTATAGTTGGTATACTATATATCACCGACGCTCATCATCCGATTTCATCCACATGGTAAGCACTCAGATGTATCGTACACTGGCCGAAGCCCGCGACTTCAACCGCGTGGATTTACTTTTGACATCCCGCGGGAAATCATTTATTTTCCGGGATAAAAAGTATGTTTCCGGCCTATGTCACTCTCCAAGTCTCCAGGTTCTCAACTATACCCATGCAAAAAATGAACTCAATCCGTTGCTCTGTTGCAGCATGATTGAAGGGGAAACCAACAAACAAATACACTCTCGCATTTATTATTCAATTACCTATATAGAATTTCGAGTCATTAAACACTTTTTTTTATTTGTCCTGTCTCTTATTGCTTGTACCAAAAGTTACTTGCGCTTTAGAGAAATTGTGATATAAAAACTGTTCACAAGTTCAGTTTAGCGATTACTATATAGATAACTTGCATAGGACAAAAGGTAACCGGATACCGACGCGATGCGAGAAAGCAATACGCGTATTCACTTTCCATAACAAGCGTCCCCAGTATACTTCGATTGTATGGAAATTGCCAATATAAACTTCTAAATGTACTTCAAAGTTTTCAAGAATCATGGTGACTCAAGCAAGTCGGTTAAAAAGGTAAATCTACTTGGAATAAACAAGTTCGTAATGTTTTTTGTGTCTACAGTAATTCTCTACTTCAGTGCTGACTATAGTGCATTAAATTTTAAATTCTGTAATTAATATTTTAGTATCCTTACCTATTATTATAAATGGGAAAGCGTGTTTGTTTGTTAGTTTGTAAGTAGGTCGTAGGTAGGTAGCTTATCTTCAAACATTTCTTCAGAAAATTTAGAAAAAGACTAGATTTCTAAGAACAGTTTAAGGTGAATATATTATTATTGTTATAAGTGAAACTTTCCTGCAATTTCAAGTAGGATTTGACCGATGGGTCGCTCGCAAGTCGCAACTAGATGTAGGTGAACCTGTTTATAACTGGTCCATAAGACGTGAGTATTTAACTGTAATAAAACTCACTTGTTTACGGTTACTACCATTATTCTAAGTACGCCACAAACGAAAGTATTCAGGAACTTTCGTGTGGGTATAGATTTAGGAATGATAGCATAATAGCTACTGCGAAACGATTAGCAATCCTAAATCTATTCGTGTGAAGTACATAGGTATTTTAACCAACTACGCAAAAAGAGGGGCGTTAAGGTGGAAGACACGAGTCTGCCCGCGAAATTCAAATTTAATTTGGTTTTTCGCAATTTGTAAACTAATACGACAAAGTAGGCTTATGGCCTTCTAATTGCGCCAGTGGAATTATGATCTTCACAGGTTTACATAAAAATCTTTACTTGAAAGTGACCAGTTTAAGAAATTAATCAAAATACTGAGTTGAACGTGAGTTACTCACAAATTAGTCGATATTTTGATTAATTTCTTAAACTGGACACTTTCAAGTAAAGATTTTTATATAAACCTGTGGAGATGATACTGCCATTGTCGTAATTAGAATGCCATAAGCCTACTTCGTCGTATTAGTTTACAAATTGCGAAAAACCAAATTAAATTTGAATTTCGCGGGCAGAACTGTGTCTTCCACCTTAACGTGTGTATCTATCTCTATAACTGTGTATCTTTGTATCTGGGTACGAGCCTATCTGTGTTCCCTCGTAGCAATATCCCTAATGGTCCGATTTTGATGCGGTTTTTCTGTTTAAAAGCTAATGTTATCGAGGTGGACCTTAGCAACGTAGCATCCCCAGTGGAAAAGAAACCATCCAAGATTCCAAAAGCCAATATTTCCTGGGTAGCAAGAGCCAGTGAAATAAGTGAGTTGTAGGTAGGACCATGCCTTATCTTTGGTTTTGCATATAGCCCTAATTTCAAAGCTAAACAAGTTTGTTGGACCAAGTCGGATTGAAAGTCTGCCAGTGGGTAGGTAGGTTTGTGCAACCATGGTTCTTTATGTAATGTCAGTCACTGCCACCGGCCAGCGACACGATCGAACAATGACAACTTCCACGTAACGTAGAGCCATAGTTACCATTCGTGATCTAGTCTTAATCACTTACGTAAGGAAATCTATATATATAAAAGAAAGTGGTGTTAGTTACACTATTTATAACTCAAGAACGGATGAACCGATTTGGCTGAAAATTGGTGGAGAGGTAGCTTAGAACCAGGAGACGGACATAGGATACTTTTTAATATTATAAATGCGAAAGTGTGTTTGTATGTTTGTTTGTTTTTCAATCAAGTAGCAAAAAAGCTACGGATCGTGATTTTTTGCATGGGTATAGTTGAGGACCTGGAGAGTGACATAGGCTAAGTTTTATCCGGGAAAATCAAAGAGTTCCCGAGGGATTTTAAAAATGAAATCCACGCGGGCGAAGTCGCGGGCATCAGCTAGTAAAACTGTAACCCGACTTTGGAAAAATGTATAACATCCGTGTCATATTAATTTTGTTCGTATAAAATGTAGCCAAAGTTCTACGTCACCCGCACATTATAATGAATCGATTGACACCTCACTCATCAAAATCGGTTCAGTAGTTTATTCACTACGGTGGAATACATTCGTATACCAAACTGAACAAGTATAAATTAAAAAAAAATTAAGTGGCACTCGGGGACTGCCGCGGTAAAGCTATTGCATAGCATTTTTTATCAACTTATGCAATTATAATATTTATTATTTATGCAATATTTTTTCTGCATAATAAAAATTATACAAAAAAAAATTAAAGAACAAACATACAAGAAAAGCGCACTGTCACAACTTCGCGAGTGAGATTCGAACCTGCGACATCATAAGAAAGCGGCCGCTCGCCCACTGCGCCAAACAGAGCTATTTGTGAACCTCTAAAATGTTGAACGCTTACTGAACGACGGTGTTAGGTTTATTTTCGTTACGGAATTTCTTGATTCGGTCGCCGCGCTCAAACTGTTTGTCCTAGTTCAAAGCCTGCGATAAAAGCTATGCAATAGCTTAAAAATATTTTTGTAAAACAAGCTTTTATTAGCTGGGTATAGTGGCTACATCATCAGACCCTGGATATCATCTAGGACCAGAGTACTTGTCAAGACGAATCAAACGAAACGATGAGGTTACACAACGTTTCATTACAGAGTTCCGTTAGCCATTTTCCGGCTCCATCATCTATCAGATCAGCTGCATGTCACAATAATATTGCATCGTCATCCGATTTATATATTATATATGTACCTACATGCAAAATTTCAGCTCAATCGGAAACCGGGAAGTGGTTCTAATTCATCTTGCAAGATTTGACCTAAACATACACATATTACATACATACTTACTAAGTTAAATAAAAGCTTGTTATAAAGTTTAAAAGTTGTACAACGACAACGGAAAATTAGTTATTACACGCGTCATATTAATTTGGATCGTATGAAATGTGGCCTCCTATGACATCTGGGCCATAATAATGATTGATACATCGAAATCGGCTCAATAATTTAGGCGCTACGGTGGAACATACGTAAATAGTCACATACATGATACAGACATAGACTGACATCATAATCCTTCTTCTGGGAAAAAATTGGTTGTCTGTAAAGTCGGTTTACGGACGATACTTTTACGTGATAACGTCATAAGGAAACATTGACGATGACTGGCGGGCGGCGGCGCGGTCACAAGCCAACGCTTGGGCAGATCGTGCCTCTCTATCGCTTGTTCCGCGCTCTCGCTTGCACGCTCAGGCTTAAGCGGAACGTGACACTTTTTCGTGCGTGCAGCCGGTGTTCATCGATTTATAAGACGTTATCACGTCAAAAATAGATTACACATGATCGGGAATACTTACCTACTTACATAATTATAAATATTGCAAGATACAAGTTTGTAAAAAGTATAGCCATTTATTGCATTGCCTTGCTCTTCTCAGCAGAATCTGCTTTCCGAACCGGTGGTAGAGCCATGACCTGTCATAAGAGCCACAGGTCTAAACGAAATAAGTAATTTTGAATTTACTTTAATTGAGTGCTAGGTTTGTGAAAATGTTAAAAGGATCTGTTATCTGTTGTTTACTTGTAATGTACTAAAGAGGCAGGGCGTGTGGTGCATAATGCATGCGGATTGTAAGATTTTCTCCATCGCAAGTCGTTCCTAGAAAGTTTTATTTGATAGGCACATCATTTCATTCGACACGTTGTAAAGATAAAGGCAATAGTAGATGGTTGTTTTTATTGGAGCCGGATCGATGAAGCACCTTACATGAAGCGTCTAAACATCCATTGGTAAGTGATGGTAGCTATGCAGCTTCATTTGCTTCGCTCAACAAGTCTAATCTAAAATTCTCAGGTTGGATTTCGATTTCATATTTTTGTTTCTTTGCATATTAGATCAATTTAAAAATCTATGGATGTTTGTTACTCTTTTAATGCCACAACGAATGAACCGATTTGGCTGAAATTTCGAAAGTGAATCTGGAAGCTGTAAAGCTTCTCGACAACATGGACACTAGAAGGAGACTTAAAAGGACAAAACTCTTCTTACCCTACTCTTTTGCACACCTACAAGTGTTGTCCCACATTTTAAGGTTGACTGGTAGAAAATGCTTTAGCATTAAGTCCGCCTTTTGTACTATTTTTGAGCAATAAAGTGAATTAAAAAAAAACCGTTCGAACTAGTGTTAAAAAGTAGATCAGTGCTTGTGTTATTTTAACTAGGTCTCAAAAACATAATGAACTTACATATTAGAATTAACTGAGGTCAGTTACTGGACTGTAAGTTACGTATAGAATTTAACTAAAAGTAGAAGTTTAATCCAGGCGACCTCCTCTGTGGCGAGTGCAGTGGCTACTAGCGCCGAACAGGCTAAGAGGCGCAAATATGAAAAACTTGACAGTGGTTTCATATTTGTGCCTTTTGGTGTAGAGACCCTGGGGCCGTGGGGCCCGGAGGCTCGCGCACTTTTTTTAGAGATATCGAAAAGGGTGATCGAGTCTACCGGGGATCCAAGAGCTGGCAGCTACCTTGGCCAAAGGATTAGCTTGGCCATCCAAAGGGATAATGCTGCCAGCATCTTGGGTACTATGCCGCACTGCGGTGACTTGGATGGGGTTTTAGATTTTATTTAGTTTTTAGGGTTCCGTACCCAAAGGGTACCAACGGGACCCTATTACTAAGCCTACGCTGTCCGTCCGTCCGTCCGTCCGTCTCTCAGCGGGCTGTATCTCGTAAACTGTAATAGATAGACAGATGAAATTTTCACATATTATGTATTTCTATTGCCGCTATAACAACAAATAACAAAAATTAAATTAAATTAAAAAAATTAAATTAAAATGGGTAGGTGGTTAGATGGAAATCTTTTAATTTAATTTTTTAACGGAACCCTAAAAGAGCGGGGCCCGACTCGCACTTGGCCGATTTTTATTTTAGTTTTAATTTTAGAGTAAATAAAGAATTATAAAGAAAAAAAAAGTTTAAGTTAAAATAATATTATACCTACTTACTGAAACTTAACTTATTGTATTTAGTGAAAATTTTGTCATTTTTTGCCAACCGTGTGATGTGTTCAGTGACACTGGCCGGCTACACCGAGGAGAGGTCTAGGTCGCGCGACGTCTGCAATAAGATGAAACAAGAATAACTTATGACATCGTTGATGATAGGGTGGTCACTAGCCGCGACCAATGTCTCCTACCAGACTAGACCAGACATATTTCAGATGTTAATTTCGAAATCGTCCCCGCCGGGAGTCGAACCCGAGGCCTCCCACTGTAAGTCTCCCACTGTAAGAGACTCCTACTGTAAGACTCTCACTGTAAGACTCCCACTGTAAGAGACTCCCTCTGTAAAACCACAGATCTCTCCACTGCGCGATAGTCATCAAAAAGCTTAGGACTGCGGGTTAGTAGTAAGGGTTCAAGTTCGATCCTGTACACGCACCTTTGCCCTGTCTGAGTTATCTGCGCTTAAGCAATTAAAATATCGCATGCTTCAACGGTGAAGGAAATTATCATGAGGAAACCTGCTCGCCTGAGAGTTCTCCATAATGTTCTCAAAGGTGTGTGAAGTCTGCCAATTAAAAGCCCTACTCTGGGAGGAGATCTGCGCTCAGTAGTGAGCCGTTAATGGGTTGCTGCTGATGAACTTTGAAGAACTGTGAAGAAATCGCTTGGTTTCAGTAGATTTGTTAGTCATCATCATCACCATAAGATTTGTTAGTCATCATCATAAGATGATGATGACTAACAAATCTACTGAAACCAAGCGATTTCTTCACAGTTATTTTACTTCATTCCATTTGATTTAGCACAATAACTAAGTAAACAACACTGTTCGCAACAAAGCAAACTTTAATTCATTCCGAAGATTTAAAAACTCGTCTGCGTTTCAATTTTTCTTTTATGACAATTAGTGTCGTCATTTTTTTCTTAAACTCAGTGAAACTAGGCCCTGAGTTGTCTTGCAAAACGGCAATAAGTAGTAGTCTAGAACAATTTTCCTTGGGACAAACGAAAGTTGATTGTGAATCGCACCTGTTGCATGCGATAATTTAGTTTATAATGGGCTCGTATTTCGGCATTCGATTCGCTCTCGATTGCTTTAAGTTATTTATTTTATTGAAGGTAAGTACCTCCGTAGCTATGGCATGGGAAAGAAATATATAATAGGAACTCTGTTCATAGCAGTGATAGCCTAGTTAGACTACGGTCTTCTATTCGAAGGTTGTGGGTTCGATCCCCAACACACATCTGACTTTTCGAAGTATAACGTGCGTTTAAACAAATAACTATCACCTGCTTCAACGGTGAAGGAAAACATTACGAGGAAACCATGAGGTTCTCAAAGTTGTATGATGTCTGCCAATTTGCATTGGGAAAGGCGTGCTGTACTTACTAAGGTGTACTCGTAAGTATAAATAAATCCTTCTCTGAGAGGAGACTTGCGCTCAGTATTGAGCCGTTGGTTGGTTGATAATGATGATGATTACGATGACTTTCTGAGAGGAGATCTGCGCTCAGTAGTGAGACGTTGATGGGTTGCTGATGATGATGATGATGATAACTAACAAATAAAACCAAGTTGAAACCAAGCGATTTCATCACAGTTATTTTACTTCAGTCCATTTGATTTAGCACAATAACTAAGTCGAAGAGCTGATGGTCGTTGGGGTCCCAAGGTGCTGGAGTGGCGACCCCGCATCAGGAAGAGCAGTGTTGGCAGACCCCCCACCAGGTGGACGGACGACATCAAACGAGTCGCAGGGAGCCGCTGGATCCAGGCGGCGCAAGACCGAGGCTTGTGGAAGTCCATGCAAGAGACCTTTGTCCAGCAGTGGACGTCTATCGGTTGATAAAGAAGAAGAAGAGACGATGACTTTTGTATTTGAGCGTCATTATTCAGCAAAACTTTAAAATAATAAAGTATGAAATAGAAGTTAGAAGTTATTTCATGAAGTCGATAAAATAATGATCAGTCTTATAACTAATTATATTCCTTAAAGTTCTGGTTGTGGTTCACATTTATGATGTGATGACACCATTTATTATTCTACAGAAGAGACTTCTCTGTTTTACAGTCGCCTTTCAGTTAGTTTAATGCAATATTGCAATAACGCCCAGAAACATTTATTCACACTCATGCGCCTGCGCAATTTGACGCGCATTGATGCAGAAAATCTTATTCGCTAGGTATCACCAAATGGTGCCCTTTTTCACTAATTTACAACTATATCTAAATTATCCCCTTAGTAAAAGTCTCTTTACGTAGGTAGCTTCTAAATACAATCCCCTATCCAATGTTATTTCCACCTTTGGGTGGAAAATTCCATAAAGGCTCATGAAAACGAAATTGAAAGAAAGCTTCACCTAACTTAAGGTTAGGTAGCCCGTAAAAGTTAAGGAAGCTCTTAAGGAGCTGCTGTCCGTAAAAAATCTTGTGCGAACTGTTTGATTTTCTAGGATGAAAAGTAGTTTAAGGCCGACACCATCAGAATGCAAGTCTCAGTGCCTTTCCTATTAGGTATATTTATTCCTACTAAAACAAGTTTTTTTTTTTATACAGGAACCATAATAAGTGCCAAAAATAGATACCTACCTATTAAGTTTTTCTGTGAAGAAATTCTAGAAGTAGAAATTCAGTTATAGAAAAGAATTCTAGAATTTATAAAAGTTGGCGTTGTGGAGAGCACGTAAAGCCGTCGCCGTCCAGTCGGTCCTACGCCTGAACTCTGACGTCGTGTCGTGTGTCCGTCCCATCGGTCTATGAGAGTAGGGAATAGTGCACCTGTGCACTATAATATCTCCCGCACAGATGGCTGATCTCTGTGGAGATTGGCCACCGTGTTTGGATTCGGTCGGTAGGACATTATTATCTAAATGCATTATAAAAATAAATCCACCAAACGCATCCACTATTGGACAAAGGCCTCTTTCAAGTAGCGCCAACGACCAACGTTGCCTATAATTATCCTGGGCCTTCCGCATCCAATCGATACCTATACACCAAAAATCTGTACCTAATTTCCAACATTCCAAACCAAATATTACGCAAGCCATTAATGTTTGCGTTAATTTTTTCATCAGTCTACTCAAATCATATTTCATCAGCCCTCGGCGATTCTCTAATCGACACTTTTGAAACATTTTGATTGAAAAACGAGAGTCAAGGAAACGGTTGCACGTTAATGGAGTTTTTCTACTGTAATAAGTTTATCAAAATACTTAAAGTACCTAACTACTTAAAGTACCTGTACTTAAAATTGAAATCGAAAACAACTGCAGGTGTTTGTAACTTCGATTAAAAAATAATAAAAGCACATTATAAATGCGAAACAGTGTTTGTTTGTTGGTTTGTCCTTCAATCATGCAGCAACGGAGCAACGGATCTACGTGATTTATTGCATGGGCTTATAGTTGAAGACCTAGAGAGCGGCATAGGCTTTTTATCCTCGAGAAATCGGCAGATATTCTGTTAAAGAAGTCTAGACTTCTATTAACAGAATACCTGCCGATTCTATAGATTGCTAAAGCATTGATAACCTAGTGGGTAGGACTGTGGTCTCCTGTTCGGGGGGTCACAGGTTCGATCCCGGGCTTCTGACTCGTCGGAGCTATGAACGTTTAAGTAATTAAATATATCACATGCTTCAACGGTGAAGGGAAACATCGCGAGGAAACCTGCACACCTGAAGTCCACCAATTGGCTTTGGGTCAGCGTGCTGGATTATGGTCTTTTACCATTCTGTCAAAGGAGACTTGCGCTCAGTAGTGAGGTGTTGATGGGTTGCTGATGATGATGGTGATAAAGCTTAGTATGTCATTTAACTTAGTAACTTTTCTGTACTGTTCTATAACATTGGCGGTAATCCTTGCTCCTCTATAGTACAATTACGTATTATTTAGTTACAAGTAACCTACCTAGTACACTGCGGAAGGTAAAGGCAAGACAAAAACTGGCTCGTAACTTATAATAAGTATCTATAACTTATAAATTGCCTAGGGTAGGGCAACACTTGACTATACAACCTTTGAATTCGATTCAATAGGGATTCGGGTTCAATTCAATTTCAAAGTTTCTATTTTCTAAAATGTCTCGGGTCTGGTCTGGTGGGAGGCTTTGGCAGTGGCTAGCAATTTAGCGTTCCGGCACGATGCACGATGGCGTGTTGGCATTGGCTTTGCTTCAGCTGTCCACAAGATAGATAAGCTACATAATGTAACATTTTTGTTTTGAAAAGAGCAACTACTGAGTTTCCTACCGGCTCTTCTCAACAGAATCAGCATTCCGATCCGGTGGTAGATTTTCGATTTGTCATAACTGCCACAATTTTGCCTGCATGAAATAAATAATTTTGAATTTTGAACCAGCTAGGGGTATGGGTTTAATTAAAACTACCACAATACCCTCTTCCAAATTAGCCCTTTATTTTAGACTGCAGCGTCACTTATCACCAGGTGAGATCGCAGTCAAGGGATATCCTCCTCTAATCATGAATACTAACTAACCATACTAATATAACAATGTTTGTTTGCTTGTTGGTTTGTCCTTCAATCACGCAGTAACGGATGAACGGATCGACATCGGACATGGCCTAGGCTACCTTCTAACCCGGAAAATAGGGTGTTCCCACGTATTGTCAAAAACCTAACCCCACGCGGACGAAGTCTTGGGCAAAAGCTAGTAAAAACAAAACATTATTGGTGAAAGCTGCTAACATACTGAGAGATTTATATGAGAACAATACGTACACATTACACTCGAATGTATGTGGCGGAGTCTTTACGAACTGCATAGGTAACTTATGATAAATATTTAGCCGTGAAGGCTTTGTGTTGCGAGGCTTTGTAGACTCGAGCCTGTGATACTCAGCCTTATGTCACACTTTAGCAGGGCTATTCTACTCTATTTGTCTATAGTCGATCCCTAAGCGAAGCAATGGCTGGGTGTCTGGGCGGCGGGAATGGCGCTACTTTCTGTCTGCCCGTATTAACATGTGTTGAATTATAATTAGGTATGCTTTTGTGGAACTTCCCCTCATTGTGGAAATACTGCATACATAGCATAATCTATATAATATATAAAAGAAAGTGGTGTTAGTTACACTATTTATAACTCAAGAACGGATGAACCGATTTGGCTGAAAATTGGTGGAGAGGTAGCTTAGAACCAGGAGACGGACATAGGATACTTTTTATCCCGTTCGACCGCGTTTCCGTCAAGTCACTATAAAACCTATAACATAAACGCATCTGACATGGAATAACAATACGCAAATGACAGTGGAATAACAAAACGTAAATGACAGCTAAACGTAATTTTGTCTTTGGTTAAGTATGAAAAATTTGACAATTATAAAAAGTGTTATAATAAAGCATTACTGATATTATAAATGCGAAAGTGTGTTTGTTTGTTGGTTTGTCCTTCAATCACGTCGCAACAGAACAGCGGATTGATGCGATTTTTTGCATGGGTATAGTAATGGATGTAGTAGTGGTTCCTCAGACCGGGAGAGCTACTTTTTATCTCGGATAATGAAAGAGTTCCCGCGGGATTTTTAAAAACTAAATCGATGCGGACGAAGTCGCGGGCATCAGCTAGTATCAATTATATTGTAAACTTATTTTGAAAAGAGCAACTGCCGAGTTTCTTGCTGGTTCTTCACGGCAGGAAGGGCATTCCGAACCAGTGGTAGAGTCAGACGATTCAAAAGCACTTGTAAAAAATCGGCCAAGTGCGAGTCGGGCCTCGCTCTTTTAGGGTTCCGTTAAAAAAATTAAATTAAAATATTTCCATGTACCCATGGAAATATTTTAATTTATTTTTTTAATTTAATTTAATTTTAATTATTTGTTGTTATACCTAGCGGCAATAGAAATACACAATATGTGAAAATTTCAACTGTCTATCTATTACGGTTTACGAGATACAGCCCGCTGACAGACGGACGGACGGACGGACAGCGGAGGCTTAGTAATAGGGTCCCGTTTGCACAATTTGGGTACGGAACCCTAAAAAGTTTATTTGAATAAAAAAAAATTCTCTTTTATTCTATTCTATTCTAAGATGCGAGGGTCGTGAATCGTGATGACCACTACGGCGAATAATATCTAACGGTGTTAAATCCTTCCATAAGAACAGCTCTCGTAGAAACTAAGGCTGAGATCATACTCTGACTCGGCTCAAGACTCAAGAGTTAAAATGAGACATTAAAAAATTATCCTGATATACCTAAATCTGTCTCGTTTTAATTCAGTGTTGAATCTGAGCCGAGTGAGATATAGATATCACCCGAAGAAAATAGGACTTTTCAAAAAAAAAAAAATTGGCAGTCATAGGGACTGCCGATAGAAGTGAATACTAGATTTGCTAATAATTAAAAACAAATATAAAAAAATAAAATAAGATAAAAATAAAAATACAAATAAATAAAAATAATTAAAGAAAAAAGCGCACTGTCACGTTTCGTGAGTGAGATTCGAACCTGCGACATCATACATTAAACGGTAAGGAAGGCGGATGCGGGCCGACTGCGCTGTACAAGGTTGCTTGAGAACCTCCAAAATGTTGAACGCTTACTGAAATCTTCAGGTGACGATGGTGACGGTGACGATTTCGCGAAAGCCATGTTTTTGCTCACCCAAAAAAGTGCTCAACGTGCCTAAAGAAGTTTTCACTTCAAAAATTGTATGAATATTAATTAAGCTGAACTTGACTAGATAATAATTCTCCTCTCCCCGCCAAATAAACGGAAAGCTCGGTAACTGTGCTACGGATGGGGATCGAACCGCGCATCTTACAGTTTTCAGTCCGAAACTTTAACCGTTGGGCTGTGGCGGTATCATACCAATAACATATTGGTATGTTAAAGGATACAGACGAACGCAGGTGTTTTTAAATATTTTCCGTAATCGCGTCAGAATAGTCACAATTCTTCTTCTTCTTTATCAACCGATAGATGTTCACCGCTGGACAAAGGTCTCTTGCATGTACTTCCACAGGTGTCGGTCTTGCGCCGCCTGAATCCAGTAGCTCATGACCATCAGTTCTTCGAATTATGTATGGTCACAATTCGTTACAATATTATGTAACAATTGGTCAAATGTGGGCAGAATTATAATATGCTCTTAAAATTTTTATGTAACACAAAAATAAACATTTGCTTTGTGTACGAAGGGGAAAGTAGGTGTTAGTAATACTGTGTTAGGTATTAAACGATTGTGTACTTAAAAGAAACTGAATGAATACCTAATTCATTCTAGATGTTTCGGCCAATGTAGGAATGATTTATTTTCGTCGTAGAGGACTAGAACAATCAAGTCCCATCCCAAAGGTTTCTTTTCTCTAAAAAATCCGTGTAAACTTAATAACCTTTTAATGCTTAAAACAACTTATTTACTTACTATAAAGATTATACTAAGCATACATCGACGGCGGATCCATAGATCGAAAAGTTTTCAAACGACAAAGCTTCTTTATTATGAAGTAGCTGATGCCTGCGACTTCGTCCGCGTTGATTTAGTTTTTAAAAAACCTCGGTAACTCTTTGATTTTACGGGATAAAACGTTGCTTATGTCAGGTCCAGCTCTCCAGGTCCTCAACCATACTTATGCAAAAAATTACGTCGATCCGTTACTCTGTTGCGGCGTGATTGAAGGACAAACCAACAAACAAACACACTTTTGCATAGTGAAGATAGTAAGGAATTTTTTTTTGGCAATAATTATTTATATATTTATTTAAAAAAACTTTGTATTGTAATTAGATTAGTTTAGTTATAAGTTTTTTGTAACATTTTAATTTAAAAAAAATATAAAAGAATTTAACTTTTATGTTTTGAAAATAAAATCAAGACTAACCCATCAGATTGAGGGTCGCATCTGCAGATATAAAAACTGCACGTGCGACGCGCGCGGTTCACACATAGTGAGGCAACCGTCATGCTGGGAAGTACACAGGTGCGTTCCATTTACATACATAATAAAAAAAAGAAACTAAGTATATTTTTTACAATCTTTTCAAGAATTTGAGTTTTACTCCGTCAACTGATATACTTTCCCTATTGGACATCTTTTGTAGGGATTTCTTGGCTTTCTCTTGTAGGGGTTTCCATTCATCTTGGTCTGGACATCTGGTCTCTTCCAGGGTTTCCATTCATCTTGGTCTGGACATCTGGTCACTTGTAGGGTTTCCATTCATCTTGGTCTGGACATCTGGTCTCTTGTAGGGATTTCCATACATCTTGGTCTGGACATCTGGTCCCTTGTAGGGGTTTCCATTTATTTTCGTCTGGACATCTGGTCTCTTGTAGGGATTTCCATACATCTTGGTCTGGACATCTGGTATCTTGTAGGGTTTCCATTCATCTTGGTCTGGACATCTGGTCTCTTGTAGGGTTTCTTTTCATCTTGGTCTGGAGATCTGGTTGCTTGTAGGGATTTTGATAGATCTTGGTCCAGACATCTGGACCAAGTAGGGATTTGCATACATCTTGGTCTGGATATCTGGTCACTTGCAGGGTTTCCATTCATCTTGGTCAGGACATCTGGTCTCTTGTAGAGATTTCCATACATCTTGGTCTGGACATCTGGTCTCTTGTAGGGTTTCCATTCATCTTGGTCTGGACATCTGGTCTCTTGTAGGGTTTCCATTCATCTTGGTCTGGAGATCTGGTTGCTTGTAGGGATTTCGATAGATTTTGGTCCAGACATCTGGACTTTTGTAGGGATTACTATAGATCTTGGTTTGGACATCTGGTCTCTTGTCCCTACAAGATTTCCATACATCTCGGTCTTGATATCTGGTCGCTTGTAGGGCTTTCTATACATCTTGATTTTGGACCGCTTGAATCCTATTCTTACGGCTCCCTGCCACTTGTTTGTTGTTGTTCTACAACTTTGTTGGGGACTCTGCAAGCACTGGACTTTCCGGTTCAAGGTCGCCTTTTCAGCCCTTTGGGACCCCAACGTCTATCGGTTCATCAAAATAACTGCCATTTCGGCTTCTTGAATTGTTGAATTATTGCTAAGGCCCTATTGTAATTTGTAACTTACCAAGCATATCGTAAGCTCGGAATTTTAACCATAATTTTAAACATCTACAGAAAAGGGATGTTAAATATTTTCCGTCTATTTCTAATTCATACTAAATGACAGATTTACGCACACTTAACGTAAACTTTGAAAGTCTAGACCACACTATAGACCCATGATAGATCCATGGAAGTTGGAAGATTATAGTCGTAATTCCTACTTCCATGCATAGATCTCTGCATATCCTTGCTATATTAGTCGTAATTCCTAATTTCATGCATTAATATCTGCATATCCTTGCTACATAGGTACTTACGAGTCAAGATTAATATTTAAAATATAATATTCTATCCAGAGTATATTTTGTTCGAGATTTCAGAACTTTAGAGTGTAAGATCAAGAGTTTTTCAAAAGTTAGGTTATCGAACCTTTGTATTGTCCGAAGTTTGAATCGTCCTAATTGAGTTCAATTTAAACACGGTGGAGAGTTGGTTTATGGAAACAAACTTACCTATACCTCACCTACTGGTTATAAAGAATAATATTAACAATTAATATTAATAAACTAGTTTACTTTCATAAATACGTTATATCAGGAAACAATGTCTGACTCCGACCTAGAAATATAACCTTGAACTTAAAGCTTAAGACTCGGCTTAAATGCTCAATGATATCAGATTGCCGGTTGTTTAATTTTACTTATAATATGTATATCATAGAATACAATCTAAATAATACTGGGCATTACGTACCTGCTTTGAAAACCATGTACTTTAGACTGTTCCCTAACTAAAACGAATATACCTATCCACTGCTCACAAACCTAGTGTATTGTATAAAACAATTTGATGTACTAAGATAAATTTTCATCCAAATCTGATATCTGATCTGATTCTGATCGTCCACCGGATTTTTATTTTTTAATTTTCCCACTATGGTTTTTCATTATTTTCATAATAAGTAGATCTATAATGATACTTGATAAATAGTTGATGTAGTTAAACAAATTCAACAGTGCTTTAATTATTAAAATCTTTACACGTGTTTATCTTCTAGAGCCTTTGAGTATTAAAGTTAATACTCAAAGTCTAGAGCTGTAAAAACATTTTTAAATATTAAAAGAAAAATTAATACTCCTTTGCCAAAAAATTAATATCCGCCAAACAGAATAAATCGATGTTGACTCCACAATTCACAATTGCAAATTTTGCAATTGAGAGTAATTGTGGAGTCAACATCTCCTGATGATGCTCCGGTATCGGAGCGAAATGTAAGTCGCGTAACACTCGAAAGATTATTCTGTTTGGCGGATTATAGCAAAGGAATATTAATTTTTCCTAAATATCATGGAATTCCGCAAAGTAACGCCTGATTCTATTCAACATTTTAAAATATTTTATACTGATTAGTACTGATTTGATGAACACATAACCACTCTGAGTTGCTCAATCAGAACGGGTAGAATAAAGAGATGAGCTAAATACCTTAGTACCTTTACCTTATAATATTGGATTTTAGGTCACTGTTAACATGCATCGTGAATACCATATAGAGTTCACCAAGACCACGTCCTAATGGGAAATTAAACCATTTACGTATACTTATTAAGAACTCGCGTGTGTTACAAGTAACATACTCGTAGTTCGACTGCTTCTAGTTTCTACTTACTTACGTATGTTCGGGATAAACTCGAAAACTACTGAACCGATTTTGATCAACTGTATCTTTGAACTATCTGCAATTTGGTCCAACTTAAAAGATAGGATAGTTTTGTATCTTAAAATAAATGTTAATTACACGACAGTCATATACACAGTTCGAGATTTAGGTTGCTAGGCAACCTAGCAACCTAAATCTCCCAAGAGTTCCCGCGGGATTTTTAAAACCTAAATCCATGCGGACGAAATCACCGGCATCAGCTAGTTATTATATTATATGTAGGTAATATACCCTTATAGAGTACGTTAAAGGAGACGCCATTCGACGTTAGATGTATAGTACAAATTTCAGGATGCGCGAAAAGTAGGTAGTACTTACCTATTTTCAGACAAACTTTAAGTTTCCCCAGCCGTCCACACTTACTTATTGGACCATTGGATTGTGGAACTTCCCCTCATTGTGGAAACACTGCATACATATAACATAGCATAATATTTATTATATTGTAAACTTGTTTTGAAAAGAGCAACCGCCGAGTTTCTTGCTGGTTCTTCTCGGCAGGAACGGCATTCTGAACCGGTGGCAGACTCATTGACGATTCAAAAGCACTTGTAAAAAAGATAAATTTGAATACTTGTAAATGTAAAATACACTTGTAAATTTGAATAAAAAACATTTCTATTCTATTCTATCGGATTCTATAGATCACTCAGTCAGTTTGTGTGCATATTCCAGGCAGTACTCTTGGTCTGCGCGGTTGGGAGCCTGGTGGCAAGCAGCGAGGCGCGGCCGAACCCCGACAGCGGGGGACACGTGCCCCTGCCCGGACCTGGACTTTCATATGGTAACGCACTAAGTTACCCTAAATTCCCTAAATAGTTGACTGCGATTTTGCCTGATTGTAAGACGTGTAGTGGTATTCTCTAAAATTGATTGCATTGTTGCATTGTTATCGCATGCATATGGTTTGGCCGGTACTCTGATTGGCCGGTACTCTCGCACTATTGGTTAAAAATTAAAATGCATTGATGCAGCAAGAATTCGAAGCTATTAATTCATTTTTAGAGAATACCACTACAAACTTGCTTTATATACCTAATAGGTACCTACCTACTAGTCCTACTACCTATATTTCGTTTCATTTCATGCAATAATTAGGTATATTGCAAAAAATAGGCTAGGCTAAATAAAGCCTAGTTTCTTTAGTGTAGGACGTAGGTTATAACTTATAATCTAACTTATAATATAACTTACGTCCTAAACTAAATATTATTATAACGAATTTGTCGGACAGAATTTGCCCGCTCTTACTAGATAACTCTCTACTTAAATAAGTTTTTTATGACTAGGATGTTAGAGATTGTATTTTGTTATTTAAATTGTAGTAAGTTACCAAGAATTTTTTTCCTGGACAAATTTAAGTTTGATGTTGGTGAAGAAAGAAAAATTAATGAAATGAATCGAAAAGCTGCATAATTATTTTTTTAATTTTTATTGAGGCATTTCTATACATTACAAGTTTTTTTCAACAGGTGGCATACCATACGGAAGTATGAGTGGCAACGTAGCGGAGTACTTCAGAGGACGGCCATCTGTCGAACACGGTGGTGCACTACGTAGCGCCGAATTCGACTACGCACCCATTGAACAGTACTTATGATAGATGGCGCCACTAACTTTTGTCTAGCCTGTTTTTTAATTAATTTATTGATGTTGGTTAATTTTTTCTAAGTTTTTTTAAAAATAATTATTTTTTATAATTAAACTTTTTATTTGCCACTACCGTTTATCAAGGAAACTTTGATGCTTGGTTGCAATGTCTTTCTAGCAATATGTGGCAACAAGATGGTTTGTAAGATTTGCAAAAGATGGCGCTTTTATAAAAATTTGTACTCAATTTTTTTTTTACCTCTACCATTTAATGTAAAATCGTGTTCTTCCAATAAGATTCTCATTTTCATGTATGACTGCTACAATTTCCTCACACCATCAGATGAGATGACAATCAAGCTATAGTTGATCAGCTGCAATCTGCAATCTCGTTGGGTATTCTTTAGTTTGCAATTTTATTCTAAAGTTCACTTCCAAGTCCTAGGTTTCAATTAATTTTCTCTGAAGATTATCAGCTAATTTCCTACTTCACTGCTGCGATTTTGCTGCTGCTGATGAGAAGCTTTCACTGGTGCGATTTGAAATTGGTGTACCAACTATTACTTCGGATTATTCATTTATTTATTCATTTATTCCTTGCATTCCAACTTACAATATATAATATTTACATTGGAACCCCGTTGGGGCACAGCAATTACTAGTTTACAAGTAGAGAGACGGACACCATTTTTATTCGTCAAAAAAATCTTTTATTTTATAATACACTCTTTCTATCAGAAACATTTTTAAGGACTTGATAAACGCTTTATCACTTGTAATTTGTTTTATGTGGTTTGGAATATTAATTATTATAATATATATAGCTCGATTACCACTGACTGACTGATTCACTGACTCATTGACAGGGTTGTTCTCCTAGAAGGAGACGGAAATCGATATAATGATGTTCGGGAGATGTGTTTGGGGGGGGGATTCGAGTTGGGGAAAATTATGACATTTCGGAAAAACAAGATGGCGGCCGACGTGAATCTTGCAACTCTTTTGTTTTCCGACCGATTTCTTTGAAATTTTGGATTATTGTAGAAATTAGTAAACGATTAACAGAAAAAGTAAAAAAAATTAAAAAAACAAGATGGCGGCCGAGCTGTGACGTCTCAAATTTCCGACCCCTCTCCTGTAAAATTTTGTATGAAAAAAATTTTTTTCGCCCATGGTGTCGTATAGAGCTCAAAGAATGTGACTCGGAGAAAGGTGGAGAGAGCTGATGAGTGAGGAGTTCGGAGACGGGCGAGGGGCACGGCCAGGGTGTAGAAGATAGGTGGAGGGTGCTCGACCAAATGTCATTCGAAATCTCGAGCAGTTGCCAGTGAGTTGAAAAAAAATTCCAAAATGGCGGAAAAAAAATGGCGGCAAATTTTGTCCGTCTCTCTCTCGGAGACTATCAAAGATGGAGGAGCGGTTTCTCGACAAAAGATGATCACAACCCGGAGGTCTACCTGGTGAGTAGGAAAAAAATTCAAGATGGCGGATTTTTTTTTTTTGCCATACAAAATGTATGGGGAATATTGAAGGGACTAGAAGTTGGGAACTATGCAAGACATTGATTTTGATAGGTTCATAGGGCTTTTTTAGGGTTCCGTACCCAAAGGGTACCAACGGGACCCTATTACTAAGCCTACGCTGTCCGTCCGTCCGTCCGTCCGTCCGTCCGTCCGTCTGTCAGCGGGCTGTATCTCGTAAACCTTAATAGATAAACAGATGAAATTTTCACATATTATGTATTTCTATTGCCGCTATAACAACAAATAATAAAAATTAAATTAAATTAAAAAAATTAAATTAAAATGTTTCCATGGGTACATGAAAATATTTTAATTTAATTTTTTTAACGGAACCCTAAAAGAGCGAGGCCCGACTCGCACTTGGCCGATTTTTTCTTTTTCTTTTTTTTCATTTTACATTTGCTTTTTTTCTTTTTTTTCTTTTTTTTTTTTCTTTTTTTTTCTTTTTTTTTTCTTTTTCTTTTGTGAATGAGGAGCACGGCCAGGTTATTGCAGATAGGTGGGGTGTGCTCGAACAAATTTTTTGGCAAAAGATGACCAGAATCCGAAGGTCTACTTGACGAGTAAAAAAATCGCGGTCCGCTTTAGCGGGCCGCGCCCCCACGCGCCCTACTTGTAGTAATAACACTTCCCGCGAGCTGCTTTAGCAGCTCGCGCACCGAGCGAAATAAATAAAGCCGAACAATCGCGGTCCGCTTTAGCGGGCCGCGCACCCACGCGCCCTACTTGTAGCAATAACACTTCCCGCGAGCTGCTTTAGCAGCTCGCGCACCGAGCGAAATAAATAAAGCCGAACAATCGCGGTCCGCTTTAGCGGGCCGCGCACCCACGCGCCTTACTTTTAGTAAAACACTTCCCGCGAGCTGCTTTAGCAGCTCGCGCACCGAGCAAACGCTAGTTATAATATATATAGCTCGATTACCACTCACTCACTCACTGACTGACTGATTGACACGATTGTTCTCCTAGAAGGAGACGGAAATCGATATAATGATGTTCGGGAGATGTGTTCGGGGGGGGGATTCGAGTTGGGGAAAATTATGACATTTCGGAAAAACAAGATGGCGGCCGACGTGAATCTTGCAACTCTTTTGTTTTCCAACCGATTTCTTTGAAATTTTGGATTATTGTAGAAATTAGTAAACGATTAACAGAAAAAGTGAAAAAAATTAAAAAAACAAGATGGCGGCCGAGCTGTGACGTCTCAAATTTCCACCCCTCTCCTGTAAAATTTTGTATGAAAAAAATTTTTTTCACCCATGGTGTCGTATAGAGCTCAAAGAACGTGACTCGGAGAAAGGTGGAGAGAGCTGATGAGTGAGGAGTTCGGAGACGGGCGAGGGGCACGGCCAGGGTATAGAAGATAGGTGGAGGGTGCTCGACCAAATGTCATTCGAAACCTTGAGCAGTTGCCAGTGAGGTGAAAAAAAATTCCAAAATGGCGGAAAAAATATGGCGGCAAATTTTGTCCGTCTCTCTCTCGGAGACTATAAAAGATGGAGGAGCGGTTTCTCGACAAAAGATGATCACAACCCGGAGGTCTACCTGGTGAGTAGGAAAAAAATTCAAGATGGCGGATTTTTTTTCCCCCCATACAAAATGTATGGGGAATATTGAAGGGACTAGAAGTTGGGAACTATGCAAGACATTGATTTTGATAGGTTCATAGGGCTTTTTTTCTTTTTCTTTTTTTTCATTTTACATTTGCTTTTTTTATTTTTTTTATTTTTTTTTCTTTTTTTTTCTTTTTCATTTGTGAATGAGGAGCACGGCCAGGTTATTGCAGATAGGTGGGGTGTGCTCGAACAAATTTTTTGGCAAAAGATGACCAGAATCCGAAGGTCTACTTGATGAGTAAAAAAATCGCGGTCCGCTTTAGCGGGCCGCGCACCCACGCGCCCTACTTGTAGTAATAACACTTCCCGCGAGCTGCTTTAGCAGCTCGCGCACCGAGCGAAATAAATAAAGCCGAACAATCGCGGTCCGCTTTAGCGGGCCGCGCACCCACGCGCCCTACTTGTAGCAATAACACTTCCCGCGAGCTGCTTTAGCAGCTCGCGCACCGAGCGAAATACTAGTTATTATATTATAATATATATAGCTCGATTACCACTGACTGACTGATTCACTCACTGACTCATTGACACGATTGTTCTCCTAGAAGGAGACGGAAATCGATATAATGATGTAGGGGAGATATGTTGGGGTGGGGGATTCGAGTTGGGGAAAATTATGACATTTCGGAAAAACAAGATGGCGGCCGACGTGAATCTTGCAACTCTTTTGTTTTCCAACCGATTTCTTTGAAATTTTGGATTATTGTAGAAATTAGTGAACGATTAACAGAAAAAGTGAAAAAAATTAAAAAAACAAGATGGCGGCCGAGCTGTGACGTCTCAAATTTCCACCCCTCTCCTGTAAAATTTTGTATGAAAAAAATTTTTTTCACCCATGGTGTCGTATATAGCTCAAAGAATGTGACTCGGAGAAAGTTGGAGAGAGCTGATGAGTGAGGAGTTCGGAGACGGGCGAGGGGCACGGCCAGGGTATAGAAGATAGGTGAAGGGTGCTCGACCAAATGTCATTCGAAACCCCGAGCAGTTGCCAGTGAGTTGAAAAAAAATTCCAAAATGGCGGAAAAAAAATGGCGGCAAATTTTGTCCGTCTCTCTCTCGGAGACTATAAAAGATGGAGAAGCGGTTTCTCGACAAAAGATGATCAAAACCCGGAGGTCTACCTGATGAGTAGAAAAAAAATTCAAGATGGCGGATTTTTTTTTTTTTCATACAAAATGTATGGGGAATAATTGAAGGGACTAGAAGTTGGGAAATATGCAAGACATTGATTTTGATAGGTTCATAGGGCTTTTTTTCTTTTTCTTTTTTTTTTCATTTTACATTTGCTTTTTTTCTTTTTTTTTCTTTTTTTTCTTTTTCTTTTGTGAATGAGGAGCACGGCCAGGTTATTGCAGATAGGTGGGGTGTGCTCGAACAAATTTTTTGGCAAAAGATGACCAGTATCCGAAGGTCTACTTGATTTGAGTAAAAAAATCGCGGTCCGCTTTAGCGGGCCGCGCACCCACGCGCCCTACTTGTAGTAATAACACTTCCCGCGAGCTGCTTTAGCAGCTCGCGCACCGAGCAAAATAAATAAAGCCGAACAATCGCGGTCCGCTTTAGCGGGCCGCGCACCCACGCGCCTTACTTTTAGTAAAACACTTCCCGCGAGCTGCTTTAGCAGCTCGCGCACCGAGCGAAATAAATAAAGCCGAACAATCGCGGTCCGCTTTAGCGGGCCGCGCACCCACGCGCCTTACTTTTAGTAAAACACTTCCCGCGAGCTGCTTTAGCAGCTCGCGCACCGAGCAAACGCTAGTAATATATATAGCTCGATTACCACTCACTCACTGACTCACTCATTGACAGGGTTGTTCTCCTAGAAGGAGACGGAAATCGATATAATGATGTTCGGGAGATGTGTTTGGGGGGGGGATTCGAGTTGGGGAAAATTATGACATTTCGGAAAAACAAGATGGCGGCCGACGTGAATCTTGCAACTCTTTTGTTTTCCAACCGATTTCTTTGAAATTTTGGATTATTGTAGAAATTAGTGAACGATTAACAGAAAAAGTGAAAAAAATTAAAAAAACAAGATGGCGGCCGAGCTGTGACGTCTCAAATTTCCACCCCTCTCCTGTAAAATTTTGTATGAAAAAAATTTTTTTCACCCATGGTGTCGTATATAGCTCAAAGAATGTGACTCGGAGAAAGTTGGAGAGAGCTGATGAGTGAGGAGTTCGGAGACGGGCGAGGGGCACGGCCAGGGTATAGAAGATAGGTGAAGGGTGCTCGACCAAATGTCATTCGAAACCCCGAGCAGTTGCCAGTGAGTTGAAAAAAAATTCCAAAATGGCGGAAAAAAAATGGCGGCAAATTTTGTCCGTCTCTCTCTCGGAGACTATAAAAGATGGAGAAGCGGTTTCTCGACAAAAGATGATCAAAACCCGGAGGTCTACCTGATGAGTAGAAAAAAAATTCAAGATGGCGGATTTTTTTTTTTTCATACAAAATGTATGGGGAATAATTGAAGGGACTAGAAGTTGGGAAATATGCAAGACATTGATTTTGATAGGTTCATAGGGCTTTTTTTCTTTTTCTTTTTTTTTTCATTTTACATTTGCTTTTTTTCTTTTTTTTTCTTTTTTTTCTTTTTCTTTTGTGAATGAGGAGCACGGCCAGGTTATTGCAGATAGGTGGGGTGTGCTCGAACAAATTTTTTGGCAAAAGATGACCAGTATCCGAAGGTCTACTTGATTTGAGTAAAAAAATCGCGGTCCGCTTTAGCGGGCCGCGCACCCACGCGCCCTACTTGTAGTAATAACACTTCCCGCGAGCTGCTTTAGCAGCTCGCGCACCGAGCAAAATAAATAAAGCCGAACAATCGCGGTCCGCTTTAGCGGGCCGCGCACCCACGCGCCTTACTTTTAGTAAAACACTTCCCGCGAGCTGCTTTAGCAGCTCGCGCACCGAGCGAAATAAATAAAGCCGAACAATCGCGGTCCGCTTTAGCGGGCCGCGCACCCACGCGCCTTACTTTTAGTAAAACACTTCCCGCGAGCTGCTTTAGCAGCTCGCGCACCGAGCAAACGCTAGTAATATATATAGCTCGATTACCACTCACTCACTGACTCACTCATTGACAGGGTTGTTCTCCTAGAAGGAGACGGAAATCGATATAATGATGTTCGGGAGATGTGTTTGGGGGGGGGATTCGAGTTGGGGAAAATTATGACATTTCGGAAAAACAAGATGGCGGCCGACGTGAATCTTGCAACTCTTTTGTTTTCCAACCGATTTCTTTGAAATTTTGGATTATTGTAGAAATTAGTAAACGATTAACAGAAAAAGTGAAAAAAATTAAAAAAACAAGATGGCGGCCGAGCTGTGACGTCTCAAATTTCCGACCCCTCTCCTGTAAAATTTTGTATGGAAAAAATTTTTTTCACCCATGGTGTCGTATAGAGCTCAAAGAATGTGACTCGGAGAAAGGCGGAGAGAGCTGATGAGTGAGGAGTTCGGAGACGGGCGAGGGGCACGGCCAGGGTATAGAAGATAGGTGGAGGGTGCTCGACCAAATGTCATTCGAAACCTCGAGCAGTTGCCAGTGCGTTGAAAAAAAATTCCAAAATGGCGGAAAAAAAATGGCGGCAAATTTTGTCCGTCTCTCTCTCGGAGACTATAAAAGATGGAGCAGCGGTTTCTCGACAAAAGATGATCACAACCCGGAGGTCTACCTGGTGAGTAGGAAAAAAATTCAAGATGGCGGATTTTTTTTCCCCCCCATACAAAATGTATGGGGAATATTGAAGGGACTAGAAGTTGGGAAGAAATGGATATAATGATGTTCGGGAGATGTGTTTGGGGGGGGATTCAAGTTGGAGAAAATTATGACATTTTGGAAAAACAAGATGGCGGCTGACGTGAATCTTGCAACTCTTTTGTTTTCCAACCGATTTCTTTGAAATTTTGGATTATTGTAGAAATTACTAAACGATTAACAGAAAAAGTGAAAAAAATTAAATTATTATTATTATTATTATTATATTATTATAATATATATAGCTCGATTACCACTCACTCACTGACACACTCACTCACTCATTGACAGGGTTGTTCTCCTAGAAGGAGACGGAAATCGATATAATGATGTAGGGGAGATATGTCAGGGTGGGGGATTCGAGTTGGGGAAAATTATGACATTTCGGAAAAACAAGATGGCGGCCGACGTGATTCTTGCAACTCTTTTGTTTTCCAACCGATTTCTTTGAAATTTTGGATTATTGTAGAAATTAGTAAACGATTAACAGAAAAAGTGAAAAAAAATAAAAAAACAAGATAGCGGCCGAGCTGTGACGTCTCAAATTTCCGACCCCTCTCCTGTAAAATTTTGTATGAAAAAATTTTTTTTCACCCATGGCGTCGTATAGAGCTCAAAGAATGTGACTCGGAGAAAGGTGGAGAGAGCTGATGAGTGAGGAGTTCGGAGACGGGCGAGGGGCACGGCCAGGGTATAGAAGATAGGTGGAGGGTGCTCGACCAAATGTCATTCGAAACCTCGAGCAGTTGCCAGTGAGTTGAAAAAAAATTCCAAAATGGCGGATAAAAAATGGCGGCAAATTTTGTCCGTCTCTCTCTCGGAGACTATAAAAGATGGAGGAGCGGTTTCTCGACAAAAGATGATCAAAACCCGGACGTCTACCTGGTGAGTAGGAAAAAAATTCAAGATGGCGGATTTTTTTTTTCATACTAAATGTATGGGGAATATTGAAGGGACTAGAAGTTGGGAACTATGCAAGACATTGATTTTGATAGGTTCATAGGGCTTTTATCTTTTTCTTTTTTTTCATTTTACATTTGCTTTTTTTCTTTTTTTTTTCTTTTTTTTTCTTTTTCATTTGTGAATGAGGAGCACGGCCAGGTTATTGCTGATAGGTGGGGTGTGCTCGAACAAATTTTTTGGCAAAAGATGACCAGAATCACAAGGTCTACTCGAGGAGCAAAAAAATCGCGGTCCGCTTTAGCGGGCCGCGCACCCACGCGCCCTACTTGTAGTAGTAACACTTCCCGCGAGCTGCTTTAGCAGCTCGCGCACCGAGCGAAATAAATAAAGCCGAACAATCGCGGTCCGCTTTAGCGGGCCGCGCACCCACGCGCCCTACTTGTAGCAATAACACTTCCCGCGAGCTGCTTTAGCAGCTCGCGCACCAAGCAAATGCTAGTTATAATATATATAGCTCGATTACCACTGACTGATTCACTGACTGACTGACTGATTGACACGATTGTTCTCCTAGAAAGAGACAGAAAACGATACAATGATGTAGGGGAGATATGTCCGGGTGGGGGATTCGAGTGGGGAAAAATTATGACATTTCGGAAAAACAAGATGGCGGCCGACGTGAATCTTGCAACTCTTTTGTTTTCCAACCGATTTCTTTGAAATTTTGGATTATTGTAGAAATTAGTAAACGATTAACAGAAAAAGTGAAAAAAATTAAAAAAACAAGATGGCGGCCGAGCTGTGACGTCTCAAATTTCCACCCCTCTCCTGTAAAATTTTGTATGAAAAAAATTTTTTTCACCCATGGTGTCGTATAGAGCTCAAAGAATGTGACTCGGAGAAAGGTGGAGAGAGCTGATGAGTGAGGAGTTCGGAGACGGGCGAGGGGCACGGCCAGGGTATAGAAGATAGGTGGAGGGTGCTCGACCAAATGTCATTCGAAACCTCGAGCAGTTGCCAGTGAGTTGAAAAAAAATTCCAAAATGGCGGAAAAAAAATGGCGGCAAATTTTGTCCGTCTCTCTCTCGGAGACTATAAAAGATGGAGGAGCGGTTTCTCGACAAAAGATGATCACAGCCCGGAGGTTTACCTGGTGAGTAGGAAAAAAATTCAAGATGGCGGATTTTTTTTTCCCCCCATACAAAATGTATGGGGAATATTGAAGGGACTAGAAGTTGGGACTATGCAAGACATTGATTTTGATAGGTTCATAGGGCTTTTTTTCTTTTTCTTTTTTTTCATTTTACATTTGTTTTTTTTTCTTTTTTTTTCTTTTTCTTTTGTGAATGAGGAGCACGGCCAGGTTATTGCAGATAGGTGGGGTGTGCTCGAACAAATTTTTTGGCAAAAGATGACCAGAATCCGAAGGTCTACTTGATGAGTAAAAAAATCGCGGTCCGCTTTAGCGGGCCGCGCACCCACGCGCCCTACTTGTAGTAATAACACTTCCCGCGAGCTGCTTTAGCAGCTCGCGCACCGAGCAAAATAAATAAAGCCGATCAATCGCGGTCCGCTTTAGCGGGCCGCGCACCCACGCGCCTTACTTTTAGTAATAACACTTCCCGCGAGCTGCTTTAGCAGCTCGCGCACCGAGCAAACGCTAGTTATAATATATATAGCTCGATTACCACTCACTCACTGACACACTCACTCACTCATTGACAGGGTTGTTCTCCTAGAAGGAGACGGAAAACGATACAATTATGTAGGGGAGATATGTCCGGGTGGGGGATTCGAGTGGGGAAAAATTATGACATTTCGGAAAAACAAGATGGCGGCCGACGTGAATCTTGCAACTCTTTTGTTTTCCGACCGATTTCTTTGAAATTTTGGACTATTGTAGAAATTAGTAAACGATTAACAGAAAAAGTGAAAAAAATTAAAAAAACAAGATGGCGGCCGAGCTGTGACGTCTCAAATTTCCGACCCCTCTCCTGTAAAATTTTGTATGAAAAAAAATTTTTTCACCCATGGTGTCGTATAGAGCTCAAAGAATGTGACTCGGAGAAAGGTGGAGAGAGCTGATGAGTGAGGAGTTCGGAGACGGGCGAGGGGCACGGCCAGGGTGTAGAAGATAGGTGGAGGGTGCTCGACCAAATGTCATTCGAAACCTCGAGCAGTTGCCAGTGAGTTGAAAAAAAATTCCAAAATGGCGGAAAAAAATGGCGGCAAATTTTGTCCGTCTCTCTCTCGGAGACTATAAAAGATGGAGGAGCGGTTTCTCGACAAAAGATGATCACAACCCGGAGGTCTACCTGGTGAGTAGGAAAAAAATTCAAGATGGCGGATTTTTTTTCCCCCCATACAAAATGTATGGGGAATATTGAAGGGACTAGAAGTTGGGAACTATGCAAGACATTGATTTTGATAGGTTCATAGGGCTCTTTTTCTTTTTCTTTTTTTCATTTTACATTTGTTTTTTTTGTTTTTTTTTCATTTTTTTTTCTTTTTTTTTCTTTTTCTTTTGTGAATGAGGAGCACGGCCAGGTTATTGCAGATAGGTGGGGTGTGCTCGAACAAATTTTTTGGCAAAAGATGACCAGAATCCGAAGGTCTACTTGATGAGTAAAAAAATCGCGGTCCGCTTTAGCGGGCCGCGCACCCACGCGCCCTACTTGTAGTAACAACACTTCCCGCGAGCTGCTTTAGCAGCTCGCGCACCGAGCGAAATAAATACAGCCGAACAATCGCGGTCCGCTTTAGCGGGCCGCGCACCCACGCGCCCTACTTGTAGTAACAACACTTCCCGCGAGCTGCTTTAGCAGCTCGCGCACCGAGCAAACGCTAGTTATAATATATATAGCTCGATTACCACTGACTGATTCACTCACTCACTGACTGATTGACACGGTTGTTCTCCTAGAAGGAGACGGAAATCGATATAATGATGTAGGGGAGATGTGTCCAGGTGGGGGATTCGAGTTGGGGAAAATTATGACATTTCGGAAAAACAAGATGGCGGCCGACGTGAATCTTGCAACTCTTTTGTTTTCCAACCGATTTCTTTGAAATTTTGGATTATTGTAGAAATTAGTAAACGATTAACAGAAAAAGTGAAAAAAATTAAAAAAACAAGATGGCGGCCGAGCTGTGACGTCTCAAATTTCCGACCCCTCTCCTGTAAAATTTTGTATGAAAAAAATTTTTTTCACCCGTGGTGTCGTATAGAGCTCAAAGAATGTAACTCGGAGAAAGGTGGCGAGAGCTGATGAGTGAGGAGTTCGGAGACGGGCGAGGGGCACGGCCAGGGTATAGTAGATAGGTGGAGGGTGCTCGACCAAATGTCATTCGAAACCTCGAGCAGTTGCCAGTGAGTTGAAAAAAAATTCCAAAATGGCGGAAAAAAAATGGCGGCAAATTTTGTCCGTCTCTCTCTCGGAGACTATAAAAGATGGAGGAGCGGTTTCTCGACAAAAGATAATCAAAACCCGGAGGTCTACCTGGTGAGTAGGAAAAAAATTCAAGATGGCGGTTTTTTTTTCCATACTAAATGTATGGGGAATATTGAAGGGACTAGAAGTTGGAAACTATGCAAGACATTGATTTTGATAGGTTCATAGGGCTTTTTTTCTTTTTCTTTTTTTTTCATTTTACATTTGCTTTTTTTCTTTTTTTTCTTTTTTTTTCTTTTTTTTTTTCTTTTTCTTTTGTGAATGAGGAGCACGGCCAGGTTATTGCAGATAGGTGGGGTGTGCTCGAACAAATTTTTTGGCAAAAGATGACCAGAATCCGAAGGGCTACTTGATGAGTAAAAAAATCGCGGTCCGCTTTAGCGGGCCGCGCACCCACGCGCCCTACTTGTAGTAATAACACTTCCCGCGAGCTGCTTTAGCAGCTCGCGCACCGAGCGAAATAAATAAAGCCGAACAATCGCGGTCCGCTTTAGCGGGCCGCGCACCCACGCGCCTTACTTTTAGTAAAACACTTCCCGCGAGCTGCTTTAGCAGCTCGCGCACCGAGCGAAATACTAGTTATAATATATATAGCTCGATTACCACTGACTGACTGACTCACTGATTGACATAATTGTTCTCCTAGAAGGAGACGGAAATCGATATAATGATGTAGGGGAGATGTGTCCAGGTGGGGGATTCGAGTTGGGGAAAATTATGACATTTCGGAAAAACAAGATGGCGGCCGACGTGAATCTTGCAACTCTTTTGTTTTCCAACCGATTTCTTTGAAATTTTGGATTATTGTAGAAATTAGTAAACGATTAACAGAAAAAGTGAAAAAAATTAAAAAAACAAGATGGCGGCCGAGCTGTGACGTCTCAAATTTCCGACCCCTCTCCTGTAAAATTTTGTATGAAAAAAATTTTTTTCACCCGTGGTGTCGTATAGAGCTCAAAGAATGTAACTCGGAGAAAGGTGGCGAGAGCTGATGAGTGAGGAGTTCGGAGACGGGCGAGGGGCACGGCCAGGGTATAGTAGATAGGTGGAGGGTGCTCGACCAAATGTCATTCGAAACCTCGAGCAGTTGCCAGTGAGTTGAAAAAAAATTCCAAAATGGCGGAAAAAAAATGGCGGCAAATTTTGTCCGTCTCTCTCTCGGAGACTATAAAAGATGGAGGAGCGGTTTCTCGACAAAAGATAATCAAAACCCGGAGGTCTACCTGGTGAGTAGGAAAAAAATTCAAGATGGCGGTTTTTTTTTCCATACTAAATGTATGGGGAATATTGAAGGGACTAGAAGTTGGAAACTATGCAAGACATTGATTTTGATAGGTTCATAGGGCTTTTTTTCTTTTTCTTTTTTTTTCATTTTACATTTGCTTTTTTTCTTTTTTTTCTTTTTTTTTCTTTTTTTTTTTCTTTTTCTTTTGTGAATGAGGAGCACGGCCAGGTTATTGCAGATAGGTGGGGTGTGCTCGAACAAATTTTTTGGCAAAAGATGACCAGAATCCGAAGGGCTACTTGATGAGTAAAAAAATCGCGGTCCGCTTTAGCGGGCCGCGCACCCACGCGCCCTACTTGTAGTAATAACACTTCCCGCGAGCTGCTTTAGCAGCTCGCGCACCGAGCGAAATAAATAAAGCCGAACAATCGCGGTCCGCTTTAGCGGGCCGCGCACCCACGCGCCTTACTTTTAGTAAAACACTTCCCGCGAGCTGCTTTAGCAGCTCGCGCACCGAGCGAAATACTAGTTATAATATATATAGCTCGATTACCACTGACTGACTGACTCACTGATTGACATAATTGTTCTCCTAGAAAGAGACAAAAAACGATAAAATGATGTACGGAAGATATGTTCGGGTGGGGGATTCGAGTGGGGAAAAATTATGACATTTCGGAAAAACAAGATGGCGGCCGACGTGAATCTTGCAACTCTTTTGTTTTCCGACCGATTTCTTTGAAATTTTGGATTATTGTAAAAATTAGTAAACGATTAACAGAAAAAGTGAAAAAAATTAAAAAAACAAGATGGCGGCCGAGCTGTGACGTCTCAAATTTCCACCCCTCTCCTGTAAAATTTTGTATGAAAAAAATTTTTTTCACCCATGGTGTCGTATAGAGCTCAAAGAATGTGACTCGGAGAAAGGTGGCGAGAGCTGATGAGTGAGGAGTTCGGAGACGGGCGAGGGGCACGGCCAGGGTATAGTACATAGGTGGAGGGTGCTCGACCAAATGTCATTCGAAACCTCGAGCAGTTGCCAGTGAGTTGAAAAAAAATTCCAAAATGGCGGAAAAAAAATGGCGGCAAATTTTGTCCGTCTCTCTCTCGGAGACTATAAAAGATGGAGGAGCGGTTTCTCGACAAAAGATGATCAAAACCCGGAGGTCTACCTGGTGAGTGGGAAAAAAATTCAAGATGGCGGATTTTTTTTTCCCCATACAAAATGTATGGGGAATATTGAAGGGACTAGAAGTTGGGAACTATGCAAGACATTGATTTTGATAGGTTCATAGGGCTTTTTTTCTTTTTCTTTTTTTCATTTTACATTTGATTTTTTTTGTTTTTTTTCTTTTTTTTTTTTCTTTTTTTTTCTTTTTCTTTTGTGAATGAGGAGCACGGCCAGGTTATTGCAGATAGGTGGGGTGTGCTCGAACAAATTTTTTGGCAAAAGATGACCAGAATCCGAAGGTCTACTTGATGAGTAAAAAAATCGCGGTCCGCTTTAGCGGGCCGCGCACCCACGCGCCCTACTTGTAGTAATAACACTTCCCGCGAGCTGCTTTAGCAGCTCGCGCACCGAGCGAAATAAATAAAGCCGAACAATCGCGGTCCGCTTTAGCGGGCCGCGCACCCACGCGCCCTACTTGTAGTAATAACACTTCCCGCGAGCTGCTTTAGCAGCTCGCGCACCGAGCGAAATAAATAAAGCCGAACAATCGCGGTCCGCTTTAGCGGGCCGCGCACCCACGCGCCTTACTTTTAGTAAAACACTTCCCGCGAGCTGCTTTAGCAGCTCGCGCACCGAGCGAAATAAATAAAGCCGAACAATCGCGGTCCGCTTTAGCGGGCCGCGCACCCACGCGCCCTACTTGTAGTAATAACACTTCCCGCGAGCTGCTTTAGCAGCTCGCGCACCGAGCGAAATAAATAAAGCCGAACAATCGCGGTCCGCTTTAGCGGGCCGCGCACCCACGCGCCCTACTTGTAGTAATAACACTTCCCGCGAGCTGCTTTAGCAGCTCGCGCACCGAGCGAAATAAATAAAGCCGAACAATCGCGGTCCGCTTTAGCGGGCCGCGCACCCACGCGCCCTACTTGTAGTAACAACACTTCCCGCGAGCTGCTTTAGCAGCTCGCGCACCGAGCGAAATAAATAAAGCCGAACAATCGCGGTCCGCTTTAGCGGGCCGCGCACCCACGCGCCCTACTTGTAGCAATAACACTTCCCGCGAGCTGCTTTAGCAGCTCGCGCACCGAGCAAACGCTAGTTATAATATATATAGCTCGATTACCACTGACTGACACACTCACTCACTCATTGACAGGGTTGTTCTCCTAGAAGGAGACGGAAATCGATATAATGATGTAGGGGAGATATGTCCAGGTGGGGGATTCGAGTTGGGGAAAATTATGACATTTCGGAAAAACAAGATGGCGGCCGACGTGAATCTTGCAACTCTTTTGTTTTCCAACCGATTTCTTTGAAATTTTGGATTATTGTAGAAATTAGTAAACGATTAACAGAAAAAGTGAAAAAAATTAAAAAAACAAGATGGCGGCCGAGCTGTGACGTCTCAAATTTCCGACCCCTCTCCTGTAAAATTTTGTATGAAAAAAATTTTTTTCACCCATGGTGTCGTATAGAGCTCAAAGAATGTGACTCGGAGAAAGGTGGCGAGAGCTGATGAGTGAGGAGTTCGGAGACGGGCGAAGGGCACGGCCAGGGTATAGTAGATAGGTGGAGGGTGCTCGACCAAATGTCATTCGAAACCTCGAGCAGTTGCCAGTGAGTTGAAAAAAAATTCCAAAATGGCGGAAAAAAAATGGCGGCAAATTTTGTCCGTCTCTCTCTCGGAGACTATAAAAGATGGAGGAGCGGTTTCTCGACAAAAGATGATCAAAACCCGGAGGTCTACCTGGTGAGTAGGAAAAAAATTCAAGATGGCGGATTTTTTTTTTCCATACTAAATGTATGGGGAATATTGAAGGGACTAGAAGTTGGGAACTATGCAAGACATTGATTTTGATAGGTTCATAGGGCTTTTTTTTTCTTTTTTTCATTTTACATTTGTTTTTTTTTTTGTTTTTTTTCATTTTTTTTTCTTTTTTTTTCTTTTTCTTTTGTGAATGAGGAGCACGGCCAGGTTATTGCAGATAGGTGGGGTGTGCTCGAACAAATTTTTTGGCAAAAGATGACCAGAATCCGAAGGGCTACTTGATGAGTAAAAAAATCGCGGTCCGCTTTAGCGGGCCGCGCACCCACGCGCCCTACTTGTAGTAATAACACTTCCCGCGAGCTGCTTTAGCAGCTCGCGCACCGAGCGAAATAAATAAAGCCGAACAATCGCGGTCCGCTTTAGCGGGCCGCGCACTCACGCGCCCTACTTGTAGTAATAACACTTCCCGCGAGCTGCTTTAGCAGCTCGCGCACCGAGCGAAATAAAGAAAGCCGAACAATCGCGGTCCGCTTTAGCGGGCCGCGCACCCACGCGCCTTACTTTTAGTAAAACACTTCCCGCGAGCTGCTTTAGCAGCTCGCGCACCGAGCGAAATACTAGTTATTATAATATATATAGCTCGATTACCACTGACTGACTGACTCACTGATTGACATAATTGTTCTCCTAGAAAGAGACAGAAAACGATAGAATGATGTACGGGAGATATGTTCGGGTGGGGGATTCGAGTGGGGAAAAATTATGACATTTCGGAAAAACAAGATGGCGGCCGACGTGATTCTTGCAACTCTTTTGTTTTCCAACCGATTTCTTTGAAATTTTGGATTATTGTAGAAATTAGTAAACGATTAACAGAAAAAGTGAAAAAAATTAAAAAAACAAGATGGCGGCCGAGCTGTGACGTCTCAAGTTTCCACCTCTCTCCTGTAAAATTTTGTATGAAAAAAATTTTTTTCACCCATGGTGTCGTATAGAGCTCAAAGAATGTGACTCGGAGAGAGGTGGAGAGAGCTGATGAGTGAGGAGTTTGGAGACTGGCGAGGGGCACGGCCAGGGTATAGAAGATAGGTGGAGGGTGCTCGACCAAATGTCATTCGAAACCTCGAGCAGTTGCCAGTGAGTTGAAAAAAAAATCCAAAATGGCGGAAAAAAAATGGCGGCAAATTTTGTCCGTCTCTCTCTCGGAGACTATAAAAGATGGAGGAGCGGTTTCTCGACAAAAGATGATCAAAACCCGGAGGTCTACCTGGTGAGTGGGAAAAAAATTCAAGATGGCGGATTTTTTTTTTCCCCATACAAAATGTATGGGGAATATTGAAGGGACTAGAAGTTGGGAACTATGCAAGACATTGATTTCGATAGGTTCATAGGGCTCTTTTTCTTTTTCTTTTTTTTCATTTTACATTTGCTTTTTTTCTTTTTCTTTTGTGAATGAGGAGCACGGCCAGGTTATTGCAGATAGGTGGGGTGTGCTCGAACAAATTTTTTGGCAAAAGATGACCAGAATCCGAAGGTCTACTTGATGAGCAAAAAAATCGCGGTCCGCTTTAGCGGGCCGCGCACCCACGCGCCCTACTTGTAGTAATAACACTTCCCGCGAGCTGCTTTAGCAGCTCGCGCACCGAGCGAAATAAACAAAGCCGAACAATCGCGGTCCGCTTTAGCGGGCCGCGCACCCACGCGCCCTACTTGTAGCAATAACACTTCCCGCGAGCTGCTTTAGCAGCTCGCGCACCGAGCGAAATAAATAAAGCCGAACAATCGCGGTCCGCTTTAGCGGGCCGCGCACCCACGCGCCTTACTTTTAGTAAAACACTTCCCGCGAGCTGCTTTAGCAGCTCGCGCACCGAGCAAACGCTAGTTATAATATATATAGCTCGATTACCACTGACACACTCACTGACTCACTCACTGATTGACAGGGTTGTTCTCCTAGAAGGAGACGGAAATCGATATAATGATGTTCGGGAGATGTGTTTGGGGGGGGGATTCGAGTTGGGGAAAATTATGACATTTCGGAAAAACAAGATGGCGGCCGACGTGAATCTTGCATCTCTTTTGTTTTCCGACCGATTTCTTTGAAATTTTGGATTATTGTAGAAATTAGTAAACGATTAACAGAAAAAGTGAAAAAAATTAAAAAAACAAGATGGCGGCCGAGCTGTGACGTCTCAAATTTCCGACCCCTCTCCTGTAAAATTTTGTATGAAAAAAATTTTTTTCACCCATGGTGTCGTATAGAGCTCAAAGAATGTGACTCGGAGAAAGGTGGAGAGAGCTGATGAGTGAGGAGTTCGGAGACGGGCGAGGGGCACGGCCAGGGTATAGAAGATAGGTGGAGGGTGCTCGACCAAATGTCATTCGAAACCTCGAGCAGTTGCCAGTGAGTTGAAAAAAAATTCCAAAATGGCGGAAAAAAAATGGCGGCAAATTTTGTCCGTCTCTCTCTCGGAGACTATAAAAGATGGAGGAGCGGTTTCTCGACAAAAGATGATCACAACCCGGAGGTCTACCTGGTGAGTAGGAAAAAAATTCAAGATGGCGGATTATTTTTTTTCCATACAAAATGTAAGGGGAATATTGAAGGGACTAGAAGTTGGGAACTATGCAAGACATTGATTTTGATAGGTTCATAGGGCTTTTTTTCTTTTTCTTTTTTCATTTTACATTTGTTTTTTTTGTTTTTTTTCATTTTTTTTTCTTTTTTTTCTTTTTCTTTTGTGAATGAGGAGCACGGCCAGGTTATTACAGAGAGGTGGGGTGTGCTCGAACAAATTTTTTGGCAAAAGATGACCAGAATCCGAAGGTCTACTTGATGAGTAAAAAAATCGCGGTCCGCTTTAGCGGGCCGCGCACCCACGCGCCCTACTTGTAGTAATAACACTTCCCGCGAGCTGCTTTAGCAGCTCGCGCACCGAGCGAAATAAATAAAGCCGAACAATCGCGGTCCGCTTTAGCGGGCCGCGCACCCACGCGCCCTACTTGTAGCAATAACACTTCCCGCGAGCTGCTTTAGCAGCTCGCGCACCGAGCAAATGCTAGTTATAATATATATAGCTCGATTACCACTGACTGACTGACTGACACACTCATTGACAGGGTTGTTCTCCTAGAAGGAGACGGAAATCGATATAATGATGTTCGGGAGATGTGTTTGGGGGGGGGATTCGAGTTGGGGAAAATTATGACATTTCGGAAAAACAAGATGGCGGCCGACGTGAATCTTGCAACTCTTTTGTTTTCCAACCGATTTCTTTGAAATTTTGGATTATTGTAGAAATTAGTAAACGATTAAGAGAAAAAGTGAAAAAAATTAAAAAAACAAGATGGCGGCCGAGCTGTGACGTCTCAAATTTCCGACCCCTCTCCTGTAAAATTTTGTATGAAAAAAATTTTTTTCACCCATGGTGTCGTATAGAGCTCAAAGAATGTGACTCGGAGAAAGGTGGAGAGAGCTGATGAGTGAGGAGTTCGGAGACGGGCGAGGGGCACGGCCAGGGTATAGAAGATAGGTGGAGGGTGCTCGACCAAATGTCATTTGAAACCTCGAGCAGTTGCCAGTGAGTTGAAAAAAAATTCCAAAATGGCGGAAAAAAAATGGCGGCAAATTTTGTCCGTCTCTCTCTCGGAGACTATAAAAGATGGAGGAGCGGTTTCTCGACAAAAGATGATCAAAACCCGGAGATCTACCTGGTGAGTAGGAAAAAAATTCAAGATGGCGGATTTTTTTTTTCCATACAAAATGTATGGGGAATATTGAAGGGACTAGAAGTTGGGAACTATGCAAGACATTGATTTTGATAGGTTCATAGGTGTCTTAGATCTCGGAGAATTAAAAAAGAAAAATATACTGGCCGAATTGAGAACCTCCTCCTTTTTGGAAATGGGTTAAAAAAGGTGAGAGTGGTTTTTTTGCCAACTATCCACGCGACCAACTAGGTGGGGTGTGCTCCAACAAAAATTACTCGAAACCACATCCAATTAGCAGGGAGTTGAAAAAAAAACTCCAAAATGGCGGATTCAAGATGGCGGCCATAGAAACTTTCTCTGGTGTCTATCTCGGAGAGTATACAAGATGGAAGAGTAGTTTCTTAGCAACAGATGATCAAGACCCAAAGGTCTACTTGATGATCAGGAAAAAATACAAGATGGCGGATTTTTTTTCCATGCGAAATATATGGCGAATATGGATTTTTCTTTTTTTTTCTTCTTTTTGTTTCTTTTTCTTTTTTTCTCTTTTCTTTTTCTTTTGCTTTTACTTTTTCTTTTCTTTTTCGTTTTTCCTTTTTTCTTTTTCTTGTCCTTTTTTTCATTTTTTTTCTTTTTCTTTTTTCTTTCTTTTTACCTTTTTTTATTATTTTTCTTTTTTTTTCATTTTTCGTTTTCTTTTTTTCTTTCTTCTTTTTTTCTTTTTTTTTCTTTTTCTTTTGTGAATGAGGAGCACGGCCAGGTTATTGCAGATAGGTGGGGTGTGCTCGAACAAATTTTTTGGCAAAAGATGACCAGAATCCGAAGGTCTACTTGATGAGTAAAAAAATCGCGGTCCGCTTTAGCGGGCCGCGCACCCACGCGCCTTACTTTTAGTAATAACACTTCCCGCGAGCTGCTTTAGCAGCTCGCGCACCGAGCAAACGCTAGTATATATATATAGCTGCTGGGGCTGATTGACTGATTCACTGACTGATTCACTCATTGATCACCTCTCCTGTAAAATTTTGTATGAACAATTTTTTTTTCACTGATGGTTTCGTATAGAGGAAAAAAATTCATTCGGAGGAAAAATATGGAGAGAGCTGATGATTGAGGATTTCGGAGACGGGTGAAGAGCACGGCCAGGGTATCGAAGATAGGTGGAGGGTGCTCGAACAAATGTCACTCGAAACCTCATCCAATTCGCAGTGAGCTGAAAAAAAATTTAAAATGGCGGAAAAAAGATGGCCGCCATACAAATTTCTTCGGTGTCTATCTCGAGGAGTATAAAAGATGGAAGAGAGGTTTCGTGGCAAAAGATGATCAGGGCCCAAAGGTCTATTTGATGAATAGAAAAAAATCCAAGATGGCGGAATGTTTTTTCTCTATACAAAATATATGGCGAATATTGAGAAGACTAGAAGTTGGGAACTATGCTAGACTTTGATACGGTTCCTTTTCAAAATTTATTTTTATAGAAGAATTCCCATTTTGACAAATGATGAGATATGATGATCGAGGGTTTGGAAGGTGGGTGAGGAGCACGGCCAGAGTATTGAAGATAGGTGGCAGGAGCTCAAACAAAAAATACTCGAAACCTCATCCAATTGGTTGTGAGCTGAAAAAAAATTCAAAATGGCGGATTCAAGATGGCAGCTATAAGAATTTCATAGGTGTATCTCAGGGAGCTTAAAAAATGGAAGAGTGGTTTTTTGATAGAAAATGATCAGGACTTGAAAGTCTACGTGACGAGTAGAAAAACTGCGGTCCGCTTGCGGGCCGCGCACTCACGCGCCCTACTAGTTATTATATATTTTTACGCACATCGGGTTGGGGCCGGTACTATGGATCCTTAGGTTGGAGCTTGGTTTATGCATATTATGCTTACGCGCTGGCCGAAGTTCACAGCGTCGCGGTACGTCTTGTAGTTTTGTGAAGTTTTGTGGTTGTTTTCTGACAAATTTGGATGCTTCTAATATATAAATGCTGGGCAGGGTTAAAATCTTTAGTGATTTAAAGAGGGGTGCACCAATTTCCCTATTATTTAGGTTTTTGATAATTCTAATGCATTTTTTTTAGCAAAATTAGTTCTTGTGCATTTGTACTGTTTCCCCACAGAACCACGCCGTAACTCAGCCAAGCATTTGCATAAGAATAGTATGCTAATAGGGCCGCTTCTATGTCGGTTGTTTTTTTCAGTTCTCTAAGAGCGTAAGTAAATCTAGAAAGTTTGGTCTTTATTTTTTGGATGTGTGATTTCCAATTTATATTGGAGTCTATATCTATGCCTAGCAAATTAAATGTATCAACGCATTCTAGGTTAATCCCATCATAATAGAAATTTATTTTTAGTGGTTTCTTATTTCCAAGGTATGGTACCTTGAGTTAATGGTGCAACATCAAGTAATCTGTTCTGCGGGGATACTCAACTCCCCAGCAACTTACAGCAGTTAAAGTGTGTTTTGAGCTCATTAGAATGGTCTCAAAGAGTAGGTGTTAGATAGATGACGATCGATCGATGACGATGATCCGTAAAGTCCGGCCATAGATTCACATGTCTGGGGTGGTTTAAATTTTTAATTTACACTTGTCACTTGAAATAAATAATAAACATAGTCGTCTTTGAAGTGAAAACTCCTTTAGGCGCGTTGAGCACTTCTTTGGGTGAGCAAAAAACATGGATTTCGCGTCATCGTCACCTTCACAATCGTCACCTGAAGATTTCAGTAAGCGTTCAACACTTTAGAAGTTCCCAACCTTGTACAGCGCAGCGGGCAAGCAGCCGCCTTCCTTACTGTTTAATGTGTGATGTCGCAGGTTCGAATCTCATTCACGAAATCGTGGCAGTGCGCTTTTCTTATTTGTATTTAATTATTAGCAAAATGTCTAGTTTTCACTTCTATCGGCAGTCCCTATGACTGCCAATTTTTTTTAATAATTTGCTTATTTAGTCAGCTTCTATACTTTCGTACGACGAGGTTACTCATTAATCACTACGTTTTATAGCTAATGAGGTGACGATGCGGCTTTGATTGAAAATTCGATTCGGTAATCTAAACATCTTTGATTTTAAAATCTACCGTTTTCTTAAGGCCAGCTGACGCTTGCTTCACTGCACCTGCAAAGGAAATTATTGTAATTTTGGTCTTCAAAGTAACCATTCTTGAGGGCAAAATACTCGTGTGACCAGCACTATAGCTATTGCAGCACTCATCATCATCTCCCTCTCCTTGTCCTACGCTATGTGGGGTCGGGACAACATGCCATGTTGTAAGTGGTTCGGCTTGACATTTTACGACCGGCCGCCTGCCTGACGTCAACCCTCCTTGGGAATGCTTTTGTTGGTGGAAAGGATAGAACCGCCACCTTTCGGTTCATTAGGGTAGTACTCTAGACTGTATGCGGGCACTATATATGTAGCGTCCACGCATTGGAGAGCTTCCAGTACTTTTTAATTCGTGGATAGCAATGTGGTATCCCCTGAAGACAGAATAACTTCAGTATCCTCTTCATCATCAGATTCTGGGTTTAAAACTGTGCTGATGTTCAAAACAAATTTGATTGACATGCTGTCAATCAAATGAAAAACTTTTGCAGCACTATAGCTGGCTTAACCGACATTTGCGGGGTTTCATCTAATCTATCTAATCTGAATCTAAAGGTCTTTGTGTATATAACCAACACCTAAAGGTGAATGACTGATTGACAGAACCATTAACGCCCAGTTCAAGCCACTGGAAGGATCGGGCTAAAATATTGCATACCTACAGATAGTTATTATGACGTAGACGATTTTTGAAAAATCAAACCCTTGAGGGTAAAATCAAGGTTTAAAAAATCAAACTTATTGTGAGCAAAGCCGAGGGCAAAAGTTAGTATTTATAATAGCGAAGTATCCCTGTAAGGTAAAATCAGAGATGAGGAGATCCGTACGAGGATCAGTTTTAACCAACGTCATCGTGTAGCAAAGGTGGGATGGCACTAGTTGAGGACACATAGAAAAACCGATAGTCGTTCCCAAAGTAGAAACTTGAGTGGCAACTCCGGTCTGGATCTGGAAAGCGCAGTACCAGTACCTACCACCTAGTGGGGATCTACCAACAATTTTCTTGTTGGATACAGTCTAAGAAAAAGGTGTGTGTGTCTCTACAAGTGATCTATCGCGGGCAAAAGTTATAATTAAGAAGAAATATAAAAATTACTAGTAGGTAAGTTACGTCAAAATTCACATGGATATATAAAACCTATAAAAATTCTACCCACATTCAGTCCATTGAGAAATTCGCGAGCACCTGTGACGTGAACAAAATAAGCTTGATATTCCATGATCTACCACTTGCAATACAAAAAATATACACACGACTTCAGTCTGGAATACACTACAGTCACAGAGTAGGTATATTAAAGTAACAGAGCGGAAGCTACATACAAACGGCTCGCGGCGGGCTCACCCATACATAGCGCAACGCTGTGTGCGTGAGCTCTCACCGACACATTCACCGACACGCCGCGGCGCGCCGCTCAGGGTAAGTCAGGGTCAGGACGTAAGGGCTGACGGTCGTGCGTTTAGTAGAAATAAATAGACGAAGAGTGAGTGTTTGCTTGTTGTGAGTTTAGATTTATTTGTGTATATGTATGTAATAGTGTAAAAATGCCAAACTCTGTAGGACTTTTTGGATGTTGAGTTTAAGATAAGAAATCTAGTAATAATTTCCTTTCATGTACACGTTTCAGTTTCTTAATTAAAATTGTTACAGTAGTTGCGATATATTTTATATATTATTTTAAGTATGTTATCGTCAGTATTAGTATATTGTAAGTTATTAACTGTTACCTATGTAAAGCAAATTTAAAATTGTTTTTTATTGAATGAGTAAAATGTAATTAATAATGAATATAGATTTTTTTATAATAATCCAAACTCTATTTTCTCACATGTGCAGAATGAGTTACTGTATTAATATTGATATTTTATCATATTATATCGATTCATGACGACCAAAATTGACCCATACTTATAATTTTTGGGAACATTAACAAAGGGCCCGCCAATTCAAATTTAATTATCTGTGCACAGCGTCATCTATCGACACAAACACAATTATTTGTAAATTGTAACGAATAAACTTTTGCAAAAATAACGACGTGAAGTTATTAATAGTTTTATTGATATTTGATAATTGAATAACATAATTATTAATACTTGTCATACAAAACTAGTGTAAATTAAAAAAACATTTTTACAAGACAAGCTTTTCGTAGCTGGCTACATTACCCATGGACCATAATTTAGGACCAAAGAACTTGTCAAGACTTGTCAAACGGGCCCTAACTCGATGAGGTTACGTCGTTTAATTACTGAGTTCCTATAGCCACCTTAAGGCTCAATCGTCAGAACCTGGATATCATCTAGGACCAGAGTACTTTTCAAGATTAATCAAACGAGCCCAAACTTGTTAATAATAGTTATATTACTAAAGTACATAAAGTTTTATTACTAAAGTTGCCAAAACCACCTTCCAGCTTCATTATCAGACCCTGAAGGTCATCTCAGGCCAGAGTACTTGTCAAGACGAATCAAACGAGCCCAAATTTGATGAGGTTAGTGAGTTTTTTATAGAGTTCCTATAGCCATCTTCCAGCTCAATCATCAGAACAGCTCCATATCCCAATAATATTGCAGGGTCATCCGATTTACACATACACGCAAAATTTCAGCTCAACCGGAAAAGTGGTTCTATCTCATCTTGTAAGATTTGGTACATGTATGTTTACATGTATGTATGTACGTTTAATACATATACCCATGTATACATACATACATACATTGCAAGTTAAATAAAAGCTTGTAATAATATTAATAGTCGATAGTAAATGACGATGCCATCTATTAACATTAATTGTGAAGTTAGGGCAAAAATACTGATGTTCATTAAAAAAAACGTTTCTTTATATTTTTGTTAATTTAAGTATTTGTTGTTCAAGTTTTTAACTGAAATTATAAAAACTTCAAAATATTTTTATTTTTCCTTAAATTGTTGACATGCATCAGGTGACAACCCTAGCAGAATAGGCATACTTCTTCGCCCTTGTTAGGAAGCTTCCTCTCTGTTCGGTTACTCGTGTGCTACAGTTAAAGTACAAAATTGCGTGAGTAATTTTACAATTATTCCGGCCTGGAGACCTTTCTTTGTAAAATTATCAATCATAAATTCAATTCATGAACCTACGCGGTATTTTTGAACGGTCATTGTGATATATTTTGGCGTTTGTTGCTATGAATGGACTTTCAAAGAAACCCATTCAAACAAAATAAGTAAAGTATGACTTAATGCATAGGCACTTGATCTCGTTTTTCTAACGGAATCGTAATTTTTTTCTAACTACATGAACATTCATCATCATCATCAGCAACCCATCAACAGCTCACTACTGAGCGCAGGTCTCCTCTCAGAGAAGGGTTATAGGCCATAGTCCACCCTAGCCCAATGCGAATTGGGAGACTTCACACACCTTCACCCGGTTTCCTCACGATGTTTTCCTTCACCGTTGAAGTTTGTGATACTTAATTACTTAAACGAACTTAACATAGATAAGCCAGAGGTGCGTGCCTGGGATCGAACCTGCGACCCTCATAATAGGAGATCACAGTACCAAACACTAGGCTATCACTGCTTCACATGAACATTATTTGCCTCTAATTAAGTTAACGATTTCCACAACGGGAAGCGCAGTGTTGACAGACCCCCACTAGGTGGACCGACGACGTCAAACATCAAACATTTTACAGGGGGCTGCTGGATGCAGGCGGCGCAAGACCGAGGCCTGTGTAAGTCCATGTAACAGACCTTTGTTCAACAGCGGACTTATATCAGTTGATAAATAGTTAAAGATTGCAAAACACCAACACTTTTTTTTGAATGGATTTTTACAATATGATAGGTAGAGGAATAAAAGGTAATTTTTTAACGGGAATATTAATTAGTGTTCCAAACATTCTACAGTATGTATCACTAGTGATAGATGCGCAGTAAATGAAAGAAAACTTTTTTATTCGTGCAAATCCTTATTGATTTGTAGAATTCATTAAAACTAGCGTTTGAAAAAGGCTTGAATCGACCCTGTGTCATTGTTGTGAGTGAATAAAGTAATTAAAATCGGCAAAAGGCGCCTCAATGACAGATGTAATGAGCTAAACTAGCGGCACGCTATGATGGCCGGTTTGACACATTACAATAGTGATGTGGAATGTCAATTTATTCTCGAACAAAAAACAATTAAGTTTTGTTTTTGTACCTGATTAAATAGGTTTAATAAAACAAAAATGTATATGTTTATTTAATTTATTTGAACGAACTGAATATTTGAATGAAAATGAATATACATACTTTATATGCACACAAGAAACATATGAATACAAAAGATACCAAAAAAGGTGCCACAAAAGGCCATAATTAATCAGATTCGTCCATACTACTATTTTCACTGTCGTCACTGCTATCATCACCTACATTAATAATTATATGTTCGTTTTCTATAATATTATCTATTTTCACATCTCTTTCATAATCTTCCCTTATTAATTTAACAGTTCTATTCACAACCTTTTCCCAGTCTCCTTTAGTCACATGTTCACAAGCTTCTTCTAATAATTTTAGCATTTTTTTTGTGGTAAATGGGGGTTCTGTATTGTGTCTTGCAGCATATCCCTTAATTTGAGCCCACACCAACTCAATCGCATTATACTCACAATGGTAAGGCGGTAACCGTATAACTCTGTGCCCATGTTCTAATGCTATTTCGTCAATGACGTATCGGATCTTGGTTGGTTTGTTTTCTTTTAAAAGACGTACTAATTCCGCTTTTAACATATTCATGTTTGCATCTACGCCATTTTTACGAAGCCATGCGACGATATCAGCTTTCTTTTGGGATTGGGCAGGTGGCTTGTCAATTTGCATCGAGTGGTATGGGGCGTTGTCCATAATTATAATAGATGGTTCAGGGAGGCTACACAACATTGAGGTAAACCATTCAGTAAACTTTTCTCCATTCATGTCTTCATGATAGTCTCCAGTGGTTTTTGACGCAAAAGCCATGAGAGAACCTTCGACAAACCCGTTGATGGTTCCGGCGTGACAAATTATAAGTCGCGATCCTTTTCCTACAGGAACTTTGGAAGTAGATGCTGCTGTGTCATCGTTCCAAGAACGGCCTACAGTATGGTTAGCATTAAGCCATGTTTCATCCAAGAACACAACATTTTGCCAATTTTTGATTTCTTTCACTTGCCGTAAAAAAGTATACCTTGCCATCGCTATATCAAATCTTTCCATCAATATTTTGCGTTTGTTACATTTTTTGTATCGAAATCCAATGGTATTCAAAATCTTCGTTAAAGAACTTTCCCCACCGAAGAATAATCCAGCTTCCTTCAGTGAATGCACCAACTTTTTTCTTGTTGGATACTCCTTCTGTAAATAGTAGCCGTAAACATGTCTTCGGATAGCATCGGCATCAAAGCTATCGATGCCTACGACTGGTTTTGCTCGTTTTCTCTTTTTTGGTGTGTGAAGTTTATTTTCTTCTGTGCCAGTCTCGCCATATTTTTTTTTAGTTATCCGTCTAACAGTTCGTTGTCCAATATTAAGCGCATCAGCTACGCGTTCAACCACTGAGGTTATAGGTAAAATTGGCCCTCCATTTTGAGCTTCACGATCGAAATAGTTACGAAGGCGTATTACGAACTCACGTGTCTGACTATTTAGAACAGTTCTCTGCGTACGTTCGGTCATATCGACGAAATCCACAACAAAGGGCTTGAACAGAGTCAAAATTAACGAGCAAGGGTCAACAGTAATGCAGTATCAATATTTGAAATCCAAAGCCAGGTCAAAACTATATCACAATCGCATTGCACTGACAGTTTATACTTTTCGAAGCAACGTCAATTCGAAACTGCTTTGTTTTGCATTGAGCATTGACGCGAGTTTGCCGGAGGTAGTAGTTGTGCTAGCCAGCGATCCTATGTGACGATCGTATTAGATTCCATTTTTAAAAATTTTCAATTTAGAAAACCAAATGCCGAGTTGTGGTATATATCATATAAAAATAAAAATTTTACCTTTTGTATGAAACAGCTGATATTTTTTTGCGATTTCAGAGGTTTGTCCACATAGTGAAAATTGTTCATATTCACAAGTACATTCACCCCTTAAATGGTGCAAACTGATTTTTCTACACTTGTATACATTTTAGAAATCAATTTAATAAATAAATTTTGAGTCCTAAACCTAAAACTACATTCGATAAAATTTATGAATCTCTGCACATCACTATCGTCAATAAAGTAATACAATTATTTCCTTCAAAGTCGTTATCAATTAATACGGAACTTCATGAGCGGACAAACGTCAAACCGGCCATCATAGCGTGCCGCTAGTGTAGTCGCGGAAAGGACGGCATAGCTTGTACTTCAGCCAGTAAGCACAGAGTAGGTATATTAAAGTAACAGAGCGGAAGCTACATACAAACGGCTCGCGGCGGGCTCACCCATACATAGCGCAACGCTGTGTGCGTGAGCTCTCACCGACACATTCACCGACACGCCGCGGCGCGCCGCTCAGGGTAACTCAGGGTCAGGACGTAAGGGCTGACGGTCGTGCTTTTAGTGGAAATAAATAGACGAAGAGTGAGTGTTTGTTTGTTGTGAGTTTAGATTTATTTGTGTATATGTATGTAATGGTGTAAAAATGCCAAACTCTTGCACACAAGATAAGAAATCTAGTAATAATTTCCTTTCATGTACATGTTTCAGTTTCTTAATTAAAATTTTTACAGTAGTTGCGATATATTTTATATATTATTTTAAGTATGTTATCGTCAGGATTACTATATTGTTAGTTATTAACTGTTACCTATGTAAAGCAAATTTAAAATTGTTTTTTATTGAATGAGTAAAATGTAATTAATAATGAATATAGATTTTTTTTATAATAATCCAAACTCCGTTTTCTCACATGTGCAGTATGTTGTGATGTGATATTTTATCATATTATATCGATACATGACGACCGAAATTGACCCATACTTATAATTTTTGGGAACATTAACAAAGGGCCCGCCAATTCAAATTTAATTATCTGTGCACAGCGTCATCTATCGACACAAACACAATTATTTATAAATTGTAACGAATAAACTTTTGCAAAAATAACGACGTGAAGTTATTAATAGTTTTATTGATATTTGATAATTGAATAACATAATTATTAAAACTTGTCATACAAAACTAGTGTAAATTAAAAAAAATATTTTTACAAGACAAGCTTTTCGTAGCTGGCTTCATTACCCATGGACCATCATTTAGGACCAAAGAACTTGTCAAGACGAATCAAACGAGCCCTAACTCGATGAGGTTACGTCGTTTAATTACTGAGTTCCTATAGCCACCTTAAGGCTCAATCGTCAGAACCTGGATATCATCTAGGACCAGAGTACTTTTCAAGATTAATCAAACGAGCCCAAACTTGTTAATAATAAAGTTATATTACTAAAGTACATAAAGTTTTATTACTAAAGTTGCCAAAACCACCTTCCAGCTTCATTATCAGACCCTGAAGGTCATCTCAGGCCAGAGTACTTGTCAAGACGAATCAAACGAGCCCAAATTTGATGAGGTTAGCGAGTTTTTTATAGAGTTCCTATAGCCATCTTCCAGCTCAATCATCAGAACAGCTCCATATCCCAATAATATTGCAGGGTCATCCGATTTACACATACACGCAAAATTTCAGCTCAACCGGAAAAGTATAATCGTTTAATACATATACCCATGTATAATACATACATACATACATTGCAAGTTAAATAAAAGCTTGTAATAATAATAATAGTCGATAGTAAATGACGATGCCATCTATTAACATTAATTGTGAAGTTATGGCAAAAATACTGATGTTCATTAAAAAAAATCGTTTCTTTATATTTTTGTTAATTTAAGTATTTGTTGTTCAAGTTCAGGATTTAACTGAAATTATACATTATTATACAAACTTTAAAATATTTTTATTTTTTCCTTAAATTGTTGACATGCATCAGGTGACAACCCTAGCAGAATAGGTATACTTCTTCGCCCTTGTTAGGAAGCTTCCTCTCTGTTCGGTTACTCGTGTGCAGTAAGTAGCTACTGTAACAGTACATATACCTATTACCTACAACTTACAAGCGTACCTACTAAACTAGCGGCACGCTATGATGGCCGGTTTGACGTTTGTCCGCTCATGAAGTTCCGTATTAATTGATAACGACTTTGAAGGAAATAATTGTATTACTTTATTGACGATAGTGATGTGCAGAGATTCATAAATTTTATCGAATGTAGTTTTAGGTTTAGGACTCAAAATTTATTTATTAAATTGATTTCTAAAATGTATACAAGTGTAGAAAAATCAGTTTGCACCATTTAAGGGGTGAATGTACTTGTGAATATGAACAATTTTCACTATGTGGACAAACCTCTGAAATCGCAAAAAAATATCAGCTGTTTCATACAAAAGGTAAAATTTTTATTTTTATATGATATATACCACAACTCGGCATTTGGTTTTCTAAATTGAAAATTTTTAAAAATGGAATCTAATACGATCGTCACATAGGATCGCTGGCTAGCACAACTACTACCTCCGGCAAACTCGCGTCAATGCTCAATGCAAAACAAAGCAGTTTCGAATTGACGTTGCTTCGAAAAGTATAAACTGTCAGTGCAATGCGATTGTGATATAGTTTTGACCTGGCTTTGGATTTCAAATATTGATACTGCATTACTGTTGACCCTTGCTCGTTAATTTGGACTCTGTTCAAGCCCTTTGTTGTGGATTTCGTCGATATGACCGAACGTACGCAGAGAACTGTTCTAAATAGTCAGACACGTGAGTTCGTAATACGCCTTCGTAACTATTTCGATCGTGAAGCTCAAAATGGAGGGCCAATTTTACCTATAACGTCAGTGGTTGAACGCGTAGCTGATGCGCTTAATATTGGACAACGAACTGTTAGACGGATAACTAAAAAAAAATATGGCGAGACTGGCACAGAAGAAAATAAACTTCACACACCAAAAAAGAGAAAACGAGCAAAACCAGTCGTAGGCATCGATAGCTTTGATGCCGATGCTATCCGAAGACATGTTTACGGCTACTATTTACAGAAGGAGTATCCAACAAGAAAAAAGTTGGTGCATTCACTGAAGGAAGCTGGATTATTCTTCGGTGGGGAAAGTTCTTTAACGAAGATTTTGAAGACCATTGGATTTCGATACAAAAAATGTAACAAACGCAAAATATTGATGGAAAGATTTGATATAGCGATGGCAATGTATACTTTTTTACGGCAAGTGAAAGAAATCAAAAATTGGCAAAATGTTGTGTTCTTGGATGAAACATGGCTTAATGCTAACCATACTGTAGGCCGTTCTTGGAACGATGACACAGCAGCATCTACTTCCAAAGTTCCTGTAGGAAAAGGATCGCGACTTATAATTTGTCACGCCGGAACCATCAACGGGTTTGTCGAAGGTTCTCTCATAGCTTTTGCGTCAAAAACCACTGGAGACTATCATGAAGACATGAATGGAGAAAAGTTTACTGAATGGTTTACCTCAATGTTGTGTAGCCTCCCTGAACCATCTATTATAATTATGGACAACGCCCCATACCACTCGATGCAAATTGACAAGCCACCTGCCCAATCCCAAAAGAAAGCTGATATCGTCGCATGGCTTCGTAAAAATGGCGTAGATGCAAACATGAATATGTTAAAAGCGGAATTAGTACGTCTTTTAAAAGAAAACAAACCAACCAAGATCCGATACGTCATTGACGAAATAGCATTAGAACATGGGCACAGAGTTATACGGTTACCGCCTTACCATTGTGAGTATAATGCGATTGAGTTGGTGTGGGCTCAAATTAAGGGATATGCTGCAAGACACAATACAGAACCCCCATTTACCACAAAAAAAATGCTAAAATTATTAGAAGAAGCTTGTGAACATGTGACTAAAGGAGACTGGGAAAAGGTTGTGAATAGAACTGTTAAATTAATAAGGGAAGATTATGAAAGAGATGTGAAAATAGATAATATTATAGAAAACGAACATATAATTATTAATGTAGGTGATGATAGCAGTGACGACAGTGAAAATAGTAGTATGGACGAATCTGATTAATTATGGCCTTTTGTGGCACCTTTTTTGGTATCTTTTGTATTCATATGTTTCTTGTGTGCATATAAAGTATGTATATTCATTTTCATTCAAATATTCAGTTCGTTCAAATAAATTAAATAAACATATACATTTTTGTTTTATTAAACCTATTTAATCAGGTACAAAAACAAAACTTAATTGTTTTTTGTTCGAGAATAAATTGACATTCCACATCACTATTGTAATGTGTCAAACCGGCCATCATAGCGTGCCGCTAGTGTACCAATACCGTACGCTGCGTCTATAGACGACACACAGTAATAAGCGGAGCGAATTTTACAGCTTCTTTTTCTTTATCAACCGATAGACGTCCATCGTCATAAGGGTCACAATTTGGCCTACATGAAACAAATAAATTTGAATTTTAAACTGAATTGCTGTCTATTGCACAGATTTCCAAATGCTTTGGTCTTTCACTGCCTGTATCCAGTCGCTCCCTGCTACTTGTCAGACGTCATCGGTCCACCTAGTGGGGGGAGGTATCTGCCAAAACTACGTTTTCTGGTGCAAAGTCGCTACTACAGCACTTTGGGACCTCAATGACTATCAGTTCTTCAAACTATAATCTTCGAGTGTTGCAACAGAAAAAACTATTTATAATATTATCTTCTTCATCTCAATACTCAACCCATCGCAGGCCCATTACTGAGCCCACCTCTCTTCTCGAATGAGAAAGGTTTTGGTCGTAGTCCACCACTCTGGCTAAGTTTGGATTGGTAGACTTCACACACCATTGAGAACATTATGGTGGACTCTCAGGCATACTGGTTTACAGTCAAAGATGGTAAGAGTCCATAATATGCGGCGCAATAGTCTGGTCAAAAATGATGTCCATGGAATTGGTAATCGAATCTTTTTGTTGCAAGCAACTGCTTCTGGATATACAACGCTTTCTCTCATGCAACGTGTGTGCACCCTGATCCGTAACATTCTCCATACAACGGCAGCTATTGTATTAGCCGTCGACCCTACTTATACTAATTATGCCCCTTCCTCCCCATTGTAAGGTACTCGTGTAAGTAAAAACATACAATTTTAACGTGAATTTTGATGATTCATTTAATATTAATTTTGCCTGTTATATAACCGTTTTATTATGAAACTGTAAGGTACAACAACAAGATGACTACTATATTATACCTAATTTGCTCAACATATACATCGCAGACTTAATATTATATTGGCGTAAGTAGGTACATATACTAATTCTGTACACTATACTAATGTAGCCTATGTGTTAATCCAGGGTATAATCTATCTCCATTCTTAATTTCAGCTAAATCCGTCCAGTAGTTTTTGCGTGAAAAAGTAACATACACACACACACACACACACACACACACACACACAACACACACACTCATAAACTTTCGCCTTTGTAATATTAGTGTGAAATACAAAGATCTGATCTTAAACGGTCGACAAAATTATGCTCGGATTATATCCCTGTAAGATCAAATGAGGAGATCCGAAGAATCAGAGTACCTAACCTTTGGGATCCAAAGATGCTGGAGTGGCGACCCCGCACCGGAAAGCGCACTGTTGGCCGACCCCTCACTAGGCGGACCGACGATCAAAACGAGTCTCAGGCAGTTGCTAAATACAGGCGGCACAAGACCGAGGCATGTGGTAGTCCTTATAAGAGAGCTACGAGCGCAGCAGTGGACGTCTATCGGTTTATACTAACGGGATGGCAAGAGTTCAACGAATGAACTTGAATCGGATTCATGTAACTTAAAGTCATTAAGGCTTAAAGTAATGTAGAGATGCCAGATGTTTTCTTAACAAGGATTACGAACGTGATCAGTTTATAAACTCTTCGAAAAATATTAATCTTTTGAAAGGTGCCTTCCTTATGACGTTTTAAGCGGGCGTTATTGCAATTTTCGGAATTCCGTACCGAAATGGCAAAAAATAATCTTTAGGTCTATTACAGTTGCTTAGTTTGGTAACTAGATACAATATATAAATAATAAATAATGCTTGGCTACCTCTATAATATGTTTGACTTATTATGAAAAATTTCTAAAAAATTCCCGCCTTACGACCGGCGAAAGCGAGGCTTAAGACTGGGTTTCCACGGCGCGGTTTGGCGCCCGCGCCCGCAGCGGTTGCGGGCCCACGGCCTCCGTAGAATGCAGATTTGTATGGAAAATGAAGTTTTAATTTCCACGGCGCGGTTTGCGCCCGCGGCGGGCACAGTACTAGCGCTACCGCAATCGCTGCGGGCGCGGCGCGGGTACGAACCGCGCCGTGGAAACCCAGTCTAAAAATATTACTTACAGAAATAATAAAACGATCTCTACAACAATTTTTTGTTTTCTGTACGCGTTACCTTCAAATAGCCTGTCCCTTTGTTTCTGCTCTATGGCCTGTCCACAAAAGCTTGTACAAGCAAGTTTGTACAACTTTTGTTTTACCGTGTGGACCGGCTATAAGGTATAGGTACGGAACCCTCGGTGTCTGAGTCTGCTTCGCACCAGTTTTATGAGTTCATCGTGTGGAGCCGTCGATTCTACGCATGATCTCTATAGTGGTAATGTCAGATTGGAATAACAAAGTGAGGGAAAAGAGTTCGTGCACATTAATATCTCCAGTCTCCACCTCCATTATAATTGGCTTTCGTCTTCTTCTTTGTCAATCGATAAACGTCCACTGCTGGACAAAGGTCTCTTGCATGGCCTTCCACAGGTCTCGGTCTTGAGCCGCCTGAATCCAGCGGCTCCCTGCAATTCGTTTGATGTCGCCAGTCCATCTAGTGGCGAAGTGTAGTAGTAAATTATTGGCTATCATCAGCAAAATTCGATCGGGAGGACAATATTATTACTATGGATGGTATCCATTTATGTGATGATGGTGTATCATAGACGTTTAAGGCAAGGTCCACACAAATTCGCCATAGCGTGCCGCTAATCCCAAGCAACACGGGTCAATGGCATTCTGCAAGGAAGCCCAGCGATGCGTGGCTCTAGGACGCAACCAACATATAAAGCGACTGCCTCCAGCGACGATGGACAGACGTGACACTGGCGAATGAAGACACACCATGGCTAGCCATAAAGTGAGTCCATTTTAGATAATAGCCCTGTAGTTAAGTCTCTCTAATTAAATTTTTTGGCAACACCGGAAAAAGGGTTTTAGGTATTTTTTTGATTAAGTAATTTCATTACCTTATAATTTCATTAGAAGGCCATTATGCAATTTCATTATCGTATAATTTTACACCTCCGGACCGTGTTACTTAGCGTTCCTCACAATAGGCTTATGTAGACGTCATTTGGTTGAGACGCGGACACCCAGGGCGATAAATTTTTCATAGGACCATAGAATAGAATAGAATAGAAATGTTTTTTATTCAAATAAACATTTTTGCAAGTGCTTTTGAATCGTCGATGAATCTACTACTGGTTCGGAATGCCGTTCCTGCCGAGAAGAACCAGCAAGAAACTTGGCAGTTGCTCTTTTCAAAACAAGTTTACAATATAATAGATATTATGCTATTTAAGCAGTGTTTCCACAATGAGTTCCACAAAAGCATAACTAATTATAATTCAATATACCTATTTAATTCATAATTACCAATCTCAATATCAATCAATCAATATCTTATTCTCTTTTAATTTCTTGCTAAATAGTGATAAGGCCGCTAAATTGTATCTATACTTTATGTTTATTTTGTGATTTGGTATTGGTATACAATAAAAGCATAATTATTAACTCATTAATAGGTAATTCATCTTACAATTTTCTCGTAGCAGCGTGTAATTTTTTAACATAAAGGGCGTTTCTCGTAGAGCCAATTTTATAATCATCATCTTTCTAGTAGAGCCAAAATTGTAGTTTTTGTTACATTTATAATTGTGTGTAACTCATAAGGCTTAGGAGATGAGTTACTCAATCAAAATCTTATCTGTTTAGTTCTTTATAACCAGTTGTGATTATATAGCCGAAGTGTGGCCCAAACCACAGAATATATAATAGTACTACGTACCCAAACCCTTATGCATGAAATTCATAACTCTACATATCTACATAGCTAAAACTCTTAACTAACGTTGTAAAAAAAGTTCTCTATTTTCTTTCGAAATTATTTCTCAAGTTTTCGAATTGCATCGTTCAAAAACGCTTGACAAAATCACAAGAATAAACAATATAAAATCAGTGAATATTTATATGATCTTTTTAAGCTATTGCATAGCTTTTATCGCGGGCTTTGAGTGCGGCGACCGAATCAAGAAATTCCGTAACGAAAATAAACCTAACACCGTCGTTCAGTAAGCGTTCAACATTTTAGAGGTTCACAAGTAACTCTGTTCGGCGCAGTGGGCGAGCGGCCGCTTTCTTTACCGTATGGTGTATGATGTTGCAGGTTCGAATCTCACTCGCGAAGTAGTGACAGTGCGCTTTTCTTGTTTGATTGTCTTTTAATTATGTTTTTGGATAATTTTTATTATGCAAAAAAAATATTGCATAAATATTATAATTGCATAAGTTGATAAAAAATGCTATTCAATAGCTTTACCACGGCAGTCCCCGAGTGCCACACGTATTTTTTTATTTTAATTTTTTGGTTTAAATAATGAGCTTTCTTTGAATTTCTCTTTTTTTTAGGTTATCCTCCTCACAATCGCCTACGTCCTAACGATAGTAATCTGCGCACCCTCTGAGAAGATTGACAAGGATGACCTCTTAGTACCAGATAAGGAAGATCTCCAGACTGCTGCCTCCCACTGGGGAGGTTGGGGAGGATACGGCCATTACGGGGGGTACGGTGGTTACTACCCCAGTTATGGGTATTGGGGATACCCTAGTTATGGGTACGGATGGTATGGAGGATGGCCTTATGGAGGTTATTATGGGCACCATGGGTACTGGTGGTAGGAACTAATGTAGAGGTATTGACTATTGACAAATTCCAAAGATACAAGTTAAATGATCTGCATCGAATACGAGTATAATGTGAACGATAGGTTAAACAAATAAGGTATTTTGACATAGTAAATTTTTATGTATTGTAATATTTTAGAACCTATTAAAGCCTACTACTTACTATAATATTTTTAGGATTTACTTTACGTAGTTTATGTAAGCATCTACCTAATGTGATTTTCTGAAAATACGAGTATTACATGATTATATTTATGTATCTAGGTATTTATTTTGATTTATATACTTTTTAAAAATCCCGTGATACCTCTTTGATTTTTTTGCGACAAAAATAGCATGAGTCTGTGCCAAATTTTGCCTAGAACGGTGAGGTGGTTAGACCATAAGTTTTTTTAATCATTTAATTTAATTATAATTCATTGAAACTCCCATCAAAATCAGTTCAGAGGATTAGACAGATACAATTAAAAAAATGTGTTTGGCATGCCAATTATATAATATTTATTATTAGCTAAATTCAAGGAATTATTAGAAATCACGAACAGATATTTCAATTTTATTTATTTGCAAGATTCAGCTTCATATTTGTAATTTTCCAAAACAATCGTTAACTACCTAGGCGTAAATCTAATATTTAGTATGGAGTTGCCAATTCTGAACGTTTAAGATCCAGTCCAGAGTCCAGACTATGACAGATAATTTATATATCTGTTAATGTTATTTTAATAGATACCTATCTTCAAGGTTCAATTATATTTATCAACAATCAACAATTTCTTATGTGTCTTTTAATGAGATTATGACTGTAATAATGAGTAATTTAAGAATGTACTTTTGCGTACGTACTTTTGGGGACTTTTAATGCTTGCCTGGTATGTAATAATAATTGACCGAGCGAAGCGAGGTCTCTGAGTTAACTAGAGCGATTTGCACTTGTCCGTCCGTCCGTCCGTCCGTCTGTCAGAGCCTTATAACTTTTGAATTACTGAACGTAATTACTTCAAATTTAGATATAATATGTAAACCGATGGCCTCCAGCCGAAAATGGCTTAAAAAGTTATAAAAATCTTTATTTCAGGGGGGCTCTCATAGAAGCGAATGTGAAGTAAAAAAAAAAATATCGCGTTACATAAAATTGTTACGTATCATTTTAAAGATAATTTTGAACTGAGTACAAAAATATTTTTTTTTTAATTTTTCCCTTAAAATTGACGAAATGGGGGGCTTTCAAAGTGGCGATTTTATACGCTCGCTTGAAGACGCTCTCTAGGAAAATCCGCTATGGATTTTCAAACTGATTTTATGTTTTTAGGTCACTTATATCCTGTACTTGAACAACAAATACTAAAATTATATGAATATTATAAAGAAACGAGATTATTTAATTTTTAATGTACATCAGTAATTCATATAGCATCAACATAGCTTCACAATAATGCTAATAGATGGCGCAGTCAGTAACTATTCCCATGGAGCTACGAGTTACGACTAACGACCTATCCCAAAAACAGTTTTGCGTCGACCATTATTATTTAGTTACTTATTATAATACAATAATTGTATTGTATTTTTTTTTGTACCATATTATTCAATTAAAATTATTTTTTAGTTAAATTTTAGTTAAATATTGTATATTTTCTATTCGCGTCGATAGATGACGATTTGTACAGATGCCCGTAACCCGGTTTCACTCGTTAGTACCTACATAATAATTCAATGTTTTCACTAACGTTTCCTAACCTTTACGGGCTACCTATAAGTTAGGTGATTGATGTTTTCTGTCAACTTATTTATCACGATCCTGTACGGGACACCTAAAAGGATATTGGGACGGATGTTAGGACTTAGGATTGTATTTAGGAGCTACCTACGTTAAGAGACTCCTACTTAGGGGATGATTTAGGTATGTTTGGTGAAAACGGGCATAATAATAATGTCAGTTTTGGTTATCATGTATCGATTGAATGAATAATCATGGGATACCGTTACCGCGAGGTCTCAGTTCGGGGCGAACCACTAGTAATAATAATATTTTTATAGTATCTTATTATGGTTTTAAAAATACTTTTAGTAAAACGGGTGTCATATTTATTTTATCTAGCATAATATGCAAATTACTATAACATTACCATATTGTATTTTATAATTTGCTATGATTTATGTAAAAATAGTTAAGTTTAATGTATTATTTATTATTAAATAAAGTGTACTTGACAAATTAATGGATAACTTTTTTCTTGATATTTCAAATAAAAAGAAAAATAAATATGAAATATTATCTGTAGTGGGCTGGCGAAAGGCCGATGGGTTGAGATGATAATGATGATTATAATGTCGGAAACGCAAATCAATTTTTGTATCAGATATTTCTAATAAGCTCTAAGATTACATGCTGTTAAAAGGAGGTGATTGTTTAGGCAATAACAACCAAAGTTATTGTATTCTCAATGTTGTGTCTGTAAGCAACAGGGCCTATATTAAAAGCGGCTTTATTAGCTTAAAGCAGTATTATTTCGATATTGTATAGGCCCAGAAACCCAGAATGCAATATATAGTTAGGTGCCTGCGTTGTCTCAACCCATAGTATATTACCAAGACATTACCAAACTTGCAATCATAGCGTTGTGCATAATAATGCACGGTTCCGCCCCCGTATTACGAACGTTTTGATTAGTAGTTTTTTTTTTATATTCGATGACAAGATAGTCATTGACAGCGATCTCACCTGATGGTAAGTGACGATGCAGTCTAAGATGGTAGCGGGCTAACTTGGAAGGGGTACGGCAGTGAAAATTCAACCCATACCCCTAATCGGTTTCCACACGCCATCGTGCCGGAACGCTAAATCGCTTGGCGGCACGTCTTTGACGGTAGGGTGGTAACTATCCACGGCCAACGAAAGCCTCCCACCAGACCAGACCAGATATTTCAGAAATTATAAATTCCCAAATTGAAACCGCCGGGAATCGAACCCGAGACCTCCCAGTTATAAGACCACAGCGCTCACCACTGCGCCAGGGAAGTCGTCAAAAAGCTATTGCACTGAAATTGATGGTATAGCACTTGGCTAGCGCGGTCGAGTATCCCAAACTTTTATCATTCGGGGGAGATCTTTGCCCAGTCTGCTCATATTTACCCTTTCATTTTCAAAAATAAAAAGTTCAAAAACTGTAACCAGACTACGGAAATTCGGGAATTTTATGTACCAATAAATAAATAAATAAATAAATTCATTCATTCATTCATTAATTCATTCATTTATTCATTCATTCAATCATTCATTCATTCATTCATTCAATAACGAATCAAATGACACCTCATTCATCAAAATCGGCTCAGTAGTTTAGGAGTTACTGTGGCACATAAGTAAATAGACACATTAGGTACTTACACACACACTCACTCTTCTTTCTTTATCTACCTACCGACAGATGTGACTGTTGATCAAAGGTCTGTTGCATGATCTTCCACAGGACTCGGTCTTGCGCTACCTGTAGCCAACGGCTCCCTGCGTCTGATGTCTGATGTCATCGCCTCATCGGCCCACCTAGTAGAGGTCTGCCAAGACTGCGCTAACCGATAGGTGATACGGGGTCGCTTTGCCACAACAGCAGGGACATTGGGACCCCATCGACAATAAATCTTTGAACCATATTATGTACTACATACGTACGTAAACTGAAAAAAATAAAAAATAAATTGTGGCTCTTAAGACACGTCATGATACTGCCACCGGTTCGGAAAGCGGATTCTGCTGAGAAGAGCCGGCAAGAAACTCAGTTGCTTTTATTTCGAAATAATCATTTTACAATATTATTATGTAGCTATTATATTGTAATAAGTTTTTTATACTATCTTGTGGGCAGCTGGATGCCAAGCCGATTTAACCCATGCAACTTTGTTAGAATATTATATAATATTTCCACAATGAGGGGAAGTTCCAAAAAAGTTTACTACAATTCAATTCAGGCAGATAGAAAGCAGCCCCATTCTCACCGGTGGAACCCGTTCATGAGCATGACGCATGATCCAGCCGTTGCTTCGCTCGATCATTTTTGAGGGAACTTAACAACCCGCACCACACGACACCACCACAGAAATGTTTAAAAAAAGTGTGACATACTTAGGCTACCCATGTTAAGGCATCGAATTGAATACTAATAAATAATATTCAAATACTCATTTTGAGATTCCATGCAACTTTGTCATAAAGAAAGTCATTAGCTTTGTAATAACCGCGACTCAGTAAGTAAAATCATATCTTTTCCTTTTGACTATGCTGTACGGTGTACCTAGATGTTAAAAGCAAGTAAGCGAAGTTGTAAAATTGCATTTTATGCAGAACAAGATAACTCAAAGCTCCTAGCAGCCTGTCTTAGCAAAAATGTATTTAAGAAATATTGCTCTTAAATATTACTCATGCGTTCAGAATGCTGTTGGGACTGCCACGATTCTGCAGCGCATCAGGGATGTTCGCCAACGCTCGTGTAGACTGCTGCTATATCACTATGAGAAAGCGGTGCACATCCCTGTTGCGTAGAATCCGGGCCAGCTCTAATAGCGTCCTGAGGGTATTTGCTGACAGGATCGAATGTCAGTACTTGAACCACTGTTGCATGGTTCATGTGCTGACAAATCGGCGCCATCTTAGGTCAGGTTTTAGTCTTACTAACATGTAGGTTTAAGCTTATTGTTAGTTGTTACTAACACATTATGATCCCAGTTGGTCGAAATAAAATATTTTTATTTTTATTTTTATCCTTATCGCGCGGTGCGGAAGGGGGCTAGACGGAAAAAATTAAGGAACCGACACTCGACACTTTTTTGAAACCGACACTTTTTGTTGAATGTGAATTTTGCATTATGTTCGGTATTTTTGCGGTACAACCTTTCCCCAATTTTTTATAACTTATCTATATAAATAAAAATGAATGTTGGTAAGCGCATAACTCAAGAATGGGTGGACCAATTCGGTTAATTTATTTTTTGTATGTTCCTTAAGGTCCACGGAAGGTTTAAAAAAAAAACAAAAAAATTATAATAGATAAGTTGGCGGTACGAAGTACGCCGTGTCAGCTAGTAAGTTATAAAAAATTAGGGAAAAATTCCATATATAGAATTTTTTTTAAATAAAATTGAAAATGCAAAATTCGGTCTGTCGAGCTGGGATTCGAACCATCGACCTTTGGCTGTTAGGCAACTGCCGGAGCCACTAGGCTACGGAGACCTAATGTTGTACCGCGAAAATACCGAACACAATGTAATCGAATGGAACTACGTTCCATCCGGGTGTCCCTTGACACCTCTCAAGTTTTTTTATTTATTTTTTATACTAATAATAATAATAAACATTTACAAATATTTAGTGCATAGGTAGTTTAATATAGTAACGTAGACATGACAGTTGTGGCTACTTGTATCATTCCGTTGCTGTGACGTTTTCGCAGAGGAAATGTCGGAACAGCTTTAACACGGAACTGAGTGATATACAATTATTCAAGAATTTTGATAAATCATATTTACGATTTTCATTGATTTAATTGATCAATTCGTCATCAAACATCAGGCTTCTGTGTTAAATTCGAAATTATGGCAATCAATTTAAAAATGTATTCTCTAACTTTGAAAGATAAAACAAATTAATTTGCTTTATCAAAAAGACTATAATGTTTATAGGTACCATAAATCATTCAAATAGTCCCGGAATCTAGAGTGATCTATTTTATTTAATTAACATTTTTTAACTGATCTTTGTTTGATTACTAATTACCGTCTCCAATATATTTTTTTTTCAGGTTATTTGACGTCATCATCAATGCATTATGAAGTAGTTTCTAAGTAGGTAGGTAAGCTAATCAATTTGTAATGAACATTTCAAAGTGATTATTATTATGAAGAAAAATATCAGATGGTCATAGAAAATTTATAATTATGTGATTATAAATAAAAGTGCTTTTATTATAAAACTAGCTGATGCCCGCGACTTCGTCCGCGTGGATTTAGTTTTTAAAATCCCTCGTGAACACTTTGATTTTCCGGGATAAAATGTAGCCTATGTCACTCTACAGGTCCTCAACTATAGTACCCATGCAAAAAATCACGTCGATCCGTGGCTCTGTTGTGGCGTGATTGAAGGACAAACCTACAAACAAACACACTTTCGCATTTATAATATTAGTATGATTAGAATATTAAATTGCATAGGAAAACACTGTAGCATTAAGTCCATACGATGTATTACATCCATACCTACTATGTAGTATGTAGGTATAATGATCGTTTGGCAAAATCTGACGCCTTTGGAGTAGTTTGACTTTGACAAAATAGGGCTATCCACGATGGCTATATACGATAAAGTAAGCTTGCCAGCTTAAGATGAGCCGTTCATTCAAAGTATCTTGTAGATTCCGGGGTTCAAGTTATTTGGACCTTATACTGAAGATCGTGATGTCTATAATTTCTGAACTACGAAATTGACGACCTTGAAATAATTACAGGACAATCTCTAAAGAACCTGCTTTCTAACAAAAAAAGAATGGATTAAATCGGAATACGCCTTAATGAATTACAGCGAAATACACATTTTGACTTTCATCCCCTCTCCCAAGGGAACCGTGCTGAATTTCGGGATAAAAAGTATCCTATATTATACCTCGTAGTATTAACTTAAATCGTGCCAAGTTTCATTTAAATCCGTCCAGTAGTTTCGGCGTGATGCGCGGCCAAGATACAGACAGACAGACAGACAGACAGACAGACAAAAAATTTAAAAAAAATTGTTTTGGCTTCAGTATCGATTATAGAGTGCCCTCAAACAAAAATTTTCAAAATATCTTCAATGTACAGAATTGGATCTGTTACAGTTTTATTATATTATAGATAATAAAATAATTATAAATATTTATATTAGAAACCCTAGAAATTACTAATTATTTTAAAGATTTTTTTTTAGTAACTATAACTTAACAAAAAAGCGGTAATAAAGAATTATACCTACCTACTCGTTTTCTTGTATACCAAAATTGGACAAGAAAATTAAGATATAAATCAGATAAAATTGTCAGTAAAAGAAGGCTTTTAATGTATAGTTTAACGCCATGCATAGAATAAAATTATAATGACCTATGAAATTCTCAACTTATATATTATGTTTGCATCGCTCCCATTTACATATTAAGTATAGCAGTGTATAATAAATTTTGTGAAGGTCAGTTGAATTTTTAGGAAGATATTTTTATTACATAGGTTATTTTTAGGGTTCCGTACCCAAAGGGTGCCAACGGGACCCTATTGCTAAGCCTCCGCTGTCCGTCTGTCCGTCTGTCCGTCTGTCAGCGGGTCACTCGTAAACCGTAATAGGAAGACAGTTGAAATTTTCACAGAGTACGTATTTCTATTGCCGCTATAATAACAAATAATAAAAATTAAATTAAATTAAAAAATAAAGGGGGCTCCCATACAGGAAAAAGGAGTCGAAATAAAATTTTATTTTTTTACCCTGGCATCTAGACAAAGTAAGTGGAGTTCAAATATATTTTTTAATATTATTTAGCTTCAAAATGAAGAAATGGGGGGCCATCAAGTTTTGACCAAAACAAACGAGCATTTTCCCCCATATAGGTATGTATATGCTAATTTAGGACTCTCTAAGAACAAAGATATCTAAGTATGTATCTAGTTTTAAATAAAGTGATTTGGTCATTATGTACGGAACCCTAAAATAGCGCGGCCAGACTCGCACTTGGCCGATTTTTTGTCAATATTTTTTTCAGAGTTAATTCTATTCTATTATTATAAAACTAGCTGATGCCCGCGACTTCGTCCGCGTGGAGTTTGTTTTTAAAATCCCGCGGGAACTCATTGATTTTCCGAGATGCCTATGTCACCCTCCAGGTTCTCAACTATACCTATCCAAAAAATCATGTCAATCCGTAGCTTTGTTGCAGCATGATTGACGGACAAACCAACAAACAAACACACTATTTATAATATGTATTAGTAAGGAAGAATTAATACTACGATAGTAAATGCAATCTAATTAAATTTTAGAACACAAAAGCTACTTTTGTGACCTAAATATGATACTTAGATATATTCCCTTGAGCACTTTTTTGTAGAAAATAATGAGTACATTAATCATGTAGTACATAATTTTTATATATCATCAATAGTTTTCTCAGCACACGCCAAATTATGCATTTTATAGGCAAAATTTTGCTACCTTGGGTTGCAATATTGCAATTTGAAAAAATGATTAAAATCGGTCCAGTAGTTTCAGAGCCTATGCGGTACAAACAAACAAATCTTTCCTCTTTATAATGTTACTAGCTGATGCCCGCGACTTCGTCTGCGTGAACTTAGCCTTTAAAATGCCTTGGGAACTCTGACTTTGCGGGATAAAAAGTAGCCTGTCACTCTCCGTCCTCAACTATAGGTACACTGCAAAAAATCACGTCGATCCGTAGCTCTGTTGAGGCGTGATTGAAGGACAAACCAACGCACTTTCGCAGTTTTAATATTTCACCATATAAAGTGTAAGTACATACAGTCAACGTGGTTTTTAGGGTTCCAACGGGACTCTATTACTAAGCCTCCGCTGTCCGTCCGTCCGTCTGTCAGCGGCCTGTATCTCGTAAACCGTAATTTGTTGTTGTTGTTGACAGTTGAAATTTTCACATATTTTGTATTTCTATTGCCGCTATAACAACAAATAATAAAAATTAAATTAAATTAAAAAAATTAAATTAAATTAAACTAGTGGTTCGCCCCGAACTGAGACCTCGCGGTAACGGTATCCCATGATTATTCATTCAATCGATACATGATAACCAAAACTGACATTATTATTATGCCCGTTTTCACCAAACATACCTAAATCATCCCCTAAGTAGGAGTCTCTTAACGTAGGTAGCTCCTAAATACAATCCTAAGTCCTAACATCCGTCCCAATATCCTTTTAGGTGTCCCGTACAGGATCGTGATAAATAAGTTGACAGAAAACATCAATCACCTAACTTATAGGTAGCCCGTAAAGGTTAGGGAACGTTAGTGAAAACATTGAATTATTATGTAGGTACTAACGAGTGAAACCGGGTTACGGGCATCTGTACAAATCGTCATCTATCGACGCGAATAGAAAATATACAATATTTAACTAAAATTTAACTAAAAAATAATTTTAATTGAATAATATGGTACAAAAAAAATTACAATACAATTATTGTATTATAACTAGTGGTTCGCCCCGAACTGAGACCTCGCGGTAACGGTATCCCATGATTATTCATTCAATCGATACATGATAACCAAAACTGACATTATTATTATGCCCGTTTTCACCAAACATACCTAAATCATCCCCTAAGTAGGAGTCTCTTAACGTAGGTAGCTCCTAAATACAATCCTAAGTCCTAACATCCGTCCCAATATCCTTTTAGGTGTCCCGTACAGGATCGTGATAAATAAGTTGACAGAAAACATCAATCACCTAACTTATAGGTAGCCCGTAAAGGTTAGGGAACGTTAGTGAAAACATTGAATTATTTATCAAACATTGAATTTAACTCGTAGTTCCATGGGAATAGTTACTGACTGCGCCATCTATTAGCATTATTGTGAAGCTATGTTGATGCTATATGAATTACTGACGCCCATTAAAAATTAAATAATCTCGTTTCTTTATAATATTCATATAATTTTAGTATTTGCTGTTCAAGTACAGGATATAAGTGACCTAAAAACATAAAATCAGTTTGAAAATCCATAGCGGATTTTTCTAGAGAGCGTCTTCAAGCGAGCGTATAAAATCGCCACTTTGAAAGCCCCCCATTTCGTCAATTTTAAGGGAAAAATTAAAAAAAAATTATTTTTGTACTCAGTTCAAAATTATCTTTAAAATGATACGTAACAATTTTATGTAACGCGATATTTTTTTTTTTACTTCGCATTCGCTTCTATGAGAGCCCCCCTGAAATAAAGATTTTTATAACTTTTTAAGCCATTTTCGGCTGGAGGCCATCGGTTTACATATTATATCTAAATTTGAAGTAATTACGTTCAGTAATTCAAAAGTTATAAGGCTCTGACAGACGGACGGACGGACGGACGGACGGACGGACAAGTGCAAATCGCCCTAGTTAACTCAAAGACCTTCGCTTCGCTCGGTCGATAAGTAACTAAATAATAATGGTCGACGCAAAACTGTTTTTGGGATAGGTCGTTAGTCGTAACTCGTAGTTCCATGGGAATAGTTACTGACTGCGCCATCTATTAGCATTATTGTGAAGCTATGTTGATGCTATATGAATTACTGATGTACATTAAAAATTAAATAATCTCGTTTCTTTATAATATTCATATAATTTTAGTATTTGTTGTTCAAGTACAGAATATAAGTGACCTAAAAACATAAAATCAGTTTGAAAATCCATAGCGGATTTTCCTATAGAGCGTCTTCAAGCGAGCGTATAAAATCGCCACTTTGAAAGCCCCCCATTTCGTCAATTTTAAGGGAAAAATTAAAAAAAAAATATTTTTGTACTCAATTCAAAATTATCTTTAAAATGATACGTAACAATTTTATGTAACGCGATATTTTTTTTTTTACTTCGCATTCGCTTCTATGAGAGCCCCCCTGAAATAAAGATTTTTATAACTTTTTAAGCCATTTTCGGCTGGAGGCCATCGGTTTACATATTATATCTAAATTTGAAGTAATTACGTTCAGTAATTCAAAAGTTATAAGGCTCTGACAGACGGACGGACGGACGGACGGACAAGTGCAAATCGCTCTAGTTAACTCAGAGACCTCGCTTCGCTCGGTCAAATATTTCCATGTACCCATGGAAATTTTTTTTTTTTAACGGAACCCAAAAAGAGCGAGGACCGACTCGCAATTGGCTGATTTTTTTACACAGGTAAAGTTGACGACCTGGAAAATAACACAGGCTACTTTTTGTCCCGGGAGCATACATTTAAACGCCCGCGCCACTACAAAGTATATAATTTATTGTAGATTTTTTTTAAAATGCTCGACTGATTTCTATAAAATTTAAATGGGACCACCTGGGAAGTGAAACCACCCTTTGAAACAAAAAAAAGAATTTTCCAAATCGGTTCAGGCGTCTTCGAGTAATCGGTGAACATACACAAAATAGTTTCCGTTGAATCCTCCTCCCTTTTTTGAAGTCGGTTAAAGTAATAATCGACCGAGCGAAGCGAAGGTCTTTGAGTCTACTTGAGTGAATTTGCACTTGTCCGTCCGTCCGTCCGTCCGTCCGTCCGTCCGTCTGTCAGAGCCTTATAACTTCTGAATTACTGAACGTAATTACTTCAATTTTAGATATAATATGTAAACCAATGGCCTCCAGCCGAAAATGGCTTAAAAAGTTATAAAAATCTTTATTTCAGGGGGGCTCTCATAGAAGCGAAAGCGAAGAAAAAAAAATTTTTTTGCTTTTCATAGGGTTACAGTACGTCATTTTAAAGATAATTTGGAACAGAGTACAAAAGTATTTTTTTTTTAATTTTTTTCCTAAAATTGACGAAATGGGGGGCTTTCAAAGTGGAGATTATATTTGACCTCACAACGGAATAACCATTGAGAGCTGGGGCTTGAAAGTTTTATAATTTTAGCGTAATATCATGTACTTGAACAACAAATACTAAAATTAGATAAATGTAATAAGGAAACTAAATTATTTAACTTTTAATGAGCCGCAACAACAGAACTTCACAATGATGTCAATAGATGGCGCTCTCATCTCATATAGCAAATGCAGCTTATATGTAACATAATATATGTATTCAATTAAAATTATTATTTAGTCATTTAGCAAACATCAATAAAACTTCACGTTGCAGTTTGTTTTTACATGTTTTCTGATCGTGTCGATAGTTGACGCTGTGTACAAGTAATTTAATTTGAATGTTCCAAAAAACTATACCTAAGTTTGATTGAGGCCTTGAGGATTTCACTTTAACAGTTCCCTAACCTTTACGGGCTACATATGTTAAGTTAGTTGACACTTTCTGTCAACTTTGTTATTACAAACCTCTACGGGACAACTGAGGGTGAAAATGACATATGGGATGTTAGGATTGTATTTAGGGGCTACCTACGTAAAGAGACTTCTACAAAGGGGATGATTTAGGTATGGTTGGTGAAAACGGGCATAATAATAATGTCAATTTTGATCGTCATGTATCTATTGAATGAATAAGTAATTATGAGAAACCGTTACCGCGAGGTCTCAGTTCGGGGCGAACCACTAGTAAAAATTAGTTCAAATTTAGCGAAGTTATGGAGTATAACAGTCTAAATAGTTCAACCCCTATCTCAGAGAACATACATCCATCCATCCGTATACGACATCTATACAAACATACATCCGTATACATCCATCACAAACTTACACATTAATAATATTAGTGGGATAATATGAGTAATAATAAGTAGGATATGATATAATTAAAGTATTTATTGTTAGTAGGAGGAGGATACAAACATACATAAATACATGCATACACACATACAGTAGTAGTAGATATGTGTGTATGTATGTTCGCATACATGCATGCCTACATACATACATACATACATACATACATACATACATGCATACATGCATACATGCATTCCATACATACATACACACATACATACATACATACATTCATACATACCTACTACTACAGTATGTGTGTATGTATGTCACTTTTCAGGCCCTTAACTTTACCTGCGCTAAAAAATAATCCAAAACTTCAATCTAAAACTCCGTTGGCGCATAATTGAAGGATAAGTATGTGAAAGTAACATACGAATATCCCGCGGGAACTGTTTGTTTTCCCGGGATAAAAAGTAGCCTTTTCACTTTTCAGGTCTTCAACTATGCCTATCAAAAAACCACGTCAATCTGTAACTTCGTTGGCATATAATTGAAGGATTAATATGTGAAAAGTAGCATACGAATATCCCGCGGGAACTGTTTGTTTTCCTGGGATTAAAAGTAGCCTTTGTCACTTTGCAAGTCCTCAACTATGCCTATCCAATAAACCACGTCAATCTGTAACTTCGTTGGCGCCTTTTTTAAGGATAAATATGTGAAAAGTAGAACACTAATATCCCGCGGGAACTGTTTGCTTTCCCAGGATAAAAAGTAGCCTTTGTCACTTTTCAAGTCATCAACTATGCCAATCCAAAAAACCACGTCAATCTGTTACTCCATTGGCGCTTAATTAAAAGATAAATGTGTGAAAAGTAGTATACTAATATGCCGCAGGAACCGTTTGTTTTCCCGAGATAAAAAGTAGCCTTTGTCATTTTTCAGGCTCTTAACTTTACCTGTGCAAAAAATCACGTTAATCTAAAACTCCATTGCGCGTATTTTGAAGGACAAATGCGTAAAAAATAGCGATGCTATCCCGCAGGAACTGTTTGCTTTTCCGGGATAAAAAGTAGCCTATGTGCTATTCCAGACTATATTCTATGTCTGTGCCAAATTTCAACAAAATCGGTTCATTCGTTGTCGCGTTAAAGAGTAACAAACATCCATCCATCCATCCATCCATCCATCGATCCAAACATCCATCCTCACAAACTTTCGCATTTATAATATTAATAGGAATAATAGGATAGGAAAGGATCTACACATGATCAGTCATTATAATATCTAGCAATGTACTCACTATGACTGGACAAATCGATACCTTGTACTATTTGTATAATTTATTTATTTAACTGCCTCGTTGGTCTAGTGGTGAGCACGTTCGACTACAGATGACGAGGTCCCGGGTTCGATTCCCGGGTCGGGCCAAAAAAAAAAGGTATTGGGTTTTTCTGTCAAGAAAATTCTCATTACTAGCCCGGAGTTAGGAAAGTTGGCGGTGAGTCACCCCCGTGCCTCGGAGAGCACGTAAAGCCGTCGGTCCTGCGCCTGATCTCTCTCCGGTCGTGTCGGATTTTCCGTCCCATCGGACTATGAGAGTGAGGGAATAGAGAGTGCACCTGTGTCTGCGCACACACTTGTGCACTATAATATCTCCCGCGCAGATGGCTAATCTCTGAGCAGGTTGGCCGCCGTGATCGGATACGGTCGGGAGGACATTATTATTTTTTATAATTTATTTCGTAATCCATCCCTAATCCCTAAGAAATTTTCTATTGATAATGAAAAACTTCAATAACTGTGTTTATCCTACTTGATTGTTGAATTGGAATTTTTTACTTATTCTCGATTACGTTCTCGATGCTGCGGATAATGTAAGCGTGATTTAAGTACAATCAGCGCCATCTATCAGTGGTTTTTCAAAATTCCGCGGGAACCTTGGATTTTTCCGGGATAATTTGTAGCCTATGTGTTATTCCAGGGTATAATCTATCTCCATTCCAAATTTCAGCCAAATCCATCCAGTAGTTTTTGCGTGAAGGAGGAACAAACACACACAAACTTTCGCCTTTATAATATTAGTAGGATAATAATTTTTATGTCTGTATGCATTAAAATACGCTAAAACATACAATACACACAAAATTTTAAAATCGTTAGATATTATGAATTCATGTTTATTATTTTATTTCATTGCAAACGTTGTTGTTTTTAAAAATTGTACACAATTTTCATTAATAACGTCGTGGCTAAGAAATAAATCTATACATTGCAGATTCAATTAGGGAACAGGGCGTTTCAGATGGACAACATCACTTATCGCCCACATAATGAATGTGAATTAATGTGCATTTTCGTAAGATTTTCTTTGAATTTTTTTTAATCTTCTAAAATCTCGCCACAACTGCCTACACGGCCTCGCTTCCGGAAAGGTCAGCTGCGATTGTGACCTTTAGTACGCGGGTAACAAAATTCTCGACTTCTCTGAACGTTTAGTGTGATCTTAAATCCACGAGATGACACCTACTTGAACGCCGAGCTCATTCTGTAACTGACTGCCCCCGTAGCCAAGTTACACTTCGTTGTATCGTTTCTCTTTCTACGATAGTTGTCACTTGAAGTTTTGGCTAGGGCTCGACTAGATGGCGCTGCAGCTGATCAAAGACAGAAGTGTATTGATAATATTTCGCGACATTTTGTATTGTTTTCTTTAGCATTTAAAACATGTATAATGCAAAATGGTGCGAAATATTATCAATACATTTCTGTTTTTGATCAGCTGCAGCGCCATCTAGTCGAGCTCTAGCCAAAACTTCAAGTGACAACGATCGTGGAAAGAGAAACGATACAACGAAGTGTAACTTGGCTACAGGGGCAGCCCCTCTAGCCAAGTTACACTTCTTTGTATGTATTCGCTTTCTACGATCGTCATCGCTTGAAGTTTTGGCTAGGGCTAGACTAGATGGCGCTATAGCTGATCAAAGACAGAAGTGTTTTGATAATATTTCGCGGCATTTTGTATTATAAATGTTTTTTTTAGCATTTAAAATCCATAAATTATTCACTGTAGTGTCCATTAAAATGCACACTATAGCAAATTAGATAATTTAAGCGCCATCTAGTCTGAAACTCGAACAAGGTCAGGAGTGGGTACGACAATAGTGCAACGAGTGAGAATCGAACTGCCGATCTTTCAATTTTCAGTCTCCACCTTTAAGGATGAGGCTTTTGAGGTTATGGCTAGGTATTGGATGTCCCCTAAAGCTAGCTCTTGACTGCGAAGTCAAAGATGGTCGCCGACTTAAATTTATACTGAATCGACACTAAGTAATTATGCAGTCTAAAAATGGAAGTAAATTAATTTGCAAGGAAAAATGCAGTGTAGTTGATATACATACCTCCTATTGATCTCAACTGATAGTATATTGTACTATGTGTGTAATATCATACCTAATAATATCACATATTAGTAAAGAGGAGAAGGGGGAGAGAGCTGCTCGGAGTATCCATGCGAGATCAAATCAGACATTAGGAGATCCGTAGGAAAACCAAAGTCACCAAGATAGCTCGGCGAGTCGCGAAACGAAAGTGGAAATGGGCGGGCACATAGTTCGATGAGCTGATGGTCGTTGGGGTCTCAAGCTGCTGGAGTGGCCACGCCGCACCAGGAAGCGCAGTGTTGGCAGACCTCCACTAGGTGGACCAACGACATCATACAAATCGCAGGAAGCCGCTGGATGCAGGCGGCGCCAGATCTACGCCTGTAGTCCAATCAAGAGACCTTTGTCCAGCTGTGGACGTCTATCGGTTGATAAAAAAAATGAAGAAGAAAGATGGGTAGGTACATATTTTATGTTGTAGGTGTGTATTTATTACAACTCGCCAGCACTTGGCACTTGGTATAGTCTATGGCGTGCTAACCAAGAGCCTGTGAACTCGTTGATAGATTAATAACTTATTTTATAGCAGAAGTTCAATTATTATTAATGGTCACAACTACCATAAATAGCTTTAATATCATTAAACTTTATCTCGTATAATCGCTATGTTTAATTGATTTTGCATACAATATCACAAACCACTAGACCTTTGAACACAAAACTCTTCTACAGCTTTTGCATACAATCCATTTGGTTGGAGGTTGGACTTCAAATTTGTTTGTGCTCACTAAGAATTTTATTCGAAAACATAATAATAATTATGCAATGAAAATGATGTGCACAAGGAATTTTTCTCTATTAATGAGAATTCGTCTAAAAATCAATGAAAATTAAATTTACCAAAACTGAAACGGTTTTTTGTTGAAAATCGTAACCGTAAAATTAATTGCGAGGTAAAACTGAGGGGAAAATAAAAACTAAAACCAATTGGTTTTAGTTATTATTTTCCCGATGAAAACTTAAAACTTAGTAAGTAAAATAAGAAAAGAAAATTAAGTTAATTTTATGCAAGTAAAGTGAATCTGAATATGAACAAAGTGCTTATGAATTGTCAAGTGGTTCTACCACTGCACTGGTTTGGAGTGCCGTCCCAACCGAAAAAAACCAACAAGAAACGGGTGCTCTATTTTTAAGAATAAATTAAAAATTACAATAACAAGCGAAAATTTTAACGCATCGTGGCTATCGAACGGTTTGAGAATAGCGGCGTCTTTATTTACTCGCCGCCGTTCGACCTATTTCGCAATGTAATCCCACTAAGTATTGAATCATTTAAATATTAATGTTAAACCGTTCATTCTCAAGGATCCTCAAATGCTGATGCCGACAAAATTCCGAAAAAAATCTGCGTCATACTGTAATGTATAAATATTAATGTAAAATAATATTTTTTTTTGGAATAGTTTATTATTGAAGTGAAAACTTCTTAAGGCACGTTGAACACTTTTTGGGTGAGCAAAAAACATGGATTTCGCGAAATCGTCACCGTCACCATCGTCACCTGGAAATTTCAGTAAGCGTTCAACATTTTAGAGGTTCTCAAGCAACCTTGTACAGCGCAGTCGGCGCAGCGGCCTTCCTTACCGTTTATTGTATGATGTCGCAGGTTCGAATTTCACTCACGAAACGTGACAGTGCGCTTTTTTATAAATTTTTATTTATCGGCCCAAGCGTTGGCTTGTGACGCCCGCCAGTCATAGTCAATGTTTCTTTATGACGTTATCTCGTAAAACCAATTTTAGAGCAAGATCCCAGTGCCGCCAGACCTAAGTTATTTTCTCAGCAATTATTTGTGTACGATAGAGTACTGTTCGAATGTTCTTTCAGTATATGCGTACCAGCTAGATTGTGCCGACGGCCAATTTCCAGATACCAGGTGCTAAAGGTAGGTAAAAACTAGAATAACTTATCTTAAATTCTCAGGGCTGATTTTCATATATGTTTTAAAGAATATTGTAAAAATTAATAAATTAATACTGCCAGACGCTTACCGCCGGCGGTTACTTTAGCCAGACGCTTTGAAGGTCCCAAAAAAATATATAATTTAAGTTAACTTATATTCTCAGTTCTGATTTTTATACATGATACTCAGGGAACTATTGCGATATTATCTGTAAGCTGCCAGACCTATTGGAAGGGTCAAACATCCCCCCAGACACACATTATGCGTCCCCATATGTATGAGCGCTAGAACATGATTCACTTGTTTAAGTGTGTGAGAGATAATATCATCATACTATAATATTATAAATGCGAAAGTGTGTTTGTTGGTTTGTCCTTCAATCACTCTGCAACAGAGCTATGGATCGACGTGATTTTTTGCCTGGGTATAGCTTAGGATCTAGAGAGAGAGAACTATTGCAATATCTTCTGCAAGCTATACCCAGGCAAAAAATGACGTCGATCCGTAGCTCTGTTGCAGAGTAATTGAAGGACAAACCAACAAACACACTTTCGCATTTATAATATTATAGTATGATGATATTATCTCTCACACACTTAAACAAGTGAATCATGTTCAAGCGCTCATACATATGGGGACGCATAATGTGTGTCTGGGGGGATGATTGACCCTTCCAATAGGTCTGGCAGCTTACAGATAATATCACAATAGTTCCCTGAGTATCATGTATAAAAATCAGAACTGAGAATATAAGTTAACTTAAATTATATATTTTTTTGGGAGCTTCAAAGCGTCTGGCTAAAGTAACCGCCGGCGGTAAGCGTCTGGCAGTATTAATTTATTAATTTTTACAATATTCTTTAAAACATATATGAAAATCAGCCCTGAGAATTTAAGATAAGTTATTCTAGTTTTTACCTACCTTTAGCACCTGGTATCTGGAAATTGGCCGTCGGCACAATCTAGCTGGTACGCATTTACTGAAAGGACATTAGAACAGTACTCTATCGTACACAAATAATTGCTGAGAAAATAACTTAGGTCTGGCGGCACTGGGATCTTGGACCATTTTTTTAACCGACTTTCAAAAAAAGGAGTTGTATTTTTCTATATTTGTATATCGACATCTCCTTGATTTACAGACAACCAATTTTTTTAACCGACTTTCAAAAAAAGGAGTTGTATTTTTCTATATTTGTATATCGACATCTCCTTGATTTCTAAACGGATTTGCCTGAATCTTTTTTTGCGAAATTGTCCCATAAAAACTTTTTGTTTTAACTCCTCAACCCTGATGCTGCAGGGTTACTGCCCATCTAAACTGAGGTGATTCCAAGCAAAGACTACATAGTTAAATTCCAGGACCCAACTCCTCAATCCTGATGCTGCAGGGGTTTTGCTCACGCAAATCAAATCGCGGGCATCAGCTAGTCATCATCATCATCAATAGCCTATAACAGTCCACTGCTGAACTAAAGGCCTCTCCCAAGGGGAGGGTTTGCCCATAATCACCACGCGGGGCAGACGGGTTGGTGATCGCAGTAGATGGTAGTAGTAGCACAGAGGACGTTGCTGCCCGTTCTCCGCTATGGATGTTAAATTTTAAACTAATCACTGATATTCAAATCATTGAACTATGATTAGGGGTATTAAAACGGTTGATTGATCATTAATTTTAACTACAGGCTGTACCAGTTCACCTTTTGTGCAGCGCGGAAATACGATGCAAATCATTTAGCACAAAAACTAGTATTCCGCTACCAAATTAGGGTAAGTACGAGTCATCATTCATCCTGGTGAGAAACATTACCTATATTTTATTACTAAATGGTATATTTTCAGTTCTTACTTTGCATAGTGCCTAGTGGTTAGGACTGTGGTCTCCTATTCGGGGGGTCGCAGGTTCGATCCCGGTTACGCACCTCTGACTTTTCGGAGTCATGTGCGTTTAAGCAATTAAATATCACTTGCTTCAACGGTGAAGGAAAACATCGTGAGGAAACCTGCACATCTGAGAGTTCTCTATGTTCTCGAAGGTGTGTGAAGTCCACCAATTCGTATTGGGCCAGCGTGGTGGACTATGGCCTATAACCCTTCTCTGAGAGGAGACCTTGTGATGGTACGGCTGTGATCGTCTAAGCTTGATGATTTGTGATTAAGTATACTTGGAGAAAAGTTCATAAAGAAACAATATTTCAGGAATAAGAGACACGTTGGTAGTTGGCATGTTATCTGTAACTTCGCGGATTTCCCAAAGTGAACGGAGACGCATCGCTCACCTGGGCAATACATTTGCGGGTGGACAATTCAGGCCATCATTCCATTCTATCTGGATACGCGGGGCCCATTTGTATTGTATGGGCCTACCTTAGTAAAACAATAGAATAGCGTCACTTCGACACTCGGAAGTCCAGAAGAACTTAATTAAAATTATAAGCTAACGATCAGTATAGAATGCATGATAAGCTGGTGAATGTATGAGTGCCTTCTTTGGGCCATCGCAATCCGACCGATTCTCTCGAACACCGGGGAACCCTACACCCAGCACAGGGGTCTTTGAACATTGTTATTGGGGCACGGACCAGATCACCCTTTTTCGCTGCGAAGCGTGTATTGCCCTTGTCTTCGAGAGACGGGTTCTTTTGAGAGCCGTAGCTCGCCCCATTACCATGGTTTTATTGATATATTCATTTGTTATATTTGATATGTGGTTTGGCCAAACCAGATCGGGGCTGATCCGTATTTGAGAGGGCGTGTAATTGTTGTGTAGGAGAATCGCCGCCGGTGCGCCACTCTGGTAGCCATGTACTGATATTGCGTCAAATTTGACTATCAAAGTCAACAAGTTAATATTTAAAAGCCCACATCAACCTTAATGTCTCTCATTCCACAATATCGTGGTCACCCTAGCCATCTCCAATAAAGTCTCTCCTTTACACAATACCCTATGGTCACCCTAGTGCCTTGCAACTGCCTAACAATAGGACACAAAAAAAAAGGTTCAGATCCCCTACCTGCGTCGAGTCGCTGCTCGTAGAATGTGTACAAATGCTCGACGAAACTGCGGCTTCCCTCGGGTAATTTACTAGTGTTGAAATACCTAATTAAATGCCCTAATCAGTCCTTCGTATTAAGCTAGATGAAGTCTAGCCTTCATAGACTGTACAGTAATTCAGAAACTATAGGCTTAATCTTTGATTCTGAAATAGTCACGTAGCTCTTCGAACTAGACCTGTTTAGTTCACTATGAAAGGTATTTTATCTGTTTAAATCAAAGTAGCTTACGGTAATTGTCCAAGTTGGAAATAATTAATTACTCACAACACAGAATTTCACTCGTCTGGGAGTCGAACCCATCGAGAAATGTAGAAATATCGTAGCTATATTTGACCTGACTTACTTTATAATAGCGGAGTATATAATCAGCCTGAAATTAAGTTATTGACCTTAATCAGAACCTCCATGATCTGTGGGAGTCGAACCCATCTCGGAATCATAATTATTCGTATCTCTACGCCTAATAGTTATCTAAGCTTGCTTTCTGAAATGAAATACATGATCATACCTAGGTAACATGAGGGAATTTATAAATTATATTAATAAAAGAAGTGTTTATGGATAAAAGAATGAGATTTATTATCAGTTTCTTAAAGATTATTAGAAAAGAAACTGTTTGATCATTTAATTCATGTTTAAGGCGCTAAATTACCTTAAGCCATTAATAGAATAGAATAGAATTATTTGTTATTCAATTAAAATTTTACAAGTACTTTTGAATAATTAATGAATCTACCACTGGTTCGGAATGCCATTCCAACCGAGAAGAGCCAGTAAGAAACTCGGCGGTTGCTCTTTTCAAAACAGTTATAATACAGTAATTACTATGCTAAATGTAGTGTTTCCACACATGCACACAATGGGGACAATAATACTTTGTTTATATTTCTACGCACGTACCCTAAAAGGAAAGGTTAAGACACACCCCGTATAAAATTATTAGGTCTAGAATTATACATATTTATGCTATAGAAATAGACTCACAGAGTAAAAGTCAGACTCATTAACACTAATCTAGTATATTCCTATCTCTAGGTCCACGTTAGGGTTACTCCTAGGCATAGACTTGACAGACCCCGACAGCATAATTGTCTTTTCCTCCTTCCAAATTAGTATACATAATATAGTCATAAAATATGTTACTATAATTATACCAAATCTCAGATAGCATAATGATAGTGAAGTGCGTCGAATCCTTCTCGATCGATGATATTGAACACTGTGAGACTATTTTATAGTTAAAATCAAATTAAGTACATTACCGAATTCCTCGTACTGTAGTAGTCACCTCACTAATTTACTTATTTCTCGACTAAGATTTCCCCAAAAATTAAGAAGAGAATATTTGTTAAGACCTTCCCAACATTTTATTACTGAACACAATATCAAATTAAAAATTGGCCTGATTCAAACTAAGGATTAATCTCTAAAATCTCTACGCCACCGCCTCGGCTTGAAGGTGGAATTGCACTCTCGCGTTCCGAGATCGGACCTCCGTTCTCGATCGATGAAACTCGAATGGCCTCGGTCAACCTTGTCTTCTCCTCTCTCCGTCCAAAATCCCCCTCTTTCTGCAAAGTGAAAAAAAACGCCCACAATAATTTGCTCACATATAATTGGTCGGTCTATTCAGCTGAGCCTATGATAAATGGCCAATGAGTGTAAAGTCACTATAATTTCATCCCAATTGGTTCAAACTTAACGCCCTCGTTTATTAGTTAATAATGCTGTTTTAGACCTTTCTTATTTTTTTTTCTCAGCCACACATCTGGTTTCAACTTACTCTACCCAAAGCGTTTCTCACGAAGTTTGCACTAAAAGAAACAATTTATGGCTTTAGTCCATTATCTCTAAGGGGTTTTGCCTTGTCAATGCAATATTTTTAAATATTGCATTTTTATGGGTTTCCGGCACGTTAGCCTATTGAACTATTTGGAACCCTGCAAGCGTATTGTATTTAAAGCAATAACTCTTAGAATATTCGTTTAAAGTGCCCTTTTTTTTTCTAATGGTTAATTTTATCCATTCCATGTATTTTTCTAGCTTTCGAATTTTTTATTATGGTTCGCTGTTTCGTATTTTTAGAGATCCGTATATTAATTAGCGAAAAAAAATTTTGACTCAGAAGATGACCATCTCACGCTCCCCCAAATAGATTTTGAATACATCTAGTACTCCTATGTCTCACCTACATACTAGTTGTTTTGAAATCTATTTCACCCTACACATTCGCTTAATAGTTTCAACTAATCCCTGATCAAATTTTCGCGTTCTAATCGTCCTGTAATGATCTATTTAAATCGAATTTCCGTAGTGGAAACCTAACCTTTCATATATTCCTATAATAACGAATTAGATGGATAGCATTTTAATTTCCTCTTTCCTTATCTGTATGGACGTCAACTACGATATTATTATATGGAACTCTCTACTCTCTGCCGCCTTGACTATGTTCCGATACGCCAGTTGCCTAATCTGATTTAACGGTTCGTGTAACCTACTAGTCTCTGGTGTCACCTCCCTATCGTAATCGGTAGAAAAAAAAAGTCCGTTTCCCCCATACTAACTCGTTTGGTGCATAGACCGTGGTAGTGTGTACCACATGATTATAACAATCTTCTATGTCCGGTAATAAATCCACCCAAGACCAGTGTGACTTGCCACAAGACGTCCCGAATAATCTGCCTAATTCTTTATTAACTCTCTCCGTTGAGTTTGGTCGTGGATTGCTAACAGACGTGTGCGTCAGTTTAATGCCTAACTGGTGAACGCCTGACTCGAAACATTTGAAGTAGAGTTCGCATCTCTGTCCATGCCTTACTACAGAATCCTATTATCCCCTCATCACGTTCAACGCTCAATTGATAAACATACCTGGAAGCTCCTAGATAACTATCGGTCTGTAAATAATAGGTATCATTTAATTTGGGTGCTAGAGAAGTATCGTGCCTAAGAATAATCTCTCAACCTTCTCAGAACAATCGTTTATTACCTGCGTCCATGCCCATCTGGCATTTTGTTTTAGTAATTCGTTGAGCGGTCTAGCCTCCTCGCTCTATCTCGAAATAAACCTTCTAAAATAATTTAATAATCCCAACAATCCTCGTAATTGTTTTATTATTCGAGGTATGGGAAAAATCTAGTATGACTTTTACTCGCTCGGGATCCATATGCAACCCGTTTTGTGTTCACTAGATGTCCCAACAGTTTCACTTCTACATATAAGAAACGACACTTTCCTAGCCTACCAGTTGAACCCGCGGTCTCTAGCCTGTCTAGTACTTGGTCTAAGTGTTCTAAATGTAGTTCTATGACCCTGTGGTAAATATGACAATGTCATCTAGACAATTCTCACAAAACTCTCGTACTTCTTTTGATATAATATTCATTGCCTTCGAGAATACTGCCACAAATTTCTTTAACCCTTGAGGCAAAATACGATAAGTATAGGTTCTCCCCATAAAAGAGAACCCCGTATACTTTCTAGAATCCCGATGCAAACGGTATTTGAAAATAAGCATTATTCAAATCAATTAAACTGATATGGTTTCTCCCGTGAAAGGTTTGTAAAATATCAGACGTGAATGGTGGTAAATCTGCGTCACCTCTCATATGTTTTTTTTTTTTTAAGTTCTCGCGCGTCTAAAAGAGTTTTATTGACCCGTCCCGCTTCTTAATAAATGTGAGTGGTTACAGTAAGGTGCTACCTCCTGTCTCACCATACCTAAACCTTTTAACTCTTCCAATTTATTCTTATTTCAGTTCCCTATACGCTAAGGTACCGAATAACTGTGTTTTACAAAAGGAGTTTCATCTACCAGCTCAATAACGTGTTTGTACCTGTTAGTCAGCCCTTACTTGTCCGTAAATATTTTACGATGCTCGCCTAACACAGGTAGTAACAGTTTCTTTTGTTTACTACTTAAGTTCAAATCGTCTAAGCGATACCCTTTGTTCTTCACCGCCCGATTCCTTTTTTGATACACTACGCCCCACCGGCCTAGTATTTTTGGTTAATATCAAAATAATCGTGGCAGAATTTGCCTCTTCCCCTAGTCTTCCGACCTTACAATTCCGAATCCAGTCTTACGCAAGACCTAAATCCTAAGTATTCGATAGTCAATATCTATTCACTATCGCAGTTTACTACCTCCTTCACCTGCTCTAACCAATCATATCCTAGTATCAATGACCTAAGTAAATGTCGTATAATTAGTGCAGATGTCTCAACTAAAGAACTACCTCATATAAACTCTATCAGTACCAACTGATTCGTGCTCTCTCTCAGTGAACAGAATGCTCCTTGTGTTTTGAATTACTGGGATAGAGTACTTTCTCTTAAATTTGAGTCGTACAACTCTCTAGTTATCCCGCCAATCTAACTTCGCGTGTCAACAAGTGCATTCATACTTCTACCGTGTTGACCACACACATACTTCTGGTTAATTAGATAAAGAATAGTCTATTCATACGTCGATCGACTCATCGAGTTCGTGAAACATCGTGCACGCACTCAAACCTCACTTCAAGCAATACTCACACGTAATGTCCATCTCGTTACACTCTACTATGCTATCAAACTGATTTTCCAATAAGATTTCTATACTTTCAATTTCCGACAGACAACTATATCCACCATTATTATTGTCGCCTTTCAACACTCGCTTAAGTCCTCCTTTTACAGACTCCTAAACCCTGTCCTGGCTTCCATCCATAACTCGTTAAGATGTTATAAACCACTCCTATCTTTTCGCGCTCCGATATATCGCCATTACTCCTTTTACACAATCTTAGACTATCGGATGTCGTTTAAGTGTGGGAAACCTAGTTTTTTTTTTCTCTCCCCCACACCTTTCGACTAAGTAAAACCTTCGTCCTCCTTTACAAAAGTGATGGCTAACCTGATCGACCCCAACGATAACCACGCCCTCTAGCTGAATTTACTCTACTCGTCTACCTATTTGCAGAGATTGTCGCAACCATAGATCTTTCCCTTGGCGACTCGTTGTACCGCCGTCTACCAAACCTATTTCCTACAATACCTCTAGCGATCCCTATCAGCTTGTTAACGATATTTTACTCTAAGCTCCTCAGAAACTTCGCCCCACTCATGATATTGACTTCCTCAGTCCTAGTAAACCATAACCTCTGTATATCTAACGCATAATGTCTCATTATGGAGTTCACTAAATCCCGTTCGCTAAAAGCAATAGTCAATGATTGCATCGATTCGACCTGTTCAGCAAATATGGCCAGACATTGTCATACCCGAATCGCTTCTATAGACTATATTAATCAACCTATATCTCACGGATTCCCGAATCTACTCCATCCAATAATTTCGCCTAAATCTGTCTCGAAATCGGCAAACGTAACCCAATCCTTTTGAGTATAACTCCATAACCTTCCGCGCGTGCCCCGTAATGCACTCTAACGCTATGTCAATCTCACGATCCACTCCGTTTATTGTCCTAATATACCTTTTTAATCGCTTTAAAAATGCAATAGGATTGGCGAATGATTGCCCATCGAAATTCGGTTTGTTAACCGAAGGTTATATCACATATAGCTTCCGAGTTTCTAAGAGTACTACACTAGAACTCGCGGTCTACTCACTTTTATCATTCGCGATACGCTCTATCCCAACCGTATCGAGTGACGTCACACTCGCCCTTTTATTTGGTATTGCACTGGGGCTCGAACCCAGTTGCTGCAATTTTCCTTCAAACTCATTGATCTTTTGTAAAATCAACTCTAACGTGACATTCCCTATTGTCTCTGTTTGCTCGCTCGTTCCTACCTACCGCGCTAACATCTGGTCGGTCCGTCGCTACTCGCTTTGTATTAAGGCCCCTTTTACCTGCCGGCATCGTTACTAATCCGTCTTATCGCGTCTTTTATTATTTGCCGATCAACTCCGACAAATATCAGTCTAATTGTTTCTTTCGTGCAACTTTCGTAAACGCCAAACAGTCTACCCTTTTTTTTTGTAATAGCACAATGCTGATACCAGATGTTGCTAAACTAAGGATGTGCTCTGATTTTATGAAATCTCAAAGTTAAAAATAAATAAATCTAAAAAATAAGCAAGATTAATATCTCGATCACTGCAATCAATCTCCTCCTAGAAATCCTGTAAATTGTACATTTATAAAACATGCTGCTTATTTCTGCTCCCCCTATACATAAGACAATAAGACATACTGCTTCCTTCTGCCTTCCTATACATAAAATAAATGTACAACACATATTCATATACTAACATGCACAGTGTGTCTTAACCCTTTCAATTAAATATTTCAATTAAATAATTCCTTTCCTCATATACCCAATCATGATTTCTACGTTGTGTTTTATTCTTATTATAATATAGATCTAGTCATATCGTTATTCCGAATACGTACATAGATCCCTGGTCATTCGGCAACAAATTCTGTGACCTAACAAGGCCACAGATGTGACACAGGATGATACATAGATCCTGGTCACGGCACCAAATTCTGTGATGGTACGGCTGTGATCGTCTAAGCTTGATGATTTGTGATTAAGTATACTTGGAGAAAAGTTCATAAAGAAACAATATTTCAGGAATAAGAGACACGTTGGTAGTTGGCATGTTATCTGTAACTTCGCGGATTTCCCAAAGTGAACGGAGACGCATCGCTCACCTGGGCAATACATTTGCGGGTGGACAATTCAGGCCATCATTCCATTCTATCTGGATACGCGGGGCCCATTTGTATTGTATGGGCCTACCTTAGTAAAACAATAGAATAGCGTCACTTCGACACTCGGAAGTCCAGAAGAACTTAATTAAAATTATAAGCTAACGATCAGTATAGAATGCATGATAAGCTGGTGAATGTATGAGTGCCTTCTTTGGGCCATCGCAATCCGACCGATTCTCTCGAACACCGGGGAACCCTACACCCAGCACAGGGGTCTTTGAACATTGTTATTGGGGCACGGACCAGATCACCCTTTTTCGCTGCGAAGCGTGTATTGCCCTTGTCTTCGAGAGACGGGTTCTTTTGAGAGCCGTAGCTCGCCCCATTACCATGGTTTTATTGATATATTCATTTGTTATATTTGATATGTGGTTTGGCCAAACCAGATCGGGGCTGATCCGTATTTGAGAGGGCGTGTAATTGTTGTGTAGGAGAATCGCCGCCGGTGCGCCACTCTGGTAGCCATGTACTGATATTGCGTCAAATTTGACTATCAAAGTCAACAAGTTAATATTTAAAAGCCCACATCAACCTTAATGTCTCTCATTCCACAATATCGTGGTCACCCTAGCCATCTCCAATAAAGTCTCTCCTTTACACAATACCCTATGGTCACCCTAGTGCCTTGCAACTGCCTAACAATAGGACACAAAAAAAAAGGTTCAGATCCCCTACCTGCGTCGAGTCGCTGCTCGTAGAATGTGTACAAATGCTCGACGAAACTGCGGCTTCCCTCGGGTAATTTACTAGTGTTGAAATACCTAATTAAATGCCCTAATCAGTCCTTCGTATTAAGCTAGATGAAGTCTAGCCTTCATAGACTGTACAGTAATTCAGAAACTATAGGCTTAATCTTTGATTCTGAAATAGTCACGTAGCTCTTCGAACTAGACCTGTTTAGTTCACTATGAAAGGTATTTTATCTGTTTAAATCAAAGTAGCTTACGGTAATTGTCCAAGTTGGAAATAATTAATTACTCACAACACAGAATTTCACTCGTCTGGGAGTCGAACCCATCGAGAAATGTAGAAATATCGTAGCTATATTTGACCTGACTTACTTTATAATAGCGGAGTATATAATCAGCCTGAAATTAAGTTATTGACCTTAATCAGAACCTCCATGATCTGTGGGAGTCGAACCCATCTCGGAATCATAATTATTCGTATCTCTACGCCTAATAGTTATCTAAGCTTGCTTTCTGAAATGAAATACATGATCATACCTAGGTAACATGAGGGAATTTATAAATTATATTAATAAAAGAAGTGTTTATGGATAAAAGAATGAGATTTATTATCAGTTTCTTAAAGATTATTAGAAAAGAAACTGTTTGATCATTTAATTCATGTTTAAGGCGCTAAATTACCTTAAGCCATTAATAGAATAGAATAGAATTATTTGTTATTCAATTAAAATTTTACAAGTACTTTTGAATAATTAATGAATCTACCACTGGTTCGGAATGCCATTCCAACCGAGAAGAGCCAGTAAGAAACTCGGCGGTTGCTCTTTTCAAAACAGTTATAATACAGTAATTACTATGCTAAATGTAGTGTTTCCACACATGCACACAATGGGGACAATAATACTTTGTTTATATTTCTACGCACGTACCCTAAAAGGAAAGGTTAAGACACACCCCGTATAAAATTATTAGGTCTAGAATTATACATATTTATGCTATAGAAATAGACTCACAGAGTAAAAGTCAGACTCATTAACACTAATCTAGTATATTCCTATCTCTAGGTCCACGTTAGGGTTACTCCTAGGCATAGACTTGACAGACCCCGACAGCATAATTGTCTTTTCCTCCTTCCAAATTAGTATACATAATATAGTCATAAAATATGTTACTATAATTATACCAAATCTCAGATAGCATAATGATAGTGAAGTGCGTCGAATCCTTCTCGATCGATGATATTGAACACTGTGAGACTATTTTATAGTTAAAATCAAATTAAGTACATTACCGAATTCCTCGTACTGTAGTAGTCACCTCACTAATTTACTTATTTCTCGACTAAGATTTCCCCAAAAATTAAGAAGAGAATATTTGTTAAGACCTTCCCAACATTTTATTACTGAACACAATATCAAATTAAAAATTGGCCTGATTCAAACTAAGGATTAATCTCTAAAATCTCTACGCCACCGCCTCGGCTTGAAGGTGGAATTGCACTCTCGCGTTCCGAGATCGGACCTCCGTTCTCGATCGATGAAACTCGAATGGCCTCGGTCAACCTTGTCTTCTCCTCTCTCCGTCCAAAATCCCCCTCTTTCTGCAAAGTGAAAAAAAACGCCCACAATAATTTGCTCACATATAATTGGTCGGTCTATTCAGCTGAGCCTATGATAAATGGCCAATGAGTGTAAAGTCACTATAATTTCATCCCAATTGGTTCAAACTTAACGCCCTCGTTTATTAGTTAATAATGCTGTTTTAGACCTTTCTTATTTTTTTTTCTCAGCCACACATCTGGTTTCAACTTACTCTACCCAAAGCGTTTCTCACGAAGTTTGCACTAAAAGAAACAATTTATGGCTTTAGTCCATTATCTCTAAGGGGTTTTGCCTTGTCAATGCAATATTTTTAAATATTGCATTTTTATGGGTTTCCGGCACGTTAGCCTATTGAACTATTTGGAACCCTGCAAGCGTATTGTATTTAAAGCAATAACTCTTAGAATATTCGTTTAAAGTGCCCTTTTTTTTTCTAATGGTTAATTTTATCCATTCCATGTATTTTTCTAGCTTTCGAATTTTTTATTATGGTTCGCTGTTTCGTATTTTTAGAGATCCGTATATTAATTAGCGAAAAAAAATTTTGACTCAGAAGATGACCATCTCAACCTGCACTCAGTAGTGAGCCGTTGATGGGTTGTTAATCCGCTGCGCAAGGGCACTGCCTATCTGTACCTACCTTTTCTCGAAGCGCTTCGTCGTTTTTTGAAACTTCATAACTTTGGTTTGGATTATAGCAGATAAACAAAATTCTCGGTATATGATGTCAATAGTGGACTTATTAAACATACAAAGTTTCAATTGCATAGCTCATATACTTTAGATTTAATTGATATCTGTAAAACCCCGATTTTGTCACTGACGTCACTGGCAAGCCATATATTTTGAGTAAGGTGTAGAGTTTGTGAAGTTGGGGCTTGTAGAGTTTTGACGTCCATTCGTTAGGGAGCTGAGCTGCGAGGGAGCACACAGACAGACACACAGATACATAGGTCAAATTAATAACACCCATCTTTTTCGTCAGTTAAAAATACGCTAGTGAAAAAGCTAAATAAGATACTATATTTTTAACTAGGGCACCTAAGCACATATCTATAGAAACAATTTAATTTTAAGTTGTATACAACTTGATTTAATGTAGCCTATAAAACACTTTCGGATGTCATCCCGTAACTTCAGCACTGAGATAATCTTGAGGCCTGATGGATCTCTATTAACTTCTTCTTCTTCTTTGTCAACCTATAGATGTCCAAAAGGTCGTAGACAAAGGTCTCTTGCATGGACTTCCACAGGCCGCGGCCTTGCGCCGCCTAAATCCAGCGGTTCCCTGCGACTCGTTTGATGTCGTCGGTCCACCTAGTTGGGGTTCTGCCAATACTACGCTTCCCGGTGCGGGGTCGCCACTCCAGCACCTTGGGACGCCAATGTCCATCAGCTCTTCGAACTATGTGCCCCACCCCCCCATTTTCACTTCAGTTTCGCGACTCGCTGAGCTATGTCGGTAACTTTGGTTCCGTTGGTCGACTTATTTACTTCTAGATAATATTAATTTAAAATTTGCATATAAATTATTAGGAACACCTGCTTTCTGGTAGCTAGTTATAGGAATCACCTATTGATAAGTAGCCCAAGTAAAAGGTATATCTACTAGAATATTTATAGAATATAACTAGAATATTACGTACCTACCTAATGGTCTTGGTTGGCCTTAACTGCACGTGAGCCAATAACCTTACTAAAGAAAATTTGCCCTTCGATACAAAGATGTAAATATGCGAATATTTTTTCTTAATCATTAATTAATTAATCAAGCACTATAATATTATACGGAGGATCTAAGATTAAAATAAATACTTAATTGGAGCAAATGCATTTCATTAATCTACATATTAAACGTTGTTTGCATACCTAATCGGTACATAAAATATACGCAATTACAATGTTTACACAATGTTAATAGTAATTTTATACAAATGCTGGTTTAAAAGATAGAATATGTTACATAATCTAACTTAGCAAATCTATACTTCTATACTAAACTTAATATTATAAAGAGGAAAGATTTTTTGTTTGTTTGTTTGTTTGTTTGCTTGTTTGTACCGAATAGGCTTTTTAACTACTGGACTGATTTTATTTTTTCACCAATACAAAGCTAAGTCATCAGATAGAGGGAAGGAATATATCTAACTATCATATTATTTAAGTCACAATAGTAGCTTTTGTGTTCTTAAATTTAATTAGATCGCCTTTATTATCGTAGTATTAATTCCTCCTTACTAATACATTATTATAAATGCGAAATTGTGTTTTTTTTTGTTGGTTTGTCCGTCAATCACGCTGCAACAAAGCTAAGGATTGACGTGATTTTTTTGGATATTTGTAGTTAAGAACCTGGAGGGACATATGCATCCCGGAAAATCAAAGAGTTCCCGCGGTATTTTAGAAACTAAATCCACGCGGACGAAGAAGTCGCGGGGATCAGCTAGTAAAATATAAAATTGAAGTTCATATCTATGATATCGAAATAGCTGTCCTTGAGGAGTCCATTAATATGATGACTATTTTAACAATACCTAGTATAAACCAAAAATGTATATAAATATTTTGTCTGTTTGTCCAGACAAATCATCAAAAACAGCTGAATCGATTTCGAACGGGCGTTAAGGTTGGTAGAGGATAAAAGAAGGGTTATTATTAAGGGATATAATATAATATAGGAACTGAAAATATTTCCTAGTTTAAATTAGTAACCTCTACTATTTAAACTAGGAAAAATTTCAGTACATGGGTATTTTTTTTTTATTAATACATTTTTATGACCAGAGCGCTGAACTGACCCCAGATACCTAGTGTGATAGAGATAAGCCTATCCTCAGAGGTAATCTCGAATATCAACAAAGTTTCAAGCGAAAATTAAACTACGGACCTATTACTTTTTAATAGACTGATTTTTATCCCTAATTATAATATTATTAATGCGAAAGTGTTTGTTGGCTTGTACTTCAATCACGCAGCAACAGAGAAATGGATCGATGGATTATTTGTTTGGCTCTAATAGCTGAACAACTACAAAGTGACAGGTTTAATTTTATTTAATTAAGTTTACCAACAATAGCATATAAACAGTGATAGCCTAGTGGTTAGGACTGTGGTCTCCTATTCGGGGGGTTGCAGGTTCGATCCCGGGTACGCACCTCTGACTTTTCGGAGTCAAGTGCGTTTAAGCAATTAAATATCACTTGCTTCAACGGTGGAGAAAAACATCGTGAGGAAACCTGTACATCTGAGAGTTCTCCATAATGTTCTCGAAGGTGTGTGAAGTCCGCCAATTCGCATTGGCCCAGCGTGGTGGACTATGGCCTATAACCCTTCTCTGAAAGGAGACCTGCGCTCAGTAGTGAGCCGTTGATGGGTTGCTGATGATGATGATGATTAACAATTACACTAATAGTAGCTAAGTGTAGTTGATTACTTAAGGTGCTAACTTAGGTTACTTTTTATCGCGGAATAACATAGAGTTTCCGTGGGATTTTTAAACAAACTCTTCACGATAGATTTAGGATTGATAGTTAGTTGCTACGCAGCGGGAGCGTAGCAGTTCTTCACGGACGATACGTTTTATCTATAATATAATAAAACTGTAACAGGTCCAATTCTGTACATTGAAGATATTTTGAAAATTTTTGTTTGAGGGCACTCTATAATCGATACTGAAGCCAAAACAATTTTTTTTAAATTTTTTGTCTGTCTGTCTGTCTGTCTGTCTGTCTGTCTGTCTGTCTGTATCTTGGCCGCGCATCACGCCGAAACTACTGGACGGATTTAAATGAAACTTGGCATGATTTAAGTTGATACTACGAGGTATAATATAGGATACATTTTATCCCGAAATTCAGCACGTCAGCACGGTTCCCTTGGGAGAGGGGATGAAAGTCAAAATGTGTATTTAGTGTAATTCATTAAGGCGTATTCCGATTTCATTCATTCTTTTTTTGTTAGGAAGCAGGTATTTTAGAGATTGTCTTGTAATTATTTCAAGGTCGTCAATTTAGTAGTTCAGAAATTATAGACATCACAATCTTCAGTATAAGGTCCAAATAACTTGAACCCCGGAATCTACAGGATACTTTGAATGTAAGGCTCATCTTAAGCTGGCATGTGTACTTTATCGTATATAAGCCGTCGTGGATAGCCCTATTTTGTCAAAGTCAAACTACTCCAAAGGCCATTTTTGCCACAGATTTTGCCTAACGATTTGTATACCTACATACTACATAGTAGGTGTGGATGTAATACATCGTATGGACGTAATGTTACAGTGTACTAATATTATAAATGCGAAAGTGTGTTTGTTTCTTGGTTTGTCCTTCAATCACGCCACAACAGAGCCACGGATTGACGTGATTTTTTGCATGGGTACTATAGTTGAGGACCTGTAGAGTGACATAGGCTACTTTTTATCCCGGAAAATCAGTGTTCACGAGGGATTTTAAAAACTAAATCCACGCGGACGAAGTCGCGGGCATCAGCTAGTGTACAATAAATACAATAACAATTATTGAGGAATATTTGAAGACGAGCTCTATTCTGTCTACTGAGCCTAGGAGGCTTAGGAGGTTATCAAAATTAGTATTATTATTTATTCATTGAACGAAAAGAATGCAATGTCAAATGCCGTCCGGTTCATAACCATTTAGACCTTGTGGGGTTTTGTTTGTCGAACACGCGTCGCGTGGTCGTGCCAGCCGCGGCAGCCTTCGCGATCACATTTTAATAACAATAAACTTATTAGCACCGATGCTTTAATTGTATTAATTAATTTACATTATAAGTATTAAGTTTTGTGTATAACCGTGTTTTATCTTTGTCAGAGTCCTATGATAACCTTTTAATAATAAAAAACCGGCCAAGTGCGTGTCGGGCCACGCACACGTAGGGTTCCGTAGTTGAAAGTCTCAACATACATTTGGAGTTCCATGGTTTAAATACTATAATATACTACAAAATATGCAACTTATACTACGTGTAATATCTAACTTGGAAAAACTGATATAACTCCTTCACTAATGAACCCTACCTAGCCGTGATAGTTTTCCTTTAAAATTCATTATATATCCTACTGCTGTGAATTTTTTCTTGTATCCTTTATATAACCATTTAGCTGGCAGAGGGGGGGGACACTTGACTCTAATAAAATTTAGCACTTTAAAATATCATATTTCACAAACGGATCCCTGAAATGAAAAATGGTGTTCCCACACCCACAACGTTTTTGAAAGACCTATTCAACAACACCCCACACTATGGGATAGATGAGAAAAAAAAATTCATCCCCACTTTACAAGTAGGGGAGGTACCCTAAAAAAAATATTTTTCACAATTTTATTTCACCACTTTGTCGGCGTGATTGATATTTATACCCTTGTCAAATTACAGATTTCTAGTACCAATAGTCTCAGAGCTAAACCGCGGACAGACAGACAGACAGACAGACGGACGGACATGGCGAAACTATAAGGGTTCCTTTTTTACTACGGAACCCTAAAAATGAGCACCTAGATACATTCCAAGGAACCACATCTATAGATAACTGGCTTTTGGCTGCGGCTTTGCTCCCGCCAGCTATCCTTACTAATATTATAAATGCGAAAGTGTATTTGTTTGTTGGTTTCTTGGTTTGTCCTTCAATCACGCCGCAACAGGGCTACGGATCGACGAGATTTTTTGCATGGGTATAGTTGAGGACCTGGGGAGTGACATAGGCAATTTTTTATCCCCGAAAATTAAAGAGTTCCCGAGGGATTTTAAAAATTACGGGCGTCAGCTAGTTAAAAATATTCCAAAGTAGTGATTCCTATGCAAAATTAATAATTTTGTTTTTTTTTTCGCTTTCTCAGCTGCTCTTTTGGGTTTTCCTTATACTTTCCAAGTCCCTACCAATATTGTGATGGGAAAGTGTGTTTGTTTGATATTCAGTTGGTTTTCCTTCCACAACGCAGCAACGGAGCAACGAATCGAAGCGGTTTTTTGCATGGGTAGGTATAGTCAAGGACTTGGAGAGTGACGTAGGCTATCTTTTATCGATTTGATTTGCATAGTGTAGTCAGTTCAATAGGTCATGAGTTTTTCCATTTATTCCAGTTTTCCACGTTAACGTGTGTATAACTTCATAATTTCATCATCATCATCTACTTTTGTTTTTTTTTTAAGAATATCAACCAAGTTGAAGTGGACTAATATTCTCCTCTCCCCTCCAAATAAGTGGAAAGCTTGTGTTAGGAGTGGGTACGACAATGTGCAACGGGTGGGATTCGAACCTGCGACCTTTCAGTTTTCAGTCCGCACCTTTAACCGTTGGGCTTTTGAGGCTTAAACTTGTCCTTGTCCCACGCTATGTGGGGTCGGCACAACATGGCTTGTAAGCCATGTTGTAAGTGGTTCGGCATGACATTTTACGACCGGCCGCCTGCCTGACGTCAACCCTCTTTGGGAATGCTTTAGTTGGTGGAAAGGTTAGAACCGCCACCTTTCGGTTCATATGGTAGTGTTAGGATCACCTTTTTTTTCAATCTCCAGACTCGAGCGTCAGGCCTCGAACTCTGAACTGTACATGGGCACTATACTATACTATAATGGTACGTAGCGTCCACGCGTTGGAGAGCTTCCAGTTTTTTTATACGTGGATATCAAGGTGGTATCCACTGAAGACAGAATAACTTCAGTATCATCAGGTTCTGGGTTCAAAACTGTGCTCACTTAACCTATAAAGGTGCTGTTTTCTTCATAACATTAGCAGATGATTCCGAACTGTCCAACTTCAGCGCTTTTCCAATGACATTAGAAGTAGAGCTGAAAACCTGACTGGCTTCACTCTATACAGCGGTGACACCTATTTCATCAAGATTCTTTTTCACCATTCTGTACCTACACTTCAGCTGACTTTGTTTTAGCGTTTCAGCGGAATAGGCAATTGGCTCCATCACTGTTATTTGGTTTGCGCTTCTCCGCTATCGTGGTATGTTTTTAATATGCGTCTAGATAAAAAAAATACATTGATTTCTGCACAAAGATATCTGTTTAAATCTTTGAGTATTAAACCAACTAAATGTTTTGTTAATTACAATAAATTTAGAAAAAAGTGTAACATAACTTCGTAGTTTATTGTGACTAAAATGAAAAATCAGATTTATTTTTATGTAAATTATTATCAAACTGTTCGATCATCGATGACTCTTTCACAATTTTGCTACAACCTATTTTTTGAATTTACCCATGTCAACTGACTTATTAATAGACTCTAGTGTGTTTGAGAGCCTAGTACACAAAAACATTCCCATTCTAAAATATTTCCCTGATTCTGATAAATAAAAGGCTTTTTTATTAGAACGAAGTTCATTTTCGGATGGTTTGGCGGATGGAGGCTAGCCGATAAAAAGTGTAAGAATTTTCCGTCACGACACTTATTGCCTTCGTTTATTACACACACTGCATCATAACTCTGGTGGTGTAACGTATTAACGAAGAAGTAAAACTATCGGTTTGGGGGGTTCGAATCCTGTCTTCAAAATAGTATTATTTTTTATTTTTTTATTAATTTATAATTTAACAATAATATTGGGTAAAGAATTAAAAATAATTTACATTTGTTCACGCACACTTTAGGCCAACTAATGTCTTTAGGAGTAAACTATCGGTTCGGGGGTTCGAATCTTGACTTCAGATTTTATTATTTTTTATTTATTTATTTTTATTATTTATTTCTTATTAGAAGGAACTTCATTCCAACCAAGTGTTCCATGATACTCAACTTTTATTATTTTATTTATTCTTCAGATTCCACCGATTTCCTATAATAGGTCACAAATAAAAAAGAACACTATGAATTAATGGTTATTACAGTATTTTCCTCTCCGATTTTCCAGTATTGCATTCTTCTGTCGGTACGTAATAACGGATCCTAACTGCGGATAAAAACCCCGGATTTAAAACGAACGTATTCAAGATGCCACACAAGACACAAAAAACTCATAGATCTGAGAACTAGCAGCTGAATATATTTAGTCAATTACTGCTCTAAGAATGTAGTATCTACCTTAAAGACCTTATCCGGAGAGGAAGGAATCTATGGGAAAATTCCTACCATTTTGTATCAATTGCTAATTCATTCACTAGCTGAAGCCTTGAAGACTTCGTCCACGCAGATTTAGTTTTTAAAAATACCGTGGGAACTCTTTGATTTTTCGGGATGAAAAGTATCCTATGTCACTTTCCAGGCCCTCAACTGTGCACGTGCTAAAACTCATGTCAATTCAGTGCTCCGTTGCGGCATGATTGAAGGACAAACAAACACACTTTCACATTTATATTATAAGTAAGGATATAATCATCTCAACTCATAGCCGCACAGGATCACTACCTACTGGGCACAGATCTCTGACCTCTCGAATGAGAAGGGTTGAAGCCATAGTCCACCGCGCTGGCCACGTGCGAATTGAGATTTATTCACCTTAGAGAACTTTATGGAGAACTCTCTAGCATTCAGGTTTCCTTACAATGTTTTCACAATTGCTTAAAAAGCCGAAAAATCGTAGATGCGTGTTTCCGATCAGATAAAGTCACAGGTGCTTGCCTACGATCGGGAAAAGTCACAGATGCGTGCCTGCGATCAAGAACTGTCACAGATGCGTGCTTGCGATCAGGAAAAGTCACAGATGCGTGCTTGCGATCAGGAAAAGTCGGAAATGCGTGCTTGTGATCAAGAAATCTCACAGATGCGTGCCTGCTTTCGTGCCTGTGATCAGGAAAAGTCACAGCTGATGCGAGCGTGCGATGGGGAAAAGTCACAGATGCGTGCCTGTGATCAGGGAAAGGTGCTGAAGTTTTCACCAGTGCTTATCTTATTCTATTATTATTTATTGTTGTTCTATAAAACTTGTAACTAATGCACCTAACGCTCCTATACTACACGAGCGTCGATTAAATGATAATTTGCTTACTATGATAACAAAATGAAAATTATGATCAAATACTCATGAAGACATAATTATAATGACGAACATTTTGAGATGATGAAACACAAATTCTATTGTTATTTAAAGATCATAAGGACTAAATTGAATTAAAAAAATTATTAAGACTTTAAAAACATTAAATTCAAAAGCAAATCGCAGATAAAAAGATTTAAAAATATGAAAATTATTTTCTTTTCAACTATTTAACAAGAAGTTTATTATAATAATAGACGATAGCCTCGACTTCTTCTTTATTTTTATTTTCCGGGATAAAATGTAGCCTATGTGTTAATCCCGGGTTTAATCTCTCCATTCCAAATTTCAGTAAAATCTGTCCAGTAGTTTTTGCGTGAAAGAGTAACAAACATACACACACACACACACACACACACACATACATACAAACTTTTGCCTGTATAATATTCATCATCATTAACAACCCATCAACGGCTCACTACTGAGCCAGGTCTCCTTTCAGAGAAGGGTTATAGTCCACCCCGCTGGCCCAATGCGAATTGGCGGACTTCATAATATTAGTGTGATTATAATATGTATACGAATTGTCATGTGTGAAACTTTGAACTTTGAAGATATCAGGAATCTTTAAGGAGGCAGGTATAACTAATTTATTTTTACTTTCCGTGTTCTTACATCAAACATCAATCACGAGTGGAGTGGAGATATGGATTTTTAATAATAGTAATTCGCATAAAATAATAATACAAAGACTTGGCAAGGGCAAATAATTCTATTGTTATACAAATGAGAAGATACGAAATAACCTAAAACCTGATTCTGATTAAATTATTGAATAGACAGAATATTATGCCCCGCATCTATAATTCAAAATAAATAATAATAACCGAATATTGTTATGGAATGATGCGCTCGACTTAATAAGTATAATATACACATTATATCCAATTCCAATTATAATCAATTATAATATTATTCAAACCTGTAAAACTCGTTGGCCCTGAATGTTTTTAAAACTAAGTATTCGAAGACAAACACCTTTATATGGCACGACGTTATTGTCGTATAAACTTTCACCCAAAACCTAAAAATAGCGTAAAACTTTTCCGAATGGAAAATCGACCGCTGAAATTATAATCTTTGGCATATTTTGTCTGCGTAGATTTCTCTCTGATAGGATGTTTTGTTTAAGAATGTATTTATTCCTAGATGATGCCCACGACTTCGTTCGCATGGATTAAGGTTTTTTAGTGCCCGCTGGAACTCCTTAATTTTCTGGGATAAAATGTCAGTCTATGTGATAATCCTGGGCATAAGCTGTTTCCATTCCAAATTTCAGCCAAATCGGTTCATTCTTTCTAGCGTGAAAGAGTAACAAGCATCCATCCATACATCCTTACAAACTTTCACATTTATACCTAATATAGATTTCGCATTTATCTATACTAATATTATAAAGAGGAAAGATTTGTTTGTTTGTTTGTTTGTTTGTTTGTTTGTTTGTTTGTTTGTTTGTTTGTTTGTTTGTTTGTTTGTACCGTATAGGCTCTGTAACTACTGGACTGATTTTAACCATTTTTTCACCAATAGAAAGCTAAATTATCAGGAAGTAACATATGCTATAATTTATTGTCAAAAATATTAGAGATCCTTATGAAAATTGCAATAATGTAACCCAAAGTAGGAAAATTTTGCCTATAAAATGCATTATTTGGCGTGTGCTGAGAAAACTATTGATGATAAATAAAAATGATGTACTACATAATTAAAGTACTCATTATTCTCTACAAAAAAGGCCCAGAGGGAATATATCTAACTATCATATTTTAGTCACAATAGTAGCTTTTGTGTTCTAAAATTTAATTAGATCGCTTTTTTAAAATCGTGGTATTAATGCTTCTTTACTAATACGTCATACTAATATTATAAAAGCGAAAGTGTGTTTGTTTGTTGGTTTGTCCTTCAATCACGCCCCAACAGAGCCCCAGATCGACGTGATTTTTTTGCATTGGTATAGTTGAGGACCTGGAGAGTGACATTGGCTCCTTTTTATCCCGGAAAATCAAAGAGTTCACGATTTTAATTTTTTTTAAAACTACATCCACGCGGACGAATCGTAATCAGCATCGGCATCAGCTAGTACTAAATAGGGATGCTTTGTGGTTTATATTGTTTTTGATCGCATGTATCAAAGGCTTATTAAAGGCTATCGAGAAGTTCTATTTTGTCAAATTATACCAAAATAGTAAGTTATAAGGAGGCGTTCTTTGGTAACGTACGGTATCTATTTATCTAACGGCTACTTTGTTACACATTTTAAGAGTAATATAATAAAAGATGTCTATGGCACCATATTTTTTTTATGAATCAATAGTAAGCACCAAATCCGGCTAAAGAGTGGGTAGACCCACACTTTAGGCACTACTCACGGAATTCCTCACGCGTTTGGAATGCGTGAAATGAATCAGTATGCGTTAGCACTTTTGAATAGTTACTTTACGCTACTGTTTATTTTTAAACCCCGACAGAAAAGAGGACGTGTCATAAGTTTGACGTGTATATCTGTGTGTCTGTCTGTTCCCTGGAAGCTTCTCAACTAATGGTTGATGCGGTTTTTTCTGTTTGAAAGCTGACGTGATCGAGATGGATGTTAGCTATAAATAATTTATGAAAATCTGTTCAGGCGTTTGAAGATCAGCTCATTTCTTACTTGATTAGAGGGTCTTACAAACTTTCACTGCATACAGGTGCGATTAATTTGAGACTACTGTTACTTCAGATTATTTCCAAGGCATGGTAACCTTGATCTGATGCTGCAGCATCAAGTTGTTTGCGGAGTGCCCAACTCTTCAGCAACTTACAGCAGGTACAGTGTGTTGGGCTCATTAGAATGGTTTAAATGAGTAGGTATTAGATAGATGATGATCGAGGGTCAAGGAGGATCTGATGATGGAGCAGAAAACTGGGTAACAGGATATCAGGTATATCATACATAGTCCGGCCATAGATGCAGAAGTTGTGAGAGTTTTTTCCTGGATAACAGGATATCAGGTTAGTCCGGCCATAGATTGAGAAGTTGGGGGCGTTTTTGCAATTTACACTTGTACAATGTGCTTTAAAAAGTTGTGTAAACACTCACTTTTAACTAAGGATATTATATTTTTAACCGACTTCCAAAAAGGAGGAGGTTCTCAATTCGGCCGGTATCTTTTTTTTTTTTTTCTTTTTTTTTTTTTTTTTCTATGTATGTCCACCGATTTCTCCGGGATTACTGGACCGATTCGCGTGATTTTTTTTTAATCGACAGAGGATGTTTGCGAAATGGTCCCATAAAAATTTTAACCTTCAACTCCTCAAGCCTGATGCTGCAGGCTAAAACTATGGCGATTTAGGAAATTTCGATCACGAATTGATATTGTAGGTAACAAGTATGGACTACATCATGGAGCTCCAGGTCCTAGCTCCTCAATCATAGGATACTACACTTAAAAGCTTAAAATAAAAATTCTTTTCAAAAAACCGACTTCTAACGCCACTACAAAGTATAAAAATAATTTTAGTTTGTCCACGTTTGTTGAAGTCGGGCGGGCCTAAAATACAAACTATGAAACCGACTCGCGATGCTCGCTCGACTTCTACAAACGAGTCTATCATATTCTGTAGCGTCGCGCATCGGTTTCATAGTTTGTATATAGGCCCGCCCGACTTCAACAAACGTGGACAAACTAAAATTATTTTTATACTTTGTAGTGGCGTTAGAAGTCGGTTTTTTGAAAAGAATTTTTATTATTTACTTTATATTGTATATTTACCAATTTTTCAGACTGTTTGAATGGGACTGCTTTCTAGTCTTGTATATTATTGTTTGATAGCTTGTTCAATACTTTTGAGCTTATTATTTTACTAGATGATGCCTGCGACTTCGTCCGCGTGTATTGAGGTTTTGTAATACCCGCTGAAACTCTGAACTTTTCCGGGTAACTCTCTCTCGGGTAAATTCTTTAAAAATGATGCTAAGTGACGATTGCAATTGCCTCTGATTGGGCGATACTCACTCGTTATTGGCTAAAATACATTGCTGCAAATAGAACGCCATAAATTCAGCCAATCACCACAATTGAGACTGTATCATTGATTGATGCAGCTTTAACAGAATCAGCCTGATTGTCCTTTACACAAAGATACCGTTTTAGCCAGATACTTTAACAATTAGTTTGAAAAGGTCACAATTCCAAGCCTGTATCATTAAAATTAAGCCTTAAAATAATGCAGTCACAGTTTATATTTGCTAAAAGAAGAAAGCTTTGTGGCCGATGAAAGCATAATTAATGAAATTAAAAAATTGTAAGGCCTAGGCTGCACTAAGTTATTTGAATTCAATCAATTTTATTATTAACTTTAAAATAAATCCAGTCAATTCAATTTTGTCAAAAAGGATATTTAACTTTAAAAAGAAGAACTTCAGCATACCTTATATTAAAAAACAACATACATTTTTGCACTTATTAACTTGAAAAAAAAATGAAGATGAACATTATCCGAAAATAAAATAAGCTTCTTGTATATTATTTTATAAATAAACTTTTTAAAGTTTTATTTTTATTTTAGCAGCAATTCTATGCACACCGCAATAATTATTAGAATTATATCCGATCGTATAACAGTAAACTATAAACTATTAAAGTAAATATAAAAGGTATAAAATTATCAAGATCTGTAGGTACTTATCACTATAGTTTTAAGCGGTTATTGAAGATGTAGCCCGAATAAGATAGACGTTGGGGTCCCAAGGATGCTGGAATACCGACCCCACTCCCGTAAATACAGCATTATGAATGAGTCGTTGAGATACAAGCGGTAAACGTTAGATTTTCTAAATATGCCGCGAGAAGCTTTTGTTTTTCTGGGATAAAAACTTGTGTCACTCCTCCTCTAGTTTATTCATGAAAAAAACCCGTCGATCCATTGCTGCATGATTGAAGGAAATACTAACAAATGAAATCCACTTTCGCATTTATATTTATGTATATTAGTAGACGTAGGATTAATAGGATAAGCATTAATAGGGAAAAATCGGCCAAGTGCGAGTCGGGCCTCGCTCTTTTAGGGTTCCGTTAAAAAAATTAAATAAAAATATTTCCATGTACCCATTGAAATAATTTAATTTAATTTTTTTCATTTAATTTAATTTTTATTATTTGTTGTTATAGCGGCAATAGAAATACATAATCGACCGAGCGAAGCGAAGGTCTTTGAGTTAACTAGGGCGATTTGCACTTGTCCGTCCGTCCGTCCGTCCGTCCGTCCGTCTGTCAGAGCCTTATAACTTTTGAATTACTGAACGTAATTACTTCAAATTTAGATATAATATGTAAACCGATGGCCTCCAGCCGAAAATGGCTTAAAAAGTTATAAAAATCTTTATTTCAGGGGGGCTCTCATAGAAGCGAATGCGAAGTAAAAAAAAAATATCGCGTTACATAAAATTGTTACGTATCATTTTAAAGATAATTTTGAACTGAGTACAAAAATAATTTTTTTTTAATTTTTCCCTTAAAATTGACGAAATGGGGGGCTTTCAAAGTGGCGATTTTATACGCTCGCTTGAAGACGCTCTCTAGAAAAATCCGCTATGGATTTTCAAACTGATTTTATGTTTTTAGGTCACTTATATCCTGTACTTGAACAACAAATACTAAAATTATATGAATATTATAAAGAAACGAGATTATTTAATTTTTAATGGGCGTCAGTAATTCATATAGCATCAACATAGCTTCACAATAATGCTAATAGATGGCGCAGTCAGTAACTATTCCCATGGAACTACGAGTTAAATTCAATGTTTGATAAATAATTCAATGTTTTCACTAACGTTCCCTAACCTTTACGGGCTACCTATAAGTTAGGTGATTGATGTTTTCTGTCAACTTATTTATCACGATCCTGTACGGGACACCTAAAAGGATATTGGGACGGATGTTAGGACTTAGGATTGTATTTAGGAGCTACCTACGTTAAGAGACTCCTACTTAGGGGATGATTTAGGTATGTTTGGTGAAAACGGGCATAATAATAATGTCAGTTTTGGTTATCATGTATCGATTGAATGAATAATCATGGGATACCGTTACCGCGAGGTCTCAGTTCGGGGCGAACCACTAGTATGGGAAAATTTCATCTGTCTATCTATTACGGTTTACGAGATACAGCCCGCTGACAGACGGACGGACGGACGGACGGACGGACGGACGAACGGACGGACAGCGTAGGCTTAGTAATAGGGTCCCGTTGGTACCCTTTGGGTACGGAACCCTAAAAAGTGCCCAATCAAAGGTGATTACAATCTTCACACGGTAGCAATCCTAAGTATGTCATCATCATCATCATTATCAACCTTTAGATGTCGACTGCTGGACATAGGTCTCCGGCATGGACCTCCACAGGCTTCGGTCTTGCGCCGCCTGAATCCAGCGGCTCCCTGCGACTCGTTTGATGTCGTCGGTCCACCTAGTGGGGGGTCTGCCAACACGGCGCTTACCGGTGCGGGGTCGCCACTCCAACACCTTGGGACCCCAACGACCATCAGCTCTTCGAACTATGTGCCCCGCCCATTTCCACTTCAGTTAAGTATGTCACACTCTCTTTAACATTTCTGCGGTGGTGTCGTGTGATGTGGGTTGTTACGTTCCCTCAAATATGGTTGAGCGGAGCAATGGCTGGGTCATGCGTCATGCTCGTGAACGGGTGCCACCAGCGGCAATGGGGCTACTTTCTGTCTGCCCGTCTTGACATGTGTTGAATTATAATTAGAAATAATTACGTATGCTTTTGTGGAACTTCCCCTCATTGTGGAAACTCTGCATACATAGAATAATATCTATTAAGTATATTGTAAAAGTATTTTGAAAAGAGCAACTGCCGAGTTTCTTGCTGGTTCTTCTCGGCAGGAACGGCATTCCGAACCAGTGGTAGACTCATTGACGATTCAAAAGTAATTGTAAAAGTTTATTTGAATAAAAAACATTTCTATTCTATACTATTCTAATCATTTTTAGACAATTTCACAGCAAGTTATGTATTGAATTCTGTTTATATCGTCTTTCATCGCACCAGTGTACACCAGGCCTTACAACAAAGTTATAATATTGATGTCTCACTAATGGCTTCCACTAATACACCTATTTGAAAATGAACCCGTTCGCTACATACAATTGTGTTGCTAAATGCAATTAGTGTAAAGGTTGAATAATTTATATTTGAATAATTACGAAAAAAATGACCGATGCAATGCGTGGCGAGCGTGGTCAATTTTAATAATATTTTAAACACGTCTTTGTTTGTTTTCTAGTATTTTTTCTAAGTAGAATAACTGACATAGATCATCGAGTCGTTGAGCTATGTTGCTGGAATGGTGATATCGCACCGCGAAACGCAGCGGTAGAAGAGTAGTAGAAGTTGGATAATTTATATGATATATGAGGCACAAGACTGTGACTGTGTGTGCTTTAACGCAAAATTGTGAACGCTAGGAGGTTCATAGGAAGGTGACGACACTGCGCTCGCAATTCAAATTCAAATTAAAAATCATTTATATCATGTAACCTTTGTGCGAATATCGAAGTCATTTATAAATAAAGGAATCACAATTATGTAGGTATCACAACTTTAAATAAAAATAAAATTTTCAAATGACCATTACTTAATTTATCGATAAAATAAAATCACAATGATATTATTCCAACGATGTTACAAAACGGTCTAATCTATGCAATCTATTTCCTTGAGACGTTCCTAAATTGTTTTACGACACAAATCAGTATTGGCATGAACAATCGGTATGTATAATGTATATGGAATTGACCTTTTAGCGAACTCTAAAGTTTTCCGTGTCACATCCTTTCACTTAACAGGATTTCCAAAAGGACTAACTAATAACAGACGTAAGTTCAGATCAGCAGCGGTGGTAGCCTTAGGCTTAAGATTTCGGACTCATTTTCGGGCAGTCCTTCTTCTTCTTCTTCTTCTTCTTTACTCCTGGGAATTTTCTCCGCAAGTAGGCGTGTCCGCCCGTTTTGCGTGGTTCCACTGGTGCGGCCCTCCGCCGGATCACTCCATCCAGCCGAGCTCCCTCCAGAAACCTAGCAGGCCACCCAGGTCGGCGAGGACTTCCGGAAGTGTTGCTGGAGAGCCAATGTACTTTTCTCGTTGGTTGGATACACCCCTGCATTTAAGCAGTACGTGTTCCGGTGTCTCGTCGTCCTCCATGCATGCTCTGCATAGAGGACTGTCGGTAATACCTAAAATAAAAAGGTGTTTGTTAAGCGAACAGTGTCCTGTGATCGTACCTACAACTACCCTTAGCTTGGTTCGGTTTAGTTGTAGTAGACTTTTCGCTGTGAGGCGTTGATTGAGGCGTGGAAACATGGTGGAAACGCCTCTTTCGTTTGTCTGCAGTCTGTAGTATTTGCCCAAAGTTCGGCATGTGTACTTACTGTTTGGTTATGCAACCACGTTTTGTATTCACAGAAGGGTATGGGAACCATCGGCTCCGGTCCCATCACCTTCATTGCTGCGGCTCGCCGTGCTAGTTCGTCGGCTGCGTCGTTTCCAATATTGCCACTGTGACCTTTTACCCAGCGTAGTGTGACAGTGTTTGACTTTGTAATCTTTCGTAGTGCATTTTGGCAGTCAAGTATGAGTTTTGAGCAGGTCGTATTTTTGGCTAGGGCTCTCAAAACTGCTTGACTGTCTGTATTAATGTTTATATTAAAATTCGTTACCTGCCTCTGGGCCATAGCAATGGCTGCTGCTGTGATGCCGACGCACTCTGCTTGAAAAACTGAGTTGTTCTTACCGAGGGCGTAGGCAATGTTGATATTTAGCTCGGGACAGTAGGCACCAGCCCCGGTGCCCGAGCTTGTTTTGGATCCATCAGTGTACACTTCGATGGTATCTATGTTAGATGACCGTGTTTTTATGTCTTCCATGTTGATCTTGTAAGTTTTTTCTATTACATGTATCTTTTGTGTTTTGTCACAAACCCACCCTAGTTGTGGACACTTCATTTGTTCATGTGATAGTATCCGGGTGTGTGGTGTGATAGTTTCCTTCCACAGCCCGTAGGTTTTTATTCTGAGGGCTGCAAGGGTTGCTTCTTCCCTTATGTATAGGTGTAGAGGTGGGATTCCCAGTATTACCTCTAATGCGTTTGATGGTGTGGTGCTCATACAGCCTGTGATAGCTAGGCACGCTTGTCTTTGAAATTTTTGTAGTTCCTGTTGGGTTGTCGTAAGGAGTATTCGTGGCCACCATATTAGTGACGCATATGTTAGGGAGCTTCTTACGACTGATACATAGAGCCACTTCATTATCTGTGGCTTAAGACCCCAGGTCTTCCCAATCATGCGTTTGCATTGATTTAGGACTATTGTAGCTTTTTGTATCTTTGTATCTACGTGTGTTTTCCAGTTTAGCTTGCTGTCTAGCTCTACCCCAAGGTATCTCACTTCTTTTGATAGTGCCAGACTTGTGCTAAACAGTGTTGGCATGTTTGGGATGTCCGGCTTCCTTTTGTTAGTAAACAGAATGAGCTCTGTTTTTTTAGGATTAACCGTCAGTTCGTTTTCTTTGCACCATTTCTCTATGAGTTTTAGTGCGTTTTGCATTATCGCACTCAGCGTATGTTCATGTTTTCCGCTTATGAGGATCGTTAGATCATCCGCGTATCCTATTGTGAAGAAGCCACGTTTGTTTAATTTTGTTATCAGGTCATCAACTACGAGGTTCCACAGGATTGGGGACAATACTCCTCCTTGTGGACAGTCCCTGGCTACTATGCCTCTAGTTGTGCCGTTTATGTTCAATTGGATTACCCTTTTTTCAAGTAGGGTTCTTATCCATTTTCGAAGTGTCGGTGGTGTTCCGTATCTCGCAAGAGCGCTATCAATGCTCCTGAAAGTCGTCTTGTCAAAGGCTCCCTCAATGTCTATGAAGGCTCCTAAAGTTGACAGTTTGTTGTCCAAATCGTGTTCTATCTTGCATACTACAGAGTGGAGCGCTGTCTCCGTGGATTTCCCAGTGCTGTATGCATGTTGGTTTCGATGTATTGGTATGTGTCTCAGTGCCCCGTCTCTAAGGAAGCGGTCACCAAGTCTTTCTAATGTTTTCAGCAAAAACGATGTAAGACTGATAGGTCTGAATGATTTCGGCTGTGTGTAGTCATTTTTACCGGGTTTTGGTAGGAATACTACTTTGACTTCTCTCCATAATAGAGGTATGTATCCAAAGGCTATACAGGTTGAATATATCTTCACTAGCCATGGTATTATTTTTGCTGCTCCCCATTGTAGGAGTGCAGGGAAAATATTGTCTGACCCAGCTGACTTAAAGGGTTGGAAGGTGTCTATGGCCCACTGAACCTTCTCGTGTGTAACTATTTTGTTGGCTATCTCCCAGTCGGCCTCTGTGGGTATCCATTGAGGTTCTTCTGTCCACACAGTTGAGTTTGTGTTCAGAATCCTGCAGCCTGGGAAATGTGTCTCCATTAGTGTCTGGCTGACTTCTTTGTCATCCATGGTGTAGCTACCGTCGGCTTTTTTAAGTGAACCGAGTGTGCGGCTATTGTCCTCGGCTAGGATCTTCCGGATCCTAGTAGCCGTGTCGTACGTCTCTATGTTTGAACAGAAACGTTGCCATGATTGGTTTTCTTTTTTTCGAACAAGTTTTTTGTACTGGTATTGAGCTACTTTGTAGTTGTCCCAATCTTCTTCTTGTCGGATGTTCATAGCTCTGTTGAATAGGTGCCTCAACTTTTGTCTTTTCTTCTCAAGGTCGGGGCCCCACCAACTGTGTTTTGGTGTTTGTTTTGTCTTGCGTATTAGCATTGGGCATGCTAGCTCGTAGCATGTCCTGATGTTGTCCGTTAAGTTGTTAACGTTACTGTCTATTTCTGACACATTTTGTATTTTGAGATTATCCGCTACCTTTATGTGTCGTGTTATCAGTGCTTTAAATTGCTTACTGTTTGTTTTCCTTGGGTTTCTACGAGGTACCTCTTGTTTCTTGATCAGAGCCAGTTCGAAAGATATCCTTCTATGGTCAGAGAGCGATGGTTCGTCGCTCACATGCCAGTTTCTGACTTGATCCGTTATGTTATGTCATGCAAGGGTCAGGTCAATGATTGTCTGAAAACGGCTCGAGACAAACGTTGGTTCTGTACCCTTGTTTACTATGTTAAGGTTAGTAGTTAGAAGGTAAGATACTAATTCCTCACCTCTTCTGTTGTTCGTAGCGCTTCCCCAGAGGGTATGATGCGCGTTGCTGTCGACCGAGATAACAAGGTCCGTATTATGTTCTTCACAGTGGTTTACCAGGTCCACGACTTGTCTTGTGGGGATCTGGCCTTCAATGGGTAGGTATAGTGATGCCAAGACTATTGGTCTAGGTGCCATCCCATTGTGTTGTTGTATTCCGCTCTGTATTTTTACTGCGGTTAGGTCTCTGAAACAGAACTGTGTTAGTAGTGTCGCCGTTATACAGCGTGGTATGTATATGCATGTTCTAGGCGGCTCTTGCAAGCTATTATAGAAAATCTTACCATCACAGTTGCCAAGGCCGCATATGCGATTTGGGGCAGTCCATTAGTGACCTTAATAAATAAAAAAATACTTTACCAAATCTTAATATATATAAATTATGGACTCCTAAACTACTGAAACAATTTTTATCAAACTTCGTAACTATCTGTAATTTGGTCCAACTTAAAAAATAGGATAGTTTTTTGAATTGGTATAGTTTATTTGTTTTATTTATATAGATAAGTTGGCGGTACGAAGTTCGCTGGGTCAGCTAGTAATATTATAATTATTTTTAAACTGCCCGCAAGAAGCCTCAAGTTTGCGGTTGCAGACTTGTAGAGCGATTTTTAATTTCTTACCAACTCAAGACCTTCACCTGAAATATAGAAAATGCAAAACCAAGTACACTAGTACTCGCCTCTATTTTTTATTATTATATAATATAGGTATATTAGAATATAGAGTATTATAGACCAGCACTTGAATGCAATTTCACCTGATGGTAAGTGAAGGTGCAACCTAAAATAGAGCGCGCTTGTCTAGTAGGTATACTGTCGTATTTGTGTGGTAGTACTACTTTGCTCAATTTGTAAGGGCAAGGGTTACTTTTTGCCTGCCACTTCGTCCGCGTGAAGTTTCAGTTTTCCCAGATAAAAGGTAACCTTTCGTATTCTGTATTTCTGTAAGTCGTTACATTCTGTAAGTCCTCAACCTATACCCGTGCAAAAACCACGTCAATCCGTTGTTGTGTGATTGAAAGACAAGCTAATACACATTCGCATTTAGAATGTTAGTAAATATTTTCCCAAATCCGGCATGCCTGAGAGTTCTCCATAATGTTCTCAAAGGTGTGATAAGTCTGCCAATCCGTACTTGCGCTGCGTGGATGACTTTAATTCTTTCTTCACACTCGTAGACGGGTTCCACAGGCGGGAATGGGGCTACATTCTGTCTGCCATTCTTAACATATATTAAATTGTAAGTAGGTTTGCTTTTATGGAACTTCCTCTCATTGTGGAAACACATAGCATAAAAATCTATTGTATTGTAAACTATTTTGAAAAGAGCAACCGCCCAGTTTCTTGCTGGTTCTTCTCGGCAGGAAGGGCATTCTGAACCAGTGGTAGACTCACCGACCATTCAAAAGCACTTGTAAAAATGTTTGTTTGAATAAAAAATATTTCTATTCTATTATATTCGAGAGGAGACCTGGAACCAGCACTGGACTAGCAATGGTTTGATGTTGATGGATTAGAATTTCGGTTTTAATCATGACATACTGCAAAGTGACTAATTATTACTTATTCATAATGAAACTGAACCGTTAGATGACGCTGACGATGCAACCAGCAATTAATGTCAAATCGTGCTCCAACTTGTAAGGCAATGTCTCGAATAACATTGCTGTACCTAATCGATTGGTTTCATGTAAACATTGTCATTAATATCAGTTGATCGATTGCCCTGAGTCAGTTGCCACGCATTTGCACATCGCCCTCGCATTTCGTCTCGGTACTCAGACTAAGGCTGAAATTTATAGATCTTACTCTGGCTCTTCTCAAGACTCAAGATAGAGTTAAAATGAGACATAAATATGCCGGATAAATCTGTCTCCTTTTAAGTCTTGAGTCTTAGCTGAGCGGGAGTGCTATCTATAGATATCACCCTCAAATCTTGGATCGTAGCCTCTGCTTATCATCATCATCAATAGCCTATAACAGTCCACTGCTGGACTAAAGGCCTCTCCCAAGGGGAGGGTTTGCCCATAATCACCACGCGGGGCAGACGGGTTGGTGATCGCAGTAGATGGTAGTAGTAGCACAGAGGACGCTGCTGCCCGTTCTCCGCTATATTCCCTTAGTCGCCTCGTACGACACCCGCGGGAAGAGGAGGGGTGGTGACAACTGTATTCTGATCTGCCGTCACCACACGGCACCACCTCTGTTTTTATGTATATCTACTTATTTAGATTACATCATACGGAGGACCCTTAAGAGGCAGTAAAAATTACATGTATAGTAAACTAAAAATATTTGTAATTTAATACATTTATTAAATTACAAATATTTTTATTTTTAGTTTTAATACATTTATTAAATTACAAATATTTTTAGTTTCCCAATGAAATGATATTATTAATGAACACAGGGGTCAACTTCCGAGCGCAGTAACAATTAACATAAGAATGACACTTGAGTATTCAAATTTTGCCAATACACAAACAAAGTAGAAACAGTTTGCGCCTTGAACTAGTTTAACGCCTCTACTCCTAGCTTGCCTGATGCTGAGTAAACAGACAGTTTCACCAAAACGGCGCATCTTTGTCACCTCTGTTATTTTAACATTCGCGACGAAATATTTGAAAAGATTGTTATACTTAATTTACCTGTTTGCGCACAGATCTATGTGCAGTAATAACTAATATCTTCTGCGTAGCTGGCTATGTCTGGTCGTCGATCGGTCGCCGAAATTCTACTACCAGTTCGGAATGCAGATGTATGCGCGATCTCTTATTGGAAATTCTTAGGTCAAGGTCAAGTAAAACCTGATACTTATCAAATTATAAACAAAAAACCTCAAGAGAACTAGATATTACTTATATTACTTTGATTTGTACTCATTTGATTAATTTCGAGCGTCTTATTAGCATACATTCAATTAATTTTGGAAAAAATATTATATTATTTTTTCAATCCACGATTGATAAATCGTCTATCGTTTGTAGGAAGATCAACCTCCTTTTGATACGATACGTATTCAGAAACATAACATTTGGTGGTTACTGGTGGTTAGATTTGATGACCATTTTTGAAATTTTTTCAAAAAGTTTTTCACAAACAAAGCTTTTCACCCCTAAAAGCATTAAGCTGCCATCGAGATGTTTATTTAAAAGAACCAGCTGTCTGAGACTTTTTTTTAGGTATATATCATTCACCAGGTCCTCAACATACCCATTCAAAATATTACGTTGCTGTGTGATTGAAGGACAAACCAACAAACAAACAAACTTTTAAAATATAAGTAAGGATCAGAGTATAATAGAAAAGCTTTTATACAAATAATATTTTACAAGGTGCTTTTGAATCTTCAAGTGCTTCAAGTTAATTACCATGAAAAAAAACCAGTAATAAACTCGGCGGTTGCTCTTTTAAAGTAGGAACCCAAGGTGATTATATAAGTCCTATTAAGTAATAAGGTATAGTCTTGACTTTGAGTCTCATAAGCTCTCTTGCAATATAGTCAAATAAATGCAGATGATTGATACAAACAGTTCGAAGAGCTGGGTCGTTGTGGTCCCAAAGTGCTGAAATAGCAACCCCGTACCAGGAAGTGCAGAAGTGGCACACCTTCATAACATAAATGGGTTGGCGACATCGAACGAGTCACAGGAAGATAGTGGAAACAGGCGGTGCAAGACCGAGGCCTATGGAAGTCCATGCAAGAGAGCTTTGTCCAGCAGTGGACGTCTATCGGTTGATAAAGCAGAAGAAGAAAATAAAAACAGTTCAAGTGTAAGCAAGTTATCTAAGGCAGAGGCTGCGTAAGATAAGAACATAGTATTTGTCGCCGAAGCTATATATATATGCGCGGAGATGCGCGCGCAAGTCATACGTGACATCGCGAGCGCGGGATTGTGTTGTGTGTGATTATGCAGTGAGTGAGGTGCCAGACATCATGGTGAGCTATACCTCAAACCTCTTACCCTCTAGGATAAGGACACGGATATTATTACTGGCATTTAGGACAAGGGCATGATAAGGATAGCTATTGTTTTTCAGTTGTGACTTCTAAGGACGGGATGATACCTTGAATTTTATTCACCCTTTAAAAGCTTAAGTAACCAATAACGATGTATGATAAACAGTCTTAAATTAAAAAAGTTAAGGGGTTGAAAACTTATGTGGTTGGTTAGACGATGCCTAAGTGATATTTCTCTTGGACTTATAAATAAGAATAGTTTACGTTTTCTGAGTATAGTTTCGTAGACTTTTTGAACCTGATCTTTGAAAAGGATGCATTTTTCATGAATGAGTCATGACTTAATTGAATCCAAAAAGCTTTGTTTTGTGAAAATATCTAGAGACAAACTTATTTGAAAATTGAAATTTAATGTTTTTATCCAGTCAATATAATCAAATATTCGCGACCTCATTGCTTTCACTTGTTCGTGCTTATAAGCTGTTGATGTTAGAATTGAAATTTGACATGGAAATAGCTTCACAGCATCCCTGACACTGATAGACTAATTTTTGAACTGGCAAATCAAAAAGATTCCACGGAATTCAAAAACTTTAATTAGTACAAACGAAGCCGCGGACGTCAAATAGTTTCAACATAGGTAAGTAATTAACAGACTTTATTAATATGCAATGTGATGATTTATTTTAACATAAAAAAGCTTATAATTATGCTATTATGATAATAATATACAAAATCCTTGTTTAATACATACTTAAGTAGTAAATGATTGATTGAAACTTCACTTTAGCTTGACTTAAGTTTTAATCAGCCTAGTTTTTTTCTTGTGAACTTAGACATAATTTATACTGTCATTTCTGTCGTTTCATGATTTTTTTCAGCTTTGATAGACTATTAAGTTTTTATGAGATTTTTTCCAGGTTTTCTTTCAGTTATGGTTTTTTTTTGTTAAAAAGCCTAGCGCGTATTGGAATTGTATCAATAATGAATTATTTTTTCAATTTGAGCGAATATAATTTTCACACATTATTGAAAAAAAAAAACATCTAAAATGTCAGCAAATAAGGCAATTTATTATGAGAATACTCTTATCATTAGTAAAATAATTAACTTTGTTGGTTAAATACATCATCAATTTTAACTACATGAAATTATTGTTTCCATATTTTTTTCAAATAGTAAGCTTAAATATATTAAAATATTACTGGAGTCGCTATAACTCTAGGATAATTTTCATAATAAGTATACCTACCTAAATTAGGCAGAATAAGGTAACCAGAATTATCATATTAACATTAACTAAGGTCTCAAGTGATTGCGATTAATCTGTTAAGATAATCCCTACATCGAGTTATTAATCCACATTAAAATTTCCTAAGCGTACTAACTTATATGTATTTATAAATGCTAAAGTGTGTTTGTTTGTCCTTCAATTATGCAGAAACGGAGCAAACGGATCGACATTATTGCATTAGTATAGTTGAGGACATGGAGGGTGGCAGAGGGCTCCCAAGGGATTTTTAGAAACCTAATTACACGCAGAAGAAGTCACAAGCAAAAGCTAGTTTAATTATAATTACATCGATTATGATGCACTCAGGTAGATTTAATTCCGAATTGTACTAGCGTCCTTTAGTTGTGACCTACGTACGTGCTAGCGTCTGATTTGAACTCAGGTCAACAATTAGTTATGATGTAGGTACGTTCACCGCAACATCTAGCTGTCAGTGATAATTTGCACCTTTCGGCATTTGCACGAGCAAACAAACAAGATAAAGACTCGAAAAAAAGAAAAGATGGTGGACAAGGAACCCTTTGTCATAATTATAGAAGAGCTCTTTACCAGTGACCCTGGGCAATGGCAGAGGGTGTAAGGAATATAATATAATTATATAAAAATTCTTTTTAACCGACTTCAAAAAAAGGAGGAGGTTCTCAATTCGTTGGAATATTTTTTTTATGTATGTTCACTGATTACTCGAAGCCGCCTGAACCGATTTGGAAAATTCTTTTTTGTTTCAAAGGCTATAAGGTCTTCTCAGGTGGTAAGGTCTCTCCCATTTAAATTTTATCGAAATCGGTGGAAAGATTTTTAAAAACTCGACAATTAATTAAGTTTATATAACTTTGTATTGGCGCGGGCGTTTGAAGTCGGTTGTTTAAAAATATTTTCTTATATTAAATTATTCAATAACTGACTGACGAAAAAATCGGGCGGAAATGCTGGTAGCTTGACCAAATAATTAGTTTGGCCATACAAAGGAGGCCAAGCGAATTCCTGGGTCAAGGCCAGCTTTTGCATCACCGGAAGACTCGATACACTTTTTGAAAGTTCTTCAAAAAGATCTCGAGCCCCCGAGCCCACCAGCTCCAGGGTCTCAACCCCGAAGGTCCAAATATGTATGAAACTGCCGTCGAGGCTATCATACTTGCGTCTCTTGGGGCCTGTCCACAGCGCTATAGTAGCCTCTGCGCCCGCCATCTAAATAATAACTTTTATTTTTTATTTGCAACAATACGCAAACGCAATGAAGAATTTATTTACATACTTCTACGTCACTATGGGGTCATGCCTGAAAACCAGCGCTATAGTCAGTCTTGACTGTAGCATGAAGCTGAGGCAGCGCCCCGTTCAGCAGCATTAGGCAATATAGGTTCTAGGGGGATATTGATAGGCGCCTGGTTTTTCCAGAGAACCGATGATTGTGATTCTTTTCCTCGGTTCTTTGGAAATCTTTAGGGGGCTTATTTTGTTTAATTAGGTACATAATTTTTTGTATTTTGTATTGTATTTTTGTATTTTGTATCTTGTATTTTTGTATTTGTACTTTGCTGGCTGAATAAATGTTTTTATTAAATGAGAAAATTTATACTTAAATGAGAAAATATGAGTCCATTTTACGTGATACATGACTATACTCGTCCGTATCTTAAAACGAGAGATGCTGCTTCGGCAGTCTTACTGGTTACGTTCGCGATTACCTAATAACAACAACAATGCGTCAATACATTTTGCGAAACACATCGAGAATTGGGATTATAAGCAGAATTCTCACCTTGAAGGCTATCTTTTGGCATTCCGACTAAAAAATACTTTTTAGGGTTCCGTACCCAAAGGGTACCAACGGGACCCTATTACTAAGCCTACGCTGTCCGTCCGTCCGTCCGTCCGTCCATCCGTCCGTCCGTCCGTCTGTCAGCGGGCTGTATCTCGTAAACCGTAATAGATAGACAGATGAAATTTTCACATACTATATGTATTTCTATTGCCGCTATAACAACAAATAATAAAAATTAAATTAAATTAAAAAAATTAAATTAAAATATTTCCATGGGTACATGGGAATATTTTTATTTAATTTTTTTTAACGGAACCCTAAAAGAGCGAGGCCCGACTAGCACTTGGCCGATTTTTATGCTAAATTTTTCTTTGGTTAATTAATTTGGTCATCCAAAAGGCAATGCTGCCAGCATTTTGGGTACTAATATAGGTGTCACCGCTGGTATAATAAATAATTTTAGAAATAATAATTTATTATTAAACATATTATAACAAAAAAAATTGAAGCAGTGATAGCCTAGTGGTTAGGACTGTGGTCTCCTATGCGGGGGGTCGCAGGTTCGATCCCGGGACCTCTGACTTTTCGGAGTTAAGTGCGTTTAAGCAATTAACTATCACTTGCTTCAACGGTGAAGGAAAACATCGTGAGGAAACCTGCACATCTGAGAGTTCTTCATAATGTTCTCGAAGGTGTGTGAAGTCCACGAATTCGCATTGGGCCAGCGTGGTGGACTATGGCCTATAAGTTATAACCGTTCTCTGAGAGGAGACCTGCGCTCAGTAGTGAGCCGTTGATGGGTTGCTAATGATGAAAAATGATGATTAAAAATTCCCGTGACTAACTGACTGACTGACAGTTATTCTGGTGGGAGACTTGGATGGCTATAGTTACCATCCTATAGTCATATAGGCATATTTTTGTATGCCACCAAGCGATGAAGAAGATATTCGCACGATGGCCTGTAGAAACCAATTAGGGGTATGGGTTTAGTTATAACTGGCATACAGCCATACCCCCTTCCAAGTTAGCCCACTACCATCTTAGGTTGACTCGTCACTTATCATTAGATCACATTGCAGTCAAGGGCATCAAATATTTTACTTCCTTACTTATCCTTATCTTATTTGTTCAAATTCAAAATTATTTATTTCACGTAGGTCAACCTGTGGCTCTTATGACAAGGTCATGACTCTACCACCGGTTCGGAAAGCGGATTCTGCTGAGAAGAGCCGGCAAGAAACTCAGTAGTTGCTCTTTTCAAAATAATCATTTTACAATATTATTATGAAGCTATTACATTGTAATAAGTTTTTATATTATCTTGTGGGCAGCTGGATGCCAAGCCGATTTAACACATGCAACTTTGTTAGAATAAAATATAATATTTCCACAATGAAGGAAGTTAAAAAAAAAAGTACTACAATTCAATTCATGTTAAGACGGGTCGGTTGTTGGTTAGTTGGTTTGTTCTTTAATCACGCAGCAATTGAGCAATGTGATTTTTTGCATAGGTATAGTTGAGAGCTTGGAGAGTACACCTATGTTAGATATAGTATATAGTACCTATATTACATACCTACATACATACGCGTTAGTCAGAGTTGACCAGTAATGTAAATCTGTGATTATTCTATAATTAATTTGCATTGTATTAGTCTAGTCACTAGTCAACACCATCTGCCTTCATTTATGTAAAGGCATGCGTTTAATTACAATATTAGATGTTGCCAACTAGGTAATCAAATCAGCAACTCTGTATCAAAATGGAAAAGTTATATAAAAATTTATTAATTCTTTAAACCTTGCCTTGGGCTCTGTCTAAAATATATCAACCCTAATGATATGCACAAAGCATTTTGAAAAGTACAACATTACATTAAATGTAAAAAATTTCACTTAATGTAATGTTCTACTTTTCAAAATGCCTTGTGCATATTATTAGGGTTGATTCAGTTTAAGCACAGTCCAAAGCAAGGTCTTACTTATGATGATGATGTTGAATGAACAAAAATCTAGAGTCCCATGTACCTATTAAGTTAATTTTGCCTTTTATGATAAAAAAGTAACAGTTTTTTATCACCATGTCCATGTCTGGGTAAAAATGACATTATAGCTCCAATAAGCTGTAGAGGTATTTATGTAAAGTTACTGTTCGAAATATAACGTTAGACGCAAAAATGACATTTTAAAAGGCTATAACCTCTCACCGGCCTTCAGCTACCGGCCGTCCTACCAGACTCATCTCGCGTAATACGAGATGTGCACTGTGCAGTACTACAAACATTCACATTACACACTTATAATAACTACCTATTGTTACTTCAATACGATCCGTAAGAGAACTAGAGTTACCGAAATAGGTCATGGAGCTAAAGTTGAAGTTGATTAAGTTGTTAGACGTTCAGGTTCTAAGGTGCTGGAATATTTTTTCATTTCATTTCATTTCATTTCATTTCATTTCATTTCATTTCAATATTATAGTGCGCAAATACAGGTGCACTCTCTATTCCCTCACTCGTAGTTCGATGTAACGGAAATCCGACATGACGGTAGAAAATTCAGAGGTGTGATTGTCTAAAGTTATTCCATTGATCGTAATTATATTCGATGACATTAGCATCAAAGTAAAATAAACAATAACAGGATTGAATTAGAGCTCTATTTCGCGTATGCATTCTTATACGTTTACGTATATACGATACGCTCCATAACGCTCCATATTAAAATCGGTTGTACTAAATTTGTGACTTTAAATCAATACAATCAAGGATTATTTTACTTTCACGTCATCGAATACGAATACGATCAATGGAATAATTTTTATATAATTGGTACCCAGGCGCAGGACCGACGGCTTTACGTGCTCTCCAAGGCACGGGTATGACACACCGTCAACCTCCTCTCTCCGGGCCTACATTTTTTGGCTCGACCCTGGAATCGTACCTAAGACCTCATCATTTGTAAACGAGCATTCTAACCACCAGACCAACAATGCAGTTAAAACTCAAGTATCTTCCACCATATCCGCTTTATGTTCGTGTAGTATAATTTAGATTAAGATTGCCTCTAACTGCAAAGTAAATTGTGTCTGCAGCGCAAATTTTACACAACTCTTTAAAAATACCGAAATAAAACAATCAATATTAGTCGTTAACCTTTTCTTAATGACCTCTGTTTCGACACTCGCGCCTGAGGAAACATCTTTACACCAAAGTGCCTTCATTGGTTATTTCATGCCCTCATAATTTCCTAATTTGGTTGAAAATTGTTTTAAAGCAATCAGTATAGGCTAGTAGGCTATCAGACGTGTAAGTTACTATGAAATGTTTTAATTTATTTTATCAACATTTTAACCTATTGCGGGCTCACTAGGTACTGGGTATGGATCTCCTCTCAGTATGAGAAGGGTTTATGTCATGTTCCAACACGCTGGCTTAGTGTAGACTGACAGAATTCACACACCTTTTAGAAAATGATGGAGAACTCTTAGCCATGCAGGTTACCTCACGATGTTTTCCTTCACCATTAAAGCAAGTGATATTTTTTTCTTTAAAAAAATAATATCAGCCAAGTTGAAGTAGACTCATATCCTCCTCTCCCCTCCAAATAAGCGGAAAGCTTGTTTTAGGAGTGGGTGCGACAATAGTGCAACGGGTGGGATTCGAACCTGCGACCTTTCAGTTTTCAGTCCGCACCTTTAACCGTTGGGCCATTGAAGATAGACATTACGCTGGCCAAGTGTAGACTGGCAGAATTCACACACCTTTTTTTTTTCGAGGGTAGACACTCAAAAAGCGCACACGTATTTTTTTGGGTGTGGAGTTATTTTATTAAAGTAAAATTGTTTAAAGTTTAAATATTTATATGTACTAAGTGTTTTTGTACTTACCAGCCTTAACTCCAACCAAATAATCCATACTTGGCAACGTGACTGAAGGATTTAATTGTTAAACACATCACCAAAGCACATTCACTATGGAGGCCATTCAAAACTCGATTCAGTCACTGACTGAGCATTTCAACACTCAAATGGCAGAATTTCAGAGGAGTCTACAGGGGGCAATTCCTGCAACGAGTCCCACTGCTAACATATCTGTTCAGTTTAATGAGTTCCGTGCTTTTGTGTTATCTGCACTCGCCGGTCTGCAGCAGCAGGTAGAAGTACTGGCGCGACAAACTGATCAGTTGGAAATGCGGAGTAGGCGGAAGATGCTCCTGATCCACGGGATCCCAGAGGGCAACGATGGTAATCTGTCAGCCACAGTGAGTGCTTCTTTGTCCGCTCATCTGAAATTACCCAACTTGCAGGATGATTGTTTTGACCGCTGCCAGCGCTTGGGTCAGCCTAAGGCTGACAAGCCTCGGGCTATACTGCTGAAATTCCGGGATCTAACAGTGAAGAATCAGGTCTGGTTTGCAAAAACTGCTCTCAAGGGTTCAGGTATAACTTTGTCTGAGTTCTTAACAAAAGACCGGCACAACGCCTTCATGGCTGCAAGGCAGAAGTTTGGAGTATCAAAGTGCTGGACGAGAGAAGGGCTCATCACAATAATCGGATGCGACGGCAAACGCCACCGGGTAACTTCCAAGGCGGAGGTTGACGCCATTCGGCTGCGCAGTGATGATCAGGTTCCTGCCTCCTCAGCGGCCACTTCCTGTGCCAAAGTCACTTCTCAAGTACCGAAGACCGCTAAACCAGTGGTGAATGAGGCGGTAAGGTCGAAACGGATTGTTAGGAAGTAAGGCAGAGTAAAGCAATCTAAGTCACTTTATTTTATATTTTTGAATAATGCGGGTTTGCATAAAAAATAAATACCAAACATTGTCAAAATATGTCATTGTCAACGTCAATTGTCAAACGTATAGTGGAAATGTCATAGATGATTGGCAGCCATAGACTAAGAGTGACTTTTTATCGTGAGTTAGGCTCTAAATTCAAGTATCTTAAGTTTTAATATAACTATTTGCGGTTATCGTTAGTTTTTGTTATTGTTTAAATTAGAATGCATTGGTTGTAGTGTAACTTTCTGTATTTAATTATTGAACAAAACTTGAAAGTTACTTATCTTAATAATTATCATATAGTTTGATGTGTTTTTTAAGTTTAATTATCATTTTTTTATTTTATTTTTTATTTTTTATTTCTTTACTCAGTAGTGCTAGTATTTTTATTAAGTTTATCTGCTGGTGGGTATAAAGGAGTACTGCTTTTAAGTAGTCAAATATTTATATTAATAATATTATTTAACTTTATATTAATTATATTTTATTATTTCATTTTTAAAGATATATATTTTTATTATTTTATTATTGTGTATTAAGTATGTTATTTCAAGATATAGGCCTTGACAACTCTTTTTTTTCACTTTCTTCTAATGAAGAATTGAGTAATGACGACAGTTTTTACAGTATACCCTCTCTTTCTGAAACTCTAGACTCGCACTTTTCAGACGTCCCAAAAAATTTCAATATCGTTCATATTAATGCTCAGAGTATTCCTGCACATTTTCCAGATATGCTTTCGTCGTTTGATAGCAAGAATATCCACGCGATTTTGATCTCGGAGTCATGGTTAAAGCCGTGTTTGTCCTCCGCGTCGTATACTCTTCCTGGTTTTCACCTCATTCGGAATGACCGTGCTAATCGGGTTGGTGGAGGTGTTGCTATATACCTTCGTACTCACATACCATTTAACATCCTCAGTATGTCCATGGTACAGGCTGTTCCAGAGGCAGAGAATTTATTTATTGAAGTTATTCTTTCCGGTGTGAAATTTCTGCTTGGCGTGTATTATAGTCCCAGTCTAACAGTAGACTACTTTCATAGCTTTGAAACTCTTTTGGATAAATTCATTCCGCTATATGAGCACTCAATCATTATGGGAGATTTTAATACTTGCCTCATAAAAAATGATGCACGTGCATTCCGTTTGAAGTCTGTAGTGCAGGCATCTAATCTGCATATTCTTCCTCTCTCTGCAACTCACTCTTTTCCTAATTCTACTCCATCTCTTCTTGATTTGATTCTTGTTTCCTCAGTAGACTTTGTGGCTAAACACGGACAGTGTTCCGCAGATGCTTTTTCTTACCATGATCTGATCTTTATGTCTTATAAAATACGTCCTCCCAAAGCTAGATCAAGAATTCTTCTCAAGCGTAATTTTAGTGGTATGGACACTGTTAGGCTGCGAGACGACGCTTCTAAAATTGATTGGACTGAAGTCCTTACTGGTGATTGTATTGATGACCGGGTAGATATTTTCAATTCACTCTTAACTAACTTATATGATATTCATGCTCCAATACGCCCAGTAAGAATTAAACACCTTCCTGCTCCTTGGCTAACTGAGGAAATTAAAACGTTGCAACATAGGAAAAATGTAGCTAAATCTAATTACAAATTGAATGCCAGTGATGCCAATCGAGACAAATATAAGCACATTCGGAATCGATGCAACAGGTTGTGTAGAGACAAACAACGACGTCATATTCATAAGTCCGTACTCGAGGAAGAAGACTCCGGACGGGTATGGAAGTTTCTGAAATCTCTCGGAGTTGGGAAAGCAAGTAGTAATAGTCACACTAGTAGTATTGATTTTAATCAACTTAATCAGCATTTTTCCTTGTCCAGTACTATTGATAGTACTATAAAATTGAATACAAAGAATCAAATTCTAGCTTTACCCACTCCTGATGATCCCGCTTTTATTTTTAGTCAAATTGACTGCAGTGATGTTAAGAGAAGTATTAAGGAAGTCAGCTCTGATGCTGTGGGTATTGATTGCATTAGTCGTAAAATGATTATTCCTCTCCTTGATCTTCTAGCTCCTGTAATTGCTTCTATCTTTAATCACTCTATTCGTACAAGTGTTTTTCCTTCTCCTTGGAAGGAGGCACAGGTTACTCCTATTCCAAAAAAATCGAATCCAGTCAGTTTTTCTGATTATCGTCCTATTTCTATTTTACCATTCCTTTCAAAAGTTTTTGAGCGTATAGTTCATAAGCAAATGACGCTTTTTCTCTCTCGATATAACCTATTAAACCCTTTTCAATCCGGTTTTCGACCCGGACATAGTACGAATACTGCATTAATTAAAATAACTGATGACATCCGCTTTGGTATGGATAATCAACGTGTAACATTATTGACCCTACTAGATTTTAGTAATGCTTTTAACAATGTTGATTTTGAACTGCTATTAGCAACTTTAACTTCTCTTAACATATCTCCTGGAGTCGTTGACTGGTTTCATAGTTACTTGCATGGGCGCAGGCAGCGTATACGTGTCGAGGATCATTTTTCTGATTGGTGTTCGATAAGTGCCGGCGTACCGCAAGGTGGCGTGTTGTCTCCTCTCCTTTTTTCAATTTTCATTAGTTCAGTTACTCAGCACATAACTTCTCACTACCACCTGTATGCTGACGATCTCCAAGTGTATGCTCAATCTAAACTACAAGATTTGCCCAGGACCATTGACTTGGTTAATAAAGATTTAGACGCCATTGTTCACTGGAGCAAATCGCACGGACTAAAAGTAAATCCAACCAAGACTCAAGTCATTATAATGGGAAGTCAAAGTCTAATATCACGCATTGACTGGACTACTCTTCCCTGCGTTACTTTTGATGGGGTCCAATTACAATATAGTGATACTGTCAAAAACTTGGGCATTGTATTTGACAAGTTTCTTTCTTGGGTTCCTCAGGTTAGTGAAGTGAGTAGGAAAATGTTTGCAGCGGTTGGTTCTCTCCGGAGGTTAAGTAACTTTCTACCCATACCGACTAAAATTGCGCTTGCACAATCTCTCCTTTTACCAATTCTTGATTATGCTGATTCTTGTTACCTAGACTTAAGTGTGGAGCAGCTTAATAAGCTCGAGCGCATCCAAAATCTCTGTATACGGTTCATATTTGGGCTTCGTAAATATGACCATGTTTCAGAATTTCGCAAAAAACTCGAGTGGCTCCCAATTCGCCTTCGCAGGAATACTCGAATTTTATCTCTCTTATACAGTGTCCTTTTCAATCCAACTACTCCTCCGTATTTGAAAGAGCGGTTCGAGTTTCTCGGGGATTCTCATCCGGGTCGATCTCTCCGCTCTGGGGATAACTTGACTCTTAGAATTCCTTCCCATAGCACATCTTTCTACTCCAAGTCCTTCTCCATTACAGCTGTTCGTCTTTGGAACTCTCTCCCTGTCAATTTGCGGCGGGCACAATCTCTGCCTATTTTTAAGCAGCTCCTTAAAAAACATTTTATGCCCCCGTAATTTTGTATAGGTAGATATTTATCTACTTAATTCCTTATTTATTATTATGGCTAATCATATAATATGATACTTAAGTATAATTAATATATATATAATTAATTATAATAAGTGTTTATTATATATATATTTTTTTATTTATATTATATATATATATATATATATATATATGTATATATTATAATATTATATATATTTCACCCAATTTTTATTTTCATAATTTATTTATTTTAAGTACACCCTCATCCAGTATTTCTTATTACTGTTTCGTCATTAGGTTGCCTGGAAGAGATCGCTTCTTAGCGATAAGGCCGCCTATTGTACAGCTTATATCCTTATATTATGTATGTTTTATGTTCTTTTATTTTATGTTAATTGGTGTACAATAAAGAATATTTTCATTTCATTTCATTTCACCTTTTGGAAAATGATGGAGAACTCTCAGCCATGCAGGTTACCTCACGATGTTTTCCTTCACCGTTAAAGCAAGTGATATTTAATCATTTAGAACGCACATAGCTCCGTAAAGTCAGAGATGCACGCCTTCAGGCATTCTCGTTCTCTCGAATTGTGGACCCCTCGAAAAGGAAGCCGAATTCTTAACGACAAGGCTATCATCGCTACATTACCTCATAACTACTCAATTGTTTACTTTACGAACTTTCGTCGATTCAAAAGAATATTTTAAAGCCAATTTCAGTAATGACTATTTTAAACTGTACTCAAGTATTACTCTGCTTTAGCTGCCCTAGATTTCAAATGACACGGAAATCGGAAACAATTCTTGGCATAGTGCACTAACGAGAGGTAAGTGACACAGGATTACACCATTTTGTTGCCTAGGATTAGCATATTAATATAGCAGGATATATTTTGCAGGAGATAGACGTACTGAGCAGGTTTTCTCATAATGTTTTGCCTACCTAATCGAAGAGAAAGTTATATAAAAAGGTGATAAAAGATATTATTGTTGAGTAGATTTTTAAAAAACATTGTAGACAAAATTACTCTTTTTTTGTAGACAAAATTAATTACTTACCGGTTAATTCTCGGTTATTAACATTTTTATCAACTATGTTATTCGAAAAAGAGATCTGGAGGTTATTTTAGTCTATGCAAGACAGACACGCCATACTGCTAGCAGAAGCCAGCTGTAGCCAGAATGCGGACTTCGAATCGATTTTAGCAGCCCGGTATGAGAAAAATCCGGGCAGTAAAATCAATTTATCAATGACCTCGCTACGTTTTTCACAACGTTGAAATTTCTACCCTAACGTTGAGTAAATAAGGTTGGTTTTCGTGCGAAAGAGCTTTCGCTTCGGGTAGCCGAGCGCGTAGCGATCCCGGTCCCCGAAGCGAAAGTCGGTCGGGGCGCGCTCGGACCCGAGCCGCGCGCATAGAGAAAGATATAGCGTCGCGCGTAAACTCCAGTCGTGCGTCGGAGGCCGGAGCTGACACATACTTTTTTTCCTCCTCGGAAGAAAAGAAATCGAATTGTAATGATAATATTGTCAATTAAGAACATCTAGCTTACTTCCTACTTGATAACTTCCTTGGCGAATTATATAAAATTTGAATAAACGCTTGTTTTAAAGATAATCATCATCATCAGCAACTGATCAACGGCTCACTACTGAGCGCAGGTCTCCTCTCAGAGAAGGGTTGTAGGCAATAGCCCACCACACAGGTCCAATAGGAATTGATGAACTTCACACACCTTCGAGAAGATTATGGAGAACTCTCAGGCGTGCAGGTTTCCTCACGATGTTTTCTTTAATGTTATATAACAATTAATCTTATTTATCTTCAGTGGTGCGTGCCCGGTATCGAACCTGCGAACCCCCGAATAGGAAACCCATTACAGTCCTAACCACTAGGCTATCACTGCTAAGATAAGATCATATTTAAAGATAATACTTTGTGTTTAAACAAATTATATTTATCAAAAAATTCTTACTTTGGATCAATTCGATAAGAAGTTATAATTAATTATGCTAGCTGAACTTATTGATTTTTCGTATAAACTAATTAAAAATATTATACAAACTACATTTAAATAGGTAGGTATTTAAATGTAATTTTTTTAATATAACCTCGATTTCTATATCAAGCTTTTGTTTCATTGATTGTGGTAATAAATTGTCGCTTCAATTGACTATTTAACGGCCTTTTTATGGCGATACTTATACAAACCGGAATTAGATGCTTTTGTCAGCATCTTGCAAATCAAGGTCTCTGAGAGATCACACGTTTGTCGCCTGTTTATGCAGAATTTTATGATATTATTATATAATATTATTATATAATATTATTATATAATATTATTATATTAGATGACTGCAGCTATTATTAGTATTTACAAATTCAATGTGACTACCTACCTACTTTGCTGGCTTGACCCAAAAATATTGGCAGCAAAATTGAACTAAAAACTGCAAAAATCGCCTTCTTAATTATGGTTCAATATTATGCTTCTTAACTTTCAGTGTTGACAATAGATAAGACATAGGCTGAGGACTAGAGATAAAAGACCGTACTTTGACTTTCAAGTCTGATGTGGGGATAATCTTCGATTCTTTACTCCTTCCTCGGAATGTAACCTTGTCAAGTCACAATTGGTTCGGCGATTTAAGGAAGAAAAAAAAAATCCGGCCAAGTGCGAGTCGGACTCGCGCACCGAGGGTTCCGTACTCCAAAACTGAAAGTAAAACGATAATATTATATTAATTTGCTTATTTATCGTTAACTTTGGTTGTAGAGGCTTATTGTTAATATAAAAAAAACTATGCTAGTTAGAGCGTTGGTTTTATTTTTTCTGTAAAATATACATAAACCTCTATTGACCATAATTATTTCAGATTTTTCGATTGGTAAACTTCGGAGATAAGGATTACTCAAAAACTATTATATATAGAAATAAATAAAAATTTGTTTTAGAATGCACAAGTAAAGGCCTTTCATATGATACCCCACTCGGTATAGTTATTTTACTTTGAAATTTCTAACCCCCGATTTTCCCCCTTTTTTAATAAAACTAAAAATAATTTTCGATTTTTCTTTATTCCAATAATGTTGGGCCACTATTATACACAACTATGCCAAATTTCATGTCGATAGCTTTAATAGTTACTGAAATAATCGACTGTGACAGACGGACGGACAGACGGACGGAGAAAGTCTCACCATAAGGGTTCCATTTTTACCCTTTTTGGTACGGAACCCTAACAACGACAGACAGAATTTATTCCACATTTAGCTATAGTATTAGTATGGATAGTATAAAGGTATCTGAACTCTATTTTATGAACATAATCCTACCTATAGATCGCAGCCATAATCTCACCTATGTGCCAGAAAGGACGTCAAAACTATACCGCACCGAAATGGCCTCCGAGAATAAAACAATAGAGAAAATATTGTTCCGTATGAACACACCCGCGGCGCGCTGTGCACTTGTTGAGTAAAACAATAAACCTTCTGAGATTTATCTTAATTTCCTCTCCTTTATGGTTCAGCTGATACAGGCTGTGCCGTGAACAATTGCTACACCTACCTCGTGATTGTCGATTGTGTGCGTATCCTCTTTGATTAATAGATGCTGCATATTATAATAAGCTGTTTTAAAATACCAACAAATCAGTCAGCGAAATGATACGATTGTTTTACCCTATTCAATTAAATAGATGCGCCCTTCCAACTGAACATGCAGGTGTTGAGCTGTCAGTATACAGCTTCACGTGTCAGATGTATGAATGACCTTTTACTGTAAACCAATTAAATACTTAATTCTTATATAATAAACTTAAAAAATAAAAAAGGTCAAACTAGCCTTAAGGTGCGTTTAAATTAGGTCGGCCACCGAATCCGACGACCGCTTTCGGTTTAACCGGATCGGTTAAACGAATTGGGTTGGTACTTGGAACCTACAGCGAATTTGGTACTTTGTTACACTAATTGGTGACCGAGTTCGGACTGGGACCGAATTCGGTCAACCCGTACCTGTTTACGCTAAGTACCTAGTGACCGAATCAATATAAACACGTTATATCGTTAGAGCGATCTCTACCAGGCAACCACGTTTCATAGGAGGTGTGGTCTTATATAAGTTTTTTCGATAATACACAATATTATTGATGACCTCCCTAGCGCAGTGGTGAGTACTGTCGTCTTATTAGTGGAAGGCCTCGGGCTCGAATCCCAGCGAGGATTTTAAGGATTTTATAATTTCTAAATTCTCTCCGGTCTGGTCAGGTGGCAGGATAATTAATAGGCATTAATTTTAATGAAAACTTATATGAGCTTAAAAATGAATAAGTATTACTACTATACTTATGGCTAATGGCACCTTTTTCTTTCACATAAAATAAATGACCCAAAACTAGATATAATCGAATTCGGGGCATCAATGGAAGACGATTAAAAAAATTTGCTTTTAACGTTTAGGTTAATTACGTGCTACGTTATGTAATAGAACATTGTATTTTTATATTCAAATGAACAAAAAACCATAAAATTTTAATGCATCTATTACAATACAATATTAAAGATTTATATATACTCAAGACCGACATGGTTTTGTTTAATAAAAACAAAGGACAAATTAATATGAATATTCAAAAAAAAACTGATGAAAATTGGGGTCAATGCGAGGTCAATTCGTCAAGGACTCACAGATGTACGATCCGGAACCTATTGCAAAAGAGCGAACTACTCTTTCTTATCCACGCCTACGACTGAACGGAGATGGTAAAATAATATGCGTTTGTCTTTATAGGTTGTATATTTGTTTGATTATTATAATTTTCCTAAAAAAAATTTAGGTTTCTAAGAAGGTTCTATTCATTGAGTACATGAATCACTTCAGGGGATGTTTTTCTAGGTACTATCCACAGTAGTAGGTTCGGGTGTGCTATAATCTTGCTTTCATTTTTATGTTATAAACTTATAACCATTTTTCTACAACTAATGGGCCGATTATAATGCAGATTTTGCATTATACAGGCATCACCTCAGAGCAGTTGGAGATAATTTTTAAAGAGGTGCGCTAAGATCTAATATTTGCACCACATTTTAGCAAATTTAATCTCATTATTCTTTGAAATAGGACTAGATATTTTAAATTACCATGCAAAAAATCACGTCGATCCGTGGCTCTGTTGCGGCGTGATTGAAGGACATACCAACCAACAAACACACTTTCACATTTATAATATTAGTGATATTATTCGTAAAATTTCAGTCTTAAATGACATGAATTTATGTAGTAGGAAAGAAAGAAAATATTTTATTGGATCAAACAATGCATTACAAAAAAACTAAATAGAACTATATTTAAAGCAAGCCCCCACTCAGCATCGTGCTGCAGCGCTAGTTTTCAGCCAGTTTTCAGTTTACGTAAGTGCAATAACATAAGATAAATGCAATCATCATCATCATCAACCCATCAACGGCTCACTACTGAGCGCAGGTCTCCTCTCAGAGAAGGGTTATAGGCCATAGTCCACCACGCTGGCCCAATGCGAATTGGTGGACTTCACACACCTTCGAGAGCATTATGAAGAACTCTCAGGTGTGCAGGTTTCCTCACGATGTTTTCCTTCACCGTTGTAGCAAGTGATATTAAACGCATTGGACTTCGAGAAGTCAGAGGTTCGTACCCGGGATCGAACCTGCGACCCCCCAAATAGGAGACTTCAGTCCAAACTTCTAGGCTATCACTGCTTATTAAAGGTAAATGCAATAATAGACAAGAATTGTGTCTAGAGCCTCGTTTCCAACATATTCCATAAAACACAGAGATAATATGTCATTCGTAAGATTCTATGCCACATCGAGGCACTATTGTTAACGAAAATCTCCAACATTTAACAAAAATGAACTATCCGCATAGTATTCAACAAATGTGAGAACAATGATGCATTCTAACATTACAGTTTTTGTTCTCAACAATAGAAACCATTATACATATCAATTATTTATTATTATATTTGCCTTTAGGTAATAGTTATAGTTATATTTCCCTTTACAATTATAATACACAAATAATGATGTACAAACTCAGACGCAATACACATAATATGTTTTGTTTATTGTAGAGGCCATCCTTAAATATTATTTCAATGGGTACACAACTTTATGTTTAGCTAACTGCCACAAAAAATTGCATAGATTGCCTATACGGATATTTATCTCTGTAATGTACGATTACTGTTCATAGAGTAACATAATAACTATTATAATAACTGCAAATTATTTATCAATTATGAGATATTTTCTATTACTCAGTCAGCATCAAGAAAAAATGTTAACTTGTTTAATAAGGAATCCCGTTGATGTCTTTTGTATTGAGCATAATCTAAAAGAGCACTTCACTCCAACATAAGAGCCATATTATTATTTTAATAAATCATATTGCTTGCATTCATATTGCAAATCATATTATGTACCCATTTTGTATATTTTTAGGAATATAAATAACATTTTCATATAATATTAGTATGATATTTATAGAGATAAAACGATATATCATACTAAAATTAAAAAACGTTACTTAAGTTTCGGTAGCAACGAGCTACTTAATTAATAACTTAAGGCTTAAATTAATGAAGATATAATTTATTTAAATACAAAATAATGCATCAAACATTTATAAAAATTTAACCTAGCAATTAAAGTTGATCGCAGCACATCGATGATCGCAACACTTTCGCAACACCACGTTTTCACCTAACACTGATATTTAGACTTATTTAAATAAAGATTCTCACTAAAAGCCGGCGATGGGTTAAGAATTTGAGATGAAAGAATGATAACATAATTTGTGCGTTAAGTTTGCTTGAAATATTTCTTTGATAAGTAATTGTAATTAATTTTATCGATCTATCGATCTAATATCTTTAAACGAGCAATTCTTGTATATATATAAATATAATATAATCTGAATCTCGGAAACGGTTCCAACGATTTTCATGAAATTTGGTATGCAGGGGGTTTCGGGGGCGATAAATCGATCTAGCTAGGTTTCATTTTTAGAAAAGGTCGTTTTATCCGTGTTTTCAGGCAATGGAAACCCCCTTACAATATCATTAGAATACGAAGGTAAATTTCGCCATCATCTATAAATTCCCGATAGCTCGTAGATAACTTGGGCGGTCCCGAAACCAGAAGACCCCGGTTCAAGTCCAAGACGAATTATATATTTTCCCCTATGAATTTTATTATTTTTTTATTTATTATTATTTTTTAATGTATAATTTCCAAAAAACACGATTTACTAAAAAAAAAACCGTGCTAAGCTCGGTCACCCAGATATTAGTACCTAATAAGCGAATATTTCAAATTGTCTATTTTAAGACTTATTCCGTTTATTGAATTAACAATTCGGTTAATTATTATCGAAATAATATATTTCAATTTTTTAATTTTAAATTAACACTTCAATTTTTGTTACTACTTGTAATTATCATTAGCTAGTTTTGTTGTGTGTAATAAAAAATAATAATATCTCTATTATTATTATTTTTTGCACGCTTTTTGATTACTTAATACATTATTGCCGTATAATCTGTTCTCTCCCATAAAATGTTTATACCTAATGCCTAATAATATACATAAATAAATAAATTCTCATTCTGACTCTATTTCATAAATTCTTGTTAAATTCAAATTCAACTTCTGTTTGAAATGCTTACAGACAATTTTGGCACTGTGTTTGGTCAATTTTAAAGCACAATGTGACATCTTATGAGAGAAATTTTTTGTTTGCTCGACATCTTCATTATCATCATCTCTAAGTTAAAACAACAACTTCCTTAATCCTACTGTTTCCTGGCGGCGATCGCAACTTGGCGATAAAGCCACATTTTTTATTCTACTCCATTCTTGTTTCTTTTACGTATGCCTGTGTTCTTAAATAGAAAGCCTAAATTCAATTCTTTCAAGCTTCAATAAAGGTTAAAGATGTGTACTGAAAACTGAAAGGTTGCCGGTTCGATCCCACCCCTTGTACTACTGGCAACTCCGAACACAATCTATCCACTTATTTGGAGGGGAGAGAAGTTTATTATTAGTCAAGATCAACTTTAAAGTAAGAAAATATAATATAAGATTCTAAAAAATATTATAGTAAAATATATATGATTCTTTTTAAAAGAACCGTCTTCAAACTCCACTACAAAGTATACAATAATTTTAGTTTGTAAAGGTATGATGAAGTCGGGCGGGCCTAAATAGAAACGATGAAATCGATGCGCAATGCTAGCCCTAATACTTCATAGGATCAAATCTTCATAATCTCTGTCGATCAAATCTTCGATTTGCTCTTATTCATTCAGGAGTTGTCCTCCATCACCGAAGATATTCTTCAGATCTTCACCGAATTTTAATGGGGCTAACCTTACTGTATGGAGTAACATTGATAAAAAATATACGCGTCGAATTGATAAACTCCTCCTTTTTTTGAAGTCGTTTAAAAACACCGTGATGTATAATACTTATTGAAGTTATAGAATAAAATATGCAAGGCAATGTATTCGTCTCGTATGCAATGAGTCACAAGAGGACATTGCGCCTTGTTTCTCAACTCTACTTGCCGCGACGTCTTGTCCGATAAGCGGTGGGCCTTGTGCAGGGAAATACTGAATACATCAATTTCACATCACTCCCTCAGTTACAAAATACTAAATTGTGAATTGGAATTTTAATAAGGCTCAACAGATCAGAATTTGCTAGGTTCCTTATTCAGAATAGAATATAATACATAACGTTTATTCTTTGGTTAAATAAAATTTGGTTAAATAAATAAATAAACACATAATATGGAAATAAAAGGGTCCTTACCCCATTCCCATTTTCACAAATATTTCCTAACTTTTGCGAGCTACCTAAGCTAAATTAGGTGGCGCTTTCAGTCAGTTACGTTTTTAGGAACCCTAAGGTATCACCTAAATGTGGAAATGACATTGGGTAAGGGATTGTGTTTAGGGGCTACCTACGTAAAGAAAGTCCTACTTAGAGGATGACTTAGTTATCGTTGATGAAAACGGGCATTGGTAACTTACCTAAATGTTGTGGACATGTAATAGAAACAAGCACAACGCCTACACGTTTCTAGTATTCCGGAATAAAAAAAATTAAGTGGCACTCGGGGACTGCCGCGGTAAAGCTATTGCATAGCATTTTTTATCAACTTATGCAATTATAATATTTATGCAATATTTTTCTTTGCATGATAAAAATTATGCAAAAAAAAATTAAAAAACAAACAAACAAGAAATGCGAACTGTCACTACTTCGCGAGTGAGATTTGAACCTGCGACATCGGCGCTCAAAAGCGGTCGCTCTCCCACTGCGCCAAATAGAGCTACTTGAACCTCCAAAATGTTGAACGCTTGCTGAACGACGGTGTTAGATTTTTTTCGTTACGGAATTTCTTGATTCTGTCGCCGCGCTCAAACTGTTTGTCCTAGTTCAAAGCCCGCGATAAAAGCTATGCAACAGCTTAAAAATCTTAGGTAAATTTTAAAACATAAATCCATGCGAAGCCGCGGAAAAAGCTAGTAAGTCATAAAGTTCCTTAATGGATTTGATAATTTTACCATTCATTTATTTTGGTAATTATTCAAATTGAATCTTTACGGCATCTAATTATACAATTCAAATATTGTGACACAGTAATTATGATGTTAAGGGCATCCGATGTGTAATGTGGCAATCGATATCAACAAGTCCAAAAACCGAATTCAAATCGTTGTAACCCACATTATAACAATCTTTTTTTTACGTCAAGGCGGGTTCATGGAAGTGGGAGTACAGTAGAGTTCAAACTAAGTAGGTACATAGGCAATCTTACTTCCATGCTTTACTACTTCAATGGCTATGATACATAAGATGCAGATAAATCGGTCAACCGGTCAACAATCCTTGGTGGGCTATGATGACACTGACACATAAAACGCAGACAAAAACGTTTAAACTTGTAACAACCCTTTTTTTAATCGACTTCAAAAAAGGAGGAGTTTATCAATTCGTCGGAATCTTTTTTTTATGTATGTCCACCGATTACTCGAAGACGCCTGAACCGATTTGGGAAATTCTTTTTTTTGAAAGGGTATACTCCCCCTATTTATATGGGACTACCATATAAATTTTATCGAAATCGGTCGAGTGGTTTTTAAAATAATCAACAATTAATTATATACTTTGAATCATCATCATTCATCATTAGAAACCCATCAACGGCTCACTACTGAGCGCAGGTCTCCTCTCAGAGAAGGGTTATAGGCTGGTCCACCACGCTGGCCCAATGCGAATTGGCGGACTTCACACACCTTCGAGAACATTATGAAGAACTCTCAGATGTGCAGGTTTCCTCACGATGTTTTCCTTCACCGTTGAAGCAAGTGATATTTAATTGCTTAAAACGCACTTGACTCCGAAAAGTCAGAGGTGCGTACCCGGGATCGAACCTGCGACCCCCCGAATAGGAGACCACAGTCCTAACCACTAGGCTATCACTGCTTCAAGAGGGTTCAAACCATGTTCAAACGTTTTAAGCATGTTCAATCAATAGTGAAGTGTAGTGTAGATAATGTATCATCGGTTCATTTCATAATGCTTGATTTTTATAGTCCCTTGACGTCAGGTAAGAAGATCTTTGACCTCAGTTCTATGTCAGATTAGTTTCAATGATTGATTGATCTATTTTGCGGTACAAAGAGAGCCACGATGGCGAGGATGTCTGTGCCACCGCGCTATTGATTTGTTAGTCATGGGTTTGTTCGCTTTCGCTTACCGCGCTGTAGGAAAATACATAATTCTGCATATTGTGTAGACATTTTCTGTTCACTAGTAAACATTTTTTTTGATGCCATGTTTTTTGAGAGTTTTAAAAGTCAAAAAGTGTAACTAACTAGCAAAAAGCTGAGCTTTGTGAGGGCTCGCGTAGTTTTTCTAACGGGTTATAATTTTTAAGTTAATGGTCATAAAATTACATTTTTTTTGACAGATAACACATCTGGATATGAAGTTAAATTACTATGTTAAAGCACAAATCTATAAGCGTGATAGTTTTTCAGTAAACCACAAAAGGCTCAGGTTGTGGGATAGTGTTGGGGCTCGCTTCGCTTGCCCTAATAAATTAGTCTGAACCAATGATAGACACTTTTTTTCAACAACTCGAAGTTATTCATTATTTTTCTCGTCTTGATTTACAGTAGGTCACCTTAATAAGTGTTGTTTTTAAATCTTATACAATGTTACCAGGATTTCCTTCTACATACCGCAATAAAAAAAAATCGAAACAAAGATTATAATTATAAATAAATTACTCCTAATAGCTCTTCGCACCCAACGCAAGAACGCAGTCACAGTCGGCTAATTATAATGTAAAAATTCATAGTTTCAATGTCACCGGCTCATCAGAACTAACATAACAAATTTTTCACGCCACTTTCGCTCTTATCATACTGCACATAAACTCTAGAATGACATGTACAAATTTACGCATTGACACCAATGAAGATGTTAAAATTAAAATTAAATATGCCAAAGGTTGCCTGAAGAGTCAAACAAGGAAGAATAATAAGCTCAAGAGCATCCTGGTGTGGCTAAAAAACAGCTTTATGGGTACAACAGTAGGAAACAAAATCAAGTGGCACTATAACTTAAGTATTTTTTGACGTCATACAGTGCTAACAAGATCATCGTTTAGAAATTATCGATACGATTATCGCGCCTTGAACTTTAACTGTTGTTTTTTTATTGATGTTGATGTTACAATAGGGTGTGAACAGCTACCACATTGTTTGAACAACTAACTGAAAAGGTTGACTTGAGGAGCAAAAAAAGGTTTTCAATCCTTACCTAAATCTTTATTTGTCATCGGCAATCCATCAACGGCTCACCACTGAGCGAAGGTCTCCTCTCAGAGAAGGTTTATAGGTCATAGTCCACCACGCTGGCCCAATACAAATTAGAACACACACACCTTTGAGAACATTATGAAGAACTCTCAGGTGTGCAGGTTTCCTCACGATGTTTTTCTTCACCGTTGAAGCCAAAGGTGCGTGCCCGGGATCAAACCTGCGACCCCCCGAATGGGAGACCGCAGTATTAACCACTAGGCTATCACTGTTTCCTATAGTTAAATCTTTATTTATAATTACTTATTTTTTATTTAGTACTTACCAAAACTTTAAACTAAAAAATAAACATAATACATTTTTTTTTGGTTTATTTGTATACCTGATGGCCGCGACTTCGTCCGCGTGGATTTAGTTAGTCACTATGTCACTCTCCAGGTCCTCAACTATACCCATGCAAATAATCACGTCGATCCGTAGCTCTGTTGCGGCGTGATTGAACAAACCAACAAACCAACCTACTCGCACAAAACGCTTCAGTTCAACGTTTCTGAATCGAACCGCTAAGGTGTGGAACGCACTTCCAACATCTGTGTTTCCGGCCACGTATAACCTCAGTACCTTCAAGGCAAGAGTGAATAGGCATTTTCTAGGCAAGCGCGCTCCAACCTAGACCTCATCAGTGCTTTCCAGTATTGATTGTCGTCAAGCGTAAGCCTATCTCCAAATAAAAAAAAAAAACAACAACAAACACATTTTCGCATTTAAAATACTAGTGGTTCGCCCCGAACTGAGACCTCGCGGTAACGGTATCCCATGATTATTCATTCAATCGATACATGATAACCAAAACTGACATTATTATTATGCCCGTTTTCACCAAACATACCTAAATCATCCCCTAAGTAGGAGTCTCTTAACGTAGGTAGCTCCTAAATACAATCCTAAGTCCTAACATCCGTCCCAATATCCTTTTAGGTGTCCCGTACAGGATCGTGATAAATAAGTTGACAGAAAACATCAATCACCTAACTTATAGGTAGCCCGTAAAGGTTAGGGAACGTTAGTGAAAACATTGAATTATTTATCAAACATTGAATTTAACTCGTAGTTCCATGGGAATAGTTACTGACTGCGCCATCTATTAGCATTATTGTGAAGCTATGTTGATGCTATATGAATTACTGACGCCCATTAAAAATTAAATAATCTCGTTTCTTTATAATATTCATATAATTTTAGTATTTGTTGTTCAAGTACAGGATATAAGTGACCTAAAAACATAAAATCAGTTTGAAAATCCATAGCGGATTTTTCTAGAGAGCGTCTTCAAGCGAGCGTATAAAATCGCCACTTTGAAAGCCCCCCATTTCGTCAATTTTAAGGGAAAAATTAAAAAAAAAATATTTTTGTACTCAGTTCAAAATTATCTTTAAAATGATACGTAACAATTTTATGTAACGCGATTTTTTTTTTTTTACTTCGCATTCGCTTCTATGAGAGCCCCCCTGAAATAAAGATTTTTATAACTTTTTAAGCCATTTTCGGCTGGAGGCCATCGGTTTACATATTATATCTAAATTTGAAGTAATTACGTTCAGTAATTCAAAAGTTATAAGGCTCTGACAGACAGACGGACGGACGGACGGACGGACGGACGGACAAGTGCAAATCGCCCTAGTTAACTCAAAGACCTTCGCTTCGCTCGGTCGATTAGTATGATTTTCATTTTAAGTTTTCGATTTCTTATTTTTCTTTATGCACATTTATGCATAAAAGGATAAAAATCTGTTTTATTTCACTTATACCAGGTATAAAAGAGAATTTTAAGAGCACGATTTCGTTGAATCGTTATTGCTCCACTATTGTACAACTAAAACTAACCATTGTTTCTAATTATATCAGAAAAAAAGCTAGTCTTGAAAATGCATATTTAACTGCTAAATTTATGGTAAAATACATATTTATAATTAACATCCATTGTAAAGAACACTCAAAAATACGTGTAAAATAATGAAAAGTATTTTTCAAAATATAAAAAGGTTCGGTAAAAAACCTAAGTCGTAACATTAATAAAACTCTACCTAAAGAATGGATAGCTAAATATAGTCCTGACATTTCCCTATGAAATACATATTATAATTATTACTACCATATAAGTTTAAGTTTCGTCTTGTTTTGTTTTCAAAATGTAAATCATTTCAAAGCTCCAAGGGCGAAAGTATTTCTATCCAGTTTTTCCAAATTGGCTATATATTTTTTCTACGGTTCTACCTCCGTATATGGTGGTGACTGGTGATATAATTTGTGGCATCCGCGACCGCTTTTAAAAACATTGTTCGAATAATATATTTTAGAATGTTATATTATTTTTAGAAGGATTTCTATCATATTTTGTAAAAGGTTACTTGTTGTTTGCTGGTCTTCGTTACTAAAAAATTTCTAAATTTATTATTGGAACCTTTAATTGCATTTTGAATAAATGTTTATAAAAACACTTTATTTGTATATTTTAAAGAATAATATCTGGGTGACCGAGCTTTGCTCGGTTATTTTTTTTATTTTGTGGAAATTATATATTTAGAAGAAAAAATAATAAAAAATAATAATAATAATAAAATTCATAGAGGAAAATATAATCGGCTGGTCTCGAACCCGGGTCTGGTTTCGGGACCGCCCAATTTCTCTGAGCTATCGGGAATTTATAGACAATGGCGAAATTTACCTTCGATTTCTAATGATATTGTAAGGGGTTTTTCATTGCCTGAAAACACGGATAAAACGACCTTTTCTAAAAATGAAACCGAGCTCGATCGATTTATCGCCCCCGAAACCCCCTGCATACCAAATTTCATGAAAATCGTTGGAGCCGTTTCCGAGATTCAGATTATATATATATTTAGCACCCAGAAGTGGAAAATAATAATAAAAACAGGATGACAATTCATTGAGCTAATTTACTTTCAAATTAACTTAATTTTAGACAATAATGCAAATAAAAGAAATCATCACACACAACCGTTAACAATTTTATAGCATTTTTACAACAAAAAGAAATACAAATAATAATAAGGAACAATCTTACTCCATAGTGTCAGTACCGACAATTCACTCGTTTGGCGGTTCGGGAAGGAATCTCTCTGTACGCGACTGAACGCTCGCTTTTATATTTTTTGTAAGCGTTCGGTACCGTCACTATTGTGGGTAGTATGATTAAAAATAAAGAAAACAACAGTATTCTGCTAATTCGGCCTATCCTGACTGTGCGCCGCCCTCGGCAGCACTGGGCTGATGCGTGTTCACTCGCCGTCCGCATCAGTACTCCCTCTCGTAGCGTCGACTTGACCAGTAGGAGCACTCGAAGATTCACCCGCATCGGTCACGGTTATAGTCATCGGAACCTGATTAAGAGACAAGCGATTAATTCTCAAGTCGGCAAACGCTATTGCCTATGCTGACATTCGTCTCACATACAAGGCGCCCTCGTTCAAAATAACACTTTCAATGTCTAGAGTAAAACACTTCGCATTCAAAAGTATGCATACTGCTCCAGACATTAAGTCTCATACATTCTCATACCTGAACTTGTACAAGCTCACACACACACACAAACCACGTCAAAGACGTGCCAGGACTCAGCCTGATTGCACGTTCATGAACGCGACTTCCCAGGACAGCGCCTGATGCGTACGACTTGCCAGGACAGAGCCTGATGCTCGTTCAAAGAACAAGACTTCCCAGGACAGAGCCTGATGCTCGTTCAAAGAACAAGACTTCCCAGGACAGAGCCTGATGCGTATTCAAAGAACACGACTTCCGGAGACTGCGCCTGACACGCATCCACAGGACACGTCCACCGGGACCAGCAACTCCAGGTCGCCAGCCACTCCAGGTCGCCAGCCTCAGGAGCACGCTGCAGCGTGGCCACGCCAGCCACAGCAGCAAGGCAGCTTGCCTCACTCCCACACGCACGTAAACACATACGTGCTACTATAACACACAAACATTGGAATGTTCAGTTAAATATTCCAAAAAGATGCAGCGCAACTCTCAGGACATCATTGGACTCCAATAATATTTTTTACCATCCAAACTAATCTTTAATTACTCTGTAACTGTAAGATTTACCAGCTTTACAAGCTCTTCAAACTAAGTGCTTCATAGCAACTATCAGCGCTACCATCTCTATCAGCGCTACTAACTCTAAAAGCCAGACTCTTGAGCGCTACAGACTCCACGAGCCCTACAGACTCTACGAGCTCTATCGACTCTATGAGCTCTATAAACTATTAGCTCTACAATGTAATCTATGTCCTCTCACAGCTTTATCACGAGGAGTTTATCACGCTTCTCTTACAGTAGGTATTACAGCTGTAAGCTATCAAATCGGTCACGTCAGTAGTTCAATTCAATCCATGATCAGTTTAACCACTGAGTACCTACAGGAACACGAGTCAAATAGAAATAAACAGCTCCTATCTAACTAAGTGATAAACATCAACTTTATAATAATTAGAATGCAAGCTATGTTCAATTAGGTACATAAACACATCGAACTGTTTACTAACATCAGTCAATCTATTTTACTGACTAATCAATGATCCCAATAAGAAAAGTACATTTCCTTTAAATTTAAAACGGGAATTGAGGTAAGTTTCTTTTCAGTTAGCCAGCGACAGCAAGTAAATGTAAAACATAAAACATATTATGCGGAAATCGGCACTAATTTCACTGAAAGCAATACAGTTTGCTTAACTACCTGCTTAGGTCGCATTATTATTACGAGCCAACAAAACAAACTGTATCAGCGAGACCAGCTCACACGTCTCGAATTTAGTTTTCTACCCTCGTAATTAAATATAAAATCGAAACGTTTTACAGACCGACTTTTATACTTATCTGAGCACATCTCCATGTGCTAAGTGCAGACCGGCACTGTGGTAGGCGCCGCGTCATGCCAGCGCAACGACAGGTGTCGTGCAGTGACGCCGCGACTGGCGCTGCGTGAGGAGGTGACGCACTCGCCAGCGCAAACAGGTGGCGCGCAGTGGCGCCGCGACTGGCGCTGCGTCAGGAGGTGACGTACTCGCCAGGGCACCGACAGGTGACGCGCAGTGGCGCCTCGACTGGCTCTGCGTCAGGAGGTGACACACTCGCCAGCGCACCGGCAGGTGACGCGCAGTGGCGCCTCGACTGGCGCTGCGTCAGGAGGTGACGCACTCGCCAGCGCACCGACAGGTGACGCCCAGTGGCGCCGCGTCAGGGGGTGACGCACTCGCCCAGGCCAATGCCAGCGCGATAGCACGCCCTGGCATGCTCGCCATCGAAGCATGTGGCATGCGTCTCCAGACGCCAAACACTATAACAGCTGCTCAACTAACGTAACAGCTGCTCAGCCATCAAAACAGCAGCTCTCGACTACAGCAGCAACATTCGACCAAAACAGCAGCTCTAGATCACAGCAGAAGTTCTTAACCAGAGCAGCAGCTCTCGACCACAACAGCAGCTCTAGATCACAGTAGAAGCTCTCAACCACAGCAGCAGCTCTCGACTACAGTAGCAGCTCTCAACAACAACAGCAGTTCTCGACCACAACAGCCTCTCTCTATCACAGCAGAAGCTCTCGAACACAGCAAAAGCTGTCAACCACAGCAGCAGTTAGCAGTAGCTAACCATAACAGCAGCTAACCAAAATGACAGCTAACCAGAACAGCAGATAAACCAAATCAGCAGCTAACCAAAACACCAGCTAAACAGAACATCAGGTAAACCAATTAACACTTACAACAGTAGGTTATTGATTTCACATCGGTTATAAAATTCGGTAGGTAGCTCATGATTAATTAAACCACTAAGTATAGGAAAACTAGTCAAAACAAGTCCGTTACACGGGATCCATGACAACAACTTTAAATTAAGTAGGAATGCAGGATACGTTCAATTAAGTAACCATGTGGTTACTTAGACTTAGGTGCATACCAAAAATTCAGAATTAACGTAAAAGTTTAAGGATAATCAATATACTTGACTAGTCAAAGCATTGATCAAATAATGGCTCGGTCACACCTGACCTTATCTAATGATTCTAATGAGCAATTTCAATTATGTACGTCAGTGATAGCAAGTATACGTCACACGTAAACACAAGGACATTTGCATTGGATCTAACTTCTAGTTAGTGCTATTACACCACTACCGAGCATCTTGTTACATCATGAAATGCGCAGTCACATGTTACGCAAAATCGTTACTTTATTTGATCTGAAGCAAAGCATTTCAATCTACCCGCGTAGGTCGTTACATTTTATTGCTAACAAATCCGACAGACGAATAACCCATATCACCGGTTCGCATATACCTATATGCGATAACTTTTCTATTCAACAAATAGGTAACACTGGCAAATAAAACAAAGTACGTAACCGCCATTTTCAAAAAGACTTATTAACACGTCAGAATAACATCGAAGGAATACTATTCACTTTTATAGCAATTACAAATGTAACAAAAGGTTTGATATTCGTTACCGCGTAAGAACTAACTTGTCGAAATTGTTTTTATCCAACAATTTTGAAAACATCAGCAAAATGCTCGGAAAATGAACTATTTCACAAATTTAGTTTTTACCGTCATTGGCACAACGTAATATTTACATCGCGGAAAGTTTATTTAATTTAGAACACAACCTTTGATAAATAGACTGCTATTATACCCAGAACACGGGCACTACACTTTATTCTTTTAACCCGTTTTTGTAACTGCTCACATCACGATTCAAGGATACTCAAGTACCCACTCAACTTAGGGATTCCACTCAAAAGGATATTGGAAACGTCTTACTTTCACATTTTTCTCGTCGCCCCATAACGGCGTTGCGCTCATACCCGCTTGCACCGGTCGGCGCAGCGGTAGCTCGCAACACATAAAAGCGCGTACAGTCACCGTGGCGCTTAGCGACGTGAACACCATCGCACCAACAGGCAACGCGTAGACTGGTGCCTTCCATCACAGATAGGCGCTGGTGACAAGCGCTGCGACAGGCAGTGACATGCCTCACCCACCGCGCGACTCGCGAGATGCGCCGCGCCGGCATCCAATTGCACAAAGTACCCACATGTAAATAAAAATCGTTGCTTAAGTAGGTACCTGCAGACTTTCGCATTAATCAGTGGGTCAACGGGTCAGTTTAAGGTTAATTGCATTTAATTAACTGAACTAAACAGAACATCAAAAAGGCAATTTATAAAATAACCTTAAATTTAGAGATTTGAATCGAATGTTATAAGCTTTCAGCTTTTAATTCTTGAGCAACTCTGCCCCATGTATTGGGTGGAATAGTTCCGACACAGGACTGATCACCCGCCTGGCGTTAGCAGGCGTCCTCTCCACAAATATAATACAAGCCCCACGTATGGGCCAAGACAACAAAATGATAAAGAGACCCCTTTAAGACAGCATTAAGCATTGGAACGATACACTGAACTCACCGCACAATCCAGTAGTACCGGCAGGTGATGCGCAAACTCGCCGTGACCGGCGTTGCGACACACTCCGACGTGCTCGCCAGAGCACCGGCGATGAGGCGCAGACACACCGTGGCTGGCGCCGCGACACGCTCCGCCGTGCTCGCCAGAGCACCGGCGATGAGGCGCAGATGCGCCGTAGTCACCACCACTGCACCACGCTTCCTTGCAAGTCCAGTCCACACTAATTGGACTTGAAGTTGCTACACTGCGTTTATCTCCCTACCAAGCGACGGTAGATAAACTTTTATCATCTACCCGCCATGCACAACGGGCACACCGACCGAACCTTTCATCTCAATCTATTCATTACATACAACGCTGTCGATTGCCATTCCCTTGCCTAACAGAGCCTAACATTACCTACTCTAAGCTAATCGAACCTACACTGATCTAAGTAACCTAATTTGACCTGACGGTACATCTAAAATAGAATGGCAACAAACAGGGCTATAAGCAACGTTTTACAAGACTGACATAAAACCGGTCTTATCATCATTGAAGCACGCAGCACACGTCTTCAGACACCATTCGCGTCAGACACCGTGGCAGGCAGGGACTCAGCACCCACACGCCACCAAAACCGCTCGTTGCACGGTACCCGCATAAAATATCGAGTACTTAGTAGGTACCTGCAAACTGATGTAATAATTAGTGCAGACTTGTTCAACCAAACGAGTTAAGGACTCGTTTTGGTTGCAAAAACATTGTACTCCTGTTCAATATCTAAACAGAACAATAATAAAAATCTTTTCAAAGATAGGAATCGAACGGTAAAAGGTAATCCCGCTAACGTGAAGATTGTCGGTACGGCACTTTTAACGTAAATTAACGGCTGTTTGTGAGTGTATCAAGGCTTATAGTGAGCACAGGCAGATCCCACTTCTGAATTTAGCACCCAGAAGTGGAAAATAATAATAAAAACAGGATGACAATTCATTGAGCTAATTTACTTTCAAATTAACTTAATTTTAGACAATAATGCAAATAAAAGAAATCATCACACACAACCGTTAACAATTTTATAGCATTTTTACAACAAAAAGAAATACAAATAATAATAAGGAACAATCTTACTCCATAGTGTCAGTACCGACAATTCACTCGTTTGGCGGTTCGGGAAGGAATCTCTCTGTACGCGACTGAACGCTCGCTTTTATATTTTTTGTAAGCGTTCGGTACCGTCACTATTGTGGGTAGTATGATTAAAAATAAAGAAAACAACAGTATTCTGCTAATTATATATACAAGTGTTGAGGCCAACGGCTTGGCCAACGAGTCAAGGCCTGGAACCCTGGTTAGGGGCCCATCAGCTATAACCTGAGTCCAGGGTCGCTGCCCAAGCGGCCTTTGACCGCGGTCAGATTTGTTCTCAACGTAACTTAATGGTAGGGTTGCACTGACCTTCCTTTGCAGCATTCAATCCTGGTACGGCCTGAGATGGTATGAGAGTGGTGGTGTGGTGTATTGTGGAGTTGAGTGTAATGTGAACTTCTCAGGCCGCTAGCAGTAGCGGGCAGGCTGCCAACTATGGCCTGCTGAAGACGCTGGGCTGGCGTGGCACTGTACACTCGGCTTGTCACTAGTTTGATCCAACGAGAGCTGGTCTGTCACTTTTTCACACTTAACGTGGCGAGCAAAAAACCACTTGTTAAGGGTCGCCTTTTGTTACAAATAACACGTTAAACCGTAATAAACCAAATCTAGACACTCAAAACAGCAAAAACGTGCGCGAGACGACCGGAATTTTCGTGAAAAAACGTGTTGGCTGTCAAAAGCAAAAGGGAACTTGCAAACCACACCCAAAATCGCGGCAAGTTTTTCCTTTCAAGTGTCATCTGTCAAATTCATTGCGAGCCAAAGACATTGCTAGCGTCACGACCATGGAACTAGGAATTATGGCGCGAACAATCCCCCCGCCCGTGGTCGTAAGGATTTACGTCGAATCCAACCGGTAACACCAATTAGTTTATCAAGGGAACTGTAACGGTTCAAAAGAAAGTTCAAGTCGGGGATCTGTTTATCCTCAACCACTCCGACTCTTAAGCCCGGCAATACTTCGGAAGCGGAAAACCTATTTTGAGGCCAAGTCGTCTCGGATTGGGATAGCCAACTTGGATCCCACCAAAGGTGATGGTGGACCAGTGAAGAGGCCTCACAGCCGCGGGAGGCGCAATCGGCCGGGTTCAGTTCTCCGGGTACGTGTCTCCAAATCACTGGTACTGCAGAGCTCTGAATTTGGGAGACCCGATTCGCAACAAAGACCTCTAAGTTGTGAGGCGCGGCTCGTAGCCAGCAAAGGACAATCTCACTGTCCGTCCAAGCATAAACGTCGGTCAGATCGACCGCAGATGCCAAAGAGGAGCGGACGTGGTTCAAGAGGCGTACCAGAAGGGCGGCGCCAGACAATTCTAATTTCGGGATAGCTAACCGTGACCGAATAGGGGCCACCTTGCTTTTTGCCAAGACGAGATGCGTCGCGACCTCACCGGCGACATCGACAGTCCTCAAATATACCACGGCGGCGTATCCTCGTTCGGAGGCGTCGCAAAACCCGTGGAGACTGGCATGACACCTTCCTGTTGGTAGGAAGCGTCGAGGCATGGAAATTCGGTTAACTTCAGGAAGTGAAGACACAAGGGAGTTCCACTCCTTCAATAACTTCCCAGGGAGTGGTTCGTCCCAACCGAGTTCAGCAATCCAAAGTTTCTGGAGGAAACATTTAGCTAAAAATATTACGGGAGTGATCCATCCATTGGGATCGAAAGTGCGAGCAACCGTAGACAATACGGAACGCTTAATATAGACCTTAGGAGGTGGGTCTAATTTGACCCGGTAGGTGAAAACGTCTTGGACGGGCTGGTACTGTATTCCAAGGACCGTCAGCAAATTGGGATTTTCGGGATTTTCAAAAATATGAGGATCCTGCTGATCCTTTCCCGGAAGATCCTTCAAGACGTGAGGGGAGTTGGACAGCCACTTGCCCAACTCATAACCTCCGGACTTCAGTATTGCAATCAATTCATCGCGAAGAGTCAGAGCTTCCTCAACGCTCGAGGCTCCCGTGCAAATATCGTCCATATAGACTGACGATTCCAAGATGGCTGATGCGCGAGGGTAATTCAGTCGCTCCCGGTTAGCTAGTTCTAACAAGGTCCTGATAGCAATATAGGGGCTTGACTTGAGTCCATAGGTCGTGGTGTTCAATTCAAAGACACGCATTGGCTCATTAGGATTTTCGCGCCACAGAATCATTTGGTATCTCCGATCATCGCGATGTACCATCGACTGTCTAAACATCATCTTGATGTCAGCTACGAAAACAATTTGATGCCGGCGGAAATGCGTGAGGATATCGGAGATATCCTTGATCAGCTTAGGACCGGAGTGCAAGCATTGGTTCAATGTCACCCCGTTGGATGTGGCCGCGGAGCCGTCAAAAACCACTCGAATCTTCCCCCCAGGGGTCTTCAAGACGGCATGGTGGGGTAAGAAGCAGTGCTCGTGTGCGCGCCAATCAAAATTGGATGGTGACATATGCCCCAAGCCCTCGTACTCGCGCATAAATTCAACGTACTTGGAGCGGAAGGTGGGGTCGCGCCGCATGCGCCGTTCCATAGACAAGAGCCTCTTTTCCGCCAAGGCCCGCGATTGACCAAGCGGGGGGCGAGAAGCGAGAAAGGGCAAGCGAGTTACAAATCGCCCATCAACACGGCGGCCTGTGTTGTTTTGATAAAACAACTCACATTCAAGGTCAAGAGGGTCAACTCGCGCGGCATGCGGCGGCTCCTCAACTTCCCAAAAGCGCTGGACCACGTCCGACAGCGTCAAGCCGGCTGCTTGCAATTGGTCCAGCACCGGTAGGTCCGAAGACCATAGCACGGGTCCAAAAAAGCTAGAACCGAATATAGTGGACATGGCACATAGGCCGTCCTTCTGCAAAACCCTAATTTCCCCTGACAAGACCAGGCCCAACACGTCGGAACCCAACAAAAGGTCCGTAGGACCGGGTTCAGTCCAGTGGGGGTCAGCTGGGTTTAGGCCTGATGCACAGGACACCGCAGCGTCAGCTATTCGGACCTGCGGTAGGGGACCTAAGATATTGTCAAGGACTGACACCTTGACCAAGACCCTAAAATTGCCCGTAACGGGGCCAAACATTAATTCCGCTTCCCCGGTAGGAGTCGAGGGCTCTATACCCCCGATACCTATCACCCGTCCTGTTCGAGGACTCCAGGGGAGCCCTAGCTCACCCACCAAACGAGAAGAAGCAATACAGCGCTGTGAACCCGAATCCAAAAGGGCGCGAACGATTAAAAATTCACCCTTCGGGTTGAATACCTTCACTGAGACAGTCAGCAAAAGAATGGTCTGACAGACGGACTGCCGGAGATTCAAGGTCTCAGGAGAAGTTGCTGTGGTGGGGGCTAGGGCGGCAACTACCTATTGGTGGTCGTCCTCATCAAACCGGTCCTCTAACCGGGGAGTCTCATATTGAGACTCAGGGGGGACCTCCAAATGTGAGGGGGACGGACCTCCATTTGGGTAAACCCATGCGTCATCTCGTGGTGGCAGCACGGGCCTAGTCATACGGGCTGAGGTCGGTAGGTCGTAGTACTGCTGTCGACCCGCTCGAGGTGGGCGGCGTTCGAGGCGCGGCCACTCATGAAGCGGAGGTGAATAGGGGGCAGGTCGAACCGTAGACGGGGCCGCCACAAATCTCCCATCAGAACGTCGAGGGGGGTTGGCACCCCCCTCACGGGGGGGTGAAGCCCCCATAGGCGGGGTCGAAATCCGGACGCGTCGGGATTCATGGCCCTGATCAGGGGACCGACGCAAATAATCCGGGGAGCGATTGGTAAGAGCGCCCCCGCCCGTGCGGGGCGCGCCCTCACTCTCCACCTGGCGACCAACACCATTCTTGTTGGCGCACAAAATCTCCAGGTGGTTACCCCTACAAATTGGGCATGGCCGTTGCTGTTGGCAGTCCCGTTGCATGTGAGCTCCCAGACAACTATAGCACCAGTGGCGGTCTCTTGCAATGCCCCTCCGATCCTTGATCCGCTTAGAGAGAAACTGGGGGCAAGAAAGCACCCGGTGGCCTGGACGCCTGCAATAGTTACAGGGGGCAGGTTCAGTGGCAGCAAGTCCAGTGTAAACGGGCATTGGTCTCCGGTCGGAGGCCCTTTGACCAGGGACGCCAGTGTGACCCCTTTCCTTCCTCAGCTGGGCAGGCCGCTCTGGGGTCCTTGAAGGACCAGCAATCCCGGAGTTATCAGCCTGCCGGCACTCTTCCTCAAGGAACTTTAAAAGGTCCGAAAAGGGGGGCAGGTAGCTGGCCCCGTCCCCACCATAACTTTGCTCAAAACGCAGTTTCAACTCGGGAGGTAGGCGGGACAACACAATGTGTAATAAAAGGAAGGACCACTGGTCCACGGGAAGCTCTAAACGCTTAAGAGCGTTGCAGGCTACAATCAGTGGATTTAAGAGCGATTCTCTTAAATGAGACACCCCATAGACACGTGGCAGCGCTAGAATTTGTGCCACGTGTGTGTCTGCTAACCGGCGCACGTTGGCATACCGCCGAGTCAGTAGTTCCCGCGCGGTGGTATAACTCTCCTCGGAGAGGTCTAGGTGGCTAACTAACCCCAGAGCCTCTCCCTGCAGGGAAGAGAGTAGATAGGCCAGTTTCTGGCAGGGAGACAGGTCTCTTCTCGCGTCCACCAGGCTATCAAAGAGGCTGAGAAAGCCTAGCCACTCGCTCAGGTTGCCAGAAAAGTGGGGCAAGTTTATTGTTGGCTGCGTGGTGGGTCTGGTGGGAGACTCAAGAATAGAGCTCATTCTCGCCTCCTTCTTGAGCCTCGCGGCCTCCTCCACCAGACCGTCTGTCAGCTCAAAAAACTGTTCGTAGTCCCGCACTGAGGACTCCAGCGATTCCGGAGGTAGCTCCAATGCCATGAGGTCTCGGAAGGCCCCTTCGACGACCGCCTGCCTGGTCCGCACCTGCTCGCACCGCTGGAGCAGTGCGGATGCCCGGTCCTCCCGGCCTACCAAGGCGTTGGCTGTAGCAGCCCAACGCAGCTCTGATTGAATTTGCACGCTCAATTTTTTGTGGGCTGCCATCTTAGGTAGGTACAAAACAACTTAAATAAAGGTAGTTACAACAAATAGATAACAAAATCAAAACAAAGTTATTTGTTACAAGTTATGTTTCAACTTCAACCAAACAAATTAATAATCAAACAAGAATTACCCACTTTAAACACAAACAAATTACTACTTAAATACTATTTATTAAGAATACAAGAATTATTAACTTTAAAACAAGAATTATTTATTTTAAATACATCAAACAAACTACTTTGTTACCACGAGGGGTTCTAGTAAACAAACAAAGTATTTGTTGGTTAAAGTTCCAAAAGATACAAATTAAGCTATCAATAATTTATGTTAAGTCAATCAATAACATAAATTAAGATAAAAGAAAAATTAAGTTTTTAATTACCCGTACCAAGCCACTAGACTCATACTAGGCACTGCAAATTACAAATTGGCTTGGTAAGGACCTACAATTATCAAATTATATTAATATTAAGTTTATTTATTACAATCTACATCTAACTGTTGGCCAGTTACGGGCCACAAACAACAATTAGATACTATTAATTATTAATCAACAAAGATTAACAAAACAAAATCTCAATAATTGCAATCACTATACAGGCCTACATGTGACAAGGTAGGCTATGTACTAGTAACTCAATAAGCCTGTGTATTAATAAGTTATAAGGTCCATTAATTTACAATAAATGAGTTAACCCTAGAACGGCCAAGTTAAGTCACAGTAATGCCAAATCTGTCCGCGGAATCAATTTAACCGCGCTCTGACTACCAAATGTTGAGGCCAACGGCTTGGCCAACGAGTCAAGGCCTGGAACCCTGGTTACAGGGGCCCATCAGCTATAACCTGAGTCCAGGGTCGCTGCCCAAGCGGCCTTTGACCGCGGTCAGATTTGTTCTCAACGTAACTTAATGGTAGGGTTGCACTGACCTTCCTTTGCAGCATTCAATCCTGGTACGGCCTGAGATGGTATGAGAGTGGTGGTGTGGTGTATTGTGGAGTTGAGTGTAATGTGAACTTCTCAGGCCGCTAGCAGTAGCGGGCAGGCTGCCAACTATGGCCTGCTGAAGACGCTGGGCTGGCGTGGCACTGTACACTCGGCTTGTCACTAGTTTGGTCCAACGAGAGCTGGTCTAAGTCACTTTTTCACACTTAACGTGGCGAGCAAAAAACCACTTGTTAAGGGTCGCCTTTTGTTACAAATAACACGTTAAACCGTAATAAACCAAATCTAGACACTCAAAACAGCAAAAACGTGCGCGAGACGACCGGAATTTTCGTGAAAAAACGTGTTGGCTGTCAAAAGCAAAAGGGAACTTGCAAACCACACCCAAAATCGCGGCAAGTTTTTCCTTTCAAGTGTCATCTGTCAAATTCATTGCGAGCCAAAGACATTGCTAGCGTCACGACCATGGAACTAGGAATTATGGCGCGAACAACAAGAATTGCTCGTTTAAAGAGATTAGATAGATGTATTTCGCAAATATTATAAGATTTTAACAAATCTGCTCTTATAAACAGTGTTTTAATTTTAAAACACCGTTTTTAGGTACATTCAATTCATCGTATAGTTTATTGTGTAGCCAAGGAGTATTAATTTTTCTTTAAAAATCATGGGGTTCCGCAAAGTAACGCCTGACTCTATCCAATACTAAATATACACGTCATATATCATACCTAAAATATATAAATCTACATACACAAAATATACACATCATAGTACATTCATGGCATACTTGATAAATAACAGTCTTTTAAACGACACCAACATAGGTAGATACGTTTCATTCAAACGCCAAAGCATCCTCAGGAGGCGTTGACTCTACAAAGCACTATTGCAAAGAACCCATTACCTCTTATTCGTTATTTTAGGAACATGAAGAAAACCTTGAAAACTTGGTTAAAACTAAATTTTAATAGCCATAGATCAAAGACGCATTAAAGTTTAAGTAGTAGTTAATCTCAGGTTAAAGCTAGCATTAGACACCTGTCATTAACATAGTCTTGCGAAATAAACTCATTATAAAGATGTCAGTCTCTAGAGGAATGTTCTATGTCATTATGAAGTTATGGACAATCGACATTGACAACTCTTTCGCAACATAAGAACTCTTGACGCGTAGGCTTCACTGGCAGACTACTTAATTCTGACTTAATAATAACTTAATCACTGAATAATATTATCTGTGAACTTAACAAAGTATACCTATTAGGAACACATTACCCAGGCTAGAGGTTACAACAAGAAAACAAAGAAAAGGATTTCAGATTCATGTCCATAAAAATCTTACAACTAGCTGATGCCTGCGTCTTCGTACCCATGGTGTTTTTTTTTAAATCCCACAGGAACTCTTTGATTTTCCGGGATAAAAGTGGATTGTCACTCTTCAGGTCCTCAATCATATCTAGGATGAATCTTCTAAAGGGCAGAGATAAATTAAAAGATTCCCACGGGTTTAAAAAAAGTTAAAAATCTATTTCCACGCAGATGTAATCGTGGGCAAATCAGTTTATCCTTACTAATAATATAAAATAATGCAAAAATAATTTATGGTTCCGTACCTCAAAAGGTAAAAAAGGAACCCTTAAAAGATCACTCTCTTGTCCGTCTGTCCGTCTGTTCGTGTGTCACCACCGATTATTGTGATATTTAATGCTATTTAATGCTATTGCATTGAATATCATCTATATAATGCTATTGCATTAAATGATATTAAATGCTATTGCATTAAATATCATCTAGATACACCTTCGAAATGCCGTGTCAATTGCTGACTGTTATCGATGTCCTAATACAAACATGAGATCCTGAAGCGACTAGATTAGATAGAGGAGACCCGCTGGGCCGAGGTCGACGGTTTTTGATGAAATGTCAAGGTCTCAGAAGACTTATAGTGATAATTACAATCACTATCACTATGTATTATAATATAAATCAAGGATCCTCTATCGAATTTATCTGTGACTTTTATCTCATAAATAATTACTTGAGGAATTTTCATCCAGTTTTCACTGATAGATCGCCAGCTGGTCGATTGTGAAAATGCTGCATCAACCATTGCTATAATCTCGATTGGATGATTGAATGGTATTCTTGTTGCAACAGTACCTTTCAGCCAATAGCAAGACTCCCGAAGACACCCCAATCAGAGGTATGGGCAAGTGCTGGACCTATTTGTATCTGTGGACACAATCGTTCCGTCGAAACTAGCAACCCTAAAATTCTAATTTGAATGCGGCCGTAAAGCTTTGTCTATGGTTGACGGTTCGCGCTCAAATTAGAACTTTAGGGTTGCTAGTTTCGACGGAATCGATTGTGTCCACAGGTACAAGCGTCCATAGAAACAGCACTTGCCCCTACTAACCATCGTCACCATCACTCAGTAGCAATCATTTTAAGACAATCGTGCATCAGATTGAGCGTAAAGGTTTTATATAATTTGTATGTACAATGAACATAGATACTAATTATAATATTAGGTCTTTACCTATGAAATTGCCTTTCTTCAGTACTGGTCATTTCAAATAAAAAAAAGTTTGTAATGGCTCTGTATTCTAAATTCAAATTAATTTTGTTTTAAAACCATGACATTCCATTTACAAACTCAGTCTTTTGTTTTTGATTAGCGTTGTATTTTCATTACATTTGAACATTTTTCGTCATAATGGATACTTTAAAAATTCGTGTAATTATGGAATATGAGTTCCGTCGTGGCACCAACGCGACACAAACGGCCCGTAACATCAAAAACGTTTACGGAGAGAACTGTACAAACGATCGCACAACCCGTTATTGGTTTTCCCGGTTCCGTTCTGGAAATTTTGACTTGAAAAATGAAGCTCGTGGTCGTCCGGAGACTTTGGTTAACAATAATGAATTAAAGGCGATTGTGGAAGCTGACGAAACTCAATCTACAGCTGAGCTAGCAGTAGCTTTTGATGTAAGCATCAAAACAATATTGATCCATTTACGACAAATTGGCAAGGTAAAAAAGCTTGATAGATGGGTGCCCCACGACCTTAAAGATCGCCAGCGCAACGTACGCGTCGAGACCTGCCTTGCGCTGCTCAACAGGCAAAGAAATGAAGGAATTTTGAAACGAATTGTTACGTGCGACGAAAATTGGATTCTGTTCGACAATCGAAAGCGCTCAGCAAGTTGGTTAGACCCTGGTTCAGCACCAAAGCAATGCCCTAAACCAAAAATGACCCCTAAAAAGGTGATGGTCACTGTTTGGTGGTCTAGTGCGGGTGTGATTCACCACAGCTTTTTACAAAACGGTATGAGCATTAATGCAGATGTGTACTGTGAAGAACTGGAGAGAATGATGGAGAAGCTTGCACATCTGCAACCAGCTTTGGTCAATCGGTTGTCCCCACTGCTCCTTCGCGACAACGCGCGACTCCATACTGCGCAACAGACAGTCTCCAAGCTGCAAGAGCTGGGGTTGGAAGCTTTCCCTCATCCACCATACTCACCAGACCTTGCACCTACCGACTATTACTTTTTTCAAAATTTAGACAACTTTTTAGTGGGTAAAAAATTCAATTCCCGAGAGGCAGTACAAAATGCCTTTGAAGAGTTTGTTGCCTCCCGTCCAGCTGATTTTTAGAAGAAGGGCATCAATAAACTGCCAATGCGTTGGCAAAGATGCGTCGATTGCATGGGTGATTACTTCGAACAACAGAAATAAAAAAGTTTGAAAAAATAAGTACTTTCACTTATTGCATACAAAACGGCAATTTCATAGGTAAAGACCTATTATTATGGTCCTTGAAAGTTGTCATAGCTACAGCAGCTAAAATACTTTTTACTGTCATTTCTATATAATTGTCCAGGTCTTCAACTAAATATACTCATACAAAACGTTGATCCATCCGTAGAGATCTGATTGAATGACAAACCAACAAACAAACACATTTTCGTATTTATAATATTGATAGGGATTACCTCAACCTTCTCCCATTGGTGAAACTCAAATGAAAATTTCACATTATAGCTTTCTAGGTATTTTACTCTTTAGAGAGTTTAAATGTATACAGTATAATACATTCGTCTATAGCAAATCTATAGAATATTCCATCCAGCGAAGCCTAGGAGGCTACAATTATTATTTCTAGGCTGAAATAATATAAAAAGTCAGACCTGATGGCATTTATCATGTCCATAAAATTTCTTTTTTCGTAATGCGTACCGAAGTTTACGAATTGCGATGCACCTTACACGATGATATTATGCATGTCGTATTGCATGTAAGGACACGCACACGACATGCAACATGTAAAATAAGTACAACTGTCAGTCAAAGTGTAATTGATTGGTCGCCTAACCGTTTTGTTTCAACAAAGCTGTCGTAAGAGCTGCCGATGTAAGCTGCGACTCTGAGCGCGAGACCGGGCAGTTCCTTGTAAGGGCATGCCGACGCCAATGTGATGCATTGTCGATGAATAAACCAAGGGAAATAGCAGTTTTGTCTGATGGGAGGCTTTGGCCGGGGCTAAGTAGGGTAAGCCGTAGTAATCTTGGCCACCCCTCAATCATTGGCCTTTCAACTTTAAAATTGGTTTATTATCAGTTTTATTTGCGCAAAAGTTATAAAAAAATATCTAAATTTTTCTACGTTGACATCACTCCTAAACAAATGTTATTCGGTTTTGAGCCTTAATTCGACGGAATAAATTTTTAAAGTCAATGTTCACCTTAAACGGCCAATCACTGTATCGCTTTAACCCTACTACCGTACCGCCAAAAGATTTAGCGTTCCGGCACGATGGCGTATAGAAACCAATTGAGGGTATGGGTGTTATAAGAACTAATATACCCCCTTTTAGCGGTAACTACCATCTTAGACTGCATCGTCACTTACCATCAGGTAAACTTGTTATCGACAAAGAAAACGCGTCGAATTTATAACCAGCTCATACTTTTTTAAACAGAAATAAGTATATAATAGGTACCACATCACACTAAATAAAATTAATTATTATACATTTTAAAGAGCGTATTACAAATTGGCCGAAATTTCTTGTGCGAACAGTGGAGTGGGATCTTACAACTAAGGCAGTTAGTACACGGGCAAAAAAATCACCCGTATTACTTCTGGTAGTAAGACTGGTAATAACACGGGTAACGGATGGTTACCCGTCTAAAGATAGAGTAGGAACTCGAGCCGTGAAGCGAAGTGTTCACAGACCCACTAAGGGGACAGACGATAACAGATTAGACGCAGGGAGCTACCTAGTGGATACCTCTTTCCAGCAGTGGATGCCTATCCATTGATACAGAAGAAGTCCTAGTAACCGTTCTACAACAGAACTTTGAGAAATCGTGAGCGTTGGCACCCTTACGTGGTTGACATCCAGACTTCTCGCACGAAACGCTTTAGTTCAAACAAACCGGTAAGGTTTGGAACGCACTTCCGATGTCTGTGTTTTCAGTCATTTATAATTTGAGTATCTACCTTCAAGGCAAGTGTGAATAGGCGATTTCTAGGCAAGCGCGCTCCAACCAAGACTTCATCAGTGCTTTCCAGCATTAATTGTTGTCAAGCGCAAGACTATCCCGAAATAAAAAAAAATCATTAATTGTCATTGTACCTATCTACCTGCCAGTCATCTCAAAAGTTGCCAGAAAATATTTTTTGCGTATCCATACGTCTAGCGCGCATTGGCGACTCCAAATCATTAACGGCAGATATCATTCTTTGCAAAAATGTGAACCAACGCAATAATTTGACATTTGTTACGCCATTTTAAGTAGACAGGCAGGTAATTTCGTATCGAAATCTAGGTCTACTATGACATAAGATTTTGTCATCGCGTAGGTATTGTTCTCAAGTTATAAAGAATGCATCGCTAGTGCGAAACTTGGCATAAAAGGCAGTGATTGTTGTCGCCATTAAATCAAGTAGTTTTTGGTGTCAATTAGGCTTTATATCATTAACATTGACATCGATGTTCGGTGACATGCGCTTACGTAGGCTGTTGTATTACAGACATATTCATCTATACTAATATTAAAAAGAGGAGAGATTTTTTGTTTGTTACTTTTTTGTTTGTTTGTTTGTACCGAATAGGCTCTGTAACTACTGGACTGATTTTAACCATTTCTTCACCAATAGAAAGCTAAGTTATCAGGAAGTAACACAGGCTATAATTTATTTTCAAAAAAATTGGAGATCCTTAAGAAAATTGCAATAATGTAACCCAAAGTAGCAAAATTTTGCCTATAAAATGCATTATTTGGCGTGAGCTGAAAAAACGATTGATGATACAGAAAAATTATGTACTAAATGATTAAAGTACTCATTATTCTCTACAAAAAAAGTCCCCGAGGGAATATATCTGGCTATCATATTTAAATCACAATAGTAGCTTTTGTGTTCTAAAATTTAATTAGATCGCCTTTATTATCGCACTATTAACTATAGATACCTTACTAATACATATTATAAACGCGAAAGTGTGTTTGTTTGTTGGTTTTTCCGTCAATAACGCTGCAACAAAGCTACGGATTTACGTGATTTTTGGATAGGTATAGTTGAGGACCTAGAGGCTGACATAGGCATCCCAGAAAATCAAAGAGTTCCCACGGGGTTTTAAAAACTAAACCCAAGCGGACGAAGTCGCGGGCATCAGCTAGTACTAAATAATACATCAGTTAGTGCAAGAGCCACACCGTCGTCCATAGATTACCACAAAAATATATGATAAGGGCTATATATCCTTGTTATACGATCTTGATTTAGAAGCTCCCCCACATTTTACCACCGAACCAACTAATTACAAACTAATATAATCATCATGAGCAACCCATCAACGGCTCACTACTGAGTGCAGGTCTTCCTCTCAGAGAAGAGTTATAGGGCATTGTCCACCACGCTGGCCCAATGCGAATTGGCGGACTTCACACAACTTCAAGAACATTATGAAGAACTCTTAGGTGTGCAGGTTTCCTCACGATGTTTTCCTTCACCGTTGAAGCAAGTGATATTTAATTGCTTAAACGCACTTGACTCCGAAAAGACAGAGGTGCGTATCCGGGATCGAACCTGCGACCCCCCGAATAGGACCACAGTCCTAACCACTAGGCTATCACTGCTTGCTGCTTTACAGACTAATATAATAAAAGCGACAATGTCAGCCATTTATGATACAGCTAATCGTAAGTCAAAATAAAGTGATGTGCTAACGAAAAGTGAAGTTCGTTGGCGAGAGGTCACCGCCTAATGTTTCGAGTACACATTTAAATTCGACCTCTGTAGGCAGAGGTCAAGATGTCTTCGAGACATGCCCGTTTGACCACAACTGACTGCACAGCGAATTGGTAATGTGGGAATTACGCAACTGGATATCACGTACATTATTTTAGTGCGTCTTAGGGTTAGTTTCCATTAAACGGAAAAATCTTTTGTGATATTCTTAATAATATTATAAATAAGCTAGCCTTTACCCGCGATTTCCTCTTAGGTTTTTGAAATTCTTTGGGTACTCTTTGTTTTCTGAGATAAAAAAAAGCCTATGGACAGAAAATGGAAGAGCCTATGTCACGTTCCAGGTCCTCAACTATACCCATGCAAAAATCACGTCCGTCTGATGCTCCATTATTACGTGATTGAAGGACAAACCAACGACAAACACACTTCCGCATTTATAATTTAAGTAAGGATGCAAGAGTGTTAGTTTTTTTTGGTTTGTTGTAGTGGACACCAGAGGGTTTTTTATTGTTCGATAAAAATAATAAATAAAACATGTATCAACAAAATTTAGCCATCCTCATGAAACTAGAGGGTTCCTGCAGGATTCTTAAAACCTAAATCCACGTGGACAAAATCGCGGGCAAAATCTAGTTAAATCTTTATAGTCCCTAGATTCCAATCTCAGCTTATTGTTAATGGAGGATCAAACTAAATTGACTAACTGCCGCACTCAGAGTCGCTAATCGTTACTTAACGACTTAAATTCTCAGAAGTTAACGCTTCGTTTGTACATTAATGACAATTCAGTAATAGATTTAATGATAATTAATTAATTAATCATTAAATAATATAATTAAATACATGCGGCTGAGTGCGGCAGTTAATCACAAGTCAATGATTAATTCATCTTAATTTAATGAATGACTCTGAGTGCGGCACTTATTGTCAAAATTTAGATGAAAAATGTGAAAACTATGACCCAAATCAAAAATTATTTTTCATTTTGGTTTTACCATTTATTTATAGTTTTAAGGCCCGCTTGCAGAAATAGCGGCTCATCCTTTTAACCCAGAGTTAGCTGCTGCTTTGACAGATTTCGTATAAAGCTAAATCGGCGTCTCTGCAAGCGTCCTTAGAGGATTTTTTTTTTCATATTATTATGAATATGAATGTTGAAAACCTGATGTTAGCACCAGAGGCACCACCAATGCGTTGCCGGCTTTCCAGGAATTTGTTGGTCCGCCCTTGAACAACCCCATGTTGTAATAAAGTGGGAATGAAACCGTTAAAAGGAGTTGGTTCCACAGTTTGGTAGTTCGTGGAAAAAAGATCTGGCACAGCCATAGTACATAATAATTAATAATTCAATGGGCATAGCGGGCGGTCGAAGTGCTCCAGGCACCCAGGTGGTGAGGTCACCCTGTTCATTCGGTGGAGAGAAGTGCGGTTGTAAAGGAGGGTGGGATTCTTAACCATAGTATTCCTGACTATGGTGGGATTAGATAAGTATGTATTCTTATACAATATTTCGCACGGTACACATGTACCTACTTCATTGAACAAATGCTAAGCTCGTGCCGGTTGTAACCGGCACGAGCTTAGCATTACGTACAAACAGACAGACGCAATCCTGTAGGATTGCGTTTGTCTGTTTGTACGTTTCGTAAGAGGGTCAGGTTCAAACGATTGCACTTTTCAATGTTTACGTAAAATAATATTATTATGAGTTATGACCGCTGATTTGCCGCGTAGAGTTTATGTAAAAATAATAATTATACTTTGACATTGGGACACTCTTTTATAATATTAGACGGTAAAATATTAAACATTTACCTACTCGTAATTTTCACAAATATACTTTGGTTAAAGTTTATGATGGTAACTGCTTCAATAGACAAGCTCTTTAAACCCCTTTCCATCGACATCTTTCCACAAAGCACAAGTCAGGAATTCTAAACAATTAACTAAACGCTCAGTTGGCAAATGATACCATAAACAGATGCACATTCTATTTGCATACGCTTCTTATCTTCGTAGAGTGACGCAGTCATTGTGTAGGTAACTTTGATCAAGAAATAATAGTACTAGATGTGCTGTCGTCAGTCGTCAAAAGTGTCGCGCAAAATAGCACGAACTTATTCTGAATGAGAAAGCCAATATGGACACGAACTCTGCAATAAAACTGCACACCTAAACTGGTAATCCACTTAATACCTACTTAGTGCATAGTAATATAATCTTGACAAGGTTCTGAACCCTCAGCGGGCGAGTACGACTCGCAATTGGCAGGAATTATGACTAAACCTATACCTCTACCTGTTTTCGTAGCATCTTACTGGAACGCCAAACTGCTTGGGAACACTGCATTACCCTTAGGATACCTGGGACTAATAATAAGACTATGCATTCAGGACTGCTCCATGGTGGCCGTTCACTTTAACTGCCTGACATAAACTTATCCCTTTGACAGCGGACCAAGTAGGTCTTTAAACTCTTTACAATGTAAAGTCTTCCTTAAACTCCTTCTTTACCTAAATTCTTCCTTAAACTTAACTAAAACTTTCTTAAAATCTTGTAATGTGAAGTTTGATGTCCTTTCCATGTATGACGCCTCCAGACGGGTAAAGCCGCTATTTGGAACTTTAAGTTACTATTTAAACCTACTTATTTGCATACAAAACAATGCCGACGCACGTCTCAGGCATCTCATTGACAAGTGATGAGGTGACATCCCAACGACCGTGTTACCCACATAGAAATAATATTATTATATTGTAATACCAAGTTATTTATTGTAATGTTTGTCAATCCTTTTTCGGCTTACTTACAACTAAACAAACCCGGATTCTGAATGTCAAAATAATCATTTCGTATTAATCCTTACTAATATTATGTTTTAAGTGTGTTTGTTGCTCCTTCAGTCAGCAGCAAACGGAGTTATGGATTGATGTGATTTTTTGCATGGGAATATCTCTTGAGAAACTGGAGAGTGACATAATTATGTTACTTTATATCCCGGAAATCAATGAATTCCCACCGAATTTTTAAAAACCAAATTCAAGCGGACGAAGCCACAGGCATCAGCTAGTAGAAATATAATTTAAATCAGAGTTATTTATTGAAACGTTTGTCAATCTTATTTAGGCTCACACCCACGAAACCAGGATTCTGAATGTCAAAATGGTCATTTCGTAATAGGTACGAGTACAATGGTTTCACAATAATCGTTATAAATATGCTTTTACTTATTACGGGTGGGTTATTGTGTATTTTTGTTTACCAGCTGTTTGTTTTTTAGGTTATCGATTTCCTCGTAGTTTCCAAGCTCTAGATTGTTTTTTAAAGAATATCAGTCAAGTTGAAGTTGACTAATATTCTCATCTGCCCACCAAATAAGCGGAAAGCTTGTGTCAAAGTGTTTCTTAAGACAAATCAAACGAGCCCACACTCAATGGGGTTACGTCGTTTAATTACAGAATTCCGATAGCCATTTCAGCTCCATCATCAGATAAACTCCTTGTCCCAATAATAATGCATTGTCATCCGATTTACACATACATGCAAAATTTCAGCTCAATCGGAAAGTGGGAAGTGGTTCTAATTCATCTTGCAAGATTTGACCTAAACATGCATACAGTACCCGGCGATATATATTGCACATCGGCCTTTGGAATAAAACGCTATTCTATTCTATTCACAGTTCGACTGCATTTTTTTTTTATATGTTACGTGATGTGCTCGCCGATTGTGAAGAGATTTCAGTGATTACTACGTGAATTTCTGGCTAGCTTTCCTTGCAATAGAAAAGAATAGCGTTTTATTGCAAAGGCCGATGTGCAATATATGTATATCGCCGGGTACTGTACATACATTTCAAGTCAAATAAAAGCTTGTAAAAAAAATCATTACCTACATTACATTGATTTGGTTTTGAAAAGAAATCTTCATGCCCTATCAATACAAGATTTCTTTTCTTTCATGGGTCGGATTTATTTGAATCGATCACAATAATTTGGAACGCTATTAGCATTTTAATAATAGCAAATCCTTTTAGAAAAACTTTTGCCTCGCAAATTTGTAGTTGTTTTAGTTGTTGTAAGTTTTTCGTCACAGCACTAGTCTTCAACGAATCGGTAGGCAATCATTGCTGGACATAGGTCTCTGGCAAGGTCCGCCACAGATCCTGATCTTCTGCGGCTTGTATCCAGCGGCTGCTAGCGATTCGCGGCAATTCATATAAGATCTAAACGTCACCTATCTTAGATTAGGTTTTTACAATACGGTTAAAAGTGAGAAAAATCTAAGAGATCCTTTTAGTAAATCGTCTAATAACTATTTTGCTGTATACTCGCATTAGTATTTCGATAGTAGGTAAATAATAGCAACAGGTATAAGAGCCTCAATAGCGCAATTATTTTACGGAGTCTTTCTCAAAAACTAAACTAGGTACTTAGGAATTTGAAATTTCTGTATATTATGTACTATATAGTGTATTTAAACAACAAATACTGAAAACACAGATTCAGCGGTTTATAAGTAATTGTGGCCAAAACAAACGAGCATTTTTCCCATATGCTAATTCAGTGCTATCTAAGAACTAAGATATTTAAATATCTAGTTAGACTAGAAAAGTGATTTGGTCATATGTACAGAACCCTAAAAGAGCAAGGCCCAACTCGCACTTGGCTGATTTTTTAAAGTTAATCCTACTAATCCTATTAATATTATAAAAGCAAAAGTTTTTGAGGATGGTCGGCTGGATGAATGTTTGTTACACCTTCACGCAACAATGAATGAACCGATTTAGCTGAAATTTGGAATGGAGATAGCTTATTTCCAGGAGTAACACACAAGCCATTTATACTAGTGGTTCGCCCCGAACTGAGACCTCGCGGTAACGGTATCCCATGATTATTCATTCAATCGATACATGACGACCAAAACTGACATTATTATTATGCCCGGTTTCACCAAACATACCTAAATCATCCCCTATGTAGGAGTCTCTTTACGTAGGTAGCTCCGAAACACAATCCTAAGTCCTAACATCCGTCCCAATGTCCTTTTAGGTGTCCCGTACAGGATCGTGATAAAGAAGTTGACAGTAATCATCACCTTACTTATCATAGGTAGCCCGTAAAGGTTAGGGAACGTCAGTGAAAACATTGAATTATTATGTAGGTACTAACGAGTGAAAACGGGTTAGGGGCATCGATACAAATCGTCATCTATCGACGCGAATAGAAAATATACAAAATGCAGCAATTAATAGTTTATTGAAGTTTGATATTTAACTAAAGAATAATTTTAATTGAATAATATGTTATTATATTATGTACCTAAATAATAATGCTCGACGCAAAACTGTTTTTGGGATAGATCGTAGTCGTAACTCCTACTGACTGCGCCATCTATTAGCATTATTGTGAAGCTATGTGAAATTTACTGATGCTCATTAAAAATTAAATAATCTCGTTTCTTTATAATATTCATATAATTTTAGTATTTGTTGTTCAAGTACAGGATACAAGTGAAGTAAGAAAATATGTACAAGTTGAAAATATATAGCCAATTTTCCAGAGAAGGTCTTCAAGCGAGCGTATTAAATCGCCACTTTGAATGCCCCCCATTTCGTCAATTTTAGGAAAAAAATTAAAAAAAAAATACGTTTGTACTCTGTTCCAAATTGTCTTTAAAATGATACACAGCAAAATCTATGAATCGAAAAAAAAATTTTACTTCGCATTCGCTTCTATGAGAGCCCCCCTGAAATAAAGATTTTTATAACTTTTTAAGCCATTTTCGGCTGGAGGCCATCGGTTTACATATTATATCTAAATTTGAAGTAATTACGTTCAGTAATTCAAAAGTTATAAGGCTCTGACAGACGGACGGACGGACGGACGGACGGACGGACGGACGGACGGACGGACGGACGGACAAGTGCAAATCGCTCTAGTAAACTCAGAGACCTCGCTTCGCTCGGTCAACAAGTACATTTTATCCCGGAAAATTCAAGAGTTCCTGTGGGAATCAAAAAACCTTAATCCACCCGGACGAAGTCGCGGGCATCAACTAGTCGCAAAATAATTCAGTTATTTAATATCATGAACTCTACTACTATTTGTTGACACGGCCTTATTCTATATTACAAATATTATTCAAATAAGTGGGCAAACAGTTGTTCACAGATCAAACAAATTTTTTCGACACGCGTCGATTTCAAATAAAATATACGTTTACTATCGCACTCATGCAACCGAATTACTCAGTACTCAAAATAAATATGTCAACTAATTGCTAACTTATATATATAAATATAATTAAAAAATTACGTGCTTTACTAAAAAGAAAGTAATGGTAATGAAAATATTAAATTAAATATTATAACCGAAATTAGTAAAAGTAGTACATTTTTTAGCATCAGATACTGAATATAACAACTTTCGCATTTATATTAGGAAGTGAGTACCAACAAAAATATTATCTAGATGGAAACCGTGATTTCTGTATCGTGGATCTTTAAGTGTAAATAAAAAATACATCGGGAATAATTAGCACTTTTTGCAAACCTGTACCGTGATACATATTAGTTTAGAGATTTCGTGCAACATTATTAGTACTATAAGGTATAGGTTTAAGATAAACTCGCCAACACATCAACAAGTATGTACCTGCTTACTTGATATCATGGTAATTTGCAAACTAACCTAAGGTCAAATAACATATTATCAACCGAACGAACGTTACGAAAAAGCTCCTTGACTTAGGTTCAAGAATTATTTTAATGTTTTATGAGATGAGATGAAAATAATTTGTATGCGTTAAGTATCATCATAAATTAAATTATGTGTTCGAAGCTCATGAGTAGGCATTAAACCTTGATCAAACCTACTGTACTTCCAAACCTTTGAATACCGGTAACTTAGGGTGACTTTGCACCTGCGGGGGTTACTTTGTTACGGGGGTTACCAAATCCGAACAACTTTCAAAATGAAATTAAAAAAAAAAATTAAGTGGCACTCGGGGACTGCCGCGGTTAAGCTATTACATAGCATTTTTATCAACTTGTGCATCATAATATTTATGCAATATTTTAAAAAAAAATTAAAAAACAAACAAACAAGAAAAGCGCACTGTCACTACTTCGCGAGTGAGATTCGAACCTGCGACATCAAACATAAAGCGGCCGCTCGCCCACAGCGCCAAACAGAGCTACTTGTCACCCTCTAACATGTTGAACGCTTACTGAACGACGACGGTGTTAGGTTTTTTTCGTTACGGAATTTCTTGATTCGGTCGCCGCGCTCAAACTGTTTGTCCTAGTTCAAAGCCCGCGATAAAAGCTATGCAATAGCTTAAAAGTTCCTGACTTAAAAGTTTTATTGACTTCTGAATGCAATCCTTAAATGTCAATAGTCTGTCGATTTTTCTTCGAAAGATATGAGGGGTTTTATTGTCATGCCGCAATGCCAAACATGAGTCTGACCAGTGCGTCCTACCAGTGATAACTTGCGTTGTTGAAACGTGGACACTGATAGTGAGACTAATTCACAAACTTCAAGTCTCTCAGCGTGCTGTGGAGAGAGCTATGCTCGAAATTTCTATAAGCGGCAAGGTAGAAATGAAGCAATTCGCCATAGAACTAAAGTCACCGACGCGACGTAGCCCTCAAGGCTAGCACGTTGAAGTGCCAGTGAGCTGGTCACATTTGTCGGAGGACCGATTACCACTGAAGTCATATAGTCTTCAAGTGGAGATCGCGTGTCAGCAAACGGAGTGTAGGGCGTCTCCCGACTGGATGAAGTAAAGACATCCGAAAAGAATAACGTTTCCTCAATTAATATGGTTGAGCGAAGCAACAACTGGGTCATGCGTCATGCTCGTGAACGAGTTCCACTAGCGGGAATGGGGCTTTACTTTCTGTCTACCCGTGAATCGTAAGTAGGTATGCATTTTTGAGACTTTCCCTCACTGTGGAAACATTGCATACATATGCATTAGTACCTATTGTAAACTATTTTGAAAAGAGCAACCGCCAAGTTTCTCGCTGGTTCTTCCCGGCAGGGACGGCATTCTGAACCAGTGGTAGATTCATCGACTATTCAAAAGCACTTGTAAAAGTTTATTTGAATAAAAAATATTTCTATTCCATTCTATTAGGTGACGCCTGGATGTGAAGGCTCGAGTCAACGTTGGCGCTACCCCAATGGGCCTATGTTCAAAAGTAGATTGACGATTGAGATATTTGACGACCTCCCTGGCTCAGTGGTGAGCGCTGTTGCCTTATAACTGGGAGGTCTCGGGTTCGATTCCCGGCGGGGTCAATTTGGGAATTTATAATTTCTGCATTGTCTCTGGTCTGGTCTGGTGGGAGGCTTTGGCCGCGGCTAGTTACCACCCTACCGTCAAAGACGTACCGCCAAGCGATTTAGCGTTCCGGCACGATGGTGTGTAGAAACCAATTAGGGGTATGGGTTGAATGTTCACTGCCATACCCCTTACAAGTTAGCCCGCTACAATCTTAGACTGCATCGTCACTTACCATGTGAGATGGCAGTCAAGGACTAGCTTGTCATCGAATAAATAAAAATAAACTAAGTGGTACTCGGGGACTGCCGCGGTAAAGCTATTGCATAGCATTTTTTATCAACTTATGCAATTATAATATTTATGCAATATTTTTTGATGCATTATAAAAATTATGCCAAAAAAAATTAAAAAACAAACAAACAAGAAAAGCGAACTGTCATTACTTCGCGAGTGAGATTCGAACCTGCGACATCGGCGCTCGAAAGCGGCCGCTCGCCCACTGCGCCAAATAGAGCTACTTGAGAACCCTAAAATGTTGGACGCTTACTGAACGACGGTGTTAGGTTTTTTTTCGTTACGGAATTTCTTGATTCGGTCGCCGCGCTCAAACTGTTTGTCCTAGTTCAAAGCCCGCGATAAAAGCTATGCAATAGCTTGAAAAGATATGCATTTTGTCTGATGATGACGTTTCTCGTTCCAGAGGCTGTCACTGCACATCGCGGTGGTCCTGCTGGCGGTGTACCACACCTGCCGCGCGGACCGGCCGGCGCGCGCCATCCCCAACTACTCTAGCCAGAACTACGCTGTGCTCGGCGAGCCCATCAATGCCGCTCTCAACGAGGACGGGTATGTGTCTCCTTCCAGAGGCTGTCACTGCACATCGCGGTGGTCCTGCTGGCGGTGTACCACACCTGCCGCGCGGACCGGCCGGCGCGCGCCATCCCCAACTACTCTAGCCAGAACTACGCTGTGCTCGGCGAGCCCATCAATGCCGCTCTCAACGAGGACGGGTATGTGTCTCCTTCCAGAGGCTGTCACTGCACATCGCGGTGGTCCTGCTGGCGGTGTACCACACCTGCCGCGCGGACCGGCCGGCGCGCGCCATCCCCAACTACTCTAGCCAGAACTACGCTGTGCTCGGCGAGCCCATCAATGCCGCTCTCAACGAGGACGGGTATGTGTCTCCTTCCAGAGGCTGTCACTGCACATCGCGGTGGTCCTGCTGGCGGTGTACCACACCTGCCGCGCGGACCGGTCGGCGCGCGCCATCCCCAACTACTCTAGCCAGAACTACGCTGTGCTCGGCGAGCCCATCAATGCCGCTCTCAACGAGGACGGGTATGTGTCTCCTTCCAGAGGCTGTCACTGCACATCGCGGTGGTCCTGCTGGCGGTGTACCACACCTGCCGCGCGGACCGGCCGGCGCGCGCCATCCCCAACTACTCTAGCCAGAACTACGCTGTGCTGGGCGAGCCCATCAATGCCGCTCTCAACGAGGACGGGTATGTGTCTCCTTCCAGAGGCTGTCACTGCACATCGCGATGGTCCTGCTGGCGGTGTACCACACCTGCCGCGCGGACCGGTCGGCGCGCGCCATCCCCAACTACTCTAGCCAGAACTACGCTGTGCTCGGCGAGCCCATCAATGCCGCTCTCAACGAGGACGGGTATGTGTCTCCTTCCAGAGGCTGTCACTGCACATCGCGGTGGTCCTGCTGGCGGTGTACCACACCTGCCGCGCGGACCGGCCGGCGCGCGCCATCCCCAACTACTCTAGCCAGAACTACGCTGTGCTCGGCGAGCCCATCAATGCCGCTCTCAACGAGGACGGGTATGTGTCTCCTTCCAGAGGCTGTCACTGCACATCGCGGTGGTCCTGCTGTCGGTGTACCACACCTGCCGCGCGGACCGGCCGGCGCGCGCCATCCCCAACTACTCTAGCCAGAACTACGCTGTGCTCGGCGAGCCCATCAATGCCGCTCTCAACGAGGACGGGTATGTGTCTCCTTCCAGAGGCTGTCACTGCACATCGCGGTGGTCCTGCTGGCGGTGTACCACACCTGCCGCGCGGACCGGTCGGCGCGCGCCATCCCCAACTACTCTAGCCAGAACTACGCTGTGCTCGGCGAGCCCATCAATGCCGCTCTCAACGAGGACGGGTATGTGTCTCCTTCCAGAGGCTGTCACTGCACATCGCGGTGGTCCTGCTGGCGGTGTACCACACCTGCCGCGCGGACCGGCCGGCGCGCGCCATCCCCAACTACTCTAGCCAGAACTACGCTGTGCTCGGCGAGCCCATCAATGCCGCTCTCAACGAGGACGGGTATGTGTCTCCTTCCAGAGGCTGTCACTGCACATCGCGGTGGTCCTGCTGGCGGTGTACCACACCTGCCGCGCGGACCGGCCGGCGCGCGCCATCCCCAACTACTCTAGCCAGAACTACGCTGTGCTCGGCGAGCCCATCAATGCCGCTCTCAACGAGGACGGGTATGTGTCTCCTTCCAGAGGCTGTCACTGCACATCGCGGTGGTCCTGCTGGCGGTGTACCACACCTGCCGCGCGGACCGGCCGGCGCGCGCCATCCCCAACTACTCTAGCCAGAACTACGCTGTGCTCGGCGAGCCCATCAATGCCGCTCTCAACGAGGACGGGTATGTGTCTCCTTCCAGAGGCTGTCACTGCACATCGCGGTGGTCCTGCTGGCGGTGTACCACACCTGCCGCGCGGACCGGCCGGCGCGCGCCATCCCCAACTACTCTAGCCAGAACTACGCTGTGCTCGGCGAGCCCATCAATGCCGCTCTCAACGAGGACGGGTATGTGTCTCCTTCCAGAGGCTGTCACTGCACATCGCGGTGGTCCTGCTGGCGGTGTACCACACCTGCCGCGCGGACCGGCCGGCGCGCGCCATCCCCAACTACTCTAGCCAGAACTACGCTGTGCTCGGCGAGCCCATCAATGCCGCTCTCAACGAGGACGGGTATGTGTCTCCTTCCAGAGGCTGTCACTGCACATCGCGGTGGTCCTGCTGGCGGTGTACCACACCTGCCGCGCGGACCGGCCGGCGCGCGCCATCCCTAACTACTCTAGCCAGAACTACGCTGTGCTGGGCGAGCCCATCAATGCCGCTCTCAACGAGGACGGGTATGTGTCTCCTTCCAGAGGCTGTCACTGCACATCGCGGTGGTCCTGCTGGCGGTGTACCACACCTGCCGCGCGGACCGGCCGGCGCGCGCCATCCCCAACTACTCTAGCCAGAACTACGCTGTGCTCGGCGAGCCCATCAATGCCGCTCTCAACGAGGACGGGTATGTGTCTCCTTCCAGAGGCTGTCACTGCACATCGCGGTGGTCCTGCTGGCGGTGTACCACACCTGCCGCGCGGACCGGTCGGCGCGCGCCATCCCCAACTACTCTAGCCAGAACTACGCTGTGCTCGGCGAGCCCATCAATGCCGCTCTCAACGAGGACGGGTATGTGTCAGCTTCTCCACAGTCGATCTTAGACTTGCCTTTACACAAGTTTAAGAATCTCATGAAAAAAGCATATTATGCAATTGAAGACTATATAAATGATAAAAAAGCGTGGACATAATTCGTTCCAGCGATTCATGAGACAGCAGGTGGTAATTGAACTGTATAACTATTATATTGAATTGTAAATTTATTTTGAAAAGAGCAACTGCCGAGTTTCTTGCTGGTTCTTCTCGGCAGGAACGGCATTCCGAACCAGTGGTAGACTCATCGACGATTCAAAAGCATTTGTAAAAAAGTTTATTTGAATAAAAAACATTTTTTCTTTTCTATTCTATTCTATTCTCCTTCTTTATCAACCGATAGACGTTAAAACACAGACAGGGATTATGGACGAGACGACATCTAGAAGCTTCCCGAACGCTGCCAGCCGAGTTTGATTCGTTTTGTTGCCAGTTCTCAACGATTACTGGGTGGAGTGGTCTTGCTTATGCTCATTGAACCACCGGGCGTATGCTTAAACCAAACAGACATTAATTATAATTATAATTTAACTAGCTGATGCCCGCGACTTCGTCCGTGTGGATTTCAGTTTTAAAATCCCGCGGGAACTCTTTGATTTTGCCGGATAAAATTTAGCCTTTGTCACCCTCCAGGTTCTCAAATACACCCATGCAAAAAATTACGTCAATCCGTAGCTTTATTGCAGCGTGATTGACGGACAAACTAACAAGCAAACACACTTTCGCATTTATAATATGGATTAGGAAGAATTATTACTACGATAATAAAGGCGATCTAATTAAATTTTAGAACAAAAAAGCGACTATTGTGACTTAAATATGATAGTTAGATATATTCCCTCGGGGACTTTTTGTAGAGAATAATAAGTACTTTAGTCATGTAGTACATAATTTTTATGTATCATCAATAGTTTACTCAGCCTAAGCCAAATAATGCATTTTATAGGCAAAATTTTGCTACTTTGGGTTACACTATCGTAATTTTCTTAAGGATCTCTTAATTTTTTGAAAATAAATTATAGCCTATGTTACTTCCTGATAACTTCGCTTTCTAATGGTGGAAAAATGGTTTAAATCGGTCCAGTAGTTACTGAGCCTATTCGGTACAAACAAACAAACAAACAATCCAAAAAAATCTTTCCTCTTTATAATATTAGTATAGATAGACGTTACACCGACGACATCTAGAAGCTTCCCAAACGCTGCCAGCCGAGTTTTATTCGTTTCGTTTCGAATTCTCAACGATTACTGGGTGGAGTGGTCTTGCTCATACTCATAACCACCGGGCGTGTGCTTAAACCAAACAGACATTAATTAATTTGAATTAATTAATTATTATTTAATATTATGCTATTTACTTTACGGGCTTTATTTTTAATCGTATAAATTCTGTTACAGATATTTCTATCCGAAGCCCAAGATACCGTTCCCGCCACCCCCACCACCGACAAGGCCACCCCCGCCGCCACCACCACCAACGCTACCACCCACGAGACCGCCGCCGCCGCCGCCGCCACCGCCGACAAGACCGCCACCGCCGCCGCCGCCACCGCCGACAAGGCCACCACCGCCACCACCACCACCACCCACAAGACCGCCACCACCACCTCCACCACCACCAACAAGAACGCCGCCACCACCACCACCACCACCGACAAGACCACCGCCACCACCACCTCCCCCAACTCTACCACCAACAAGACCACCACCACCTCAACCAACAACAGAATTCGAAGGTTACATTTACGATAAACCTCGTATACCATTCCCACCTCCACCACCGCCTCCACCAAGGACTCCACCGCCACCGCCACCGCAACCACCACCAACCCCACCACCAACAAGGCCACCACCTCCTCCTCCACCGCCAACTAGACCTCCACCACCTCCCCCTCCACCGCCAACTAGACCTCCTCCACCTCCTCCTCCACCGCCAACTAGACCTCCACCACCTCCCCCTCCACCGCCAACTAGACCTCCTCCCCCTCCTCCTCCACCACCTACGAGACCCCCTCCACCTCCTCCTCCACCACCTACGAGACCACCACCACCACCTCCGCCACCACCTACGAGACCACCACCTCCACTAACTAATCCACCACCACCTTCAACTGGTTACTTCTATAACACACCTAAAATACCCTTCCCGCCACCTACACAACCTCCAACAAGACCTACGCCGCCTCCTACAAGGCCTACTCCACCCCCTACTAGACCCCCTCCACCACCCACGAGGCCCCCAACAACTCAACCTCCTACTTACCTGCCACCTACAAGACCTACGCCACCCCCTACATTACGTACACCTCCCCCTACTCCACCACCCACGAGGCCCCCAACAACTCAACCTCCTACTTACTTACCTCCCACGAGACCAACTCCACCACCTACAAGACCACCACCACCTCCAAGTACCACAAGAAAACTGCCACCACCTCCCACAAGACCACCTCCACCACCCAGTACTACAAGAAGACTGCCACCACCTCCCACACGACCACCTCCACTACCCAGTACTACAAGAAGACTGCCACCACCTCCCACGAGACCAACGTATACTACAATTTTAGAAGACACAAGAACAACAGGTTATTTCTATTCGACACCAAAAGTTCCGTTTACTTTACCGACCAGACCACCCCCTCCTCCTACTACTCCTAGGGTAATTACACCCCCCCCTACAACACGGAGGCCTTCCCCTCCAACCCGACCTCCACCACCACCTACCCCGCCAACTTATTTACCGCCACCAACAACTAGAAGACCACGACCACCACCAACCACAATACCGCCACCTCCTCCCACCACTAGACCTACCACCAGGCCTCCCCCGCCTACCACTAGACCACCACCTACCACTAGACCTCCTACGTACTCAACTCCAAGTTTCAAAACTACTGGATACGATTACCCCACACCCAAAGTACCGTTTACGATTCCGACCAGACCCCCTCCGACTAGACCACCTGTATACGTTCCCCCATCAACAACAAGGCCCCCTGTATACATTCCCCCATCAACAACAAGGGTCCCTGTATACATTCCCCCATCAACAACAAGGGTCCCTGTATACATTCCCCCATCAACAACAAGGCCCCCTGTATACATTCCCCCATCAACAACAAGGCCCCCTGTATACGTTCCCCCATCAACAACAAAATACATCCCACCTCCTACCACTAGACCACCCCCTGTATACATAACGACAAGGCCTCCTTTTATCCCTGACCAAGGATACTTCTACGATAAACCTTTAGTACCTTTTGTGTTCTAATATTTTAGTGTAAAAAAAGTTACTAGATGCCATATAATTAATGTAAATGTGATACCAAACTGTGTGCTTAAAACAGGGACGCAAGGATGTTATTGTTTTAATTTTATTACGTTTATTTACGTTTTGTTGCTTGTAACTGTAAGGGTACCTTTATACGGGCCCCTGGCGACAGACACTGCCAGTCAGCGATAAGCTGTCATTTGAAAAGTCACAATTGTTCTGCTTGCAATCACATGCTATATTGTCATTGTCACTATTAATATTTTGGGCTGACAGCTAACACTCGCTACTAATGCACCATTTCACACCTCTCTATCTGTTCTTCAGATAAAAGTGGTTGCGGTTTACCTTAGTGGTTTAGCAGAAGCGAGACTATAATATATTTTTATCTTAGAATCCAGTTTTAAAACTTCTACAAGAACGTTCAAAACGAACGTTGTTTGAAGTTCGATTTATGACTGTTACGAATGGCCCGTGTGTAGGTACCTTAATTTTCAAAAATAATTTTTCAAATATTGCATTCTCCTAATATTTGAATTGTCATGATCTAGGATAAAAAACATAGCTTAAATAAAAGGTACTATTATATCTAGATAAATATTGTTGCCTATATTAATACGTATGTATTTTATAATAAAAATAACTGTAATACTCAAAAATCTCATGTATGAAATTGACACTGCCTTTAACTAATTCTAACTTTAAGGTTGTAAAATATATTTTTTAAAATAAAATGTTTTAAAAGTTTCTGTTGTGTATTTGTTATTAGTCGACTACAAAAAAGGAAGAGGTTCTCAAGTCGTCGGAATCTTACTTGAAGACGCCTGAACCGATTTGGAATTTTCTTCTTTGTATCTTATGTAGGGTATCAGGGCTTCTCAGGTGGTCCCATTTAAATTTTATCGAAATCGGTCGAGCGGTTTTTAAAAAATCAACAATAAATGATACACTTACTTTGTAGAGACGCGGGTGTTTGAAGTCCGTTTTAGAAAAGAATTTTTATTTTAAATTATTTTATTGTACAACTAGTTAATTTATTTTTTAAATCCTGCGGGAACTCTGATTTTCCGGGATAAATACAGTCTATGCCTATGTCACTCTCCAGGTCCTCAACTATATCCATGCAAAAAATGACGTCAATCCGTGCCGCTGTTACAGCGCGATTGAAGGACAAACCAACAAACCAACACACTTTCACATTTATAATATTAGTAAGGTCTAGCTTTTGCCCGCGGCTTCGCTCACGTAAGTTTGATTTTCCAAAACCCCTATTTTACCCTCAAGGGGCTGAATTTTACAAAATCCTTTCTTAGCTTATGCCTACGTCATAGTAGCTGTCTGTATGCCAAATTTCAGCCCGATCCGTCCATACTCCAGTGGTTTGAGCTGTGCGTTGATCTTTGAGTAGTGTTGGTTTAATACTCAAAGGCGTTGATAGATCAGTCAGTCAGCTAACATTTCCTTTTCTAATTTAGATTATAATAAAATTGAGAGTATATTATGATAAGTATATAAACATTCAAAGTAAGTACAAGATAAAAACCGGCCAAGTGCGTGTCGGGCCACGCGCAGTATAGGGTTCCGTAGTTGCAAGTCACAAATATTATTGCTCACCTAGGATAGTGCTTTTATTTTATTTATGAATAGGTATTGAATATATTTTGAGTTCCATGGTTTAAATACTATAATCGACCGAGCGAAGCGAAGGTCTTTGAGTCTACTTGAGTGAATTTGCACTTGTCCGTCCGTCCGTCCGTCCGTCCGTCTGTCAGAGCCTTATAACTTCTGAATTACTGAACGTAATTACTTCAATTTTAGATATAATATGTAAACCGATGGCCTCCAGCCGAAAATGGCTTAAGAAGTTATAAAAATCTTTATTTCAGGGGGGCTCTCATAGAAGCGAATGCGAAGAAAAAAAAAAGTTTTGCGTTTCATAGGGTTACAGTACCTCATTTTAAAGATAATTTGGAACAGAGTACAAAAGTATTTTTTTTTAATTTTTTTCCTAAAATTGACGAAATGGGGGGCTTTCAAAGTGGAGATTATATTTGACCTCACAACGGAATAACCATTGAAAGCTGGGGCTTGAAAGTTTTATAATTTTAGCGTAATATCATGTACTTGAATAACAAATACTAAAATTAGATAAATGTAATAAGGAAACTAAATTATTTAACTTTTAATGAGCAGCAACAACAGAACTTCACAATGATGTCAATAGATGGCGCTCTCATCTCATATAGCAAATGCAGCTATATGTAACATATTATTCAATTAAAATTATTATTTAGTCATTTAGCAAACATCAATAAAACTTCACGTTGCAGTTTGTTTTTACATGTTTTCTGATCGTGTCGATAGTTGACGCTGTGTACAAGTAATTTAATTTGGATGTTCCAAAAAACTATACCTAAGTTTGATTGAGGCCTTGAGGATTTCACTATAACCTGTGCTATAACAGTTCCCTAACCTTTACGGGCAACCTATGTTAAGTTAGTTGACACTTTCTGTCAACTTTGTTATTACGAACCTCTACGGGACAATTAAAGGTGAAAACATAGTACAATGTACTATGGTGAAAATGACATTGGGATGTTAGGATTGTATTTAGGGGCTACCTACGTAAAGAGACTTCTACAAAGGGGATGATTTAGGTATGGTTGGTGAAAACGGGCATAATAATAATGTCAATTTTGATCGTCATGTATCTATTGAATGAATAAGTAATTATGGGAAACCGTTACCGCGAGGTCTCTGTTCGGGGCGAACCACTAGTATACTATAAAATATGCAACAGTAATTATATTATATAAAATATATTGTTTTTTCTAGGTTAGGTATTACACGTGTAATACCTAACCTAGAAAAAACAGGTATAACTCCTTAACTTATGAACCCTACTTAGCCGTTAATAGTTTTCCTATAAAATTCTTTATATATACTACTGCTGTGAATTTGTTCTTGTATCCTTTATACAACCATTTAGCTGGCACTTAACTCTAATAAAATTTAGCACTTTAAAATATCATATTTCACAAACGGATCCCTGATTCAAAAAATGGTGTTCCCACACCCACAATATTTTTGAAATACCTATTCAACGACACCCACACTATGGGATAGACGAGAAAAATTCATCCCCACTTTACATGTAGGGGAGGTACCCTAAAAAAATTATATTTCACAATTTTATTTCACCACTTTGTTGGCGTGATTAATATTTATACCCTTGTCAAATTACAGTTTTCTAGTAGACCTTAGTCTCTGAGCTAACCGTGGATGGACGGACGGACAAACGGACGGACATGGCGAAACTATAAGGGTTCCTTGTTTGCTACGGAACCTTAAAAACTCAATAATTATTTAAAAAATAAAACACAAGAGTATTTTCACCTGAGACTGTGTGGGATTAGAATGCGTTGTCCGTTGCTTGGCACGCTCTGCTGCCTCACACATAGTGATGTTCGACATCAGTGCCTTACTAGTGTAAACTATCGATAAAAAATAAATCCAATATCGTTTCCGACGTGCAGTATTTTCTGGAGTTGTGTGTGTAGACGGTGAGTAGTTGCTGTAGCACCTACTCGTAAGTATGTATTTAAGAGGTAAGATTATAAACTTACGTGTAGATATATCGTGTGTTAAACTGTTGACTGTACAAATAAGTGGGTTAATAAGTTAAGAGATCATCATTGCAACCAATCGACGTCAACAGTTGGGTATAATATGACTGTATCTTTAAAGAATCGCCACAGAACACGGTCTTGTGCCACCTGTTTCCAATATTTGCCAGCAACTCGCTTGAGATCGTCCGATTACATCCGTCGTCCTCGTCACTCGTGGTACAATTAAACTAAAATATAACAGCTTGGCTTAATCAAAAAATTTTACTTGGTAATATTTTTTACTAGATGATTCCTGTGACTTTGTCCGCGTGGATTACGGTTTTTTAATCTCCGCGGGAATTCCTTATTCTTTTAGGATGTAATGTAGCCTATGTGCTAATCCTGTTTATTAGCTATCACTATTCCAAATTTCAGCCAAATTGCTTCGTTCGTTGTGGCATGAAAAAGTAACAAATGTCCATCCATACATCCATCCATCCATTCATATATCCATCCATACATCCATCCATACATCCATCCTCAAAATCTTTCGCATTTATAAAATTAGTAGAACATAAAGTAGGAAGTAGGAATTAGTAGGATTAATTTTTTAATAGTTTAAAATAATCCTGAATTATCTAAAACTCGAGATTATATTATTAAAGAACGATGCAATCCACGTTTTTTGTGTATTCGCTTATTATTTTGAACTTGTACCTAATTCAATTTTAATGCAGGCATTTACCATTATTAAGACTATTTATTTAGTAAAGTTAATAGGATGTAGACGGTGAATTAGTTATACCTGTATAACTCATTCACCTTTATTGCCTGACAAAGTATCTTCTAAAGCATCGACAACACGATACCATTCAACCATCCCATCCCTACACCTGACGTAGCAACAATCTCAAAAGAAAACATTACCAGCGAAGAATCCGCCGCATTTTTCACTTCGGACGTAGCCGACGCGCGTGTTTAGTGTTCTGCATCAAACAAACAAACAAACATCCCCTATCGCTCAGAATAGTGATGTGTCTCTCACACGATGTCGACTGAGGGGTCCGTTAGCACGTCCAGCTCTGGGATCAGGCAGTTCGGCTTGTACAGAACCATCGATGCGAGGACAGAGGAGTTCCTCAGGCTGTCCAGGAAACGGCAAATAAGGCAGGGATGCGCCTGCGCCGCGATTTCTACGGCCATAACAGTCACCGTTGTTATTGTAAGTATCTGTCGCAGTAAGATATGTAGTTGAGGTGACGTAGTTTAAGCCGTGATATATATAGCTATAACCCTAGGGATATAGCTATATACCGGAATATAGTTATACGGAAGCAGTTCATAGCTATCTCACAAAGAACATAGCTATAATACGAGCACGATCTAGTAATATGTATAACTATCTGACAAAACTTATCTAGTGAAATGATTAAAGTATAAATTTTCTTTGACTTGCACAAATAAGACAATAAACCGCTTCCGTATACCTATATTCCGGTATATAGCTATACCGGAATATAGCCTAGCCTAGGATTATAGCTATATCACGGCTTCAACTATCGTACTGCGACATATCCCAAACTTTTTATCATAACTGGATAATTTAAAGGGGATGCTATGTGTTTCTCAGTCTATATTTGTCTATTTGTTTCTTTATGGCTACCTATTGATGTTTAGTCATTTATGTAACTATTAACTATTGATCATCCTTACTAAATTCAATTGATGTTGATGTTTTTCCTATTTTTTAAGTTAATTTATACGCTTTACGACATGGAATAGTGATACAACAAAACTCTAACAACCTTAATAATTAACACCTATAATATTATAACTATTTCAAAAAATAAAATGTAGATTTTTTGGTTTATGACTAAATTAATGCGATAGCATCTTTGAAAATATGTAGGGCTTGGAGAGTGACATAAGCTTCTTTTTATCCCGGAAAATTTAAGCGTTCCCACGGGGTTTTAAATACTAAATCCACGCGGTTCGCGGACGATTCTAATATAATCATTTAGTTCACTATAAACTACATAGCTCCATACCTATGCCAATGGAGTATCTACCTATGCCCTATAATTTTCCAACGGATAACAACTGGTAGCTGTTACCACAAGTATTTTACCACAATTGGGCAACGTTAAGGAGTAGTTTGTGGCTTAAACTATGCCACAGATGTTAGAGTATAGATACTAGCTTTCATTCCAGAAACAGTCATAGACCATAAGATACTTTTTTATCAAAAGGTGGATATTTAAAAACCAAAATCCAAGCTGATGAAGTCGCCTGTATCAAAAATTTATAGGGCACAGTATTTTTTTTGAACAACATTATTTTGGTTTCAGTGAAAGTGTTTATGTGTTGTATGTAATGTCTTACGTAAAAATAGTATTCAAATGCGAGTGATTTGCAGTTTTTTAACGCTAATCTTATTTGCGCTAAGTGTGTATGTGGTGTGCTTTCTTTTTTTGTTTGCGTAATTAATTTTTTGTTCAAGTTAAGTGTTTGGCGTGGTTGACATCCCACGGTCGCGCACGCCTGAGACCTATAGTGCGTGCTCTAGCTTGGCTCAGACTTAAGACATACTTTTTTTAAATATGAATAGCGAGCAAACGAGCAAGCGAATCACTTAAGGTGGAAGACACCGTTCTGCCCGCGAAATTCAAATTTAATTTGGTTTTTCGCAATTTGTAAACTAATACGACAAAGTAGGCTTATGGCATTCTAAATTGCGACAATGGCAGTATCATCTTCACAGGTTTATATAAAAATCTTTACTTGAAAGTGTCCAGTTTAAGAAATTAATCAAAATATCGACTAATTTGTGAGTAACTCACGTCCAACTCATTATTTTGATTAATTTCTTAAACTGGTCACTTTCAAGTAAAGATTTTTATGTAAACCTGTGAAGATGATAATTCCACTGGCGCAATTAGATGGCCATAAGCCTGCTTTGTTGTATTAGTTTACAAATTGCGAAAAACCAAATTAAATTTGAATTTCGCGGGCAGACCCTTGTCTTCCACCTTAACATCATGTGACGACCCTCGTCCATAAACATTTGTAGCACAGAGGCACCACCAATGTGTCGCCGGTTTTTCAGAAATCTTTTGGTCCATCCCTTGAATAACCCCATGCTGTAATTAAGACACACAAGTGACATGTAGACATTAAGGGCCGATTTTTATTCTTTTTATTTAAGTCTTATCCGAGTGTAAATTTGATATATTGACAGTATTTTTAATACAAAACTGTCAGAACGCCCAATTTATTCCCCGGTTAAACGTCACTTGACGTTAGTAAAATCGGCCATAAGTTGTTAAAATGATTTTTCCTTTGCTTCCTCGTTTCTGAATATAAATGAACCGCTAAAAATGGCATGCCATAGCTTATGTTTTCATTACTTACTTTAAATTTGTCACCTTCAATTATTAAAACTAACAGTATTCAGGTATATTTAAGCAAGCTCAGTCCATCCTCAATCCCAAAATCCCAATATCTAGCCGCCAGATAAAAAATAATAATGTCACCCATAGAAATGAGGCTTGCCTTGAAAAACAATAAAGTTTATTGGCCTATGTAGCCGTAGATATGTTCTAAAGAGATTTGTGAGTGAGAAATTGCATTTGATATTTTATGTAGAGTACTTTAAAAGCAGTAATAGTCTAGTTGTTAGGACTGTGGTCTATTCGGGGGGCCGCAGGTTCGATCCCGGACGCACCTCTGACTTTTCGAAGCTAAGTGCGTTTAAACAATTAAATATCAATTGCTACAACGGTGAAGGAAAACATCTTGAGGAAACCTGCACACCTGAGAGTTCTTCATAATGTTTTCAAAGGTGTGTGAAGTCCGCCAATTCGCATTGGGCCAGCGTGATGGACTATGGCCTACTATAACCCTTCTCTGAGAGGAGACCTCCGCTCGGCAGTGAGCCGTTAATAGGTTGCTGATGGTGATGGCTTAATATGTCATTTCTCAAAACCGCTTACATAATTTTGGTCAAAATTAACATAAACATGAAATAACAGGGCAATTACACACTAAATCACCAACACGAACGCTGCGTGAACACGACAAGAGAAAATGCAACAAAAACAACGCTTCAAAACAGTTTAACAAACAACCGGGGAAGACATTGTGATATGATTTTAATAACAGGTGACACACGCTATGTTCGTATCAAGCAACTGTGACTAAACTAGCGGCACGTTATGATGGCCGGTTTGACGTTTGTCCGCTCATGAAGTTCCGTATTAATTGATAACGACTTTGAAGGAAATAATTGTATTACTTTATTGACGATAGTGATGTGCAGAGATTCATAAATTTTATCGAATGTAGTTTTAGGTTTAGGACTCAAAATTTATTTATTAAATTGATTTCTAAAATGTATACAAGTGTAGAAAAATCAGTTTGCACCATTTAAGGGGTGAATGTACTTGTGAATATGAACAATTTTCACTATGTGGACAAACCTCTGAAATCGCAAAAAAATATCAGCTGTTTCATACAAAAGGTAAAATTTTTATTTTTATATGATATATACCACAACTCGGCATTTGGTTTTCTAAATTGAAAATTTTTAAAAATGGAATCTAATACGATCGTCACATAGGATCGCTGGCTAGCACAACTACTACCTCCGGCAAACTCGCGTCAATGCTCAATGCAAAACAAAGCAGTTTCGAATTGACGTTGCTTCGAAAAGTATAAACTGTCAGTGCAATGCGATTGTGATATAGTTTTGACCTGGCTTTGGATTTCAAATATTGATACTGCATTACTGTTGACCCTTGCTCGTTAATTTGGACTCTGTTCAAGCCCTTTGTTGTGGATTTCGTCGATATGACCGAACGTACGCAGAGAACTGTTCTAAATAGTCAGACACGTGAGTTCGTAATACGCCTTCGTAACTATTTCGATCGTGAAGCTCAAAATGGAGGGCCAATTTTACCTATAACGTCAGTGGTTGAACGCGTAGCTGATGCGCTTAATATTGGACAACGAACTGTTAGACGGATAACTAAAAAAAAATATGGCGAGACTGGCACAGAAGAAAATAAACTTCACACACCAAAAAAGAGAAAACGAGCAAAACCAGTCGTAGGCATCGATAGCTTTGATGCCGATGCTATCCGAAGACATGTTTACGGCTACTATTTACAGAAGGAGTATCCAACAAGAAAAAAGTTGGTGCATTCACTGAAGGAAGCTGGATTATTCTTCGGTGGGGAAAGTTCTTTAACGAAGATTTTGAAGACCATTGGATTTCGATACAAAAAATGTAACAAACGCAAAATATTGATGGAAAGATTTGATATAGCGATGGCAAGGTATACTTTTTTACGGCAAGTGAAAGAAATCAAAAATTGGCAAAATGTTGTGTTCTTGGATGAAACATGGCTTAATGCTAACCATACTGTAGGCCGTTCTTGGAACGATGACACAGCAGCATCTACTTCCAAAGTTCCTGTAGGAAAAGGATCGCGACTTATAATTTGTCACGCCGGAACCATCAACGGGTTTGTCGAAGGTTCTCTCATGGCTTTTGCGTCAAAAACCACTGGAGACTATCATGAAGACATGAATGGAGAAAAGTTTACTGAATGGTTTACCTCAATGTTGTGTAGCCTCCCTGAACCATCTATTATAATTATGGACAACGCCCCATACCACTCGATGCAAATTGACAAGCCACCTGCCCAATCCCAAAAGAAAGCTGATATCGTCGCATGGCTTCGTAAAAATGGCGTAGATGCAAACATGAATATGTTAAAAGCGGAATTAGTACGTCTTTTAAAAGAAAACAAACCAACCAAGATCCGATACGTCATTGACGAAATAGCATTAGAACATGGGCACAGAGTTATACGGTTACCGCCTTACCATTGTGAGTATAATGCGATTGAGTTGGTGTGGGCTCAAATTAAGGGATATGCTGCAAGACACAATACAGAACCCCCATTTACCACAAAAAAAATGCTAAAATTATTAGAAGAAGCTTGTGAACATGTGACTAAAGGAGACTGGGAAAAGGTTGTGAATAGAACTGTTAAATTAATAAGGGAAGATTATGAAAGAGATGTGAAAATAGATAATATTATAGAAAACGAACATATAATTATTAATGTAGGTGATGATAGCAGTGACGACAGTGAAAATAGTAGTATGGACGAATCTGATTAATTATGGCCTTTTGTGGCACCTTTTTTGGTATCTTTTGTATTCATATGTTTCTTGTGTGCATATAAAGTATGTATATTCATTTTCATTCAAATATTCAGTTCGTTCAAATAAATTAAATAAACATATACATTTTTGTTTTATTAAACCTATTTAATCAGGTACAAAAACAAAACTTAATTGTTTTTTGTTCGAGAATAAATTGACATTCCACATCACTATTGTAATGTGTCAAACCGGCCATCATAGCGTGCCGCTAGTTTAACTTGTGACAAGAGTTGAGTAATAGGCTGCCTGTCGGCCGCGTCTACCGGTAGACGTCCACTGCTGGACATAGGTCTCTTTTTAAACGACTTCAAAAAAGGAGGAAGTTCTTAATTCGTCGGATTTTTGGAGTTTACTCCTTTAGAATCGATTTTAGGCGCCCGGTATGAGAAAAATTTTAGCAGTGAAATCTGTTTTGAATGACCTCGTTACGTTTTTCACAACGATGCAAATTTCTACCCTAACTTTGAGTAAATAAGGTTGGTTTTCGCTTGAGTTATCGAATGCCCTTGTTAAGTTTTTCACAACGATGCAAATTTCTACCCTAAGGTTGAGTAAATAAGGTTGGTTTTCGCTTGAGTTGTCGAATGCGAAAGCGCTTTCGCTTCGGGAAGCCGAGCGCGTGATCGGGTCGGAGCGGCGCCGAGACGCAGCGAGCGCCGCGAATGCATTACGACGTTTTAAGTAGTAAACTCCAGTCGTGCGTCGGAGCTGACACACACACACTTTTTTTTATGTATGCTCTGAAAAAATTCATTTCCGATTTGAAAAATTCATTTTTGTTTCAAAGGGTATACTTCTGAGGTGGCCCCATTTAAATTTCATCGAAATCAGTCGAGTGGTTTCTGAAAAATCAGCAATAAATTATCTTTGTAATGGCGCGGGCATTTGAAGTCGGTTTTTTAAAAATATTTTTTTTATATTTAATTATTTAGTGAAAGAGACTTTCGCTTGATGTCAATCAATGATGGAAAGCACTAATGAGGTCTATATTGAAGCGCGCTTGCCTAGAAAATGTCTATTTACTTTTGTCTTTCGTAGGGCCTTCAACCACTTGTATCCTGTGATTTGCACAGTGCACTTGTGACTTGTCTGATCGTAGATCCATTTAATGGGGGGGGTCTACCAACATTACGCTTTCCGGTCGTCATTCCAGACCTTGGGCTTGATCCTTAAGAACGCGTAGAACACCAAAAAAAAATCATATTTCAGAAAGAAATAAAACATAGCCGCAACCTCATTGTGAGGCGCGACAAAAGAAAGCGTTTTGCGCGGAATAGGAGTGTAGTAAGCGCCAAATACTTTGTAACTCGTATAATATTCATTTTCTTTTCAATTCACTAGGCTACTCTCTTGATGATATCAATCGGAATTTAATGTAAAAATTTTGGCTCTGTAATATGCAACACATTGAAAATAAATGAATATTGGTCAAAAATTAGACCCAACTTCGCGATTTTTTATTATCGAACAAATTTCATCATTTTATGTTTTTGCCCAAACACGTCCCTTGGCAGTATGATGTAATTTTTGCGTGTTTTTTTTCGGATAGTTGAAACTTGATCTACTACTGTAAAAATCAAATCTGTTTACTGTTAACGAACGTACACCCACTCTTAACACCTATCGATTCTTCAAGCTATGTGCCCCTCCCGTTATCACTTCAGCTCCGCGAATCTGCTTTGAAGACTCTGTTTCTTCTACAGATCTCCTACTTCTACTTCGGTTAAGTATTACCTAACTGAACTCTCTACCTGTCTGTCTATTACCTTTTCAAGCCTAAACCGCTGAACCGACTTCCACAATTGGTAAAGCGATAGCTTGCATGTATTGTGAGTAAGCACAGAAGCACATAGGCTTAAAAGATAGATAGTCTTTAATCTGGAAAATCAGAGTTCCGACTGAATATCAAAAAACTAAATCGCAGGCATCAGCTTACTGTCAAAATAAGATAGACTCGGCTTTTCCTGCCTGGAATGTAGCCCAGTTGTAATAAAAACTAAATTAAACAAAGCCGGCCAAGTGCGAGTTGGACTCGCGCACCGAGGGTTCCATACTCCAAAAGTAAAAGTAAAACGATAATATTATATTAATTTGCTTATTTATCGATAACTTTGTTCGTAGAGGTTTATTGTTAATATAAAAAAAAAACTATGCTAGTTAGAGCGTTGGTTTTATTTTTCGTGTAAAATATACATAAACTTCTATTGACCATAATTATTTCAGATTTTTCGATTGGTAAACTTCGGAGATAAGGGGGGGGGGGGGGGGGGGGGGAACGGTATTTTTTTTCGACATTTTGTCCGATTAATCAGAAACTATTATATCTAGAAATAAATAAAAAACTGTTTTAGAATGCACAAGTAAAGACCTTTCATATGATACCCCACTCGGTATAATTATCTTACTTTGAAATTTCAAACCCCTGATTTTCCCCCTTTTTCAATTAAACTAAAATAATTTTCGCGTTCATTTTATTTTTCCTGTAAAATATACATAAACCTCTATTGACCATAATTATTTCAGATTTTTTGATTGGTAAACTTCGGGGATAAGGGGGGGAACGGTATTTTTTTCGACATTTTGGCCGATTACTCAAAAACTATATATGTAGAAATAAATAAAAAACTGTTTTAGAATGCACAAGTAAAGGCCTTTCATATGATACCCCACTCGGTATAGTTATCTTACTTTGAAATTTCAAACCCCCGATTTTCCCCTTTTTTTAATCAAACTAAAATAATTTTCGCGTTGCTTTTATTTTTCCTGTAAAATATACATAAACTTCTATTGACCATAATTATTTCAGATTTTTCGATTGGTAAACTTCGGAGATAAGGGGGAGGAACGGTATTTTTTTCGACATTTTGGCCGATTAATCAAAAACTATTATATATAGAAATACATAAAAAACTGTTTTATAATGCACAAGTAAAGACCTTTCACATGATACCCCACTCGATATAGTTATTTTACTTTGAAATTTCAAAGAAAAAATTTCAAAAAATTTCAAATTTTTTTTTATTAAAACTAAAAATAATTTTCGACTTTTCTTTATTCCAATGATTTTGGGCCATTATTATACACAACTATGCCAAATTTCATGTCGATAGCTTTAATAGTTACTGAAATAATCGACTGTGACAGACGGACGGACAGACGGACGGACAGACGGACGGAGAAAGTCTCACCATAAGGGTTCCATTTTTACCATTTTGGTATGGAACCCTAAAAATTTGGTGGCACTCGGGGACTGCCGCGGTAAAGCTATTGCATAGCATTTTTTATCAACTTATGCAATTATAATATTTATGCAATATTTTTTTTGCATGATAAAAATTATGCAAAAAAAAAAATTAAAAAACAAACAAACAAGAAAAGCGCACTGTCACTACTTCGTGAGTGAGGTTCGAACCTGCGACATCATACACCATACGGTAAAGAAAGCGGCCGCTCGCCCACTGCGCCGAACAGAGCTACTTGTGAACCTCTAAAATGTTGAACGCTTACTGAACGATGGTGTTAGGTTTATTTTCGTTACGGAATTTCTTGATACGGTCGCTGCGCTCAAACTGTTTGTCCTAATTCAAAGCCCGCGATAAAAGCTATGCAATAGCTTAATAATTCCAGTAGCCCGGTAGTAGGTCATTAATAAAAGATAAAATTGCTATAAACTGTTACAGACGATTTATAATAACTGCATACCCGGTGGAATGTACGTGCTACTGACTATATAACATATTTGTGTTTTCTACTTTCTGTCGTGGCTCATAGCGCGTGACGTCACGCCGATCATCAATAGTAATAGCTATTTGAATCTCATTAGATCACTTCCTCGAGATAGCAGTGATAGCCTAGTGGTTAGGACTGTGGTCTCCTTTCGGGGGGGGGGGGTCGCAGGTTCGATCCCGGGTACGCACCTCTGACTTTTCGGAGTCAAGTGCGTTTAAGCAATTAAATATCACTTGCTTCAACGGTGAAGGAAAACATCTTAAGGTAACCTACACACCTGAGACTTCTTCATAATGTTCTTGAAGGTGTGTAAAGTCCGCCAATTCGCATTGTGCCAGCATGGTGGACTTATGGCCTATAACCCTTTTCTGAGAGGAGACCTGCGCTCAGTAGTGAGCCGTTGATGGGTTGCTGATGATGATGAAATGATGACTTCCTCGAGATTGCATTTCCTTGAAGTTCCGTAGGGTCCGTCCAAAGGGTGCCAACGGGATCCTATTACTGAGCCTCCACTATCCGTCCGTCTGTCTGTCAGCGGGCTGTATCTCATGAATATTTATTTGAAATTTTCACAGAATTTTATTTCTATTATTATGTATTTCTATTGCCGCTATATGTACTTACTAGTGATGTGCGAATATCCACATTCGCATTCGCAAGAAACGATGCGAATGTTTGACGAATGAATGTAGGTAGACTGATCCAAAATAAATAGCAGAAATTGACGAATTGGTTTATAAGTTAGTTCATGGACCTAACAGTACATATACGACCTTACAATGCATATTAATATATTTTGATCTTCTTCTTCTTCTTTTCTTCTTTTAGCAACCCATCAACGGCTCACTACTGAGCGCAGGTCTCCTCTCAGAAAAGGCTTATAGGCCATAGTCCACCACGCTGGCCCAATGCGCATTGGCAGACTTCACACACCTCCGAGAACATTATAGAGAACTCTCAGATGTGCAGGTTTCCTCACGATGTTTTCCTTCACCGTTGAAGCAAGTGATATTTAATTGCTTAAACGCACATGACTTCGAAAAGTCAGAGGTGCATGATCGATGACCCGGGATCGAACCTGCGACCCCCCGAATAGGAGACCACAGTCCTAACCACTAGGCTATCACTGCTTAATGCTTAATGCTATATTTTGATCAGACCACTTAAATTCACATTCGCAAGAAACAATGTGAATGCGAATAAAGTATTTGGGGTGATCAAAAAATACCCGGAATATTTGAATTTCTAATATAATTATTGTTTTAAGATCCTTTATTTTTTTCTTATATCCATCAAATATTCGACCGAGCGAAGCGAAGGTCTTTGAGTTAACTAGGGCGATTTGCACTTGTCCGTCCGTCCGTCCGTCCGTCCGTCCGTCTGTCAGAGCCTTATAACTTTTGAATTACTGAACGTAATTACTTCAAATTTAGATATAATATGTAAACCGATGGCCTCCAGCCGAAAATGGCTTAAAAAGTTATAAAAATCTTTATTTCAGGGGGGCTCTCATAGAAGCGAATGCGAAGTAAAAAAAAAAAAAATCGCGTTACATAAAATTGTTACGTATCATTTTAAAGATAATTTTGAACTGAGTACAAAAATATTTTTTTTTTAATTTTTCCCTTAAAATTGACGAAATGGGGGGCTTTCAAAGTGGCGATTTTATACGCTCGCTTGAAGACGCTCTCTAGAAAAATCCGCTATGGATTTTCAAACTGATTTTATGTTTTTAGGTCACTTATATCCTGTACTTGAACAACAAATACTAAAATTATATGAATATTATAAAGAAACGAGATTATTTAATTTTTAATGGGCGTCAGTAATTCATATAGCATCAACATAGCTTCACAATAATGCTAATAGATGGCGCAGTCAGTAACTATTTCCATGGAACTACGAGTTAAATTCAATGTTTGATAAATAATTCAATGTTTTCACTAACGTTCCCTAACCTTTACGGGCTACCTATAAGTTAGGTGATTGATGTTTTCTGTCAACTTATTTATCACGATCCTGTACGGGACACCTAAAAGAATATTGGGACGGATGTTAGGACTTAGGATTGTATTTAGGAGCTACCTACGTTAAGAGACTCCTACTTAGGGGATGATTTAGGTATGTTTGGTGAAAACGGGCATAATAATAATGTCAGTTTTGGTTATCATGTATCGATTGAATGAATAATCATGGGATACCGTTACCGCGAGGTCTCAGTTCGGGGCGAACCACTAGTTATTTAAAATCAATTTGTAAACTTTCGGCTATTTTGGATCAGCTTAAATTCGCCAAATATTCGCATCGTTTCTTGCGAATGCGAATGCGAATATTCGCAACATCATTAATATCAACCAATAATAAAAAAAATTGGAGAGGTTTTCCATACCTACAATGAACTTTTGTTTTTGCTCGATCTTTATAATAGCTGATGTTAAATCATGCACGGTGGTACGGAACCCTTCGAGAACGGGTCCAACTCGCACTTGGCCGGTTTTTATTTCATACTAATCAATTAGGCACTCAGCAGCTTAGCATTAATTGCTTCATCGATTGCATGGTGATGGGGAATAAAAGTTGTTAAAAAAAAACATTAAGTTGAAAATTGTACCTGGTTAAGTTAACTTAATATGTTTGTGTTGTGATAACTATTTGTATTATTAACAAAATGTGCTTACTGTTGTTGCGTCTCGTTACTACAATAAGGTAAGTAATAAAACAGACATTGGTTTTCCTCAAAAGTGTTTTGGACCTACGTACCTATGCATGTTTGAACTTATTTTAGCTATGTATGTGTTGAATCTACCCTACCCTAATCTACTTATCCTACGGTGGTGCTAATTCGGTTGTAAATAAATCTCTATACTAAAAAGTCACTGCATTATTTCAGTTAAACTAGCGGCACGCTATGATGGCCGGTTTGACGTTTGTCCGCTCATGAAGTTCCGTATTAATTGATAACGACTTTGAAGGAAATAATTGTATTACTTTATTGACGATAGTGATGTGCAGAGATTCATAAATTTTATCGAATGTAGTTTTAGGTTTAGGACTCAAAATTTATTTATTAAATTGATTTCTAAAATGTATACAAGTGTAGAAAAATCAGTTTGCACCATTTAAGGGGTGAATGTACTTGTGAATATGAACAATTTTCACTATGTGGACAAACCTCTGAAATCGCAAAAAAATATCAGCTGTTTCATACAAAAGGTAAAATTTTTATTTTTATATGATATATACCACAACTCGGCATTTGGTTTTCTAAATTGAAAATTTTTAAAAATGGAATCTAATACGATCGTCACATAGGATCGCTGGCTAGCACAACTACTACCTCCGGCAAACTCGCGTCAATGCTCAATGCAAAACAAAGCAGTTTCGAATTGACGTTGCTTCGAAAAGTATAAACTGTCAGTGCAATGCGATTGTGATATAGTTTTGACCTGGCTTTGGATTTCAAATATTGATACTGCATTACTGTTGACCCTTGCTCGTTAATTTGGACTCTGTTCAAGCCCTTTGTTGTGGATTTCATCGATATGACCGAACGTACGCAGAGAACTGTTCTAAATAGTCAGACACGTGAGTTCGTAATACGCCTTCGTAACTATTTCGATCGTGAAGCTCAAAATGGAGGGCCAATTTTACCTATAACGCAGTGGTTGAACGCGTAGCTGATGCGCTTAATATTGGACAACGAACTGTTAGACGGATAACTAAAAAAAAATATGGCGAGACTGGCACAGAAGAAAATAAACTTCACACACCAAAAAAGAGAAAACGAGCAAAACCAGTCGTAGGCATCGATAGCTTTGATGCCGATGCTATCCGAAGACATGTTTACGGCTACTATTTACAGAAGGAGTATCCAACAAGAAAAAAGTTGGTGCATTCACTGAAGGAAGCTGGATTATTCTTCGGTGGGGAAAGTTCTTTAACGAAGATTTTGAAGACCATTGGATTTCGATACAAAAAATGTAACAAACGCAAAATATTGATGGAAAGATTTGATATAGCGATGGCAAGGTATACTTTTTTACGGCAAGTGAAAGAAATCAAAAATTGGCAAAATGTTGTGTTCTTGGATGAAACATGGCTTAATGCTAACCATACTGTAGGCCGTTCTTGGAACGATGACACAGCAGCATCTACTTCCAAAGTTCCTGTAGGAAAAGGATCGCGACTTATAATTTGTCACGCCGGAACCATCAACGGGTTTGTCGAAGGTTCTCTCATGGCTTTTGCGTCAAAAACCACTGGAGACTATCATGAAGACATGAATGGAGAAAAGTTTACTGAATGGTTTACCTCAATGTTGTGTAGCCTCCCTGAACCATCTATTATAATTATGGACAACGCCCCATACCACTCGATGCAAATTGACAAGCCACCTGCCCAATCCCAAAAGAAAGCTGATATCGTCGCATGGCTTCGTAAAAATGGCGTAGATGCAAACATGAATATGTTAAAAGCGGAATTAGTACGTCTTTTAAAAGAAAACAAACCAACCAAGATCCGATACGTCATTGACGAAATAGCATTAGAACATGGGCACAGAGTTATACGGTTACCGCCTTACCATTGTGAGTATAATGCGATTGAGTTGGTGTGGGCTCAAATTAAGGGATATGCTGCAAGACACAATACAGAACCCCCATTTACCACAAAAAAAATGCTAAAATTATTAGAAGAAGCTTGTGAACATGTGACTAAAGGAGACTGGGAAAAGGTTGTGAATAGAACTGTTAAATTAATAAGGGAAGATTATGAAAGAGATGTGAAAATAGATAATATTATAGAAAACGAACATATAATTATTAATGTAGGTGATGATAGCAGTGACGACAGTGAAAATAGTAGTATGGACGAATCTGATTAATTATGGCCTTTTGTGGCACCTTTTTTGGTATCTTTTGTATTCATATGTTTCTTGTGTGCATATAAAGTATGTATATTCATTTTCATTCAAATATTCAGTTCGTTCAAATAAATTAAATAAACATATACATTTTTGTTTTATTAAACCTATTTAATCAGGTACAAAAACAAAACTTAATTGTTTTTTGTTCGAGAATAAATTGACATTCCACATCACTATTGTAATGTGTCAAACTGGCCATCATAGCGTGCCGCTAGTGTAATAATCTACCTACTATAATGCAATGACTTTTCTCTGCATCTTTCATCCATCTCGATGTCAACTTACAACACAATTTTTTTTTAAATGACTAGTATTAAACTGGCATAAATTTACATTAAAATACATTAGAGTTTGATGTTTACTAGTAACTGTAGAATATAACTAAACCCCACGTAACTTGATATAAGAAATGCAAAATATTACCATAATATTGTGACGTATCACAGCTACCAATAAAAATATCATAAAATCATTTTCCGTATGAATGTAGACAGCGAAAATATTAAACTAAGCTATCTATTAGATACCCGTGAATTGGCAAATAATATTAAATTTTAATTAAATTATTTTTTTCTATTTTCAGACTATGATACTCATCTACGAATTCAGTATAATCCATGAGACGAGTTCAAAGATAAGCGTGAAACAGAACTGGCTTAGCCTGATGAACAAAAGTGCACAGGACATACCATTCGAAGCGAAACTTAACAAAGCTAAAATAAACTTCGCTCCAATGTACGTACAATTTCTTCCAAGCCTTTTGAAAGCATTAAAGAAGAATAAAGATTTCGAGAATATCATAGAAGACGAGTCTACTCAAACTCCTTTATACAATAAAGGAGAAGTGGGAGATTTGTATACCAAAAACATATTTTCAGACTCGAGAAACTGGATGCAAATACCTACTTCAAGGTTTTATACTATAGAATACAAAACATCTCCTATTGTTTACTTTAAGTATCCTATGAGGAATGAAGAGCAATTCACCAAAATAAGAAGAATACGAGATTATCAAAGAATAATGAATTACGTCGATAAAATGATAAGCGAAAAGACTTCCACCATATCAACGTTTAAAAACACTCATAGGTTTTATAAAAAACCAGCTCTGGTAACATATTATGTGAGCACAACACCAATACCCACATTTGTGGAACATGTTACGAAAAATCAAACTGCAAGCAAGATGTTTAAACTACAGAAAGTATCAAAACAAACGAGCAAATATAAAGCAAAAAAAACTAAATCTGGTTGCCGATGTTCGAAAAGTGTAAGCCTACTTTTAAGTAAACTAATAAAAAGTCTCCAAAAAATAATACCTGATTTCATTGAAATTGGACAAAATATGAGTTCATGCAATGAAAACAAACTTAATGAAACAAATAAATCCCTAGCAAAAGAATTGGAGCATACGACTTTAAGACAAAAATCCGAGGAAGTAATCAGATATTATCAGTCAAATGAAATTTCAAGTGCAACTGCTGCAGATTATACCAACATTGACAAAAAAAATACTAAATCTTATGATGACTCAGAAATAATAACTGATTCCTCAAAGGACACCCTCGAAACTCCAAAAATCCAGCTTATATCAACTTTAAACAATTATCAAACTATGATGCCAACTACGATATCAAAAACATTTTACTCCATCAAGCCTTTTTATCCAAAAGTAGATAATACGCTGAGTTCTATAATGAAATTAATAAAACCACAAAATAAAATTACTAAAAATACTTCATATACCACAACAAAACAGTATATTGAAGGAACAGACGAAAATTATTATCTTCCAGAAAGCACAACAAGACCCATGCCGAAAACTACATCCACGTCTACAAAAACTTCAACAAATACAATAAAAACAGTCCGAGATTTGATTGTGCAAAAAATTAATTTAAATGCTACAGTGAAATCTTTGGCAAAGTTTCCAGAATTTAACGAATCCGACTATTACACGACACCAAATGTGGTTGATAATTTAAAAGTTTTAGATGAACGAGAAGAACAAAAAAATGGAAAAGGTGAGACAGGTCTAAAAACATTTAAAACTAGTCAAAATCTTGAACCTACCTATTATAACAAACAAGAATTTAAAGATACGTGGAATATTTTAAGAAAAATGGGAAAATTAGCATTTTCCTTAAACAAAATTCAGAATAGTAGCCATAAATATAAAGAAAAACCACGTGATACCACCAATATTAAAATTGTGACAGAAAAAGAAAACTCTATTTTTGTAACAGAAGCAATGTCAAGACAAAGTCCAACACAGGCATATTTGCATTTAAATGAAAATAAATTAGCAGAACAAATGAAAGATGAAGATGTTACTTTAGAAGAAGAAATAGACAAAGCTTCTTCTGAAGAAATAGTTGAAGAAAGCAGCCTGCAAATCATAGAAAAGTTGCTGAAAAAAATAAATGTCTCTGAAATATTTAATGGACCTTTAAAAAAAGAAAAAGACAAATCTACATTAGATCGATTAGGAGAACACAAAGATACGAGTTGTCAGCACTTGAAATCTATGTTACCTGAAAATAGACCAAGTTATTTAGAAATTCAGAGAAATGACTGGAAACGCGATGACTATCATCAAGATTATGATAGTACCGTAAACAATAATTATTTTCCTTAGTAATATTTTAGTCTAATGGTAACAATATTATGTATTATTTATCTTTATTTACTTTTACTCATATTCTTTACATTTTTAAATATTTCATTATAAAACAAAAATGAAAAAAAAATATTTAAAAATATAAAAAATAGCGGTCCACCGGTCTCGGGAACAGGGTCCAAGCAACCGGCGGTCAGGGCCCCAGAGAGAGGAACCTCCTGACGATGCGAGCCGTGTCCAGGAGTACAGCCTTCTGGATCTGGCCCTTGACCCAGCTACCCAACGAGAGCCTCGAACGATGTTGGTCGAGGCTCTTGGCTATAAGACCATTAGCGGTTATCACTATCGGTACAATGATTGCTGAGTCTACATTCCACATGGCGACAACCTCGTGCGCCAAGTCGAGATACTTGGTGAGTTTCTCTTTCTCTGCTTTCACGAAGTTTTCGTCATGCGGGACAGCAACATCAACAATCATTGCACGGCGCTCTGATCGATCTATCACCACTATGTCAGGCTTATTGGCTACAATAGTCCTGTCTGTAATGATAGATCGATCCCAGTACAGTGTGATATGACCATTTTCAAGAACTGGGTCGGGCACATACTTGTAGTACGGTACCTCTGATTCCACAAGATTGTATTTCAAGGCAAGTTGCTGGTGGATAATCCTGGCCACTTGGTTATGTCTGTGTAAGTATTCGACGTTAGCTAGATGAGAACAACCAGAAACAATGTGACGGATAGTTTCTCCAGGACGGCGACATGCCCGACATATGTCTACCGTTCCATCTTTCACTATGTATTTTCTGTAATTGTTCGTCATCATGACCTCGTCCATAATTGCACACACAAACCCTTCGGTTTCCCCAAAGAGGTCACCAAAGCGCAGCCAGGCCACGGACGCTTCAAAGTCAACATCAGGCCCGTGGAGGACCCGATAAAAGCGTCCGTGAAGCTCCTTACCTTGCCATACAACCCTGCGGTCATTGGTACTGAGCACCACAGGTATGCGCCAGTTCTCTTTAGCCAAGGAGAGCGGCGTCAGACCCCTGTCCACTGCGACCACATCGCGGTGCATCTCCGTCTCGGCGTGGAGAAAGTACTCCCTGAGACTGCACACCTCGCGGTTGTGGAGGGTTTTGGCATTCAAAAGGCCTCTTCCCCCACACTTCCGCGGGATGTACAGCCTCATCATCGAGGAGCGCGGGTGATGCATCCGATATGCGGTCAGCAGCGCACGAACTTGTCTGTCCAGGGCGTCAAGCTCAGTCTGAGTCCACCTGAGTATGCCGAAGGAATACATCAAGACCGGCATGACCCAACCGTTGAAGGCGCGCACCTTATTGCCGCCCGACAAAAGGCTTTTCAGCACTTTCTTCAGACGGCCAAGGAAACGCTCCCTCACCGACTGCCTCATGTCGGCCTCTCTGATACCTAACGCCTCCGCCATGCCCAGGTATTTGTAGGTTTCAGTTGGGGAGAGCGATCTGAGGTATATGGAATCCGAGAGCTCAACACCCTCAGATTCCACAATCCTCCCTCGCTTTACGTGCACGACTGCACATTTGTCCACACCAAATTCCATCCTAATGGAATCACTAAAGGCTTTAGTTACCTTTAGTAACTCTAGTAGATGTGATTTGTTGGGGGCAATGAGTTTTAGGTCATCCATGTAAAGGAGGTGTGATATAACCTGACCACCTCTCCTCAACCGGTAACCTAGCCCTGAATTCTCCAAGAGAGTACTCAGAGGATTCAGAGCCAGGCAAAACCACAAAGGACTGAGGCTATCGCCCTGGAATATGCCTCGCTCAATCCTTATAGGTTCCGCGCTCCCCAGGGTCCGGCGACACCCTGGATAGTGAAGGACTGTCCTCCACTACCCCATACACGTCTGTAGGAAGGCGCGTAGTACTGTGTTTACTTTGTACAGTTACAGCACCTTCATGAGCCATGTATGGGGCACAGAGTCGTAGGCCTTCTTATAGTCTATCCAACATGTCGACTCTCGATAAAACTCCTTGACAAAATAAAAAGCGAAGACATACGAAAGAGAACAAAAATTATAGACGTACTAGAGCATGTAAGAATGAAATGGCGATGGGCAGGTCATTGTATGCGTATGGCAGACGGAAGGTGGAGCAAGATCGCTACTCGGTGGAGAGGACCGCACTTCGGGCAACGCACGACAGGCAGGCCGCTGAAGCGCTGGGCTGACGACATCGTGGCGACGGCAGGCCCAGAGTGGGAAAAGAAAGCACTAGACAGGAAACTATGGGAGAGTTTGGAGGAGGCCTATACCCTCTCGGGGCGCTAAATTTTCCAAATAGTACTATATATATATACTTAAGTTATTATGTAAAATTTAGCAATAAAGGCTTTATTATTATTATTATTAACATGTCGACAGATCCTTTCGGGAGCGCCGAACCTGTTGACAAATGGCCATATCAATGAGGAGAAGCTCCTTAGTACCACGGGAGCCATTCCTACATCCGTTCTGAGAAATAGACATGATGGATTTTGTATCGATGTGATCGTTAATTTTCGTTCTCAGAATGGATTTAAGAAGTTTATACAATGTTGGTAGGCACGTAATCGGCCTATAATTTTTGGGCTCCGTGGTACTACCTGACTTATGGAGCAGGAGGGTGATACCTGTTGTCAGAAACTGGGGTAGCGGCTCTGACTCTAGAGATGATTGGAATTGGGATGCCAAACGAGCGTGCGAGCTGCGTAGCCACTTTATCCAAAAGTTGTGCAGCCCGTCCGGCCCAGGGGATTTCCAATTGGGCAGGTGACGGGCTGCAGTGGCCACGTCTTCAGGGGTGATAGTAACTAGGTCCATTTCTGGAATTTGATCGCACGCTCTTTCTACATCCCACGTCCAACCACCCTCAGTGTGAGCGACAGGCGCCGACCAGATGTTGCGCCAGAATGAGGTCATGGCTTCATCATCCGGTAGGCGCGCATCGGTGACACCTTGGTCAGGGTGTTCCCAACCTCGGTATACCCGCCTCTGATCGCTTTGGAAAGTGCGATTCAGGGTATATCTCTCGACCCGGCACTTGTATCTGCGAATACGGCTAGCCCATGCCGAGACCTTCTGTTTCAGGAAGTCAATGCGCTCAGTGACAAGAAAGCGCGCCTCACAAAGCGCATGACTCTAGGGCGAGTGTTGCCCTCCCTGAAGCAGAGTAGTTTGCCAATGAGTGCCCTAGCCCCATCAATACGACGTTCGATCCTGCACTGCCAGGCTGGTGCGGCAGGCTTCGGTCGTGTTGCTGTATCATTATTAATAAACTTTACATTAGCAACACGACATGCCGCAACAGCCGCGCAGTACAGAAGCGAATGTGTGTCGGAAAGGTCTTCGCTGCTGTCAAAATAACTCGGCAGCAGTGAATTCAGGGCACCCATTAGCGCTTTGTTCTTATTTTTCATGGGCAACCGAGGTAACCGCGGTCTAAACTCGGGTGGTGAAGATCTATATTCCCGAATAGCACTCTCCAAAGCACTCCTCAATTGTTCACCACACTGGGTACTTACATGTGCAGCCCCGCTATCCTGTCCCTCATCAGCCTGAGTGGGCTGCAGCGAAATCGCATGAGCAGTTTGCGATTGTGCTGGAGCTTGCGGTGAGGGGGGGGTAGCGCGGTTACATTGCAGTTCAGAGCGAAGCCGATCAAGCACGGCGTTGTCCAGCATGTGATTACGCTGAATAACCCGCACCTGGTCCGACAGTCGCTGAGCCGACACATTGAGAGCTGGTTCAAGGACCTGAAACAAAGCATGCATCCTAGCACGGTACGCGGTCATGTTGGTTCCACCCTCAGTAGCCCCTAAGTATGCGCGCATGACATTTTCATTAATAGATGTTCTCCACCTCATGCGCGACACACTACCGCCGGAAGCGGGGACCCTATCAGAAGCCGGTGGGCCTCGGGATCCCAAGCAAGTCGGCGGCCGGCCTCTCCCACGACGATGTACTGGTGGTGGCGACGTCGGCGGGGAGAAAAACTCGTCGCTCGAACTCGACGCAACTGCAGCATTGGGCGTGGTCCCGGGTGGCTGCGAGGCGGGGTTGAGTGACGAGTCCGGGGGTGTTGTTTGTGCGTTCCGTGTCCTGGATCGTGTCAGCATTCTACATTATAATTTCATCTAATTTATTTTGTATTCATCATATGGCATCTATTGACAGCTTGTGTCAGTTATATTTCGGACTATTTTAATTTTCTTCGTGGTTTTTAATTCTTCTAATTAGGTTTTGGTTCTTCTAATTAGTTTTTAGTATGGTAAATTTATTAAATTAAATCTAAAATTCTGTTCAGATCGGTTGTATAATATTTATTTCGGCGAAAATATAACGGTGAAAAAATATATCGTATGCTGACATTTAGGGTTGCCAGGTTATGTATTATTATTATTAAGATCTTTTATTGCTTGTGTTTACAAAAAAGTATTTTACTTGTCATATTATAATAAAAACTAAAAATAAATAATTTTAGGTATTGATTCTTTAATATTTACATTTCCCTAGACTCCTAAACCGGCAGCATACACTGAAGATAGAGAATAATAATATATTGTAATTATGCACTGATCAGTATTTTTATAGGATATGATACATTTCAATGATACAATAATCTGAAAAAACTATTTTCATAAATCTCAGTTCACTTTTAAACTAGGAAAACATTAGACTAAGTATGAAGATATTATTAAAATTGAACACAATGATATAGGAATACTAAAATAAATTCAATAAATAATACCATATACCATATACATATAAAGACATTAAAGTAAAGCATTGTAAATTTGGAATATCTAATATATAAAATTCTCGTGTCACAATGTTCGTTCCCGTACTCCTCCGAAACGGCTGGACCGATTATTATGAAATTTTGTGTGCATATCGGGTAGATATGAGAATCGGCCAACATCTATTTTTCATACCCCTAAATGATAAGGGTGACCAACCACTAAATATTTTTGCTGGCGGTACGAAGTTCGCGGGGTCAGCTAGTATTTATATAAGTATAACAAATATTTAAGTCTATCGAGTGATTAAACGATGCATAAAATGGATAAACTAAAATGAGATATATTTTGTTGCAGATAGTTCTACTAATCTACGAGTATATGATTGTTGTAGAAACCAATGTAGTACAAAAGAGGACAAACAAAATCAGGTTCGTTGGAAAAGATAAGCCGATTGCTGAAAGACTAGACAGGACCAACTTTGGCTTTGATCAAGAATATTATGAAAGGTTGCCACTTCTTGTCAATGCATTGCAAGAAGTAAGCTATGTAGATCCATTAGGAGAAACACCTATATCCCGATCAAGGATAAGACACTATAGCAGAAATCGTTTCAAGCCTACGACAACTACAACAGATAATAGATTTATAAGACGAACAAGTCCTAGACCTTTTATTTTTGAATATAAAAGTCCATACCCGATGCCCTTTTCAAAAGCAGAAGATACTCCAAGGAATTGGGTTGAATACTACCGTAATGCACAGAGACTAAAAAACCTTCACGATGTAATAAAATATCTTGAAAAGACTTTAAATGCAAAATTTGGTGATCTATATTTACCAACAAAAGCACAAATAGCTTTTTCAGGAATTTATGTACCACCGATTGAGAATCCTAGCAGAAACTCATATTTACCCATTAAAGACAATATACCTCAAGAGTCGCAAAATTATAATGTAAAGTCAAATCATCACTCGGATCCACTTTACACATTTAGGCCTGACAGTCCAGGAGATATAAATTTATTAGCAGACGGCTTTAAATTTGCACCATCTGCCTTTTCCTCTAAAAATAATCAAAAGAATAATGACATGAAGCATTTATTTGGAACCGGCATTGAAAGAAAAATGCAACATTATTGTAGAGGTGTTGGTTGTTCATCTCATAATTTAAGTTTTGGCCAAAAATTAGAGCCAGTATCCTCACAAGAAGATGAAACTCCTATGCTATATGATAATAAACCAAAAATTTTGGATATAAAACTAAACGCATTTTCATCCCCAGATCCGCCACCTCCTGAAAATACTTTAAATAGAAGTAATATCAACAAAATCTTCATAACATCTCCCAGACCACACTTTCAGTTTAGAAGGAAGTCAACTATGCCTTTAAGACGCCCTATGTACACTTATAAACGACCAAATATTTTCGTAGAGAAACGGAAAAATATTACTATTACCACATCAAAGACAGGTGAAAATAAAACAATTACATTTAAGAGATTGCTACCTCTAAGCGTTTTTACAGCAAATGATAGATTAGAAAAAAGTTCAGTACAACCTAAGAAACTCGAAAATTTTAACACTGAAGAAACCTCTGCTAATCCTACGTTACAAAATTACATAAGAATGAATTACATGACAGATTATCCGATTTTAAATTATTCAAATATTGAAAATTTTCATGTTGGCAGCTCAGGAATAATACCAATCGAATCTAGAACTATCACACCAATTTATCCGATCAATATGCCGATTATACCTTTAACAGAAAATACTATGGAAAGAGCGACCACTTATCCACCTGACATCATTAAGTTTAGTCCCGAAGATGCTAAAATACCGAATCATTATTTAAATTTAAGAAAATCTGAAATAACTAAGGTTCCAGAAAAAGAAGTAAATAAATGGGATTATTCTGAAAACACTGAAATTTACGATGGTGATGTTGAAACAGAAACTCTAATTATAAAATTAAAAAATACGCCTGAGACAACGACCGAACAAAATTTTTCTGCTGAAATAGATAGTTCAGATATTGATGAAACTGAAGATGATAATATGGAACCAACAACATCAAGGACTTACGTTCCACAGATAAATGGTCACCACAGACATGTTAACTATAAAAGTTTAACGACTCTGTTAAGAGAAAACTCGGAGAGATATAGAAAAAAGAGAATCGAGAATTTAATAACGACACGAACGATACGAAACAATACTTATGTACCCATGTATGTAGAAATTAAGAGAAACAGAACTAATTTGGATTATGAAGAAAATACAGAATAATTTAATTAATGCAATAAGTAGATAATCCTGCTAATCTGCACTTGGCCAGCGTGGTGGGCCTTAGTACACTCTTTTAATTCTAAGAGGAGACCCGTGCCCTATAATGGGTTGAGATGATGAATTATCATAAGTATATTTTTTGTATCCCACCGACTCCTTTACTAGTTCTAACTCTTTGATTTTTTAACTGTAATATTTTACACAAACTCGTCCTTTAAAGCACAAGTTACCAGACTGACTGTAATGTAATGTACCGTAATAATTTTTGGACCGATTCAAAATGCCTTACAAAAGTCCTGGGCTTGGGATCTTATTTTTTATTTCTCTATATAATTCTTTGGACCTTTATTTTCATTTCTATCTGCAATCAGCTTCAAAATGGCGATATTCAATTATTCAAGTAGCTTCATTTTTTCGAAGCCAACAGCCTGTCCGGCGTACTTACTAGTATCTTAATTCGTTGTTTTTGTAAAAATATTATTGAGTACCTAAGTATGTCAGTTTATTAAATATTTTTAAAACAAAAGTGTTTTTTACCCGAATACAGCAAAGCCAGGGAAGGGTTAGATTTTAGCAGTCAATGTATCTATGTATTTATTTATACAATTGGAATAATTATTTTTACAAGCTTTTATTTTGAGTTTCATGGTCTTGGGCTGGACACATTTCGCCATTATTTGGCATGCACACACACATTTGGCATATTTTTTTCGCACAGCGCCACCTAGTCAGAAAGTGAAGAACTAACACAAAAAGTATGACGTAGTACTTCGATAACAACATAGATGGAAGCAATACGCTTTTCAAATCGATGTGATGTAATTTATATATTTATCAGCTTGATGAATAAAATTATTAGATTTTTCGAGTTATTTATTGTAACGTATCTTCGTTGAATGTTTCTAGAAATAAATATAGCATCACTTTAGTATAATACATAATTTTATGATTAAATAAATTATGACGACCTCTCTGGCGTGTTTATAGCGGGTACCTAATACCCACAATGAGCAGTGAGATAGAGAGAAAGGTTAGAATAGGCCATAAGCCCAACATGCTGGCCTATTGCAAATTGGCAGACTTCACACACCTTTGAAAACAGTAGGAGTGCAGGTTTCCTCACGATGTTTTCTTTCACCGTTGAACACAGATGTGATCTTTAATAATAAATAAATTAATAATAACTAGTGGTTCGCCCCGAACTGAGACCTCGCGGTATCCCATAATTCCCATAAGGTAGTTTTAACTATATTATATTGTAATTAAAACGCGCCGAATCTGATGACGTCAATCGTCATCTGCTTTCGTGGATGGGATGCATATTTACAATATTAAAGACAGCGCCATCTAGTAACAGTATAGTGAAGTTTTGTTAAAAACATTGATGCCCATTAAAACTCAAATAATTTCGTTTCTTTATAATATTTATCTAATCTTAGTATTTGTTGTTCAAGTACAGAATATAACTCAAATTATGTGTAAGTTTCAAGTTTTAAAACAAAGTGGTTTTAGAAATCTAGCCTCGAATACAATCTCCACTTTGAAAGCCCCCCATTTCGTATGGGAGCCCCCCTGAAATAAAGATTTTTTATAACTTTTTAAGCCATTTTCGGTTGGAGGCCATCGATTTACATATCATATCTAAAATTGAAGTAATTACGTTCAGTAATTCAGAAGTTATAAGGCTGTGACAGACGGACGGACGGACAAGTGCAAATCACTCTAGTAAACTCAGAGACCTTCGCTTCGCTCGGTCGATAAATTATTATTTATAATTGCAGAAAACATTGTTTAATTTCTTAAACCCACATAACTCTGAAAAGTCAGAGGTACGTGCTCGGGTTCAAAATCGTGAGTCGCAACCCCCGCAGTTCTAACCACTAGGCTATCACGGCTTTTTATTATAAAACTAGCTGACCCAGCGAACTTCGTACCGCCTACAAAAATATTTAGTGGTTGGTCACCCTTATCATTTAGGGGTATGAAAAATAGCTGTTGGCCGATTCTCAGACCTACCCGATATGCACACAAAATTTCATTAAAATCGGTCCAGCCGTTTCGGAGGAGTAAGGTAACATTGTGACACGAGAATTTTATATTTATGAGATAAAAAATAACTGAACCAAGAAGCCGTGTGTGCGTTGAAATCTTTACTACTGCCACAGAATATATACCTAATAGTACTACCTACTGCATTAACTAAATACCTACAGCTTTTTTGAGCTTCGGTATTTCATTACTTTCCTATTTTATTAATTTGGCAGGTTTTCCCTATACCTACTTCCATCACAACTGATGGCAAAACGCAAAAATATAAATTAGCTATGGTAAATAATATGTCGAACATCATACTTTATTGAGGGTGTGTACGTTAGTTTCACGGACGCAGCAATAACTGCAAAGATATTTGCATGGATACTGCAAAGTAAGATTGAATAGGCATCTTCTAGGCAAGCGCACTCCAGGTGCCAACTTCCAACCTGAGGTCTTCGGTTAGTTATCAATGCTTTCTATCATTGATTATAATTATAAATATATACGACAAGACATTTTTTATCATCTACATCCGATGCTTATCCAATTATATATTATACTTAATAAAAAAAGATACCGGCCAAATTGAGAACCGCCCACCTTTTTCTAAGTCGGTAAATAAGAGACTGGAAAAACTAAAAAGACACCTACAAGTTATTTAAATTATATTAATATGCAACGGAGTAGTAATTCTTCCCATGACCTTAAAATAATGCAAGTATTTCATACGCCATTATTTACGTGACCCAACTATATCTATCCCTCTCTAACGTTACTGACCTTATATAATCTATCTCGGATCACGCATCTCAAGAAAATCCCCGTTACTTTTCCCGTGCAAAAAGGCTTTATCTGCAGAGCCTTAAAGACGTACCTACAACATATATCCGTCTCTTTCAGTCTTAAGAAAATGATATAGCTGAAATGAAATAGCATATTTAGAATGGCGCCTCAAAGACCGGTACTGCAACTTTTTGACAGTAGGTTTTAAACTTAGCGCGTGAACACTTCAAAGTCCGTAACATTAAAGATGGATATAAAATTAATTTAAAAGTGTTTTGTGTGAAAAAATGTGTAACGCGTGATGAGTGATAACTGTGATAGTGCAGACTGTGTGTACCTATTGTTGGTGTTTAAAAAAAGGTTTGTATTTTGGGTAACTGTAAATGACAGTTAGGTAAAGGTGTGGATACACACACGGAACTTTCTTTGCATAACGTTTTGGTTAGTCATCAAGGTCAGTTTGTAATATACGCTGGAAATAAATGTGAATATAATATGTATAATTTTGTTGTGATTGCAAAAATGTAAGTTTTGCCATAACTAATGTTTTTAGCTATTCTGATTTAAACAATATTTAATTAACCATTCCATATTAGTACGTGACTTATCCTCAGTACATATTTTATGTATAAAACATTTAGGTACTATAATAGGTATTTTTATAATAAGCCTTAATACCTATAACTGGGCGATTTTTGTTTTGAAAACTTTATTATAAGAATGCTGACAGAGCCCAAAACAGTAGCTATTTTAAAATTTTTGTCTGTTTGTCTGTGCGCGTATAACGCCGAAACTACCTACTGAACTAGTTGAAATATAATTTGGTCTGTAGTTGATAACGTGAATTATACTGACAAACTGTAGGGTTCCTTCAGGATAGGGGTTGAAATTTTTTTGCGATCTTACCCCGTAATAGGTAAGTAGGTACCTACTATAAAATCTGAAACGATTTTAATAAACCTACCCGTGTATCTATCCGTACGAGCCTGGTGCGTTTCATTTCAACTACCTAGTTATGATGATACATACTAGATGATGCCTGCGACTTCGTCCGCGTGGATTAAGGTTTTTTGATTCCCGCGGGAACTCTGTATTTTTTCGGGACAAAATACTTTTTATCCCGAAAAATCTACTGCCTATGTGTTAATACTGGGTATGAGCTATCTCCATTCCAAATTTCAGTCAAATTGGTAGAGTGACAAACATCCATCCGTCCATCCATCCTCACAAACTTCCTCATTTTATAACATTAGTAGGATCTTTATAGGCATTTGAGTATTAAACCTCAAATGCCTATAAAGATATAATAGGCTATATAGAGTACCTACCTAGTTAGGTACATATTACTAAGCCTACGCTGTCCGTCCGTCCGTCTGTCAGCGGGCTGTACCTCGTAAACCGTAATAGATAGACAGATGAAATTTTCACATATTATGTATTTCTATTGCCGCTATAACAACAAATAATAAAAATTAAATTAAATTAAAAAAATTAAATTAAAATATTTCCATGGGTTTCCATTAACATGGAAATATTTTAAATTTTTTTAACGGAACCCTAAAAGAGCAAGGCCCGACTTTTACTTGGCCGATTTTTATACATTCAAGTCGTATCTCCACATAGTTTTACTAATTTAACCCTGTCCCTAGAAAACAAAGTACCTAGGTTTATTACCTTTTTAGATTTGCAAATCACACTTTCAGTTTCACTATATTTCCATTATAATAAAACTTTAGTATGCAAATATACCCAACTACGCGGAACTTTTCAAGTTCTTCATTTGATTATAATATTATTTGTATCAGCGCGTAGGTTCAGTAAATTAAGAAAGTTAATGTTGCAATAAAAATAATAATAAAGGATGAATGAATAAAATATGGTGATTAGTGAATAAAAAGACACTTAAAACTAAAGCCAGGAAGGTACGTTGGGTTCCAAACACGTGCCGGATCTGAGATGAAGCCTAAACCACATTCTTTGGCTTAAATCTAGGTATACAGTATATTTACTCTCGCTCTGCTTAGCCCCACAGACCGAAGCTGCTTCAAGACTCCTAACTTAACTAAAAACTTATGTACCTGCTCATCACAACTCAAACGATAGGTACCTACATACCTACCTATTATGTACAAAGTTTACCTAGAAAATTAATAAGGAAAAATTATAAAGGTAGGCTTCTTATCTAGTTCTCAAAATCTGTGATTCATCGAATCCCGTTGTATCTTCCAGTTACCTGTAAAGGCTATTGTTTTGAGACTTTCCTTGCAATAACGTAACATGCGTGAACTGACTTAAGATTAGGGTCACCATAACTTCTAAATAAAGTATTGGGACTTATTTACATCTACCTGGTAACTAATAATTAAAATTAAAATACCTACATTTAATTCTCACTTATAGATTCACTAGCAATTTGCCGCAACTTCGTCCACATTGAGTTAAGCCTTTAAAAATTCCGTAGAAACTTTAATTTGTGCCTGCCTATGTAAATCTTTAGGTCTTTAACTACATAATATATCCATGTTAAAACTCATATCAATTTGCTACAAAATGCGTGATTAAAAGACAAACCAATCAGCAAACACCTTGCAACACACAAATAAAACCAGGCGCTCATTGTGACTTTTTGTCGCCTTGACTTTCTGTCGCCAAGTGGAGTGCTATAGAATAGAATAGAATAGAATTATTTTTTATTCAAATAAACTTTTTACAAGTGCTTTTGAATCGTCTGGCTCAACCACTGGTTCGGAATGCCCTTCCTGCCGAGAAGAACCAGCAAGAAACTCGGCGGTTGCTCTTTTCAAAACAAATTTCCAATACAGTAAATACTATGCTATATATGCAGTGTTTCCACAATGAGGGAAGTTCCAAAAATGCATACCGACTATCTTAAGATGGGCAGACATAAAGTAGCCCCATTCCCGCCGTTGGAACCCGTTCACGAGCATGACGCTCATGCGTGCCAACGAACGGGTGCCACTTAAAATGATTACTTATTTGAATATTAGTATTCAATTCGATGCCTTAACATGGGAAGCCTAAGTATGTCACGCACTCTTTAAACATTTCTGTGGTAGTCTCGTGTGATGCAAGTTGTTACGTTCCCTCAAATATGGTTATATTTGAGGGAAGCAGCGGCTGGGTCATGCGTCATGCTCGTGAACGGGTTCCGCCGGCGTCGGGAATGGGGCCTACTTTCTGTCTGCCCATCTTAACATGTAAAAGAAAAGAAAGGAGCAACCGCCGAGTTTCTGGCTGGTTCTTCTCGGCAGGAAGGGCATTCCGAACCAGTGGTAGACACATCGACGATTCAAAAGCACTTGTAAAACAGTTTATTTGAATAAAAATATTTCTATTCTATTCTATTCAATAGACTGCTAAAATCCCTAATAATAATAACCCTGCCTTTTTAGGCTTTGCCTTAGTAGGGTAAAAAAAAATCGGGCAAGTGCGAGTCGGGCCTCGCTCTTTTAGGGTTCCGTTAAAAAAAATTAAATTAAAATATTTTCATTTACCCATGGAAATATTTTAATTTAATTTTTTTAATTTCCGTTAAATCTATATTTACTCTAAAATTAAAACTACCTACTACATTAAAATTAAATTTATTCTAAAATTAAAACTAAAATAAAAATTAAATAAAATCTAAAACCCCATCGAAGTCACTGCAGTGTGGCATGGTACCCAAGATGCTGGCAGCATTACCCCTTTGGATGGCCAAGCTAATCCTTTGGGCAAGGTAGCTGCCAGCTCTTGGATCCCCGGTAGACTCGATCACCTTTTTAGTTAGCTCTACAAAAAGCGCTCGAGCCTCCGGGCCCCACGGCCCCAGGGTCTCTACACCAAAAGGCACAAATATGAAACCACTGTCAAGTTTTTCATATTTGCGCCTCTTAGCCTGTTCGGCGCTAGTAGCCGCTGCACCCGCCACAGAGGAGGTCGCATGGATGTGGGATGCAGCTAGAGTATCAACACAGGTGGCATCCCACACAAGCGACCTCCCTGTCCTCCAAGGAACAAGCGTCATACCATCAGGTCTCCTGCCATCACTACGTGCCAAACCAATAGGTTCTAATACAGCTGGCACGTGAGCAGTAGCAAGAGACCTGCGGATGATGTCGTTGAGGGCATTGTGGCGGGAGAAACGACCAGCGCTCTTCGAACAGGAGAGTCCGTGATGACCGTAAGCGTCGACGTGGTCACCGCAGTGGCAACGGTGAGGCTGGGTTATTTTGGCGCCGAGCCTAAGGCCAACTACCACTGCAAGAGTGGCGTGGTTTAAAAGAGTGCCTAGATTAGCAGAAGGGAGAGCATGGAGCCAGTGGCCGGATTCTTTCGCAGAGACAGCGAGAAGACGAGCACGGTCTTTAGAATTTGCTTCCATTAACATTGCGTCAAAAGTTTTTTTACAAATAATGTCATCCCACTGTCTCTGGGAAGGAAGAGAAACCGGCAATTGATTTGGGCTAATCGCTGATCATTCATTTCTTGCCTCTGACAAGTACGACACCTCAATTGATCCCAAAGACTGGGATATAATTTTTTCAAAGAGAGTGTGTGTACTATAAAAAAGCCGGCCAAGTGCGAGTAGGACTCGTGCATCGAGGGTTCCATACTCCAAAAGTAAAAGTAAAACGATAATATTATATTAATTTGCTTATTTATCATTAACTTTGTTTGTAGAGGTTTATTGTTAATATAAAAAAAACTATGCTAGTGAGAGCATTGGTTTTATTTTTCCTGTAAAATATACATAAATTTCTATTGAACATAATTATTTCAGATTTTTAGATTGGTAAACTTCGGAGATAAGGGGGGGGGGGAACGGTATTTTTTTCAACATTTTGGCCGATTACTCAAAAACTATTATATCTAGAAATAAATAAAAAACTGTTTTGGAATGCACAAGTAAAGGCCTTTCATATGATACCCCACTTGGTATAGTTATCTTACTTTGAAATTTCAAACCCCCGATTTTCCCCCTTTTTTAATCAAACTAAAATAATTTTCGCGTTGCTTTTATTTTTCCTGTAAAATATACATAAACCTCTATTGACCATAATTATTTCAGATTTTTCGATTGGTAAACTTCGGAGATAAGGGGGGGGGGGGGGGAACGGTATTTTTTTCGACATTTTGGCCGATTAATCAGAAACTATTAGATCTAGAAATAAATAAAAAACTGTTTTAGAATGCACAAGTAAAGGCCTTTCATATGATACCCCACTGGATATAGTTATTTTACTTTGAAATTTCAAACCCCCGATTTTCCCCCTTTTTTTTAATAAAACTAAAACTAATTTTCGATTTTTCTTTATTCCAATGATTTTGGGTCACTATTATACACAACTATGCTAAATTTCATGTCGATAGCTTTAATAGTTACTGAAATAATCGACTGTGACAGACGGACGGACAGACGGACGGAGAAAGTCTCACCATAAGGGTTCCATTTTTACCATTTTGGTATGGAACCCTAACAGAGGAAAGAAATGCTGGCAGTGAGACACTAGAAATTTTGCGGATTCCCAGACCTCCATACCCGATCGGAAGAGAAGCCTGGGCCCATTCTTGATCATCTATCGGACAATTTAAGATGTCAGATAGAATATTTTGTATAAAATTATCCAAATTTTCCAATAAATTATTAAATTTCCAAAGAGGTGAACATCTTAGGAAATAAGTAAATTTTGGAACAAATAAGCAGAATCGAATGATAGTCATTGCCATATGAGGATTAATATCGAAAAGGTGATGGGAAGTGTTTTTGAATTTAGAAATTAAGTCAGTAAAAAATTGAGGAACTGAGGCCTCTAGAACAGGTGCTCCTAGGAGGCGAAGTGACTCATCATTTAAAATTTTAATACCCGGAGCTAAAGTATTGAATTTATTTAATATGTGCAGTTTAGATTCCGCCGAAAAAGAATTAGGAATATAAATTTCACATTTATCAAAGTTAAGTTCCAAGCCAATAGTTTTAAATTTTGATATAATAATTTCTAAATCCTCCAAAACCGAATTCACTTCGCCGCCCAAGGTTCCATCATCCAAATACCAAACATTGAATTTGGAATTTAGAGCCGAAATTATAGGGTGGATGGCCAAACTAAAAATAACTGGTCCAAGCGGATCCCCCTGCTGACAGCCGACAGCGGAGCTCAGAACATTCTTTTTGTGTACGAGCTTTGAAGCTTTTTTAATTTAATTTAATTTTTATTATTTGTTGTTATAGCGGCAATAGAAATACATAATATGTGAAAATTTCATGTGTTTACGAGATACAGCCCGCTGACAAACGGACGGACGGACGGACGGACGGACGGACGGACGGACAGCGTAGGCTTAGTAATAGGGTCCCGTTGGTACCCTTTGGGTACGGAACCCTAAAAATGGATTAGCATTCCAAAAACACAAGGCTGGTAAAACATGGTTACCATACTAAGCATGAAGCATCCAATTATCACATTTCCCACGGCCTCATTGACTGCAGTTCAGTGACTCGAAGACGACTAGAATCAATGTAGGTATTCAATGGAGGCTTCAAATTTCCGACTTGCCCAACTAAACCTTGCGATTAATGTTGGAGACTGAATCCCTGTGCTTGAAGACGAAAGTGTTCCCACCGTGTTAATTAGTTATGACTTATGAGTTGATGACTTTTAGTTCCGAAACTTCTTCTTCTTTGTCAATCGAAAAACGTAAACTGTTGGACACAGACTGCATGGACTTCCACAGGCCTCGTTTCTGCGCCGCTTGAATCCAGCAGCTTCCTGCAATTCGTTTGATGTTATCAGTCCACTTAGTTGGGGGTCTGCCAGCACTGCTCTGCCCGTTGCGGGGTCGCCACTCCAGCACCTTGGGACCTCTACGGTATCAGCTCTTCAAACTATATGCCCCACATATTTCAACTTCCGATCCGAAACTTGATCGTTAAATAGGTATTTATGGGTCTTATCAGGAGGCTTTTTCATATAGGATAGGAGTGTCTGGAATTGCTGGCAGTCGCTATAGATATAAGCGGCACAAGATCGTATTCTGTGGCGAGCCTTGCATTAGACCTTTGTTAAGCCATGGAAATTTTACAGCTGAGTCAATGATGATGAGTGCTGGAAGACACACCAAATTAGGTTATCGATTATATAAATTCAAACATTCTCTAAACTCTTATAAAACTCTTCGTCAGATCGATAATTCCATTCTTTTATAATTTTCCTCTTTCCACACATATTATTTATTTATATTGAATTTAAATTACCCCTTTCCTAACATTTTTTCTTACGTTGTTGAGAAGTTACTATCCTTTATTTATTTTGTGCTATAATATTAGTGCTGCACATAGTTCGAAGAGCTGATGATCGTTGGAGTCCCAAGGTGCTGGAGTGGCGACCCCGCAACGGGAAGCGCAGTGTTGGCAGATCCCCGACTAGGTAGACTGACGACATCAAACGGCATGGGCCGCTGAATTGAGGTGGCGCAAGACCGAGACCTGTGGAAGTCCATGCAAGAGACCTTTGTCCAACAGTGAACGTCTATCAGTTGTTAAAGAAGAAGAAGAAGACTATGCTATCTGGTTTACAAAGTTCACTGTGGAAAAGGATAGTTCTGTATTAGAGCTATTAAAGTTTAATTCAATTGATGTTTGTAATATTTCTGGAAATGTGTGAATGCTAATAACTAATAAGTCACTTGCGAGTTGCGACGCAGGCGTGTACACTGTAAATATAAGAGCATCGGGAAGTAAGTAAAAACCGCGACAAACGTAAACCTGATATGTGACTATCGAGTTGCGAGCTGCCGCAAGCAGGTCACTCGGTAGGTCTGCCTTGCGTAGGTGCCGTGAGATAAAACATGTTGCATCGATATACGGATATACGAGTAAGTAAATGTCTCTTTTCCTAGTAAAGCTTATCTTTATAATTACTACTAAAATACTATTCCGAAAAGGCATACAGCCAAGCGATTAAGCATTCCCGTACGATAGAAGTCGATTAGGGGTATGGGTTTATTAATTATTTACACTGCCATACCCCTTCCAAGTTAATCCGCTACCATAGACTGCATTGTCACCATGTAGTGATAATCTTGTCATAAAAAAAAAACAAAGTGTAGTTTCGACTGGTAGCGATAAACAAACAAGAAAAATACATGATCAAAACTTCTAAAGGGTAATCTACGGCTTATAAGTTATTTCTAAAATAAATAAGACCGCAACTTTCACACCAAATAGAACATAGCTTTTTAAATGAGGCTAGTAAATTGACAAGTTAAGGATGATTATACGAGTCTGCCCGCGAAATTCAAATTTAATTTGGTTTTTCGCAATTTGTAAACTAATACGACAAACTAGGCTAATGGCATTCTAATTGCGCCAGTAGAATTATCATCTTCACAGGTTTACATAAAAATCTTTACTTGAAAGTGACCAGTTTAAGAAATTAATCAAAATACTGAGTTGGACGTGAGTTACTCACAAATTAGTCGATATTTTGATTAATTTCTTAAACTGGACACTTTCAAGTAAAGATTATTATATAAACCTGCGAAAATGATACTGCCATTGTCGCAATTAGAATGCCATAAGCCTACTTTGTCGTATTAGTTGACAAATTGCGAAAAACCAAATTAAATTTGAATTTCGCGGGCAGAACTGTGTCTTCCACCTTAAACGACGACGTCTCAATCTTTTGGTTTACGTATAGTTTCATTCATTTAAGCAATAAAGAGCCATTGGACGTGACCTCCTTTTGACTCAAGAGTCAAGACGACCAACATAATAGAGATATGAATTATGATAAAAAACTTACCACGCTGTGTTTACACAACATCAATTGTTGGTGTGGCCACAACTTGTTTCATTACTGTTGCATTGGGCAATTGGCTAATGTGTTCGTCAATATTGTTTTTTTTTGCCATTCTATGGTAGCATTTCTAGGGCGGTTAATCGGTGTAAACGACTTTGTGTTTACCAGTAGACCAGTTATAGGTTGCATTTAACCGTTTGTGTAAAATGTTTGTCTTATAAGTAGGCGATTTTCACATTAATGTCTAGACGGTGTCTACGGGTGTAGGGTCTGCCCTAATATTCACCGTAGGATATTTGCTAAGGCGCTGTGTTCAGTCACGATCTTCATTCGTGGAGCCGAATCACAAGCCGAATGAAGATCGTCTTATTTAAAATCTATGGGTCATAACATTTTGAAAACAAAAGAAGTTATAATTGATCGTATTTCTGGCCTGATGGCTGTTTCCTAAAAACGATGACGCAAACTTTTCTCGATAGAAAAAAATTGCAAAGTTGACTGCAAATACATAAACTCCCATCGTTCTCTGTTATGCATACATTTATTTTAGTAAAATTAATTACAATAGTTTTTCATATTTTACTACAACAAATGGCTGTTTTAGATTTTATTTATTGCGACTGTTAAATTATAATGGAAAATATTAAAATTATAAGATTTTAAATAAGACGATTCGGCTCACGAATGAAGATCGTGACTGAACATAGCGCCTTAATAAAAATAATATCTACTAGGCTGTTCCGAAAATTGTTAGCGAGGGTTAACATTCAAGGAATCTCACAAAAAATTCAGCTTTCTAGGACTTCAGGAAGTACCCTACGAATTAATTTGGTGATCATCAGTGAGTCAATCAGTGACGAAATCGGGGTTTTTAGATATCAATAAAATCGAAAGTATAGGAGCTATGAAATTGAAACTTTATATATTTAATAAGTCTACTATTGATATCATATCCCGAGAATTTTGTTTATCTGGTATAATCCAAACCCAAGTTACGAGGGTTCAAAAAAACGACGAAGCGCTTCGAGGAAAGGTAGGTAGTAGTGCCCTTGCGCTTGTCTCGTCTCGGCGGGGACACTCCCGTATCCCCAGATACTTCTTTTTACTTGATTTGATTAGTTTTGGGTATTCAAGTAAAGAAAAATTAGGTAAGTTGGTAGGTACGAACAATGTGGTTGCCCTTTGGTCTCATTTTCAGGGCCGGTAATGTTTCGTTACGATTGTGAGGTAACAATAAGCAATAGAATTGAATTGAATCAATTTGCACAGTTGCGGACCTTTGACAATTCAATAATTCGTCTATGGTTACGACCAGACGCTGGGGCTTTTTGTGGGTGACAAAAGTTAGCTGATAGAGTTTTATTTCTTTTGCTAAAGTTGTTTGATTCAAGTCTACAGTTCAAATCGTAAAAATATATAATACTAGCTGATGCCCGTGACTTCGTCCGCATGGATTTGGTTTTTAAAAATCCCGCGGGAACTCTGATTATCCGAGATAAAAAGTAGCTCTCCCGGTCTGAGGACCCACTACTACACCCATTACTATAACCATGCAAAAAATCGCATCAATCCGTTGCTCTGTTGCGACGTGATTAAAGGACAAACCTACAAACAAACACGCTTTCGCATTTATAATATCACTAACGCAAAATTATAACACAATCTAGACAACCGCAACCTAACATCGTTCGAGATTTAGGTTGCTAGGTTGCCTAGCAACCTAAATCTCGGACTGTACATAATATATGACTGTATAAAATAATATGTCTTGTAATTAACATATTTTAATTTGCAATAACAAATATTAATGTCAATAACTAAGATAAAAACTATCCTATCTTTTAAGTTGGACCAAATTACATACAGTTACGAAGTTTTATCAAAATCGGTTCAGTAGTTTTCGAGTTTATCCTGAACATACATCGTGACACTAGATTTTTTTTAAACTAGCTGACGCCCGCGACTTCGTCTGCGTGGATTTCATTTTTTATAATCCCGCGGGAACTCTTTGATTTTCCCGGATAAAACTTAGCCTTTGTCACCCTCCAGGTTCTCAACTATACCCATGCAACTATATCATGTCGATCCGTAGCTTTTTTGCTACTTGATTGAAAAACAAACCAACATACAAACATACTTTCGCATTTATAATATTAAAAAGTATCCTATGTCCGTCTCCTGGTTCTAAGCTACCTCCCCACCAATTTTCAGCCAAATCGGTTCAGCCGTTCTTGAGTTATAAATAGTGTAACTAACACGACTTTCTTTTATATATATAGATAGATGTATTTACTTCGTGTCTATATGGCTTAGGATATTTCAAATCCCTTTGGATTTCCAGTAACAAAATTCTATGATGCTATTGCAACTTGTCTCTGCCAAAAGTCGTCAAAAACCTTCAAAGTCAGCTTACAATCTCGATATTTTTTCCATCGAATTGTTGATAAAAACCCTGATATCACGTCACCAACATATTAAAATAATGCCATTTTCTCTTGCAGATGGCTGAAATAATTCTACAAAGGCGGAAAGCGGCGTCGGTGCTGGCCGATCCCAACCCACTGCTAATATTGTTAGTTATATGTTTCATACAATTATGTGGGGGGCAGGTCATAAACAGAGCGCCTCACTTCATACCACAGTCTGGGGACATGTCACAATTCAGTTTATCCGAGAACACGCCGGTTGGGACACCAGTGTACCACTTAAAAGGTAATTAATAATTATAATAATATATACTGAAAAGAGGTTCCCGTAAGATTAGAAGAGATAGAGAAGTAAGCTTTGTGGCTTCCGTGCCACATGACCGTCTGAGATGGCACGGTCATGTGGCACGGGAACCACAAAGCTACGTCCGTAATAGATGTCTTAACATCGCCGTCCCTGGAGCTAAACCTCGCGGCCGTCCAAAAAAGCGCTGGCTGGATATTGTGAGTGCTGATCTGAGAGCCAATAAATAACCAAAATCGGATGCAGAAGACCGGGCAAAGTGGGCTAGAGCATGCCGGAAAGCGGACCCCACCTAGTGGGATAACGCTTAGTCGAAGAAGAAGAATAATATATACTGAAAAGCGGTTCCCGTAAGATCCTGGAAATAATAAGACGCAGAAATGGTAGCTGAAGATATACCTAGATCTTGAAAGATTAATGAACTGATCGGCAGTCCTTTAAAGATAACGAATGGTCGAGGATGAAAGAGGATGGTAAATCCTGTTGTAAGAACGGTAAAATTGGGTCGTCCAACCAGCATATTATACTCTATTTGACGCCCTAGCTATCGCTAGTTGGAAGAAACGTCAAAAGAATTGCAAGAAAACTCGGTTTAAACTGACGGACAGGCATCAAGGCGACAACTCAACTTCGATTATTTATTAACTGTAGTAATAAGCTCAGTCAAACCGTGGATTTCCCTTTTGAGACACCAACCATCGTATGAAAAGTCAATACGAGTAAATTAATAAAGGATACTTAAGCAAATTAATAAGGAGAGCCCAAGTTTTAAACTAAACTTTACGATGTTATGTTACTAGTTCGTAGCCGACTACAGGCAGCAGCAGTAGGCGCCGTGTCACCGGCACCGTGACACTACTTGTTTAGCTATGTATTCCTATGAAATATCTTCCGTAGCTAGCGACATGTCGTTTATTACTTGTACATATACCTGCCAACCAGTAGTGTCGAAGCGACACGTCGCCTGCTGCAGCTGTCTGCAGTGGGCTGCGAACTCGTGCCTTAGCCTGGGAATACACGTCAAATTTTTTCATCCGATAATCGGATCCGGTTGTGTGATCCGGCTATTGAAAGGCATTGGAGCTATTATTTTTATTGAACATTCAACACACGTCTGATCCGATAGCCGAATCGGATGTCCCAGTCGGAAACTGACACGCCTGCGTTTAAGATTTTACTGTCGGCTCTCTCGCTCTCGGGATGATAGCTCGGGAACGACTGAGTTCAGAAAAAGCCTGACGAAAGAATCGTACTTGTATCGAGTAAATACGATCAGATAGTCTGATCAGACAGTCGGAAACAAAATCTGATGTGTTTTTCCAGCCTTAATATCTCGAAAACAATCATAGTTTAGTTTGGCCGAGGTTACACCTGCTGGGGCACTAGAGCAAATTAATTTTTAATAACGCCGTTATTATATCTCTTTCGTGTGACATACCACAATATTTCCTTCGCAGCACTTACCAACGTATTCTTTGTTTACAGGCATAGACCCAGAGAACGGCCTGCTTAGATATTCAATATCGGGTCAATATTTCAGTGTAGATTCTTCGACCGGAGTCGTAACACTTGCAAAATCATTGGATAGAGAAGAACAGGCTTCCTTGGAAGTCATCATTAGTATCACAGGTAAGAAAACAAGATGGAGAAGATAATGAATTGTTATTGAAGTCATTGAAGTCTAGGCCATAATTAGAGCCTAATAAAAAGAAGGTCACACTCATAGCGTACCGATTTGTATTTTGAAAAACAAAGCGAATGCAAAGTAGAGATACCTACTCAAATGTAGGAAACATAATATCTTCAAATCGTTTTTGCTTCATGTTTAGTTTCTACCCTTTAGCCAAAGGCATATCACCAGGAAATTATTATTCCTGATCCAGTACATTTAGTTTATCGTATACAAGTCTACATATCATCTAGTGAATGCGTGATAAAAGCTAAGATAAGGTAACAATTGTTTTTCAGATGAAGGTATAGCAGAAACAGAACCTAACACAGTGTCCCTTAGACGCGTCATTCCGGTGAGAGACGTGAACGACAACCCACCTGTGTTCCATAACAGACCTTACATCGTGAATATAAGCGAGGCCTTGCCTGTTGGAAGTGAAATTGAGGTAAATATAGACTCCATAATATAGCAATTATAATCGAATAGATATAAGAGAATAGATAGCGCCGTGTGGTGACGGCAGATCAGAATACAGTTGTCACCTCCCCTCCTCCTCCCGCGGGTGTCGTACGAGGCGACTAAGGGAATATATCGGAAAACGGGCAGCAGCGTCCTCTGTGCTACTACTACCATCTACTGCGATCGTCAACCCGTCTGCCCCGCGTGGTGATTATGGGCAAACCCTCACGTTGGGAGAGGCCTTTAGTCCAACAGTGGACTGAATTATAAGCTATAGCAATAATATGGTGTTTATATTTAGTTTTATACCAGAATTAAATTCAGTGGTGGGCATTAACTTACGTTTATAATTGTTGTTTGTTGTTGTTCTTGTATTAAAACCGTCGCTGTATGGATCCTATTATTTATATTATAACATATCCAATACCTACTCCTACCTATATACTACTTCTTCTTCTTTATCAACCGATAGACGTCCACTGCTGGACAAAAGTCTCGTGCACTCAAGTCCACAGGCGTCGGTCTTGCGCCGCCTGAATCTAGCTGCTCCCTGCGACTTGTTTAATGTTTTCGGTCCACCTGGTGGGGGGTCTGCCAACACTGCGTTTCCCGGTACTATATACTATTACTCATTCTAAATAAATATATTTCTATATTAGACTGCAACATCACTAAACTTGCCCATCAGAGGCAATAGCAGTCAAGCATAACTCTGCCAACAAAAAAGTGTAACTAATTAATAAAATACCTAGCATCAAAAATAACAAAAGCTATTTTGCATTACTTTTGCAGGTTTCGCCACGTATCGTAGTGACCGACCGTGACGAAGGCGACAATGCCAAGATCCAAGTCAAATGTTCAACTAAAGAGAGGGGAAGCGACTTTGAGGCTTGCTCCACTTTCAAAATTGTTACGGAAATGGTAAATTATATATTAATTGCTAGGCTCAGTTTAAAATATTGCTTGTATTGAAAGCCTAAGACCCAACAATATGTGTGATTGCATTTTCTGGTTCTATATACGAAAAAAGAATATATAAACAACATACGTAGCATCAGTTTGATAAGGTTTGATTCATAGAGCCGCGTCAAAGAAATCACGAAAAAGGTTTGAAGTAAAAAAATGCTATACGTTTTTTTCTGTGTAGGTACTAATCGATAGTTCTTTGAAAACTTAAAACGAATTATTGAAACCTAATTTCATAACACCAGGAATCGTAAAAAATGCATTACATTTAAGTAATAGTTCGCACACTCTGCTTTAAGAGCATTAGGAATTTAAAAGCTTCCCCTGACTTTTTCCGCTAGGTTTTTAATTCAACGGGCCTGCAATCTAAATTAGAGATAGCTAAGTTTATTTATTAACTTTTATTATTCTCTACATTCAAGGTAACACCAAACCAATACCAAGTGCGAATCTTTCTATCAAAACCCCTAGACTTCGAGAGTCGTTCTGCGTACGTCATATCTTTAGAAGCATCAGATGTATCAGCAAAACCGCTACGTGCAGTCGCCAGTGTCGCAGCTGCCATACAAGACGTGCAAGACCAACCACCGGCTTTTGTGAACGCACCTTATTCAGCTACTGTACCTGAAAATACTCCACCGGTAAATTATTTATTAGTCTTGTATTAGCAATAATCTTCTGAAGAATAGACGTTGAAGAATGCTCTCCATTGAAGATCACAATATATTTTTATCTGCTCATTCTATCGAAATTTAAGACTTAAGTTATAAAATCCCAAGCACGTCTGTACCAGAAATTAGAACTTGAATTTCTGTTTAAGAATTTATAATAATCGTCAATTTATTGTTAAAATTCATACTTGAATCGATGAAATCATAAAATCAAAAACCGGCCAAGTGCGTGTCGGGCCACGCGCAGTGTAGGGTTCCGTAGTTGAAATTCTCAACATACATTTTGAGTTCCATGGTTTAAATACTATAATATACTACAAAATATGCAACTTACACTACGTGTAATATCTGACTTAGAAAAACCGATATAACTCCTTCACTAATGAACCCTACTTAGCCGTGATAGTTTTCCTTTAAAATTCATTATATATACTAGTGCTGTGAATTTTTTCTTGTATCCTATATACAACCATTTAGCTGGCAGAGGGGGGGGGGGACACTTGACTCTAATAAAATTTAGCACTTTAAAATATCATATTTCACAAACGGATCCCTGAATTGAAAAATGGTGTTCCCACACCCACAACGTTTTTGAAAGACCTATTCAACGACACCCCACACTATGGGATAGATGAGAAAAAAAAATTCATCCCCACTTTACATGTAGGGGAGGTACCCTAAAAAAAAATATTTTTCACAATTTTATTTCACCACTTTGTCGGCGTGATTGATATTTATAGCCTTGTCAAATTACAGATTTCTAGTACCAATAGTCTCTGAGCTAACCCGCGGACAGACAGACAGACAGACAGACGGACGGACATGGCGAAACTATAAGGGTTCCTTGTTTACTACGGAACCCTAAAAATTGGTTCTTAATTTTTCGATAAGTCCCCGTAGAATAATCTGATAATTTTGATGGCTTTGTGTCTAGAATACAATCATAATGGAAATAATAGCTAAAGACGGTGATACAGCAAATCCTCGGCCAGTATTATTGGCTCTCGAGGGTGATGACCAGAAGTACTTCCAACTGCTGCCAGAGAGACCAATTGGTCGCGCGACGTTGGTCACCACAGATATTCCTATTGATAGAGAAAGTGATGTTGTTGTTCAAAATGGAGGAGTTTATAATTTTTTTGTTAAGGTAAATATGGTTGATCAAAAATTAATATTTATATTATTATACTAGCTAATGCCCGCGACTTCGTCCGCGTGGATTTAGTTTTAAAAATCCCTCGGGAACTCTTTGATTTTCCGGGAGAAAAAGTAGCCTACGTCACTCTCCAGGTCCTCAACTATACCCATGCAAAAATCACGTCGATCCGTAGCCCTGTTGCGGCGTGATTGGAGGACAAACCAACAAACAAATACACTTTCGCATTTATAATATTAGTAAGGATTTTTACACCCCCACAAGTATTTATTACGAAATGCTTAGTTCATTCCAATGTATGTAAACTAACGAGCCTTACTACTTTTGCAGGCTACAGAACTAATAAACAACGAGGTGCCATCAGATTTTACAGTCATTCCTATAACAATAATCGTAACCGACGTAGACGATCACATACCAGAATTTAATCGAGACCTTTTCGACATATCGATACCTGAAAATATCGAAAACGGTAGTCCTATTCCAGGTTTATCTGTCTACGTCGATGATAGTGATTTAGGACAAAACAGCAAATACGAATTAAAATTAAGAGATGTATTTAACTCAGAAGGCGTCTTTACAATAAGCACTGATCGCGGTGAAGGAAGAACACCGATCAGTATAAAAGTAAAAGATTCTTCTAAATTAGATTACGATGTGGATGACGAACAAAAAAGGCTATTTAGTTTTGATATTTTCACATCAGTAAATGACGAAGAACTTTCCTCTGCACGAGTTAACATAAAACTGTTAGACATAAATGATAATGCACCAGTATTTGATGAACCTCATTACAAATTTAACGTGATAGAAAATGCACCAATTGGATACAAAATTGGTGATATTCAGGCTACTGATAAAGATTATGGCATATTTAGTGAAATCGAATATTCACTAACAGGTTTTGGATCAAATTTGTTCAAAACTGATAAAAACACTGGAGGCATATACGTTGCAAATCCACTTGATTACGAAAGTCAAAGAAGTTACAGTCTTACTTTAATTGCCAAAGATGGGGGCGGGAAAAGTACTACTACGAGTATTTTCATTGAAGTTTTAGATGCTAACGATAATGCACCAATTTTTGAAGCTTCAGAATATAGTCGTACTATAAGAGATGGAGCTACCAGTTTTGAGCCACAAATCGTTGTACGGGTAAGAGGTTATTAACTTGCTTTATTTTAAATTTCACATCAAATAACTACTTAAATAACTACTTACTGAAAATCAAAACTTGATTTTCAGGCAACTGATGCAGATGGACCAACGCAAGGTGGTGGGCGAATTCGGTACTCCTTAGAATCAGATAATAGTATTGCACATAAAGGACAAGTCTTTGCTATCGACGAAGATACGGGCGAGATATCTATCGTTGACAAAGTTGAAACTATGGATACACCTAGAGGACAGTATGAATTAGTAGTAAGAGCTACTGATTACGGTAAGAATAAGAATATTTTATTATACTTCTGCTAAATAGTTATATTTTTGTAAATGAAGATTACTTTTATATGTCTATATTAATACTTTAGGAAAACCACCTCTATTCAATGAAACAAAAGTATACATACGAGTTGGCGTACCCGGCAACCAACGACCAACATTCAAGGGCAACTATCACCATTACACGTACACAGTAAATCAAAGAAACCCAGATAGTAACGAAGATTTTACATTTGATCTTAATCCGATGAATTATAAAGCCATATTAAGAGAAGATGCAAAACCGGGACAAAACGTCACCAATGTTATTGCAAATGATCCGGATGGATTGGACGACTTGTTAACCTACCACATAGTGTCTGGATCAAAAGATAATTTTGTAATTAATGAAAAGTAAGTAATGTTACATGAACATTTTAAAGAACAAATAATTATTCCAAAATTATATAAGCTTAAGAAAAAATAAACCCGATGAAAATATTTCATTTTGAATTAATTTATTTCAGGACTGGACTAATAACAGTTTCGCACGATGCAAATCTTGATCGAGATTCTAATCCAGAACGTTATGAAATTATTGTTTCCGCTGTAGATAGTGGAATCCCTATTCCGGAAACTGCAACCACTACAGTATTTGTCACAATTCAGGATGTCAATGATAAGCCACCCAAATTTAATGTAACTGAATCTACCACTTACATTTCTGAAAGAACGAAAGTCAATAATGTTGTTACCAAATTAATAGCACACGATTCGGATTCAAACGCAAGGCTCAAATACAGTTTGATTGAACCCATTAAAGCATTTTCTAAAGCTGGTGTTCAAGTCAAAACTAATTCTCCTTACGATTATAAACACTTATTTAAAGTTGATGAAGACACGGGAGAAATACTTGTAAACGGCACTTTAGATTATAGTCAAGCATCGGTAGTAATATTGTCTATAAAAGCAACTGATGTTAATGCAGAAGTAAACAAAGAAAATCAATATGCTGTAACTGAACATACTATTTATATTCAACCTTATGCTGATAAAAATCCACAGTTTACAAATCCCGGATGGACTAATTCTAACCCAATAATCCATCACAAAGTAAAAGAAGATCAACCAATCGGAAGCACTGTACTTATTTTAATGGCTGAGGATCCTACTTCGGGTCATATGGTATCAAATTTTAAAGTGATTAATTCTGAAACAGGTCTTTTACAAGTTGATCCTTTGAGTGGCCAAGTTGTACTAACTAAACATTTAGATTATGAAGAGCTTACAACTCCCAATTTAACTTTAACTGTGCATGCTACTAGTAACGATGGAAGTAAGCACAGTACAGCAAAAGTTATAATCGAGGTTGTAAATCTCAATGATAATCCGCCAGTATTTAGTAAAGAGGTAAATCTGTAATTTCATCAACTTCCTAATCATAATATATTGTATGACTACTTTATAATAATGACATTTTTATTATTGCACAGTTATACAAAGTTAGTATACTAGAGTCGGTAAGATATCCAGAGCAAATTCTAACAGTACAAGCAAAAGATAACGATGCAGTATTAACCGACGAAGATAAAGAGAATGGTTTTGCTGACGTACGATATACACTGCGAGGAGATAACGCCGAATTGCTTACAATTGATAATATAACTGGAGTAATCAAGGTATGAATATTACGCTTTTGTTCTATTTTTAGCTCATGAAAATGTGAAGTATTGTTCTAACGTAAATTGAAATGGCAATTAATTTATTTATGTTACATTTTACATAGGTAGCACCAAATAAGACATTAGATCGTGAACGCCAATCAGTTCTTCGGCTGGAAGTAGAAGCATTTGATACGCCAAAAGGAGGAGCTGAGAGGCTCAAATCTATTGCTACGCTACTCATAGATGTATTGGACGTAGATGATAACACACCGGCATTTGACAAAACTGTTTATACCGGTAGGGCGATTTCCCAATTTGTTTCGATAAATCAAAAAAAAAATCTGCAATACAAAGATCGAAGATCAATATGAAGATGTTTGATAAAATAAATATGTTAAAAGAAAATTTTATTTTACAGCCGTAGTACCAGAAAATGTGCCGGTAGGAATAAGTGTGATTAAGTTAACTGCGACTGATCCAGATGAAGGTCTAGGAGGAGAAATTAAGTACGAGTTTTTGGATGAAGGCGAAGCCAATGGTATGAAACCCACATTCAATTCTGAAGTTCTGAACGTCAAAACTTTTAAATGTAGACTATTGTGAATATACCATTTTAATACCTTTTTACAGGTTTGTTCATAATAGATCCTGCCAGTGGAGAAGTGCGAACCCAACGTGATCTGACTGGTCGCGGTCGTACTGACCCATACCGTTTGCTCATTGGAGCAACTGATGGTGGCGGACATACGGGAGATGCATCTCTGTCTCTGTATATAGGAGATGTTAGTGCTAATGATGGAGTACCGAGGTTTATTAGACCGGCTCCTGGAGAGACGCTGAGTGTTAGTGAGGTAAGAAATTAAATGAAGAGTTTTAGAAACCTATAGTTTTGACGTCAGCAAGGAGCGTTGTTGCTCGTACTGTGTTTGACAACTGACTCATGCATGGAACTAAGAATTACGACTAGTCTTCCTATTTCTATGGACTCATGAGATAGACGTAGTCGTATCCTAGTTCCATGGATTTTATATTATGAAAGTCACTTCAACAACAATCTTGGAAATATTTAAAAAATAATTTAAAAAATACGTGTGGCACTCGGGGACTGCCGCGGTAAAGCTATTGCATAGCATTTTCTAGTCGCACGCACACAAACACCGTGCCGAAGTCTGCCGAACTGAAACGACGGTGTTAGGTTTATTTTCGTTACGGAATTTCTTGATTCGGTCGCCGCGCTCAAAGCCCGCGATACAAGCTATGCAATAGATTAACTAGTGATGCTCATCAGTAGTTAAAAAATTATATTGTATCAAATTGATGTGATATGAAACCTATTGATATGAACCAAATATGATTAACCGACGATAAAAAACTAGTTTAATTTTGTCTCGTTTCAGAATGCAACCATTGGATCTACTGTATTCCAAGTGGTAGCGAGTGATCCAGATGACCCCACTCAACCTTCGGGCCAACTCTTCTACTCCATACAGCAGAGTAATGCAGATGCCAAAATATTTTCTATAGGTAAGTAGGCATAGCTCATTCTTCTTGCACACCCTAAACTCAAAATACAGGTCGTGTTTTTCTTGTTTCTACAAGATAACACGACTATAATAATGAATCTTGGTTTCTACCAAGATTCATTTTATTTTATTGTATTCATTTTATTGATATAGTCCGTCGCGCTCTGGTCACTGCCTCCATCCCTGCACAACTGGAACCCTCCGGTTTGTTCAGGGATGACGGCAAGAGGCCGGACGGGAAGACTATACTAGTACCGTGGACGATGGGTCGCGCACTGGTGTGGGACGTGACTTGCGTTGATACGTTGGCTGCGTCCCACCTACCGGGCTCGTGCCAAAAGGCGGGTGCAGCTGCCGAATCCGCTCAGTTGCTTAAGCGCCGCAAATACTCTGCCCTTTCTAAGGATTATATTTTTGCGGCGCTTGCTTTTGAGACTCTGGGTCCATGGTCATCGGACACGAAAAATTTTGTAAATGTCGTGTCCCAAAAATTGATCCACGCCTCTGGTGACCAAAGAGCTGGCGCTTATTTTGCCCAAAGGCTTAGCCTCGCTATTCAGAGAGGTAATAGCGCCAGTGTTTTGGGCACCATGCCCATTAGCGATCACTTGGACGGCGTGTATTTTTTGTAAATATAATTAGTAGTAATTTTTTCGCTTTTATATAATATGTAGATCCACTTATTTCTGATTATATGTTAATTACCTAAAAATAACTGAATAAAAACTTCGTTTTTTATTGTTAATATTTAAAATGACCTTTATTACAACAATATAAATAATCTTAAATCTAAATTAATAAATTAATTAAAACTTTAATTAAAAACTAAATAAAATCTAAGACCCCATTGAAGTCACTGCAGTGAGACATAGTACTCAAGATACTGGCAGCATTACCTCTTTGGATGGCCAAACTAATCCTTTGGCCAAGATAACTGCCACCTCTTGGATCCCCGGTAGACTCTATTACCCTTTTTGATAGGTCTAGAAAAAGTGCTCGAACCTCCGAGGCCCACGGCCCCAGAGTCTCCACACTTCTGTTTATTAATTATAATAATTATTCCTCCGAGTCTTCGGAGAGATATAATTATTTAATCGAAAAAAGTTCATTAAGCAATTATTTTTCTATTCACAGATCCTCACACTGGCTTAATAACAACACGTCAAACGTTGGACCGAGAGCGAAAACCTTCGTACACGTTGGTGTTGTTGGTCACAGACAGAGGCCAACCTCCACAACAGAGTACGCGAATAGTCACCGTTGAAGTGGCGGATATAGATGACCATAAGCCACACTTTGCCAGAGGTTTGGTAAGAATAATCATTTCTATCCATTTATTATAATCTAAAATACAAATATACTTACATTAAAAAGACGTAAAAATAATAAATATCAACTTTTCCGCCATTATTAATAGCAACGCGATAGCAAAAATGGCTTGATAGTAATAGAAATTGAAATCATTAAATTGCACAAACATTTTTTCAAAGAGAGGATCTCTTATAGGTTCATCCATGAAAATCATCCTGTGTACTATGGTACAATATTTTTCCATCCTCTCAATTATTCAATGTTTTCTAAAAATAAAATTTTTATTTTTAGGGTTCCGTACCCAAAGGGTACCAACGGGACCCTATTACTAAGCCTACGCTGTCCGTCCGTCCGTCCGTCCGTCCGTCCGTCCGTCCGTCCGTCTGTCAGCGGGCTGTATCTCGTAAACCGTAATAGATAGACAGATGAAATTTTCACATATTATGTATTTCTATTGCCGCTATAACAACAAATAATAAAAATTAAATTAAATTAAAAAAAATAAATTAAAATGGGTAGGTGGGTAGATGGAAATCTTTTAATTTAATTTTTTTTAACGGAACCCTAAAAGAGCGAGGCCCGACTCGCACTTGGCCGATTTTTTTAACTTCATAATTTTTCACAGGATGATCCTCCGTTATTAATAACAACTAAAGAAGAAGTACCAGTTGGAACTGTCATTGGAACGCTTGAAGCTGTTGACGAAGATATCGGTGAAAATGCTGCAATAGATTATGTGATTACTGGTAAGGTGGTATAGGTTAGCTTAAGTTCTGTGAGATATATCAAATTTTATTTTTGTATTACGTTCGTTTTAAGCAATTAAATAATAGATACTACTCGCTTTAACGGTGAAGGAAAATATCGAAAGAAAATCTGCAACACTGAGAGTTTTCCATAGCTAATTCTTCGAGAAGACCCTTAATGTTCTTTCTCAGATAGTGGCAATAGGTTGGCATGACGAATGTGAGTCAAAAAGTTCTGAAGTCCCTACTTCTACCGCGCACTGGTAAGCGCAATGTGTCCTACTTCAACAACTTCAACTTTGGTGAATAAGGAAAGCGGAGGTTCGTATTTGGCGGTAAAAAAAACCCCCTCGAAAAAGCTTATATAATCTAGCAGTAGGTAGACGAATACAGACTGGAATTGAATTGGTATGGAAATATTTACCGTATCTTTATTTGCAGCTGGCAATGAATTAGATTTACTCAGACTAGAACGTACAAACGATAGTAAAGCTCTTATAATAGCAGCAATGAGACTAGACAGAGAAGTCGTGTCGAGGCAACTAATCACTGTGAAATGTTACAAGCATGGCACTAGAGCTCGGATCAATAAGTCGTATAATCGATTGGTAAGTACTATAATTATAGTATATCAAATGTTATCAAAGGTGTCTCGTATAACTTGGCTTGTGACTTGGACTTAATAAAAATCTACACGACATAATAGCAACCAGCACGCCATACAGTGTTGTGAACATCAAAATGTTATTTCATTTCAGGACCCATCCGAAATACAAGTAGTAATTAAGATCCTAGACATCGACGATCATCTGCCTGAGTTCGATAACACGAACATGACTATCGGAGTGCGTCTCAATGTCCCAGTAGACACCATCATAGCTACTATCAAAGCTATTGACAAAGATCCAGATGCATTACCCATCAAATACAGGATAATAAACATGACTTTTGAATCGCCTATCAAATCTAAGTCCTCGAATAACATAACTGATGTCATCGTTTTGAATAATGTGACTGGTGAAATGAAGATTATGAAGAATCTGATACATTATGCTGATGGTATATTCAGGTAAGAATTTTATTATAAGACTGAAATTATAATATTACTAGAAACAGCTTCAGCTTGCTCAGACTAGCAGTGTGATTGAGAGTTGTAAAGGATCTCTTTCTTTACAGAATAATTGTCCGCGCAAATAATTCTAATGAAACGGACCGATTCAGTGATCTTCTCGTAGAGGTAAGAGACTTAAAAATAAAAGTTTTGTTTGAAATTCGTTCGATGGAATTAGAAAAATTAATAATCCAGAAAAATTGTTGGAAAACTACACCCAAAATTCAGCATTAACCCAAAATTATATTCAGCATTAGCTTAAAGAGTAAATAAGGTACAATTGCATCAACTAGTAACATGGTTTAATGGGTCACCCATTTTAGCATTTGATGCAAAGTGACCTCTATATATATTTTTTTCTTGCCAACCCTGAAATATAATTGTCGAAAAGTGGCAGCATGAAAAAATTTAACCAAAAACTGAGGTTGATCCATATTCACAGGTAGTGGTAGTGCGAGAACGAGATCTCCTGAGACTAGTGGTGCCCGGCGGCCGGTCCCGCCTCGCCGCACTGAAGGAGCGAATCTCGAATGTTTTGGAAACGAAACGCTTGAGGCTGCAGCTGCATGATGCTCCACATGCCGCCTTCTACGATAATAATGGGTAAGCCAGATTTTCTAACACCATTGTCCCAATTAGGTACTTCCCAAGTGCCCTTACCTAACATATTCTGAAAAATTACAAAATATTGCATCATCGCGTTGTTAAGAACAAGCGGCTAGTATTTGTTTTGGTTATGGTGAAGAACCTGCTGCAGGCCTATTTCTTATTGTTCAGAATTTTAAAAACGAGCCCATAAGGCATCAGAGTAACAGAACAAAAAAATAGTATCACAACTTCCTTCAGCTCAAAATATAAATTTCCACTACATAGGTATCTGAAAGCCAAAAGATACAAAGTTAGCCAGTGAAAATCTGGTTATTCTTAAAAACATGTTTCTGTTCGACAGGCCATGTTTTCAATTCCGCAAGATGGACACCGGGGAAGCGCTCACGCCCAAAGCAATGAAGCAAACCATACGTTCTCTGGGGCCGGAGTTCCAAACGATACTGGAAACGTACAACGTTCACAACATTACGAACTGCGGCGCGTCTAGGACCAAGCACACGTCGGCGCAACACGCGCTGCTGATGCTAGCAGCGGCGTTGCCTGTTGCTGCCTTTGTTGCTACTTTGGTGCTGTGCTGTATGCATTCGAGTGGTAAGTTACGAAAACCCCCCCTGTGGCATTCATCTTTTCCGCCACCCACTCTTTTTGGCCGCCAATAGAGACTAGACCACTTCGCAATAGATGCATTCATTAAATCTCGTCAAAAGAAGTTTAAATAGTACATCAATTCGATTCATCGATACCGCAAAGCCTGAAGGCAAAGGTTTCAATGAGTGTTTCCTACCGGTAATGACGTATGGGCAAGTTACTAGTTATTATTCTGTGGTATGGTGCGGAAACGTGGTCAGTGACGGTGGGCCTCGTCCTTAAATTAAAAGTCGCTCAGCGCGCTATGGAGCGAGCTATGCTGATAATCTCTCTCAGGGATAACATTCGGAACGAGGAAATTCTTAGAAGAAAAAAAGTGACCGACATAGTTTCGAGGGTTAGCAAGCTGAAGTGGCAGTGGGCAGGTCATATCTGTCGCAAAACCGATGGCCGATGGGGCACACTTGTTCTGGAGTGGAGACCGCGCACTGGGAAGCGCAGTGTAGGTCGAACTCCAGCTCGCTGGACCGATGACCTTAAGAAGGTGGCGGGAAGCAGCTGGATGAGGAAGGCGGAGGACCGTGTTTGTCGGCGCTATCGAAAAGGCCTATGTCCAGTAGTGGACGCATACAGGCTGAAAAGTAGTACATTGTGGCGATTGATTGAGCTTATGGTACCTACTCTAAACTCTTCCTGCAACGCTATAATACATTTTTCGTACCACTTGCTCAAAAAAGTGACATTCTGTGCCACAAAAAGCGAACATAACAATAGTCATTTTTAATCTGTTAAAAACAGGGAAAGAAAATTGTACTGAATTTCATTCAACCTCTAGGGGGAGAATGTGATTTAAATTTGGAATACTTACTTACCGAAACTTATACTGAACTAATTTTACATCTGTGTTTACACCATTGAGTTTGTATATAAAGCATTATACATCTTTTTGAAAAAGGAATGCGCATTTATTATGCAGTTATGATTATTAAATAAAATTACGAATACCGACGAGGCCGTATGAGCTTGATGCCTTTGCTTTTCCGACAAAAAAATATTAGTCTAGGAATTTGCCGCGTTTTTGTTTTCTTCAAATACATAAACGTTAAGTTTATTTTAATTTATTTTTATAAATAAGTTAATATTCTAAAAATACGTTACGATGTTAAATCAAAGCGACAGTGACAGTGAATTGTCGGATTCCATCAGTGCAAATGCTCAGACGCAAGACAGAGAAATACTCAAATCAACTCATCAACAATAAATGTACCAAACAAAAATGTAACTCTCTCTATCAATAATTGGACCAATGTTTCGAATGTTAACTTTTACTTTTAATTGTCATTATTTTTAATAAATGCTTATCTCATATTATTATTGTGTTAATTTTTTCGCAAATGGTACGAAAAGTACCTAGAGTATTTTCCTCGGCGATAAAGCTGTCTTAGTCTTGGGTGAACTTAAATCCCTCACTACACTCAGGACTCGTCTTAAATCCCTCGCTTCGCTCGTGATTTAAGTTTTTAACACCCTCGCTACGCTCGGGAGTAAACCTCGAGTCCTTCGTTACGCTCGCGATTTAAATCGTCACCCGCGACAGAAGACACTGCTTTATCCCCTTGGTTAATAATCTACTATTTCATCATACCTATTCGAAAAACGAATATTGGCTTCAGAGGATAGCGTTTTTTATTACTACTGCGTTCGTTGCAGAAATCTGTCAATCGCTCATTCCGTTCGAAATTCAAAAATGTTTGAAAAGATGTCTTCGATAAGTCACGTGATCAATTTGTTGATCGGATATACGCCCATACTGTATCCAACATAAAAATTAATGTTTAATTATTATTTCATAATAATTTATGTGTGTTTTATTTAAACTTTCAATATACGTACAGGTAATGTCTATACATAGTAGGTTGATACTCCGAGCTTTTTCTCATAGGTAATGATGAAAAATAGTGTGTGTCATTCGGGGCCAAATATTTTGTTCTCGGGCGGCGTATATTGATTTCAGGGCAAAGTGAAGGATTCTAAAGTAGAATCTTGAGCGTAGCGAGGAACTAAAATAACGCCCTCGGGGAACAAAAAATTTCTTTGGCCCCATATAACACAAATAACTATTTTGCCAATAGTGACAGAGTCGAGTATTGGTCAATTAGAGGTTATTGCGGTCGTCAAATTGTAGTTATCATTTTCAGTCAATCGCAGCAGGATTAGGTATTCAAACCTCATAATATCAAATTTTGATGCAGGTGATATGGATTTGTTCCAGCAAAACGCCGCATGCGGTCCGCCCTGCTGGTGCGGGAGGCGGTGCCCGCGCCGTCCGCCATGTCTGCGCCCACCAGGCTCTACGCCGAGCCGCTCTACTCCACGTGACACCACCACTGGCACCAACTGTGAACAGTCAACCGACAGGTCCCACTGCTGGTCATAAATATCTTCTAAGGACTTAGGCTGGAATCTATAGACCACAATGTCACATTAAAACAGAGTTAAAACGAGCCTAGAGAGACGTTCATATCCAAATTCCAAATTATTTATTTAAACCGGGCCAAGTGCCAACCTGTGGCTCTTATGTACAAGCAAAGACTTTACCACCGGTTCGGAAAATAGATTCTGCTGAGATGAGCCTGCAAGACACTCGGCAGCTCTTGGAACGTAATTTCCTTATCGCGCGGTACGGAAGGGGGCTAGACGGAAAAAATTAAGAAACCGACACTCGACACATTTTTGAAACCGACACTTTTTTGTTGAATGTGAATTTTGCATTGTGTTCGGTATTTTCGCGATACAACATTGGTTCTCCGTAGACAGACTGAATTTTCTATTTTCAATTTTATTTTAAACAATTTCTTGAAACATTGTCCAACTTGAAAGATAGGATAGCTTTTTTGATTAGGATAGTTTATTTGTTTTATTTATATAGATAAGGTGGCGATACGAAGTTCGCCGGGTCAACTAGTACTTTCCCAAATTTTTTATAACTTATGTTATAAAAAATTTGGGAAAAATTCCACATGTAGAATTTTTTTTAAATAAAATTTAAAATGGAAAATTCGGGCGAGCTGGGATTCGAACCATCGACTTTGAACTGTTAGGCGACTGCCGGAGCCACTAGGCTACGGAGACTCAATGTTGTACCGCGAAAATATCGAACACAATGTAATCGAAAGGAACTACGTTCCATCCCGGTGTCCCTTGACACCTCTCAAGTTTTTTTTAATTATCTTATACCTACGCGCACTTAGGTTCTATTGGTTTGAAATGAAGACCATATAAGACCATACGAACTATTTACTTATCACAAGTCACAACACTAACGTTAAAATACATATAAAAGGTGTAGTAAAACCCGCGGTGTGACAAGGAAAAAAACACTCGTAGTCACATTGGTGTGACTACGAGTCGGGAGTCGTTTTTAAGTTACCGCGAACTCCTTATTTTTACGAGATAAAATGTAGCCTATGTGTTAATCCTGATTATGAGCTATCACTATTCCAAATTTCGGCGAAATCAGTTCATTCGTCGTGTCGTGAAAGAGTAACAAACATCCATCCATCCTCACAACTTTCGCATCCTTACTAATATTATAAATGCGAAAGTGTGTTTATCTACTCCAGCATCGAAAAGTTCCAATTTCGAGTTTGACAGCTGAATCGAAATGAACCCTCTTTCGGTTTTGCTTCTCATTTCGATGCAGCTCGTTGTATGGGAGCTGAATCGAAATGGTTATCTTCTTAAAATAGGATACCTAAAGCTAAGGCTCTGAGTTCTGGCACTTTTGTACCGTTCATATGACAGAGGCGCCACAGGCGGCTGGTGGCAGCTTACGGAGTTACTTTTTGTTGACAGAGGCGCCACAGGCGGCTGGTGGCGACTTACGGAGTTACTTTTTGTTACTTTATTGAGCCTACGGCGTATTTTGTTAATGATTTTACTTCCTTGTCGTAGATAAAATCTTGTATGCAACTGAACGTAATTAGTCATTTTAATTCTCGTACTATCCTATTTTGATACTCGGCAAGCCTCGTATCAAAAAACAGCACTCGAATTAAAATGACCCTCATTACGATGCAGTTGCATAAATAGCTATTATCTACTCCAACATCGAAAAGTTCCAATTTCGAATTTGACAGCTGAATCGAAATGAACCCTCTTTCGGTTTTGCTTCTCATTTCGATGCAGCTCGTTGTATGGGAGCTGAATCGAAATGGTTATCTTCTTAAAATAGGATACCTAAAGCTAAGGCTCTGAGTTCTGGCACTTTTGTACCGTTCATACGACAGAGGCGCCACAGGCGGCTGGTGGCGGCTTACGGAGTTACTTTTTGTTACTTTATTGAGCCTACGGCGTATTTTGTTAATGATTTTATTTTCCTTGTCGTAGATAAAATCTTGTATGCAAATGAACGTAATTAGTCATTTTAATTCTCGTACTATCCTATTTTGATACTCGGCAAGCCTCGTATCAAAAAACAGCACTCGAATTAAAATGACCCTCATTACGATGCAGTTGCATAAATAGCTATTATCTACTCCAACATCGAAAAGTTCCAATTTCGAATTTGACAGCTGAATCGAAATGAACCCTCTTTCGGTTTTGCTTCTCATTTCGATGCAGCTCGTTGTATGGGAGCTGAATCGAAATGGTTATCTTCTTAAAATAGGATACCTAAAGCTAAGGCTCTGAGTTCTGGCACTTTTGTACCGTTCATACGACAGAGGCGCCACAGGCGGCTGGTGGCGGCTTACGGAGTTACTTTTTGTTACTTTATTGAGCCTACGGCGTATTTTGTTAATGATTTTATTTTCCTTGTCGTAGATAAAATCTTGTATGCAAATGAACGTAATTAGTCATTTTAATTCTCGTACTATCCTATTTTGATACTCGGCAAGCCTCGTATCAAAAAACAGCACTCGAATTAAAATGACCCTCATTACGATGCAGTTGCATAAATAGCTATTGTTTGTTGGTTTGTCCTTCAACCACGCCGCAACAGGGCTACGGATCGACGTGATTTTTTGCATGGGTATAGTTGAGGACCTGGAGAGTGATATAGGCTTTATATCTCGGAAAATCAAAGAGTTCCCGAGGGATTTTAAAAACTAAATCCACGCGGACGAAGTCGCGGGCATCAGCTAGTTTATATAATAGGAATAGGATTAAAATATTTTAGTGACATTTCGATCTAACGTTTATGTCTTAAACCTTTCTTCTTTGTCAACCGATAGACGTCAACAAAGGTCTCTTGTCAAACAAAGGCATCCAACGGCTCCCTTGTTTGTTGTCGCTGGCGGTTGGTCCATCTAGTGGGGGCATATACCTACAATACAACTGGGAAACAGCCCCAACTTAATCTTAATATTAATATTTGGACATATTTGTGTCTCCTCGTTAACTCTGTCTCAAGGCCAAGCCAAATAACTGTCAATATTGATCAGCCTATATGTACTAAACTCACGCGGTCTTTCATTCAGCGGCCCCCTGCGATCGCCTGAAGGTTCAATTTATGGGAGGTCTGCCAATACTGCTTTCCAATACATGGTCGCCATTCCAGCACCTTGGGACCCCAATGTCTATGGATTCTTTGAATAGGTAGTTCTTGCTAATGCTTTATATTGCCAAACCTAGTGATACCCCATCAGATAGGTACATTGTGCACCTGCCAATGTTTCTTGCGTTGCCTGAATTAATGCAAATGGGGTATCTTATATTTTTGTAACTGACTATAATTTTTCATAGGTCATTAGTTGATTAACTTTTTTTTTTTTAGTTAGTTACTTAAAATTAAGATATTATTTGTTGGCACTAAGTATATTTTTATTAAATTCTTATATTATGTTTGATTTTAAAATTGACCAAATATTGTACGAAAATACTCAGAATTATTGTCTATTAAAATTAAAAATAATTTATTAATGCGAATAACTAAATGTGACCTTCGGTTAGATGGCTCCGTCTAAAGGTTATAACATGCATAATATGACTGTAAAAATATGTAAATTGGTCTAGAAATCTCTTATAAATCGGTGTACCTACCGACATGCATAGAAAACACACCTTTCTTGAAACTTGGTTAAAAAGCTTCTGCGTCACTTGTATAATTCTCTACCTGCCTGTGAAAGTCCCGTTAAAATCGGTCCAACCGTTCCGAAGATTAGACAGACAGGCAATTTTCAAAACGTGTTTGAAATGTCAGTGGCCCAATTCATAATTTGCAGGTCGTTTTTCAGGATGCAAAGAGGAATAGTTTCTTTTAAATACCTACAACATAATTATTGTAATCAAATTTTAATGGTTTTGGTATTTTATTCAAAAAATGTACAAATACGGTGACCATAATTTATAGTGTGATAATAAAAATAAAATTAATTCTAAGTCACAAAAATGTTTTTATATTTTTATTTTATGTAATAGAATAAAAATTTATTGTAAATACATAGATATAAATCATGGGTGTTTTAATGTGATTTTTATTTATGTTCATTAACCGAAATAAGGACAACTCCACGGCTCATTCCCACTAGTAGATACTAATTCGATGGATCGTATACTATTCGATGACATTAGCGTCAAAGTAAAATGAACCTTAACTGTATTTATTTAGTCACAAATTCATTAAAATTGATTTTAATTTGGAATTGAGCTTAAATTAAATGCTGTTATGTTTCATTTTACTTTGACGCTTATGTCATCGAAAACGAATAAGTACGATCAATCGAATTAAAATATCTTGTACTAACTCTACTGATTAGTTCAACCGTTGAACTAGGTAGGATCTATCTTTCTTTTTGGAAAGGGCTCGATGGTCAAATACGATCGAATAAAGACACAAAAAGTAAGAATACTTACATAGATATTATTTATTAAGACGTATTTATATATCTAATTACCTTCTAATTACCTACTTATTTTGATAATTTATTTCACCTATTCTTATCATTTAATTAATTCAATAATAAGGTCAGTTTCATTTGTAAGACATATGTGGAAGGCGGGCTTCAGCGTACAGTTTGTCCCAAAACTTGATTCTCCTTTTGTCTGCGCATTGGCCCGAAGTGAAAGTTTCATCTATTTTGTAATACTCCTTGCCTCTGGTTGTGTAAGGCTGCCAAATTGCTCCTGAACTGTTGTCAGGCGTTGGACGACTGAAAAGTAATAAAATAAATAAATCTTTAATACAATTTACATTACAAAAAAATTCTTTGTTTATAAAATTACTAGCTGATGCCCGCGACTTTGTTCGCGTGGATTTAGTTTTTAAGGTCCCTCGGGAACTCCTTGATTTTCCGGGATAAAAAGTAGCCTAGATGTTGACCCGAGTAATAAGCTACCACGGTATAAAATTTTGTAGAAATCTGTGCGGTAGTTTTCACGTGAAAGAAGGACAAACAAACAGACAAAAATTAAACAAAAATCTGTTTTGGGCTCAGTATCGATAGTAAAGCATCCAATCTTCCAGTTACAGTTTTATTATATGTATAGATAAACTATATAATGCCCGCGACTTCATTCGCGTGGATTAAGGATATTGATTCCCTCGGGAACTCTGTAATTTTCCGGGTTGTAAGTTGCCTGGGTATGAGATATCTCCTTTCCACAGGCAAATCGGTTCATTCGTTGTGGCGTGAAAGAGTAACAAACATCCATCCATTCATATATCCTCACAAACTTTCGCATTTATAATATTAAGTAGGATTTCCCTACTCTACCAAAAATCGAAACTAGAAACTCTAAATTAGCGGTTGGCAACACGCTGTGTCATGGAAGTCCTCAAAACAACATCGTAAATCATCGCAAAAATGGGAACTATGACAATCTAACGGCTTGAATCATAAAAAAAAACCCGGCCACAACACCTGATAAGGAAAATGTACATAAGGAAAATCTTTTGCCTACTGGGAATCTATTGGCAAAGAAAGAGAATTAAACTTGTGCCGCGTAGACGATTAACTTTTGTCTAGACAATATAGTTTGGTATCCCACATCAGTCATCAATTTAAAAGATTCCGACACCTTATTCAAACATTAACTAGGTACCTACGTTAAAACCCGGAAGCCCTCACTTAGACGCTTATTGTCATAGAGCGCTTCAAAACAAAAACATCAAAACAAAATTGCTAATCTACAATAAACCACCTGTTTTAACGCAAATATTAAAAAGTATGATAAGTAAACGACTGAATCATACAGCGGCTCGGAACATCTGTGTTGTGATAAGGAAAACGTAAACAAGGAAAATCTTATTAGTGGAATAATTATTATTTCCGACAAAGAACATTTGGGTCTCACTCACGACATCATTTAACTAGAAGCAATGCACAGTTCCGTCTCCCATATCAATCTTAAACGTCTTCTGGCGACTATAAAAATCATACCTTCAATAAACCGAACACTGCGTATAGGAAAATAACTTGTGAAGGCAAATAAAATTAAGTTCTGTGACTTTCATAGTCATTTTAAAGTGCCTAACCATACAAATAGTTTACAAACAACTTAGTCTTGTTTCTAGATCTTGCTGTTTGTAAGATCCATAGGCCCTAGTGAAACACTAGACAATCTCAAAACTATGTAGGTATACTTAGGTAGTAATAACTGTAAGAAAACATTAAAATATACTTACCTACCTGGATAAAAAAGTTAATGCTCAACGAAATTTAATTAATATGTAGATTAAGAATTTTCTTTGCTAAAACAAGACTTCGGAAATACTTCATTATTTAGTTAATGATAACAAGAAGCTATAAGTTTACCTATTCAGTGATAACAAATCAAAAAGAAGAAGAAGCAAACATATCAATATAATTTATGAACATTGTTTATTGGTTTCATAATAAAATTATGAATGCAAATAAATAACTAAGTAGTAATAACTAGTAGACTGTAAATAGAATATCAGAAAAAGAATGATTAACTTACCCAGTTCTGGCAAAATCAACCCATAGCTTCGTTACTCTGAATACGATGTCCCTCAACTTAGCCTGTTCCGCATAGGGTTTCTCATTCAAGTAATTATAAAACAGGTACCAGAGCTCATCAGCGTGGCTCACGCCCTTCAAATGAGTGAGCCCTAATGCAATTTTAATGATATTCAAATCTGTCACCAGATTAAACGTATACAAATACGCGGGTTCACCAATTTTCGTGTATAAGTGAGCAAATCTATGGGTATTATAAGAGAAATGCATATCTGTTTGCATGTCGACAATTGTATTCGAATCTTCTTCAGTTATGTTTCTGTTTCCAACGTAGAATCTCTTTATTCTATCACCAAATTCTTTTAATTTTTCCTTCGAAATCTTTTCCGCGATTTCTCTCGGCACGTAATAGGAAGGTTCTTTATTATAAACGTCCAATTTCGTAAGATGATCCTGTAGAATTATCAATCCTTCACCGGAATTGTACCCAAGCATTAAGGGTACTCTATTAACTTTGCCTTCAACGAGCATATTCACTGGATTCTCAGTTATAAACGCTTCAACATTTGGGAATTTCTTCTCGATAACCGGAATGAACTGTTCAGGTAAACCTCTGTACATTTCATCCGGTGTCAATGTTGCAAAAGTTAGGTTAGTGAGAGCATTGGCTTCTAGGCCTCTAAAGTATTGAAGTAGCTCATTAACATCGTTCGTTTCTGTGCCTAAAATCTTTCCCGCTCGAAAAGCTCGCGCTTTTGCTCCCCTTCCAATGGCCCAATCGTGAATGCAGACTCCACTTTGTGCAATAACTTTGTGGAAGAGGCCCGCGGACATCGGTGAGAACATGTGGTAAGTGACGGAAGATGCGCCAGAACTCTCGCCAAAAAGTGTAACACTATTAGGGTCACCTCCAAAATGAGCTATGTTATTCTGAATCCAGCGCAGAGCTGCTACTTGGTCTTTCATGCCAGCATTCCCAGGGGCTTCAGGTATTTCCAAAGACAGAAAGCCTGGCATATCAAGTCTATAATTAAATGTGACTAATATAACATTATCGTGTAGCATTAGAAAGTCGGGTAAAAAGAAATCCCCAGATCCTTCGTAGTACGACCCTCCGTAAATCCAAACCATCACAGGGATTTTGGCGTGCGGGTGCAGAGATTTGGTGTAAATGTTTAGGAATAAGCAATCCTCGGACCCTTGATACGTTGAATTGTATTGTGTGCAGATGTTTCCAAAATTTGCCGCATCTCGTACTCCTTGCCATGATGTAGGTGGTAAAGGAGCCTATAATTAAAAATATTGGTATCAAGCATCAATTTTAAACTGATAAAGTTATTTTCCTTGAACTAATTAACCTTCTTGATAGTAAAGTAAGTAACACAATACACAGTACCTACATTTCGTTATAAACAACCAATTAAAATTCCATATTGCAAATTATTTAAGTAGAGTACCAAATTCTTTTTAAACTACAAAGTATATAATTTATTGTTGATATTTTAAAAACCGCTCGACCGATTTCGATAAAATTTAAATGGGACCACCTGGGAAGCATACCTACCCCTTAAAACAAAAATAGTTATTTGTGTTATATGGGGCCAAAGGAATTTTTTGTTCCCCGAGGGCGTTATTTTGAATTCAGAGCGAAGTGAAGGATTCTATAGTAGACTCCCGAGCGCAGCGAGGGATTCTAAAGTAGAATCGTGAGCGGAGCGAGGAATTCAATATACGCCGCCCGATAACAAAAAGTTTTGGCCCCGAATGACACACAATATTTTTCATCATTACCTATGAGAAAAAGCTAGGAGTATCAACCTACTATATATAGAGTTTAGACATTACCAATACGTATATTGAAAGTTTAAATAAAACACAAATATTTTTTTATGAAATAATTAAACATTAATATTTATGTTGGAAGTATGGGCGTATATGTCTAATCAACAAATTTGATCACGTGACTTATCGTAGACAACAGCTTCTCAAACATTTTTGAATTTCGACACATTTTTGAATTCTCTCTTCTGATTGGTCCGCGTTAGTGCTTTAGTATGCTAAAGCACTATAACGCGGACCAATCAGAAGAGAGAAATGAAAAGTCCCATGGGGTTAAAATGAAATTTTGCTCCCGCTGTCCTCTGAAGCCAATATTCGTTTTTCGAATAGGTATGATGAAAAAGAATTTTCTAAATCGATTCAGGCGTCTTCGAATAATCGGTTAACATACATAAAAAAATAAAAGACGAATTGAAAACCTCTTTTTTCTTTTTTCGGTTAAATATTGGGTGTTACAACCGTTTGATTGATACACACGACACCACCACAGAAATGTTTAAAGAGAGCGTGACATACTTTAGTCTACTTAATTACATAGTCACATAGGTCATACATAGATCGCTTAAAATCAAAACCCTTCTTTTTGCCTTTGTCGGGTATAAAAGGTCCAAACAGGCCATGGTTTTGATGTTGGCCTGACTTTAGACAATGTGTCTACTAGGTAGAGCAACTAACTTCGTCCCTCTGGACAATTTAACATCGTCAACCCATCAACGTCTCACCACTGAGCGTAGGTCTCTTCTCAGAGAAGGGTTATAGGCAATAGTCTACCACGCTGGCCCAATGCAAATTGGCAGACATCACACACCTTTGAGAACATTATGAAGAACTCTCAGGTGTGCGGGTTTCTTCACGAGTTTTCCTTCACCATTGAAGCTTGTGATATTTAATTTCTTAAGCGCACATAACTTAGAAAAGCCAGAGGTGCGTGCCCGGGAACGAACCGGCGACCCAAATAGGAGACCGCAAAACTAACCACTAGACTATCACAGCTTCAGCTTCACATTTCAGCTTCTGCTCTAGTAATTAGGTATACCAAAACTAAAGCCCTCTCATCATAATTCAGAAATATACATAGATATCTTAAATAGTTCTTGCCTTAAACCGTAGTTCTCCAATAGGTGGTCGCGCAAATGGGATGCCTCTAAAAGCGTAGCAAGTAGATCCATCGACAAGGTTGTACGTGGTGCCCTGAAGTTTGCCTTCTCTTACCGTCACCACCGGCGCACTCTGCAACTAAGCATGGATGTATCACAAATGGTATCATTATAAAATATCGATCTAAGTAGGTAGGTACAATATTTCATTCGTGGCCTACTTTACGCAAGCAATTTACAATTTACGTTTAGAATTCTAGCATCCAATTTATCCTCTTCTTCTTCTTTAACGTCCACTGCTAGACAAAGGTCTCTTGCATGGACTTCCACATGGCTCGGTCTTGCGCCGCCTGAATTCAGCGGTTCCCTGCGACTCGGCCAACACTCCGCTTCCACAATGCGGGGTCACCACTCCAGCACCTTGGGACCCCAACCACAATCGACAATTATTCATCGCTTACTTTTTGACGAATGCTCGCAAGCATGAAACGAGTGGGGTCTGTTTCAACACTTGCTGATAAAGGTAGCCTATCCCCAACTTATCTGACGGATAGCGTTTAAATTTATGTTTCATAAGTATCTGATAAGTCAATCTGGCTGTTAAACTCAAAAAGATATCACACAGCCACAAACACATTATCCAGCAGATATTTTATCTGTTAGATATATATCAGGTACTTTATCAGCAAGTGTTGAATCGGGCCATTAGAATGCTTTCTTGCTAGCATTCAATTTATCATTTAGGTGCGTCCAAAGCCTGCCCCAGGAGTCAGGACCAGAAAGAGCAAATGCGCGCCACGAGAAAATTTTGTATAGGTACGCGTTTACTCGTGAATCTCTTGGGTTTCAATATAACTTACTTTTTCTTGTTTATCTCTTATACAAAACATCGGACATATTTGCAACACAGCTATAAACAAGCTAACATTATACTTTACACTCCACATTTTATTTATTTAATTTCTCGGTTAATAACTTACTGAGACCATAATAATGTGCGATCAAGGCAACACTCTAGACAACACTGTTTACGGAAAAGTATTCCATAGTCTTTAAATAGTGCGTAAAATATACCTAGGGATTTGAAATTCGTTTTGACAAAACGAATTAAACCTGCCAAAATGAAAGGAAGAATATTTTCCTTATGAACTTAGTTTCTAAAAGTAATATTTAACTCCTTTGTATATGGTAGGTGCGCAGGTAAATTCAAATTCAATTTTTTTTATTTCACGTAAGTCAACCTGTGGCTTTTATGACACGTCATGACTCTACCACCGGTTCGGAAAGAGAATTCTGCTGAGAAGAGCCGGCAAGAAACTCGGCAGTTGCTCTTTTCAAAATATTCGTTTTACAATATTATGTAGTTATTACATTGTAATCAGTTTTTTATACTATCTTGTAGACAGCTGGATGCCTAGCCGATTTCCACAATGGGGGAAGTTCCAAAAATGCATACTACAATTCAATAAACGTTAAGACGGGCAGACAGAAAGTAGCCCCATTCCCGCCGGTGGCACCTGCCCGGCCCGGCCCGGTCAGTAGGTAATGGTTTAGTGACAACAATTCGGCTTCCTTTTCGGGGGGATTACAGTTCGGATCAGGCAAACCTCTCTATCTTTTAGGAGTTAGTTTAAAGTTTTGAGCACTTGCTTTAAAGGTGAAGGAAAAGTGAGGAAACCTGCATGCCTGAGAGTTTTCCTTAGTGTTCTCAAAGGTGCATGAAATCTACCAATCCGCACCTAGCCAGTGTGGGGGTTAATAGCCTAAAATTTTGGCTCTTAGCGCTAGATTGAGAAGGATTAGCCCTAAATCCTTCTCAGTCCAAGAGGAGACCCATAAACTGTGAACTTAATAGTAGTACCTATTCCTTTATTTGATACTAGCTGATGCCCGCGACTTCGTCCGCGTGGAAATAGTATTAAAAAAGAATCGCTTTGTGTTAATCGCAAGGTTTTTAGGATTATCCTACGCCACTATATTATATTTTAGAGCTACTTGGTACCTACTACCTACAATTATTCACCACACAATCGAAATTACGTAAATACCCACAATTTAGGTGGGCAGTACCCAGCAGCTTCAGGATTGAGGAATTGTTAACTGGTCTTCAATGATGTAATCCAGTGATGCAGGGTGGGGGAGGGCGATTCCCAATACAAACCGAACGGTGGTGAAATTAGTTGAATATATTGGTGGCATCTATTAAAACACATAGCTCTAGCGTAGGAAATTTTCGCGAGCGAAGCTAGCGCGAAAATTTTTAGGACTACACTACTTAACTATGTTATTCATACTTGGTTCTTACAACACCAATTTAGAAAAGACAGTTTCGCGAGCGAAGCGAGCCTGAAATTTTTTCGATTGTACCATGCCTCTAGGTAGTTCATACTTGACAACTGCAATAGCAATTTAAAACCGATATTTTCGTGAAAAAAGCGAGCGCTAAAATCTTTCGAATGCACTACGCCTCTATGTGAAAGTCAAATTAGCTGAATAGATTGATACACACAATATCAATTCACAATCGATAGTTTCAAAATCCCACCAATTAGGTGAGCCGTACCCAGCAGCACCAAGATTTAAGGGTTGGTACCATCATTGTCCATACTTGGCACCTACATAAGCAACATAAAACAGACGCTGTAACTAATCAATAATCGACATCATCGCGAGTAAAGAAGTGCGTCATTTTTTACAATTGCACTACGCCACTATGTAGTCCATACTTGGCACCTACAACAGCAATGCAATAGGAACATTTTCGCAAGCGAAGCGAGCGCGAAATTTTTAAGGACTGCACTACTTAACTGTGTCCTTTATACTTGGTTCTTACAATACTAATCAAGAAAAGTCACATTTTCGCGAGCGAAGCGAGTGCGAAAATTTTCGATTGCACTCCGCTTCTTTGTAGTTCATACTTGGCTCCTACAGTAGCAATCGAAAACCGATATCTTCGCGAGCGAAGCGAGCGCGAAAATTTTTTGATCGCACAACGCCTCTGTGTAGTCCATACTAATTGGTATCTACAAAAGCAATCTATAATCGACATCATCGCGAGTCAAGCGAGTGCGAAATTTTTTACGATTGCACTACGCCACTATGTAGACCATACTTGACACCTACGACTGCAATGCAACAGCGACATTTTCGCGAGCGAAGCGAGCGCATTTTTTAGGACTGCACTAAATACTTAACTATGTATTTTATACCTGGAGCGCGAAAATTTTATGATTACATTGCTTCACTATGTAGTCCATACTTGGCAATCCAAAACGGACACTTCCCAAAATATTTTAGGGCTGCACTACTAAGCTGTGTTCTTCATACTTGGTTCTTACAATACCAATCAAGAAAAGATACATTTTCGCGAGCGAAGCGAGCGCGAATATGAGTGCGTTTTTAGGACTGCACTTCTTAATTATACTTTATACCTGCTTCTTACAATACCAATTAAGGAAAGACATTTTCGCGAGCGTAGCGAGCGCAAAAATTTTTACGATTACATTGAATCACTATGTAGTCCATACTTGGTCTTAGTCAGTGCAGGCGTCTTCGAGTAATTGGTGAACATACATAAAAAAATTAAAAAAAAGATTACTCCGTTTTCGAAGTCAGTTAAAAAGAAATCTACAATCGACATCATCGCGAACGAAGTGAGTGAGACATTTTTTAATTGCACTATACCACTATGTAGTCTACACTTGGTACCTACAATATCAATTCACTATCGATATTTTGTAAACAGCCACTATTTAGGTGGGTATTATCAGCAGCATCGGGATTGAGAAGTTGGTACCAGTAGTTCAATGTTGTAGCTTACTGGTTTATTGTGGGTAGGAGGATGATTCCTAAATCGACCCGAGCGATAATGAAATTAGCTGAATAGATTGATGCCATCTATGAATTTAAAGCTACTGTGGGAAATTTTAGTAAACGGAAAACAGAGACGCGAAATTTTTTACGGCTGCGTTATGCCACTACACTACGTAGGTCATACTTGGTACCTACCATTGGTGAGCAGTACCCAGCAGCATCAGAATTGAGTCCTCTTTTCCGGCTCCACTGCGTGTTGGTTATATACTCAAAGCCACTACGCCATTATATTTGAAATATTTGGCACCTACAATATCAGTCCACAATCGACAGTTCGTAAATAGGTACCCATGATTAAGGTAGGTAGTTTACAGCAGCATCAGGATTGAGGAGCTAGGGCCTGGAGTTCAATGATATGGCTATGGTATGGATGTAATAAGATCTATACGTATCATTATAATAAGTCTATGATGCGTATATATCGTATGCGAGTGACCTGGAAATCCGAGAGAAGTTTTGTTCTCTATCTCCGATAATATTTAGCAGATCTTCACTTAAATTGGACAAAATATTTCTTACAGTATACACTTTCTAATAAAGAAAGAATTATTTAAATCGGTTCATATTTAACTGAGTTATGGAGTAAAATCAACAGTAAATTTCATCCCCTATCCTGGAGTAACCTTATGTTTTATCGGGATAAAAACTATCCTATATATTGACCCGGAGTATCAGCTACCGTTATACCAAATTTCATTTAAATCCGTTCAGTAGTTTTCGCGTGATGCGCGGACAGACAGACAGACAGACAGACAAAAATTAAATGAAAATCTGTTTTGGGTTCAGTATCGATAATAAAGCATCCCCCGGTTAAAATTTTCAAAATATATTAAATGTACAGAAATCTTCCAGTTACAGTTTTATTATAAGTATAGATATAGATTATTTATTAGTTGATATTTTAAAAACTGCTCGACCGATTTCGATAAAATTTAAATGGGACCACCCGAGGAGCTTATGGACCCTTTCAAACAAAAATAAGGAACTATGTTCCAAAAGAATTTCCCAAATCGGTTCAGGCGTCTTCGAGTAATGGGTGGGCATACATAAAAAAAAAAGATTCCGACGAATTGATAACCTCCTCCTTTTTTGAAGCCGATTGAAAGGTGTTTGTAAACTGCTAACAAAGTATTTCATCGCTTTTTCCTTAAGATATAATATTAACATCGATTTCATAGACATCAGTCATAGATTGTTTTATCTACATACCTACCAACCCACAATATCTCAATTCACAATAATTATTGTGAAACAATAAGTCATTATTCTTAGGACAACAACACCTTCAGACATATACCTACTTAGGTGCTTATTTTTTTGTATCTCTATGACACTAGCTTTGCCTGTGATTGCGTCCGCGTTAGTTAGGTTACTGGGTCACTGTTTTTCCGGTCAAAGGTCACTTTCAACCATACCTACTATAAGGATATAAAAAGTTCATCCAAATCAGTCAATTCGTGCTCGAGACACCATCAAAAAAAGCCTTTCCATACAAAATGTATGAGAAAATAAATTTCTTCATAATTTTTTTTTTCGAAAACTTTTATGTTTTTTAATAGCTAGCTGCTATTCGGGGCGGATACATACCTACCCAACAAATCAAACATCATAAGAATCGGTCCAGCCGCTTGAGCTATTATAATATGTCTATGTATGATATAAATAGATATGGTGTAATTATCCAGACATTGTATTGTTTGTTGTTTGCTTCTTTATGGCTACGAGACTATTTGTTTTAATTTAGAAGATTAGACTAAGTAGGTATGTAGGTAATATGGGTCTAGCAAGTCATTCGCAAAACAATCTTTATCTCATCATAACAAGTATTTAAACCGTCTACTAATAGCTCGGTACATATCTATACCTACCTAATAATAACCTGAAATCTAAATGAGTAATTGAATAAAGAAAAACAATACTTACAATAACAAATTTTTATTGCCTACAAAATTAACAACTTAATATTAGTGCACTTATCTTGAGTCAGGCAGCGTTCTTTAAGTTTGCATCATTAAAGCTACAACGACACACACAGTCATAGATGATACACACACATTTATAGGTATTAAATTTTCTTGGCATCAATACCTACTGAAAACTGTATTGAAAAATATATTTAGGTACCACAGTTATTTATATCTTTGATATGTGGGGAAGACCAGCTTCCTCATACAGTTTGTTCCAAAACTCCATCCTTTCTTTATCAGCGTAGTTCCCTTGAGAAAATTGCTCGTCTATGCTGTAAAACTCTTTTGCTTGAACAGTGTAAGGTTGCCATTTCGGTTCTATCCTACCGTCGGGAGTTGGGCGACTGAAAATTTAAAATATTATTCGAATTAGAGCCTAAGGTCACAATAAAAAAATTTTTTGAGATAAATTAGCGTAATTTTCTAAAACCCTAACTCCAGGCGAACGAAGTCAGTGGCTAAAATACGTACCTAATAAGAAAAGATAAAATATATAATTTAGTATATTGTCATTATTTCCTTGATCTACTCAACAAATCGGTTTATCAAAAAGCAATTGAAATAAACGTTTATCTAAGTGGGTAAGCCGGGTAACTAGAGATTTTATCATCATCAAAAAGACTCATTAATCATCATCTTTAGTTGAATGAGGATTTAGTATTACTTAAATTATTTTTTGGCCCGACCGGGAATCGAACCCGGGACCTCGTCATCAGTACCAAATAATAATGAACATGGTTAAGTGCTTAATTTTTGAAAACTCTATTCACTATCGTTAATTTTGTTACAGTTTTGTTATTGAACTAAAGTGATTCATACGATAAATCCACTTGTCTTAAACAAAGAACGCCAACTGTGAGTCAATATTCAAATTTCAAACATAAGCAAGGAAAAGTACATTTAACGTCTCGGTCTGTATAGTCTTTAACAAACAAGCTATCTCTGTGCCAAATTTCGTCAAGATCGGTTCGGAGGTGGAGTCGATAAAAAGTAAAACTGACATTTTCAAATCCTTACTATCCTTACTTAATATTATAAATGCGAAAGTGTGTTTGTTTGTTGGTTTGTTAGTTTGTTGGTTTGTCCTTCAATCACGCCGCAACAGGGCTACGGATCGACGTGATTTTTTGCATGGGTATAGTTGAGGACCTGGAGAGTGACATAGGCTACTTTTATCCCGGAAAATCAAAGAGTTCCCGAGGGATTTTAAAAACTAAATCCACGCGGATGAAGTCGCGGGCATCAGCTAGTTTATAATAATTAATGATGTAAGTATGGAAGTATTTACCTCGTCTTCGCAAAATCCGTCCACAGCTTGGTCACCTTAAATACGAGGTCCCTTAATCTCTTCTGCTCTTTGTAAGGTTTTTCGTTCAAATAATTGTAAAACAAATAAAATAGCTCATCTGCATGGCTGACGCCGCTCACATTCGGCAGATTTAGTGAATTCTTAATTACATTAAGTTCGGTTACAGCGTCGAATCTGTACATGTAAGTTTGCTCACACAATTTGCTGTACAAATCAGCAAATCTATGTGTGGTGTACGAGAAATGTATGTCAGTTTGAATGTCACGAATAACAACTAAATCATCTTTAGTAATATCTCGGTTACCGACGTAAAATTTCTTTACTCTGTTACCAAAATCAATTAGTTTATCTTGAGTTATGTGGTCCACTATTTCTTTAGACACATAAAACGACGGTTGCCTATTATAAATATCTATTAAACCGGCGTGGTATTGGGTCATAATCAATCCTTCGCCCGAATTATAACCTATCATTAGAGGTACTCTATTAATTTTGCCTTCAACAAGCATTTTCGTTGGATCCTCATCCATAAAGGCTTGTACACCGGGGAACTTCTTTTCTATGACCGGTACAAATTTTACAGGTAGCCCTCTAAATTTTTCATCGTCAGTCAAAGTTGCGATTGTAAGATTAGTGAGCCTGCTGGCTTCAGTACTTCTGAAAAACTGAAGTAGTTCTTGTACATCGTTTGTGTCTTTTCCTAGGACTTTGCCAGCTCTGAAAGCTCTTTCTTTTTCGCCTTCACGACCCGCCAAGTCATAAGTACCACTTTCAGCTATCACTCTATGGAATAGACCTCTGGACATGGGTGAAAACATGTGGTAGACAGCAGCCGCCGCACCGGAGCTTTCGCCGAAAAGTGTAACTGAATTGGAATCGCCACCAAACTGAGCTATATTATCCTTAACCCACTTCAACGCAGCAACTTGGTCTCTCATAGCCGCATTGCCAGGCACTTCTGGAGTATCCAGCGTCATGAAACCTAGCATTTCCAGTCTATAATTCAACGTAACTAAAATAACATCATGTTGTAAGAGGAAATCAGCTAAGAAGAAGTTTCCAGAACCTTGAGAGAAGGAGCCTCCGTGGATAAACACCATGACGGGGATTTTAGCGTTTTTACGCAAAGATTTTGTATAGACGTTGAGGAATAAACAATCTTCGTCGCCTTGGTACGTTACGTTGAACTGGGCGCAGGCGTTACCGAAGTCTGAAGCGTCGCGTATCCCTTGCCAAGGTTGAGGAGGCAGGGGAGCCTGAAAAAAATCATGGGATTAGGGACTAGGATTGGCAAAATAATCATCATCATATTAGTAACCCATCAACGGCTCACTACTGAGCGCAAGTCTCCTCTCAGAGAAGGGTTATAGGCCATAGTCCACCACGCTGGCCCAATGCGAATTGGCGGACTTCACACACCTTAAAGAAAATTATGAAGAACTCTCAGGTGTGCAGGTTTCCTCACGATGTTTTCCTTCACCGTTGAAGCAAGTGATATTTAATTGCTTAAACGCACTTGACTCCGAAAAGTCAGAGGTGCGTACCCGGGATCGAACCTGCGACCACTCGAATAGGAGACCACAGTCCTAACCACTAGGCTATCACTGCTGCGGCAAAATAATAGTCTATTAATATCCCATAGCTGGGCAAGAACCGCCACATTCATTAAGAGCGGGATGGATAGTAAAAAATGTTAGGTTACAGGTTACCTTAAATCTAAGATTTCCAACCGGAGGAGTGGCGTATGGTATTCCTCTAAATCTGAAGTATTTAGATCCATCTACAAGTTTGTCGACGACACCTCGGAGTTTACCTTCCTTGGTTGTTACTACGGGATCACGCTGAAAATATTAAAAACCGCGTGAAGTATCGTAAGACACCCTAGGTAACAATTAGGCTGCAAAGAATGGGAAGAATACTTTGACAAAACGTCTTTAGAAAAAACCGGCCAAGTGCGTGTCGGGCCACGCGCAGTGTAGGGTTCCGTAGTTGAAAGTCTCAAATATTATTGCTGACCTAGGATAGTGCTTTTATTTTATTTATGAATATTGAATACATTTTGAGTTCCATGGTTTAAATACTATAATATACTACAAAATATGCAATTGTACACTACGTGTAATACCTAACTTAGGAAAAACAGATATAACTCAACACTATACATATATAGAAATAAATAAAAAACTGTTTTAGAATGCACAAGTAAAGGCAGAATCAGAATCAGAATCAGAATCAGAATTTATTTATTGCATTATACACTAGTAGTATACAAGAGATGGTAGGTACAATAGATTGTTGACCGTAGTGTATTACCAATCTAATGGTGTGCAATAACAATAGAAAATTATACAATTAAATTTAAAAATTGGATAGCTCACAGTACACACTTAATTATATCGATAATAAAATAATATAATAATAAATTAATATGTCAATTGTTTATCAAATCTAGTAATGTCAATAATAATTTAAAATAAATAATAACACGTTACTTCATTGAAATTATTATAGGCCTTTCATATGATACCCCACTCGGTATAATTATCTTACTTTGAAATTTCAAACCCCTGATTTTCCCCCTTTTTTAATTAAACTAAAATAATTTTCGCGTTGATTTTATTTTTCCTGTAAAATATACATAAACCTCTATTGACCATAATTATTTCAGATTTTTCGATTGGTAAACTTCGGAGATAGGGGAACGGTATTTTTTTCGACATTTTGGCCGATTACTCAAAAACTATTATATATAGAAATAAATAAAAAACTGTTTTAGAATGCACAAGTAAAGGCCTTTCATATGATACCCCACGCGGTATAGTTATTTTACTTTGAAATTTCAAACCCCCGATTTTCCCCCTTTTTTAATAAAACTAAAAATAATTTTCGATTTTTTTTATTCCAATGATGTTGGGCCACTATTATACACAACTATGTCAAATTTCATGTCTTACCTTACCTTTAATACCTTTAATAACTAGTTACTGAAATAATCGACTGTGACAGAAGGACGGACGGACGGAGAAAGTCTCGCCATAAGGGTTCCATTTTTACCATTTTGGTACGGAACCCTAAAACGCACATAACTGCGAAATTTCTGAAGTACGTGACCGGGATCGAGCCTGCGAACCCCTAATAGGAGTCCTACTCCAAACCACTAGACTATCACTGCAGGCAATATTATCTTTTAATTATAATTAACGTATAAACACACCACAAACATATACACGGTAGTAGGTAAATATAATTCGTCTATGAAAGGCCTAAATCTAAAGTGAGACAACTCAAAAAAGGTCTTTGTTCCCTAGGCGAGAAATGTCTGAAACTCAATTTTCTTTTAGGTAAGTATGCCATAAAATAAATTTTGTGAAACTGATTTTTATTATTTTTATACATAATAGTTTTTTATTAATCGTGCAAAATGTCTAAAAAAATATCGTTTTCCCCTTATTTCAGAATTTTACCAATCGAATGATCAGAAATACATATAGTCAATAGAGGTTTATGTGTATTTTACAGAAAAAATAAAACCAACGCTCTAACTAGCATAGTTTTTTTGATATTAACAATAAACCTCTACAAACAAAGTTTAGGTTAGTTAAATATCGTTTTACTTGTGGAGTACGGCCTCGGTTCCGCGAGTTCGACTCGCACTTGGCCGGTTTTTTAGTTGTCTCACTTTTGATCTACGTGTACGATTTATTTATTTTTAAATTTGTTGTTAAACTTCCATAATCTCAATCAATTGTAGGCAAAAGCTAAAAAAGTTCTTTCACCTATTTAACAGGGCAGTGAACTCTTGAGTATTTACAACTAAAATAAACCTATATTTTTTGAAGACGCTTTTTATTTTTGACAATACCTACATTATAACTGAAAACTTACATGACATTCCCTTGATGAATATATTCCGATTATTTGTATAAATAATATTAAAACAAAAACTTTACTTTTAAAACTAAACATTTTTAAATTCCGGCGCATGCCACCACAGAATGAATTAATGCGAAGTATAAAATGGTTATGAGTAATCTTAGAAGGACGTACACTTTATATTGACTTTATTTTTGTATGACTTGTCACTACAAGCAGTAATAGTCTAGTGATCTAGTGGCTTCCACGTGGTTAGGTGGTTACGACTGCGGTCTCCTATTCGGAAGCTCACAGTTACTTATGATGACGTATTTTGTATACCTAAAATTACCTATTATTTTTGGATTTCCCATAGTATAGAATCATGCACTTACGATTTAAGGTTGAAGACAAGGGTCTGCCCGCGAAATTCAAATTTAATTTGGTTTTTCGCAATTTGTAAACTAATACGACAAAGTAGGCTTATGGCCTTCTAATTGCGCCAGTGGAATTATCATCTTCACATGATAAAAATCTTTACTTGAAAGTGTCCAGTTTAAGAAATTAGTCAATATATAAACTAAGTAATTTGTGAATAGCTCACGTCCAACTCAGTATTTTGATTAATTTCTTAAACTGGTCACTTTCAAGTAAAGATTTTTATGTAAACCTGTGAAGATGATAATTCCACTGGCGCAATTAGAAGGCCATAAGCCTACTTTGTCTTATTAGTTTACAAATTGCGAAAACCCAAATTAAATTTGAATTTCGCGGGCAGACCCTTGTCTTCAACATTAACTTAACCACATTCACAAAGGAATCAAGGAAATTAATCAATTCATCATCATCAACCCCTCAACGGCTCACTATTGAGCGCAGGTCTCCTCTCAGAGAAGGGTTAGGTATAGGCTATAGTCCACCATGCTGGCCTAATTTGAATTAGCGGACTTCACACACCTTCGTGAACATTATGGAGAACTCTCAGGTGTGCAAGTTTCTTCACGATATTTTCCTTCACCGTTAAAGCATGTGATATTTAATTTTCTTAAACGCACATCTTCGAAAAGTCAAAGGTGCGTGCCTACCCGGGATCGAACCTGCGAGTTGTGACCGGGGTTTTCAGGGGAATAGGAATAAGTATGTAACACAAATAGGTACCTATTTGGTAGATACCTAAAGTCTGAAACGGCAGTTAACTACTTTTACGACTTCTGACTAAAAGTACTATTTATATCGCTGATTCCGACTGACCTTTTGCCCAATTATTGTAGGTATCTTTAGGAATTTCAGGTAAATTACCATATTGCAAATAAATTCATTCAACTTGTGTAAAATTTATTTTAAAAATAAAAAATTACAAGATGAAAGATTTAATCTTATTAAATAATACATAATAAACATTTCATAAAAACTACTTATTCACCTCTCAATAATAATAATATTATTTAATATATATATATTATTTAATATAGGTAACATTTAATAAAAATGTAATAGTTTACCGCACTAATAACAATATTTTGTTGTATTTTAATCACAGATCATCTCAATCAAATCAGTACTGGGCATGGGTATTCAGAATACCCATGCCCAGTACTGATTACCGTATTAAGAATACCGTATTCTTAGAATAAGGGTTCACAATTCACCACGGTTGCCAAGATGAATGAAGAATGGCAGACTTCACACACAGAACTCTAAGACATTAAATGGCTAAATATACGATAAAGTAGAGGTACACGCCTGGGATATAAACCCCAGCCCCTTTAGCCAAGTTACATTGGATCGTTTCTATCCTATGATCGTTAATGCTTGGTTTGTCTCGGGCTACAGTGCCATCTAATTTGCGATTTTGAAGGTACAATAATAAAATTATCTAATTTACTATAGTGTGTATTTTAAATAGACACTACAGTGAATAATTCATGCATTTTAAATGCTAAAAAAAACATTTTATATAATTGAAAAATTCCGCGAAATATAATCAATACACTTGTCTTTGATCAGCTGCAGCGCCATCTAGTCTAACCCACGCCTAACCTTCAAGCGTTAACGATCATAGAAAGAGAATAGATACAACGAAGTGTAACTTGTCTAAGGGGGGCAGATCCCACGACAAGGGGGCCGAAGCATTCAACGCTTAAACTTAAATTCTAATAGCGTAAAATATGTATTTTAACCAACCAACAAATATTTTTTTTATACATTAATACCTGTTTTCACTAACCACACCTGTCTTTACATAAGTAGCCCTAAATACAATCCCTTACAAAATGTCATTTCCACCTTGAAGTGCTCACTAAAAGTTCATGAAAACGAAATTGACAGAAAGCGTTACCAAACTTAGCTTAGGTAGCTCGTAAGAGTTACGGAAGGTTGCATTAGTCAGCAAAAATGCAGTTCAAATATAAATTACTTACTTATAAACTTTTGCATAATAATTAATAATTCATCCCAAAATCTACATAGTCTTTGTATCTTTTTATTTGTCGATGGTTCGGGTCATATACAGCCTTAAATCAGGTATAACTACAAAAGCGCGGCAAATGTGCCGTTTTTATCAAAAACTGATAAAATTGGTTGTCTGTAAAGTCGGTTTACGGACGATAGTTTTACGTGATAACGTCATAAAGAAACATTGACGATGACTGGCGGGCGGCACAAGCACAAGCCAACGCTTGGACCGATCGTGCCTCTCTATCGCTTGTTCCGCGCTCTCGCTTGCACGCGCAGGCTCAGGCGGAACGTGACACTTTTTCGTGCGTGCAGCCGGTGTTCATCGATTTATAAGACGTTATCACGTCAAAAGATGCCGATTTGGTATGCACTAAATGCACTGTATATCAATGAGTACCTATTCGACAAAACCTTTCAATGGTGCTAATTCGATTATCTATATATATATATCTATATATACTTATAATAAAACTGTAACTGGACGATTTCGTGTCTGTTTGTTTGTCCTTATTTCACGTAAAAACTACCGCACATATTTCTACAAAATTTTATACCGTGGTAGCTTATTACTCGGGTCAACATCTAGGCTACTTTTTATCCCGGAAAATCAAGGAGTTCCCGAGGGACTTTAAAAACTAAATCCACGCGGACAAAGTCGCGGGCATCAGCTAGTGCTTAATAGATCCTCAACTTAACTTTCCTAGCCTGAGTGATAACCTACAAGTCCAGAAAGAAAGAAAATGGAAAAATTGTGGATTGCTTACATTTATGGCCTGATTCACCACTTGTTGATATATATCTAACAGATAAAATATGTGCTGGATAAATCTGTGATATCTTTTTGAGTTTAACTGCCAGATTGACATCAGATAATTATGAAACAGAAATTTAAATGCTATCCATCTGATAAGTTGTGGATAGGCTATCAGGCCTTTATCAGAAAGTGGTGAAACAGGTCCTTAGAGTTCTTAAACTATCGAATTAGCAATGATGAGCTTTTGGCCTAATGATTTAAGGTCTCAATTGAATAGGTTCACAAATTACTCTTAATATCGCTAGGTAAACCAGCTTCATGGTAAAGTTTAGACCAAAACTCGTATCTCTCTTTTTCCGCCCCTCTTGCCATTGCCAATTTGCTGTCAATATTTAGATATTCTTTATTTTGGGATGTGTATGGCGTCCACGTTACTTCAAACTTCTTGTCTGGTGTAGGGTTTCTGTAAAAATATAATTACTCAATAAGATATTATTGAATTGTACAAAAAAATGTGATTTTCTTAAAAAATAAAAAAAAGATTGCAGAATGAAGTTTTTGCGTTGTTGGTTTGTCCTTCAATCACGCAGCAAGGGAATAACGGATCGACGTGATTTCTTTCATGGGGTATAGTTAAGGAGCTAGAGAGTGATATGAGCGGGAAAAACAAAGGGTTCCTGCGAGATTCTTTAAACCCCCAAGTGGACGAAGTTTGTATTCGTATTAGCCCACAACACAAGAAATATTAAAGTGCACAAGTATCTGCGCAACAAAGTGCACTCTCTATTCCCGCACCCTCATAGTCAAATGGGATGGCAAATAGAAGTGCAGTCATTGGTTTTATTTCTAATTAACATATAAATCCATTAGGCTTTACATTTTAATTAAAAATAAAAGATGTTATGGCATCAAACAAGGGAAATAATCACAGGTTTTCACCCGCATCCGTGCTGGCTACTTTTTTTATCATAAATGCTTTGTTTAAAAATTGAAACCACAATTACATAGTATCACAGCCTCAACTATTGCAATCCAAATTGGCTTCTTTTGGCTGACATTTGTATTTTACCGCCTAATAAGTGACGTAAATAAAACTCTTAAAAGTCTACATGAGTGGAGTGAACTTACCCAGTCTTAGCAAAATCAGTCCATATTTTCGTCATCATATGAACATATTGCCTCAAATTGTCTTTCTCTTCATAAATGTCTTTATTCATTCCATTATTGAACAAATATAATAGTTCATCTACATGACTAGCCCCCTTATATTCTGCTAGCCCGATGAGAGACTTAAAACAGTTCAATTCAGTGTCTAGGTTAAATCTGTACATATAAATCGATTTGCTAAACTTAGAGTAAAAATTAGATAGTCTATAGATACCAAACATGAAATGTATATCTGTTACCATATCAGCAATGATATCGAAATCCTCTGAATTCATATCTCTTTTGGGACAATAAAATTTTTTTATTCGTTCACCAAATTCCTTAACTATCCCCTCAGGCACATTTCGAACAATTTCAGCTGGTACTAAAAATGAGGGAAACTTATTGGTAAAATCAATTTTTTTTGCCTCAGTATGAGACAAAATGAGACCCTCGCGGGAATTGTAACCGATTATGAATGGCACAGGGTGAAACTTTCCAGACATTAGCAAATCCAAAGGTTGTTCTATCAAAAATGCCTCGGAATTGTCGAATTTCTTTTCAACAACGGGCCCAAAACGTATCGGCAATCCCCTGCGTCTCTCGTCCTCAGAAGCGACCTTGAAATTCATTCCAATCAATTCTTTCGACGGCACACTTTGTAAAAACTCAAGTAACTCTTTAGCATCGTTTGTATCCTTCCCCAAAACTTTCCCAATTCGAAAAGCCCTTGTTTTGGCGTCGACATCATACGCCCAATCGTGCAAGCAGACTCCACTCTGAGAAATCGCTTTATTAAACAAACTTTTCGACATAGGAGACAGCATATGGAAAGTTACAGAAGCTCCACCGGCGCTTTCTCCAAAAATCGTCACATTTTCTGGATCCCCACCAAACTGGGAAATATTGTTTTTAACCCATTTAAATGCGGCAACTTGGTCTTTTAATCCAGCATTGCCAGGTACTTCTGGGGTATCTAGACACAGGAATCCGAATGCTTCCAACCTGTAGTTAATGGTGACCAATATGACGTTGTGAGTGAGCAGGAATTTCGGACCATAGATGTCGTCATCTCCTGAGCCTGATAAGAAACCCCCACCATGGATGTATATCATGACAGGTAGTTTTGAATCACTTTTCAAGGATCGAGTGTATATGTTAAGAAATAAACAGTTTTCATCGCCTTCCAGAACTTCTTTAGTTGGAGAAGATTGAGGGCATATGGGACCATGTTTCGTTGCGTCAAGGATTCCTCCCCAGGGCTTAGGTGGTTGTGGGGCCTGAAAAAATACAAATTATTATATTATCTTGTGGAATTAATCACAATATTAAGTTCTCCTACACACCAATTATTACAGAACAGGTAGGATTAAGAGTGGTAATGAGGATGAACTTGTGTGTTGTAATTGCAGATGTGCAGTGAAACATCAGCTGGCATTATTATGTAAACATTAACAAACGTCAGACTTTTGAATAGTGTTATCATCTAATATAGAAACTGAAATGGAAATGGGCGGGCACATAGTTCAATGAGCTGATGGTCGTTAGGGTCCCAAGGTGCTGGAGTGGCGACCCCGCACCGAGAAGCGCAGTGTTGGCAGACCCCTACTAGGTGGACCGATGACTTCAAACGAGTCGCACGGAGCCGCTGGATTCAAGCGGCGCAAGACCGAGGCCTGTGGAAGTCCATGCAGAGACCTTGGTCCAGCAGTGGACATCTATCGGTTGATAATGAAGAAGAAGAAGACACAATTTACTGCCAAATTCCCCACCTAAATCTTTTCTTTGTTAAGTGTCACCTAACATAGGTATTCCCTAAAATATTAGGATTAAAATTAAAATTAAAATACCTTAAACCGAAGAGTTCCTACTGGAGGCTGTGCATAGGGAATACCTTTAAAACTACAGTACACTGACCCATTGTATAGTTTTTTGATTGCACCACGTAGACTACCTTGTTTAACAGTTACTGTTGGGGTTTGCTGGAAAAAAGGTAGTAAGTAAGTAAGTATATTTTTTAAGCACAATTTTGAATTTGCACTTGTCTGTCTGTCTGCCTGGCAGAGCTTTATAACTCCACTAGCTGATGCCTGCAACTTCGTCTGCATGGATTTAGTTTTTAAAATCCCTAGGGAACTCTTTGATTTTCTGGGATAAAAAATAGCGTATATCACTCTCCAAGTCCTCAACTATACAAATGCAAAAAATCAAGATCCATAGCTCCGTTGCGGACAAACCAATAAACCAACAAACACACTTTCGTATTTATAATGTTAGTATGATAGAAGTTAACTTTGTGAGGTAACTAGGCACTCATAGAAGGGTTCAAATTTTTTTTCGCTTTGCTTAGGTTAATAGCATAGCAATAGGCTTTGCAAGTTTGCAAGAACCTTGTGGGGTTCTCTTAAAAATAACTTTCTAAATAGAGCAGAAAATTGCTTTTGTTTATAGTCTTCAAGCTCTTGTTTCGAATAAAATCTTGTCATCAAATAAAAGGAAATAGTTACTTCAAATTAATAAGTGTGGTAGATAAGGATATATATATAGCTATAATAATATAACCAATATAAGTAGGTATAATAGGTACCAAGTATAATAGATACCAAGTATTATGTTTAATGCTTTTATTACATATTTGAATTCTTTGTATTAATGACCCTTTAATAAAGGTTGTTGTAATGCTATTGTTTTATGACAATGTTTAGAATAGAATTATGTATATTTTAATAATTATTTAACTTACCATGGTTGATTTCATTGATATAAGCCGCAATATACTTTTTATCTTGATTGATACATTCCTCAAAAACTTGATTATCATTCTACGTAAAACAGTTGTTCAATAATGCTACTAGCACTCATCAAATACTTTTTGTTAAACACTAAGTTTTTGTGCTAATTATTCCAGAATACAAATTATTATTCTATAAAACAAAGTACTCTGTATTCCATATATTTTGGAATAATAAATTAACAAAAATTATAAAATTAATGAAAATGTACACGATGTAAACAAAAACATTGTTTTCATATTTTGACATTTTGCTTTTTTAAATCATAGACTACGAAGAACACGGGTATGTTCCGATATGTATTTGCTACCTTCATGTCCGATATACACTGTGACCACTGTAAGGCGTGACGTCAATCCAGTGTACTGTAAAGCCGTTCCTTTTTAGTTTGCTATAGTTACTGTCACAGATTAGAATGGCTACGTTACTGTTTAAAACGGAACGCAGTCCAGTATACTGTCAGATACTGTCATCCCCATTTTTCGACACTGTTGTCAATTGGTTGTCAATTGAAAATATTATATTTTATCCTATGTGTATGTGGGCGCAATTGATTTCCGTTTAATTTATATTAATTAATTGGGAGTATTGTTTTTATTTCCGTATCCTTTTATTTTAAATTAATTATTTAAAAGTATTGTTTCGACTTCCGTTTCCTTTTTAACCGACTTCCAAAAAGGAGGAGGTTCTCAATTCGGCCGGTATCTTTTTTTTTTTTCTTTTTTTTTTTTTCTATATATGTCCACCGATTTCTCCGAGATTACTGGACCGATTCGCGTGATTTTTTTTAGTCGACAGAGGATGTTTGCGAAATGGTCCCATAAAAATTTTAACCTTCAACTCCTCAAGCCTGATGCTGCAGACTAAAACTATGGCGATTTAGGAAATTTCGATTACGAATTGATATTGTAGGTAACAAGTATGGACTACATCATGGAGCTCCAGGTCCTAGCTCCTCAATCATAGGATACTACACTTAAAAGCTTAAAATAAAAATTCTTTTCAAAAAACCGACTTCTAACGCCACTACAAAGTATAAAAATAATTTTAGTTTGTCCACGTTTGTTGAAGTCGGGCGGGCCTATATACAAACTATGAAACCGATGCGCGACGCTACAGAATATGATAGACTCGTTTGTAGAAGTCGAGCGAGCAGTCGGTTTTTTGAAAAGAATTTTTATTTATTAAAATTAGTTTAATCAAAGTGACATTTGACTTTGACAGCGCGGGTACGCCATTTTGCGCGCCATCATGAAATATTAGTATAAAACGGCTGTTTTGACAATACGAATTCAGTCTCTGCCCAGAGAGTCATTCGACTAGTAGATGCTTTCGCGTCTAGGTCGTTCTATTTGATTGAGGGATTGCGTCAGCAATCGCTCCCTAATCGAATAAATACTGTCTAGATTAGTGTAAATGATTAATTAATTATTTGATATTTTTCATAACTACCCTCACGTTCAGTCGGTGGTTTGTCTGTCGTGTTGTGGTTAAATTGATTAGATGTGAGGTTCAGGGGCCGTTATAGGGGTGGTTCTCTTTTATTGGGACGAGCATACCGTCAACATCTCTTAATCGTGATGGGGTCACGCCTGAGTCATAATAATTGTCCATTGGTTGATTTGTTCATTTTCGACCGAGCGAAGCGAAGGTCTCTGAGTTTACTAGAGCGATTTGCACTTGTCCGTCCGTCCGTCTGTCACAGCCTTATAACTTCTGAATTACTGAACGTAATTACTTCAATTTTAGATATGATATGTAAACCGATGGCCTCCAGCCGAAAATGGCTTAAAAAGTTATAAAAATCTTTATTTCAGGGGGGCTCCCATACGAAATGGGGGGCTTTCAAAGTGGAGATTGTATTCGAGGCTAGATTTCTAAAACCACTGTAGCAGCAGCGCTGACAGGGTATTTTGGCGCGAGTTTTACTAAACGTTTTGACCTGACTGCGAGTCAGTTGCTCCTTACCGGCCGCACACCTCACACTGTTCCACTGTAGGGTTTAGTAATTTTGTAATTTAATATTAATGTGCAATTGATTAAATATTTAAAGTCACGGAGTAACCTCTTTTAACAAGCCCTATAACCTTGATAGAGAAAACGGCGCTGCATACGGAGTAGTAGAGAGATTCCCCACATTGGTGACGCAAGAATATTCTCTAAAACCACTTTGTTTTAAAACTTGAAACTTACACATAATTTGAGTTATATTCTGTACTTGAACAACAAATACTAAGATTAGATAAATATTATAAAGAAACGAAATTATTTGAGTTTTAATGGGCATCAATGTTTTTAACAAAACTTCACTATACTGTTACTAGATGGCGCTGTCTTTAATATTGTATATATGCATCCCATCCACGAAAGCAGATGACGATTGACGTCATCAGATTCGGCGCGTTTTAATTACAATATAATATAGTTAAAACTACCTTATGGGAATTATGGGATACCGCGAGGTCTCAGTTCGGGGCGAACCACTAGTGATAGTTACCCTCACGTTCAGATGGTGGTTTGTCTGTCGTGCTGTGGTTATTAGCTGAGTGGAAAGGGGCCGTTATTGGGGATGGTGGAGACGGCTTTAGGTAGGGTTTCAGCGTTTTAAGAGACGCGTTCTCTTAAAGCCTGATTAGTTTTGAGTAATAATTCCCGCTTCTTGTCTATGGTTAATAAATGTAAAAGAGGGGCTTTTGAGGGTACCTTGTTCGAAGAATAACCATTCCTAAGTAATTAAATGATGTTTCCACGCTACTTTTTCCTCGTTGCGCAGCAAATGTTTCTGACTTTGCTGCTGACGAGGATATCTGCTCCGACATGTACCTACACGTTTTTTTGCAAGAAAAATTATTATTTGAATGTTGTTGCTTTTAAAAATATAAAATAATTCATTCATGGAAGCTGTTAAATCTCTAGGCGCTGCTATGTTTTTTGAATCACGTGATCAACGTACTGAGAGCACCTTACCTCGAAAACGCCAGTGCTCATAGTACAAAAATGTATGAGGTCATAAAGAAAGAAATTCGACCTGAAAAAAAAATTTCCATGGCTAAATACTATGCAAAAATAAAGTTGATTATTTATGTAATTAATAATTACAAGTATTACTTTTTTTTAGTAGAGCCGGAATAAATAATAAATTGATTAAATTGCAAAATGCTTAGGGTTTTTTTTTAATCGTATGGCGTTATATAAGTAAGCGTTTTTATTATATTAGATTTAAAATATTATGTCAAAATTTAGTAGTACCTACAAATTTTTTTGTAGGTACTACTAAATTTGTTGCATGATGCGGACTGAAGGTCCGACATCCTTAGTCAAAGGGCTCTTAGAAGAGCCTTTGTGTTTGGCGTGTGAAACCATTTCGCAGACTGTTATTAAGTTTGTTATGTTTTAAAGAAATGCTTATTTCGCCAGCAAGTTATGGTATTTCATCGTAATATGGAACGCATCAATCTTATTTCACAAAATATATGTTTCGTTTCCACAAGCAATAACATAGTTATTTATAATTTACCTTTTTAATTATTATTTACATTTATTTCATTTATATCATATAATTTACATTTTTAAATATTTGATTATAAAAAAAAAAACATTTAAAAATATAAAAAATAGCGGTCCACCGGCCTCGGGAACAGGGTCCAAGCAACCGGCGGTCAGGGCCCCAGAGAGAGGAACCTCCTGACTATGCGAGCCGTGTCCAGGAGAACAGCCTTCTGGATCTGGCCCTTGACCCAGCTACCCAACGAGAGCCTCGAAAGATGTTGGTCGAGGCTCTTGGCTATAAGACCATTAGCGGTGACGACTATCGGTGCAATGATTGCGGAGTCTACATTCCACATGGCGACAACCTCGTGCGCCAAGTCGAGATACTTGGTGAGTTTCTCTTTCTCGGCTTTGACGAGGTTCTCGTCATGCGGGACAGCAACATCAACAATCATTGCACGGCGCTCTGATCGATCTATCACCACTATGTCAGGCTTATTGGCTACAATAGTCCTGTCTGTAATGATAGATCGATCCCAGTACAGTGTGATATGACCATTTTCAAGAACTGGGTCGGGCACATACTTGTAGTACGGTACCTCCGATTCCACAAGATTGTATTTCAAGGCAAGTTGCTGGTGGATAATCCTGGCCACTTTTTTATGTCTGTGTAAGTATTCGCCGTTAGCCAGATGAGAACAACCAGAGACAATGTGACGGATAGTTTCTCCAGGACGGCGACATGCCCGACATATGTCTACCGTTCCATCCTTCACTATGTATTTTCTGTAATTGTTCGTCATCATGACCTCGTCCATAATTGCACACACAAACCCTTCGGTTTCCCCAAAGAGGTCACCAAAGCGCAGCCAGGCCACGGACGCTTCAAAGTCAACATCAGGCCCATGGAGGGCCCGATAAAAGCGTCCGTGAAGCTCCTTACCTTGCCATACAACCCTGCGGTCATCGGTACTGAGCACCACAGGTATGCGCCAGTTCTCTTTAGCCAAGGAGAGCGGCGTCAGACCCCTGTCCACTGCGACCACATCGCGGTGCATCTCCGTCTCGGCGTGGAGAAAGTACTCCCTGAGACTGCACACCTCGCGGTTGTGGAGGGTTTTGGCATTCAAAAGGCCTCTTCCCCCACACTTCCGCGGGATGTACAGCCTCATCACCGAGGAGCGCGGGTGATGCATCCGATATGTGGTCAGCAGTGCACGAACTTGTCTGTCCAGGGCGTCAAGCTCAGTCTGAGTCCACCTGAGTATGCCGAAGGAATACATCAAGACCGGCATGACCCAACCGTTGAAGGCGCGCACCTTATTGCCGCCCGATAAAAGGCTTTTCAGCACTTTCTTCAGGCGGCCAAGGAAACGCTCCCTCACCGACTGCCTCATATCGGCCTCTCTGATACCTAACGCCTCCGCCATGCCCAGGTATTTGTAGGCTTCAGTTGGGGAGAGCGATCTGAGGTATATGGAATCCGAGAGCTCAACACCCTCAGATTCCACAATCCTCCCTCGCTTTACATGCATGACCGCACATTTTTCCACACCAAATTCCATCCTAATGGAATCACTAAAGGCTTTAGTTACCTTTAGTAACTCTAGTAGATGTGATTTGTTAGGGGCAATGAGTTTTAGGTCATCCATGTAAAGGAGGTGTGATATAACCTGACCACCTCTCCTCAACCGGTAACCTAGCCCTGAATTCTCCAAGAGAGTGCTCAGAGGATTCAGAGCCAGGCAAAACCACAAAGGACTGAGGCTATCGCCCTGGAATATGCTTCGCTCAATCCTTATAGGCTCCACGTTCCCCAGGGTCCGGCGACACCCTGGATAGTGAAGGACTGTCCTCCACTGCCCCATACACGTCTGTAGGAAGGCGCGTAGTACTTTGTTTACTTTGTACAGTTCCAGCACCTTCATGAGCCATGTATGGGGCACAGAGTCGTAGGCCTTCTTATAGTCTATCCAACATGTCGACAGATCCCTTCGGGAGCGCCGAACCTGTTGACAAATGGCCATATCAATGAGGAGAAGCTCCTTAGTACCACGGGAGCCATTCCTATATCCGTTCTGAGAAATAGACATGATGGATTTTGTATTGATATGATCGTTAATTTTTGTTCTCAGAATGGATGTAAGAAGTTTATACAATGTTGGTAGGCACGTAATCGGCCTATAATTTTTGGGCTCCGTGGTACTACCTGACTTATGGAGCAGGAGGGTAATACCTGTTGTCAGAAACTGGGGTAGCGACTCTGACTCTAGAGATGATTGGAATTGGGATGCCAAACGAGCGTGCGAGCTGCGTCTTTACTTTATCGAACTTTATCCAAAAGTTGTGCAGCCCGTCCGGCCCAGGGGATTTTCAATTGGGCAGGGGACGGGCTGCAGTGGCCACGTCTTCAGGGGTGATAGTAACTAGGTCCATTTCTGGAATTTGATCGGACGCTCTTTCTACATCCCACGTCCAACCACCCTCAGTGTGAGCGACAGGCGCCGACCAGATGTTGCGCCAGAATGAGGTCATGGCTTCATCATCCGGTAGGCGCGTATCGGTGACACCTTGGTCAGGGTGTTCCCAATCTCGGTATACCCGCCTGTGATCGCTTTGGAAAGTGCGATTCAGGGTATATCTCTCGACCCGGCACTTGTATCTGCGAATACGGCTAGCCCATGCTGAGACCTTCTGTTTCAGGAAGTCAATGCGCTCAGTGACGCGCGCCTTATAATCTTGAGGGCTGATATTAGTCCCCAAGAAAGCGCGCCTCACAAAGCGCATGACTCTAGGGCGAGTGTTGCCCTCCCTGAAGCAGAGTAGTTTGCCAATGAGTGTCCGAGCCCCATCAATACGACGTTCGATCCTGCACTGCCATGCTGGTGCGGTAGGCTTCGGTCGTGTTGCTGTATCATTATTAATAAACTTTACATTAGCAACACGACATGCCGCAACAGCCGCGCAGTACAGAATCGAATGTGTGTCGGAAAGGTCTTCGCTGCTGTCAAAATAACTCGGCAGCAGTGAATCCAGGGCACCCATTAGCGCTTTGTTCTTATTTTTCATGGGCAACCGAGGTAACCGCGGTCTAAACTCGGGTGGTGAAGATCTATATTCCCGAATAGCACTCTCCAAAGCACTCCTCAATTGTTCACTACACTGGGTACTTACATGTGCAGCCCCGCTATCCTGTCCCTCACCAGCCTGAGTGGGCTGCAGCGAAATCGCATGAGCAATTTGCGATTGTGCTGGAGCTTGCGGTGAGGGGGGGGGTAGCGCGGTTACATTGCAGTTCAGAGCGAAGCCGATCAAGCACGGCGTTGTCCAGCATGTGATTACGCTGAATAACCCGCACCTGGTCCGACAGTCGCTGAGCCGACACATTGAGAGCTGGTTCAAGGACCTGAAACAAAGCATGCATCCTAGCACGGTACGCGGTCATGTTGGTTCCACCCTCAGTAGCCCCTAAGTATGCGCGCATGACATTTTCATTAATGGATGTTGTCCACCTCATGCGCGACACACTACCGCCGGATGCGGGGACCCTATCAGAAGCCGGTGGGCCTCGGGATCCCAAGCAAGTCGGTGGCCGGCCTCTCCCACGACGATGTACTGGTGGTGGCGACGTCGGCGGGGAGAAAAACTCGTCGCTCGAACTCGACGCAACTGCAGCATTGGGCGTGGTCCCGGGTGGCTGCGAGGCGGGACTGAGCGACGAGTCCGGGGGTGGTGTTTGTGCGTTCCGTGCTCTGGATCGTGTCAGCATTCTACATTATTAATTCGTCCAATTTCTTTTGTAGTCTTTCAGGCATCTATTGACAGCTTGTGTCAGTTATATTTCGGACTGTTTTGATTTTCTTTGTTTGTTCTTTCATGGTTTCTTGTTCTAATTAGTTTTCATTATGGTAAATTTATTGAATTAAATCGAAAATTCTGTTGAGATCGGTTTTATAATATTTATTTCGGCAAAAATGTAACGGCGAAAAAATATGACGTATGCTGACATTCAGGGTTGCCAGGTTATTATTATTATTATTTATTATTATATTAATTATGTATATAATGTATATATATATATATAACTAGTAGGGCGCGTGGGTGCGCGGCCCGCAAGCGGACCGCGGTTTATCTACTCGTCAAGTAGACTTTCAGGTCCTGATGTTCTATCAAAAAATCACTCTTACATCTTTTATACTCGAGATAGATGCATGAAATTGGTATGGCAGCCATCTTGAATTCGCCATTTTGAATTTTTTTTCAGCTCACTGCAAATTGGATGATGTTTCGAGTGACTTTTGTTTGAGCACACCCAACCTATCGTCAATACCCTGGCCGTGCTCCTCATCCACCTTCCAAACCCTCAATCATCATATCTCATCATTTGTTAGTATAAGGATTCTTCTATATAAACAGATTTTGAAAAGGAACCCCATCAAAGTCTTGCATAGTTCTCAGCTTCTACTCTCTTCAATATTCGCCATATATTTTGTATGAAAAAAAGAAATTCCGCCATCTTGATTGATGATGATTTTTTTTCTATTCATCAAATAGACCTTCGGGTCTTGATCATCTTTTGCCAAGAACCCACTATTCCATCTTTTATACTCTCCGAGATACACACCGACGAAATTTGTATGGCCGCCATCTTTTTTCCGCCATTTTGAATTTTTTTTCAGCTCGCTGTCAATTGGATGACGTTTCGAATGACATTTGTTCGAGCACCCCCCACCTATCTTTGATAACCTGGCCGTGCTCCTCACCCGTCTCCGAATCCTCAATCATCAGCTCTCTCCATATTTTTCCTCCGAATGAATTTTTGTCCTCTATACGAAACCTTCGGTGAAAAAAAATTTTTTCATACAAAATTTTACAGGAGAGGTGATCAATCAGTCAGTGAGTGAGTGAATCAGTCCCAGCAGCTATATATATATTAACTAGTAGGGCGCGTGGGTGCGCGGCCCGCAAGCGGACCGCGTATTTTCTACTCGTCTAGTAGAGTTTCAGGTCCTGATCATTTCTATCAAAAAACCACTCTTCCATCTTTTATATTCTCTGAGAGACACCTTTAAAATTTGTATAGCGGCCATCTTGAATCCGCCATTTTGAATTTTTTTCATTTCACTGCCAATTGGATGAGGTTTCGAGTATTTTTTGTTTGAGCAGCCCCCACCTATCTTGAATACCCTGGCCATGCTCCTCGCCCATCTTCCAAATCCTCGATCAGCATTACTTTCCATATTTTTTCTCCGAATCATTAGTCAGGATAAGAATTCTTCTATAAAAACTTTTGAAAAGCAACCTTCGTCTTGCATAGTTTGTATGGAAATAAAATTCCGCCATCTTGATTTTTTTCCATTCATCAAATAGACCTTCGGGTCCTGATCATCTTTTGCTAAGAAACCACTCTTCCATCTTTTATACTCCCCGAGATAGACACCAACGAAATTTGTATGGCCGCCATCTTGAATCCGCCATTTTGGAATTTTTTTAGGTCACTGTCAATTGAATGAGGTTTTGAGTATATTTTGTTTGAGCACCTCCCACCTATCTTCAATACCCTGGCCGTGCTCCTCACCCACCTTCCAAACCCTCGATCATCATATCTCATCATTTGTCAGTATAAGGATTCTTCTATAAAAACAAATTTCGAAATGAAACCGTTTCAAGGTCTTGAATAGTTCCCAACTTCTAGTCTCTTCAATATTCGCCATATATTTTGTATGGAGAAAAAACATTCCGCCGTCTTGGATTTTTTTTTCCCATCAAATAGACCCTTGGGTCCTGATCATCTTTTGCCACGAAACCACTCTTTCATATTTTATACTCCCCGAGATAGACACCGACGAAATTTGTATGGCGGCCATCTTTTTTCCGCCATTTTGAATTTTTTTTCAGCTCACTGCGAATTGGATGAGGTTTCGAGTGACATTTGTTCGAGCACCCCCCACCTATCTTCGATACCCTGGCCTTGCTCCTCACCTGTCTCCGAAATCCTCAATCATCAGCTCTCTCCATATTTTTCCTCCGAATGAATTTTTGTCCTCTATACGAAACCATCGATGAAAAAAAAATTTTTCATACAAAATTTTACAGGAGAGGTGATCAATGAGTGAGTGAATCAGTGAATCAGCCCCAGCAGCTATATATATATATTAATAAATATGTAAAAATATTAATAATATATATAATTATTATTATTATTTCTCTATATATTATGACTCTCACACCCGCATACAAAATAAATAGATATAGGACCAAAAAGTATTATAAACATAAATATATACACACAGATAAATAAACTTACATATAGATTACATAAATAAATACTTGTAGCGGGCGGAGGATTACGCCCCGGCAGGGGAGACCAGACGGCCGGGGGTCAGGGCGACAGGCTGAGAAACCGACGGACTATCCTAGCCGAGTCTAGCAACACCGCTTTCTGCATCTTGGCCGCGAGCGAACCGCCACGGAACCCCAGTCGCCTCAGATGGTGAGCGAGGCTGACTGGGATCAACCCATTCGCAGAAATAACGATTGGATGGTTTCAGTGGACTCCACATGCCACATGCCAGTAACCTCGTGAGCCAGATCTAGATACTTTCGTTTTTTCTCTGTCTCCGCTCTCACGAGGTTCTCGTCATGTGGGATGGTGATGTCCACTAAAAACACCCTCGACTGTGCCCGGTCCATCAGCACGATGTCAGGCTTATTCGCCAGAATCGTCCTGTCCGTGATGACGGACCGGTCCCAATTATTATTATTATTATTATTATTAAATTCATATTACCTTTCGCAATAATATAATATTATAATTTACCTTTTTAATTATTATTTACATTTATTTCATTTATATCATATAATTTACATTTTTAAATATTTGATTATAAAAAAAAAACATTTAAAAATATAAAAAATAGCGGTCCACCGGCCTCGGGAACAGGGTCCAAGCAACCGGCGGTCAGGGCCCCAGAGAGAGGAACCTCCTGACTATGCGAGCCGGGTCCAGGAGAACAGCCTTCTGGATCTGGCCCTTGACCCAGCTACCCAACGAGAGCCTCGAAAGATGTTGGTCGAGGCTCTTGGCTATAAGACCATTAGCGGTGACGACTATCGGTACAATGATTGCTGAGTCTACATTCCACATGGCGACAACCTTGTGCGCCAAGTCGAGATACTTGGTGAGTTTCTCTTTCTCGGCTTTCACGAGGTTCTCGTCATGCGGGACAGCAACATCAACAATCATTGCACGGCGCTCTGATCGATCTATCACCACTATGTCAGGCTTATTGGCTACAAAAGTCCTGTCTGTAATGATAGATCGATCCCAGTACAGTGTGATATGACCATTTTCAAGAACTGGGTCGGGCACATACTTGTAGTACGGTACCTCCGATTCCACAAGATTGTATTTCAAGGCAAGTTGCTGGTGGATAATCCTGGCCACTTGGTTATGTCTGTGTAAGTATTCGCCGTTAGCCAGATGAGAACAACCAGAGACAATGTGACGGATAGTTTCTCCAGAACGGCGACATGCCCGACATACGTCTACCGTTCCATCCTTCACAATGTATTTTCTGTAATTGTTTGTCATCATGACCTCGTCCATAATTGCACATACAAACCCTTCAGTTTCCCCAAAGAGGTCACCAAAGCGCAGCCAGGCCACGGACGCTTCAAAGTCAACATCAGGCCCGTGGAGGGCCCGATAAAAGCGTCCGTGAAGCTCCTTACCTTGCCATACAACCCTGCGGCCATTGGTACTGAGCACCACAGGTATGCGCCAGTTCTCGTTAGCCAAGGAGAGCGGCGTCAGACCCCTGTCCACTGCGACCACATCGCGGTGCATCTCCGTCTTGGCGTGGAGAAAGTACTCCCTGAGACTGCACACCTCGCGGTTGTGGAGGGTTTTGGCATTCAAAAGGCCTCTTCCCCCACACTTCCGCGGAATGTACAGCCTCATCACCGAGGAGCGCGGGTGATGCATCCGATATGCGGTCAGCAGCGCACGAACTTGTCTGTCCAGGGCGTCAAGCTCAGTCTGAGTCCACCTGAGTATGCCGAAGGAATACATCAAGACCGGCATGACCCAACCGTTGAAGGCGCGCACCTTATTGCCGCCCGATAAAAGGCTTTTCAGCACTTTCTTCAGGCGGCCAAGGAAACGCTCCCTCACCGACTGCCTCATATCGGCCTCTCCTAACCTAACGCCTCCGCCATGCCCAGGTATTTGTAGGCTTCAGTTGGGGAGAGCGATCTGAGGTATATGGAATCCGAGAGCTCAACACCCTCAGATTCCACAATCCTCCCTCGCTTTACATGCATGACCGCACATTTTTCCACACCAAATTCCATCCTAATGGAATTACTAAAGGCTTTAGTTACCTTTAGTAACTCTAGTAGATGTGATTTGTTAGGGGCAATGAGTTTTAGGTCATCCATGTAAAGGAGGTGTGATATAACCTGACCACCTCTCCTCAACCGGTAACCTAGCCCTGAATTCTCCAAGAGAGTGCTCAGAGGATTCAGAGCCAGGCAAAACCACAAAGGACTGAGGCTATCGCCCTGGAATATGCCTCGCTCAATCCTTATAGGCTCCGCGTTCCCCAGGGTCCGGCGACACCCTGGATAGTGAAGGACTGTCTTCCACTGCCCCATACACGTCTGTAGGAAGGCGCGTAGTACTGAGTTTACTTTGTACAGTTCCAGCACCTTCATGAGCCATGTATGGGGCACAGAGTCGTAGGCCTTCTTATAGTCTATCCAACATGTCGACAGATCCCTTCGGGAGCGCCGAACCTGTTGACAAATGGCCATATCAATGAGGAGAAGCTCCTTAATACCACGGGAGCCATTCCTACATCCGTTCTGAGAAATAGACATGATGGATTTTGTATCGATATGATCGTTAATTTTTGTTCTCAGAATGGATGTAAGAAGTTTATACAATGTTGGTAGGCACGTAATCGGCCTATAATTTTTGGGTTCCGTGGTACTACCTGACTTATGGAGCAGGAGGGTAATACCTATTGTCAGAAACTGGGGTAGCGACTCTGACTCTAGAGATGATTGGAATTGGGATGCCAAACGAGCGTGCGAGCTGCGTAGCCACTTTATCCAAAAGTTGTGCAGCCCGTCCGGCCCAGGGGATTTCCGATTGGGTAGGGGACGGGCTGCAGTGGTCACGTCTTCAGGGGTGATAGTAACTAGGTCCATTTCTGGAATTTGATCGCAGGCTCTTTCTACATCCCACGTCCAACCACCCTCAGTGTGAGCGACAGGTGCCGACCAGATGTTGCGCCAGAATGAGGTCATGGCTTCATCATCCGGTAGGCGCGCATCGGTGACACCTTGGTCAGGGTGTTCCCAACCTCGATATACCCGCATCTGATCGCTTTGAAAAGTGCGATTCAGGGTATATCTCTCGACCCGGCTCTTGTATCTACGAATACGGCTAGCCCATGCCGAGACCTTCTGCTTCAGGAAGTCAATGCGCTCAGTGACGCGCGCCATATAATCTTGAGGGCTGATTTCAGTCCCCAAGAAAGCGCGCCTCACATAGCGCATGACTCTAGGGCGAGTGTTGCCCTCCCTGAAGCAGAGTAGTTTTCCAATGAGTGCCCTAGCCCCATCAATACGACGTTCGATCCTGCACTGCCAGGCTGGTGCGGCAGGCTTCGGTCGTGTTGCTGTATCATTATTAATAAACTTTACATTAGCAACACGACATGCCGCAACAGCCGCGCAGTACAGAAACGAATGTGTGTCGGAAAGGTCTTCGCTGCTGTCAAAATAACTCGGCAGCAGCGAATCCAGGGCACCCATTAGCGCTTTGTTCTTATTTTTCATGGGCAACCGAGGTAACCGCGGTCTAAACTCGGGTGGTGAAGATCTATATTCCCGAATAGCACTCTCCAAAGCACTCCTCAATTGTTCACTACACTGGGTACTTACATGTGCAGCCCCGCTATCCTGTCCCTCACCAGCTTGAGTGGGCTGCAGCGAAATCGCATGAGCAGTTTGCGATTGTGCTGGAGCTTGCGGTGAGGAGGGGGTAGCGCGGTTACATTGCAGTTCAGAGCGAAGCCGATCAAGCACGGCGTTGTCCAGCATGTGATTACGCTGAATAACCCGCACCTGGTCCGACAGTCGCTGAGCCGACACATTGAGAGCTGGTTCAAGGACCTGAAACAAAGCATGCATCCTAGCACGGTACGCGGTCATGTTGGTTCCACCCTCAGTAGCCCCTAAGTATGCGCGCATGACATTTTCATTGATGGATGTTGTCCATCTCATGCGCGATACACTACCGCCGGAAGCGGGGACCCTATCAGAAGCCGGTGGGCCTCGGGATCCCAAGCAAGTCGGCGGCCGGCCTCTCCCACGACGATGTACTGGTGGTGGCGACGTCGGCGGGGAGAAAAACTCGTCGCTCGAACTCGACGCAACTACAGCATTGGGCATGGTCCCGGGTGGCTGCGAGGCGGGGTTGAGTGACGAGTCCGGGGATGGTGTTTGTGCGTTCCGTGCCCTGGATCGTGTCAGCATTCTACATTATTAATTTCTTTTGTATTCATCATATGGCATCTATTGACAGCTTGTGTCAGTTATATTTCGGGCTATTTTAATTTTCTTCATGGTTTCTGCTTCTTCTAATTAGGTTTTGGTTCTTCTAATTAGTTTTTAGTATGGTAAGTTTATTAAATTAAATCTAAAATTCTGTTGAGATCGGTTGTATAATAATTATTTCGGCGAAAATGTAACGGAGAAAAAATATATCGTATGCTGACATTTAGGGTTGCCAGGTTATTATTAATTAATAATAATAATTATTATTAAATTCATATTACCTATACCATATATTTGGGGGATGGTGTCGCTCGCGTCCGTAGGATTCTCCACCTTTTCCTCAAAAAAGGCACACCCTACACGTGTCCCCTGGGTGGTGCAAAACGAGCTGACAACGCCGAGCAACAGGCGGCGGTTAACTAACCTGTCCACGGCTACCACAAGCCCTGAGGCATTAAATACCCTCTAAAACTGTGGCAGCAGTACCTTGGGAAAGTACTGCTGGTGTAATTTCCCAACCCCCCCCCCCCCTTTTATGAAATGTCAGATAATAGAGAATGTGTTATGTCATGCGATCCGGCTAACCCCCGGCGCTCTCCGGTACCCGGGCTGGAGAGTGTGAAATCTGCTACCGAAGACACCACTGGAGTGAGTAACCAGGCTCCGGTGCCTGTAAATGTTACTGGAAAACGACTAGTGCAGCAAGCTTTCCATCCTAGCTTATTTATATCAAGATCAAGGAGTCCATCTATAAGCAGCCCACCATGCTCAAGTAAGGAAGAACCATACACCCAAAAAGATCAACAAAGCCAATGTCTTGATTCAGAACCACTAAAATCTACATCCACTCAACCCCCTAATTGGCAAAGAGTTCCCTTGATCAGAAACCCGAAAAGGAAAAAATTTGCGAATTCACCCTCACCTGATAAAACGGAAATAAGTAACAGTTTTAGTGGATTAACTGTTGATTTAACTGACGAACAGACAGACGAACCGAAGATAAAGAAGCCAAATAAACCACCGCCGATCATCTTGTATGGTGTTGAAGATCTAAATAAACTCACTGAACTATTGGAGTCAGTTACAGAGAAATCCCAGTTTAGCTATAAAATAATCAACAGAAATCAACTTAAAATATTAACTTACGATATTGAAATATACAAGCTCCTAATATCGGTAATCCGGGAAAATGGTTTGATTGGGCACACCTTTAATCGAAAAGATAATAGAAATTACCGAATAGTCATACGAAACTTACACCACACAACTCCTTTTGATGCTATCAAGGCAGCCATTGAGGAAACAGGCAATACTGTGACAGGAGAAATAATAAATGCTAAATTTGGACCTGATAAAAAACCTACTACCACATTTTTCGCAAATCTTCTACCTGGTCCCAAAAATAAGGCAGTCAAAAGCATAAAGGTTATATATCACCAAACTGTTATTATAGAAGATCCAAGAAAACGAAAAACAATAGTACAATGTCAGAGGTGTCAACAGTATGGACATACAAAAAACTATTGTATGAAACCCTTCCGCTGTGTTAAATGTGCAGGGGCTCACAAAACATCAGAATGCACAAAGACTGATCGCAACACTCCAGCTATGTGTGCTCTATGCTTGGGCCCACATCCTGCTAATTACAAAGGGTGTGAAGTGTATAAGGAGATTTTAACCAGAAAAACATATAAATTTTACCCAAGAAAACAAAGAAATGATCATAAAGTAAACAAAGATGGTGACAATACGCAAGAACATCCAATAAATTTGAATTCTGCTGGTAACCGACCACCACATACACAAAATGCTAAAACGCAAGAGAAAACATATGCTGAAGCTACTAACTCAAAGCCTGATAAACCAGGACCAGACACACGATCATCCTCGTATAAAACCCTAGAAAACATGTTTATCAAGCAATCTGAAAAAATTGATTTGCTTCTACAACAAATGAGTACACTCCTTCAACTCATAACAACGTTAATTTCCAATACGCCAAAATAGCTCTTAACATAGCTACTTGGAACATTAACGGATTATCTCCCAACAAAGATGAAGTAGAAATACTACTTCACATGCACAAACTTGATATCCTACTCATATCAGAAACTCATTTTATTAGTAGTAGTCTGATAAAGATAAAAGGGTACAATATCTACTACACAAATCACCCAGATGGTACTGCACATGGAGGAACTGCAGTCATCATAAAAGCGACAATAAAGCATTACGAATTACCACAATACAGTACTGAACCAATCCAAGCAACATCAGTAGCAATCTCAGATAAAAATGGAGACTTTAATATATCAGCTGTGTACTGTCCACCTAAGCACAGAATATCTGAGGAGCTATTCTCAAAGTTCTTTGAAAGCCTAGGATGTCGCTTTATAGTTGGAGGAGATTGGAACGCAAAACACATTCACTGGGGGTCCAGGCTGATAACCACACGAGGGAGGGAATTAAAAAAGAGTGTAGTTATTAACCATCTAACTACCACTGCCACATCAGAACCTACACATTGGCCTACAGATCCGAACCGTTTGCCTGATGTTCTGGACTTTTTTATATCTAAAGGTTTATCTCGACTAGTATTCACTGTCAGTTCTACCTTAGATGGGTCCTCGAATCATATCCCCGTGATCCTAACCATAAGTTCCAAAGTGAAGAATAATATGAAACGCCTTCAACTCTACAATAAATGGACAGACTGGGAAGCTTTCCGAAGTTTAATAACTGATGAACTACAGCTTCAAATAGCCCTTAAATCTGAGGACGATATTGACAATGCAACTCACAAGTTCATGACTACAGTTCAATCAGCATGTTGGAAATGCACACCAGACACTTCCAACTCTTCATCGCGGCACAAATTAGTTCCATCTGAAATAAAGCACCAAATTATGGAGAAAAGAAGGTTACGCAGAGTGCACACTAGTAGGCAGCCTGAAGATAAATCTGCACTAAATAAAGCAATAAAGGACCTAAAAAATACCATATCTAAATTAAATAATGCCTCAATGGAATCATTTCTGGAATCTCTGTCTGCAACAAGGGCCACTAACTACTCACTCTATCGAGCTTGTAAAAATATTAACCAACCTACATACTCTAAACCACCGCTCAAACTGGAGAACAACATTTGGGCAAGAAGTCAGCAACAGAAAGCTGATGCTTTTGGAGAACACTTGGCAAAAATTTTTACGCCAAATGAACCTGATCACGATACTAATGATACAGAACTAGAAAATGTCCTCGGACAGCCTTTTCAATTGGATCTGTCTATTAGGCCAACTACACCAAAAGAAATCATTAGCATAATAAAACATATGGAAGACAAAAAGGCACCGGGCTTTGATCTGATAGACAAAAAAGTTCTACTAGAACTACCTAAAAAAGGTATCGTATTCCTTACTATCTTGTTTAATGGCATCCTGAGAATTGGCTATTTCCCAGCACTCTGGAAGGTTTCTCAAATTATTATGATTGGAAAGCCTGGCAAACCAGTCCATGAATTAACCTCATACAGGCCAATTAGTTTATTACCTGTGACATGAAAACTATTTGAAAAGGTTATGCTGAGAAGACTTATGAGGGAACTACAAGAAAGATCCATTATCCCTGATCATCAATTTGGCTTCCGACAACATCATGGCACTGTAGAACAGATCCACAGAGTATGCAGAACCATCAGAGACGCACTTGAACGCAAGGAATACTGCTCTGCTGCCTTTCTTGATGTGCAGCAAGCCTTCGATAAGGTGTGGCATACAGGTCTTTTATTCAAAATCAAATCACTTTTACCCCATACGTTTTTTGAATTAGTAAAATCTTATCTCTCTGACCGAATTTTTCAAGTCAAGGAAGAAGAGCATACATCTCAGTTCTATCCAATTAAAGCTGGCGTTCCACAAGGCTCAGTTCTGGGACCCGTACTCTACACAATTTATACAAGTGACCTACCACATATTAAAGATGTCACTGTTGCTACATACGCAGATGATACTGCTATTCTAGCTCGTAGCAGATCTCCTCAGGAAGCCTCTGCAATCCTGCAGCGTAGTTTGGATCAGATCGACAAATGGCTGACTAGATGGAAAATAAAAGCTAGTGTTACTAAATCTGTCCACGTGACATTCACTTTGCGACAAGGGAACTGTCCTACTGTGTCATTACGCGACAACCAGCTACCGCAAAATGACACTGTAAAGTATCTGGGCATGCATCTGGATAGACGACTTACATGGAAAAGGCATATTCAAACCAAGAGGGATGAAATCTACCACAAATACAGAGGTTTATATTGGATGTTAGCAAGGAACTCTAGGCTATCCGTGGATAACAAGCTTCTGTTGTATAAGACAGCTATAAAGCCAATATGGACATATGGAATACAGCTCTGGGGATCAGCATGCGATTCCAGCATTGAAATCATCCAAAGATCGCAAAACTATATTTTAAAACAAGTTTCCAACGCGCCATGGTTCCTACGGACGTCGGAACTTCATGAACACCTAAATGTGAACACAGTGAAGCAAGAAATTATGAACTTCAACTGTACTTACAAGGCAAGGCTGTCTGGTCATCCAAATGACCTAGCAGTACAATTAACGATGCCAGAAGCGATACGCCGCTTAAAGAGACGGCATATACTGGATAGTGTGGCTTCATAGGACATGTAGAGTTCTTCCTGCTGGGGAAGTTGTCTCCGAACGATACTAATTCCCAGAACGAATCTGCTCATAGTCTGGCGACTGATCGCATGATGTACACATAAAAAAAAAAATAAAAAAAAAAAAAAAAAATCATATTACCTTTCGCAATAATATAAATTACATAAATTGATAATTAAGTGCAATTTGTTTATTATTAAGTTTTTGCCAGTATGGTCGTTTTCTGGCAAATAATTGAAGTTAAAATGAAATGAAACCTAAATGAGACCATGAAACTAGGAATTACGACTACATGAAACGGACTTCAAGCAAGTGAAATCTCATGGAACTAGGAATTACGACTAGCCTTCCTATTTCTATGTGAAATCTTGTCAATTCTGTGGAAACGGGTACCATGGAACTAGAAATAACGACTACGATGGGTACCTACGTCACTGTCACACTCACAGATCACTTATCAACAGAGTAATATTTAAATAACTCAACAAAACATGAGATTATGGGCATTATCTGGCTTTAAAAAAAGTTTAATTGTGTAAAGTAAACTTCTAAAGTACTATCATAAATAATGGCATCAATAAGCATCATTTTGTTTTGAAAAATGGCGCCAGTGTCGTACACATGGAACTAGGAATTATGACTACGTCTGTTGTACCTTGTCGTACAATGTTAACCTCAAAACAAAACGAGATATGGCATTCTCCGGCTTGAAAAAAAAGTTTAATTGATTATTAAAGTACTTTGTATCAAAAATAACCGATCAAACTAGTAGTAGTACTAGTATATGTCGTTTATGGACGCGATACTTTAGGGCATGGTAGGTAGGAAATAGATGGAGATGAAGTATATAAAGTAACTACTAGTCAAGCCGGGTGCCATCCGCCATTTTATAAGCCTTATGTACAACACATTATGTATTCACTCTTATTGGTTGAACTTCAGCTGTCAGCCTGTCAAGTAGTTGCGTGTTATTGGATTTGTGTCAATGGAGTATCGACTTGTCGATATTATTATAGGTGACGTTAAACGACTTGAATAAATTCTAATGCATTAGGTACTGCTCATCACCATATTATCAGATAATACAAGAAGTTTAGTGTTTATAGTTGAAATTTATATCATTTGTCCGGTTATTTTAATACTTCACATAAATAATAAATGCTAGAATCTAATACCTCTATATAATATATGATAATGTCCGTGTTTTCTGCTGTCGTTTCCGGCTAGTGAAAACTTAAAGAAAAAAATGGATGGGTGCTATAGGCGTGGAAAATATAAATATAACACACATCCCTCTACATAAAATATGAAAAGATCGTGTGATACATTTCTTTTCTGCGGTAAGAGCAAGAGGTGGATTTAATAATAATCCCTGTGCAATTCAATTACCGATTTTAACCGATTTTTATAAAACTTCGTAACTATCTGTAATTTGGTCCAACTTAAAAGATAGGATAGTTTTTGAATTGGGATAGTTTATTTGTTTTATTTATATAGATAAGAAGCGGTACGAAGTTCGCTGGGTCAGCTAGTAATATATATAAATTACGTGTCACGTTATTTGTCCACGATGGACTCCTAAACTATTTAACTTGTGTGATAATAATATATTGTGTGATATAAAATTAAATTTAAATTAAAGTGATTTTGATCAAACTTCGTTACTATCTGTAATTTAGTCCAATTTGAAAGATAGGATAGTTTTTTTTGATTAGGATAGTTTATTTGTTTTATTTATATAAAATATAAGTTGGCGGTACGAAGTTCGCCGGGTCAACTAGTATTCTATATTTGTTTATTTATATGTAGGGCATGCAGATAGCTGTCTCATGCTAAGCACGTCATGTTTCGACTCTACCACCGCTTATAGAAAGAAATTCTACTACTATGAGCCAGCAAGTTGCTCTTTTAATGAAAAGAAATAGTGGTTTATAATTAACAAACGATTGATACATATTATAATTTATAAATGAGTACTTTTTTATATATGGTGATCTCTTTCAATTTCACAAAACGGCAGCGAAACTGTTTGGATATTCCAAGATCTTTAAAAACCTAAATCCACGCGAATAATATGTACCTGATAGAGTACAAACGTACGTTACGTAATTATTATAACCTATAAATACTACGTATACATAAATGCTTGATTATCGCTTCACTCCTTATCGATGTCGATAGTTTCGAAGCACACTCCCTAATGGGCGGCCATTTTATGAGTTTTTTTCTGTAGGTATGCACCCGATTTTTGTAGGTAAGGCACCTCCATGTATTTGCTACCTTCATGCTTTAGGGTCAGCTCATAGCTTAGGCCTTAGATGAAGCTGACCGACCATCTTTCCCTACCGGGAAGCGCAGCGTTGCCAGACCCCCTACTAGGTGGACCGATGACATCAAACGAGTCGCAGGGAGCCACTGGAATCAGGCGGCGCAAGACCGAAGCCTGTGGGGGTGTGTGTTTGTGTGTGTGTGTAAGAACTAAGAAGATAGATAGGTATTCCCTAGTGTAGGTACTGCGGCAGTGTACTGGCAGTCCGTATCGTAACAAATTTTTCACCAGTGAGAGCACTGAGCAGTGCTCGCAGTGTGTATCGGAACATACCCTTTAACCGTTATTAGGGTTCCGTACCAAAATGGTAAAAATCTAACCCTTATGGTGAGACTTTCTCCGTCCGTCCGTCCGTCCGTCTGTCACAGTCGATTATTTTAGAAAGGGGGAAAATCGGGAGTTTGAAAGTTCAAAATAAGATTATTATACCAAGTGGGGTATCATATGAAAGGCCCTGTACATTCTAAAATAGATTTTTATTTATAATAGTTTTTGATCAAACAACCCTCTAACTAGCATAGTTTTTTGATATTAACAATAAACCTCTACAAAGTTAAAATTAAAAAAATCGGTGAGCTAGTCCAACTCGCGCTTGGCCCATTTTTTTTAGATATTTTTACTATTCGTTCGCGTGAAAATGAATTAAGTAGACTAATAATGATCATTCCGGATCATTCGAACTACGATTACTTGGTGTCACAGATTTATTTTACTGCCCGCGAAATTCAAAATATTTAATTTGGTTTTTCGCAATCTGTAAATGAATACGAAAATGTAGGCTTATAGCATTCTAATTGCGCCAATGGCAGTATCATCTTCACATGTATAAAAATCTTTACTTGAAAGTGTCCAGTTTAAGAAATTGGTCCGAGTATCGAGTTTGACGTGAGTTACCCACTTCGTCAATACTTTGAAACGAAACTCTTTAAACCAAATTAAATTTTAATTTCGCGGGGAGACCCGTATAATCCACCTTAACAGCTGTGAGGATTTAGAAGCTGTCGTTGAACAATAATTTATGTAACAAGTACCTATAGACTTCAGCGTGGAGCACTAGTTCCTAGCTCCTCTATCCTGATGCTGCAATGTAGTGCCCACCTAAAGCTTTGGAGAGGAGAAAAGGATGCACGCACAAGCTACCCTAAAAAGCTTAGAGGTTGGGCGTTCTTATAATATAATTATTAAATTTATGCGGTTTTCTCTGTTTGAAAGCTGACTTTCCTAATCGAAATGGTTCTTAGCGTTGAAAGATCATCAGCTTATTTCTTACTTGATTAAAGGGTCTTACAAACTTTCACAGGTGCGAGATTTGATTGGTATGTACTGTTACTATCGATATACTATACTTAGTAATTAATCTGTGGTTACTGTTGCGTAAATGTATCGCATAGCGCTGCTGAAAGAGCTTTCGGCAACGCCAAATCCGATGCCAGTTGATATCAACCCTGAACACTCCGCAAATTCACTAAGTAGAATCGCCCGGCGCGCGGCGTCTGATTCCCGTCGCATATTAGGAAATATTATATTATTTCATTCTGACAAAGTTGCATAGGTTAAATCGGCTTGGCATCCAGCTGCCCACAAGATAGTTAAAACTTATTACAATGTAATAGCTTCATAATAATATTGTAAAATGATTATTTTGAAAAGAGCAACTGCTGAGTTTCTTGCCGGCTCTTCTCAGCAGAATCCGCTTTCCGAACCGGTGGTAGAGTCATGACTTGTCATAAGAGCCACAGGTTGGCCTACGTGAAATAAATAATTTTGAATTTTGGATTTTGAATTTTGAATTTTGAATTTTGAATTTTGAATTTTGAATTTTGAATTTTGAATTTTGAATTTTGAACTTTGAATTTTGAATTATGAATTTTGAATTTTGAATTTTGAATTTTAAATTTAGAATTTAGAATTTTTTATGCGTTCAAATCATTTTCGACGAACCACTGCAGAAAACGGCCTACCTATACATAAACGTCGTCCTCGAGTGTACCCCGTAGTCAAAAGTCGACAAAATTCCGAAAATATTTCGATGGACATTTTTCAATATTTTTTTACCGATGCAACACTGTTGCATCGGGCGGGACGCGAGTCAGACACACGGCGGTCTTAGTAACTTAGGTGACCTATAGCTGATGCTGCAGCATCAAGTAGTCTGCGGGATCCCAACTCCTCAACAAGTTATAGCAGATAAATAGTGTGTTTGGGTAAATAAATAGGGTAAAATAAATAATAATAAATAAATAGGGTAGTAAAGATTTCTATGTTTATACTTTGGACTCTGTAGAGTGGTCTTTATGAGTAGGTACCTAGGTAGTTGTTAGATGATGATCGAGGAATGAGGAGGAGGATCTAATGGTGGAGCAGAAAGCTGGGTAACAGAATGTTGGGTATACAACTACACATAGTCCGGACATAGATTTAATTATGTTGGGGATGTTTTTTTTTATTTTATTTTTAATTACAAAATAATATGGATGTATGAGTAGTTTTACCTATTTGTCTAATTATTGTTATTCAAAATATTGCAATAAAATGATTATGTTGTGAACAATGATTAGGAAGAAAATTAAATTTTAAGAATAGAATAGAATAGAATAGAAATATTTTTTATTCAAATAAACTTTTTACAAGTGCTTTTGAATCGTCTGGCTCTACCACTGGTTCGGAATGCCCTTCCTGCCGAGAAGAACCAGCAAGATACTCGGCGGTTGCTCTTTTAAAAAAAATTACAATACAGTACAGGTTAATCATTACTGTCTCATGGCTCGCTGGAGCGAATTATATCCACGCCTTTTTGTCATTTTTATAGTCTTCAATTCTATAATATGCTTTTTCCATTAGAGAAGTTTTGATTGCTTTCTTAAACTTGTGTAAAGGCAAGTCTAAGATCGACTGTGGAATTTTATTATAGAACGTCACGCCCATTCCCACAAATGTCTTTCACCCTCTTGAGGCGCAGTCAAGGAATCACGAGCTTATTTGGATCTCTAACCTGCCTATCGTGTAAGCCTTTTATTATTCCAGCCTATATTAAATACAATTATTTTTCGCAGTAGGTACAGTTCGCACGTACAATGTGCATGCGTGCCTTTTTAACTTTCAACCCTATACTAGCGGTGCAGGGCGGGCGGCGTAATCATACAAAATAATACCAAAATATCACATTTCGCACCGGTAAAAAATAAATATTTGATTTGTCTATATGTATTTCAAACAAATAAGTTTATTTAGCACTATTTGATTGCAAACTGAATATTCTACTAACTACTAGGGTGAAAACGGTCGCAAATAAGCGAAATTCGTACTAAAAATTATCAGTAAAAATGTCTGTTTTGTCTACCTTCCATCTTATCGGCTGAACCACTTCACACACCTTCAATGTAAATAAGGATTAGCTTATATCAATTTTATTGTGGGTTTGAATTATTTTTAGAGAGGCAATTCCGCGTTACCTGTGCAAAATCGAACATTTGTGCAAATAAATGTTATTTTTTTTTATTATAATTATTTGTATAGTACCTATTATTTGTTTTTTTAAGGGTTTGCACGTGTTTCGTGTTGGTCAGTAAGGTGGTATGAGGTTGATAAAGCACTGTTTACGCGTTGCCTCAGCGTCTATAGCGCGCGTTTTAATCACTCAAAGGGTGGTTTTCGAGCAACTACATAATAATATTTAGAAGTTAGTAAAATTATTGAGTATTAATAATAAATAATAAAATAGATTAAAACTCTGTTTAAATTAAATACTTAATATATTTTTTAAAGCTCTAGGAATTCAGTTAAAAAATATAGCACTTAGGTATCTAAAATCAGACACACATCTAAAATTTTGCTTTTGCAAAAAAGGTCTGGTGAATTGTTAAGCTTTTTATTTAAAAACACGACGAAGATAAAACTTACGAAGAAGATTATGTTCCAGACACATGGATGCGCGAACAATATTTTCTGCTGTCTGAAACTTCCCCTGCGCCGCACGCCAATTTGTTCTAATAAAATGGAAAAATGACTTGTCATTACCTACCTACAAAGGAATAGGTACATAAACAATTCACTTGTACGTACATTTACTTCATTAGGTTCATTATGAATGAGCCCTAGTTTCTGTTGCCTAATTCAAGTCCACATTTATAAAAAGACCTGTCTTCATTTTGACGTGATAACGTCTTATAAATCGATGAACACCGGCTGCACGCACGAAAAAGTGTCACGTTCCGCCTGAGCCCGAGCGTGCAAGCGATAGCGCGGAACAAGCGATAGAGAGGCACGATCGGCCCAAGCGTTGGCTTGTGACTTGTTTCTTTATGACGTTATCACGTAAAACTATCGTCCGTAAACCGACTTTACAGACAATCAATTTTTTTGACGTGATAACGTCTTATAAATCGATGATCACCGCCTGCACGTACGAAAAAGTGTCATGTTCCGCCTGCGCTGTGCTCCTGAGCATGCAAGCGAGAGCGCGGAACAAGCGATAGAGAGGCACGATCAGCCCAAGCGTTGGCTTAGAGAGCGCCCACTGCCGCCCGCCAGTCATCGTCAATGTATCTTTATGACGTTATCACGTAAAACTATCATCCGTAAACCGACTTTACAGACAACCAATTTTAAGCTATTGCATAGCTTTTATCGCGGGCTTTGAGCGCGGCGACCGAATCGAGAAATTCCGTAACGAAAATAAATCTAACACCGTCGTTTCAGTTCGGCAGACTTCGGCACGGTGTTTGTGTGCGTGCGACTAGAAAATGCTATGCAATTGCTTTACCGCGACAGTCCCCGAGTGCCACACGTATTTTTTTTATCATAGCGATGTGCGAAGTGCGAACACATAGACTTATTATAATTTACTACAGTAAGTGCGAACATGAGAAAAATAACGCAGACGTCAGCTGCAGCAGATAGTGGCATTATTACTTTTCGCAATCAGTAGCAATAACTTATTTGCTACCAATTGTTATGTCTTCGCTATCGCACCGTGGTCCGTGACATATTTTGTGCATAACTTTGTGCATAAATATTAAGCTATTTCATAGCTTTTATCGCGGGCTTTGAACAAGGACAAACAGTTTGAGCGCGGCGACCGAATCAAGAAATTCCGTAACGAAAAAAAACCTAACACCATCGTTCAGTAAGCGTTCAACATTTTAGAGGTTCACATTTAGCTCTGTTTGGCGTAGTGGGCGAGTGGCCGCTTTCTTTAGATGTCGCAGGTTCGAATCTCACTCGCGTAGTTGTGACAGTGCGCTTTTCTTGTTTGTTTGTTTTTTAATTATTTTTTGCATAAATTTTATTATGCAAAAAAAAATATTGGATAAATATTATAATTGCATAAGTTGATAAAAAATGCTATGCAATAGCTTTACCGCGGCAGTCCCCGAGTGCCACTTAATTCATAGTACAAACAGAATAGTAGGCTAACTTCACACAAAGTGGCCGCTGCCGGTTTGAATGTATGCGTGAGCAGCGGGCGCCGTGTACGCACGGAAGTTTCACGCACACATTCGCAATGTCTCAACCGGCTCAATCGGCCGGCAGTACGGGCCGCACAGATTAGAGGATAGGATACTATGTATCAGATGGCTCACGGCCATACAAATTTTTATACCTTACAATCAAAGCCAGTGATTGGCTGGCTGCATCATTTTGCTATAACCTATAGCATAGCATTTGTTTTTTTTTTTAAGATTGGTGCTCTGGGTTCTTATTTTTTGTGAAAAGAAGCTTTGGATACTTGCATTTTGGACTCTTTTACAGTCCCGGTCATGGAACTAGGAATAACGACTACGTCTGTCCCGGCATCCCCCTACTATAGGTATATATATATATATATACCTCCCCTGTAGGTACTATAGGTTGAAATTAATTAATTATTATAATAATACTAGCGCATACATACAACTCTTACATCGAGGCTTTTGATTAACATTTGGACAAATATCAATCAAACGCTCAATTTGTATTGCAGTATATTAATGCCCTCAAAAACAACAAAATAGTTGTAAAACTAAAACTTGTATGTATGCGATAGCCTTAAGGGTCTAAGTAATAAAACAGTTTTCTTCAGGTATTTATTTATTTCTCTTTTTCAATTTCTTTTTAAATTTGATAAAAACATACTGTTGCATTTCTTTGCCATCTTGTCTAGCAATATCTGATACAATTTTATTTATAGTATTGCACCAATTTAAAATACACATTTTTATTGTGTATGAATGCAAGGTCTGAAGTACTTTTTTTTATGAGTTTGACAACTTATTAATTCGTCATTATTCATTTTAATTTCCGTGCTAATTGTTTAGAGTTGATGGCAATGCATCTGAAAAATAACAATTTGTTTATCATAAATTATCAATATTATATTATTATCCAATACATTTCATATTATTAAGGCCCAATATCACCAACGTAAAATAAGTCTTATCCGGGCATAAATTCGATATTTTGACAGTATTTTCAATACAAGAACTGTCAAAACGCCCAATTTATTCCTGGGATAAACGTCACTCGACGTTGATGAAATCGGCACTAAATGTAATATTATAAATTAGAGTCTGAAAAATCAGTACCCATGGGTAATTTAAATACCAAATGTTAATCTGCAAGGTTGCTGGTAATATGTAAGAAATAAAAAGTAGTACAGTGTTCCACCAATCTTCTTTTGGAAGTAGATGGCACTGCTTCTGAAAAACAACAGTTTATTTATCATTAATATATATCATCAACATGATATTATTAAAACTAATATTATAATTTTGAGTGTGGACAATCAGTACCCATGGGAAATTTAAATAATGTTTATCCGCAAGGTTGCTGGTTATATGTAAGATAATTTAAGTAATATATTGTAGATGATTAACCAATTTTCAACCCAGTTTCAATCGAAGTCAGTAACTAAATAACTTTCTCAAATAACAGTTAAAAATATTTTCTCACCTAAAAGCCCCTTATTACTTGGTGAATGTGATATTTGCATGTCTTGTTTAGAATCATATCAGTCTTGTTATAATCATAATGTATCATACGAGCATAGCAATGATTTTGATTCTCTGGTCTTGAAAATAAAAAGGATTCATTTATAAGCCTAAGAAGTTATTAACAAAGGTTCTAAACTACCTATGCTTTAAATAGATTATTCACCTTGCTGATTCTGAATCAAGGCATTACATATCTACGTAAGCATATATTCAAAAAAACTAAATTTCAACTTACTAGTGTCTTCAGGATCCTCCAGAAGAGTGGATGGAGTGCCACTAAGGATCTCAGATTCCAAGAATAATGTAGGAAATGCTGTTCCAATAATACGTTGATTTTTGTGTCACGAAACTTATTTCAAAGTGCTTATGACACACTTGCAAACGCCTAAGTTCGGTAACACTTTTATGTCGCAAATCGTCACAATTAATTAACCTAAGCCACTTTTGGAGTCCTTTCTCACATTGTGGAAACATATGTAATATAGCGTCCTCTCGCGAATTATTACAACCAGGCACACAACACTTGCAATTCATCTCAATAAATTGAGATATCAGTTGCTATTATGGGAACAAATATACGGTAATTAATCAACGCAACTACTCTGAACTCACAACTCACCACTAAAAACAAATAAAATAAATGCCAACTCCAAACTTAAATGCCGTAGGGTAAAATGTCAGTCTGTTAGAGATCACAGAATAAAATACGTAGTCGTAATTCCTAGTTCCATGATAAAATGGATGTCACAGATGGTCACGTGGTGTTCAGAATTGTCAAACATCATTTTGCTACGGATTTTGTAGGGGTATGGAAATTTGTAGGGGCGTGAACTGCCCGTGACGGGCCGCGGCGCGCCACAGAGTGCTTTTGTATATATCGCGCCGCTCACCGCTGTGCTAATCGCGCGCAATTGCGTATTACGTCGCACGCTCACTCTTTTTTGTTTGTTTAATTTTTCAATAAAAGTAGTAACCTACCTATTAATAATCGCGGGCATCAGCTAGTCAAAAATAAAAGTGACAACCCTAGGCGTCAACGCAAGAGTAGGTAATTAACTCGCCGATCGCAAGTTAGCCTACTATTCTGTTTGTACTATGGTTAATTTTTTAATGCACTCAAACTAAATTCACGAACCTATCTTTTCGAGTACAGTACAGGGTAGAGTTGCATTTAGTTACCTATACTGACAAGAAAAAGTAATGAGTGAGTTTCATGGAACATTAGGTTGAAACGAAGTTCCTTTTAATAAATTATAATTATTATGGTACCTATTTAAACAATAGGTGTCGTATAATGCGGGTTGTTACGTTCCCTCAAATGTGGTTGAGCGAAGCAACAGCTGGATCATGCATCATGCTCGTGAACGGGTGCCACCAGCGGGAATACTTTCTGTCTGCCCATCTTAACATATATTGAATTGTAATTATGCATTTTCGGAAATTCCCCTCATTGTGGAAACACTGCATACATAGCATAACATTGTAAACTGTATTGAAAAAAGAGAAACCGCCAAGTTTCTTGCTGGTTCTTATAGAATAGAATAGAATAGAAATGTTTTTTATTCAAATAAACTTTTACAAGTACTTTTGAATCGTCAATGAGTCTACCACTGGTTCGGAATGCCGTTCCTGCCGAGAAGAACCAGCAAGAAACTCGGCAGTTGCTCTTTTCAAAATACTTTTACAATATACTTAATAGATATTATTCTATGTATGCAGAGTTTCCACAATGAGGGGAAGTTCCACAAAAGCATACGTAATTATTTCTAATTATAATTCAACACATGTCAAGACGGGCAGACAGAATGTAGCCCCATTGCCGCTGGTGGCACCCGTTCACGAGCATGACGCATGACCCAGCCATTGCTTCGCTCTTATCGTTAGGAAAGATTCATTCAAACATTCCGAACCAGTGGTAGATTCATTTGACGATTCGAAAGTGCTTGTAAAAGTATAATAGAATAAAAATATTTCTACTCTATTCTATTCTATTCTATTATGAAAATCTTATCTTCTAATAATGGAAACATTGCCTTTTAGAATCAACGCCACCTCTCGCCACATGTTAGAACACATCTCGTAATATCGTTCGTTTGTCCAACAGCTAAACCACAAAATCGTAAGGATTTTAGCTAAGCTGCTGGCAAAATCCATTTGTAAAATCATGATATTGGATTAAATAAATGATATATTATCTCTAAAAAAAAAAGCGCGCACTTAATAAAATATTGTCATCTAATAATAAAAACATTACCTTTTAAAATCAACGCCATCTCTCTCCACATGTCTACACTATAGAAAGTCGTGAAAAATAGAGGGTCGTGACGGAAAATTATTACAATTTTTTGACGTGACAACGTCTTATAAATTGGTTTGCCGGGTGACACTTCAAGAAACTGCGTTACGCTCCGCTCACGTTATGCGCTCACAATGAGAGCAAGTGAGAGGCATGGTTAGCCCGCCTAAGAGCGAGAGAGACAGACATAAAAAGTGAAAGGCACGCGTCCCTTCCACTCGAGCACAGTTAGCCCGCCTAAGAGCGAGAGAGACAGAGCGAGAGAGAGAGAGTGAGAGAGATAGGCATACACACCGGTTCATGTCTTGCGCTTCTATTTCGGTTGTCACGTAAAACTTTCGCCCGTATACCGACTTTACAGGCAACCAATTTTTTTTCGCCTAGCCCCCATCCGCCAAGTCCGTACCGTGCGATAAGGAACTTCGTTCCAAAAATTGGGATAGGAAGGCCAATATATATTTTCAATCATAGCTACTCGTAGTTTTTTTACTTTTAGCATTAATAGGTACACTATGTGACATAATATTTTAATAAGCAAGCTATAAGCTACTGAATAATTGAACTTAACACTTTGACCAATACACAACACTTACGCACACACGCACGCACACAAGTTCACATACACACACACACACACACACACAGACACACTCATACGCACTCACACACACACTAACCATAAACACACATACACATACGCGAGACACAGAACTTAATTTACGCGCACAATCACATCAGCATTAATTTTTACTGTAATAATATTATGTAGTATTTTATAGTAATTTTTATTGTTAAACATATAATGTATGTAGTTATTGTTTCATAATACATCGACTGATATTGTTATGGAAGAGCGGTGTCTTCTGGTACAAGTGTACTATTACACTTAAAAGAGGGCTCCAGTCTTACTTGTGTTATAAATTGTAAATGATGTTTAATAAACGAATTTTGAATTTTTGAATTTTATAAAATAGGTACAAAGATATCTGCCAGTAATTTCGCATCGATTTTTTTCTAAAGTACTTGCTTTTAAAAAACAATCCCCACACCCTTTTATGGGCAACCGTTTAGTTTTCTAAAGAGTTGCAGCGTCATTATTTACAACCCTTTGGTTGAGCCCTTAACGACAAAGCATTTTAACATTTCAAAACTACCCTAAAATGGCGGTGCATTGATTTTTTTTTGACCCAGGGATTAATCGGGACTAGCCGTATAAATGTTTTAATATTTAAGAGATTAACGTCATGTAGAAGGTATAAGTGTAGGTAAATATTTTTGAGTTTAAACATGTTTCTGTTTGTGTAGAGATTTTGATTTTTAAATCTCATAAAATTATATTCTGGGATACATAATATTTTTTGGTATTAATAATTCAACACGACGCGACGACGCGGCGACGAGGAAAAGCTAGAATGAATACCTACTTTAAATAGTTTGACAATTAATATTCTTTTAGAGCATAGAAATAGGAAGAATTAGTAATAGACCTAGTTCCATGTTTTAAAGTTATAACTGTAGTCGCAATTCCTAGTTCCATGGTTATTTAAACCTGTTGAAAAAGGAGGTCGTGATTTTTGGAAATTTTAGAATTAGGTAATTACGAATAAACTTAGATCTTTGGGTTAAAAAGTCTAAGCGAATTAACATTAACGACGGTTAGTTATATGCAGGTAATTATTTTATATTATATTTATAACAATATAATATTTGTCAGACAAAACATTGTGAATTACAAAAAAAAGGGTGAATTACGAGATAGGCAGGTTAGAGATCCAAATAGGCTCGTGATTCCTCGACTGCGCCTCAAGAGGGTCCGAAAGACATTTGTGGGAATGGGCGTGACGTTCTATAATAAAATTCCACAGTCGATCTTGGACTTGCCTTTACACAAGTTTAAGAAATCGATTAAAACTACGCTCATGAAAAAAGCATATTATACGATTGAAGACTATATAAATGACAAAAAAGCGTGGATGTAGTTCGTTCCAGCGATTCATGAGACAGTAGGTAATGATTAACCTGTATAATTGTATATCAAAATAATTCTATTCTATTCAGAGTTTCCACTTTATTTGTGTACAAGTCATATTTTAAAATGAGTATTTGATTTGAATATTAGTTTCAATTCGATGCCTTAAGATGGGTAGCCTAAGTATGTCACACTCTCTTTAACATTTCTGCGGTGGTGTCGTGTGATGCGGGTTGTTGCGTTCCCTAAAATATGGTTGAGCGAAGCAATGGCTGGGTCATGCGTCATGCTCGTGAACGGGTGCCACCAGCGGCAATGGGGCTACTTTCTGTCTGCCCGTCTTGACATGTGTTGAATTATAATTAGAAATAATTACGTATGCTTTTGTGGACCTTTCCCTCATTGTGGAAACTCTGCATACATAGAATATCTGTGAAGTATATTGTAAAAGTATTTTGAAAAGAGCAACTGCCGAGTTTCTTGCTGGTTCTTCTCGGCAGGAACGGCATTCCGAACCAGTGGTAGACTCATTGACGATTCAAAAGTACTTGTAAAAGTTTATTTGAATAAAAAACATTTCTATTCTATTCTATTCTATTCTATTTTCATATATTAATTCTTTACGTCACGTAGTATAAGAAAAAAATATAAATGAAAAGTTTTTAATTTACATCTATACATATAATAAAACTGTAACTGGAAGATGTCTGTACATTTAATATAATACACACATCAAAAGTGTCTAGGGATCAAGCATTTTTATGCGGATTTCTTGAGATTGAGATGTGGCTTTGTAATAAATTTATGATTTTATAAATTTATATGGATCCTTTTTGGTGCATTTCATAATTTGAATCAGGAACTGTCAATCAAATTCGAGTAAAAGATGAAAATCAGCTGTCAATATTTTCCCTATAAAAACATACAACGCATTGAAGACATTATTAGTGCTACTGTTTCCCTACTACTGATTAAAACCAACGTTATTATGGAGCGGCGACGTCATTTAAGCAGGGAAGAAATGCTCAGAGCCGTGGGAATGATAGAAGCTGGTTCCCGGCAACGTACTGTGGCTTTAGCTCTGAATACAAGTCAGAGTGTTATCAGTCGACTTTGGACACGTTACCGAAGCACTGGTACCGTGGCTGAGCGCCATGGAGGACGGTATCGCTGCACCACACGGAGACAAGACCGATACATTCAAATCTTAACTCGAAGAGCTCCAACAATAACCGCCATGATGTTAGCCGTGAGGCTTCATCACTCTTCAGGGAACTTAATTAGCGACCAAACAGTCAGAAACCGCTTGCATGAAGTGAACCTTCATTCCCGAAGACCGCTACGGGTACCACCTATAGCAATGCACAATCGTAGGATTCGATATCAATGGGCTCTTGAACACAGAAATTGGGCAGAAGAACAATGGCGTTTCGTGTGCTTTTCTGATGAGTCTCGTTTTGGTATGAGACCGGATACAAGACGTATACGACACTGGAGAACCCCTGGACGCCAACAGCGATTAAAATCCTGCCAGGAAGTCCATCCTTATAGTGGTGGAACCATCATGGTATGGGCGGGTATTTGGATCGGCGGAAGAACTGAGTTGATTTGGATCAGAGGCAACCTCAACGCTCAAATTTATGCTGAGACGATTGTATCAGACGTCATCGTTCCTCTACAAGTGCAAATCGGTCCCTTATTTCAGTTAATGCATGATAATGCACGACCGCACACCGCAAGAGTTGTAAGACAGACTCTCGCTGCAGCTAACATCAATGTCCTGCCCTGGCCTGCTCAGTCGCCAGACTTGAACCCGATTGAGCATGCATGGGATATGCTACAGAGAAGAGCTCTGCCGAATATGGAGGGTATCCAGTGGCAAGAAGACCTTTTTTTGTTGTTGCAACGAACATGGGCGGCCATTCCACAGCGTGATTTGGATGAACTCATTTTGAGTATGCCAAACCGATGTTCTTGTGTTGTTAGTGTTCGCGGTAGAAACACGGATTATTAATTGTTTAAGTTAACCAATAAAATTTTAAAGAAAACTGTTATTTCAGTCTTTTTTTCGAACTTTAATGTTAGTGGTTCAAATGTCAAAAATCCCTTTATTAGGAAAATGGCAAATTTCTTTATTAATGCAAAGGTGACTTGGTTTATCGTTATTGTGACAAACGAAAACACTTTATTTGATGAATCCTTAAAGAAAATTTTAATTAATATCAATCAGGAGAAAAGTTATTGCAAAAATATATGTTGATCCCTAGACACTTTTGATGTGTGTATTTTGAAAATTTTAATTGGGGGATGCTTTACTATCGATACTGAGCCCAAAACAGATTTTTATTTAATTTTTGTCTGTTTGTCTGTTTGTTTGTCTGTCCTTCTTTCACGTAAAAACTACCGCACAGATTTCTACAAAATTTTATACCGTGGTAGCTTATTACTCGGGTCAACATCTAGGCTACTTTTTATCCCGGAAAATCAAGGAGTTCCCGAGGGACTTTAAAAACTAAATCCACGCGGACAAAGTCGCGGGCATCAGCTAGTAAAAAATAATTGTTTAAAACTGCCACATATAGACATGACTGTGCTAGACATGTAGTAAGTTAATTTAGACAATTTAAATATATCGAAGACCTAAATCAACATGGAATAGACCGTACCTAGTAAGAAAAAATATTAAGAAATTTATGAGAGTTAAAATGGTGATATATACCTATCTGTTAATGTTTGGCCCTACTTCTTACAAAATAAAAATATATTTTATTAATTGAAACATAAGAACGCATTAAGAGGAATTCAAGCAAACTATACTCATTGGTATTTCAATTAACTTAATTATTTCGTGTTTCTGAAATTGCTTAGTTATTATTAAAAAAATATTATGGCAAAATTTTTTATTAATGGCACATTCAAGAAAGAGATTGGTCGTCCTTTATCCGAATACAGAATAACAGTTGATAAGCTGGAAACAAGCATATAATTATTCGTCGGTATGAGCCGCTAAGTCCGCAGAATTATGCTTGGTGGCGGCCTTCGTGTTTGGGACACGTGTGGGGCGGGTTGCAAGGGTTGATTTAGTGATGCGCTCACTGCAACACGATATAACGAGTATCGATGTCGATAGATAAAAGTATGATTATTCACTATACAAATTAGAATGCAACCACAGCATCAGTTTCTGCAGGGAATGCAGTCTTAAATGAAATATTTAAGTATAAAATACTCGCTGAGATAATGGGGTTAATGAATTTAACAGGATGAGTTCAATGTAATAGAGAATGGAAAGGTTTTATCGGATCCGTTTGAAATTCAAATTTTTCTATTTATGTCGGAATACTAAAAATAATTTATTTGATGAGAAAACAATTTTAGTAAAAACACTGATTAATTAGACTGATTATATCAAAGCAGAAGGTGAATTTGTTCAAGCCAAATGTTGTTATTAGATAATTTAAGTCAAAAATATTTTTCTCTAGGGCAAAATAATGCCATAATCTTTTACCTTAAACTGGCATCATTTTTTAACCACTGTATCTAATTGATTTATTTCTACCTTTTAATTTTCTCTATAAGCCTGAACTGAAGTCTGCAAAAAGGCAATTTCTTACAAATTGCAAAGTACAGATAGGTATCAGGAATGATGAATCGCCCGATGCCCGCGACTTCTTCCGCGTGGATTAGGTTTCCCGCGGGAACTCTGATTTTCCGGGACAAAAAAGTAGCCTATGTCACTCTCCAGGTCTTGCAACCCATCCAAAACCCATCCAACCCATAAACCCATGCAAAAAATCACGTTGATCCGTAGTTTGAAGGACAAACAAACACATTCTTTGCATTTATAATATTAGTAAGATAAAACAAGTACAAGCTAAAACCGAAAAAAAATGTTGAAATAATATCGTGACGATGAAAATAGAACGTCACTACCCCAAACCAACCCTATAAACGGGTAAGCGTGTAGAGGCGAATTTTAATGCATTCATGGCCTCTCGAGCGTGGCGACTGCAAAGTAACTAACAAACCCTTTCGCTTTTATTTATTATTTTAAACGGCATAGTTATAATTTTGAGATTTGCGCTCGCAAAGGGTGGAAGTGACGTCGTTAGTGTAACGTTAGGATGCGTCACCTGTTATATTTGTTTATACATCTCGTTTATGTTTTTTAAGTTTATTACTTTTGGAAAAGAAATAGGTACCTACTTTTAATACGCCATTTTCAACCGTTATTCAATGAGCTATTTAGCTTAGCTGAGCTCTGAACCGGCTACTACTAGACAATTATACAGTCGGAAGAGAAGGGACAAAAAGAACACTTGACTTAGTCAATACTTATAAAAAACTAGCTTTTGCCCGCAGCTTCGCTCACGTTAAGTTCAATTTTTCAAACCCCTATTTTAACCCCTCAGGGATTGAATTTTCAAAAATTCTTTCTTAGCGGATGCCTTAGTCATAATAGCTATCTGTATGCCAAATTTCAGCCCAATCCGTTCAATAGTTTGAGCTATGCGTTGATAGGTCAGTCACCTTTTCCTTTTATATATTTAGATGAAACTTAGATATTTTGATTGTGTGTGTACTTGACAATAATTATTAAGTAAATTTTTGGAACGGTACGTCATTTTTATTTTATGCACAATAATTGTTGAACAACCTTGGTACTTGAGATATTCTCTATTTAGTCATTTCATGTTTACTTAACGCTTTTTTACTGTAAAAATATCAGCTTTTTTCAGTCGTGCCATATTTTACCCGTTCACATAAATAGCGTAACGCAATTTGTCACCTCATAAGAAATTTCTATTGAAGCGTAACGGTGAGCATTTGGTATGAAATTATGAATGTTTTTTACACGCCTATTTTTCATTCAATCATCTGGAAACGACGCGAGCAATGAACGGGTTAAGTTACAAATGTTAGAAATGCTTTAATATTTATTTTACACCGTACGTCCCTTTATTATTTTTTTATCTTTAGTGACTTTTTCTCTCTTCTCTAACACTTTAATAAACTATTAAAAAAAGATCAAAATGAAAAGAATCTTTCCAGATAAAAAAATATGTATAGGTATAAGATTTTTTTTTTTTATTTGGATCATGTAACTGGTTTACAATTTTAATATTAACATCTTAAAACTAACATAAAAAACATACAATAATTGTAATCTACTAGACATGTTCACAGCATACAAGAAAAGATAACCAAAGCTAATTACAAACTGAGAAAACCTACAAAATTGACTTAAAATAATATATTACTAATAGGAAAAAATAAATAAAAACTAATTAAGATATTATACAAGAAAAAGAAAATAATACTTAATCATTAGTGGGTCAACTAAAACAGGGGTGCTAAGTTATATGTATAAAATTACATCTTAAATTTTTTTCAAAGGAGGCTTTGACCTCCTTACAATAAATTACAATAAATTACTATTCCTTCCTTCTTCTTCCTTCCTTTCATTCCTTCCACACCGGCTAAAATTCTGTACTATAATGCCCAGAAATAAACAAAATTTAATCATACCTACTATAACTACTACCTATACCCTGGGGTATTCACTACCGATATTGACAAAAAAATATCGAATCGAAATTGCGTGTCCGATTAAATATTTATGTAAGTAATTTATTGCATGTCGATATCGACAAAGGGTTGCTCGATAAAAGACACATTTTACGCACTATTAACCCATTAAACAAAATAAAGCGTAAGGTGACATTTTTTTAGACGCATCTGTTAAATTTTATTATACTTGGACCTTATCGAAATAACTAGTATAAATTATCTGCCTACAAGTAAAAGTCTGGGGTTTAAATCCCAGGCACGAACCTCTATCTCCTCGAAGACGTTACATGCGTTTTAACAAATAATCAATCGCTTTTCGGCGAAGTAAAACATCGTGAGGAAACCTGCATGCCAGAGAGTTCTCCATAATGTTTCCAAATATGATTTTTGCCAATACGCACTTGGCAATTAGGTGGAAAATGGCCTAAAAACTCATCTCCCTCTGAAAGAAGACCTGTGACCAGCTGTTGTGAACAGGCGATTGAGATGATGAAACACTTTTCATTCTGAGAGAGACCCGTTCCCAACTGGGAACTATTGAGATATTTGAGGCACTGCAGCTGGATTCAGGCGGCGCAAGACCGAAGCCTGTGGAGTTCAATGCAGGAGACCTACCAGCAGTGGACGTCTAAAGGTTGATAAAGAAGAAGAAGATTGAGATAATGATGATGTTTATAAAAAAACAAAATTGAAATTGTGGTGTAGGTACCTACTTAAACTGATTACGTAGGTATTTCCCAAGTTACCAACTTATAGTTTGAAGTAGAGGGCGTGGCCTCAACACCTACCAGCTACCCCATTGGGAAATGTTATAAAATAAGGGTGAGAAGCGTCACTGCCCCACTGTGTAGAATGCGTTGGTCGTGGACTCTTACCTTCGAAACCTCATACTAGTCATGGATAGACGTGCTTTTAATTTTGGAAAGTTTTTGTGTTAATTAATTTAACTTCCAGTTAATAATTTAGTTTAGAAAAATCTTATAATGTGCCAGTGCTTAGTGATGTGATGACCACAATAAGTAATTTCTAAACTTTGTGAAAGTTTCAGGAATAATTATAGGTGGGTTTTATTTTCTTTTAAAAAGAATATCAGCCAAGTTGAAGTTGACTAATATTCTCCTCTCCCCTCCAAATAAGCGGAAAGCTTGTGTCTGGAGTGGATACGACAATAGTGCAACGGGTGGGATTCGAACCTGCGACCTTTCAGTTTTCAGTCCGCACCTTTAACCGTTGGGCTATTGAGGCTTCGATTTCTGTAATAATGGTGTTCTAAAAGAAATAGGTAGAATAGTTTTTATACAAACAAGTTTTTTAGAAAGTACTTTTAGATTGTTGAGTGAATATAGGTATACCACAATATTATTATAATGACAAAATGCCGTAAAAAATATCCGTTTAAAAATCTTGGTGTAAGTTTAAGCTTTCGTAGTAAGTAAATAGGGAAAATACAGGAGAATATTTTTATTTTCAATTTAATTTAGTTTGCATGGCAAATAAATTCTGAAACCATGCTCTACCACATTTCAGAACTTGCAAACTATTTAAGCGCTGAATTTTTTAGTTATGTGGTGACGACGACAATACTATATTCTAAGCTAATCTAAGTATATAAATAATAAAACCGGGCCAAGTGCGTGTCGGGCCACGCGCAGTGTAGGGTTCCGTAGTTGAAAGTCTCAAATATTATTGCTGACCTAGGATAGTGCTTTTATTTTATTTATGAATATTGAATATATTTTGAGTTCCATGGTTTAAATACTATAATATACTACAAAATATGCAACTTACACTACGTGTTATACCTAACTTAGAAAAAACAGATATACCTAACTCCTTAACTAATGAACCCTACTTAGCCGTGATAATTTTCCTTTAAAATTCATTATATATACTACTGCTGTGAATTTTTTCTTGTAACCTATATACAACCATTTAGCTGGCAGAGGGGGGGGACACTTGACTCTAATAAAATTTAGCACTTTAAAATATCATATTTCACAAACGGATCCCTGAATTGAAAAATGGTGTTCCCACACCTACAATATTTTTGAAAGACCTATTCATCGATACCCCACACTATGGGATAGTCAAGAAAAAAAAATTCATCCCCACTTTACATGTAGGGGAGGTACCCTAAAAAAAATTATTTTTCAAAATTTTATTTCACCACTTTGTCGGCGTGATTGATATTTATACCCTTGTCAAATAACAGATTTCTAGTACCAATAGTCTCTGAGCTAAACCGCGGACAGACAGACAGACAGACGGACGGACATGGCGAAACTATAAGGGTTCCTTGTTTACACGGAACCCTAAAAATGAATGTTGGTAAGCGCATAACTCAAAAATGGATGGACCAATTCGGTTAATTTATTTTTTTATATGTTCCTTAAGGTCCACGGAAGGTTTTAATACTTAATAAAAAAAAAAGCAAAAATAGTTATTTGTGTTATATGGGGCCAAAGGAATTTTTTGTTCCCCGAGGGCGTTATTTTGAATTCAGAGCGAAGTGAAGGATTCTATAGTAGACTCCCGAGCGCAGCGAGGGATTCTAAAGTCGAATCCTGAGCGTAGCGAGGAATTCAATATACGCGCCCGAGAACAAAAAATTTTGGCCCCGAATGACACACACTATTTTTCATCATTACCTATGAGAAAAAGCTAGGAGTATCAACCTACTATGTATAGAGTATAGACATTACCAATACGTATATTGAAAGTTTAAATAAAACACAAATAAATTTTTATGAAATAATTAAACATTAATATTTATGTTGGAAGTATGGGCGTAATTATATCTAATCAACAAATTTGATCACGTGACTTATCAAAGAAGCTTCTCAAACATTTTTGAATTTCGGCACATTTTTGAATTCTCTCTTCTGATTGGTCCGCGTTAGTGCTTTAGTATGCTAAAGCACGAACGCGGACCAATCAGAAGAGAGAAATGAAAAGTCCCATGGGGTTAAAATTAAATTTTGCTCCCGCTATCCTCTGAAGCCAATATTCGTTTTTCGAATAGGTATGATGAAAAAAAAATTATAATAGATAAGTTGGCGGTACGAAGTTCGCCGTGTCAGCTAGTCTAATATAAATCAGCCTTAGCTGTTCCACGAGTAGGCAAAGGCCTCCCTCCGATGCTTCCAGTGCTGTGTTTTCCCTGTGCTGTGCCTCAGCCATTCAACTGAAAATTTATCCAATTCATCCCTATAATATTATTATACACTTATACATATTATAATTACTGAACAGAATTTTTCACACTAAAGTCAAAGAAAATAACCCGATAGCTATGGCGTCTCATTCACACTCAGCCAAAAGAACTAAATTAACACTATCTATTATTGTTAATAACAAAAAAAAATGTTTAAAATTAATGTTGGTTATGTTCAGTTTACTTTTTGACCGACTTCAAAAAATGAGGAGGTTATCAATTCGTCGGAATCTTTTTTTATGTATGTTCACCTATTACTTGAAGACGCCAGAACCGATTCGGAAATAATTTTTTTGTTTGAAATTTTTAAATTTAATTGAAATCGGTCGAGTGGTTTTTAAAAAATCAACAATAAATTATATACTTTGTAGTGAAGCGGGCGTTTGAAGTCAGTTTTTAAAAATATTTTTTTATTACTATGTCTTACAATTTGTATACTGTATCAAATACCTGTTTGATTCCGTTGCTATATTATTCTTCGAGTAGCTACGCCGAAGTTATGCCGCTACTTTGTCGTAGGTGGTCGTAGAGACGCAAAGTTGAGAGCAAGTCTCGGTTTTTAGGGTTCCGTACCCAAAGGGTACCAACGGGACCTTATTACTAAGCCTACGCTGTCCGTCCGTCCGTCCGTCCGTCCGTCCGTCCGTCCGTCTGTCAGCGGGCTGTATCTCGTAAACCGTAATAGATAGACAGATGAAATTTTCACATATTATGTATTTCTATTGCCGCTATAACAACAAATAATAAAAATTAAATTAAATTGAAAAAAATTAAATTAAAATATTTCCATGGGTACATGGAAATATTTTTATTTAATTTTTTTTAACGGAACCCTAAAAGAGCGAGGCCCGACTCGCACTTGGTCGATTTTTTAACCAACTTCCCAAAATAGGAGGTTCTCTTTTTTTAGATGATGACGTATTTAAGGGACTTATATTTATGTGACTTATTTAAGTATTTTCGAACTGTTTTACCGAAAACTGGCTTTAATAAAAACTTAATTGCTAAACAAAGAAAAAAAATAGGTTATTATGTGAGATTATTTTGAAAATATTTTACTAAATATTTTCAAAATATTTTACTAAATTAAGCATATAGTATGGGATACGTCTTTATTATTATTTCCTATTATTCTATGCAATAAGTAATTGCATTTTTATTTGCATGCCTATGATTGAAGCGACAAAATATTATACCTACCACATACATAATCTGGGGCATAAATTAATTGAATTGTATTAAAAATTTAAAAATGAAATAAATCGTACTTCATACTTAATATAAATCTTCTATCTTCTATATAAATAAAAATGAATGTTGGTAAGAGCATAACTCAAGAATGGATGGACCAATTCGGTTAATTTATTTTTTTGTATGTTCCTTAAGGTCCACGGAAGGTTTTAATAAATAAAAAAAAAACAATAAAATTTAATTTTTGCTTTTAACTTTTGACAGAACGAAGTCTGTCCGGACAGCTAGTTCGAAATATAAATGCGAAAATGTGTTTGTTTGTTGGTTTGTCCTTCAATCACGCCGCAACAGAGCTACGGATCGACATGCTTTTTTGCATGGGTATAGAATGAGAACCTAGAGAGTGACATACTACTTTTTTCCCGAAAAATCAAAGAGTTCCCGAGAGATTTTAAAAACATAATCCACGCGGACGAAGTCGCGGGCATCAGTTAGTTATTTATATGGTAAATAGAATATTTTTTTGTAAGCATTCCTTCTTCTTCTTCTTTATCAACCTATAGACGTCCACTGCTGGACAAAGGTCTCCTGCATGGACTTCCACAGGCTTCGGTCTTGAACCGCTTGAATCCAGCGGCTCCCTGCGACTCGTTTGATGTCGTCGGTCCACCTGGTGGGGGGTCTGCCATCACTGCGTTTCCCGGTGCGGGGTCGCCACTCCAACACCTAGGCATATCCCATATAACAAAAGATTTATAATAATATGATTCTTTGTCATTGTTTCTGCCAACACTGCGGTGCGCAGCATTCCATTTAAGCATTCCAATAAACTTCAATCAATTTCTTTCTGTAGTTTTTTTAATTGAAGCAAAACAAATGTTACAGTTATAATATAATTGGAGGGGTAGTGCGAGGGTGGTCGCGTGCAGGTCGCGTGCAGGTGGTCACGAGGTACATTTGTTTGTATTCAAGTCGTGTTAACAGAAATATTCCTCTAAAGTGCTAACGTATTATCCTTTAAAACTAATTCGAAACTAGTTCAGTAGAGTTCAGTTTATTGGTTGCAGCCACGGCTTCTTTCGTGTGGAGTTAGGTTTTAAAAACACTCTGTTTTTAACCGACTTTCAAAAAAGGAGGACGTTCTCAATTCGTCGGAATATTTTTTTGACGTGATAACGTCTTATAAATCGATGAACACCGGCTGCAAGCACGAAAACGTGTCACGTTCCGCCTGAGCCTGAGCGTGCAAGCGAGAGCGCGGAACAAGCGATAGAGAGGCACGATCGGCCCAAGTGTTGGCTTGTGACACATTTATTCATCAATGTTTCTTTATGACGTTATCACGTAAAACTATCGTCTGTGAACCGACTTTACAGACAACCAATTTTTTTTTTGGTATGTTTGTTCACCGATTACTCGAAGACGCCTGAACCGATTTGTAAAATTCTTTTTTGTTTCAAAGGTTAAACTTCCCAGAAATGGGACCACTATTTGAATTTTATCGAAATCGGTCGAGCGGTTTTAAAAAATCAACAATAAATTATATCCTACTTTGTAGTGGCGCGGGCGTTTGAAGTCAGTTTTTTTTTTAAATAATTTATAGATTATACAGGGATAAAAAGTGGCCTATATCACTCCAAGTTCTCAAATATACCCATGCAAAAAATCACGTCTATGCGTTGCTGCCTTACCCGCAACATCCCGAATAGTCCCGGGTCTTAACCACTAGGCTAAGTTCTTTTGCAGGTCTATAAATGAGTTTTTGTTAAAAATAAATAACCGAGCCAAAATGCAAAAAGTTTCCTAATTTAATTTTTTTCAGTGCAATATTCTCCTTTTCTCTCCAAGTATTAATTTGTACGAAAATAGTGCAACAGTACTTTGAACCTACGACCGTTCAGCCCGTACCATGACCGTTGAGCTGACGAGACTATAGGATTTAACCAACCAACATCTGGAGAAATCATCAACAACTATACTGCAATAACAGTAATTATTAAATCATTGCGTGAAGTGAAGTGACAAATTAACTTTTTAAGCGCCCCTGACAGGAAATCAAAACCGGAAGTCGGAAGTGATAAAGTTCAACTGACTTTCCGTAACACATTGCACACGCGAGGTTTTGCTGGTTTGACGCTTGGGGTCGTTGGGGTTGACACGAAAATTACACTACACTAGCGGCACGCTATGATGGCCGGTTTGACGTTTGTCCGCTCATGAAGTTCCGTATTAATTGATAACGACTTTGAAGGAAATAATTGTATTACTTTATTGACGATAGTGATGTGCAGAGATTCATAAATTTTATCGAATGTAGTTTTAGGTTTAGGACTCAAAATTTATTTATTAAATTGATTTCTAAAATGTATACAAGTGTAGAAAAATCAGTTTGCACCATTTAAGGGGTGAATGTACTTGTGAATATGAACAATTTTCACTATGTGGACAAACCTCTGAAATCGCAAAAAAATATCAGCTGTTTCATACAAAAGGTAAAATTTTTATTTTTATACGATATATACCACAACTCGGCATTTGGTTTTCTAAATTGAAAATTTTTAAAAATGGAATCTAATACGATCGTCACATAGGATCGCTGGCCAGCACAACTACTACCTCCGGCAAACTCGCGTCATTGCTTAAATTAATAATTATTAAACCTATTTAATCAGGTACAAAAACAAAACTTAATTGTTTTTTGTTCGAGAATAAATTGACATTCCACATCACTATTGTAATGTGTCAAACCGGCCATCATAGCGTGCCGCTAGTGTAAGTCAAACATTGTGGAGTATAAGGCTTGATAAAAAACTAAAAGAAGGAATGAAAAATCACTTTGCTATTCCTTGAAAACAATCTTTAATCTTTAAAAAGAATTAACTCTAAATATAATTATTAAAGTAGGTAGATACTATAAGAGCTTAGGATAACTTATTAAAAATATATAAATAGGCGATTCAAGTGCAGTCGAAAATCACACATCATCATCCTACAAATTAATTACTTACCATTCAATTCTACGAATCTTTAAAGATATTTATTGGGTTTCACCATACCGCAAAGCGTATTAGACAATCATTATTACTAGTATCGTACGATACAGAAATATTTTACAGACCGTCCCTTGCCGTCATGTTGGCACCATTGATTCACACAATAAAAAACCTGACAACGGCTTGAGATTTTAACATAATGCATTGCAACTTATTGCGTTGTGTTAAAACGCAAATCTATGAAACGCATCTTCTAATCTATTCTTACAAGAAACTCGTAGCTATAAGCTCGTAGCTCGTAGCTAGGCATATCTTCTTCTTATTTATCAACCTATAGACGTCCACTGCTGGACAAAGGTCTCCTGCATGGACTTCCACAGGCTTCGGTCTTGCGCCGCTTGAATACAGCGGCTCACTGCGACTCGTTTGATGTCGTCGGTCCACCTGGTGGGGGGTCTGCCAACACTGCGTTTCCCGGTGAGGGGTCGCCACTCCAACACCTAGGCATATCCCATATAACAAAAGATTTATAATAATATGATTCTTTGTCATTGTTTCAGGTGGACAAAAATGTTTGGCACAGACTTCGAGGACTACTGTGACTTCAACGAAAGTATTTGCAGCAATGATTCCGGCTTTGAACGATCATACGTAGACCCCTTGATGACGCCTTCTTCTGCTTGTACTACCCCCGTAAAACATGATACATCAGACTTAGGAGTTTCTTTAACACCTCCTAAAGAAACCAGCGTAAAACGAAAATTGTTCAGCGATGACGTAAGTTATCGTTTTCCTGAAAATGTTGAGGATGCCAAAAATTTTGAAGAGTTTCAACCGTTAAACAACACTTCAACACCAGTGAAATCGAGAGATAAGAAACCAAAAGACCCAAATAAACCAAAAAGAAAATACGCGAACGGCAAAAACAGAGTCACAAGATGCAAAAGTCCTACACAAATTCTAAGAATAAAGAGAAATAGAAGAATGAAAGCTAACGATAGAGAAAGAAACAGAATGCACATGTTAAACGAAGCCTTAGATAGACTAAGATGTGTATTACCTACGTTCCCAGAAGATACGAAACTGACGAAAATTGAAACTCTACGTTTCGCACACAACTACATCTTCGCTTTAAGCCAAACACTTGATTCTCTAGATAATATCAATTCAGGACAAATACCACCAGGTGAATACAATGTAAGCTATGAAAAGTTACAAAGTTATAATTTAATTGGTGAGAAAATCAACAAAGACGCTTTCAGGGAAATATTTTCACCAAGCAAAACTGATGATAATAGTGGAGACGGATATAGAAGTTTTCAAGGATTTAGCAAACCTTTTCCGAACGGTTCTAATTTTTTACAAACATCTGAAGGTGTGCTTATAAACGTTGGTAATGTTACAGTCTCAGTGAATAATAAAGGTGGAAACTGCATAACTTCTACAACTGGAAGTGGATTCTTTACTCATCCTTCTAGTTACGGAGATGATATGTTTCAACAAAGTTATTACAATCAACGACCGTACTGTGCGACGTCCAACAGTGAAAGCTTCGATACTGGATTACAAAATGACTCCAAAGAATATTTTAACCACAAAAATTACGAGATATTCAAAAATGCTTTTGAAACTGCTAAAAGTAGGAAACAGCCTATCGCAAATGAATATACAACTAGTTATACCAATTATTCGAATTATACCCAAAATAGTAATGAAAAATATAACTATGGAAGCGATGGATATTATACTAATAGTAGTATTTACTACAACGACCAAAGATACGTAGGTAGAGACTTTTATAGATGCCCCAGTATTGTGAATGCTCGAATGTAATGTAACTGTACCTATTTTACATAGTTTAAGTTTATATTGTTGAAAAAGACCTAGTCATTTACATAGTACAAATTAAGATATTTTTGAGAAACTAATTTAGGACAATAAATCCAATATTTTCTACTACGCTGATGTACCAAAGTTTATAAAAATCTAGTCATATCAAAAAAATTATAAAATATATTATATTTTTTTTATTTTTGTAATGCTTTGTTTTATTCCTATCCTTACCTTTACATAAATCTCAATATGGGATTAAAACTGGACCTTTGGAGCTCGATAATTGGAACGAACTTCCTTATCGCGCGTTGCGAAAGGGGCTAGACGGAAAAAATTAAGACCAAAAGTTGTAAACGACACTTTTTTGATGCCCTAAAAATCTTATATAATAATTTCAACGTGTTGTGCATCGCTCCCGTAGCGCAATCGGCTTGCGTGAGGCTGTTAACCGTAAGGTTAGTGGTTCGATCCCACCCGGGGGCGCGCAATTTTATTTTCATTTTTTATTTTATAAAATCGATATTTAGGCTTCCCTGGGGTCATTTTGATTTTTACCGATAAAAAAATCATGATGAAAAATGTATACCCGAATAATTATTTTCTTTATACCTCGAATAGAACTTGAAATTAATATTTTTATAAGGAACTTCGTTCCTATCTGGTGTCACACGACACCACACGACTTTTTTTTCTATTCTGGTCGTAATATTTGAGAGAGAGATTATCAATTAACAAAATATATAATAAATCAAAACAAATCTTATGCAAGCTTTATGCAAGACATTATACAAATCTACTATATAAAAAAATGCTCTTAAAAAGACTAAACTAAGACTAGATAGACTAATCGGTAAAACCTTACCTCTTTCTCATTTCCGATGCAAATCTCAATCAGTTCTAAATAAAATGCATGAAATCGACCTAAAATAATTCCATTCAGCTTCTGACAATTAGGAGAGAAGCAGAATTTACACTTGATTTACCGCTCGCAAATAATACAAGCAAAAATCATGAATATAAATCAAATTGGAACAATACTTGTTAAAGAGCGAAAAGTTGTGAATAGGAAAATGCACCCCTGCGCAAACGCATTGTTCTGCTTCCCAACCAATTGATTTACCATAGAATTTAGCAATTTAAGTCTCTATGTCCATAGCGTAAGGATGCCTATAATTGTATTAATTGTTATGAAATGGTGAATTTAATAGGGGCACCCGAAGTTTCGTGTTTCGTTATTTAATGTTTGCTTTTGAAATTCGTTTCGGTCTATTTTGTCGGGAATTGTATGTGCTTCTATTTGAGACGTCCGAATGATATTGTTATTGGGATTATTGGGTGAATGTAGGTTCGTGTTATAATGCCGTAAATCACAAAGGCATGAGATGTTAACGTTGATAATAAGAATAATATATTTTTGTTTCGGTTGTAGGTAGGTATAAGATGCGATTTTGTACATTATCGCCTAATATTTTTCTTAGAATATAATATTATGCCAGCTTTTAAATAACATTATGTATACCCATTTTCCTCCTATATCGAGCATAAAGTTTATCTAAAAAGATAGTACGACAGTACGACAATGTACAGCGAATGAGATTTGAACTGTAGACCATTTCGGAATATAGTCCAGTCTTCGCCGACTTAACAATTGAGGCTCAATCTACCTCAAGCTAGAATATTGTATATAATATTATAGAATAGAATAGAATATAAATATTTTTTATTCAAATAAACTTTTTACAAGTGCTTTTGAATCGTTTGACTCTTCCACTGGTTCTGAACGCCCTTCCTGCCGAGAAGAATCAGCAAGAAACTCGGCGGTTGCTCTTTTCAAAACAAGTTTACAATACAATAAATAATATGCTATGTATGCAGTGCTTCCACAATGAGGGAAGTTCCAAAAATGCATACCTACCAAGTACTAACAATGCAATGTATCTTAAGATGGGCAGACACAAAGCATCCCCATTACCGCCGGTGGCACCCGTTCACGAGCTAATATAATTATGAACTAACTTCTAACTTCTCCTAATATTCTAAGATTTCTAAGGAAATGAGAGCATTTATCTCATAGTCTGTACCTTCATTTTCGAAATTTTATAAACCGAGATATACCTACCTACTTATAATTTGGCTTTCTTCATACAAAGCACGTCAATCTTGCAAAGCGTTTTACTCATCTGTCAATACTATAAATAGTTTATTACATTTTGGTTTTGCCCTAGCTAGGTATGTTACCTATAAAGGGCAATTATTTAATCTCATGAAAGCCTTGCGTTTTTCATTTCTGCCCACTGTACAATCATTGTCCATAAATTGTTACTTACCCGCAGTTGGTTAGTAACATTGTAGTTTAGTTCGGGCATTGTTATTATAAGGCAATTGAAACATTTGGTACACTCCACCCCAGTACTTGAAGTTGATTGAAAACCGGCCTCTTTGTGTGTTTGTTTGTAAAGATAATAAGCAACGCCATCGAAGTTAAGCACGCATCTGCACTTATTCAGCTATGCCTACTTACTTAAGTGGCCATACTTATCGTTGCAACTTACAAATGTTGCATTACGTGCATTTGCCCAAAAAGTTTGTCCATCTCAAACTCTTTAAAGCGCATCGCAATAATAATTACGTATCTTTATTAAGCATCATTATCATCATCATCATCATTAGCAACCCGTCAAAAAATTCAAAATTCAAAATTATTTATTTCACGTAGGCCAACCTGTGGCTCTTATGACAAGTCATGACTCTACCACCGGTTCGAAAAACGGATTCTGCTGAAAAGAGCCGGCAAGAAACTCAGCAATTGCTCTTTTCAAAATAATCATTTTCCAATATTATTATGAAGCTATTACACTGTAATAAGTTTTTTATACTATCTTGTGGGCACCTGGATGCCAAGCTGATTTTACCTATGCAACTTTGTTAGAATAAAATATAATATTTCCACAATGAGGGGAAGTTCCAAATAAAAAAAAAGAAAGAAAAGTACTACAATTCAATTCATGTTAAGACGGTTCACTAATCTGAGCTCAGTTCTCTTAACAGAAAATGGTTATGGGCCACCACGCTGGCCTGGTGTGAATTGGCAGACTTCACACGCCTAAGAGAACTCTGAGGCATGCAGGTTTTCTCACGATGTTTCTTTCACCGTTGAAGCTTGTGATATTTAGTTGTTTTTAATGCACATAACTCCGAAAAGTCAGAGGTGAACAAACCCGGGATCGAACCTGCAACCCCACGAATAGGAGACCACAGTCCTAACCACTAGGCTATCGCTGCTCTTCTGCATAATATTATGTTTTTCATTTGCTTTTATCGCCATCATCTCAACGCATCTATACTTATACTTATACTTATAATATTATAAAGAGGAAAGATTTTTTTGTTTGTTTGTTTGTTTGTTTGTACCGAATAGGCTCTGTAACTACTGGACCGATTTGAACCATTTTTTCACCAATATAAAGCTAAGTTATCAGGAAGTAACATAGGCTATAAGTTATTTAAAAAAAAAAATAGATATCCTTAAGAGAATTGCAATAATGTAACCCAAAGTAGCAAAATTTTTCCTATAAAATGCATTATTTGGCGTATACTGCGAAAACTATTGATGATACATAAAAATTATGTATATATTAAAGTAATCATTATTCCCTACAAAAAAGTCCCCAAGGGAATATATCTAACTATCATATTTAAGTCACAGTAGTAGCTTTTGTATTCTAAAATTTAATTAGATCGCCTTTATTATCGCAGTATTAATTCTTCCTTACTAATACACTTTATAAATGCGAAAGTGTCTTTGTTTGTTGGTTTGTCCGTCAATCACGCTGCAACAAAGTTACGGATTGACGTGATTTTTTGGATAGGTATATTTGAGAACCTGGAGGGTGACATAGGCATCTCGCAAAATCAAAGAGTTCCCGCGGGATTAATCCACGCGGACGAAGTCGTTGGCATCAGCTAGTTTATTATACAAGGCTTTATTTTCATCGGAGGAACCGCCTCATAGGGCTCTTAGTTTTTCTTTATTTTTTTCGTAAACAAAAATCATAGCATACGATAAATTAGCTTAAACTTACATCGGCACGTGTCTTCGCCCTCGAACAAGTGTTTAATGGGGAAACAGATATCTTTATTAGTGGAACAGATTATTATTTAACTGTACAAGTGTGAACGCGTGACGCGCACGTGACTGAGACGCGCCTGTGGTTATTTTGATACCAATTAGTATAACTTTACTAAAATATCCGACGTGTGCAGTAAAAAGCTACCCTCACTATAATCCTTAGTAATATAGCCTCATAATATGCCTACTATTATCCCTTCTAATATTATAAATATGCGAAAGTGTGTTTGTTTGATGGTTTGTCCTTCAATCACGCAGCAACTGCGCAAAGGTTCGACACAAGTTTTTGAATGGGTATAGTTGAGGTTTTAAAGGGACTAGACTTTTATCCCGGAAAGTCCAAAAAGTTCCCATGGGATTTTAAAAACTAAATCCACGCAAAATAATTCGCAAGCCTGTAATAATATTGCAAATGCGGAAAGTGTTTGTTAGTTTGTCCTTCAATCACACAACAACGGATCCCGCACGTATGGATATAACTCAATTATTTAAGTAATTTGCAGCACGAAAATATATGTATCATCCTCATAATTGAGTTAATAGATACCTAGTAGCTCATAATTTTAACAGAAAGTTCACAGTCGTCATATGGTGCTGTAATTTGTGGTGACGCCAATTCATCTTTCGGTATTAGAGAGCGGATCGATTTTATTGGCACATTGTGGGGTGGCCCTATGATTATGAATGATTGATTTACATTGAACATTTATTTGACTTGCTTTATTTACTTTACAGTTGCAAAAACTTCAACAAATACATAGATCCAAAAATATCAATTGCAACTTCGTACATTTAAGATAGATACTAATCGGAAGCAGTAACTGATACAATACCTGTTAGTTATTTAGGGCTCTATGGTTAGTTAAACGACCGTCGTAGGTTAGTATTAATAATTTTCATAGATAACTCAAGCGTGGATAAGTAATACATATAGGCAAGTATTTCACCAAATTCGAACAATGGAAAGAACAAAGGAATATTGTAAAGTAAAAGGAATATCTGCTCAAATTAGTATACGGTTTGTAAAAAAGTCAAAAGATGGCGTTTCATTAGATGATATTTTATTTTAGCTAAGTCCATAATTATTTCATGTCGTGGCAATGTCGTGATTTCAAATAATATGCCCTAAAAGTCTTTAACCTTTCCCGTTAGACTAGTACTAGTACTAGTTCCTCTTTATTTTATAATTTTATCTACCATAATTTGACCCTTTAGTGCCAAACCTTTACCGTTTAGGAGGTACATAGGTACATCTACCTACCGATTTTAACTTTTAAACATCTCAATCTACGATAGGTAGATAAAAATAGACAAAAGGACCCCAATAAAAAGTGTAAGCAAACAGACAATATTAGCTCAAAGTAAGCAAATACTAGCAATGCCCGCGGGGTTGCTAGCATAGAGGGGAACAAACAGACAAACTCGTAAGCAATTAGCCCGAGGGCAGTAATGGACACGGGATATATCCAACATGTGGCTCTGTTTGAATTGGTTTTTTGAAAAATAAATTACGTTGTTAATTGAATCAGTATCAGCTATGAACATAGGTACTAACCACTAGTGAACCGACTTCAAAAACGAGAAAAATTGTTGTTTGTTTTTTTTTTAAATAAAGCCTACAGGTACGAGAAAATCATATCCTACTAATATCTAAACGTAGAAATGTGTTGTATAATCTAACTTTTGAAAAGCGAGTTATCCGTTTAGGAAACAGTCTAGTCTATCTCAGTTTCCTCAGAGTATGTACGATTTTTACAAGGACCTGCAAAGCACTTTACGCTTTATAGAGTGGAAAATTTTATTTAAAATTAAGAGGCACTCGGAGACTGCCGCGGTAAAGCTATTGCATAGTATTTTTATCAACTTATGCAATTATAATATTTATGCAATATTTTTTTTGCATTATGAAAATTATGCAAAAAAAATAATTAAAAAACAAACAAACAAGAAAAGCGCACTGTCAGTACTTCGCGAGTGAGATTCGAACCTGCGTCATCATAAACCATACGGTAAAGAAAGCGGCCACTCGCCCACTGCGCCAAACAGAGCTAGCTACTTGTGAACCTCTAAAATGTTGAACGCTTACTGAACGACGGTGTTAGGTTTTTTCGTTACGGAATTTCTTGATTCGGTCGCCGCGCTGAAACTGTTTGTCCTAGTTCAAAGCCCGCGATAAAAGCTATGCAATAGCTTAATATATTGGAGTTTTGAACCCGGGCCGTTCATACCGTGCAAGCGCTCTGCTTCGCCATAGAGGTTAGCGACAAAAAAAGCCAATTCCAATAATAATGAATATTTACAAGGTTTACTAAATCTGCGGGGCAACTAATGGATTCCACCCAAATGTGCGGGATTAGCGGCGGCCGGGACCACCGCTATAGCACGAGATTCGCAGGGGATGGGACGTATGACGTTTAATATTCGGCTACTAATTTGTGGGAATTAAATACACATAACCAGAACACGATGAAATTAATATTTCAATTTCTGTATTGCGAATTTTGGCAATCTATACTTCTATACTAATATTATAAAGAGAAAAGATTTTTTGTTTGTTTGTTTGTACCGAATAGGCTCTGTAACTACTGGACCGATTTTAACAATTTTTTCACCAATAGAAAGCTAAGCTATAAGGAAGTAACATAGGTTATAATTTATTTTCAAACAAATTAGAGATCCTTAAGAAAATTGCAATAATGTAACCCAAAGTAGCAAAATTTTACCTGTAAAACGCATTATTTGGCGCGTCTAGTAAAGTGTGTTTTTTTGTTGGTTTGTCCCTCAATCACGCTGCAACAAAGCTACGGATTGACGTGATTTTCGGATATTTATAGTTAAGAACTAGTATAATATATAACATCAGCTACTATAATATATAGGTACAAGCAAGCAAAAAATTCGTGAACGACCAAACTCTGCTTAAATACAGCATGAAACATAAAAAATAACAATGATCTATTATATGTTTTTAAATTAATAGATACTACCTATATTTTAGGATGTCGAATTCATTTGTAAATATCAACAACAAATTTCTAAATTAAATTTTTTCCATGAGTTATTCATAATTTAGAAGTTTCATACAATATAATACCTTTGTCTTAGCCATCAAAAATTTTTTGGCTCCTTTTTAAAAAAAAATAAAAAAAAAATTAAGTGGCACTCGGGGACTGCCGCGGTAAAGCTATTGCATAGCATTTTTTATCAACTTATGCAATTATAATATTTATGCAATATTTTTTTTGCATTATAAAAATTATGCAAAAAAATATTAAAAACAAACAAACAAGAAAAGCGAACTGTCACTACTTCGCGAGTGAGATTCGAACCTGCGACATCGGCGCTCGAAAGCGGCCACTCGCCCACTGCGCCAAATAGAGCTACCTACTTGAGAACCTTGAGAAAGAGAAAGATTTTGTTACTAGATAGAGAAGACGGATTACGTGGGATAGGCTGCCCACTGCTGGGCAGATGATATCAAGGCGATAGCGCTATTGGAGTGGACAAGGAAGGCATTGGATTTAACTTTTAGAAAAATTAAGTGGCACTCGGGGACTGCCGCGGTAAAGCTATTGCATAGCATTTTTTATCAACTTATGCAATTATAATATTTATGCAATATTTTTTTATGCATAATAAAAATTATGCAAAATAATAATTACAAGAAAAGTGCACTGTCACTACTTCGCGAGTGAGATTCGAACCTGCGACATCATACACCATACGGTAAAGAAAGCGGCCGCTCGCCCACTGCGCCAAATAGAGCTACTTGTGAACCACTAAAATTTTGAACGCTTACTGAACGACGGTGTTGGGTTTATTTTCGTTATGGAATTTCTTGATTCGGTCGCCGCGCTCAAACTGTTTGTCCTAGTTCAAAGCCCGCGATAAAAGCTATGCAATAGCTTAAAAATCTATATATATAAAAGAAAGTGGTGTTAGTTACACTATTTATAACTCAAGAACGGATGAACCGATTTGGCTGAAAATTGGTGGAGAGGTAGCTTAGAACCAGGAGACGGACATAGGATACTTTTTATCCCGTTCGACCGCGTTTCCGTCAAGTCACTATAAAACGTGGTATTTGTTATACCACGTTATAAACGCATCTGACATGGAATAACAAAACGCAAATGACAGTGGAATAACAAAACGTAAATGACAGCTAAACGTAATTTTGTCTTTGGTTAAGTATGGTAAAAAATTTGACAATTATAAAAAGTGTTAAAATAAAGCATTACTGATATATTATAAATGCGAAAGTGTGTTTGTTTGTTGGTTTGTCCTTCAATCACGTCGCAACAGAACAGCGGATTGATGCGATTTTTTGCATGGGTAAGTATAGTAATGGATGTAGAAGTGGTTCCTCAGACCGGGAGAGCTACTTTTTATCTCGGATATTGAAAGAGTTCCCGCGGGATTTTTAAAAACTAAATCCATGCGGATGAAGTCGCGGGCATCAGCTAGTGGTACATAAAGTTCACTCTGAGTCCTGAGACTCTCTGTCTCTCTCTTTCTCTACAGTCTACATGTTAATTACATCTCATTAATCTAGAGTGTGACATCAATGTTTCAATTACTAAACAAGTGTCGACGTGTGACCGGCATGCGACCGACACGCGGCCAACCCACTCTAAACTAGCGGCACGCTATGATGGCCGGTTTGACGTTTGTCCGCTCATGAAGTTCCGTATTAATTGATAACGACTTTGAAGGAAATAATTGTATTACTTTATTGACGATAGTGATGTGCAGAGATTCATAAATTTTATCGAATGTAGTTTTAGGTTTAGGACTCAAAATTTATTTATTAAATTGATTTCTAAAATGTATACAAGTGTAGAAAAATCAGTTTGCACCATTTAAGGGGTGAATGTACTTGTGAATATGAACAATTTTCACTATGTGGACAAACCTCTGAAATCGCAAAAAAATATCAGCTGTTTCATACAAAAGGTAAAATTTTTATTTTTATATGATATACACCACAACTCGGCATTTGGTTTTCTAAATTGAAAATTTTTAAAAATGGAATCTAATACGATCGTCACATAGGATCGCTGGCTAGCACAACTACTACCTCCGGCAAACTCGCGTCAATGCTCAATGCAAAACAAAGCAGTTTCGAATTGACGTTGCTTCGAAAAGTATAAACTGTCAGTGCAATGCGATTGTGATATAGTTTTGACCTGGCTTTGGATTTCAAATATTGATACTGCATTACTGTTGACCCTTGCTCGTTAATTTGGACTCTGTTCAAGCCCTTTGTTGTGGATTTCGTCGATATGACCGAACGTACGCAGAGAACTGTTCTAAATAGTCAGACACGTGAGTTCGTAATACGCCTTCGTAACTATTTCGATCGTGAAGCTCAAAATGGAGGGCCAATTTTACCTATAACGTCAGTGGTTGAACGCGTAGCTGATGCGCTTAATATTGGACAACGAACTGTTAGACGGATAACTAAAAAAAAATATGGCGAGACTGGCACAGAAGAAAATAAACTTCACACACCAAAAAAGAGAAAACGAGCAAAACCAGTCGTAGGCATCGATAGCTTTGATGCCGATGCTATCCGAAGACATGTTTACGGCTACTATTTACAGAAGGAGTATCCAACAAGAAAAAAGTTGGTGCATTCACTGAAGGAAGCTGGATTATTCTTCGGTGGGGAAAGTTCTTTAACGAAGATTTTGAAGACCATTGGATTTCGATACAAAAAATGTAACAAACGCAAAATATTGATGGAAAGATTTGATATAGCGATGGCAAGGTATACTTTTTTACGGCAAGTGAAAGAAATCAAAAATTGGCAAAATGTTGTGTTCTTGGATGAAACATGGCTTAATGCTAACCATACTGTAGGCCGTTCTTGGAACGATGACACAGCAGCATCTACTTCCAAAGTTCCTGTAGGAAAAGGATCGCGACTTATAATTTGTCACGCCGGAACCATCAACGGGTTTGTCGAAGGTTCTCTCATGGCTTTTGCGTCAAAAACCACTGGAGACTATCATGAAGACATGAATGGAGAAAAGTTTACTGAATGGTTTACCTCAATGTTGTGTAGCCTCCCTGAACCATCTATTATAATTATGGACAACGCCCCATACCACTCGATGCAAATTGACAAGCCACCTGCCCAATCCCAAAAGAAAGCTGATATCGTCGCATGGCTTCGTAAAAATGGCGTAGATGCAAACATGAATATGTTAAAAGCGGAATTAGTACGTCTTTTAAAAGAAAACAAACCAACCAAGATCCGATACGTCATTGACGAAATAGCATTAGAACATGGGCACAGAGTTATACGGTTACCGCCTTACCATTGTGAGTATAATGCGATTGAGTTGGTGTGGGCTCAAATTAAGGGATATGCTGCAAGACACAATACAGAACCCCCATTTACCACAAAAAAAATGCTAAAATTATTAGAAGAAGCTTGTGAACATGTGACTAAAGGAGACTGGGAAAAGGTTGTGAATAGAACTGTTAAATTAATAAGGGAAGATTATGAAAGAGATGTGAAAATAGATAATATTATAGAAAACGAACATATAATTATTAATGTAGGTGATGATAGCAGTGACGACAGTGAAAATAGTAGTATGGACGAATCTGATTAATTATGGCCTTTTGTGGCACCTTTTTTGGTATCTTTTGTATTCATATGTTTCTTGTGTGCATATAAAGTATGTATATTCATTTTCATTCAAATATTCAGTTCGTTCAAATAAATTAAATAAACATATACATTTTTGTTTTATTAAACCTATTTAATCAGGTACAAAAACAAAACTTAATTGTTTTTTGTTCGAGAATAAATTGACATTCCACATCACTATTGTAATGTGTCAAACCGGCCATCATAGCGTGCCGCTAGTGTAGTGACTCTATCATCAGACACCTTTTTTATTTTTATTCGATGACAAGATAGTCCTTGACTGCGATCTCACCTGATGGTAAGTGACGATGCCGTCTAAGATGGTAGCGGACTAACTTGGAAGGGGTACGGCAGTGAAAATTCAACTCATACCCCTAACCGGTTTCTACACGCCATCGTGCCGGAACGCTAAATCGCTTGGCGGCACGTCTTTGACGGTAGGGTGGTCACTAGCCACGGCCAACGAAAGCCTCCCACCAGACCAGACCAGAGACAAATCCAGAAATTACAAATTCCCAAATTGACCCCGCCGGGAATCGAACCCGAGACCTCCCAGTTATAAGACCACAGCGCTCACCACTGCGCCTGGGAGATCGTCAAAACACCTTCACTGTTTAATAAATTTTTTATGGTATATTCAAGGTTTCTGTAAAACCCTCTTGGAAATTCATTTTAGGAATAATAAGGCTGAGGTTATGGGATTTGTTAAAAAATAATCTTTATTCTCTATCTATATCTATATCTATATATATATAAAAGAAAGTGGTGTTAGTTACACTATTTATAACTCAAGAACGGATGAACCGATTTGGCTGAAAATTGGTGGAGAGGTAACTTAGAACCAGGAGACGGACATAGGATACTTTTTATCCCGTTCGACCGCGTTTCCGTCATGTCACTATAAAACGTGGTATAAGAAAAACGCATCTGACATGGAATAACAAAACGCAAATGACAGTGGAATAACAAAACGTAAATGACAGCTAAACGTAATTTTGTCTTTGGTTAAGTATGATAAAAAATTTGACAATTATAAAAAGTGTTATAATGAAGAATTACTGATATTATTAATGCGAAAGTGTGTTTGTTTGTTGGTTTGTCCTTCAATCACGTCGCAACAGAACAGCGGATTGATGCGATTTTTTGCATGGGTATAGTAATGGATGTAGTAGTGGTTCCTCAGACTGGGAGAGCTACTTTTTATCTCTGATAATGAAAGAGTTCCCGCGGTATTTTTAAAAACTAAATCCATGCGGACGAAGTCGCGGGCATCAGCTAGTATTTTATAAAAGAAAGTGGTGTTAGTTACACTATTTATAACTCAAGAACGGATGAACCGATTTGGCTGAAAATTGGTGGAGAGGTAGCTTATAACCAGGAGACGGACATAGGATACTTTTTATCCCGTTTGACCGCGTTTCCGTCATGTCACTATAAAACGTGGTATAACAAAAACGCATCTGACATGGAATAACAAAACGCAAATGACAGTGGAATAACAAAACGTAAATGACAGCTAAACGTAATTTTGTCTTTGGTTAAGTAGGTATGGTAAAAAATTTGACAATTATAAAAAGTGTTATAATAAAGCATTACTGATATTATAAATGCGAAAGTGTGTTTGTTTGTCCTTCAATCACGTCGCAACAGAACAGCGGATTGATGCGATTTTTTGCATGGGTATAGTAATGGATGTAGTAGGGGTTCCTCAGACCGGGAGAGCTACTTTTTATCTCGGATAATGAAAGAGTTCCCGCGGGATTTTTAAAAACTAAATCTATGCGGACGAAATCGCGGGCATCAGCTAGTATTCTATATTTATATTTATAATCTAAGTATTTTTCGTTTTTAGATTTATAATAAAAACTTTTTCTCACGCTGCGTTCTAAAATATTTCTCACATATATCATAATAATATGTACTTACATTAATTGTAAATATCATAATAACATAAAAAATTGTCCTCTCAAAACATTGAAAAAATTATAAAGCTTTACGCTCACTAGCCATATCATTGGTGGCGTGCGATGGTTATTTTATCCCACTTGAGTTAACGCGTGTCATTTTTAGTGCATTGGTTGTATAAAAAGCATAATAGTATCACTTACTTGAAGTGTCATTAGTATATTAAGTAGCTAGTAGAGATTATAAACACTTTAAAATTGAAAACCTACCAGTGCATATTGTAAAAATCTGGTTCTCACGGGTCCGGTTTGTCACTTTTATGACAAATTGTGAAAATATTAAATGCAAAGTGAATTACTTATATTTTTACTAAATTTTACAATCATAATAATAGTTATGCATGTTATCGAAATGATTTTGCATACTCTTGTGTATCGATTCATCATCATCACTATATCATACTGTTTTAAATCCCATTAACGTTTCACCACTGAGCGCAAGACTCCTCTCAGAGAAGGGCTATAGCTGCCATAGTCCACCATGCTGGCTCAATGTTAATCGGTAGACTTCACACACCTTTGACAACATTATGAAGAACTCTCAGAGGTGCAGGTTTCCTCACAATGTTTCCCTTCACCGTTGAAGTATATGAAGTGTATGATATTACTTAAACGCGCATAACTCCTAAAAGCCAGAGGTGCATGCGCGCGATCGAACCTGCGACCTCCCGAATAAGAGACCGCAGTACTAATCACTAGGCTATCACTGCTCTTGGACGATCGATTTTAAGATGAATGAATGATGATGAATAATTGAAAAGTTCAATTTTCAACTCATTTTCTTGTAGATAAATTGCGAATTCGAAGAAAAAAAACTTGAGAGGTGTCAAGGGACACTCGGGTGGAACGTAGTTAGTTCCTTTCGATTAATTTTAGTGAAGGAATTGTAATAAACTAGTGGTGTCATCTAGTATTAAATTGATTAACTACGATGAATTATATTATTTAGTTTATTTCTATTGCACTGTTACAAAACCAAAGAGTTACTCTGGTTTTTTAACAGATGGCGTTAGTAGTACAATAACATTTTATCCAATTTATACAATAAAAAATTAGGGAAAAATTCCACATGTAGAAATTATTTAAAATAAAATTGAAAATAGAAAATTCAGTCTGTCGAGCTGGGATTCGAATTATTTCGAACCATCGACGTTGAACTTTTAGGCGACTGCCGGAACCACTAGGCCATGCAGACGCCGTGTTCTAAGGCGAAAATACCGAACACAATGCAAAATTCACATTCAACAAAAAAGTGTCGGTTTCAAAAATGTGTCGAGTGTCGGTTCATTAATTTTTTCCGTCTAGCCCCCTTCCGTACCGCGCGATAAGGATCTACGTTCCAATGACAACATTAAAGAATGTGTTCTTACAAAATGTAAATGTGTTCTTAATTTCACACTATTTACTACCACAGATTTAAATAGCAGCAATCACGTAGATGTCAAACTAATCCACATTCAGTCAATTACTCCTTCGACAGACGTGAAATCGGCGTAACATTGGCGCATTCTCCACGCGTGGGCGTTTGGAGTAATGTTGTCACAATGTGAGCATTTGTTTGGTAGCTCATTTAACGCTTGTTAAATACAAATTAGACGGTAGTTTACTGCCGTCTGGCGTTGGTTGAAACAGGAGAATGTTTTTTGTTGGAACCCCCGTCTCCAGGTGTTAATAGGGTCGTGTTAAATGTGCATAAGACTTCTTAGGTGTTATTCAGTTATTGTTCCGAAAGATTCAATGTGAAATAAAGCCTCTCTTGGTAGAATTTCTTCAATAGCCGTTTTCTTTAATTCATTTTTTATAAAAAAATAAAAAATGAATTAAAGAACAATTTTCCAAACCGCTCGGAAAAGTACCTATAGTTGTCATGCATTCAAATAATACAACCGCTCAGCAAGTTCAGCAGGTGGACGGAAACTTGGATAAAATTGATTTTTTCAAAATTTTCTTCTTTGCCCACTGCTGGACATAGGTCTCGTGTGAGGAATGACTTGCCCTCCTTCACAATAAAATCCTTACTAATATTATAAATGCGAAAGTATGTTTGTTTGTTGGTTTGTCCTTCAATCACGCCGCAACAGGGCTACGGATCGATGGGATTTTTTGCATGGGTATAGTTGAGGCCCTGGAGAGTGACATAGGCTACTTTTTATCCCGGAAAATCAAAGAGTTCCCGAGGGATTTTAAAAACTAAATCCACGCGGACGAAGTCGCGGGCATCAGCTAGTTATTTATACATTTCAGTTTTCAGTATTTTAATTCATTTTCTATTTAGAGCTATTTTAAACTGAGTAAACTACTTCAGTGTTAGAGGCATCTAACTATAATCCTTAATAAGCGCAATAGTCGACGCGGTGATAAGCCATTTCTAGTAAGCCTTTAAAGGCCGACTACGCAGTATCGTCGCGTTAATTAATACGACGAGCTTCCAGAAAATTATTAACAAATTACGTAGGTACTGTGCCGTGAAAGGGTGTCATCAAATTTACATGGCCTTCACACATTCATTGTTTTGAGCCGTTTGGAGCGGAACTTTGTTAGAAACTTCTGTTCTGAACGGCATAGTTCGATGGTTAGAGGCTTAAATAATTATAATTGAGCTAACAATACGTCTTAAGGTGGAAGACACGGGTCTGCCCGCGAAATTCAAATGTAATTTGGTTTTTCGCAATTTGTAAACTTATACGAAAAAGTATGCTTATGGCCTTCTAATTGCGCCAGTGGAATTATCAGTTATCATCTTTACAGGTTTACATCTTAAAATCTTTACTTGAAAGTGACCAGTTTAAGAAATTAATCAAAATACTGAGTTGGATGTGAGTTACTCACAAATTAGTCGATATTTTGATTAATTTCTTAAACTGGACACTTTCAAGTAAAGGTTTTTATATAAACCTGTGAAGATCATACTGCCATTGTCGCAATTAGAATGCCATAAGCCTACTTTGTCGTATTAGTTTACAAATTGCGAAATACCAAATTAAATTTGAATTTCGCGGGCAGTACCGTGTCTTCCACCTTAATTTGTTCCTCTTATTCGGGGCAGCGTTTGACCGATTGCGCGGGCGCGCGGGCGCCGGTGCGCGGTGTCAAACCGTTTACCCTTATCGCCGACACTTGGCACACATCTGTCGCTGCACAGCTCTATGAGAACAATGCATCCGTTCATGCGCCGATTTTTTATCGAAAAAATGCATTTCCAACCAAAAAACACGGTTTTCGGGTACAAAACGGGGTGTTGGGATTAAGTTGTGTACAGTTAAGACTATAATGTGTATACAAAAATTGTACGAGTGAGTTACGTGTTTTATAAATTTTTTCCTGTATTTTTAAGTTTTATCGGCTGGAGGACGCCTTATGATTTTTTTTTTATTCGATGACAAGCTAGTCCTTGACTGCGATCTCACCTGATGGTAAGTGACGATGCAGTCTAAGATGGTAGCGGGCTAACTTGGAAGGGGTATGGCGCTAAATCGCTTGGCGGCACGTTTTTGACGGTAGGGTGGTAACTAGCCACGGCCAAAGCCTTCCACCAGACCAGACTCTAGACAATTCAGAAATTATAGAATTATTGTATTATGATACGATTGGTAGGCTTTGCGGTGTATTATCTTGTATAAATGTTGTGTGTTTTGTTCCCTAGTATGTTTCTTGTCGGCTCTTCTCAGCAGCATCAGCATTCCGAACCGGTGGTTGAGTCTCGACTTGTCATAAGAGCAAACATGTAATCAATTTTGATTTTGAATTTGTGCCTATTAATCATACCTAGATTTAGGATTGGAAGACGCTACGCTCGTGTGCTCGTGTGTGTGTATGTTATGTTATGTAATGGAAAGTATGTTTGTTGATTTGTCCTTCAATCACGGAACAACGGATCGACGTGGTTTTTGCATGAATGTAGTTGAGGACCTTGAGAGTTACATCGCTACTGGCTAACTTTTATTCCAGAAAAACAAAGGGATCCCGTGGGATTTCTATAAAACCTAACTCCATGCGGACGACTTCGCGGCCAAAAAGTACTCACTACAACTAAACTATTCTATCATCATCATCATCATTAGCAACCCATCAATGGCTCACTACTGAGCGCACGTGTCCTCTCAGAGAACGGTTATAGACCATAGTCCACCACGCTGGCCCAATGCGAATTGGCGGACTTCACACACTTCAAGAACATTATAGAGAACTCTCAGATGTGCAGGTTTCCTCACGATGTTTTCCTTCACCGTTGAAGCAAGTGATATTTAATTGCTTAAACGCACATGACTCCGAATAGTCAGAGATGCGTACCCGGGATCGAACTTGCGACCCCCCCGAATAGGAGACCACAGTCCTAACCACTAGGCTATCACTGCTTCCTATTCTACTAACTATTCTATTTTGACATAATAATATGCTGCTACTTAGGTATTGTTTACCTAACAATGTTTTTCTTACACATTTACGTCGAATGGCGACTGGCGTCACCAAAGTGCAAACAGCCATGTTTACTTTCAACAGACAGGCGCAAAACCACTAAATCTGCGTCAAAATCGGCAATAACGGCAAGTCGACGGCTTTGTGCGCGAGCGTACTCCGAGGGCACCTGGCGAGCTCTATTGAGGCCTATTGTTGGACCCCCACGGCCCGACGTAGGCTACCCTTAGTTTTAGCAGTTTTCAGGAAAAAGAACTAATAGGTTCTTTCTATCCAAGCGTATATCAACCTAGATATTATCGGTATAATAAAATATAGGTACGCAAAAAACATATGTACATAAATATCTCACATTAAAAAAATTCTAAAAATGGTTACAATAGTCACCTCATATTAGCTGATATTCTCTGGTTTTGACTACAATGCATTATTGCAAAAAGAATAGATAGCATAAATTCAACGAATCTCTACAATTGAGACTGTAGCAATAACCGATGCAGCATTTCTGCAATCGACCAGCTAAACTCTTTTTATTTGCTATCTTCTGAATCAAGCAGACGTTTGGAGACATTATCAAGAGGCCAAATTGTATGATGAACATAATATCATGAATGTCCCGTATAAAACAGAATAATTTGGGTATACTCTAACAACCCCTCCATAACTGAGTCCCTTCAAGATTTAATTACTGTCCTTTATAGTTAGCGGCCCACGCTACTGTTTATTTTTAATATTTCTTTTACTTTAGTACCTATTTGTTACACTTGCTATAATTCTCTGAACATTTATTGAAACTCAGAGAACTCTAACTGGTTGAGTGAGATCGGAAAATGTTAAAATATGGAAATACTTTATTATTTACCTATTCATAATTCCTATTTTATCCAAAGCGGCAATGTCGCTTATCAGTTATTGGAAATACAAGGTGCGGGTAAAGTGTCCACACAAAACAAGACTTATCATCATCAGTGTCATCATCATCATGATCATCAGCATCATCATCATCATCATCATCTCAACACTACGGAGTGGACACGGGTCTTCTCTCAGAATGGCCTCACTCTTAGAACTTTATGCAGAACTCTCAGACATGCAGGTTTCCTCATGAAGATGTTCTTCTCCACCGTTAAAGCAATTGATATTTATTGCTTAGTATTCTCACAACTCCTGAAAGCTAAGAGGTTACCGTAGAGGTATGTAAAGCTTGGATTTGAACCCTGAACCATCCCAAAAGGTCGCCGATGTCTTAACCACTAGGCTATCATAGGTTAGCCAAGTATCACAGGTTAGTCAAGTTTAGATTAGTTATCTAAACTTAGCCCACTGGAAGGTAGAAACATATTTCCAACTTGCAATGTAATCAAAAACTATTTAGCAGGTGTTATACACTACATGAGAATTGTTTATAGACTTGTTATATTCAAAGGAATTCTTGTAAAAGTAGGTGTTTAGGTTAGAGGTAGGTACTCGTACCTTAGTGCACATCTAATTCCAAGATCAAAAGCGTAAAAATTAATTAATATCTACAAGTTGTATTAAATAATGCAAAATAAATCTGTAAATCGATTGTTAATCGCAATTTTTTCAAATCGAACAATAGTTTTAGTCCATTTTTCCAGGCCAAAAATTCGCAAGCGAGACACCTACACGACAATAGCCGAGGTGTGGGCCAAATGAAAAATCCCATTAGTTCTACGAGGCGGAATAATGAGCTCTTTTTACCGGCTCTAATCCGCATCAGATAACTGTATCCCTAATGCGATGCCCGTTTGATATTCATGATCCATTCCCTAAGCTTGGACGGACAGGGGTAGGTAGTTTGAGCCGTTTTTGTAGGAAAATTGTAAACTATCTATTTTTTTCTAATTTATATTTTGTGGGTACAAACATACAGAACGAGACGGTTTTAGAATTTCCGGTGTGTTTAGAAAATCTCAAAAGAAATAATAGATTTTTTCTCTTTGTTGTTGGGTTGTGAATTGTGGCTTGTCAGACTAGAGAAAATTGGAAATTATGAATTCCAAAATTATTTCCACCGAGAATCGAACCCGAGACCCTACAAGGATTCTATAAGTTCTAGGTACCTATCTGAGGTGCGATTTTCTAAACTTACTCCATTGATCGTAATCGTATTCAATGACATTGCGTCAAAGTAAAATAAGCTATCACGGCATTGAATTAGATCTCAATTTCGTGTATGCATTCTTATACGTTTAAGTATGTACGATAGGGGAGACCGGGGATGGTTGACTATAGGGGTAGGTAGACTAACTGCCAAAAACTCCTCGACAGTGTACGAATTGCGTCATCCGAATACAGCCGAGTATTACACTCCGCGTCCCCCTCAGTCGTCTGGAGCGCTGCATCGCGGTCGCACGCCGTTTTCGAGCAGTGACACGTTTTTAATTTTTTAATCACGTAAGTAATATTTTGATTTATTACATTTTTTGAGCTGGTGTCTACAAGTTTTATGTGAATTATTTGTATGTTAGTCCCAGCGTTTGATGAGTGCATATTTATCATATTTCGTATCTTATTTTTCAAATCAGTGTTAATGTTTAGGCTAGCCATGCGATCAAACTAAAAAATAGCGTCTGGGGCTGGTAGACCAATTTTTTCCGGGGCTGGTTGAATAATTAGTCAACCAACCCCAATAAATGTGTTGAGCACAACTAACTACCTGTTGTTTTTAAATCCATTTTTTATAGGGTTTTTAATGACCTTTTATTGGACTTTTAAATATATATACCAACTTTGTTGTTACAGAACAATGAGGACTTATAAAAGAATTACTGAACGAGCGGATACACCAAAAGATGTCTTAGAAAAAGCTTGTCACACTATAATTTTTGACAAAAAAACCATTAATGCGACATCAAAACAGTACAAAATTCCTTATAAAACATTACATCGTTACGTAACCAAATTAAAAGAAAAATTAGAACATCACCCAAACTTGACGAGAGCAGAACTAACCCTGGATATAGTGGGATATATAAAAAATAGGCAAATTTTTACTAATATAGAAGAGGAAGCTTTAGTCAATTATATAAAGAAGGCAGCCGACATTTACCGACACCAAATGAGACTAGAAAATTAGCGTATGAGTTCGCAAAAAAAAAAATAACAAAGCCATGCCCGATTCTTGGAAGACGAAATTGTTAGCCGGTGAAGATTGGTTGGGCTCCTTTCTTAAACGTCATCCTTCCCTTTCAATCCGAACACCTCAAGCAACAAGCCTATCAAGGGCTACATCATTTAACAAAAACAACGTTAGTTTATTCTTTGCAAACTTGACCACCATTTACCAACGTTTGAATCTAAGCCCTGGTGATATCTGGAATGTTGATGAGACAGGTCTTACAACCGTACATGTACCTAATAGAGTCATAGCTCATCGTGGTATTAAAAATCTGGGTAAAATGACATCTGCTGAGAAAGGTACACTGGTGACAGTTGCTGTAGCCATCTCAGCTCTTGGAAACATGGTACCACCATTTTTTGTATTTCCACGAGTACATTATAAGTCCCATTTTATTAGAGGTGGCCCCGTAGGATCAGAAGGTGATGCTAATCCGTCTGGCTGGATGAAAGAGCAAAACTTCATAAAGTACGCCAAACATTTCGTGCAACATGTTAAACCCAGTAAGGAAAAACCTATTCTACTTTTGGATAATCACGACTCTCACCTATCAATCGAAGTGCTGGATTACTTCAAAGCTAATGAAGTGACAGTTTTGTCCTTCCCTCCACATTGCAGCCACAAGTTACAGCCACTTGATAGATCAGTTTACGGACCTTTGAAAAAATATTTCAATAGAGCAAGCGACAACTGGCTGGCTAGTAATCCGGGAAAAACAATAACTATTGACGTGACAACGTCTTATAAATTGGTTTGCCGGGTGACACTTCAAGAAACTGCGTTACGCTCCGCTCACGTTATGCGCTCACAATGAGAGCGAGTGAGAGGCATGGTTAGCCCGCCTAAGAGCGAGAGAGACAGACATAAAAAGTGAAAGGCACGCGTCCCTTCCACTCGAGCACAGTTAGCCCGCCTAAGAGCGAGAGAGACAGAGCGAGAGAGAGAGAGAAATACCGCCTGACCCTCAAATGCTAGCGTCGCAATCCTCAAATCCTTGTGAAATCGATCAGATTACTGCTACTATTCCTTCGCAAACCAGATCTTCTAGTACGGTATGTGAGTCACCTTCTGTTATTGACGAATTATCAAATTTTCTATACGAAGAAGAAATCAGACAAATCCTCAAAACACCGGAAAACCTACGTACGTTTTCCGGTGTTTCTGATTCTGGAAGACGTCCTCCAGAATCAGAAACACCGGAAAACGTATTATCCTCTCACCTCTCAATTTGACGCTTTCATCTAATCCTAACATGCCCTCTACTTCTTTTGCAACGCCTGAAGAAATAAGACCTTTACCAAAAGCGGCGCCGCGTTTAGATAACAGAAAAAATTTCCGGAAACGCAAAAGTACCATTTACACCAATACACCTGAGAAAGAGTATCTTATGGAAATAAAACAGAAACAAACATGAAAAATTACTTTTAAGAAAAGGAAAACAAACAAACTTACGCTGGAGAAGACTAACAAGAAACTGAAAAATTCAGGTAAAGACAAAAACAATGGAAAAGAAAAAGGCGAGGGCAAAGGAAAAGGTAAGGGCAAAGGAAAAGCAAAGGCCAAAGGGAAAGAAAAAGAAAAGAGCATGGTTGATGATACTGATGAGAAAAGTAGTGCAGTCGATTCGGATTCCAGTGATGGTGACAGCACGATTTGCTTAGAGTGCACTGAATCCTATGCTGATAGTATTCCTGGCGAACAGTGGATTCAGTGTATAACATGTAAGTTATGGGCTCATTTCAAATGTATTAAAGGTAATCCAATGTTTTTTGAATGCAAACATTGTAATTCTGACGTCGAAGACTGATTCATTGTCTGATTCATAAACTCCTATAAACAAAGATGAACATGAGACTGATAGTAATTTTAATTAGAAGATATCTTGTTTTTAGTTTCGATAAACCTGTAGTAAGTTACATAGTTATTAAGTTTCATTATTAATACCGGTAAATTCAGAGGATATTTAAGATATTAAGATTTTTTTTTGTTAAAGAAGTTGTAACTGACTGTGATTAAAAGGTATCATAAGAAGAGTAAAATTTAAAAATGTTAGAAATAAGAGTTGATAATTTTGTTAAATAGTTTCCTATAAACAAAGATGAACATGAGACTAATAGTAAGTTTAATTAGAAGATATCTGGTTAATAATTTCCTATAAACAAAGATGAATATGAGACTGATAGTAAGTGTAATTAGAAAATATCTGGTTATTAATTTTAATAGAACAAGTAGTAAGTTACATAAGTTACATAGTTATTAAGTTTCGTTATACAAAAACCTGTAAGTTCAGAGATTAATATTTTTTTTATTAAAGAAGTTGTAACTGCCTGTGATTAAAAGAAGAAGATAAGAACATAAGAAGAGTTAAATTAAAAAATGTTAAAAATAAGAGTTGATAATTTTGTTAAAGACATTTAGAAAAATGACTGAATAGCTGAGTTAAGTTTTTTTTTTAATAAAAAAAGACAATTTTTGTTTGTTAATTTTTAAATAATATTCAATAAATATTTTTTTTTTTCAAGTAATATTTTTTTGGAAAAATTTAACAAAAACTATTGAACAAATAATCCACTTATTTACGATCACGTAGTGAAAAGAATTTTCACAAGGACAAAGGTAAATCCCCCCGGTAAGATGATATCTGGGCGCATTAGTGATAATTGTAGAGATAACATCACGCATATCTTTGATCCACCCTCACGTGCAGTGAAAGGCTATTTGTCAAAAGTACAGCTTTAGCGCAGCTTAGTGAATATAGGTTTTTTTTACTAAAGATTGTTGAATATTTTCCTCTTACTCATTTGAAAATTTTGCATTTTTTGTTAGTTTGCTAGTTTGTCCTTCAATCACACAGCAATGGATATACCATAGAAATAGGAAGACTAGTCGTTATTCCTAGTTCCATGGAATAGACATAATTTTTTGCATGGTATAGATGAGGACTTGGAGAGCGACCTAGGCTACCCTTTTATGCCAGAAAAACAGAGAATTCTGGCGGGATTTTCAATAACCTAATTCCACGCGGACGAATGCGCGAGCAAAAGCTAGTATAGCTTATACGTTGGGAGAGAAGAAAATCAGCTAGTAGACATAATAAAGGCCTATGAGACTGCCGTTTATAGGTACTCATTGTATATCAGATTTCACAAAATATAATGACCGAACGTAAGTTAACGCAAGTCAAATAATAAGCGTGACAAATAAAATTGTCACGCTCTTCGTTTATTTTGCCCGCAACAATGTCACGCAATTAAATATTCAAAGTGCCTACTCCGAAGGGCGCGATGTAACTTTTGCATATCAATAGATGTTTACAAGGATTAACGGCGACAGCGGTTGTGCGTGGCGAAAGTAGGTGTTAATAAAAGTATTTAAAATTTTAAATCATTTGTTCTGCTCATTGTCTACTGAAGCACGCAAAGCATGCTGTCAATTTACTTTTTCTTTTCAATGCAAGATAAATTTTATTATAACGTTTGATGATAAAGATTGAAATCGTTAAACAGGTGACAGTTTGGGTGAATTATATTACAAGCTTTTATTTAGCTTGACCAGTTTATTTATTTATTTGTTTGTTTTGGTCGAATCTTGCAAGATGAATTAGACCTACTTCCCGGTTTCTGATCGAGCTGAAATTTTGCATTTATGTGTAAATCGGATGACAATGCAATATTATTGTGACATGGAGCTGATCTGATGATGGAGACGGAAGATGGCTATCGGAACTCTGTAATTAAACGACGTAACCCCATCGAGTTTGGGCTCGTTTGATTCGTCATAACAAGTACTCTGATCCTAGATGATATCCAGAGTCTAATCACGTAGCTACTAAAAGCTTGCATTTAAAAATATTTTTTTTAATTTACACTTGTTTTCATTGCAAGATAAATTTTATTTTATCGCTTGATGATAAAGTTTAGTGTTCTTAAAAATAATCCCCAAAGTCTTTCCAAAGTATAATATCCGATTGAAATCTTTAAACGCGTGATGAAACATGAAACATCATGATATACGTTTTAAAGCATGGCTATAGTATTATTACGCTTCAACAAATACCGATTGCCCTAAGTAATCTAATTGGTCTTGTGATTACTTAAGATAGGGAAGAAATTTCAGAATAACTAGTGGTTCGCCCCGAACCTTGCGGTAACGGTATCCCATGATAATTCATTCAATCGATACATGACGACCAAAACTGACATTATTATTATGCCCGTTTTCACCAAACATACCTAAATCATCCCCTTAGTAGGAGTCTCTTTACGTAGGTAGCTCCTAAATACAATCCTAAGTCCTAACATCCGTCCCAATGTCCGTTTAGGTGTCCCGTACAGGATCGTGATAAAGAAGTTGACAGAAATCATCACCTAACTTATCATAGGTAGCCCGTAAAGGTTAGGGAACGTTAGTGAAATAAGTACTAACGAGTGAAAACGGGTTACGGGCATCTGTACAAATCGTCATCTATCGATAGTTTGGGTGAATTATTTATCCTTTGTTCTAAAGCTCAAAGTCACTCAGCGGGTGATGAGCTTGTGCTTAGGCGGGTGCTTGGAGTAGCTTTGTTATATGATGGAAAATCATTTCGAGATTTACTTTTGGCACTTCCTTTTCCATAGGGGAGAGCGGGGCTAAAAGTGACCATTTTTAAAGAACATTAAATATTTCGAAGGAGATGTGCTATTGAGCCTATCGACGTTATTAGTACCAGTATATATTCCTTTATTATGAAATATGGGAATATATTTCTAAGAATTATAATATTTGTTAGAGTTACTTACTTTCAGTATTATTAACAGATTTTTGTAACAGCGTGTCCCACATGGATTTGGTTGTTTTGAAGCTGGAGCAACTACTTAGAAGTTCTTTGAATTTATTACATAATATAATAGTTTTTAACTTATAAATTTTTGCAAAGTTCGGAAATCAGTTTTTGCAAATTCGATTGTTCGGAATGCCAATCCAGCAAGAAACTCTTCAGAACTAAGTCTGTTCTAATAACTTTTAGATAAGCCAAAGATACGATCTGCGAAAAAATCTTAAATTCTATGGTACATCAAGGGTAGCAAGTACGTTACAAGTAGGGTACGCCATGGGGGAGGACCCTATAGTTAGAACTATTACGACACAATGGAGTTTGACGGGTCCCTTTATGGGGTAAAAAGACCCCAAAGTTAGTAGTCGTAAGTTAATTTGCATTTTTCTGTTTATTCTTTAGGGATGTCGGTATGATTCTCGATGGACGATGAATTTTGGTAGCTCTGTTTAAATATTGAAATTGTTTGTATATGGAATCAAAACTGATTCGAATTATTGGAAAGTTTCTAGGTTCATAACCTGTAGGTGTATACCTACTTATATATTTCATTTTTCAACTAAAAACATGTCTCATAGTCCCCACTTTATTATATTAAGGTTCATTCATACATCAATAGCAACCCATCAACGGCTCACTACTGAGCGCAGGTCTCCTCTCAGAGAAGGGTTATAGGCCATAGTCCACCGCGCTGGCCCAATGCGAATTAGCGGACTTCACACACCTTCAAGAACATTATGAAGAACTCTCAGATGTGCAGGTTTCCTCACGATGTTTTCCTTCACCGTTGAAGCAAGTGATATTTAATTGCTTAAACGCACTTGACTCCGAAAAGTCAGAGGTGAACCCGGGATCGAACCTGCGACCCCCCGAATAGGAGACCACAGTCCTAACCACTAGGCTATAATAGGCACTGCTTATATTAAGGTTTGTGGAAATGTCATATTCTATTCTAACAAAGATGCACGGGTTAAATCAGCTTGGCATCCAGCTGCCCACAAGATAGTATAAAAATGTATAACAATGTAATAGCTACTTATTAATATTGTAAAATGATTATTTTGAAAAGAGCAACTGCTGAGTTTCTTGCCGGCTCTTCTCAGCAGAATCCGCTTTCCGAACCGGTGGTAGAATCTTGACGTGTCATAAGAGCCACAGGTTGGCCTACATGAAATAAATAATTTTGAATTTGAATTTGAATAAAGAGGGTTAAATCGCTAAATATGAAGGTCTTACCGTGCCTTACGGGCTTATTTTAATATAAAGGAGGTATAAAACCCTCTTTGCACACAATGTTATTGAACCTTATTTATTAAACCTGGCTGGCAATCCCGAACACTGGTTTACAACAAATTTCAAATTCATAAATAATATTTTCAAAAATGGAACAAAATTTTACAATAGATCCGCACGGCCCATCGGATGGGCGCTGATTCGCAATTTTTTTTCAAAATTTCAGTTTACACCAAATTTTTGTAAAACTGTTTTAGTTTACACATTTTTTATATCTATTTATACATCGCCGCTACCAAATTATTAGTATTCATGATGGTAAGTTTTTTTTACAATTTTAGCATTTGTAGATTCTAAAATATGGAGGCTTGCTTTTGGAGCTTAAGTTACTAATAGTCTTTATAAGAATAGGTATAAGATGAATCCATCTTCAGCATAAAATATGAAGTGAAAAGTGAAACAATAGAAGTAGGTACTTCATCCAAGTCCTTCTCATCAGGCGAATCTTTGAAAAGTCATTGAGAATAAAATAATATTCAAAATGATTACTGGAAAATTTATGAATTTAAGAAAATTTTAAATGGCAGGAATGTGAAATTTTGAATTTTATTTGACATTGACATATTCTTTAGCTTAATATTTCCAAGAGGTCTAGTAAAAAAATCGGTGAAATATCTTGAAATAAATGATGAAAACCTAGTTCTTCGTGAAGAATTGTTCTAGTGAGCTGTTTATCTTTAGGTATATAAGTTTTGCAGTAGCTCTGCCTATGACTGAAATTTTTTCACCCACATCCAATTCTAGTAAGTGACGATGTAGTCTATGATGGAAGCATACTAACATAGAAGGGTTTCCACACTGCATCGTACTGGAGAACGCTAAATAGCTTAAAAACTCTGAAGCGAATTGAGTAGGCCTCGTGTGGTATTCCTCTAGTGCCGAGTCTAGAATCCTATAAGAATGCGGTTCTTTGAAGCTTTGGGTCTGCTCTTGGTTCAGTTACTTCCCCGTGTGACAGTGTCATAACAAAGTTTATTAACCAACTTCAAAAAAGGGAGGTTATCAATCCCACGCGTATTTTTTTTGTCGATGTTCTGATGAATATCTTCGATGATGGAGGATGGAACTCCCCAATGAATAAGAGCAAATCGCTTGCGATTAGAGAATGTAAAGATTGATCCTATGAAGCTACCACTAAAAAGCTTAAAATAATAATATATACTTATTTTTTTTAACGACCGACTTCAAACGCCACTACAAAGTATAAAATAATTTTAGTTTGTACAGCTATGTTGAAGTCGGGCGGGCCTAAATGGAAACGATGAAATTGATACGCAACGCTGGCCCGACTTCAACATATCCGTACAAACTAAAATTGTTTTAAACTTTGTAGTGGCGTTTGAAGGTGGTTTTTAATCGATTTCAAAAGAGGAATTTCTCAATTCGTCGGGATCTTTTTTTATTCTTTTTTATGTATGTTCACCGATTACTCGAAGAAGCCTGAACCGATTTGGAAAATTCTTTTTTGTTTGAAAAGGTATACTTCCCAGGTGGTCTCATTTAAATTTTATAAAAATCGGTCGCGTGGTTTTTAAAAATCAACAAACTATACTTTGTAGTGGCGCGGGCGTTTGAAGTCAGTTTTGTAAGATGAATTTTTATATTAGTTTTTGCAATTCACGAAGGCGAGTGAGCTTTACTCGTGGTTACTTCGTGTACATGCACATTGCATAAGTGTGCGTGCCTGTCAAAGCCTAGGTGGGAGCGGGCAGGCGCGAGCATTGCGCTCGCTCACACTTATACAGATACGACACACACACAACCATAAGTCAGTCGCCCTCGTGAATTGCAAGAACTATATTATTATTTGACGTAACATGTTGACCGGCAGAGGGAGTGCATCTCTGTGCACGTGGGGCAGGCCGGCGTCCAGATGGGGGTGGCGTGCTGGCAGCTGTATTGCCTGGAGCACGGCATCAGGCCCGACGGCACGCTGCCGGCCTGCGAGACCGACCCCAACTCGTCGGACTCCTGTTTCAACACATTCTTCTCCGAGGCAGACCGGGGGAAGATGGTGCCAAGGGTCGTTATGGTGGATCTAGAGCCTACTGTTATTGGTAATGTAAAAAAAATTCTGATCTAATGAGGCTTTAGGCTGAGTTTCCTCGGCGCGGTTCGCACCCGCACCCGCAGCGGTTGCGGTAGCGCTAGTACTGCGCCCGCCGCGGGCGCAATCCGCGGCGTGGAAATTGAAACTTCATTTTCTATACAATTCTGCATTCTACGGAGGCCTCGGGCCCGTAACCACTGCGGGCGCGGGCGCCGAACCGCGCCATGGAAACTCACGTCTTAATGTTTTCAAGCCACATCAAATCAATGTCAAAGTTCTCACTCTGATGCCAAGCCCGTTTGCGCCAGTTAAGCTTTTTACTAATACGATTCTTATGACAGATTAATGCATCTATTGCGGGGGTTAACCTGTAATGCTGGTATGTTCCATCAATGTCAAAATGGTAACAGCAAAAGTCAAAAGAAAGCAACAGTTAAACTAGCAGCAGCAGCAGCAGTATAGGTAGAGATTTAAAAATCTAGAGGAATCAGACTTTAGTTTGATGGAATCAGCGACCTCTTTGGTGTTAAGTGATGATACAGTCTGAGATGGAAGCGGCTTTGCTGCTACAGTGGTGTCTAGCCATGGCATAAGCCTCCCACCAGACCAGATGATATAGTAATTTAAATTCCCGAATTATCCCCGCTGTTAATAGCAACCTGACCAGCTTGCTCAAAGCTTTTTTTATTCCATAACAAGATACTGCGATCTCGCCTAATAGGTAAGTGACGATGCAGTTTAAGATCCTAGCGGGCTAACTTGGAAGATGTATGGCAGTGAACATTCAACCCATACCCCTAATCGGGTTTTACACATCGTGCCGGAACGCTAAATCGCTTGTCGATACATCTTCGACGGTAGGGTGGAAAGTGGTAACTAGCCACAGCCAAAGCCTCCCACCAGACCAGAGACAATTCAGAAATTATAAATTCTCAAATTGACCCCGCCGGGAATCGAACCCGAGACCTCTCAGTTATAAGACCACAACGCTCACTACAATGCCATAGGGAGGTCGTCAAAAATTTCGATTTTTCTTATTTATTTGATAGTGTATTCTAGATGAGCAGCCTTAGGACTGTGGTCTCCTATTCGGGGGGTCGCAGGTTCGATCCCGGGTACGCACCTCTGACTTTTCGGTGTCAAGTGCGTTTAAGCAATTAAATATCACTAAACTTGCTTCAAAGGTGAAGGAAAACATCGTGAGGAAACCTGCACATCTGAGAGTTCTTCATAATGTTCTCGAAGGTGTGTGAAGTCCGCCAATTCGCATTGGGCCAGCGTGGTGGAGTATGGCCTATAACCCTTCTCTGAGAGTAGACCTGCGCTCAGTAGTGAGCCGTTGATGGGTTGCTGATGATGATGATGATATTCTAGATGAGGTCAGGTCGGGTGAATACCGACAACTCTACCATCCCGAGCAGCTGATTACCGGCAAAGAGGACGCGGCGAACAACTACGCTCGAGGACACTACTCCACCGGGCGGGAAGTGCTGGGGCCGGTGATGGAGAGGATCAGGAAGCTTTCCGACCAATGCACTGGGCTACAAGTGAGCGTTTCCGAATAACATAATTTATAATAAAAATTAAGTGGCACTCGGGGACTGCCGCGGGAAAGCTATTACATAGCATTTTTTATCAACTTATGCAATTATAATATTTATGCAATTTTTTTTGCATAGTAAAAATTATGCAAAGAAATAATTAAAAAACAAAAACCAAGAAAAGCGCACTGTCACTACTTCGCGAGTGAGATTCGAACCTGCGACATCATACACCATACGATAAAGAAAGCGGCCGCTCGCCCACTGCGCCAAACAGATCTAATTGTGAACCTCTAAAATGTTGAACGCTTACTGAACGACGGTGTTAGGTTTATTTTCGTTACGGAATTTCTTGTTTCGGTCGCCGCGCTCAAACTGTTTGTCCTAGTTCAAAGCCCGCGATAAAAGCTTTACAAAAGCTTAAAAAAACGCCTGCGCCACTACAAAGTATATAATTTATTGTTGATTTTTTAAAAACCGCTCGACCGATTTCGATAAAATTTAAATGAGACCACCTGGGAAGTATAATAAATACCCTTTGTAACAAAACAAGACCATCCCTTCTACCATCGAACCGCAAGGCTCGAATCTGCACCTCTACGTGGTCGAAATTCCACGATCCCGCACTAAGCGCTTTGTTTCCTCGTTCCTAATACGCACCGCTACCTTTAAATAAACAGTGAATAGGCATCTTCTAGGCAAGCGCGCTCCATCCTAGGCTGCATCTTCACTTACCACAGGTGAGATTGCAAGAATTACCAAATCTGTGATCGTAGTGAAACTCACAGGATCGAAGTAAATGATTGTGATATTTCAGGGCTTCTTCGTGTTTCATTCGTTTGGCGGAGGAACAGGGTCCGGCTTTACGTCGCTGCTGATGGAGAAACTGTCGGAGGAATTCGGCAAAAAGAGCAAATTAGAATTTGCCGTCTATCCAGCTCCTCAGGTGAGAACCTCAGTTTCTCCTCTGTGCCTCAGTGCCTCAACACTCGTCACAAAGGCGTCAATTTCATTTATTTTTGTGATTACTTATAAGCGATGCCACACAGTGTGTTTCGATGCCTCTGCGTTGCTGTGGTGTTATTAGGTTGAGAATTAATGATGACGTAAACACAGTTAGATATGTTTTTTTTATGATAAACGTCCAGGGGAATAGGTTCTATAGCTGAAGCATAATGCTACGTAGCTTAGCTTTGTTCAGAAGCCTATTATATAATTATTAAATTAAGGAGATGGCGCACTTTTATTATAAAATAATTATAAAATTGAGTTAAATTAATGAATGCTACATTTTATTGTTAAGGAAATAAAATATTCATTAATTTATACTCATACTTCACTGGGTTATCGCCAGGTGTCGACGGCTGTGGTGGAGCCCTACAACGCGGTGCTGACGACGCACGCCACCATCGGCCACTCGGACTGCGCGTTCATGGTGGACAACGAGGCCATCTACGACATCTGCCGGCGCCGCCTGTCCATCGAGCGCCCGTCCTACGCCAACCTGAACCGGCTCATATCACAAGTAGGTCTCATCATCAGCAACTCATCTAACTCATGTCGACGGCTGTGGTGGAGCCCTACAACGCGGTGCTGACGACGCACGCCACCATCGGCCACTCGGACTGCGCGTTCATGGTGGACAACGAGGCCATCTACGACATCTGCCGGCGCCGCCTGTCCATCGAGCGCCCGTCCTACGCCAACCTGAACCGGCTCATATCACAAGTAGGTCTCATCATCAGCAACTCATCTAACTCATGTCGACGGCTGTGGTGGAGCCCTACAACGCGGTGCTGACGACGCACGCCACCATCGGCCACTCGGACTGCGCGTTCATGGTGGACAACGAGGCCATCTACGACATCTGCCGGCGCCGCCTGTCCATCGAGCGCCCGTCCTACGCCAACCTGAACCGGCTCATATCACAAGTAGGTCTCATCATCAGCAACTCATCTAACTCATGTCGACGGCTGTGGTGGAGCCCTACAACGCGGTGCTGACGACGCACGCCACCATCGGCCACTCGGACTGCGCGTTCATGGTGGACAACGAGGCCATCTACGACATCTGCCGGCGCCGCCTGTCCATCGAGCGCCCGTCCTACGCCAACCTGAACCGGCTCATATCACAAGTAGGTCTCATCATCAGCAACTCATCTAACTCATGTCGACGGCTGTGGTGGAGCCCTACAACGCGGTGCTGACGACGCACGCCACCATCGGCCACTCGGACTGCGCGTTCATGGTGGACAACGAGGCCATCTACGACATCTGCCGGCGCCGCCTGTCCATCGAGCGCCCGTCCTACGCCAACCTGAACCGGCTCATATCACAAGTAGGTCTCATCATCAGCAACTCATCTAACTCATGTCGACGGCTGTGGTGGAGCCCTACAACGCGGTGCTGACGACGCACGCCACCATCGGCCACTCGGACTGCGCGTTCATGGTGGACAACGAGGCCATCTACGACATCTGCCGGCGCCGCCTGTCCATCGAGCGCCCGTCCTACGCCAACCTGAACCGGCTCATATCACAAGTAGGTCTCATCATCAGCAACTCATCTAACTCATGTCGACGGCTGTGGTGGAGCCCTACAACGCGGTGCTGACGACGCACGCCACCATCGGCCACTCGGACTGCGCGTTCATGGTGGACAACGAGGCCATCTACGACATCTGCCGGCGCCGCCTGTCCATCGAGCGCCCGTCCTACGCCAACCTGAACCGGCTCATATCACAAGTAGGTCTCATCATCAGCAACTCATCTAACTCATGTCGACGGCTGTGGTGGAGCCCTACAACGCGGTGCTGACGACGCACGCCACCATCGGCCACTCGGACTGCGCGTTCATGGTGGACAACGAGGCCATCTACGACATCTGCCGGCGCCGCCTGTCCATCGAGCGCCCGTCCTACGCCAACCTGAACCGGCTCATATCACAAGTAGGTCTCATCATCAGCAACTCATCTAACTCATGTCGACGGCTGTGGTGGAGCCCTACAACGCGGTGCTGACGACGCACGCCACCATCGGCCACTCGGACTGCGCGTTCATGGTGGACAACGAGGCCATCTACGACATCTGCCGGCGCCGCCTGTCCATCGAGCGCCCGTCCTACGCCAACCTGAACCGGCTCATATCACAAGTAGGAATTCATCGTCAGCAAGCCATCAACAGCTGCAGCATGCAGCAGTGATAGCCTGGTGCTTAGGACTGTGGTCTCCTATTCGGTGGAAGCCTGGGCACGCACCTTTGACTTTTCTAAGTTTTGTGCGATTTAGCAATTAAGTACATTTTTTTTATAATATCAACCAATAGTGTTAGGAGTGGCTACGACAATAGTGCAACGGGTGGGGATCGATCCTGCGGCCTTTTTATTCGCACCTTTAACTGTTGGGCATTGAGCTCAACAGTCACATGCTCAAAGGTGAAGGCAAATATCGTGAAAAAACCTGTAAAACTGAGAGTTTTCCATAATGTTCTCAAAGGTGTATGATATCTACCAATTCGCATTGGACCGGCGTGTTGAACTATGGCCTATAACCCTTCTCTGAATGGAGACCTGTGCTCAGTAGTGAGCCGTTGATGGGTTGCTGAATTTGCTGATGATGAATCAATCAACGGCTCACTACTGAGTGCCATTTTCTTCTCCGAGAAGGGTTGTAGGCCATAGTCCACCACGCTGGCTCAATGAAAACTGGCAGACTTCACACACCTTGGAGAATATTATAGTTTTTCACAATATAGATGAGGTTTCCTCAACTTACGCACCTAGACTTGCGCGCTTCTGTGTTGTCGCCCGCGTACTGGCAACGCAACTTAAACGCAAACACGTAAACAATATGCTAATAATGAGACCAAAATCTTTTCTATCGGACTCTTATATATTATGTCCTGTGTCTGTAATAAAAATGAAAGAATATACAGTCAAATTCCAATTAAATTGCAGGTAGTATCTTCAATAACAGCATCCCTGAGGTTCGATGGCGCATTGAACGTAGACCTCACGGAGTTCCAGACCAACTTGGTGCCGTACCCGCGGATACATTTCCCTCTGGCCGCCTACGCACCCGTTGTTTCCGCAGACAAGGTACGAGTATACTTATCATCGAAGTTGGCTTAGTTTAAGCGCTACAGCCGAATATACGTAAATAGTCACACACATACATACTAGGTGGGCCGACGACATCATACGAGTCGCATGGAGCCATGGATACAGGCGGCGTAAGACTGAAGCCTATAGAAATCCATCCAATAGACCTTTTTCCAGATGTCTATCGGTTGATAAAGAAGATACATAGTACCTACATGCATAGACTGCTACCTGTGTCATACATAACCCTTTCCTTTGGCTTTGTCGTAGTCAAAGGGAGTTTCTTCACTGCACGGCCCGGCTCCGGCGCGGAACCGACACCGACATTAGTGAACGCATAATTCTAAGAAATTATATTTCACGCTGTCCCACTGACTCGGCCCGACACCGATATGTCACCGCCGGCATCTACATGTCATCGGCAGCAAGTCTCCCACTGGTTTCGGTCCGGCATCACTATGCATATGTTGTGCACGCAACTTCCATGAGTGCGTGCGAGTGACGTGATCAGTGACCCGTCGGTCAAATGAAGAATGTAGGTGTCTGTGTCGTGTCGTTGAGTACTGTCGGTGTTGGTACCGGGCCGGAGCCGGGCTGCGCAATGAAGAAACGCCCAAACGCTGCACAGACGGGGCGGGTCAGCTAATTGCTTAAGACTAAGCAACTCCCGCAAATTCAACGGTGAAGGGAAACATCGTGAGGAAACCTGCACACCTGAGAGTTCTTCATAATGTTCTCGAAGGTGTGTGAAGTCCGCCAATTCGCACTGGGCCAGCGTGGTGGAGCCAGGCCGCGCAATGAAGAAACGCCCAAACACTGCACAGACCGGAAGGGTCAGCTAATTGCTCAAGACTAAGCAACTCCCGCAACTTCAACGGCGAAGGAAAACATCGTGAGGAAACCTGCACACCTGAGAGTTCTTCATAATGTTCTCGAAGGTGTGTGAAGTCCGCCAGTTCGCACTGGGCCGGCGTGGTGGACTATTGCCTACATCCCTTCTCGGAGAGGAGACTGGCACTCAGTAGTGAGCCGTTGATGGATTCATCCTCAGCAAATTCAGCAACCCATCAACGGCTCACTACTGAGCACAGGTCTCCTTTCAGAGAAGACTTATAGGCCATGATCCACCACGCTAGTCCAATGCGGATTGGTAGATTTCACACACCTTTGAGAACATTATGGAGAACTCTCAGGTTTGCAGGTTTCCTCACGATATTTTCCCTCACCGTTGAGCATGTGATATTTATGATAGCCTCAATAACCCTTCTCTGAGGGGAGACCTGCGCTCAGTAGTGAGCCGTTGATGGACTGCTAATGATGAAGCAACTCCCGCAGGCATACCACGAGGGAATGTCCGTGTCGGAGATCACGGCGGAGCTGTTCGAGCCGCAGAACCAGATGGTGAAGTGCGACCCTCGCGACGGCAAGTACATGGCGTGCTGCCTGCTGTACCGCGGCGACGTGGTGCCCAAGGACGTCAACGCCGCCATCGCCGCCATGAAGGGCCGCGCCGGCATCCGCTTTGTGGACTGGTGTCCCACGGGCTTCAAGGTGAGAGTGGACTGTGCTCATTTTTTGGAACGTAGTTCCTTATCGCGCGGTACGGAAGGGGGCTAGACGGAAAAAATTAAGGAACCGACACTCGACACATTTTTGAAACCGACACTTCTTTGTTGAATGTGAATTTTGCATTGTGTTCGTTATTTTCGCGATACCACACGGCGTCTGCGTGGCCTAGTGGCTAAGGCAGTCGCCTAAAAATTCAACGTCGATGGTTCGAATCCCAGCTCGACAGACTGAATTTTCTATTTTCAATTTTATTTTATATAATTTCTACATGTGGAATTTTTCCCTAATTTTTTATTGTATAAATTGGATAAAATATTCTTGTACTACTAGCGCCATCTGTTAAAAAACCAGAGTAACTCTTTGGTTTTGTAACAGTGCTGCTGCTGCTGCAATAGAAATAAAATAATTCATCGTAGTTAATCAATTTAATACTAGATGACACCACTAGTTTATTACAATTCCTTCACTAAAATTAATCGAAAGGTACTACGTTCCATCCGGGTGTCCCTTGACACGTCTCAAGTTTTTTTTTTATTCGACAAGCTAGTCCTTGACTGCGATCTCATCTGATGGTAAGTGACGATCCAGTCTAAGATGGTAGCGGGCTAACTTGGAAGGGGTATGGCAGTGAACATTCAACCCATACCCCTAATTGATTTCTACATGCCATCGTGCCGGAACGCTTGGCGGCACGTCTTTGACAGTAGGGTGGTAACTAGCCATGGCCAAGGCCTCCCACCAGACAAAATTGCGTTAGCATCATCTTCATATCCGACAATATTGCGTTAGCACCATCTTTGAAGCAGTGATAGCCTAGTGGTTAGGACTGTGGTCTATCCGGGGGGGTCACATTCGATCGCGGGCACGCACCTCTGACTTTTCAGAGCTATGTGCGTTTAAGCATTCAAATATGTTTCATCGGTGAAGGAAAATATCGTTAGGAAACCTGCACATCTTAGAGTTCTCCATATTGTTCTTAAAGGTGTGTGAAGTCTGCCAATTTGCATTGGGCCAACGTGGTGGACTATGGCCTACAACCCTTCTCTGAGAGGAGACCTGCATTCAGTAGTGAGCTGTTGATCGTTTGATGATGATGATGATGATGATGATGATCATCTTTTGTCTGACAGGCAGGTACACTGGACAGGGATTACTTTACTGTGAACTTGCTGGAGCCCGCGTCCGCGTGGATTTAGTTTTTAGAATCCCACGGGAACTTTTAAAGGAGATAAAAAGCTTTTTCACTCCAGATCCTTAACTATATCCTTGCAAAAAATCTCGTCAATCCGTCCGTGAGTCGTGACTGAAAGACAAGCCAACAAACACACTTTCGCATTTACAATATTAGTAAGATGTTCTGTAATGTGTGATGTAAGACTAATGTTCCGGCTACACGCTCCGTCTTGCCTATGCGCATAACGATAACTGCGCAGTCAAATCTTCCGCAAGTCGAAGAAATTCGTGGGATAGGTACATCTTGCCGTCCACATGCACGCGGCTTACCTAACTGCGCAAACTAAGCCCTAGGCCTCAGCTAAGACGGAGCGTGTAGCCTATACTTAAACATTTATTCATTCATTTATTCCTTGCATTCCAACTTACAATATTATATAATATTTACATTGGAACCCCGTTGGGGCACAGCAATTACTAGTTTAAGTAGAGAGACGGACACCGTTATTTTTCTTCAAAAAAATCTTTTATTTTATAATACGCTTTTTCTATCAGAAACATTTTTAAAGAATTGATAAAAGCTGTATTGCACTCCTCATTTCTTTTATGTGGTTTGGGATGTTATTATATATTTTTACGCACATCGGGTTGGGGCCGGTACTATGGATCCTTAGGTTGGAGCTTGGTTTATGCATATTATGCTTACGCGCTGGCCGAAGTTCATAGCGTCGCGGTACGTCTTGTAGTTTTGTGAAGTTTTGAAGTTTTAAGAAGTAAGATGGTAAGATTGAAGTAAGTATACCTACCTAACGACGACCCCGTACTGGGAAGCGCAGTGTTGGCAGACACCCCACTAGGTGGACCGATGACATCAAACGAGTCGCAGGGAGCCGCTGGATTCACGCGGTGCAAGACCGAGGCCTGTGGCCTGGGGACCGTTGTCCAGCATTGGACGTCTGTTGCTTGACAAAGAAGATACCTAACGAGTAGTTGTCCACAGGTGGGCATCAACTATCAACCGCCGTCCGTGGTGGCGGGAGGCGACCTGGCGCAGGTGAAGCGCGCCGCCTCCATGCTGAGCAATACGACCGCCATCGCCGAGGCGTGGGGCAAGCTCGACCACAAGTTCGACCTCATGTACTCCAAGCGGGCCTTCGTGCACTGGTCAGTCAGTCCCTAGCTTATCTGACAGCTTCTTTAGCTTTTTCTTGGCCGCTACGTGACGGCACCGCTCTTCTAAAATAATAGCGATAATAATATAAAATTTTTACGACCTCCCTGGCGCAGTGGTGAGCGCTGTTGTCTTATAACTGGGAGGTCCTGGGTTCGATTCCCGGCGGGGTCAATTTGGGAATTTATAATTTCTGAATTATCTCTGGTCTGTTCTGGTTCTGGGAGGCTTTGACCGTGGCTATTTACCACCCTACCGTCAATGTTGAGGCCTACGGCTTGGCCAACGAGTCAAGGCCTGGAACACTAGGTATAGGGGCCCATCAGCTATAACCTGAGTCCAGGGTCGCTGCCCTAAGGGCCTTTCACCGCGGTCAGATTTGTTCTCAACGTAGTGGTGACTTAATGATGGTAGGGTTGCACTGACCTTCCTTGCAGCAGTCAATCCTTGTACGGCCTGAGATAGTATGAGAGTGGTGAGTATGTGAGTGAGTATATTGTGAGGTTAAGTGTGAGGTGAACTTCTCAGGCCACTCGCAGCAGCAGGCAGGCAGCTAGTTATGGCCTGCAGCTGTGGACGTTGGGCTGGCGTAGCACTGTACACTTGGTTTGTCACTAGTTAATCACACACACTTCCGCCGAGCGCGTGGCGAGCAAAGGTCGGCGGGTTCCAAAAAAAGGTTCTTGGTTACGGACAACAATTAACAATTATGCTTATAGCTAGGTCGACACATAGACCGCTTGACGGCGCAACAAAACCGTAAAATAAATTAAATCTAGACACTTAAAAAGCAAAACGATGCGCGAGGCGACCCGGGAATTTCGTGAATACGTGTAATTCAGCTGTCAAACCAAAGGAACTTGCAAAAACCACGCCCCAAAACGGCGGCAAGTTTAAAACTAAGTATCTGTCAACTTCATTGCGAGCCAAAGAGATTGCCAGCGCTACGACCATGGAACAAGGAATTGTTGACAGGCACATGGCGCGAACAGTCAAAGACGTGCCGCCAAGCGATTGAGCGTTCCGGCACGATGGCGTGTAGAAACCGATTAGGGGTTTTCTGAATTATCTCTGGTTTGGTCTGGTCTGGTGGGAGGCTATGGCCGTGGCTATTTACCACCCTACCGTCAAAGACGTGCCGCCAAGCGATTTAGCGTTCCGGCACGATGGCGTGTAGAAACCGATTAGGGGTATGGGTTGAATGTTCACTGCCATACCCCTTCCAAGTTAGCCCGCTACCATCTTAGACTGCATCATCACTTACCATCAGGTGAGATCGTAGTCAAGGACTAGCTTGTCATCGAATTAAAAAAAAATAGCAATAAAGATATTATATTTTAGAAGCCAGTTTACTGAAGCGAAGCGTAGTTGACAGGCGCCTGGGCGAGATGCCGTGATAAAATTATCAAGAGTCATCTATTTTTCAATAGTTTTCTTCTTGAACCCGCTTGCAGAGACGCTAGGCTACAAATTTAAAACCTAAATTTGTAATTTTGACAGAAGCTTTATACGAAATCTCTCAAAGCAGCGGCTGCAAGCGGGCCTTAGTCAATGAAATTGGCGTTTTTTTCGTTTTTCACAACGTAAAAATTATAATATCCTTTTTCATTTGTCACCAAATTAAAATGCAAAGAGCTACAAAATACTCGTTGCAAACAGGCACGACTGATTTTAGTTATAATTTATGCGACCATTCTCTAAGGTTTAGTTTGTTTGTTATTTACATGTTTACTCTATGGCAATCATTTAACAATTAATCATGTATTTAATTAACAGTCTAACTGCCGCACTCAGGCATTCATTAAATTATAATTAATTAATCATTGACTTGTGATTAGCTGCCGCACTCAGCCGCATGTATTAAATTATATTATTTAATGATTAATTATCATTAAATCTATTACTGAATTGTCAAACGAAGCGTTAACTTCTGAGAATGAAACTTTTTAAAATCCAAGATAAAAGTCGTTATGTAACGATTAGCGACTCTGAGTGCGGCAGTAAATTGAAGAAATAAAAGAGGACACTTTTTGCATGAAACCTCTTGATTGATAAGTTATTTTTTTTCTACAGGTACGTAGGCGAGGGTATGGAGGAAGGTGAGTTTACGGAGGCTCGGGAAGACCTTGCAGCCCTCGAGAGAGACTACGACGAAGTGGCCATAGAGACGTCAGACATGCCACAAGGCTGCGACGACGAGCTATGACGTAAAAGCACCACCAACATCTATCCGCCACCTGGGATACATCGCATGGCGTTTGATTGTAGGAGATTCGTCACAAGATTCGTCACGTCGAACAAGGTCGTCGTCAATTAAATATCTTCCGTCGCTGCCTTCTAATCTCTTGACGTACAGTGCTCAAGACTGGCAACGATTAATGTAACTTCAAGTCTCCCTTCAAATGCCTGTCTCCAAAGCAAGGGGGAAACAATACACCGATTGAATGGAAAATTTAGAATAGAATATACACTTTACAGAATGAATTGATGGAAATCATCCTTGAATTAAATCTCAAGAACAACAGCCTGCTGAATAAGATCGGTTTCAAGCGTATAACATAAAAAGTAACTATAACGTAAAGAAACTGAACCGAAGCATAAAACCAGTAGTGACCAGTGTCAGCTTAATCGTGAATGAAACTCTGAAAGAAAATACTGCAGGTATTGTGTAGTTCATGCTACTGAAGTGTTGTATCGTTGCCAGTCGCGCAATGGTGTGAGAAGCGAAGCGGCTGTGGAGCGTCGCGACCGAAGCGGACGCCCCAAAACCGCGGCCGCATGTTTATAATATTGATTATTGCAGTTTTGCGAAAAATTTTAAAGGTTAGAAAATGTCCGCCGAGGTCGGACGATGCTCGACTTGCCAACGGAGGGCCCAACTCTATGCGATACTACGTGCGAAACTGATACCCGTTTTCACTGACAATCCCAACTCAGGGAATTTTAGGGAACACCTAATTAGGTAACACTTAACAACGATTTGTCTTCGATTTGACCTTTACGGATATGTCTAAAAGTTAACGTTTTATCCTTAAGGAAATGTTAAGGTGTCGGTGGTGAAAACGGGCGTTAAACTCGCGTAAAAACTATAGCTGTTGTCTTCTCACGGCATGTTTTGACTAGAGACTATTGACGTCGCGTTTAGGATATTTTTTTTTACTTTTAAAAATTTTGTTTACGGGATTTTAAGTCTCATTACTTGGAGCATGCAATCAATAAAATTATTGAAACTGGCGTCTCTTTCCACTTCAGTACAAGCTTCATGCTAATTCGGAGAGGAAAGGGATGTCAGTTAATTAATCTTCAACATGTTTTATAGCATCCTGTGTACCTCTAAAAACAGAGCAGCCAGGAAGCTTCGAATCAATCTCATTCTGAGTAGGTGCATTGAAATCTTTATCAGTAGTTCTAGTGTGACTTTAAAAGTTTATAAATCTGTCATTTAGTATAAACGGGAAAGGGGCGGAGTATTTTTCCATCCCTTTTCCGTCCATACTTATTTACGCACAGAACCTTAGTGCTAGTTTTCAATTTAACCCGAATGAGTTTTATTTTGTGCACGCATCTTATAAGTTTGAAAGCCAACTTTTGAGAGCCATTTTACATTTGAGAGACATCTCCATACTAAATAAGTTGCACTAGAGCCTCGGCTCAATTTCTCTGTCTTGCTCACGAACTATACCTTTGCGAGAGTGTTTTCACGTAGCACTGGCGAGTTTTCAGCATCCTACTATTCATAAAACGATCTTGTTTGTCATAACTCAGCTGTGAGAAAACACTTTTCTTGAAATTAAGTTTACCGCGTGGTTACGTTTTGAGTGTTTAAGATATGGACCCCCGAAGCAACTCCCTCTGTCCAATTAAAGTATGTTTGTTGGCATTCATTGCGGTGTATCGCGTATGGCGATGAATTATTGTAAGTGTAATTGTTTTGTCCGCGTTTGTGTTGTTAAAAAGTTATGAAAAAGTTTTACAGTGTTTCCTTGTATTGTTAAATAAATTTATACAAATTATTTATCATTTTTGTTTGATTTTATCATTCCCAAGAAAGTGAAAGTGAGGGGCCCGTGGTTCCACCGATTTCACCTACTGGTAGGACCACGGTATACCAATATACAGGGTGAAGTTTTGTAATGCCACCTGAAGGGAAAGTACTCTTAATACTGTAGATAGAAAATTTTACTCAAAGAAAACATTAATTTATTTTTGAATAGAAAGAAAACTGCATTCAAAGATTTTCGAAAATTCGCTTGCCACACCCGGGTATCGAACCGACTAAAATCTGTAAAAATTACAACCTGTACTTTTATTGCATCGATCGTTAGTACAAAATCAAATCTCTAAGAAACTTGATAAATTAAATGAAAGGAAAACTATCAAATCTGGACTTATAAATTCAATGGGATAAATTCAATGGGTTTGAGCTATCTCCATTCCAAATTTCAGCCAAATCGGTCCATTCGTTGAGGCGGGAAGAAGTAGGTAACAGACATCCTTTTTTGACATTTTTTACCCATTTGACATTTGACATTTGGGGCCGTGGGGCCCGGAGGCTCGAGCGCTTTTTGTAGAGCTATCTAAAAAGGTGATCGAGTCTACCGGGGATCCAAGAGCTGGCAGCTACCTTGGCCAAAGGATTAGTTTGGCCATCCAAAGGGGTAATGCTGCCAGCATCCTGGGTACTATGCCACACTGCAGTGACATCGATGGGGCTTTAGATTTTATTTAATTTTTATTTTAGTTTTAATTTTAGAATACTTAAATTTAGTTTTAGTGTAGTATTAGGTATATACTATGTAAATAGAATAGAAATAATTTATTTATTAAATGGATATCAAAATAAAATAATAAAAATTCAAATGATTTTTGTAGTAAATATCATTCGTCTATGTTTATTTGCAAGATTGAGTACATAATTTATGATCTTATACAATTATCTAACCGCTTCAATCTGCCACAGAGTAGCATGCAAAAGAACAGTCATACAAAATTTAATGCTTAAATCTATCCATTTTTAAATTCATACAATGTGTCATACAATGTATTCTATTCTATTCTATTCTATTCTATTCTATTCTATTCTATTCTATTCTATTATATTCTATTCTATTCTATTCTATTCTATTCTATTCTATTCTATTCTATTCTATTCTATTCTATTCTATTCTATTCTATTCTATTAATTGTTATATAATTTCAGTTCTATTAATTTTCAGATACTATTACTGTGTATAAAATTAAACAATGTCGTTAATATTTTTGTCCTGAATAAATTCATTATCAGTATAATAGCATTTGTTTAAAAGTATTATAAATAGTTTAGACTTAAAACGATTAGCATTAAGGTTTTTCATGTTGTGAGAACTTATTGTAGAGGCGTGCGGCCATACAGTAAATATTTTTAGGATTCCATACCAAAATGGTAAAAATGGAACCCTTATGGTGAGACTTTCTCCGTCCGTCTGTCCGTCCGTCTGTCCGTCCGTCTGTCACAGTCGATTATTTCAGTAACTATTAAAGCTATCGACATGAAATTTGGCATAGTGGTGTATAATAGTGGCCCAACATCATTGGAATAAAGAAAAATCGAAAATTATTTTTAGTTTTATTAAAAAAAGGGGGAAAATCGGTGGTTTGAAATTTCAATGTAAAATAACTATATCGAGTGGGGTATCATATGAAAGTCCTTTACTTGTGCATTCTTAAACAGTTTTTTATTTATTTCTATATATAATAGTTTTTGAGTAATCGGCCAAAATGTCGAAAAAAATACCGTTCCCCCCCCCCCTTATCTCCGAAGTTTACCAATCGAAAAATCTGAAATAATTATGGTCAATAGAGGTTTATGTATATTTTACAGGAAAAATAAAACCGACGCTCTAACTAGCATAGTTTTTTTTATATTAACAATAAACCTCTACAAACAAAGTTAACGATAAATAAGCAAATTAATATAATATTATCGTTTTACTTTTACTTTTGGAGTATGGAACCCTCGGTGCGCGAGTCCGACTCGCACTTGGCCGGCTTTTTTTTTAAATAAATTTATTCTTTGTCTATCTTCTTTTCTTTATCTATGTTCTTATTACTTGACATATCTTAATATATATAAATTACGTGTCACGTTGTTTGTCCGCGATGGACTCCTAAACTACTTAACCGATTTTAATCAAATTTGCACACCGTGTGCGGTTTGATCCAACTTGAAAGATAGGATAGTTTTTTTTTTATTAGGATAGTTTATTTGTTTTATTTATAAGTTGGCGGTACGAAGTTCGTCAGCTAGTATTATTTATTATAAAAATTGAAAAACTCTTACCATTATATATAAATAGTACTCTGTGACTCTTACTCTAAAATATTAACTATATCACTGTTTAATTTCACGAGTTTTATCGACCGAGCGAAGCGAAGGTCTTTGAGTTAACTAGGGCGATTTGCACTTGTCCGTCCGTCCGTCCGTCCGTCCGTCCGTCTGTCAGAGCCTTATAACTTTTGAATTACTGAACGTAATTACTTCAAATTTAGATATAATATGTAAACCGATGGCCTCCAGCCGAAAATGGCTTAAAAAGTTATAAAAATCTTTATTTCAGGGGGGCTCTCATAGAAGCGAATGCGAAGTAAAAAAAAAAATATCGCGTTACATAAAATTGTTACGTATCATTTTAAAGATAATTTTGAACTGAGTACAAAAATAATTTTTTTTTAATTTTTCCCTTAAAATTGACGAAATGGGGGGCTTTCAAAGTGGCGATTTTATACGCTCGCTTGAAGACGCTCTCTAGAAAAATCCGCTATGGATTTTCAAACTGATTTTATGTTTTTAGGTCACTTATATCCTGTACTTGAACAACAAATACTAAAATTATATGAATATTATAAAGAAACGAGATTATTTAATTTTTAATGGGCGTCAGTAATTCATATAGCATCAACATAGCTTCACAATAATGCTAATAGATGGCGCAGTCAGTAACTATTCCCATGGAACTACGAGTTAAATTCAATGTTTGATAAATAATTCAATGTTTTCACTAACGTTCCCTAACCTTTACGGGCTACCTATAAGTTAGGTGATTGATGTTTTCTGTCAACTTATTTATCACGATCCTGTACGGGACACCTAAAAGGATATTGGGACGGATGTTAGGACTTAGGATTGTATTTAGGAGCTACCTACGTTAAGAGACTCCTACTTAGGGGATGATTTAGGTATGTTTGGTGAAAACGGGCATAATAATAATGTCAGTTTTGGTTATCATGTATCGATTGAATGAATAATCATGGGATACCGTTACCGCGAGGTCTCAGTTCGGGGCGAACCACTAGTAGATTCGTCCCATAATTTTCTCGCCAAATCTTCATCATAAGCGATGGCTGCAGCTCTAGAGAGCTTGCAATTATAAAACATCTCTCCACCTAATGCACCTGCGTCGTCATCCAATGCCGCATGAACAGCCGTCTGAGCACCAAGGCGAGGACTCTTGCAGGCAAGACGTGAAAGGCAAATTACGCAGCAATATGTAATGTGAGCAATTATGTTTTCAAACTTAAGTATATCAGTGGGAACAAATCCTGGATCAGCACTGTTGACAACTACATTTGATACTTTCATATTTTTGTTTAACTCCCGAGTGAAGAGAATCAAACAAAGTTTACTATTTGCGTAAATTTGGAATGGTGTCCAATGCTGTACATCGTTCATCTTTCCGAAATCTATTTTGCCTTTAAAGTGAGCTTGGGAAGTAGCATTTACAATCCGAGAAGGTTCTGAAATTCGTCCAGACTTTTTTAAAAGGGGCAAGAGCAATAACGTCAGTAGAAAATGTCCAAAATAGTTAATCTGCATTGTAGAACTCATATTGTCTTCTGTAATATACTCTTTGGTCGTAAAAACTCCGGCATTGTTAACTAATATATTTAATTTTTCTTCACCTATTGCTATTTCATTAGCAAACTTTCTAACAGATTTTATAGAAGATAAGTCAAGTAGTTTGAAGATAACTTCTTCATTTCTTGTTTTATTCACGATACTCTTTCGTGCTTCTAGACCTTCCTTCTCGAATGGACAAGCGATTATCACTCTAGCACCTCTCATTGCAAAATCTGTGGCGATCTGTAATCCAATTCCTGCTGTGCCTCCTGTCACTATGGCTGTCATTCCATCGAGTCTTTTGTTCGATTGACATATTGCATAGGTGGACCTCACATACACTCCTAAGAACATTAACGTAAATAATATTAAGTAAAAGTAAAACATTGTGATATCCAGCAAAGCTCACAGTATTTGTGAAAATGTTTTTTATCTTTGAAGTCATTGTACACAATAAATTCAAAGATAAAAAATATACGCAACTGCATTTTTATCAAAAGAATTATAGTAGTTAAACTAGCGGCACGCTATGATGGCCGGTTTGACGTTTGTCCGCTCATGAAGTTCCGTATTAATTGATAACGACTTTGAAGGAAATAATTGTATTACTTTATTGACGATAGTGATGTGCAGAGATTCATAAATTTTATCGAATGTAGTTTTAGGTTTAGGACTCAAAATTTATTTATTAAATTGATTTCTAAAATGTATACAAGTGTAGAAAAATCAGTTTGCACCATTTAAGGGGTGAATGTACTTGTGAATATGAACAATTTTCACTATGTGGACAAACCTCTGAAATCGCAAAAAAATATCAGCTGTTTCATACAAAAGGTAAAATTTTTATTTTTATATGATATATACCACAACTCGGCATTTGGTTTTCTAAATTGAAAATTTTTAAAAATGGAATCTAATACGATCGTCACATAGGATCGCTGGCTAGCACAACTACTACCTCCGGCAAACTCGCGTCAATGCTCAATGCAAAACAAAGCAGTTTCGAATTGACGTTGCTTCGAAAAGTATAAACTGTCAGTGCAATGCGATTGTGATATAGTTTTGACCTGGCTTTGGATTTCAAATATTGATACTGCATTACTGTTGACCCTTGCTCGTTAATTTGGACTCTGTTCAAGCCCTTTGTTGTGGATTTCGTCGATATGACCGAACGTACGCAGAGAACTGTTCTAAATAGTCAGACACGTGAGTTCGTAATACGCCTTCGTAACTATTTCGATCGTGAAGCTCAAAATGGAGGGCCAATTTTACCTATAACGTCAGTGGTTGAACGCGTAGCTGATGCGCTTAATATTGGACAACGAACTGTTAGACGGATAACTAAAAAAAAAATATGGCGAGACTGGCACAGAAGAAAATAAACTTCACACACCAAAAAAGAGAAAACGAGCAAAACCAGTCGTAGGCATCGATAGCTTTGATGCCGATGCTATCCGAAGACATGTTTACGGCTACTATTTACAGAAGGAGTATCCAACAAGAAAAAAGTTGGTGCATTCACTGAAGGAAGCTGGATTATTCTTCGGTGGGGAAAGTTCTTTAACGAAGATTTTGAAGACCATTGGATTTCAATACAAAAAATGTAACAAACGCAAAATATTGATGGAAAGATTTGATATAGCGATGGCAAGGTATACTTTTTTACGGCAAGTGAAAGAAATCAAAAATTGGCAAAATGTTGTGTTCTTGGATGAAACATGGCTTAATGCTAACCATACTGTAGGCCGTTCTTGGAACGATGACACAGCAGCATCTACTTCCAAAGTTCCTGTAGGAAAAGGATCGCGACTTATAATTTGTCACGCCGGAACCATCAACGGGTTTGTCGAAGGTTCTCTCATGGCTTTTGCGTCAAAAACCACTGGAGACTATCATGAAGACATGAATGGAGAAAAGTTTACTGAATGGTTTACCTCAATGTTGTGTAGCCTCCCTGAACCATCTATTATAATTATGGACAACGCCCCATACCACTCGATGCAAATTGACAAGCCACCTGCCCAATCCCAAAAGAAAGCTGATATCGTCGCATGGCTTCGTAAAAATGGCGTAGATGCAAACATGAATATGTTAAAAGCGGAATTAGTACGTTTTTTAAAAGAAAACAAACCAACCAAGATCCGATACGTCATTGACGAAATAGCATTAGAACATGGGCACAGAGTTATACGGTTACCGCCTTACCATTGTGAGTATAATGCGATTGAGTTGGTGTGGGCTCAAATTAAGGGATATGCTGCAAGACACAATACAGAACCCCCATTTACCACAAAAAAATGCTAAAATTATTAGAAGAAGCTTGTGAACATGTGACTAAAGGAGACTGGGAAAAGGTTGTGAATAGAACTGTTAAATTAATAAGGAAAGATTATGAAAGAGATGTGAAAATAGATAATATTATAGAAAACGAACATATAATTATTAATGTAGGTGATGATAGCAGTGACGACAGTGAAAATAGTAGTATGGACGAATCTGATTAATTATGGCCTTTTGTGGCACCTTTTTTGGTATCTTTTGTATTCATATGTTTCTTGTGTGCATATAAAGTATGTATATTCATTTTCATTCAAATATTCAGTTCGTTCAAATAAATTAAATAAACATATACATTTTTGTTTTATTAAACCTATTTAATCAGGTACAAAAACAAAACTTAATTGTTTTTTGTTCGAGAATAAATTGACATTCCACATCACTATTGTAATGTGTCAAACCGGCCATCATAGCGTGCCGCTAGTGTAATTATTCATTTATTTTCTATACTAGCTGATGCCCGCGACTTCGTCCGCGTGGATTTAGTTTTTAAAACCCCTCGGGAACTCTTTGATTTTCCGGGATAAAAAGTAGCCTATTACACCTCCAGGTCCAGGATGCAAAAAATCACACCGATCCGTAGCTCTGTTGCAGCGTGATGGAAGGACAAACCAACAAACCTCAGCATTTTTGAAGTTATAATTATTACATGCGTTTAAGCGATGAAATATCACATACTTCAACGGTGAAGGAAAACGTCGTGAGGAAACTTGCACGCCTGAGAGTTTTCCATCGTTTTTCAAAGGTATGTGAACTCGGCCAATTCGCATTGGGCCAGCGTGGTGGACTGCGACCTCTAACACTTTTATGAGAGGAGCCGTTGATGGGTTGCTGATGATTATTAATTTTGTAGCAAATTACAATAATTATTGTACCATAATATAATTATGTTGTTATTATGATCATATGATATTAATACGTATTTTTAAAATATACTAGCTGTTTCCCGCGACTTCGTCCACGTGGATATAGTTATTAAAATCCCTCGGGAACTATTTGGTTTTCCGGAATAAAAAGTAGCCTATGTAACTCTCCAGGTCCTCAACTATATAAACCCTTGCAAAAAATCACGTCAATTCGTAGCTCTGTTGCGGAGTGATTGAAGGACAAACGAACCACACTCATTTTAATCTATCTATAATATAACTAGCGGCCCGTCCCGGCTTCGCACGGGTAGACATAAATAGGTACAGATATTTAAGTTATAAGCGTGCTAATTAAAACGACCATGAATCACTAAATTAGAAAAAAATTGTATGCTTATTTTAAAGCCTCCCTGTACACTACGTTGGCTGTGGTATTTGTAGGTGGCAACAAAACGTATTGATTTTCAGGAGATCCTACTCGAGAAAGTGCCACATACAATTGCCCGTGGGAAAAGCACTCTTTCCTTAAGTCGATACCAACTATAGAAAAAGTTTGTCCCTGGGATTTATTTATTGTTAGGGCAAAGGATATTTTTAAAGGGAACTGTAACCTTTTAAAAGATATGGGCAAATCAGTTGGTATCATCGGGATCCGTGGAACATGTGCGAGCTGACCGGCCGCGGGACCCATGATGATAGTTGCTACAATCACATTATCTCTTAATTCTTTGATCAATAGTCTTGTACCATTACACATATTGGGAGGGCTTAAATTTCTTAAAAGCATAACAGGCGTACCTATTTTTAATTTTAGTTCATGAGGTGGCAAGCCAGCAGGATTGAGGGAATTTAAAAATTCCTGTGGGTAGTGCACTGTATCTTCGATGTTGCACACGGTGTCAACAGATTTGTAACATTTAAAATCACCTGGTACTTTTTCAATAATAATTTTGTTTATCTCATTTACTGAGTCGTTTCTGGGTGACAATATCGCTCTCGAACAGAGTCAATGGAAATTTCTTACTGTAAGATTGTTGATGTCGGGATAGATTGTGTCTATAAGGATTTCTAGACTGTGAACAGTTTGAGCCAATTCAATATCCAACAGTACTTGGGAGCTGTTTGCAATTGGAGTAGTAAATTTTCCGTCTCCTAATTTAAGTATATTTTCTGAGAAATTACCACCGCGGTTATTGCATAAATGTGCTCTCATATTCGTGCGCAAATTGAGAGTTTTAATTGATAGCCACAAAGGTGATGATTTGAGGCACGCTTTAATAACGTCGGCACGTGTACCTTTTGTTACAACTGGTAGAGTTTGGCGAAAGTCTCCAGCGAAAACAAAAGTTACGCCACCCATCATATTGCTTATATCTTTTAATGTGCGGTCCACTGCTTCTACATGAGCTCTATGGCTCATGGTGCACGATGCGCTGCGTGGCGGCCGCCGCCGGCATGTATTTTTATTTTAATTTCATGATATCTTTTGAATGGAATGTCCGATTTCAATAATTCAAAAAGTAATCATCAGGTATTGAGTCAGTCTTGAATATTAAATTATTTATTTGGATAAAAATTTATAAATGGTATGGATAACACGGTCTGATTTTGATCGGCATTTCTATCAATTTGTTAAATGTAAAAAAGTAGTTATAGTGACGTAACTACAATAGTTAGACACATGGTCTCGCGAAGTTTTTTGTAGATATTGATATATTCTATAATATTGTAGAACATTTTTTTGTCCTATCATTAATACTCTTCGCAGCGTATGCGATGAAAGACATTTTATGGTTAATTTTTTTACACCTTCGGTTGGTTTTAATAGGAATTTCTAAAGATTTCTATAGTAATCTAGTACTAAATATAGCCTATGTTACTCAGTGATAATGTAGCTTTCTAATGAAAAAAAAAATTATTAAAATCGGTCCAGTACTTTTTGAGTTTATTCGTTACATACAAAAATACAAAAATACAAATCTTTCCTCTTTATAATATTAGTGTAGATAAAACTGTAACAGGTCCAATTCTGTACATTGAAGATATTTTGAAAATTTTTGTTTGAGGGCACTCTATAATCGATACTGAAGCCAAAACAATTTTTTTTTAATTTTTTGTCTGTCTGTCTGTCTGTCTGTCTGTCTGTCTGTATCTTGGCCGCGCATCACGCCGAAACTACTGGACGGATTTAAATGAAACTTGGCACGATTTAAGTTAATACTACGAGGTATAATATAGGATACTTTTTATCCCAAAATTCAGCACGGTTCCCTTGGGAGAGGGGCTGAAAATCCAAATGGGTATTTCGCTGTAATTCATTAAGGCGTATTCCGATTTAATCCATTCTTTTTTTGTTAGAAAGCAAGTTCTTTAGAGATTGTCCTGTAATTATTTCAAGGTCGTCAATTTCGTAGTTCAGAAATTATAGACATCACGATCTTCAGTATAAGGTCCAAATAACTTGAACCCCGGAATCTACAGGATACTTTGAATGTACGGCTCATCTTAAGCTGGCAAACGTACTTATCGTATATAGCCATCGTGGATAGCCCTATTTTGTCAAAGTCAAACTACTCCAAAGGCGTCAGATTTTACCAACCGATCATTATATACCTACATACTACATAGTAGGTATGGATGTAATACATCGTATGGACTTAATGCTACACTGTTTTCCTATGCAATTTAATATTCTAATCATACTAATATTATAAATGCGAAAGTGTGTTTGTTTGTTGGTTTGTCCTTCAATCATGCCACAACAGAGCCACGGATCGACGTGATTTTTTGCATGGGTACTATAGTTGAGGACATAGGCTACTTTTTATCCCGGAAAATCAAAGTGTTCACGAGGGATTTTAAAAACTAAATCCACGCGGACGAGGTCGCGGGCATCAGCTAGTATTAGCTATGATTTTAGCTATGTTTATCTGTTATCTAAATTGCTATTATTACTTACATAACAAGTGTTGCGTCGCGCGTCGGTGATAACTTTGTGATTAATAAGATTCGGCCTCCTCGGAAAAGGGTCCAAGGTTCAAATCCCAGGCATACCACCATCTTTTCGCATCTCTATCCGTCTTAAGATGTATATAATAGGGTATTATACTATATATATATATATATATATATATATATATATATATATATATATATATATATATATATATATATATATATATATATATTAGTTTAGGCAATAAGGAATCGGAAAGTGGAAGTTTCACTTCACAAAATTATAAAATAAATTTTATATTTAATTTCAAAGTTTTCACTTTTTTTGTCTATACTACAAATGGACGTAGTTATGCAAAAACGTTCCAACCCACAAGTCTGTCAAAATTGTGTTAATAGCACAATGCTACTTTTTTAAAACACGCTTCATCAAATCATAAAAACATTCCAGTACTGACATCATTGCTCTTTTATTTCCAATGTTCTAACCCTTAATGCAAAACACATTTGTAGCTAAAAACAATTCAAACTGCATCAATCTGACTGAAAACTTGCTGTGAGTTGGAACGTTTTTGCATAACTACGTCAAAATATGCGAAACGTCAAACAGTACGCGCCATTACACTACGTCATAATGTCAGTAGTCTATATAGTTCATCCGCTTAAATAGTTTGCAGTACAAATACACGGTATTTTAGAAACTATGTGAAAATAAATAAATACATTATTTAATAATTTAGTACATTAATTTTTTTTTTAGATTTATGAAAAACACAAAATCAAAATACTGATAGTATTAGATCTGAATCATCACTTTGCAAAACAGTGCAAATTCACTCAAGTAAACTCGGAGACCTCGCATTGCTTAGTCAATTAATTGCATTTAGACATCATGCGAGGCACAAACCAATATTACGTTCTATCAATATACACGATCGCAATTTGTGGCGGGCTTATTCTTCATACCCAATAAAAAATGCGAGAATTTTATGTATTTTTCACTATTATTTGCAAAAATATTCACTCGTAGAGTGTTTTTAACCTGACATACATTGTTCAAGTTCCATATCACTCAATCCAACAAGTCTCACAGATTCCTGCCACAGCCGTTTTGCAGTTTCGTCATCATAAGCAGCTTTTTTAGCACGAGACAATTTACAATTCGTGAAAAGCTGACCACTGACTATCCCTGCCTTTTTATCCAGAGCAACGTGTAAAGCAGTTTGAGCGCCTTCCCACGGGGTTTTCAATAACACGAAGGCAGCTATAGTTATAAAACCACCGAAAACTTTCCCGAAACAGCCAAATATCCCAGTTCCAACAGTTCCTGGATCCACACTATTCACCACGACGTTAGGTTGTTTTAATCTCTTTGTCAGTTCGTGTGAAAATAAAAGTACACATAGTTTACTATTCGCATAGAATAGTACCGGATACCAGTATTTTATATCGTTCAATCTATCAAAATTTACTGTTCCGATCAGATGTAGCCATGATGCGGTATTCACAACCCTTGCAGGCTCAACACCTGTAGCTTTTTTCTTCAACAGAGGCATTAACAATATCGTAAGCAAGAACTGGCCAAAATAATTCACTTGCATTATAAAACTCATTCCGTCCTTTGTGATAAATTCGTCTACAGCGCCAACTCCCGCATTATTCATCAATATGTCCAATCTGTTTTCTGTCTCATAGATTTCTTTGACAAATTTTCTAATTGAATCTATTGAGGACAAATCTAGTAGTTTGAACACTACTTGTTCGTTTTCTGTTTCTTTAATAATTTGTTTTTTGACTGCTTCTCCTTCGTCTTCGTAAGGGCCTGCGATTATGACGCGAGCACCTCTTTCTGCTAAATCTGCTGCTATTTTCAAGCCCATTCCTGTCGTCCCCCCAGTAACTATTACTGTCTTTCCATCTAGTCTCTTTTTGGATAGACATATCGCGTTAGTCGATTTCTGATAAAAACCAACAGATAATAAAATTACTAAAATAAATACTACAACATAAAGAATCACAGCCATTGGTAGTGTGTTACCAAGAGACTGTTCCGACTTAATGTAATTCATATTTGAAGAAGCATACTTATATATAAACTTGTAATAATATTTATGAACCACACATGTTTTTGTTAAGATTTTCTTCAAGGTTTCTCAGAATTTGTTTTTGTTTTATCGATTGTTCGCTAAACTTAGAGATGTCTTCGACTTCGACCGCGTAGATTTAGGTTTTTAAAATCCGGTGAAGCAATATTCCACTGTATACACTTTGCTCCCCCACATTTTCACACGTGCACATACTGAATAGTGTTCAAATATATTGATAATAATCTATCTTCTTCTTGTAGTGCCGACTCCAATCGAGGTTGGCAAACATTAGGGCTCTCTGCACTTGGGACGCTACTGCACGGAACAATGATTGGTTACTTTCCCCGTACCATTGGCGTAGGTTTTTAAGCAATTATGTTCTCTTCGACCAGATGGCCTAGCTATTTTTCCTTGCATAATGAGCTGATGGAGGTCGTATTTGTTACTTATAAGGATATGGCCAAAGTACTCCAGCTTCAATACTTTTATGGTCCTAAGATTTATTGCCTAGTTGCCTAGCTATATAATAAAACTGTAACTAGAAGATTTCTGTACATTTAAACTATAGTTACTTATAAAAGACTTGTATAATATATTTAGAAAATTTTAACCGGGGGATTTATTTTATCGATACTGAGCCCAAGACAGATTTTTGTTTAATTTTTATCTGTCTGTCTGTCTGTCTGTCTTTGTGTCCGCGCGTCACGCAAAAACTTCTGAACGGATTCGAATGATCCGAAATATCAGCTATCACTAACACTATACTTACCAAACATAATTTGGTATAGTAAATAATAATCTAAATTTAAACATATCAAAAACAATAAAACCAGCCAAGTGCGTGTTGGGCCACGCGCAGTGTAGGGTTCCGTAGTTGAAAGTCTCAAATATTATTGCTGACTTAGGATAGTACTTTTATTTTATTTTTGAATATTGTATACATTTTGAGTTCCATGGTATTATATATATATATATATATATTATTTGTGTGTTTATTTAAATATATATATTACCATGAACATTAGAATGTGTTCTATTTGTCAAAAAACATTAAAATATATTTAATAAGCATCCTATGGTCAAAAATGTAAATGTAAATCTCAGAAATAAACAAAATAAATTAGCCCTACCAGCTCCAAGATGCGCACTATATAGAAATAGTATATGTTATATGGCCATTCATATGTTTAATAAACTTCCTGAAAACATTAGACATTTAAATTATAATTGTTTCAAACAAAAAGTTTTAAAGTTACTTAAACAAAAAAATTATTATTCTATCACAGATTACATTAATGAAAAAAATTTTAAGGAAGTAAAATAACTTAAAAATGTAAAATAACGTAAAAAGCAATTACCTACTTTAATTTATTAAGTATAAAGTACAAGGTATATACTTTGTTAAGTATAAGATATAGTTTGTTTTATTTTCTATAATATTTTATTAGTTTATATTACATTATTATTTTAAATTGTTATAACATACGTCCACAGTAATTTCAATGATTGATACCAATATTTTTTAGTTTTTGAGTTAAACATTTGTACGCCTTATGGCATGAAATAGTGTTACTAAAAACAAAACTAACACCTGTTTGTAAAATTTACCTATTTCAACAAATAAATTGATTTTGATTTTGATAGCTGATATTTCGAGTCAATATAAAGGATAGCTTGTATCCCGATAAAACATAAGGTTTCTCCAGAATATGGGATGAAAGTTTTTGTTGATTTTACTTCATAACTCTGTCAAAGAACCGATTTTGACAATTCTTTTTAGGGTTCCATACCTCAAAAGGTAAAAAAGGAACCCTTATAAGATCATTCTCTTGTCCGTCTGTCCGTCTGTCTGACCGTGTGTCCCTACCGATTTTCTCAGGAACGAGTGGACCTAGCAAGTTGAAAATTATACCAGATACTGAGGTCTATAGTTCCTATTAGGTGTATAAAAATCAAGGTCCTGAGTCAACACGATAAAAAGATATGGGCAAATTTAGATTTTTGTGAAAACTTGTATGTACCTTAATTTTCAACTTTTTTTATTTTTCGGAATTTTTCCTTTACTTGTGCTGTAAGACCTTGCTTTTAACCAAAATTGACAATTCTAGGTCAACCGGAAGTACCCTATAGGTTTTGGGTCGAAAACCTATATGATAGTTCCCGTTGACCTAGGCAAAAAGCAAGGTCTTACAGCTTACAAATAAAGGAAAAAGTCCAATTTTATTTGAAAGTGTATACTATCAGGCATGTTTTGTCTAATTTTCATGAAGATTTATTATGTATTATCGGAAATAGAGGACTTATCTCTTCACAGATAGCAGCAAGTCACTCGCATAAAGGACAACGATCGAATACATGCATACCATATTTATATGAGGGTTTAGCCATAGGCTAATATGCTAAAGGCATAGACTAAATCGTTAACCTCCAGGACTCAGATATTTGTATCACTGTGTTTTTTTGTTACTCGTGCAAAGCCGGGGCGGGTCAACTAGTCTATAATAAACGTAAGTTTACAAAGTAACACCATTGCATCATCATCGTTAAATGCAAAGTTACATCATCATCGCAAATAAGGATATCAGACGTCTACAGACGCCAAGGCAGACGTCGCGGGTCGATTCAAATCAAGATTTTTAACTGACTTCAAAAAAGGAGGTTATCAATTCGTCGGAATACTTTTTTTATGTTTGTTCACCGATTACTCGAAGACTCCTGAACCGATTTGGAAAATTCTTTTTAGGGTTACGTAGCAAAATGGTAAAACTGGAACACTCATGTTGAGACTTTCTCCGTCCGTCCGTCCGTCCGTCTGTCACAGTCGATTATTTTTGTTTGAAACGTTATACTCCCCAGGTGGTCCCATATAAATTTTATCGAAATCGGTCGAGCGATTTTTATAATATCAACAATAAATTTTATACTTTGTATAGTGGTGCGGGAGTTTGAAGTCGGTTTTTAAAAAAGAATTGTTTATATTAAACTAGCGACCCGCCCCGGCTTCGAACGGGTAGTAGAGCATATTACGCATATGCTTTGCAAACTCCTTGAAATGTTCCATAAGTTATATTGAACAGTACGTAGGCCTATAAAAGAAGTATCGCTCGGGTTATAATATAGCAATGTCAACGCGGCGCGGGGTTGGTCACTGGTGGCATCATATTGTGAGCGAGCCCCGTCATCGCCATCGGGTTGAAATCCGCGTATTTATTTTGGCGCACGTTCGTTTTTATTTAACGATAACTCCTAAGATATTCATTTAAATTGTATGGTGTAAAGCATTATCATAATGTGCATGAAATGCTTATGGTAATTAACTTATTTAAGTTGATAAGGATTAATACTGTACCCGTCTAAATAGATTTCCAATTACCGCATAGTAGGTTTTTTTAGAAGTTAAAATGGGTATAGTGAGCTATCCTTCAAAGATATATACCATCGCGGACTTTCCTGTAAAGACTTATCCCACCATACCATCACCATAAATTGTTTTGTTATGTCTCAAAGGGATTAGGCAGCGTTTTCGATGAAAGCTCCGAAGCGGCTTGAATTTTTCCGACATTGTTAACAATTATCGCTATATTTCAACTAATTTACACAAAACCTTAACAAATTACAGTACCCGGCGATGTATATGCCGATGTGCAATATATATATATATATATAGTAGTACATACAGTACCCGGCGATGTATTACGGCGATATATATTGCACATCGGATATTGTGCCGGATAAGGCCGATGTGCAATATGTATATCGATGGGTCCTATGTATAAGGGCCAAAGTAACAATTTGGCCATTTTCACTTTTTGGTGTTAAATGCTTCCTTTTACTTTAATTTATAACATGCACTAAAAAAAACCTCATATTTATTGGTAGAAGTACTGTTTTTTATTGCAGTAAAAGGGCTCAAGTGGCACACTTTTAAATGTACAAGGGCCAGGTAAATGGTTGTTTGAGACTTATTCGTGGTGATATCTCGCCTGTTTGCCATTTTACCAACCTAAAAAAGGCCAATGTTATGTTTGTCATTTTTATAAATACGGTCATATAACGCCGAAAATTAAAGAAAACTTTGATAATCATGTCTGATTGATGTTATATATTAAAATTTGGTACCATCTAATGATAATATTTCAAAGGTTCCGGAGTAATAATGATGACGATGAGTAAATGTTTCTTTTTTGATATTATTTTTGATTTATATGAATATTTTTTACTTTGATTGCAAATAGTCTTGGTAAAATAAAAATATTTGATTTTAAGTACTTACGTTAATATTCAATATATAAGATTTGAGAAAGGATATTAAATTATTGATTATTTATTGATCTATACTAATATTATAAAGAGGAAAGATTTTTTGTTTGTTTGTACCGAATAGGCTCTGTAACTACCGGACCGATTTTAACCATTTTTTCACCAATAGAAAGCTAAATTATCAGGAAGTAACATAGGCTACAATTTATTTCCAAAAAAGTTAGAAATCCTTAAGAAAATTGCAATAATGTAACCCAAAGTAGCAAAATTTTGCCTATAAATTGCATTATTTGGCGTGTGCTGAAAAACTATTCATGAATGTTGATACATAAAAATTATGTACTACATAATTAAAGTACTCATTATTCTCTACAAAAAGTCTCCGAAGGAATATATTATCCAACTATCATATTATTTAAGGCTTATTATTATTTAAGTCAATAGTAGCTTTTGTGTTCTAAATTTAATTAGATCGCCTTTACTATCGTAGTATTAATTCTTCCTTACAAATACATATTATAAATGTGAAATTGTGTTTGTTTGTTGGTTTGTCCGTCAATCACGCTGCAACAAAGCTACGGATTAACGTGATTTTGATAGGTATAGTTGAGAACCTGGAGGGTGACATAGGCATCCCGGAAAATCAAAGAGTCCACGCGGAATTTTAAAAACTAAATCCACGCGGGAGATGTCGCGGTCATCAGCTAGTCTTCAATAATATAAGTTTTGATTATTTTTCAGAAAAAAAATCGAAAAAGAATTGTCAAATAATTTTAATAGTTTTATTATGTGTTATGAGAGTTTAGAACATTATCTTACCAAGTAAGTAACAATGTGACTTATTACCAAAACACTCACATAATTTGTCTTCTTTTTGATGATTTAATATATTTTAATCCATCAATATAAAATTGGGGCTATAAAAATCTAGAAAATATACAATTTTTAAATGTAATGTGTATGTCCAAAATGGCACTTTGGCCTTTTTACTAGTTTTTTTGGCAGAGTAAAAATACTAAAAAATTGACGAATATGGGCATATGTGCGATAATTAAAAAACTAAAATATATATTTAAAAAATATTATAGCTCAAATAACGGTCATACATGTAATAGCAAATATGCAAAGTTTCATAAAATTCAGTTGTAGCATGTAAGAAATATATCAAATTGAAACTTTGAGAGCCTCGACTGAAAAGTTACGATTTTGCACTTTGGCCCTTATACATAGGACCCATCGATATATAGTATTATAATATATATAGTATTCACTAAAACCTTCCTCATAAATCACCCTATCTATTGGTGAAAGCCCCATGAAAATCCGTTCGGTAGTTTTTGAGTTTAACGCGAACAGACAGACAGACAGACAGGCAGGCAGATAGACAGACAGACAGACAGACAGACACACTGACAGACAGACAGACGCGGCGGGGGACTTTGTTTTATAATATGTAGTGATTATGTTTATGTGTCGCTGATTGAAATTACGGGTGTTCTGAGTTTATAAGGTCTTACGTACATTAACCAAATACAAGTTTGTGCCCTCAACCGCATAAAATTACCAATTTACGTCAATTTACCATGATTATATCACACCCCGGTACTATAACAATTTAGTATTTCTTCACCGAAAAGTATTAAATTCCCAGAGGCTGCCGAAAATTTTGTGCTTGAAAAAAGCTAAAAATTCGTTAACAATTAAGTGTTCGGGTACGATGCAGCTAAATATTGGTTATGGGTTTCCTAACTTCCATACGCCTCCCAGATTATCATATGTTATATAATCAACATTTTTTTTTCAGAAACACGATAGTCAGAGAGAGTAGAGGAACCACATTAATCCAGCTTTAGAAAGCACCTCATCAATGTTTTCCATGTCCTCTTGAGCTACAAAGAATTAATGAGATGCACACTCAAGAGCTAATAAATATAGGCCTTCTGTAGTAGGGGTTTTATTTTATTATGCTTTACTACCCGTGCGAAGGCGGGGCGGGTCGCTAGTTGCATATAAATAAAAGTTTCAGCCACCATGTGTAATGTGCAATTCTTTTACTACACTTCAAAAATTTTGTAGGGGTATTAAATATTATTTTTCTTAGGCCCGCTTGCAGAGACGCCGGGTAAGTTAACCCAGGAATTTTGTAATTTTGTCAGAAGCTTTATACGAAATCTGTCAAATGTCTTTTCGACCGAGCGAAGCGAAGGTCTTTGAGTTAACTAGGGCGATTTGCACTTGTCCGTCCGTCCGTCCGTCCGTCCGTCCGTCTGTCAGAGCCTTATAACTTTTGAATTACTGAACGTAATTACTTCAAATTTAGATATAATATGTAAACCGATGGCCTCCAGCCGAAAATGGCTTAAAAAGTTATAAAAATCTTTATTTCAGGGGGGCTCTCATAGAAGCGAATGCGAAGTAAAAAAAAAAAAAATCGCGTTACATAAAATTGTTACGTATCATTTTAAAAATAATTTTGAACTGAGTACAAAAATATTTTTTTTTTAATTTTTCCCTTAAAATTGACGAAATGGGGGGCTTTCAAAGTGGCGATTTTATACGCTCGCTTGAAGACGCTCTCTAGAAAAATCCGCTATGGATTTTCAAACTGATTTTATGTTTTTAGGTCACTTATATCCTGTACTTGAACAACAAATACTAAAATTATATGAATATTATAAAGAAACGAGATTATTTAATTTTTAATGGGCGTCAGTAATTCATATAGCATCAACATAGCTTCACAATAATGCTAATAGATGGCGCAGTCAGTAACTATTCCCATGGAACTACGAGTTAAATTCAATGTTTGATAAATAATTCAATGTTTTCACTAACGTTCCCTAACCTTTACGGGCTACCTATAAGTTAGGTGATTGATGTTTTCTGTCAACTTATTTATCACGATCCTGTACGGGACACCTAAAAGGATATTGGGACGGATGTTAGGACTTAGGATTGTATTTAGGAGCTACCTACGTTAAGAGACTCCTACTTAGGGGATGATTTAGGTATGTTTGGTGAAAACGGGCATAATAATAATGTCAGTTTTGGTTATCATGTATCGATTGAATGAATAATCATGGGATACCGTTACCGCGAGGTCTCAGTTCGGGGCGAACCACTAGTTAACCTAGAGTTAGCTGCTAGCTGTGGGTTAAAGGGATAACTCGACGTTTCTGCAAGCGCGCCTTATCTATATCTATACATTATATATATATAATACTAGTGGTTCGCCCCGAACTGAGACCTCGCGGTAACGGTATCCCATGATTATTAATTCAATCGATACAATATGACGACCAAAACTGACATTATTATTATTATGCCCGTTTTCACCAAACATACCTAAATCATCCCCTATGTAGGAGTCTCTTTACGTAGGTAGCTCCAAAACACAATCCTAAGTCCTAACATCCGTCCCGATGTCCTTTTAGGTGTCCCGTACAGGATCGTGATAAAGAAGTTGACAGTAATCATCACATAACTTATCATAGGTAGCCCGTAAAGGTTAGGGAACGTCAGTGAAAACATTGAATTATTATGTAGGTACTAACGAGTGAAAACGGGTTAGGGGCATCTGTACAAATCGTCATCTATCGACGCGAATAGAAAATATACAAAATGATATTAACTAAAGAATAATTTTAATTGAATAATATGTTATTATATTATGTACCTAAATAATAATGGTCGACGCAAAACTGTTTTTGGGATAAATCGTAGTCGTAACTCCTAGTTCAATGGAATAGTTAATGACTGCGCCATCTATTAGCATTATTGTGAAGCTATGTGAAATTTACTGATGCTCATTAAAAATTAAATAATCTCGTTTCTTTATAATATTCATATAATTTTAGTATTTGTTGTTCAAGTACAGGATACAAGTGAAGTAAGAAAATAAGTACAACTTGAAAATATATAGAAAATTTTCCCAGAGAGCGTCTTCAAGCGAGCGTATTAAATCGCCACTTTGGAAGCCCCCCATTTCGTCAATTTTAGGAAAAAAATAAAAAAAAAATGCGGTTGTACTCTGTTCCAAATTGTCTTTAAAATGATACACAGAAAACCTATGAATCGCAAATAAAAATAAAATTCTTCGCATTCGCTTCTATGAGAGCCCCCCTGAAATAAAGATTTTTATAACTTTTTAAGCCATTTTCGGCTGGAGGCCATCGGTTTACATATTATATCTAAATTTGAAGTAATTACGTTCAGTAATTCAAAAATTATAAGGCTCTGACAGACGGACGGACGGACGGACGGACGGACGGACGGACAAGTGCAAATCGCTCTAGTAAACTCAGAGACCTCGCTTCGCTCGGTCAAAAACAGAAACGAAACCAATTCTATACATGAAATAGATTCAAAAAAGGGTTTTGCTTCTAATTTTGTTCAAGATACAGATATCAAAACAGAAGCTAATTTTTTTTTTGTCTGTTTGTCTGTTTGTTTGTCCTTCTTTCACGTAAAAACTACCGCACAGATTTCTACAAAATTTTATACCGTGGTAGCTTATTACTCGGGTCAACATCTAGGCTACTTTTTATCCCGGAAAATCAAGGAATTCCCGAGGGACTTTAAAAACTAAATCCACGCGGACAAAGTCGCGGGCATCAGCTAGTTGGTAATTAAAAATCTTAATATGTATGAACCTATAAAAAAAGGTTTATGAGTAAGTGATTTTATTTACCTGTCAGGTACAAATAATCAAAGGTGTAAATCTGTCCAAGTGCCACCATTCACCAAGGCGCTCTAACAGTTTTTGCATTGAAAATGTGCTAGGTATATTCTTAGACTAGCTGTTGCCCTCGCGACTTCTTCCGCGTGCAATTAGGTTCTTTGAAAACCTCTTGGGAACGGCTGGTTTTATCGGGATAAAAGTAACCTGTAACATTTTCTGCAATCATACCCATCAAAGAATCACGTAGATCCGTTGCTTGATATAACTAACTTGAAAAATTATTGACTTCCATGCGTATATTCAACCCCCTACTTTTCGGGTATAGATAGTTTTCAAAAACTATGAAACACGAACTATGAAGAGCCAAAATACCAAGTTTCTTAAACATAACTTGAAAAATGAAGGGCTATCATATAAACATTCAACCCGTAGTAATAAGCTACCACGGTATAAAATTTTGTAGAAATCTGTGCGGTAGTTTTTACGTGAAAGAAGGACAAACAAACAGACAGACAAACAGACAAAAAAAAATTAGCTTCTGTTTTGATATCTGTATCTTGAACAAAATTAGAAGCAAAACCCTTTTTTGAATCTATTTCATGTATAGAATTGGTTTCGTTTCTGTTTTTGACCGAGCGAAGCGAGGTCTCTGAGTTTACTAGAGCGATTTGCACTTGTCCGTCCGTCCGTCCGTCCGTCCGTCCGTCCGTCCGTCTGTCAGAGCCTTATAATTTTTGAATTACTGAACGTAATTACTTCAAATTTAGATATAATATGTAAACCGATGGCCTCCAGCCGAAAATGGCTTAAAAAGTTATAAAAATCTTTATTTCAGGGGGGCTCTCATAGAAGCGAATGCGAAGAATTTTATTTTTATTTGCGATTCATAGGTTTTCTGTGTATCATTTTAAAGACAATTTGGAACAGAGTACAACCGCATTTTTTTATATATATATATATATATATGTATGTATGTATGTATATGTTACGGTAAATGTGATTAATTGAAAATTATTAATAATTACACCTTACTCTTGGTAAATTTAATAAATTTTTAAAAATAGCATTCGCTTATAGGTAAACCGCCGTAAACTTGGCCCTCGCGATGGTCTAATAGGGCTTGGGGCGGGTGATGTGACTTATGATCGAATACATATTTATATATATATATATATATATATATATATATATATATATATATATATATATATATGTTCCACTACTAAAACATGGAACTAGGAATTACGACTATTCCATGCTATGAGCTGTGGCTAAGAGTCTTCATAGGACTTTGACAAATGTCAAAACGAAAGTGATTGTGTCATGTTGATGTGTTGACGGTTGACATGTGTTGACTTGACTGTGAATTGATTCCTTTAAATCGGTGGTGAATGGTGAATTTGTAAAAACGTCATGCCTTTTTTGCTACGGATTTGGTAGGGTTAAGGAAATTTATATTGTACAAATTACTGCCCGTGATTCGCATCAAGAACATCAAGAAACGCAAGATTGGTCAGCTTCGAGCCAAATCCACAAAGGACTAGCGCGCGGGGACAAGACTTGTGGCGCGAATTCGCATCACCGCTAGGCGCTACGTGACTCGGTGAAACGTGCCAGCTAAGCCATTATCCCATCTAATCCTTAAAATCCTTATCCCTTCAATCCTAATTCCTGTTCTAATACCGTGTTAAACTGTCCAACATTGCATATATACGCGCTATAATCTACAAACAAAACTGTAAGTAAGTTTACTCCTGTTTGTACAAATCACCTAAGAAAACATGTCTAAAACTGATCTTGTTATGCCTAAGTCTCCGTTGTTGGACCCCACCGCGCAATTAATCAAAGAATTGGTCAAACAAAGGGGAGTTTTAAAGGGCAGATTAACCAAATTGTCTGCTTATGTTAGTTCTTTCGAGAATCAGTTCTTAGACCGCAGTAAGCGAGCTGAATTAAACCTGAGAATACAAGGTGCAGCTAATTTATTGTCTGAGTTTAATCAGATTCAAACTAAGTTAGACGGGGTTCTTCCGGAGTCAGAAAATGATGAACAGCTGGAGGAGAGAGAGATTTTTGAGAATAAATATTACTCTATTTTAGCACAAGCTGAGTGTATGTTAGGTAATGATTCAGTGCCATCTACAGTTCGTAATGAGTGTCCAAACAATGTGCATCAGGCGGTAAAGCTGCCAACTATTAATTTACCTACCTTTGATGGTTCGTACGAACAATGGCTTGAATTCAAGAATACATATGTGTCCCTCGTTCATATGTCAAATACTATAAGTAATATTCAGAAATTTCACTATCTTAAATCCTCGCTTAAGGGACCTGCGGAGTTAGTAATTAACTCACTAGAATTTACACCAGATAATTACTTTGTTGCATGGGAATTACTTATGAATAGGTATAATAATAGTAGGTTACTCATCCATAATCATGTCAAAGCGTTGTTCAGTATCCAACAAGTATCTAAAGAGTCACCTGTATTACTGCGAAAGTTAATTGATATAGTGTTGAAGAACCTTCGGGCTCTAAAGTTACTCGGTGAGCCCACAGAACACTGGGACACCTTAATTATTTATATGGTTGTTTCAAAGTTGGATGAATCAACAGAACGAGCCTGGGAAAAACATAGAAGTGAATTAGGGTTCGGTGAACGACAAAATGATAGTACGGGTAAAGTGTTAGTACGAGTTAGTGATTTGTTGGAATTCTTAAAGGGAAGGGCTGATATGTTGGAAACATTACACATGTCACATAGTAAAAACAATCAAGATTTTAATAAATTTACAAAACATTCTAGTTATAACTCGGGTAATAAAGACACTACGGGTAACAAGGTTCGCTGCAATGTGTCAACCCCTAATTCGGATAATAAACAGTATAAACGTGTGTGCCCTTATTGCAAGTCAAATCACAATTTGTATTCTTGTCAAACCTTTTTGGATCTACCCATAGACGATAAAATCAACTTTATTAAGACAAACAAATTATGCGTTAATTGTATGCGAGCTGCTGGGCACAGCGCCAGCGCATGCAGGTTTGGCCCCTGCCGTAGGTGTAACCTGAAACACAATACAATTTTGCACCAGGGGCACAACACAACCGAGGGTCAAGTGGCCCTACCACTAGCGCCATCACAAGGTGTAAACGCTGGTGATTCGTCTCAATGCACATCTGTTCAGACATATTCGTCGCAGGTTATCAGTGGTACAGAAGTCCAATGCGCGCAGGCTTCACTCACACAACCTGTCTTATTATCGACTGCGCTAGTCAGACTGACAGATGATTCAGGAAAAACTATTATATGCCGCGTTCTACTTGATAGTGGAAGCCAATGTTGCTTCATACGTGAAGCTATTTGTGACCAAATTAATACTCCAAAAATACAGTCCACACAAAAAATACAAGGAATAGGAAACTCCATTACGCAAAGTTTTCAATCATGTAAAATTAATATTCGCTCACTAAATGGGGAATATTCTACCCATATACAATGTTTGGTGCTACCGCAAATAACACCACCGGCACCACCTGTGCCTTTTAATATCAATCAAATTAAAATACCGCAACACATAACCCTAGCTGATCCTTCATACCTGGACGGCTATGATGTAGATATCTTGATAGGTGCTGACCACTTTTGGGACCTGTTAAGTGAGGGAAAACTTCCCCTTGAGAGTGGCCCTTTTCTGCAAAATACAAAGTTAGGTTGGGTCATCTCAGGACCTATAAATAAATTAAAGGTTAATTCTAACATAGTATTTTGCAATTACACACAGTCAATTGACTCTCAGCTACGAAAGTTCTGGGAGCTTGAGGAAGTTTTTCCTATTGTTCCTGCGCAGTCTGAGATGGAGCGCGCTTGCGAAAGTGACTTCGTTAAAAACACAAAGCGCGACCCTCAAGGACGATTTATTGTTACAATTCCCTTTCGCGAGTCTCCCACTTTATTAGGGGACACATACACACAAGCATACAGACGGTTAATTGCTCTTGAAAAAAGGCTTTCCCGTTCACCAAATTGCTCAAAACTTTACAAAGCGTTTATTGACGAGTACATAAGGCTGGGTCACATGGATCGTGTCTTTAATTACTCTACTACACACTATTTCATGCCGCATTTTTGTGTGTTTAACGAAAACAGCACCACAACCAAACTACGTGTCGTTTTCGACGCAAGCGCAAAATCATCCAGTGACAAATCGCTAAATGACTTACAAATGGTCGGACCACCTATCCAAGGTGACTTACTTGCAATTTTACTGCGTTTCCGCGAAAGCGCCTATATAGCATGCGCTGATATAGAGAAAATGTATAGGCAGGTGTTAATAACTGACAGCCAGCGCGACCTTCAACTCATCCTTTGGCGTTCTCATCCCACAGCTCCGTTAGAAATGTATAGGTTGAATACGGTAACGTATGGAACGGCATCAGCACCTTTCCTCAGCGTACGATGCTTACAGCAGTTGGCTACAGAGTGCGATGATGCAGACGTAAAACGAGTCATCACACATGATTTTTATGTTGACGATATGATAACCGGGTCGGACAACAAAAGCGAGTTACTAAGTTTATGTCACAAAACAGCAAACGTTTTAGCCACAGGTTGTTTTCCCCTTCGCAAGTGGGTCTTTAATTTTAAACACGATGATCAGCTCTTATCGTCTGATACTCCTTCGCCAAAAGATCTATCCTTAGGTGAGCCACCTCAGTCGAAGACGCTTGGTTTGAGCTGGATTTGTCAAACTGATGAACTTAATTATCAATCTAAAATTAGCCAACCGTCCAATAAAATTACAAAACGCGTTATTCTTTCCACAATATCGCAGATATTTGACCCTTTAGGTCTACTAAGCGCTACTATCATGACAGTTAAAATAGTGTTACAAAAATTATGGCTGTTAAAAATTGATTGGGATACGCAATTACCCGACGACGTGTCTAACGAATTTAATCGGTTTGTTAGTAATTTAGACGCACTTAGCAGTTTACGAATACCGCGTCATTGTTTTGCTAGGGAGCGCAAGTGCGCGGAATTACACATATTTACGGATGCTTCGCAGAAGGCATACGGGGCATGTGCATACATACGCACGTTGACACCAAACGATAGCGTAACGGTAAGGTTACTATGCGCGAAAGGGAAAGTAGCTCCTTTAAAACCTTTAACCGTTCCTAGACTTGAGTTATGTGGTGCCGTGATAGGTGCTAAGCTATGCGTTAAAATAATCGAATCGTTGCGTTGTGAGTTCGATGACGTCACTCTGTGGACGGATTCAACTATAGTGCTAGGGTGGCTACGTATGGCACCCTATCAACTTAAAACGTACGTACAAAATAGAGTAGTCGAGGTGCAAGAAATGACGCGTGATTATGCGTGGTATCACGTAGCTACTCAAGATAACCCCGCTGACTTAGTCTCGAGGGGTGTTGATTTAAAATCGCTTCAAAATTTGACTCTATGGTGGGAAGGCCCGCGCTTCTTGCACGATCCAACTTTCACGCCACATTCTGGTGAGGCACCTACTCAGGTGAATTTGCCGGAAATTAAAGTTTTACTTACCGAACATGAAAGTCCTCAAGAGGATCATTTTGTAGATCCTGTAATCGCGTTTTCCAGATTCTCTCAGTTCAACCGCATTCAGCGTACTATGGCGTATGGTAGGCGTTTCATTCACAATGCGCTATCACCTAGTGAGAGACGTACCGGTGCGCTGAGTGTGGATGAGCTGAGAGAGGCTGTCAATACTCTCGCTCGGTTATCGCAACAGGAATCATTTCCTGAATATAACACGTTACAAAATAATAAACCGTTGACAAAACGGAGTAATTTAATGAGGTTAAGCGTATTCATTGATGAAAATAGATTAATACGAGTAGGCGGTCGTTTATCCAATGCTAACGACTTCGACTATAACAAAAAGCACCCCATTCTTTTATCAGGAAAGCATCACTTTACATACTTATTGTTTCGCCATGAACACATACGTCAATTACATGCTGCGCCACAGTTGCTATTATTTACTATTCGAGAGTCGTGGTGGCCTATTGGTGGTAGGAATCTCGCCAAAAGGGTTGTGCATGAATGCGTAACTTGCACACGGTTCAGCGGCAAAACTCTTACACCAATAATGGGCAATCTCCCAGCAGAGCGTCTAACTCCAAGTTTTCCATTTGCAGTTAGCGGCGTTGACTATTTTGGGCCAGTGTTCGTATTGAATCGAAAAGGTAGAGGCGCTAAATTATATAAAGCATACGTCTGTCTGTTTGTTTGTTTCACAACACGCGCTATTCATCTTGAGTTAGTGGGAGATTTGTCGACTGATGCATATTTTCTCGCGCTAAAGCGTTTCATCGCTCGGCGTAGCAAGCCAGCGGAAATATTTTCCGATAACGGAAGGAATTTTACAGGCCTAATGACAGAATTCTCGAAATTTCTAGCTAATTGCGCAGACGAAATAAAAGATTTCGCTGTGAACAACAATATTAAATTTAAATTCATTCCTCCATATTCGCCACATTTCGGTGGTTTGTGGGAAGCAGGGGTGAAGTCTTGCAAACATCACATTCGAAGGGTAGTTGGTAACGCTAATTTTACTTTTGAAGAGTTTAGCACAGTGTTAACGCAGGTAGAAGCCGTCCTTAACTCTCGTCCTTTATCTCCCATGTCGACTGATCCAAACGACTACACCCCTCTTACACCCGCACATTTCTTGGTTGGCCGTCCACTGACGTCGCCCGCTTGTGAGGACTACAACCAAATCCCAGCGCATCGACTGACGCGCTATCAGCGAGTTGAGCAAGCCCGACAACACTTCTGGCGCCGTTGGGCCAAAGAATATGTCTCCGAGCTCCAGATAAGAACGAAATGGAGTAAGGCCGGTGACACTTTAAAAGAAGACACGCTTGTGCTTATAAAGGATGACAACAGTCCTCCATTGAAGTGGAGCATGGGACGCATCATTGCTACGTTCCCCGGGAAGGATGGAGTCTCCAGGGTTGCATCCATACGTACGGCTTCTGGTGGCGTGATACGGCGGGCGTTCTCGAAGATCTGCCCCCTACCAGTGGTGTGTGAAGATTAGTGCATGGATTCTGCCTCTTGGAAGTGAGGACTTCCAAGGCCGGGGGCAATGTTCCACTACTAAAACATGGAACTAGGAATTACGACTATTCCATGCTATGAGCTGTGGCTAAGAGTCTTCATAGGACTTTGACAAATGTCAAAACGAAAGTGATTGTGTCATGTTGATGTGTTGACGGTTGACATGTGTTGACTTGACTGTGAATTGATTCCTTTAAATCGGTGGTGAATGGTGAATTTGTAAAAACGTCATGCCTTTTTTGCTACGGATTTGGTAGGGTTAAGGAAATTTATATTGTACAAATTACTGCCCGTGATTCGCATCAAGAACATCAAGAAACGCAAGAATATATATATATATATATATATATATATTTATAATTATATATAATTTTTTTAACGGAACCCTATTTTTTTTTATATATATTTATTTATATATAATTATATACTTTTTTATACACAATTTTTTATACATGCTATTTTTGAAACAAATGCATTATTTTATTCTATTAGAACTAAATATATGTATTAAAACTTAATCGAGTATTATATACTAACTAGACGATGCCCGCGACTTCGTACGCGTGGATTAAAGTTTTTGATTCCCGCGGGAGCTCTTTACTTTTCCGGGATAAATTGTAGCCTATGTGTTAATCCTAGGTATGACCTATCTCCATTCCAAATTTAAGCCAAAACCGTTCAGTAGTTTTTGCGTAAAAGAGTAACAAACATACAGACACACAAACTTTCGCCTTTATAATATTAGTGTGATGTGATGTGATGCAGTGATCTGATGAACAAACTAAAATAAATTTGAACAAGGGTCTTTATTATTTTTTATTTATTATTCGCATACATAATTGAAAGCAGGCAATACAAAAACACACATTAACATTAATCTGAACTTTCTGTATTATCAGAACATTCTTTATTCGAACATTCCTGTGATGTATCATGCGATTGTTCAATGTTAAAATACCATGTTCAGCTGTCGCTAGGAAAATATCACAAGTCAGTCACTGCCAGCGGACAGCGGCAGAATACCTGATTGGTTGAGCGCGCTCTCGCCCCGTAGTTTAGGTGGGCAGTACTCTGCAGCATCAGAATTGAGGAGCTCCATGGTGTAGTCTATGCTTGGTACCTACAATATCCATTCAATATCGACAATTCCTAAATCCCCGGAATTTAGGTGGGCAGTAATCTGCAGCATCAGGATTGAGGAGGTATGACATAGAGCTCCATGACAGTCTATGGTTCGTGCCTACAATATAAATTCGTAATCGACAATTCCTAAGTCCCCGCAGTTTGTGTGGACAGTACCTTGCTGCATCAGGATTGAGGAGCTATAACCTAGAGCTCCATGATGTAAGCTACAATATCAATTCGTAATCGACAAATCCTAAATTCCCGCAGTTTGGGTAGGCAGTACCCTGCAGCATCAGGATTGAGGAGCTATAACCTAGAGCTCCATGATATAATCTATGCTTAGTGGCTACAATATAAATTCGTAATCGACAATTCCTAAATCCCCGCAGTTTGGGTGGGCAGTACCCTGCAGCATCAGAATTGAGGAGCTATAACCTAGAGCTCCATGATGTAGTTAATGCTCAGTGGCTCGGTCCCTATCGGAAATAGTTCTAATAGTTTCTAAAGTATAAAGTAAAGTTTCGTAGTTTCCAATAGGTTACCACCCGTATATACTTGCATCTGGAAATCCTTACTTTTGGCTCGGGTGGCCACTTTTATAACCACCCAGAAATGCTTTTACCCGGAAATCCTTACTGTTAGTTAGGTTCATCACAGCTTTTGTTGTTATTTTTTCAATGACAAAGTAGGAAATACTTGCACCCGAAAATCCTTACTGTTGGTGAGGTTAAAGGTGGCTGGAGAAAGGAGTCGGGTGGGTTTTAGAGGGATTGTCAGACTGGTTCTCGTTTGTTTTATCACTTTTACCAAAGACAACAGTGAATTATTAATAATAACCGATAAAAGTGATGAAATTCATAGTATTTATCAAATTTACCAAATGGTGAGGTAATTATTAATAATTACCGAAAATTATTAGTAATTATCACATTTATCACATTTACCGTAACATATATATATATATTACACGTGGATTGGCACTTTTGAAATTAACAGACCTGTGAGTGGTGAGCATGTTAATCAATCTTAGTCAACATAGCACCTCTAAAGTTTGTTTAAATATTAAATAAACAGGTAAATCACGTTCGCTTAGTAGGTATAACTGGTTTAATACTCAAAGATGTAATATTAGCCGTATTGGTTGTGACTTGTGATCATAAACATAGTATTACCTACTACCGGTTATGATGGCTTAAGGTTGATTATAAGGGTCTGCCCGCGAAATTCAAATTTAATTTGGTTTTTGCAATTTGTAAACTAATACGACAAAATAGGTTTATGGCATTCTAATTGCGCCAATAGCAGTGTCATCTTCACAGGTTTATATAAAAATCTTTACTTGAAGGTGTGCAGTTTAAGAAATTAGTCAGAATATCGAGTTGGACGTGAGTCTACTCACAAATTAGTCGATATTCTGACTAATTTCTTAGACTGGACACATTCAAGCAAAGATTTTTAAATAAACTTGTGAAGATGATACTACAACTGGTGCAATTAGAATGCCATAAGCCTACTTTGTCATATTAGTTTACAAACCAAATTAAATTTGAATTTCGCGGGCAGACCCGTATAATCCACCTTAAATAACAATATCTACCTGAACTATGTATTGTATGTAAATAAACACGCGCAGTGTAGGGTTCCGTAGTTGCCAGTCACTAACTTACTACTACTTACTACTTAAAAGGGAGTAAAATATATTATACAATTTTCATCATAACCTACCTACAATAACTATTCATAATCTCGTAAAGTTTCTTAAAAAAAGGATTCACGTCAAATCGGTTTAGAAATCACGGAGATATAGATAAACATAGGTAGAAAAACACAACTCCTTTTTTGAAAGTGGGTTAAATAAGTAGACTGTTACTCCTTATAACATCAGCTATCTGTCAGTGAACGTCCCCTCATAATCAGTCCAGCCGTTCCCGAGATTAGCTAAAACAATTAGACAGGCAGACAGACAGACAAACAGACAGACAGACAAAAAATCAAAAATTGATGACGTCATAAGTGCCGATTATACAATATGCTTTCATAATATTTTAGTAAAAAGCTATTCTTTTGAAATTACAAACAGACACTTCAATTTTCTTTATTTGTAGGTATAGATAATAAATAAAAAACCATACATTCAAAATTTATATTAGGTACTTAAAAATTAAATACAAATTGAATAACATAATTATCACTATATTATTTAACGTATTCTTTACAAAAACTAAGGATAATAATTTTCTAAAAATAGGTACTTAAGGGCCTGTTTCACCCCCTTGCCTGATAAAGGTCTGATAGCCTATCCACAACTTATCTGACGGACAGCGTTCAAATTTCTGTTTCATAAGTATCTGATAAATCAATCTGACAGTTAAACTCAAAAAGACATCATACAGATTTATCCAGCAGGTATTTTATCTGTTCATGATATATATCAGGGACTTTATCAGCAGGTGCTGAAACAGGAATACGAGGTATTATAAATAAATTTTAATTTTATGTTCTTTCCAAATAAATATTTTTTATGTAATATTTATATGTACAGTACCCGGCGATATATATTGCACATCGGCCTTTGGAATAAAACGCTATTCTATTCTATTCACAGTTCGACTGCATTTTTTTTATTTAAGTTACGTGATGTGCTCGCCGATTGTGAAGAGATTTCAGTAATTACTACATGAATTTCTGGCTAGCTTTCCTTGCAATAAAATAGAAATAGCGTTTTATTCCAAAGGCCGATGTGCAATATATTATATCGCCGGGTACAATAGAATACGTTGTATAATATTTATAAGATGCAACCCCATCAAGTTTCGGCTCGTTTGATTCGTCTTAACGAGTACTTTGTTTTTAGATGGTTACCAGGTTCTGATCTGATCAGGGTCTGATGATGAAACGTTACGAAGTTTGATCAAAATCGGTTCAGTAGTATCAGAGTTTATCCCGAACTTACATCGTGACACTAGATTTTCTAAATAAAAGATATACATATTATATTGTACGATATACATATAATATATACATTTTATATATTGTACTTACGATAAATATTTTTATTGCACTTATTTACAAAAGATATTATGAGTATCATCCATAAAAAACATATTATTATAAAACTTTGCCCGCAGCAATACATTGAACTTTCAAACGTTCGCCTTTCGTCTCACCTTCTCTATCTTTTAATTAAAAATGAACCTTTACAAAAATTCACGGATTTCCACACCGAAAAATTATTTTTCTTTCGGTTGATCTTTGATATACTTCAATGCCTACAAGATAATTATTATTATACAAATATTTGGTATATATTTCAATATACAACAAACAAATTATTATTAAGATATACACGCGACACTCGTACATACACACACAATATATTGTATCACTTTTATTTTGATAAGAACTCTCTGCTAAGTTTTCTTGCCGACTCTTCGCAGCACAATCTGCTTTCCGGAGCACTATTAGAGCTCTTATAATTTTAAACTAAACATGGCTCAAAAAATCGATGGTCGTTGGGGTCCCAAAAGGTGCTGGAATGGTGACCCTGCGTAGCTAGCTGCGTAGGTAGACCCCACAGACAAGTCGCAGGCGGCCTGTGGATACAGACATCACAGGTTCGTGTTCTGTGGCAATCGTTTGAGACCTATATCCAGCAGTGGACGTCTATCGATGAGATGATGGTGTTGTTTTTTACTTGACTACTGCTGCTAATAATATAGTACGAGATATAGTACGAAAATATACCCTCATCTCTTATTTATCAGTGATAAGAAATAAATGATAGATAATATTAAACTTATCGAAGTGAAGCGAAGCAATGGCTGGGTCATGCGTCATGCTTGTGAACGGGTTCCACCGGCAGGCTACTTTCTGTCTGCCCGTCTTAACATGGGTTAGAATTATAATTAGGTATGCTTTTGTGGAACTTACCCTCATTGTGGAATCACTGCATACATAGCATAGTATCTATTATATTTTTTTGTTTTGTAAAGATTAACTGCCGAGTTTCTTGCCGGTTCTTCTCGGCAGGAAGGGCATTCCGAACGAGTGGTAGACTCATCGACGGTTCAAAAGCACTTGTAAAAAGTTTATTTGAATAAAAAACATTTCTATTCTATTCTATTCTATTCATCGACATATTGTGAATAGGTTACCTAGTTAAATTGCGTGCAGATAATATTAAATTAAATTTTTATTAAATCTACTTCTCACATTAGATAATCTAAAAAATCGTACACTAGATAAGCGAACCCACCAGAATTTAAAAACTAAAGGTTGCCTTCTTCCCCCTCTGCGCAACTGTGGAGTTGCCAGGTATAAGCAGGTGAGTAAAATTGATATACTCTCATCAGTTACTTAAGCTTATTTTTTATGAAATTAAAGCTTTTTTTATTCTGAATCTAACTGTATTAGGTTGCGTTATTAAAAAGTTGATCCTAGCCATGGTTGCCTAGATTTTAGATGTAAATATTATCCGCACGCAATGTAACTGGGCAACCTATTCGCAATATGTCGATGAGTATATTATCTATCATTTATTTCATAACACTAATATATAACAGATGAGGGTATAAACCTGATCTTAGACCATAGGTTCTTTTCGAAGCTTATTGCGCGTAAACTGAAGCGCAGGCGACGCAGTTCACACAGCATAGAGGAGATTGTCTACAGTTTTCGATGTCATGACGAGTCGGCATCGTACGGCGCGTGTTAGACTTGTTGTACATACTCCTCCATGGACATTCAGGAGTACGAAATTCTCGCTTTGAAACTCGCTGGCTTTTCAGAGGTGCGATTGTCTAACTTATAATCATGGAACGGCTCATATATACGATAGTCATATTGATCGTAAAAACCAAATTCGAAATATTATGTAATACTGACGATCCAATAAAGACCTAAAAGTGACCGGACGTTTGTAAACGTATCATAAAAAATGCGTTTTAGCATTAGGATTCATCATCATCATCATTAGCAACCCATGAACGGCTCATTACTGAGCGCAGGTCTCCTCTCAGAGAAGGGTTATAGGCCATAGTCCACCGCGCTGGCCCACTGCGAATTGGAGGACTTCAGACACCTTCAAGAATATTATGAAGAACTCTCAGGTGTGCAGGTTTCCTCACGATGTTTTTTCCTTCACCGTTTAAGCAAGTGATATTTAATTGCTTAAACGCACTTGACTCCGAAAAGTCAGAGGTTCGTTCGAGGTCCGGGATCAAACCTGCGACCCCCTGAATAGGAGACCACAGTCCTAACCACTAGACTATCACTGCTTTTTCACTATCACTAAAAAAAGCATTATCGGTTAAAAAATAACAATCATATCGTAAAGCATAGATGAACCCATAAACAATTCGAATCAGCTGCTTGACAAATGAAATCGTACGTTTACGCTATCAATTAATGAATACGATTTTCATCGGCAACTTAAAGACGATCTATATATCTCTGATGCTATATTATACCGTGGTACAACCCAGCAAGTGCCTGGTCCCCAAACTAGGATGCCCTGTCCCATAGCCCACCCTGGTAGACCCAATGTCCCACTTATAGTTTTGAAACTTTTATCCTTGTTTGAAATAGAGTTTGAATTTGAGGTTAGGAGTTCGTCGACGTTCAAACGTTCTACGATTTTCGATGCGGCGTGTCGGCGGCGTGCGGCGTGAGCGACAGGCGGCGGATGTTGGGTTTATCGTACTCCTCCATGGACATGGCGCGGGACATGCGGCGCTCCACCCCCGGGGGGGGCAGCGACGTCAGCTGGCTCTGGCCCTGGCAGAACAGGAGGAGGGACTGAGCCACTTTCGCCGGCTGCAACAGAGGATAACCAGCATGCTCAGTCCGCGTTTTGATTCGTTTGATCGTAATAGTAAACGATGACATTAGCATCAAAGTAAAATGAACCATAATAGTATCGATTTAAAGTCACAAATTTAATACGATTTCAATTTGGAGCGTTTTCGTATACGTAAACGTGTAAGAATACATAAAATGGTTCATTTTACTTTGATGCTTTAGTCATTGTTAATTATTACGATCAAATGAGTTAAAACTCGGACTAAACATGCTGATAAAGTAAAACAAGTGTAAATTAAAAATTTTATTTTTAAATACGAGCTTTTAGTAGCTACATCATTAGACTCTAGATATCATCTAGGATCAGAGTTATTGTCATGACGAATCAAACGAGCCCAAACTCGATGGGGTTACATCGTTTTATTACAGAGTTCCGATAGCCATCTTCAGTCTCCATCATCAGATCAGCTCCATGTCACAATAATATTGCATTGTCATCCGATTTACACATACGTGCTAAAGGAGATGGCCAAAAAAGTACATTCCGCGTACATACATAGTAAATATTTATTAAATATTAAAAATAGAAAGATGAATTATTAAGTAGTTTTTAACCTCTCTGAACTTGTCAGTTTTTATTTCAAAATATTGAGGAATACAAGATGAATTCGTTAACTTCCGCCATAGTGTAACATAGAGAAATCAGTAGAAAATAATGGACATTCCTTACCATGCGTATTACTTATGTAGACACGTTATTTGGATGACAAATGCTTTTACTAGGAACATTTTAATCATACTGAAACTGTCTTTATTGATATTTTTTGCATTCAATAAATGAAAAAGAAAACAATATTGTATTAAAACTAACAATGTTCTATGTTAAAATGAGTATTATTTAATTCCTTTCCTACATTCTGCAACTTAATACATAAAACGGAACGCGTTTACGTGTTTGACAATGTGTCATAGTCTATGTCAGTCAATGTTATGATAGTTTTGTAGTCGTTTTCCTAGTTCCATGGTTGATTGCATTGCCGTTTCTTCGTTGCGCTTGCGCTCGTTTTACCTACTGTGTTTGTGTTCTTGCGATTATTTTCTAATTTTTTTGACCCCTGCTTATCTCTACTTACTGATACCTTCTACCACTCGATTACCTTGCTATTAACACTGGACTCTGATTTGCATTGCGTTTCGGATTTGTTTTGTGATCATAATGAGGTGCATCAACTGCGGAGTAGCCATGCAAAGGTTGCAAAGGCATCTCATAGGCTTTTTGCACACTACCAAACAAGACTTTCACGTTGGACAAACATTGCTCAAACACAGGTGTGAAGTTGGAGTAGAAAAAACTTATTCTGATTTATTTTTATGTACGGTATGGGATATTATCATTATGCATCATATTTTCTGGTGAGAAGGTGGCCTTTACCTTGTTTAAATGCCTATTATTACTAAAACCATAATTATCAGTTTACCATAATAATTCGCAACTGTTCGCTATTTTAAAGCTCCTTAATTTTTTTAATCACAATCTATACTCTTACATGTTTACGTCTAGTACGTTGTAATGACAAGTTCTGTGAGGTGTTTACTTATAGTAATTTAATGAGCCTATAATGACGAATTTATAACACCAAAAGTCATTGGTGTACACTAAGTTTCGAACGCCCATAGAGAAATTGGCCATGTCCTTTCAGCTCAATCGGAAACCAGGAAGTGATTCTAATTCATCTTGCAAGATTTGACCCAAACAAACAAACAAATAAATAAACTGGTCAAGCTAAATAAAAGCTTGTAAAAAACGGGCATAGCGAGTCGGACCCTGCCTAAAAATATCCTTACTAAGCTTTTTGATTGAGTAGGTATTTTTAATTTAATTTAAAGCGGTGATAGCCTAGTGGTTAGGACTGCGGTCTCCTATTCGGGGGGTCGCAGTTACGATCCCGGGCACCTCATGGCTTTTCTAAGTTAAGTGCGTTTAAGAAATTAAATATCACAAGCTTCAACGGTGAAGCAATAACATCGTGAGGAAACCTGCACACCTGAGAGTTCTTCATAATGTTCTCAAAGGTATGTGAAGTCTGCCAATATGCATTGGGCCAGCGTGGTAGAGTATGGCCTTTAACCCTTCTCTGAAAGGAGATTGCACGCCTAGCATGCACGCTCGAGAGAATTTTGTCGACACCTTTTCTCGTATTATCTCTATCGACACTAACATGGTTGCACATATTATGGATTCGTCAAACGAGAAATTAGTCTACATCGACAATATCTATCTCTCTTTTCGCGCGAGATTTCGCTTCGACGTGCATGCTAGGCGGGCTGCGCTCATTAGTGAGCTTTAGAAACCTATATAAATATAGTATTAGATGGGTTGCTTATTATGATGATGATGATGATGATGATGATGACCCTTCATTTAGTTTTAATAATGTACTTATTTCATATGTTGGTATTAGGTATAGTACTATCCATATACCCACCAACTACGATCATAACAGGTTTTTAACTATTTTTAGGGTCCTTAACTATTTTTAGTATGTTTTGTAATGTGATCTTTACAAATAAAAGGTAAACTAGTAACATTTTCGAGTTCACTTAAACGTATAAAGGAAAGGATTATGGACCGGTACTGTACCTTTAGTTATGCCTTGAGAATGAGATAAATACTAGATGTTTTTTTATTTTTATTGCATGATAGACTCCTCCAGCTAGGTAGGTCCAATTTCGACTTCACTTCAATTTCGCGACTCGCTGAGCTATGTCAGTGACTTTGGTTCTCCTACGGATCTCCTCATCGCTGATTCGATCCCGCAGGGACACCCCGAGCATAGATCTCTCCATCGCCCGCTGAGTGATCCTGATTCTACTTATGAGGCCCATAGGTAGCGACTGTGTCTCGGATCCGTAAATCATCACTGGCAACACGCACTGTTCGAAGACTTTAGTCTTCAGGCACTGAGGGATTTTGGACGTGAAGACATATCGAAGCTTCCCGAACGCTGCCCAGCCGAGTTGGATTCGGCGGTTATCTCTTTCTCGAAATTGGACCTACCTAGCTGGACTGTGTGTCCCAGGTATATAAGTATGTATATACTCGTCCATAATTTCGAGTGTAGAGTTCTCAACTATTACTGGGTGGAATGGAGCATAAGCATTGACAACATGATTTTTTACATAGGTAGGTATAATTATTGAGGACATGGAGTAACCTGTGACATAGGCTTCTTTTCCTTATTTTCTCTTGGGTTGTTGTTGGGTTCTGTTGCTGCGTGATTTATGGACAACCCAACAAAGTAACAAATCGAAAACCAAACACACTTTCCCATTTATTTTATAATAAGTATGAGTATTATTGATATTAAAGCAAGGATAGTAAAGATTTTGTATGTCAAAAAGATACGAGACGGTTGGTGTTATAAAATATAGTATAAATAAATAATTATTCATACGTTTATTTGGTCTAACTGATTATTTATTAGTTTATCAACTTGTATGCGATTTGGTATTCTTTGTTTACTTCTTGTCGACCTTCAGATAACCGTGAACTTAAACGTAGATAATATTATTTTAACCTCTACAAAATCCACCGATATATTATATATAAATCTGTTCACCAAATTCTATGAACAAATTAATATCGATATTAATTTTAAATTAATTACCTATCAATAATTTAAAAAATATTAAAGTAGTTTTTTTGCTATAAATTTCTGAAGATACCTTTTAATGAAGAAACAATTATGTACTTAATATTTATCACACTTTTTTATTTTAATTAAAGTGTTAACCTACACTTAAGGAAATATCAGAATACTTTTCAGGAAAAACAGTTGCTTAAACTGAAAAAGTAGATGCATATCACTAATTTCGATGCTGACGTGTAGTTCGACCGTAGCCATAGTGTAAGAGGCTAACACACTCGGGCGCGATTCCCAAGAGATGTGGATTCGAATCCCGCTGGCTTCAGAATTTTTGATATGTGTTTATAAATTTATTCTATCACAATTTATTTATCTATTTCGTCCCTATGCTTCATTTTTAGGGTTCCGTACCCAAAGGGTACAAACGGGACCCTATTACTAAGCCTACGCTGTCCGTCCGTCCGTCCGTCCATCCGTCCGTCCGTCCGTCTGTCAGCGGGCTGTATCTCGTAAACCGTAATAGATAGACAGATGAAATTTTCACATATTATGTATTTCTATTGCCGCTATAACAACAAATAATAAAAATTAAATTAAATTAAAAAAATTAAATTAAAATATTTCCATGGGTACATGGAAATATTTTTATTTAATTTTTTTTAACGGAACCCTAAATGAGCGAGGCCCGACTCGCACTTGGCCGATTTTTAATTTTTATGTCATTATGAACATTCTTAATCTCTATTTGTATTGAATTAACTGCATAATATTATAAAGGTACTTATATATATTTAAATACAGTAATGTAATCAATTCAGTCAGTAATTTATAGCGGTATATTCGAATCAGAGGCTTAAAACTTGAATAATAAAATCAATATACTTGAATTCAATAAGGGACTAGCATTGACACAATTTTACTCGTTAACCTCACTTAACTTTTTACACGCAGATTTCGCCAACGTAAAATAAGTCTTATCCGAGCATAAATTTGATATTTTGGCAAATTTTCAATACAAAAATGTACAAAATATCTGTCGATAAGATTCATTTTCTGTTGGTGAAATCGGCTTATTTCAAACACTCTTTAAGTTCATCGTCACACAGTTTAACAAGTTTCACAGATTCATCCCAAAGTTCTTTCGCAAAGTTCTCATCATACGCACTCTGCTTCGCCCGACCTAACCTGCAGTTCTTGAAATACTCGCCACTCACAAGACCGGCTTTTTTATCTAATGCCGTATGTATCGCCGTTTGGGCGCCCTCCCATGGCGTCTTAAATAGTACAGCAAACAAAAATTGCACTAAAGCTCCATAGTATTTACCACTACAGTTGAATATCGAAGTACCAACAGCACCAGGATCGACACAATTACAAACAACATTCGACCCCTTTAGCTTTCTCGTCAACTCACGAGCGAACAAGACCAAACACAGCTTGCTGTTGCCATACTGCTGTATCTGGTACCAATAATTCACTCTGTTCATCTCTTTAAAATTAACACTTCCAATATTGTGCAGAACTGACGATGTGTTCACTATTCTAGCTGGCTCCGAAACCGTACCGGTTTTCTTCAAAAGCGGGAGTAGTAGCAACGTCAAAAGGAATGTACCAAAGTAATTGACTTGCATTATAAAGTTCAAGCCATCTTTGGTGATGAAGTCGCCGACAGTCCCAACTCCTGCGTTATTGATTAGAATATCGAGTCTCGGCTCTGTTGTGAGGATGTCTCTCGCAAATTTCCGTATGGACGCATTGGATGACAGATCGAGTAATTTGAAAATCACTTCTTCGTTGCTGGTTCTTCTGACTATTACTTTTCTGCCATTCATGCCTTCATCCACGAATGGGCAGGCGACGATTACTCTCGCTCCTCTATCGGCGAAGTCCATAGCGATCCGTAGACCCATACCAGACGTTCCACCAGTGACGATAGCTGTTTTCCCATCGAGCCGTCTCTTCGACTTGCATATTATGTTCGTGTTCTTTTGGTAGAGACCTACCAACATAGCGAGGAAAACTATTGCTAATAGTATGTAAAATATTACTAGCATATCGACTGAACCCGCGCACGAAAGTGTTATAAAACTGGTGCCTATTGAGGTATATTTTGTAACGTTTGCAGGCACTGGGTCAACACACCTACTGACGGTGTATTCACTTTTACTTTTGCTCAATGCAATATCGGAAACGTTGCAGGTTGCAGCGTACACGAGCGTCAGAAGCGAAATACGCGATCAACTTATTTGTACTTTGGATCAAACAAATATACCGGCAAATATATAAGGGCCTTCATTATAAGCGAGTAATATGTATGGTGCCGCGTGCCTGAATTAAATTAATTTATGTACATGCATTTGTGCTTAGGTATCTATATTATTACTTTACGGTTTGTTGAAGAATTCGCTCGTGCAGAAAATCATTTACTTTTTACCATGTCATGGTTTCATGAAACGCACATACCATATAACTGGTCTGTGATAAAACAAACGCAATGAAAATCTTTTACGTATAACTTTGGATTTCTTCGAAAAAGAGCAACTGCTGAGTTTCTTTTCGGCTCGTCTCAGCAGAATCTGCTGTCTGAACCGGTGCAGTGGTACAGTATAATGTCTTGTCTTGTGGTATCAGGATTCAGGAGTCAGAAACAGAATTTTTTATAAACCATAATAAAAGGAATATATAATAAAAGGAAAAAGTGATTGACTGACTGACTGACTGATCTATTAACGCATAAATCAAACCACTGAACAGATCGAGCTGTTTGGAGACAGATAACTATTATGACATATGCATGCGCTAAGAAAGGATTTTTGAAAATTAAACCCTTAGGGGTGTAAAGCTAGCAAGTATATATATTATTTTAGTAGGATGACGCCTAAATTACTGAGCCGATTTTGATGAATGAGGTTATCATACGATTGTGCAGTGTTCCGTACCAAAATAGTAAAAATGGAACTCTTATGGTGCGACTTTCTTCGTCCGTCCGTCCGTCTGTCACAGTCGATTACATTAGTAACTATTAAATTGTATATAATAGTGGCGCGACATCATTGGAATAAAGAAAAATCGAAAATGATTTTTATTTTTATTAATTATACCGAGTGCTGTATGGTGTCATATAAAAGGGCTTTACCTGCACATTTTAACACCGATTTTTATTTATTTTAATACATAATAGTTTTTGAGTAACCGTGCAAAATGTCGAAAAAAAATACCGCCCCCCACCCCTTATCTCCGAAGTTTACCAATCGAAAAATCAGAAATAATTATGGTCAATAGAGTTATGTATATTTTACAGACAAAATAATACCAATGCTCTAACTAGCATAGTATTTTTGATTTTAACGATAATTAAACCTGTACAAACAAAGTTAACGCACTCTTTAAACATTTCTGTGGTGGTGTCGTGTGATGCGGGTTGTTATGTTCCCTCAAATATGGTTGAGCGAAGCAATGGCTGGGTCATGCGTCATGCTCGTGAACGGGTGCCACCGGCGGGAATGGGGCTACTTTATGTCTGCCCATCTTAAGATAGAAGTTAGTCTGTATGCATTTTTGGAACTTTCCTCATTGTGGAAACACTGCATATATAGCATAGTATTTACTGTATTGTAAATCTGTTTTGAAAAGAGCAACCGCCGAGTTTCTTGCTGGTTCTTCTCGGCAGGAAAGGCATTCCGAACCAGTGGTAGATTCATTGACTATTCAAAAGCACTTGTAAAAGTTTATTTGAATAAAAAATATTTCTATTCTATTTCTATTCTATTCTAACGATAAATAAGCAAATTAATATATTATCGTTTTACTTTTACTTCTCGAGTACGGAACCCTCGGTGCGCAAGTCCGACTCGCACTTGGCCTGTTTTTTATTAAGATCCGGGTGACAGGCTACATTTTTACGAACAAAATCAAAGCGACGGATGTTACATGTAATTTTCCGTAGTTGGGTTGCAGTTTTAAAACTTTTTTTGTTTATTTTTTATTTATTTATTTCCAAATTACTAAATACATATATACAATTAAAAACCTAAATTTACTCTAAAATTAAAACTAAAATAAAAACTAATTAAAATCTAAAACCCCAAAAATGTGGAACGCTTCACGATTTTGCGTGTCATCCTTGCGCATCCTTTTGTCTACATCTACACTAATATTATAAAGAGGAAAGACTTGTATTTTTGTATTTTTGTATGTAACGAATAAACTCAAAAAGTACTGGACCGATTTTAATAATTTTTTTTTCATTAAAAAGCTACATTATCACTGAGTAACATAGGCTATATTTAGTACTAGATTACTATAGAAATCTTTAGAAATTCCTATTAAAACCAACCGAAGGTGTAAAAAAATTAGCCATAAAATGTCTTTCATCGCATACGCTGCGAAGAGTATTAATGATAGGACAAAAAAATGTTCGACAATATTATAGAATATATCAATATCTACAAAAAACTTCGCGAGACCATGTGTCTAACTATTGTAGTTACGTCACTATAACTACTTTTTTACATTTAACAAATTGATAGAAATGCCGATCAAAATCAGACCGTGTTATCCATACCATTTATAAATTTTTATCCAAATAAATAATTTAATATTCAAGACTGTCTCAATACCTAATGATTACTTTTTGAATTATTGAAATCGGACATTCCATTCAAAAGATATCATGAAATTAAAATAAAAATACATGCCGGCGGCGGCGGCGGCCGCCACGCAGCGCATCGAGTAACTAACTCTTCGTGAGAGGGGCAGTGCGGGAGAAGGGGGTGCACCATTATGAACTAAGTACTAAGGTAGCCGCGCGGCTCATTCGCGAGGTCGGCTCCTTACGCAGTGGACGCAAGCGACATTGAATATTTCGAGTTTTTTTTTAACACATTTTTATGCTTCACTTTAAAAGTTCTTTTCAGAGCTACTTAGTTTTAGTATTAGGAATCACACTTTTTCATAATATTGGTCAAAGTTCTTTTCAGAACTATCTCTTTGAACTTGAATAATTTCTTTTTTATTACTAGCTGACACGGCGAACTTCGTACCGCCAACTTATCTATTATAATATTTTTTTTTGTTTTTTTTTTATTAAGTATTAAAACCTTCTGTGGACCTTAAGGAACATACAAAAAAATAAATTAACCGAATTGGTTCATCCATTCTTGAGTTATGCGCTTACCAACATTCATTTTTATTTATATAGATTATTATTATTAGTTTATTCTTAGTTATTAGTTTATTCTTAATTTCTCTGATTTAAAATAAATATCCTTCATAGCAATATGCCTAGAAGAAGAAGGTCGCAGCTATCTAAGAATAGTTCCCAAGCGAGATTAGCAAAAGTTCGTCGTATTGGCGAATCTTCTTCTGAAAATGCAGATCGTCTGGAAAGTATGAGAGTGTACGCGTCCCAATCGCGAAAACGGCTCACTCTACGTTTAAATTACCGTTGGCTGTTTCTTTAGATCAACAGTCTGTATGTTCAAACCGTAAAAATGGTCTACTGGGAAAGCTCTTACAGGACACGTCACTGATTATTTGGGATGAGTGCACCATGAGCCATAGAGCTCATGTAGAAGCAGTGGACCGCACATTAAAAGATATAAGAAACTCATGCAATATGATGGGTGGCGTAACTTTTGTTTTCGCTGGAGACTTTCGCCAAACTCTACCAGTTGTAACAAAAGGTACACGTGCCGACGTTATTAAAGCGTGCCTCAAATCATCACCTTTGTGGCTATCAATTAAAATTCTCAATTTGCGCACGAATATGAGAGCACATTTATGCAATAACCGCGGTGGTAATTTCTCAGAAAATATACTTAAATTAGGAGACGGAAAATTTACTACTCCAATTGCAAACAGCTCCCAAGTACTGTAGGATATTGAATTGGCTCAAACTGTTCACAGTCTAGAAATCCTTATAGACACAATCTATCCCGACATCAACAATCTTACAGTAAGAAATTTCCATTGGCTCTGTTCGAGAGCGATATTGTCACCCAGAAACGACTCAGTAAATGAGATAAACAAAATTATTATTGAAAAAGTACCAGGTGATTTTAAATGTTACAAATCTGTTGACACCGTGTGCAACATCGAAGATACAGTGCACTACCCACAGGAATTTTTAAATTCCCTCAATCCTGCTGGCTTGCCACCTCATGAACTAAAATTAAAAATAGGTACTAGGTCTCAAGTAGGATCTCCTGAAAGTCAATACATTTTGTTGCCACCTACAAATACCACAGCCAACGTAGTGTACAGGGAGGCTTTAAAATAAGCATACAATTTTTTTCTAATTTAGTGATTCATGGTCGTTTTAATTAGCATGCTTATAACTTAAATATCTGTACCTATTTATGTCTACCCGTGCGAAGCCGGGACGGGCCGCTAGTTTATTGATAAAGATATTTAAGTTACGTACTTTTGAGAATACATTTATTATTTTCTTGGATATCAATCAGCAAAATTCCAGTTATAACCATAGTTCAATAACCTCCTAATATATTCATGTAGATACAGTCAGACCTTGCATTTAGAAACCATTGCCTACTATATAGGTGCATTTTTTTCATCATTAATTAATACTAGCGGCCCGTCCCGGCTTCGCACGGGTAGACATAAATAGGTACAGATATTTAAGTTATAAGCATGCTAATTAAAACGACCATGAATCACTAAATTAGAAAAAAATTGTATGCTTATTTTAAAGCCTCCCTGTACACTACGTTGGCTGTGGTATTTGTAGGTGGCAACAAAATGTATTGACTTTCAGGAGATCCTACTCGAGAAAGTGCCACATACAATTGCCCGTGGGAAAAGCACTCTTTCCTTAAGTTGATACCAACTATGGAAAAAGTTTGTACCTGGGATTTATTTATTGTTAGGGCAAAGGATATTTTTAAAGGGAACTGTAACCTTTTAAAAGATGGGCAAATCAGTTGGTATCATCGGGATCCGCGGAACATGTGCGAGCTGACCGGCCGCGGGACCCGTAGGCCGTAATGATAGTTGCTACAATCACATTATCTCTTAATTCTTTGATCAATAGTCTTGTACCATTACACATATTGGGAGGGCTTAAATTTCTTAAAAGCATAACAGGCGTACCTATTTTTAATTTTAGTTCATGAGGTGGCAAGCCAGCAGGATTGAGGGAATTTAAAAATTCCTGTGGGTAGTGCACTGTATCTTCGATGTTGCACACGGTGTCAACAGATTTGTAACATTTAAAATCACCTGGTACTTTTTCAATAATAATTTTGTTTATCTCATTTACTGAGTCGTTTCTGGGTGACAATATCGCTCTCGAACAGAGCCAATGGAAATTTCTTACTGTAAGATTGTTGATGTCGGGATAGATTGTGTCTATAAGGATTTCTAGACTGTGAACAGTTTGAGCCAATTCAATATCCTACAGTACTTGGGAGCTGTTTGCAATTGGAGTAGTAAATTTTCCGTCTCCTAATTTAAGTATATTTTCTGAGAAATTACCACCGCGGTTATTGCATAAATGTGCTCTCATATTCGTGCGCAAATTGAGAATTTTAATTGATAGCCACAAAGGTGATGATTTGAGGCACGCTTTAATAACGTCGGCACGTGTACCTTTTGTTACAACTGGTAGAGTTTGGCGAAAGTCTCCAGCGAAAACAAAAGTTACGCCACCCATCATATTGCATGAGTTTCTTATATCTTTTAATGTGCGGTCCACTGCTTCTACATGAGCTCTATGGCTCATGGTGCACTCATCCCAAATAATCAGTGACGTGTCCTGTAAGAGCTTTCCCAGTAGACCATTTTTACGGTTTGAACATACAGACTGTTGATCTAAAGAAACAGCCAACGGTAATTTAAACGTAGAGTGAGCCGTTTTCGCGATTGGGACGCGTACACTCTCATACTTTCCAGACGATCTGCATTTTCAGAAGAAGATTCTCCAATACGACGAACTTTTGCTAATCTCGCTTGGGAACTATTCTTAGATAGCTGCGACCTTCTTCTTCTAGGCATATTGCTATGAAGGATATTTATTTTAAATCAGAGAAATTAAAAATAAACTAATAACTAAGAATAAACTAATAATAATAATCTATATAAATAAAAATGAATGTTGGTAAGCGCATAACTCAAGAATGGATGAACCAATTCGGTTAATTTATTTTTTTGTATGTTCCTTAAGGTCCACAGAGAGTTTTAATCTATATAAATAAAAATGAATGTTGGTAAGCGCATAACTCAAGAATGGATGAACCAATTCGGTTAATTTATTTTTTTGTATGTTCCTTAAGGTCCACAGAAGGTTTTAATACTTAATAAAAAAAAAAAACAAAAAAAAATATTATAATAGATAAGTTGGCGGTACGAAGTTCGCCGTGTCAGCTAGTAATAAAAAAGAAATTATTCAAGTTCAAAGAGATAGTTCTGAAAAGAACTTTGACCAATATTATGAAAAAGTGTGATTCCTAATACTAAAACTAAGTAGCTCTGAAAAGAACTTTTAAAGTGAAGCATAAAAATGTGTTAAAAAAAACTCGAAATTTTCAATGTCGCTTGCGTCCACTGCGTAAGGAGCCGACCTCGCGAATGAGCCGCGCGGCTACCTTAGTACTTAGTTCATAATGGTGCACCCCCTTCTCCCACACTGCCCCTCTCACGAAGAGTTAGTTACTCGATGCGCTGCGTGGCGGCCGCCGCCGCCGCCGGCATGTATTTTTATTTTAATTTCATGATATCTTTTGAATGGAATGTCCGATTTCAATAATTCAAAAAGCAATCATCAGGTATTGAGACAGTCTTGAATATTAAATTATTTATTTGGATAAAAATTTATAAATGGTATGGATAACACGGTCTGATTTTGATCGGCATTTCTATCAATTTGTTAAATGTAAAAAAGTAGTTATAGTGACGTAACTACAATAGTTAGACACATGGTCTCGCGAAGTTTTTTGTAGATATTGATATATTCTATAATATTGTCGAACATTTTTTTGTCCTATCATTAATACTCTTCGCAGCGTATGCGATGAAAGACATTTTATGGCTAATTTTTTTACACCTTCGGTTGGTTTTAATAGGAATTTCTAAAGATTTCTATAGTAATCTAGTACTAAATATAGCCTATGTTACTCAGTGATAATGTAGCTTTTTAATGAAAAAAAAATTATTAAAATCGGTCCAGTACTTTTTGAGTTTATTCGTTACATACAAAAATACAAAAATACAAATCTTTCCTCTTTATAATATTAGTGTAGATGACGGTCGTAGTACTTCTCGTATTGTATGACTTTATCAAGGGTATGTTTACTCAACCGAATGCCACGTTTGTTTTCACCTAGGTAGAAAATTACACTAAAACTTGTGACTCATAAAACGATTGACGAGGCAAGAACTCTGCCATACCGGTATGGAAAGCAGATTCTGCTGAAAAGACCCGGCAAGAAACTTATTCATCCCTCAAGAAAATGAAGCATCATTTGCATAATAATATAGGCACATTTACAATATGGCAATTTATAGGCACAATAATAATATACCGATTGAATTTACTACAAACAAAATATACCTAATGTAACCAAATATAACCAAAACTAAAAAAAAAATGGTTAAAAACATACTGATAGGTACGAATATTATATTAAACTAGCGGCACGCTATGATGGCCGGTTTGACACATTACAATAGTGATGTGGAATGTCAATTTATTCTCGAACAAAAAACAATTAAGTTTTGTTTTTGTACCTGATTAAATAGGTTTAATAAAACAAAAATGTATATGTTTATTTAATTTATTTGAACGAACTGAATATTTGAATGAAAATGAATATACATACTTTATATGCACACAAGAAACATATGAATACAAAAGATACCAAAAAAGGTGCCACAAAAGGCCATAATTAATCAGATTCGTCCATACTACTATTTTCACTGTCGTCACTGCTATCACGAGCAAGGGTCAAGAGTAATGCAGTATCAATATTTGAAATCCAAAGCCAGGTCAAAACTATATCACAATCGCATTGCACTGACAGTTTATACTTTTCGAAGCAACGTCAATTCGAAACTGCTTTGTTTTGCATTGAACATTGACGCGAGTTTGCCGGAGGTAGTAGTTGTGCTAGCCAGCGATCCTATGTGACGATCGTATTAGATTCCATTTTTAAAAATTTTCAATTTAGAAAACCAAATGCCGAGTTGTGGTATATATCATATAAAAATAAAAATTTTACCTTTTGTATGAAACAGCTGATATTTTTTTGCGATTTCAGAGGTTTGTCCACATAGTGAAAATTGTTCATATTCACAAGTACATTCACCCCTTAAATGGTGCAAACTGATTTTTCTACACTTGTATACATTTTAGAAATCAATTTAATAAATAAATTTTGAGTCCTAAACCTAAAACTAAATTCGATAAAATTTATGAATCTCTGCACATCACTATCGTCAATAAAGTAATACAATTATTTCCTTCAAAGTCGTTATCAATTAATACGGAACTTCATGAGCGGACAAACGTCAAACCGGCCATCATAGCGTGCCGCTAGTGTAATTATATTCACATATTCAATAATTTTATTCACATTGTTTTCATTGTCATTGTTTTTCGCAGTATTAACGGAACAATGATAATGATGTACTCTAAGGTCATAGTCATACAAAGGTTGCAAATACCAGAAAGGTTGATTACCTAAATAAATAATTATTTTACCTTGACTGCGTTTCTATATTCCTAAATGAAGAAGCATAATAACACACTCCTTATCCAGCTCTTTGTACATCTTCACCACGCCAGCGAATGAACCACACAAGTAAATAATCCCGTCAGAGAAGAAGCTTCATACAAACGGCTCGCGGCGGGCTCACCCATACATAGCGCAGCGATGTGTGCGTGAGCTCTCACCGACACATTCACCGACGCGCCCTACGGGTCAGCGACGGCTCAGCCCGAGTCCTAACGTAAGGTCTGACGGCCGTGCGCATAATGAAAATAAAAAATCGGCCAAGTGCGAGTCGGGCCTCGCTCTTTTAGGGTTCCGTACATGTGACCCAAATCATTTTTGTAAAACTAGATACATAATATTTAGATGTCTTAGTTCTTAGAAAGTACTAAATTAGCATATGGGGAAAAAATGCTCGTTTGTTTTGGTCACAACTTACAAACCGTATTATAAATCGGTACTTTCAGTATTTGTTGTTTAAATACACTATGTAATACATAATATACCAAAATTTTAAATTCCTAACTAGCTTAGTTTTTGAGATAGACCCCCTAACAAAAGTGGTCTAAAACCGAAAACTTTGACAGCCCCCCATTTCTTCATTTTTGTAGCTAAAAACTAATAAAAAATATATTTGAACTCTACTTAATGCGTTCTAGACGACAACACCCCACATGACAGGGTAAAAAAATGAAATTTTATTTCGACTCCTTTTCCATGTATGTATTCCATTATTTTATTTTTACTATTTTTTGTTATAGCGGCAATAGAAATACACAATATGTGAAAATTTCACCTGTCTATCTATTACGGTTTACGAGATACAGCCCGCTGACAGACGGACGGACGGACGGATGGACAGCGGAGGCTTAGTAATAGGGTCCCGTTGGCACCCTTTGGGTACGGAACCCTAATAGACGAACGATTTCGTGATTGAAAAAGTTTACTGATTTTATATTTAAAAACAAGACAATTTAGATTTCTTTATCTAAATAGTGTCCGGTGTCAACAGAAATCCCGAACACTTGCACAGTATGCACGAAAAGACCCAAAGAAAACAAGGTTTTATTGAAGTTTGATAATTTAATAACATAACTAGTACTTGTTATACAAAATAATAATAGTTGACGCAAAACTATTAACATTATTGTGAAGTAATGTTAAAAATACTGATGCTCATTAAAAAAGAAATAATTTCGTTTCTTTATAATATTTTATCTAATTTTAGTATTTGTTGTTCAAGTTCAGGATATAACTGAAATTATACATAATTCCTTAAGAGTATTTTTCCTTAAATTGTTAACATGCATCAGGTGACAACCCTAGCAGAATAGGTACACATTTTCGACGTTGTTAGGAAGCTTCCCTTCTGTACAGATTTTTACTCATGTGGAATGAACGCAGCATGCCGGTGCAAGATGTCGGGCTGGCAAACTCGCAGCACCTCCCTACTCTCAGATGAATAAGAAAATGGAGAAGATACTCACAGCCTCAGCGAGCACGTCCCCCGCGCGGTCCACTTTGAGTATGGTGACCCGCTCCTTATCCAGCTCCTTGTACATCTTCTCCACCACGCCGGCGTACGGGCTCAACATGCCGGTGATCAGCAGGATGTCGGGCTGGCAGCCTCGCAGCACCAGGTCCTTACGACTGTGGGAGAACGTGAATTAAGTGTATATTATAATAACTTAGAAGGCTTGTAGGCTAGGTAGTAGTTAGGCCTTAAGAATAGAATAGAATAGAAATATTTTTTTTACTCAAATAAACCTTTACAAGTGTTTTTGATTCGTCGATGAGTCTACCACCAGTCTTTAAGGATGATTATACGAGTCTGCCCACGAAATTCAAATTTAATTTGGTTTTTCGCAATTTGCAAACTGATACGACAAACTAGGCCAATGGCATTCTAACTGCGCCATCCAGTAGAATTATCATCTTCACAGGTTTACATAAAAATCTTTACTTGAAATTAGTGACCAGTTTAAGAAATTAATCAAAATACTGAGTTGGACGTGAGTTACTCACAAATTAGTCGATATTTTGATTAATTTCTTAAACTGGACTTTTTCGAGTAAAGATTTTTATATAAACCTGTGAAGATGATACTGCCATTGTTGCAATTAGAATGCCATAAGCCTACTTTGTCGTATTAGTTTACAAATTGCGAAAAACCAAATTAAATTTGAATTTCGCGGGCAGAACGGTGTCTTCCACCTTAAATGCTGATGATTGCAATAAAATGCCAAAGAAAAGTATTTTACTTACAATTCAAAATCATAGAATTAGGATTAGTAGTCGCTACGCACTACTAGATACCGTCGGCGTACTAGTAAATTGCGGCAATTTATAGTATGAAACTGGTTTACCTATATAGTCTTGTAGCAAACAATGTTTGACGTTTTCAAATAAACTATGATATTACTTTGCGCATTCAGGAGCTATTGTTTTTAGGAACGGTGGTATCTAGTAGCGACTACAAATCCTAAATCATGTTCATAAGTGTTATCGATGTTTGTACCGATTACTAGTTTATGCCCGCGACTTCGACCGCGTGGAATTCGATTTTTAAAGTTCCCGCGGGAACTCTCTGTTTTTCCGGGATAAAAGGTAGCCTATGTCGTTTCAGAAGGTCCCAATTAGGTATACTCAAGCAAAAAATCCCGTCGGTCGGTTGTTCCGCGGCTGCTAAGATTTATTTTATGAATTTTTAAAAGCCTAACTCCACACCTGGACGATGTCGATTGTCGGCTACGGCTACAACTGCCAATCTCCACGGAGATTGGCCATCTGCGCGGGATATAGTATAGTGCACAAGCGTGTGCGCAAAACACGGGTGCGTTCTCTATTCCCTCACTTTTATAGTCCGACGGGTAAACAGGCGACACGATCGGAGAGTAATCAGGCGCAAGACCGACGGCTCTCCGTGGTACGGGGTGACACACATGCCTACTCTTTAACTCCGGGCGACCGACCCGGGAATGGAACCTGGGATCTCGTCTTCCGCAGTCCAACGTGGGAGTTACTTAAATAGCTAATAAATAATGTCCTCCCGACCGAATCCGGTAACGGCGGGCAACCTCCTCAGAGATCAGCCATCTGCGCGGGAGATATTATAGTGTACAACTATAGAATAGAATAGAAATGTTTTTTATTCAAATAAACTTTTTACAAGTGCTTTTGAATCGTCGATCAGTCTACCACTAGTTCGGAATGCCCTTCCTGCCGAGAAGAACCAGTAAGAAACTCGGCGGTTGCTCTTTTCAAAACAAGTTTACAATTCAATGGATACTATGCTATGTATGCAGTGTTTCCACAATGAGTTTCACAAAAGCATACCTAATTAGAATTCAAAACATGTTAAGACGGGCAGACAGAAAGTAGCCCCATTCCCGCTGGTGGAACCCGTTCACGAGCACTGCACGAGCGGCGCACCGTGTGTGAAAACACAAGTGCACTCTCTATTCGCTCACTCTCATAGTCCGATGGAACGGAAAGTGACCGGAGAGAGATCGTGCGCAGGACCGACGGCTTTACGTGCTCTACGTTTGTTATCTAACATGAAAAAAGGTTGAGTACCACGGCACTAGAATCTAGAGTCTAGACCAACGAGGCAGTACGGACATCTCTGGACTCACTGTATAAAGGCGCGCACATACTGCTTGATGTTGTGCGTGTTGAGGTTGCCGCGCAGGCGCGAGCGGTACTCCGCCAGCATGCGCTCGCGCTCGCCCGCCTCGCACGAGTCACTTGAGATTTGATTTGACTCACTGTATAAAGGCGCGCACATACTGCTTGATGTTGTGCGTGTTGAGGTTGCCGCGCAGGCGCGAGCGGTACTCCGCCAGCATGCGCTCGCGCTCGCCCGCCTCGCACGAGTCACTTGAGATTTGATTTGACTCACTGTATAAAGGCGCGCACATACTGCTTGATGTTGTGCGTGTTGAGGTTGCCGCGCAGGCGCGAGCGGTACTCCGCCAGCATGCGCTCGCGCTCGCCCGCCTCGCACGAGTCACTTGAGATTTGGTTTGACTCACTGTATAAAGGCGCGCACATACTGCTTGATGTTGTGCGTGTTGAGGTTGCCGCGCAGGCGCGAGCGGTACTCCGCCAGCATGCGCTCGCGCTCGCCCGCCTCGCACGAGTCACTTGAGATTTGATTTGACTCACTGTATAAAGGCGCGCACATACTGCTTGATGTTGTGCGTGTTGAGGTTGCCGCGCAGGCGCGAGCGGTACTCCGCCAGCATGCGCTCGCGCTCGCCCGCCTCGCACGAGTCACTTGAGATTTGGTTTGACTCACTGTATAAAGGCGCGCACATACTGCTTGATGTTGTGCGTGTTGAGGTTGCCGCGCAGGCGCGAGCGGTACTCCGCCAGCATGCGCTCGCGCTCGCCCGCCTCGCACGAGTCACTTGAGATTTGATTTGACTCACTGTATAAAGGCGCGCACATACTGCTTGATGTTGTGCGTGTTGAGGTTGCCGCGCAGGCGCGAGCGGTACTCCGCCAGCATGCGCTCGCGCTCGCCCGCCTCGCACGAGTCACTTGAGATTTGATTTGACTCACTGTATAAAGGCGCGCACATACTGCTTGATGTTGTGCGTGTTGAGGTTGCCGCGCAGGCGCGAGCGGTACTCCGCCAGCATGCGCTCGCGCTCGCCCGCCTCGCACGAGTCACTTGAGATTTGATTTGACTCACTGTATAAAGGCGCGCACATACTGCTTGATGTTGTGCGTGTTGAGGTTGCCGCGCAGGCGCGAGCGGTACTCCGCCAGCATGCGCTCGCGCTCGCCCGCCTCGCACGAGTCACTTGAGATTTGATTTGACTCACTGTATAAAGGCGCGCACATACTGCTTGATGTTGTGCGTGTTGAGGTTGCCGCGCAGGCGCGAGCGGTACTCCGCCAGCATGCGCTCGCGCTCGCCCGCCTCGCACGAGTCACTTGAGATTTGATTTGACTCACTGTATAAAGGCGCGCACATACTGCTTGATGTTGTGCGTGTTGAGGTTGCCGCGCAGGCGCGAGCGGTACTCCGCCAGCATGCGCTCGCGCTCGCCCGCCTCGCACGAGTCACTTGAGATTTGATTTGACTCACTGTATAAAGGCACGCACATACTGCTTGATGTTGTGCGTGTTGAGGTTGCCGCGCAGGCGCGAGCGGTACTCCGCCAGCATGCGCTCGCGCTCGCCCGCCTCGCACGAGTCACTTGAGATTTGATTTGACTCACTGTATAAAGGCGCGCACATACTGCTTGATGTTGTGCGTGTTGAGGTTGCCGCGCAGGCGCGAGCGGTACTCCGCCAGCATGCGCTCGCGCTCGCCCGCCTCGCACGAGTCACTTGAGATTTTATTTGACTCACTGTATAAAGGCGCGCACATACTGCTTGATGTTGTGCGTGTTGAGGTTGCCGCGCAGGCGCGAGCGGTAATCCGCCAGCATGCGCTCGCGCTCGCCCGCCTCGCACGAGTCACTTGAGATTTGATTTGACTCACTGTATAAAGGCGCGCACATACTGCTTGATGTTGTGCGTGTTGAGGTTGCCGCGCAGGCGCGAGCGGTACTCCGCCAGCATGCGCTCGCGCTCGCCCGCCTCGCACGAGTCACTTGAGATTTGATTTGACTCACTGTATAAAGGCGCGCACATACTGCTTGATGTTGTGCGTGTTGAGGTTGCCGCGCAGGCGCGAGCGGTACTCCGCCAGCATGCGCTCGCGCTCGCCCGCCTCGCACGAGTCACTTGAGATTTGATTTGACTCACTGTATAAAGGCGCGCACATACTGCTTGATGTTGTGCGTGTTGAGGTTGCCGCGCAGGCGCGAGCGGTACTCCGCCAGCATGCGCTCGCGCTCGCCCGCCTCGCACGAGTCACTTGAGATTTTATTTGACTCACTGTATAAAGGCGCGCACATACTGCTTGATTTTGTGCGTGTTGAGGTTGCCGCGCAGGCGCGAGCGGTAATCCGCCAGCATGCGCTCGCGCTCGCCCGCTTCGCACGAGTCACTTGAGATTTGATTTGACTCACTGTATTAAGGCGCGCACATACTGCTTGATGTTGTGCGTGTTGAGGTTGCCGCGCAGGCGCGAGCGGTACTCCGCCAGCATGCGCTCGCGCTCGCCCGCCTCGCACGAGTCACTTGAGATTTGATTTGACTCACTGTATAAAGGCGCGCACATACTGCTTGATGTTGTGCGTGTTGAGGTTGCCGCGCAGGCGCGAGCGGTACTCCGCCAGCATGCGCTCGCGCTCGCCCGCCTCGCACGAGTCACTTGAGATTTGCTGCAAGAACATCAGGCACACTGTATTAATTTACGATGCAATGTATTTGCTCTGGATGATATTATCTTCCCTACCTTTGATATTAAAAGAAAGAAATAAATAAGAAAGAAAGAAGAAACGTTTTAAGGTATTTTAAAAATTGCACTTTAATTATTTCTCCCCTGACTCTGAGAGCGTTCAAAGTAAATGAATTCCCGCGGTAAGTAGGTAGGTATTTCGTAATATCTCAACAAGTTTCTTTCCGTCTGACGACCGGCCGCCGCCGCCGCCGCCTGTCGGGATTTGACGCTCCCACGGAAATGAGATCTTTTCAACAGTAACGTTTTTTGCAATTCCAATAAGATGCCAGCAATATTGGCGATGAAATATGAAAGTTATAGGTACACTATAGGTATATATTTTTATATACCTATAGTGTATAATATATATAAAAGGACCATGCAAAAAATTGTATGGGCACTGTCGCCATCACCCAACAGATGTGGCACTATTTTTATTATTATTGTGAAGTCCCATAAAAAGACTAATAACCATTTTCAATCCAACAATGATTGGGGTTTAAAAAAAACAAAAGATGTGGTCTTGCCTTTAGTGTTAACCAAAAGTCCACACTCAAGAGCAGTATACCTATATATTTAATAAACTACCGGACGGTCTTAAGGTGTGGATATATGTGACTTGCGCTTAATTAAAACCTTTTTTCTCCGTTATCATTATTGAGAAAGATTTGGAAAAAATATATGTTAATCTATACTATATATGGAATGTCGTCTTCTACTCCAAAAAATTAAAAAAAAATTTGAAATATCATAAATAAATACGCAAAGTAGCCTCTGTTTTTGAACTTATTACCGTTTTACTCCTAAACTATCAATCACAAAATTTTTTTGTTGCCCTCATAATATTTAATAATACAATATCAATGTAGCCTTCTGCTTATTTTTGTAAATAACTTTTCTAATTACTTGTAACGATTTTTTTCCGTAATCGATACTCGCAATTCGCGTGGACAACCCCTCTGTCGCCCGATAAATCAGTGCGGGACGAGACGTTGTGCTGAGTGGACCTGTGCACTTTTCAGCCCTAACAGTAGGTACTTTCGACTTTCAATAGTGGCAGATCAATTTGCAAAATATTGTATAGTTTTAGCGTTTCATAATAGTAGGCGGGATTATTTGTGAGTGTAAATATTAATTCTTTTTTAGTGTGTATATTATAGGTAGGTATCTTATCATAAGGCTATCTTATCATAAGGTACATAATAATTTGTTATTATTGTTATTAATTTTGTTACTGTGTGCATTATAAGTTTCAATCCATAATTGTTTTTTATTTTACTTTAGCTATTGTGCAATTCGTAAAATTAAAAATACTACACTGCTACACGCACTAATTTACACTAATTTCTCTAAGTTTTATCTTTATTATATACTGGCTGATGCCCGCGACTTCGTCCGCGTGGATTTAGTTTTTAAAATCCCGCGGGAACTCTTTGATTTTCCGGGATGCCTATGTCACATTCCAGGTTCTCAACTATACCTATCCAAAAATCACGTCAATCCGTAGCTTTGTTGCAGCGTGATTGACAGACAAACCAAGAAAAACACACCTTCGCATTTATAATAATTAAAACAGGAACTAAGAACTAGGAATAGAAAACTTATTAGAATTACAAACAAAAGATAAACAAAATTATTATCAAATTAACATTGCAAATTAAAAAATTAAGAGCTAGGAATTAACTTATAATAATTATATTTATATTTATAATAATTATATTTCGTCGCTTCATTCTTCAGATATAAAATTTATCAAGTAGTCCCTTTGACCTACAAGCAACGACGCACGCTTTAGATACTTCTTATTTTAGTATAATGACAAAATTCTCCCACTATAGTATCCCCACTCCTCCACCTGTTTACCTGTTCACCATTCTTTCGTCATTCCTTTTTCGTGCGTAGCAACGATCGGACGTATAAATGAATTTTAAGTGAATATATTATTGAACTTCAATTCAAGATAATATAATCATGCCGAAGCGGTCAGCAGAAGAAAAAATAACATATTAAAAAAAAAAAAATCAAGAAAATGACAAGGAAGACGTCGGATTATATCGGAGTCGGACGACAGTAAGTCTTATAATTTAATTAAAACTATGCTGCAAAATAGAAAAGGTTTACCGGCGGACTCCATAGATCTAATGCTTGCATCTCTTTTGATAACACCAAAAACAATATAATGTAAACCTTTGGTGGAATTTTTGTCAAGGAAACAATTCAGATAGCTATAAAAGTACAGTGGCTCAGGTTATTTCATATTTAATGCAAGAATTTATAAAAGGAGCTAGTTATGGATCACTTAATACACACAGGTCAGCTCTCTCCTTATTATAAGGTAAAAATAATTATAGGTTCTGATGAGTGTGTAAGTCCTTAAAGGAGCTTTCAAACTCAAACCTACCACTCCCAAGTACACATATACATGGGATCCTAAACTAGTTCTCAATCATATCACAGATTGGTACCCTAATACAACACTTAGTCTTGGAAAACTGACTAAGAAAGTGGAAGCTTTGTTGGCTTTGTGCATGGCCCAAAGAGTTCAAACCCTATCACTCATAAAACTTAGTAGTATCCTAAGTCTTGTCCAATGGCATTAACATAACAATAACGGATATAATAAAAATGTCTGCTCCAGGGCGAGAACAGCCCCTTCTATTCTTGCCGTTTTTCAAGGAAAAATTCAGTATCTGCCCGGCTACTGTGCTTTTGGACTATATGTCTTGCACCGAAAAGCTTCGTAACGAAAACTGTACGAAACTTATTATTACAACTAGACGGCCCTACAAAAATGCCACCTCTCAAACCATAAGTCGTTGGATAAAATTGGTGTTGTCAGAAAGTGGTGTAGACGTAGCCACTTTTAGGGCGCATAGCACACGACATGCACCCACCTCAAAAGCCAGTTCCATAGGTGTATGCATCGACACAATACGCAAAACGGCTGGATGTTCAAATTCTCATACTTTTGCGAGATTTTACAAATTAAATATAGTTAGTAACAATCAATTTGCCAAAGCAATATGCTCTGAAAATTACGAATGTATTCACTTACTTTATATTTGTTGATTCTTTTAACCTAATGTTGTATAATTTGTAATAATAACAAATTATTTGCTAATTTATTCTTCCATACTTTATAATACATACATATACTTGTAGATACAATTCTTGCAAAAATTTAGATCTCTAAACATCTACTTGGTAAATTTTATATCTGAAGAATGAAGCGACGAAATATAATATATGATCAAACGAAATTACCTGTACGTGAAGTTCGATCATTATTATATGAGTCGCTTCATTCGAAGATATAATAACCCTACCCACCCATCCCGAAAAGTATTTTTTGCAAGAACACATCTCTAAAAAAATGACGAAAGAATGGTGAACAAGTAAACAGGTGGAGGAGTGGGGATAGTATAGTGGGATAGTTTTGTCATTATACTAAAATAAGAAGTATCTAAAGCGTGCGTCGTTGCTTGTAGGTCAAAGGGACTACTTGATAAATTTTATATCTTCGAATGAAGCGACTCATATAATAATGATCGAACTTCACGTACAGGTAAGTTTGTTTGATCATATATTATGTATTAGTAAGGGAGAATTAAAACTACGATAATAATGGCGATCTAATTAAATTTTAGACCACAAAACCTACTATTGTGACTTAAATATGACAGTTAGATGTATTCCTTCAGGGACTTTTTTGTAGAGAATAATGAGTACTTTGATCATGTACTACATAATTTTTATGTATCAATAGTTTTCTCAGCACACACCAAATAATGCATTTTATAGGCAAAATTTTGCTACTTTGGGTTACATTATTGCAATTTTCTTAAGTATCTCTAATTTTTTGAAAATAAATTATAGTCTATGTTACTTCCTGATAACTTAGCTTTCTATTGGTGAAAAAATGGTTAAAATCGGCCCAGTAGTTACAGAGCCTATTCGGTACAAACAAACAAACAAAAATATCGTTCCTCTTTATAATATTAGTGTATATTATGTTGTGTACATATTTTACTTACAAATACCTAGATATTATAGTTAAGTAATTATTATTATTTCGTAAATTATCATTAATTCTTAATTATTTTAAACTTTAATTCAATTAGCGGCCCTTGAAATCAAAAAGGTTGAAGACCCCTGTATTTGTGGCGAACGACCGCTTGTTGCGATGCGACGGACAAAATAGGTACTCCGCGCTGCGCGTAATTATTGTGAGGTGCGGGCGGCTGGCGCGGAGCATTTTCATCGGTAACGCCCAATCGAGCAAGGTCAACGGCGTATATCGGACTCTTAAGAAAATTGACAAAGATACAATTTTTTACCGCAAATTAAAAGATTTTCTCATACAAAAATGTTATTACACTGTAAATGAATACTTGTCAGAAGAATAATATTTGATATTGTATAAAAAAATAGTTTGTATGTAATACGTAATGAACTTTTTATACTTAAAAGGACATTTAGGATTTACAAATATTGATTAGAAATTTTTGTACTCAACTACCTTTTTACTGACATTGTAAATTATTATTTCTTTTAACTTTTTCTTTAATTTAATAAAATAATAATTAATATTATATAAAGACATAGACTGTAATAAACTTTTTATGATTGTAATTAACATGACTTTTTGGGATTTATTAATATTTTAATTGAAATTTGAACTTAACTACTTTTAACCAGCTTTTAACTGACATTGTATTATTTTATTTTATTTTATTTCCTGTGTATGTATCTTTAAATGTAATATTTTTTGTTTGCCATACCCTCACAGGGTCTCATGTGTATATGTACCTACCTGTTACATGTGAAATGCAATAAAGAACTATGTTAATTCTGAATATAACAACATGAATTCTCGCTCTATTTTGCTTGCAATTAAAATCCTCAACAGCTTTTTTTTTAAACATGATAACTATTTTGTAAATCTTATTTGCCTGTTATTATTTAAACCAACTAAATTAATGATCGCAATTAATTAACAAATTCACAATAACACGTATTCCACTTAATTAAATTTAAACATACGGTAGTAAATGTGATAAATCTATGAATAAAAATAATATATACCAGGGTGTCCGATATATTCAAGTTTTATTATACGACTCAATAAAAAAAAAATCGCACTTTTTGAGTTATAATACAAAGTTAAAAATGACACTGTATATTTTGTAAAAATTATTTCAATTCTGATCAACTATGTATTTACAAGATGATTCCATGAAGCTAATGCAATGAAAATTGGTGAATTTCAATCTCGGATACATAACAACAACAGCAAACAAAACAAACATAATAATAGATGGGAAACAGAAAAAGGTGTTAGTTAAAAATCTATTTTCTTAGAAGTAAAGAAACAATAATATGAAGTAAACAATGGAACAGTGAAATGAACAAAATTCTAGACATGTAATATATACAATGGAACAAGACAAAATGTTACAAAAGGAAGTGCACTCAAACCCTTTCTAAGAAAATAGCAAGCGGATAAGGAAAATGCTTTAAAGGACTGTGAACTTTTAGCCCCTAAATATTAGATACACTTATGCCATGAAATAATTAGCACGTACATTTGGAAAAAGCTCATACGTATATCACATTTTGCAAATGCAAAATAATGAATAGTAAGTATTTTCAATTCGAGGAATATACATCAAAGATCAGTACAATACAAATCAATACAAAATACCAAAGTATAAAGTACTTTCCATGCTCCAAGGCTTAAAACAATTTCCTTGCCTTTACCGTTCATTTTGATGTATGGACAACAGTCTGTGAACTATAAATTTATAAATAAAAAAAAATTAAGTATCACTCGGGGACTGCCGCAGTAAAGCTATTGCATAACATTTTTTATCAACTTATGCAATTATAATATGCAATATTTTTTTTGCATAGTAAAAATTATGCAAAAAAATAATTAAAAAAAACAAACAAACAAGAAAAGTGCACTGTCACTACTTCGCGAGTGAGATTCGAACCTGCGACATCATACAAAGAAAGCGGTTGCGCGCCCACTGCGCCAAATAGAGCTACTTCTAAAATGTTGAACGCTTACTGAACGACTGCATACTGTGTTAGGTTTTTTTCGTTACGGAATTTCTTGATTCGGTCGCCGCGCTCAAACTGTTTGTCCTAGTTCAAAGCCCGCGATAAAAGCTATGCAATAGCTTAAAAATTAAAGGAATATTATTTCAGACAACAAATTCATGTAATACTAATTAATAATAAAAATAAAGCTCTTAATATCTTACCGTATGTAGCAGTGATAGCCTAGGCCCCTAGGGGTTAAGATTTCAGGCTCCTTTTCTGTCAGTATAGAGATCGATCCCAAACACTCATCTCTGACTTTTCGGAGGAGTGGGAGTGCGCTCGTTAACAGTAAACAGATTTGATTTTTACAGTAGTAGATCAAGTTTCAACTATCCGAAAAAAAACACGCAAGAATTACATCATACTGCCAAGGGACGTGTTTGGGCAAAAACATAAAATGATGAAATTTGTTCGATAATAAAAAATCGCGAAGTTAGGTCTAATTTTTAACCAATATTCATTTATTTTCAATGTGTTGCATATTACAGAGCCAAAATTTTTACATTAAATTCCGATTGATATTATCAAGAGAGTAGCCTAGCGAATTGAAAAGAAAATGAATATTTTACGAGTTACAAAGTATTTTGGCCCTTACTACACTCCTATTCCGCGCAAAACGCTTTCTTTTGTCGCGCCTCACATGAGGTTGTGGCTATGTTTTATCTCATCGCGAAATCTGATTTTTTTGGGGTTACACGCGCTCTTAATAAAATCGCCTGCTGGCTAATATAGCGTTGAAGGAAAACATCGTGAAAAAACCTATACGGCTGATAGTTCTCCATAATATATCCCAACGGTTAAAGGTGCGGACTGAAAACTGAAAGGTCGCAGGTTCGAATCCCACCCGTGGCACTATTGTTGTACCCACTCCTAGCACAAGCTTTCCGCTTAGTTGGAGGGGATAGGAAGGATATTAGTCAACTTCAATTTGACTAATATTCTTTTAATAAAATAAATAAATAAATAAATAATGTTCTTGAAGCTTCACCTACCTTTGCCAATCCGAACTTGACCAGCATTAATATATATATAGCTGCTGGGGCTGATTGACTGATTCACTGATTCACTCACTGATTGATCACCTGTAAAATTTTGTATGAAAAATTTTTTTTTCACCGATGGTTTCGTATAAAGGAAAAAAATTCATTCGGAGGAAAAATATGGAGAGAGCTGATGATTGAGGATTTCGGAGACGGGTGAGGAGCACGGCCAGGGTATTGAAGATAGGTGGGGTGTGCTCGAACAAAAGTCACTTGAAACCTCATTCAATTGCCAGTGGGTTGAAAAAAAATTCAAAAATGGCGGATTCAAGATGGCGGCCATACAAATTTCGTCGGTGTCTATCTCGGAGAGTATAAAAGATGGAAGAGTGGTTTCTTGGCAAAAGATGATCAAGACCCGAAGGTCTACTTGATGAACAGAAATAAAATCAAGATGGCGGATTTTTTTTTCTCCATACAAAATATATGGCGAATATTGAATAGACTAGAAGCTGAGAACTATGCAAGACTTTGATACGGTTTCTTTTCAAAATTTGTTTTTATAAAAGAATTCTCATTCTGACAAATGATGAGATATAATGATCGAGGGTTTGGAAGGTGGGTGAGGAGCACGGGCAGGTTATAAAAGATAGGCGGGGACTGCTAAAAGAAAAAATACTCGGAACCACATGCAATTGGCAGAGAGCAGAAAAAAAACCAAGATGGCGGATTCAAGATGGCGGCTATACAAATTGCAAAGGTGTCTATCTCGGAGAGTATACAAGATGGAAGAGTGGTTTTTTGATTGAAAATGATCAGGACCTGAAAGTCTACTTGATGAGTAGAAAAACCGCGGTCCGCTTGCGGGCCGCGCACCCACGCGCCCTACTAGTTAATATATTTATAGCTGCTGGGGCTGATTCATTGATTCACTGATTCACTGATTCACTGATTCACTCACTCATTGATCACCTCTCCTGTAAAATTTTGTATGAAATTTTTTTTTTTCACCGATGGTTTCGTATAGAGGAAAAAAATTCATTCGGAGTGCTCGAACAAAAGTCACTTGAAACCTCATTCAATTGCCAGTGGGTTGAAAAAAAATTCAAAAATGGCGGATTCAAGATGGCGGCCATACAAATTTCGTCGGTGTCTATCTCGGAGAGTATAAAAGATGGAAGAGTGGTTTCTTGGCAAAAGATGATCAAGACCCGAAGGTCTACTTGATGAACAGAAAAAAAATCAAGATGGCGGATTTTTTTTTCTCCATACAAAATATATGGCGAATATTGAATAGACTAGAAGCTGAGAACTATGCAAGACTTTGATACGGTTTCTTTTCAAAATTTGTTTTTATAAAAGAATTCTCATTCTGACAAATGATGAGATATGATGATCGAGGGTTTGGAAGGTGGGTGAGGAGCACGGGCAGGTTATAAAAGATAGGCGGGGACTGCTAAAAGAAAAAATACTCGGAACCACATGCAATTGGCAGAGAGCAGAAAAAATACCAAGATGGCGGATTCAAGATGGCGGCTATACAAATTGCAAAGGTGTCTATCTCGGAGAGTATACAAGATGGAAGAGTGGTTTTTTGATAGAAAATGATCAGGACCTGAAAGTCTACTTGATGAGTAGAAAAACCGCGGTCCGCTTGCGGGCCGCGCACCCACGCGCCCTACTAGTTATAATATATATAGCTCGATTACCACTGACACACTCACTGACTCACTCACTGATTGACAGGGTTGTTCTCCTAGAAGGAGACGGAAATCGATATAATGATGTAGGGGAGATATGTTGGGGTGGGGGATTCGAGTTGGGGAAAATTATGACATTTCGGAAAAACAAGATGGCGGCCGACGTGAATCTTGCAACTCTTTTGTTTTCCGACCGATTTCTTTGAAATTTTGTATTGTTGTAGAAATTAGTAAACGATTAACAGAAAAAGTGAAAAAAATAAAAAAAACAAGATGGCGGCTGAGCTGTGACGTCTCAAATTTCCCACCCCTCTCCTGTAAAATTTTGTATGAAAAAAATTTTTTTCACCCATGGTGTCGTATAGAGCTCAAAGAATGTGACTCGGAGAAAGGTGGAGAGAGCTGATGAGTGAGGAGTTCGGAGACGGGCGAGGGGCACGGCCAGGGTATAGAAGATAGGTGGAGGGTGCTCGACCAAATGTCATTCGAAACCTCGAGCAGTTGCCAGTGAGTTGAAAAAAAAATCCAAAATGGCGGAAAAAAAATGGCGGCAAATTTTGTCCGTCTCTCTCTCGGAGACTATAAAAGATGGAGGAGCGGTTTCTCGACAAAAGATGATCACAACCCGGAGGTCTACCTGGTGAGTAGGAAAAAAATTCAAGATGGCGGATTTTTTTTCCCCCCCATACAAAATGTATGGGGAATATTGAAGGGACTAGAAGTTGGGAACTATGCAAGACAATGAGTTTGATAGGTTCATAGGGCTTTTTTTCTTTTTCTTTTTTTCATTTTACATTTGTTTTTTTTTTCATTTTTTTTTTCTTTTTTTTCTTTTTCTTTTGTGAATGAGGAGCACGGCCAGGTTATTGCAGATAGGTGGGGTGTGCTCGAACAAATTTTTTGGCAAAAGATGACCAGAATCCGAAGGTCTACTTGATGAGTAAAAAAATCGCGGTCCGCTTTAGCGGGCCGCGCACCCACGCGCCCTACTTGTAGTTACAACACTTCCCGCGAGCTGCTTTAGCAGCTCGCGCACCGAGCGAAATAAATAAAGCCGAACAATCGCGGTCCGCTTTAGCGGGCCGCGCACCCACGCTCCTTACTTTTAGTAAAACACTTCCCGCGAGCTGCTTTAGCAGCTCGCGCACCGAGCAAATGCTAGTTATTATAATATATATAGCTCGATTACCACTCACTGATTCACTCACTCACTGATTGACAGGGTTGTTCTCCTAGAAGGAGACGGAAATCGATATAATGATGTTTGGGAGATGTGCTTGGGGGGGGGATTCGAGTTGGGGAAAATTATGACATTTCGGAAAAACAAGATGGCGGCCGACGTGAATCTTGCAACTCTTTTGTTTTCCGACCGATTTCTTTGAAATTTTGGACTATTGTAGAAATTAGTAAACGATTAACAGAAAAAGTGAAAAAAATTAAAAAAACAAGATGGCGGCCGAGCTGTGACGTCTCAAATTTCCGACCCCTCTCCTGTAAAATTTTGTATGAAAAAAAATTTTTTCACCCATGGTGTCGTATAGAGCTCAAAGAATGTGACTCGGAGAAAGGTGGAGAGAGCTGATGAGTGAGGAGTTCGGAGACGGGCGAGGGGCACGGCCAGGGTGTAGAAGATAGGTGGAGGGTGCTCGACCAAATGTCATTCGAAACCTCGAGCAGTTGCCAGTGAGTTGAAAAAAAATTCCAAAATGGCGGAAAAAAAATGGCGGCAAACTTTGTCCGTCTCTCTCTCGGAGACTATAAAAGATGGAGGAGCGGTTTCTCGACAAAAGATGATCACAACCCGGAGGTCTACCTGGTGAGTAGGAAAAAAATTCAAGATGGCGGATTTTTTTTTCCCCCCATACAAAATGTATGGGGAATATTGAAGGGACTAGAAGTTGGGAACTATGCAAGACATTGATTTTGATAGGTTCATAGGGCTTTTTTTTTTTTTCTTTTTTTTCATTTTACATTTGCTTTTTTTCTTTTTTTTTCTTTTTTTTTTCTTTTTTTTTCTTTTTCTTTTGTGAATGAGGAGCACGGCCAGGTTATTGCAGATAGGTGGGGTGTGCTCGAACAAATTTTTTGGCAAAAGATGACCAGAATCCGAAGGGCTACTCGATGAGTAAAAAAATCGCGGTCCGCTTTAGCGGGCCGCGCACCCACGCGCCCTACTTGTAGTAATAACACTTCCCGCGAGCTGCTTTAGCAGCTCGCGCACCGAGCGAAATAAATAAAGCCGAACAATCGCGGTCCGCTTTAGCGGGCCGCGCAACCACGCGCCCTACTTGTAGTAATAACACTTCCCGCGAGCTGCTTTAGCAGCTCGCGCACCGAGCGAAATACTAGTAATATATATAGCTCGATTACCACTCACTGACACACTCACTCACTCACTCATTGACATAATTGTTCTCCTAGAAGGAGACGGAAATCGATATAATGATGTTCGGGAGATATGTTCGGGTGGGGGATTCGAGTGGGGAAAAATTATGACATTTCGGAAAAACAAGATGGCGGCCGACGTGAATCTTGCAACTCTTTTGTTTTCCAACCGATTTCTTTGAAATTTTGAATTATTGTAGAAATTAGTAAACGATTAACAGAATAAAAAATCGGCCAAGTGCGAGTCGGGTCTCGCTCTTTTAGGGTTCCGTTAAAAAAATTAAATTAAAAAATTTCCATCTACCCACCTACCCGTTTAATTTATTTTTTTAATTTAATTTAATTTTTATTATTTGTTATTATAGCGGCAATAGAAATACATAACATGTGAAAATTTCATCTGTCTATCTATTACGGTTTACGAGATACAGCCCGCTGACAGACGGACGGACGGACGGACGGACGGACGGACAGCGTAGGCTTAGTAATAGGGTTCCGTTGGTACCCTTTGGGTACGGAACCCTAAAAAGTGAAAAAAATTAAAAAAACAAGATGGCGGCCGAGCTGTGACGTCTCAAATTTCAGATCCCTCTCCTGTAAAATTTTGTATGAAAAAAATTTTTTTCACCCATGGTGTCGTATAGAGCTCAATGAATGTGACTCGGAGAAAGGTGGCGAGAGCTGATGAGTGAGGAGTTCGGAGACGGGCGAGGGGCACGGCCAGGGTATAGTAGATAGGTGGAGGGTGCTCGACCAAATGTCATTCGAAACCTCGAGCAGTTGCCAGTGACTTGAAAAAAAATTCCAAAATGGCGGAAAAAAAATGGCGGCAAATTTTGTCCGTCTCTCTCTCGGAGACTATAAAAGATGGAGGAGCGGTTTCTCGACAAAAGATGATCAAATCCCGGAGGTCTACCTGGTGAGTAGGAAAAAAATTCAAGATGGCGGATTTTTTTTTTCCATACTAAATGTATGGGGAATATTGAAGGGACTAGAAGTTGGGAACTATGCAAGACATTGATTTTGATAGGTTCATAGGGCTTTTTTTCTTTTACTTTTTTTTCATTTTACATTTTTTTTTTTCATTTTTTTTCTTTTTTTTTTTCATTTTCTTTTGTGAATGAGGAGCACGGCCAGGTTATTGCAGATAGGTGGGGTGTGCTCGAACAAATTTTTTGGCAAAAGATGACCAGAATCCGAAGGTCTACTTGATGAGTAAAAAAATCGCGGTCCGCTTTAGCGGGCCGCGCACCCACGCGCCCTACTTGTAGTAATAACACTTCCCGCGAGCTGCTTTAGCAGCTCGCGCACCGAGCGAAATAAATAAAGCCGAACAATCGCGGTCCGCTTTAGCGGGCCGCGCACCCACGCGCCTTACTTTTAGTAAAACACTTCCCGCGAGCTGCTTTAGCAGCTCGCGCACCGAGCGAAATACTAGTTATAATATATATAGCTCGATTACCACTCACTCACTCACTCACTCACTCATTGACACGATTGTTCTCCTAGAAGGAGACGGAAATCGATACAATGATGTAGGGGAGATATGTCCGGGTGGGGGATTCGAGTGGGGAAAAATTATGACATTTCGGAAAAACAAGATGGCGGCCGACGTGAATCTTGCAACTCTTTTGTTTTCCAACCGATTTCTTTGAAATTTCGGATTATTGTAGAAATTAGTAAACGATTAACAGAAAATGTGAAAAAAATTAAAAAAACAAGATGGCGGCCGAGCTGTGACGTCTCAAATTTCCGACCCCTCTCCTGTAAAATTTTGTATGAAATAAATTTTTTTCACCCATGGTGTCGTATAGAGCTCAAAGAATGTGACTCGGAGAAAGGTGGAGAGAGCTGATGAGTGAGGAGTTCGGAGACGGACGACGGGCACGGCCAGGGTATAGAAGATAGGTGGAGGGTCCTCGACCAAATGTCATTCGAAACCTCGAGCAGTTGCCAGTGAGTTGAAAAAAAATTCCAAAATGGCGGAAAAAAAATGGCGGCAAATTTTGTCCGTCTCTCTCTCGGAGACTATAAAAGATGGAGGAGCGGTTTCTCGACAAAAGGTGATCAAAACCCGGAGGTCTACCTGGTGAGTCGGAAAAAAATTCAAGATGGCGGATTTTTTTTTTCTCCATACAAAATGTATGGGGAATATTGAAGGGACTAGAAGTTGGGAACTATGCAAGACATTGATTTTGATAGGTTCATAGGGCTTTTTTTCTTTTTATTTTTTTTCATGTTACATTTGTTTTTTTTTTCTTTTTTTTCATTTTTTTTCTTTTTTTTCTTTTTCTTTTGTGAATGAGGAGCACGGCCAGGTTATTGCAGATAGGTGGGGTGTGCTCGAACAAATTTTTTGGCAAAAGATGACCAGAATCCGAAGGGCTACTTGATGAGTAAAAAAATCGCGGTCCGCTTTAGCGGGCCGCGCACCCACGCGCCCTACTTGTAGTAATAACACTTCCCGCGAGCTGCTTTAGCAGCTCGCGCACCGAGCGAAATAAATAAAGCCGAACAATCGCGGTCCGCTTTAGCGGGCCGCGCACCCACGCGCCTTACTTTTAGTAAAACACTTCCCGCGAGCTGCTTTAGCAGCTCGCGCACCGAGCAAACGCTAGTAATATATATAGCTCGATTACCACTGACTGACTGACACACTCACTGATTGACATAATTGTTCTCCTAGAAAGAGACAAAAAACGATACAATGATGTAGGGGAGATATGTCCGGGTGGGGGATTCGAGTGGGGAAAAATTATGACATTTCGGAAAAACAAGATGGCGGCCGACGTGATTCTTGCAACTCTTTTGTTTTCCAACCGATTTCTTTGAAATTTTGGATTATTGTAGAAATTAGTAAACGATTAACAGAAAAAGTAAAAAAAAATAAAAAAACAAGATGGCGGCCGAGCTGTGACGTCTCAAATTTCCGACCCCTCTCCTGTAAAATTTTGTATGAAAAAAATTTTTTTCACCCATGGTGTCGTATAGAGCTCAAAGAATGTGACTCGGAGAAAGGTGGAGAGAGCTGATGAGTGAGGAGTTCGGAGACGGGCGAGGGGCACGGCCAGGGTATAGAAGATAGGTGAAGGGTGCTCGACCAAATGTCATTCGAAACCTCGAGCAGTTGCCAGTGAGTTGAAAAAAAATTCCAAAATGGCGGAAAAAAAATGGCGGCAAATTTTGTCCGTCTCTCTCTCGGAGACTATAAAAGATGGAGGAGCGGTTTCTCTACAAAAGATGATCACAACCCGGAGGTCTACCTGGTGAGTAGGAAAAAAATTCAAGATGGCGGAACTTTTTTTTCCCATACAAAATGTATGGGGAATATTGAAGGGACTAGAAGTTGGGAACTATGCAAGACATTGAGGCATGATTTTGATAGGTTCATAGGTGTCTTAGATCTCGGAGAATTAAAAAAGAAAAATATACTGGCCTGGCTATACGGGGTAGGGGTAGCGGTCGGGGTAGGGGTCGGGGTAGGGGTTGGGGTAGGGGTAGGGGTAGGGGTAGGGGAAGGGGTAGGGGTAGCGGTAGGGTTATGGTTAAGGGTCGGAGTAGGGGTAGGGGTAGGGGTAGGAATAGGTGTAGGGGTAGGGGTAGGGGTCGGGGTAGGGTTAGGGGCGGGTACGGGGAAGGGGTAGGGGTAGCGGTAGGGGTAGCTGTAGTGGTAGCGGTAGCGGTAGGGGTGGGGGTAGGGGTAGAGGTAGCGGTAGGGGTAGGGGTAGGGGTAGTATTATTTTATGGTGTATGGTATTATATTATATTGTGTTAAATCGTGTTATACTATATTATATTATGTTATATTTGTAATATAATTTGTATTATATTGTGTTATAGTTAGTTATATTATATTATATTATATTATATTATATTATATTATATTATATTATATTATATTATATTTTATTATATTATGTTATACGGTATTATATTGTGTTATATTGTGTTATATCGTGTTTTATTATAATATATTGTATATTTTATGTTAAATGGTATTATATTATGTTATATCATGTTATATTATGTTGTATTTGTTATATATATTGTATAATATTATGTTATATTATGTTGTATTTGTAATATATTGTTTCTTATTATATTATATTGTGTTATATTGTAATATATTGCATTATTTTATGTTGTATGGTGCTATATTATGTTATATTCGTAATATACTGTGCTATATTATATTATATTGTGTTATATCGTGTTGTATTATGTTATATTTGTAATATATTGTTTCTTATTATATTATATTGTGTTATATCGTGTTGTATTGCGTTATATTTGCAATATATTGTATTATATTGTGTTATAGCGTGTTATATTATATTATGTTATGTTCATAATATATTGTAGTATATCGTGTTGTATTGTAGTATAATGTATTATTTTATGTTAAATGGTATTATGTTATATTATGTTATATTCGTAATATATTGTATTATATTATGTTATATCATGTTATATTATGTTGTATTTGTTATATATTGTATAATATTATGTTATATTATGTTTTATTTGTAATATATTGATTCTTATTATATTATATTGTGTTATATCGTGTTATATTATGTTATATTGCGTTATATTTGCAATATATTGTATTATATTGTGTTATAGCGTGTTACATTATATTATGTTATGTTCATAATATGTTGTATAATATCGTGTATTATAATATATTGTATATTTTATGTTAAATGGTATTATATTATGTTATATTATGTTATATTTGTAATATATTGTATTATATTATATTATATTGTGTTATATCGTGTTATACTATATTATATTTTGTTATATTTGTAATATATTGTGTTATATTGTAATATATTGCATTCTTTTATGTGGTATGGTGCTATATTGTAGTATATCGTATTATACTATATTATATTATGTTATATTTGTAATATATTGTGTTATATTGTAATATATTCCATTATTTTATGTTGTATGGTGCTATATTATGTTATATTCGTAATATACTGTGCTATATTATATTATATTGTGTAATATCGTGTTGTATTATGTTATATTATGATATATTTGTAATATATTGTTTCTTATTATATTATATTGTGTTATATCGTGTTGTATTATTATATATTGTATATTTTATGTTAAATGGTATTATATTATGTTATATCATGTTATATTATGTTGTATTTGTAATATATTGTATTATATTATATTATATTGTGTTATATTGTAATATATTGCATTATTTTATGTTGTATGGTGCTATATTGTAGTATATCGTGTTGTATTGTAATATATTGTATTATATTATGTTAAATGGTATTATATTATGTTATATTATGTTATATTGCGTTATATTTGCAATATATTGTGTTATAGCGTGTTATATTATATTATATTATGTTATATCATGTTATATTATGTTGTATTTGTAATATATTGTTTCTTATTATATTATATTGTGTTATATTGTAATATATTGCATTATTTTATGTTGTATGGTGCTATATTATGTTATATTCGTAATATACTGTGCTATATTATATTATATTGTGTTATATCGTGTTGTATTATGTTATATTATGTTATATTTGTAATATGTTGATTCTTATTATATTATATTGTGTCATATCGTGTTATATTATGTTATATTGCGTTATATTTGCAATATATTGTATTATATTGTGTTATAGCGTGTTATATTATATTATATTATGTTATATTTGTAATATTTTGTAATATAGTGTGTTATATTGTAGTATATTATGTTCTTTTCTGCATATTACTTTTACAAAATAATGTCGATGTTTCACATCTGCCAGGCGTCCCACTTTGCTTTTACTTTTTTCTTTTCTTTTTCGTTTTTCCTTTTTAGGGTTCCGTACCCAAAGGGTACCAACGGAACCCTATTACTAAGCCTACACTATCCGTCCGTCCGTCCGTCCGTCTGTCAGCGGGCTGTATCTCGTAAATCGTAATAGATAGACAGATGAAATTTTCAAATATTATGTATTTCTATTGCCGCTATAACAACAAATAATAAAAATTAAATTAAATTAAAAAAAATTCAATAAAAATATTTCCATGGGTAAATGAAAATATTTTAACTTTTTTTTTTAACGGAACCCTATAAGAGCGAGGCTCGACTCGCACTTAGCCGATTTTTTCTTTTTCTTTTACTTTTTTTTCATTTTTCATTTTCTTTTTTTTTCTTTTTTCTTTTCTTTTTTCCTTTTTTTTTATTTTTTTTTTTCATTTTTCATTTTCTTTTTTTTTTCTTTTTTCTTATTTTCCTTTTTTTTTTCTTTTTTTTTCATTTTTCATTTATTTGCTTTTTTTTCATTTTTCATTTTCTTTTTTTCTTTTTTTTTTCTTTTTTTTTCTTTTGTGAATGAGGAGCACGGCCAAGTTATTGCAGATAGGTGGGGTGTGCTGAAAAAAATTTTTTGGCAAAAGATGACCAGAATCCGAAAGTCTACTTGATGAATAAAAAAATCGCGGTCCGCTTTAGCGGGCCGCGCACCCACGCGCCTTACTTTTAGTAAAACACTTCCCGCGAGCTGCTTTAGCAGCTCGCGCACCGAGCGAAATAAATAAAGCCGAACAATCGCGGTCCGCTTTAGCGGGCCGCGCACCCACGCGCCTTACTTTTAGTAAAACACTTCCCGCGAGCTGCTTTAGCAGCTCGCGCACCGAGCGAAATAAATAAAGCCGAACAATCGCGGTCCGCTTTAGCGGGCCGCGCACCCACGCGCCCTACTTGTAGCAATAACACTTCCCGCGAGCTGCTTTAGCAGCTCGCGCACCGAGCAAACGCTAGTTATAATATATATAGCTCGATTACCACTGATTCACTCACTGACTGATTCACTCATTGACAGGGTTGTTCTCCTAGAAGGAGACGGATATCGATATAATGATGTAGGGGAGATATGTCCAGGTGGGGGATTCGAGTTGGGGAAAATTATGACATTTCGGAAAAACAAGATGGCGGTCGACGTGAATCTTGCAACTCTTTTGTTTTCCAACCGATTTCTTTGAAATTTTGGATTATTGTAGAAATTAGTAAACGATTAACAGAAAAAGTGAAAAAAATTAAAAAAACAAGATGGCGGCCGAGCTGTGACGTCTCAAATTTCCGACCACTCTCCTGTAAAATTTTGTATGAAAACATTTTTTTTCACCCATGGTGTCGTATAGAGCTCAAAGAATGTGACTCGGAGAAAGGTGGAGAGAGCTGATGAGTGAGGAGTTCGGAGACGGGCGAGGGGCACGGCCAGGGTATAGTAGATAGGTGGAGGGTGCTCGACCAAATGTCATTCGAAACCTCGAGCAGTTGCCAGTGAGTTGAAAAAAAATTCCAAAATGGCGGAAAAAAAATGGCGGCAAATTTTGTCCGTCTCTCTCTCGGAGACTATAAAAGATGGAGGAGCGGTTTCTCGACAAAAGATGATCACAACCCGGAGGTCTACCTGGTGAGTAGGAAAAAAATTCAAGATGGCGGTTTTTTTTTTTACATACAAAATGTATGGGAAATATTGAAGGGACTAGAAGTTGGGAACTATGCAAGACATTGATTTTGATAGGTTCATAGGGCTTTTTTTCTTTTTCTTTTTTTCATTTTACATTTGTTTTTTTTCTTTTTTTTCATTTTTTTTTTCTTTTTTTTTCTTTTCCTTTTGTGAATGAGGAGCACGGCCAGGTTATTGCAGATAGGTGGGGTGTGCTCGAACAAATTTTTTGGCAAAAGATGACCAGAATCCGAAGGTCTACTTGATGAGCAAAAAAATCGCGGTCCGCTTTAGCGGGCCGCGCGCCCACGCGCCCTACTTGTAGTTATTATTATTATTATTATAATATATATAGCTCGATTACCACTCACTGATTGACTGACTGACTGATTGACATAATTGTTCTCCTAGAAAGAGACAAAAACCGATAAAATGATGTACGGGAGATATGTTCGGGTGGGGGATTCGAGTGGGGAAAAATTATGACATTTCGGAAAAACAAGATGGCGGCCGACGTGAATCTTGCAACTCTTTTGTTTTCCAACCGATTTCTTTGAAATTTTGGATTATTCTAGAAATTAGTAAACGATTAACAGAAAAAGTGAAAAAAATTAAAAAAACAAGATGGCGGCCGAGCTGTGACGTCTCAAATTTCCACCCCTCTCCTGTAAAATTTTGTATGAAAAATATTTTTTTCACCCATGTTGTCGTATAGAAGTCAAAGAATGTGACTCGGAGAAAGGTGGAGAGAGCTGATGAGTGAGGAGTTCGGAGACGGGCGAGGGGCACGGCCAGGGTATAGAAGATAGGTGGAGGGTGCTCGACCAAATGTCATTCGAAACCTCGAGCAGTTGCCAGTGAGTCGAAAAAAAATTCCAAAATGGCGGAAAAAAAATGGCGGCAAATTTTGTCCGTCTCTCTCTCGGAGACTATAAAAGATGGAGGAGCGGTTTCTCGACAAAAGATGATCACAACCCGGAGGTCTACCTGGTGAGTAGGAAAAAGGTTCAAGATGGCGGATTTTTTTTTTCCATACAAAATGTATATGGGGAATATTGAAGGGACTAGAAGTTGGGAACTATGCAAGACAATGAGTTTGATAGGTTCATAGGGCTTTTTTCTTTTTCTTTTTTTTCATTTTACATTTGCTTTTTTTCTTTTTTTTCTTTTTTTTTTTTTTTTTCTTTTTCATTTGTGAATGAGCACGGCCAGGTTATTGCAGATAGGTGGGGTGTGCTCGAACAAATTTTTTGGCAAAAGATGACCAGAATCCGAAGGTCTACTTGATGAGTAAAAAAATCGCGGTCCGCTTTAGCGGGCCGCGCACCCACGCGCCCTACTTGTAGTAATAACACTTCCCGCGAGCTGCTTCAGCAGCTCGCGCACCGAGCGAAATAAATAAAGCCGAACAATCGCGGTCCGCTTTAGCGGGCCGCGCACCCACGCGCCCTACTTGTAGCAATAACACTTCCCGCGAGCTGCTTTAGCAGCTCGCGCACCGAGCGAAATAAATAAAGCCGAACAATCGCGGTCCGCTTTAGCGGGCCGCGCACCCACGCGCCTTACTTTTAGTAAAACACTTCCCGCGAGCTGCTTTAGCAGCTCGCGCACCGAGCAAACGCTAGTTATAATATATATAGCTCGATTACCACTCACTGACTCACTGATTGACATAATTGTTCTCCTAGAAAGAGACAAAAAACGATACAATGATGTAGGGGAGATATGTCCGGGTGGGGGATTCGAGTGGGGAAAAATTATGACATTTCGGAAAAACAAGATGGCGGCCGAAGTGATTCTTGCAACTCTTTTGTTTTCCAACCGATTTCTTTGAAATTTTGAATTATTGTAAAAATTAGGAAACGATTAACAGAAAAAGTGAAAAAAATTAAAAAAACAAGATGGCGGCCGAGCTGTGACGTCTCAAATTTCCAACCCCTCCCTGTAAAATTTTGTATGAAAAAAATTTTTTTCACCCATGGTGTCGTATAGAGCTCAAAGAATGTGACTGGAATAAAGGTGGAGAGAGCTGATGAGTGAGGAGTTCGGAGACGGGCGAGGGGCACGGCCAGGGTATAGAAGATAGGAGGAGGGTGCTCGACCAAATGTCATTCGAAACCTCGAGCAGTTGCCAGTGAGTTGAAAAAAAATTCCAAAATGGCGGAAAAAAATGGCGGCAAATTTTGTCCGTCTCTCTCTCGGAGACTATAAAAGATGGAGGAGCGGTTTCTCGACAAAAGATGATCAAAACCCGGAGGTCTACCTGGTGAGTGGGAAAAAAATTCAAGATGGCGGATTTTTTTTTTCCCCATACAAAATGTATGGGAAATATTGAAGGCACTAGAAGTTGGGAAGAAATCGATATAATGATGTTCGGGAGATGTGTTTGGGGGGGGGGGGGGATTTGAGTTGGGGAAAATTATGACATTTCGAAAAAACAAGATGGCGGCCGACGTGAATCTTGCAACTCTTTTGTTTTCCAACCGATTTCTTTGAAATTTTGGATTATTGTAGAAATTAGTAAACGATTAACAGAAAAAGTGAAAAAAAATAAAAAAACAAGATGGCGGCCGAGCTGTGACGTCTCAAATTTCCGACCCCTCTCCTGTAAAATTTTGTATGAAAAAAATTTTTTTCACCCATGGTGTCGTATAGAGCTCAAAGAATGTGACTCGGAGAAAGGTGGAGAGAGCTGATGAGCGAGGAGTTCGGAGACGGGCGAGGGGCACGGCCAGGGTATAGAAGATAGGTGGAGGGTGCTCGACCAAATGTCATTCGAAACCTCGAGCAGTTGCCAGTGAGTTGAAAAAAAATTCCAAAATGGCGGAAAAAAAATGGCGGCAAATTTTGTCCGTCTCTCTCTCGGAGACTATAAAAGATGGAGGAGCGGTTTCTCGACAAAAGATGATCAAAACCCGGAGGTCTACCTGGTGAGTAGGAAAAAAATTCAAGATGGCGGATTTTTTTTTTTTCATACAAAATGTATGGGGAATATTGAAGGGACTAGAAGTTGGGAACTATGCAAGACATTGATTTTGATAGGTTCATAGGGCTTTTTTTCTTTTTCTTTTTTTTCATTTTACATTTGCTTTTTTTCTTTTTTTTCTTTTTTTTTTTCTTTTTTTCTTTTTCTTTTGTGAATGAGGAGCACGGCCAGGTTATTGCAGATAGGTGGGGTGTGCTCGAACAAATTTTTTGGCAAAAGATGACCAGAATCCGAAGGTCTACTTGATGAGTAAAAAAATCGCGGCGCATGCGCCCTACTTGTAGTAATAACACTTCCCGCGAGCTGCTTTAGCAGCTCGCGCACCGAGCGAAATAAATAAAGCCGAACAATCGCGGTCCGCTTTAGCGGGCCGCGCACCCACGCGCCCTACTTGTAGCAATAACACTTTCCGCGAGCTGCTTTAGCAGCTCGCGCACCGAGCGAAATAAATAAAGCCGAACAATCGCGGTCCGCTTTAGCGGGCCGCGCACCCACGCGCCCTACTTGTAGTAATAACACTTCCCGCGAGCTGCTTTAGCAGCTCGCGCACCGAGCAAACGCTAGTTAATATATATATAGCTGCTCGTGCTGATTCACTGACTGATTCACTGATTCACTCATTGATCACCTCTCCTGTAAAATTTTGTATGAAAAATTTTTTTTTCACTGATGGTTTCGTATAGAGGAAAAAAATTCATTCGGAGGAAAAATATGGAGAGAGCTGATGATTGAGGATTTCGGAGACGGGTGAAGAGCACGGCCAGGGTATCGAAGATAGGTGGGGGTGCTCGAACAAATGTCACTCGAAACCTCATCCAATTCGCAGTGAGCTGAAAAAAAATTCAAAATGGCGGAAAAAAAATGGCCGCCATACAAATTTCGTCGGTGTCTATCTCGGGGAGTATAAAAGATGGAAGAGTGGTTTCTTGGCAAAAGATGATCAGGACCCAAAGGTCTATTTGATGAATAGAAAAAAATCCAAGATGGCGGAATATTTTTTCTCCATACAAAATATATGGCGAATATTGAATAGACTAGAAGGTTGGGAACTATGCAAGACTTTGATACGGTTCCTTTTGAAAATTGGTTTTTATAGAAGAATTCTTATTCTGACAAATGATGAGATATGATTGTCGAGGGTTTGGAAGGTGGGTGAGGAGCACGGCCAGGGTATTGAAGATAGGTGGGAGGTGCTCAAACAAAAAATACTCGAAACCTCATCCAATTGGCAGTGAGCTGAAAAAAAATCAAAATGGCGGATTCAAGATGGCGGCTGTACAAATTTCATAGGTGTCTATCTCAGGGAGACTAAAAGCTGAAAGAGTGGTTTTTTTTTATAGAAAATTATCAGAACCTGAAAGTCTACTTGACGAGTAAAAAAATCGCGGTCCGCTTGCGGGCCGCGCACCCACGCGCCCTACTAGTATTTAAATATGGCCTAAATCATTCGAGAGAAGACCTAGGTGCAATAATTTTAGTAGAAGTGGGTTGATTGGTGGGAAGTAGGAGGTGGAGATGATTAGTGACTTTTATCATCATCATCATCATTAGCAACCCATCAAAGGCTCACTACCGAGCGCAGGTTTCCTCTCAGAGAACGGTTATAGAGGCCATAGTCCACCATGCTAGCCTAATGCGAATTGGCGGACTTCACACACCTTCGAGAACATTATGAAGAACTCTCAGATGTGCAGTTTTCCTTCACCGTTGAAGCAAGTGATATTTAATTGCTTAAACGCACTTGACTCCGAAAAGTCAGAGGTGTTTGCCCGGTATCAAACCTGCGACCACTCGAATAGGAGACCGCAGTCCTAACTACTGGGATGTCACTGCTTATTACTGCGTATACTTGTTTTAAATAAAATTGATACTCAAGGAGAATTTGAAAACTTTGTCCAAACATCACATCCGTTAGTACAATGTTAAACACAAAAGAAAAGACGCAGTACCTGGTAGCTATAGTGAAGCAGCTCTGTCACAAAACTCACGTGTCCGAACTTGTGGTAGATGAGGAAGTCCTCCTCAGACTGAGTAATGTCAGTCCCCCTCCACCTGGAGAACCTGGTGCGGAAGGCGTCCGCGACTGACGACGTGGAGCCGGTGCAGTTCACGAGGATCAGGCCCAGGAGACGCTGGGGGTGAGCGATGCCGCATCTGGCCAGCACGTTGGCTCCAGCGCCCTCGCCAAGCCCAATGGCGTAGCGAACGTGGAGGAAATCCAGGACTGTGATTAGGTCTTCACCCAGCGTTTGGAGGGAGGGAAATGGGTACCTGTCGCAGAGAAGATTTGAAATAGACTTTAGTATATTGCCATCATATTGAAGCAGTGATAGCCTAGTGGCTAGGACTGTGGTGTCCTATTTGGGGGGTCGCAGGTTCGATCCCGGGTACGCACCTCTGACTTTTCGGAGTCTGTGGAAATGGCCAAGAGCCACACTTACGACTCAGGTAGGTCCGGAGAGTTCTCCTCGTGCCCCGGCACGACCACATGAATGAAGCACGAGCGCTCCTTGATCTCCGATATTGCGAGCGTGTTCACGAAATGGACAAGAGCCACACTTACGACTCAGGTAGGTCCGGGGAGTTCTGCTCGTGGTCCGGCACGTCCACGTGGATGAAGCACGAGCGCTCCTTGATCTCCGACATTGCGGGCGTGTTCACGAAATGGACAAGAGCCACACTTACGACTCAGGTAGGTCCGGAGAGTTCTCCTCGTGGCCCGGCACGACCACGTGGATGAAGCACGAGCGCTCTTTGATCTCCGACATCGAGGGTGTGTTCACGAAATGGACAAGAGCCACACTTACGACTCAGGTAGGTCCGGGGAGTTCTCCTCGTGGCCCGGCACGTCCACGTGGATGAAGCACGAGCGCTTCTTGAACTCCGACATCGCGGGTGTGTTCACGAAATGGACAAAAGCCACACTTACGACTCAGGTAGGTCCGGAGAGTTCTCCTCGTGGCCCGGCACGTCCACGTGGATGAAGCACGAGCGCTCTTTGATCTCCGACATCGAGGGCGTGTTCACGAAATGGACAAGAGCCACACTTACGACTCAGGTAGGTCCAGGGAGTTCTCCTCGTGGCCCGGCACGTCCACGTGGATGAAGCACGAGCGCTTCTTGATCTCCGACATCGCGGGTGTGTTCACGAAATGGACAAAAGCCACACTTACGACTCAGGTAGGTCCGGAGAGTTCTCCTCGTGGCCCGGCACGTCCACGTGGATGAAGCACGAGCGCTCTTTGATCTCCGACATCGAGGGCGTGTTCACGAAATGGACAAGAGCCACACTTACGACTCAGGTAGGTCCGGGGAGTTCTCCTCGTGGCCCGGCACGTCCACGTGGATGAAGCACGAGCGCTCCTTGATCTCCGACATCGAGGGCGTGTTCACGAAATGGACAAGAGCCACACTTACGACTCAGGTAGGTCCGGAGAGTTCTCCTCGTGGCCCGGCACGTCCACGTGGATGAAGCACGAGCGCTCCTTGATCTCCGACATCGCAGGGGTGTTCACGAAATCCACCAAGGACGTGTCTAAGAATAAACGAAATTTCCTTAGATTATTTACCTTCACATTATAATTATCAAACAAGTGCAGGGGTGATCATTTGAGCTTAATCAATTTGAATGGCCCCGCGTGGAGTTAGGTTTCGGGTAATTATTAGCGTTTTACCCTAATTATTAGATATTCAATTATTCATCATCATCATCATCATCATCATCATTATTAGCAACCCATCAACGGCTCACTACTGAGCGCAGGTCTCCTCTCAGAGAAGGGTTATAGGCCATAGTCCACCACGCTGGCCCAATGCGAATTGGCGGACTTCACACACCTTCAAGAACATTATGAAGAACTCTCAGGTGTGCAGGTTGCCTCACGATGTTTTCCTTCACAGTTGAAGCAAGTGATATTTATTTGCTTAAAAGCACTTGATTCGAACCTGCGATTCCCCGAATAGGAGACCACAGTCCTAACCACTAGGCTATCGCTGCTTATATTCAATTATTATTAATAAATTATTATTTCCCTAGTAGCAATTTGCGTTGGCTGTTAGTTGGGCCTTTGTCTCTAGTTTGGTTGGCCAACAGTAAGACTTGTCATCCCTAAAAATCGTGGTGCCAACCGTAGAAAAGCAGGATGTGGTTGGTCTTACGAAGGGACTTATCACCACTATTATACATCTCCCAACCGTTGGTTACCGTTGGCTTCAAAACCCCAAAGGGAATTGCCACTAGGGTTTATATTAATGAGTTTATCGAACAATGAAAAAGCTACGTACGATTAGTCCCCAAGTCGTGGACAGTCAGGAAGACGCACCTCTTGTCCTGCTGGCTCAGGTCACCCTGAAAATGAGAAAACAAATAAAATTAGTCAATTTTCTTTCCATCTTATAATTGCTTTTCATTAACCGACTTCAAAAATCAAGGAGGTTCTCAATTCGTCGTAATTTTTTTTTTAATTTTTTTAATATAATATGTTCACCGATTACTGGAAGACGCCGTGAACCTTTGAGTAAAGTTTTGGTTATATACTCAAAGCCGTGAACCGATTCTTTTTCTGTTTCAAAGGGTATATTTCCCAGGTGGTCCCATTGAGCGGTTTTTAAGATATCAATAATAAATTATATACTTTGTACTGGCGCGAGCGTTTGAAGCCGGTTTTTTAAAAATAAATTTATTATATTAAATTATTTTCTTTTCTACTCAGAACTCTCAATTTTTTCAAAATTATATGTATAATTGAACCTCAATAACCAAAAGATTCAAAGTGCGGACGGAAAACAGAAAGGTCGACGTTCCGATCCCCACTTGTTTCATTATTAAACCAACTTAAAAATAAGGAGGAGATTCTGAATTCGACGCGTATTTTTTGTCGATGTTACTCCATAACTTCGTCAAATCTGAATCGATTTCAATAACTTTTTTATTTGAAAGGTCATACCGTCAGGTTGGTCCCATTTAAAGGACATTGGCGAATTCCATAGAGTTTCTGACCCAGACGAACTGAACTGAACACTGAACGCCCACGTTCACGAATCAAACTTCTCATACTTGTTCTAGTAAACCAGACTAACAAAAAAATTAATCAAAGTCTATCAAATAAAGTTGGGAGAAAAAAGATATTCACTTATATTGCCATGTAACGGTTATTTATAATGTGTACTTGTGAATAATTATATTTTTGATATCCATCTTCTAAAAATATGGGGCTTACACAGAAAAATACTCTGAAAAATATTAATTAAAATTAAATGTTTTCTCAATCTGAACGGTTTTTAAAAATGCTGGGTCAAAATTCGCCAACCTCCTTTGGTGAAGATCTGATTAATCGTCGGTAATTTAAAAAAACCGACTTCAAACGCCACTACAAAGTATAAAATAATTTTAGTTTGTACAGGCATGTTTTGTTGCGCTCATTAATGAGCTTTAGATGGGTTGCTTATTATTATTATGATGATGATGAAGATGATGATATGTTGGTATTAGGTTTAGTACTATCCATACACATCAACTACGATTATAACAGGTTTTTAACTATTTTTAGGGCTCTTAACTATTTTTAGTATGTTTTGTACTGTGATCTTTACAAATCAAAGGTAAACTAGTAACATTTTCGAGTTAAACTCGTTCACTTTTTTAAACGTATAAAGGAAAGGATTATGGACCTTTAGTTATGCCTTGAGAATGAGGTGAATACTAGATATTTATTTTATTTTTATTGCATGATAGACTCGTCCAGCTAGGTTACTACAATTTCTAGCAAGAGATAACCGCCGAATCCAACTCGGCTGGGCAGCGTTCGGGAAGCTTCGAGATGTGTTCTCGTCCAAAATCCCTCAGTGCCTGAAGACTAAAGTCTTCGAACAGTGCGTGTTGCCACTTGCCAGTGATGACTTACGGATCCGAGACATGGTCGCTAACTATGGGCCTCATAAGAAGGCTCAAGGTCACTCAGCGAGCGATGGAGAGAGCTATGCTCGGTATATCCCTGCGAGATCAAATCAGAAATGAGGAGATTCGTAGGAGAACCAAAATCACCGACATAGCTCAGCGTGTCGCGAAACTGAAGTGGAAATGGGCGGGGCACATAGCTCGAAGAGCTGATGGTCGTTGGGGTCCCAAGGTGTTGGAGTGGCGACCCCGCACCGGGAAACGCAGAGTTGGCACACCTCCCACCAGGTGGACCGATGACATCAAACAAGTCGCATGGTGCCGCTGGATTCAAGCGGCGCAAGACCGAAGCCTGTGGAAGTCCATGCAGGAGACCTTTGTCCAGCGGTGGACGTCTATAGGTTGATAAAGAAGAAGAAGAAGAAGGCATGTTTAAGTCGGGCGTGCCTTAATACATAAAACTATGCTAGCTCGACTTCAACATACTTGTACAAACTAAAATTATTTTATATTTGGTAGAGGCGTTTGAATTTTTATATACTAACTAGCTGACCCGGCGAACTTCGTACCGCCAACTTATCTATAAGTATAAATAAAACAAATAAACTATCCTATTCCAAAAAAACTATCCTATCTTTTAAGTTGGACCAAATTACAGATAGTTACGAAGTTTGATCAAAATCGGTTAAGTAGTTTAGGAGTCCATCGCGGACAAACAACGTGACACGTAATTTATATATATTAGACTAGCTGGCTCGGCGAACTTCGTACCGCCAACTTATCTATATAAATAAAATAAATAGACTAACCCAATCCAAAAAACTACTCTATCTTTTAAGTTGGACCAAATTACAGATAGTTACGAAGTTTGATTAAAATCGGTTAAGTAGTTTAGGAGTCCATCGCGGACAAACAACGTGACACGTAATTTATATATATTAAGATATTATTATTTCGTGCTCTAACTTTCCGCTTATTTGAAGGGAGATTACTTATTAGTCAAGTTCAGTTTGGCTTATAAAAAATAAATTGTTATATCTACTCAACTTAAGAATTTTTTGTCTATTCGTAGGGTAATTAATGCTAATTCAGTTGTATAGGTACCTACAAGTATATCTTCTACTTCATTATTTAAAAAAAAAAAATAATACTGAAGTAGAAAGTGGGTTGGTAAAAATAAAATTAGCAAACGGCATATTAAGAAAAATAGAAATTATTTTTTTAAAAAAAGCACATAAATATTGTAATAAATACCTGAGTATTTTTTGGAATGATTCCCTGGTATATGCAGCGTAAAAGATTAATAAAAATTTAATTATTGTATCATACTGTTTACCCCCTTCCCCCCCTCAAAAACGTGCCGCCAAGCAATTAAGCGTTCCGACACGATGGCTTCTAGAACCCTATAAGGGGTTTGGATTTAATTAAAACTGCCCCTTCCAAGCTAGTCCACATTTCACAACCATCTTAGACTGCATCGTCATTTATCATCAATTCATCAGGTGAGGTGAGGATACTTGACTTGACCTTGACTGCAAACTCTACACCTTAGTCAAAATATGTAGTTTGGTCATTTCTTTACTACAAAAACTGTTGTATAACAGAAAAGTATGAACAGTGAATACATTTTTCTACTTACGCCCATGTGAATGTATCGAAATGGCCAAATATTTTGACTAAGGTGTAGAGTTTGTGAAGTTAGGGCTTGTGGAATTAGGGCGTGTAGAGTTAGAAGATTGGCTCTACATGAGATCTGATAACTTTTTGACAATGCGAGCCATATGGTCTAGTTTTGGCAACATTTTACATGAAAATGTTTTAGTGGGATTATGTTGTCTTGAATAAACAAATACTTTTCGTAAAGTATCAAACGTTTAAGATTTATACGAAAATCTACCTCTGATAGAATGTTTTAGTTTCAAGAACGATAAAAAAGTCTTAAAATAAAGCGATCTAATGACGTGAAAATACATCTGAAGCGGCGAATTGCCACTTTTGGGCGCTTATATTGGCAATTTGCTTGCGACATTAGCGCGCCTTTTCCCTATCGTTTGGGGATCTATGCTATTAAATCTACATAAACGATAAAACTTTATATGCTCTATGCGTAGCGGTCTTTCAACGAGAAAGCACTTGTTTTACCTTTTAAACAGTTATGAAAAAATAGATTATTATTTATAGTACACACAATCTCTCGAAACCATATTTATAGTAAACACAACCTCTCGAAACCATACTTATAGTAAACACAAACTCTCGAAACCATATTTATAGTAAAAACAACCTCTCGAAACTATATTTATAGTACCTATACACAACCTCGTGAAACCATATTTATAGTACACACAACCTCTCGAAACCATACTTATAGTAAACACAAACTCTCGAAACCATATTTATAGTAAAAACAACCTCTCGAAACTATATTTATAGTACCTATACACAACCTCGTGAAACCATATTTATAGTAAACACAACCTCTCGAAACCATATTCTATGAATATGGTTTCGAGAGGTTGTGTGTACTATATACAAGTATATACAATATACTATATACAATATATGCACTACATACAAGACACAACCTCTCCAAAGTCCAAGCCATATTGTAACGAAAACGTAACATGTTACATTTGCGTATTATTTCCAACAGGCGTTTATTGTGCCGTGATGTAGTCTGTAGATCACTCCTTGTTACATCGCTGTCATTACAAAGATTAGCCCATACAAACTTATAGATCTAGACATATCGACCGACAGACAAAAATTTTAAAAAGGTGTGTTTGGGCAATTTATTAGGTACCTACCTAAATTCAGTGAGCTATAATATTACTCTATAGTTCAAATAATTAATAATCATTTTTGCTTTTAAACTGACTTCCAAAAAGGAGGAGGCCGGTAGGTATTTTTTTTAATATGACGATAGACGCTACTTTCTTTATACTTACATTGTATTACGTTGTTGAAAAGGTAGTTATATCAGTAATTGCATTACTTCGTCCCTAAACAGTGTTCTTTGGCAACAAATGAAATTTATTCAAAATGTAAATTTCGTTCTTTTCTATGCAGATTTGCTTTGAAATTATAATAGGGTTCCCATTTTGGTTTAATTGAACAGCGGAATATCGAGTATCCCGGTTTTGTTGTTTAACAAATAATTTAATCGGTTGTCGCAGACCTATCAATTAAAGATAAGTAATGCCATGAAGAGCATTGCCAGAAAAGAAAACTTCCCTCAAATTCGTAACAACAGCTAACAGTAAAAAATACAATCATTTTTTTACAGTCATTTACATACAGTCATTTAGTAACGTCTCCTGGCTAATTGAAGCGGACGGGTTGTATATAGTGTGCGAATAGCGACTACCAGTCCTAAATCTATGGGTAAAATGATGTCGGTAGCGGCGAGCCCAAGATAATTAATGGTATAGGCAAGTGCTGTACCTATGGACGCTTGTACCTGTGGACACAATCGATTCCGTCGAAACTAGCAACCCTTAAACTCTAATTTGAACGCGACCTTAAAGCTTTGTCTATGGTTCACAGTTCGCATTCAAATTAGAATTTTAGGGTTGTTAGTTTCGACGGAATCGATTGTGTCCACAGGTACAAGCGTCCATAGGTACAACACTTGCCCCTATATTATATAACCTCTCTCACCTGAACGTGAACATGGATGTCGCCACTACGGTCGGTGCTGACAACATATTTCTGAAACAAAAGAAAACACGTTCAGAAATTTTGATTTTAATTTTCGAAGATTCCATCATATACGAAAATAATTTTTTTCAAAAAACCGACTTCAAACGCCACTACAAAGTATAAAAAAAATGTAGTTTGTACAAGTTGGTTGAAGTCGAACGGGCTTAAATAGAAACGATGAAACTGATGCGCGATGCTTGCCTTCTGATGACACATGAGAGACACGGAGACACGTTTGTTGAAGTCAGGCGAGCATCGCGCATCTGTTTCATCGTTTCTATTTAGGCTCGCCGGGGAAAAATATCGGCCGAATTGAAAACCTTTCCTTTTTGGAAGTCGGTCAAAAAGGAGGAGGTTTTCAAGTCGTTGTCGCGTATATATTTTTTTATGTATGAGTATGAGCATATTTATTACGCGCTGACCTAAAATACTAAAAATATACTGAAACTACAAAAAACTCGAATAACTTTTTAAATATAAACATCAGCAGAGATAAATTATAATACCAATTTAAATGTTATTGACCTAATGTTTATGGTTTTATCAAAAGTAAGGTTATAAAACCCGAGAGATGAGTCCGTTTACTTCTTCTACATGTCTCGATTTATGGTTTTAACACACAGGTTGGACAAGTATTCTGGTATTCTTGTTTTAAGACCTGGACTATTATGATCCTGGCCGAATAACCCTCATCAGCAACCCATCAACGGCTCACTACTGAGCGCAGATCTCCTCTGAGAAGGATTATAATAGACCATAGTCCACCACGCTGGTCCAGTGCGAATTGGCAGACTTCACACACCTTTGAGAACATTATGGAGATCTTTCAGGTGTGCAGGTCTCCTCACGATGTTTTCCTTCACCATTGTTAAGCATGTGATATTTAACTGCTTAAACGCACATAACTCCGGAAAGTAGGTAAGAGGTGAGGGGCCCGGTTATTGGGTATTTGACAGATATTTTTTTGATTGATATTCTCATGAATAAAGCATAATATTATGCAATTGAAGATATTTTAAAACGACCGCCGCCGCCGAGTTCCTTGCTGGTTCTTCTTGGTTGGAACGGCATTCCGAACCAGTGGTAGATTCACTTGACGATTCGAAAGCATTTTGGGAAAAATTGATCGAAATGACATAAATGCATCAAAATTGCTATCGATAATGGTATGCAGTGAGCATTATACTGAAACTGCACGCTTCTGCACGTCACTTACATTTGACTGATAGAATAGAATAGAATAGAATAGAATAGAAATATTTTTTATTCAAATAAACTTTCTACAAGTCTAACGTCTGGCTCTACCACAGGTTCGGAATGCCCTTCCTGCTGAGAAGAACCAGCAAGAAACTCGGCGGTTGCTCTTTTCAAAACAAATTTACAATACAGTAAATACTATGCTATATATGCAGTGTTTCCACAATGAGGGAAGTTCCAAAAATGCATACCGCCTTATTTCTATCTTAAGATGTTCAGACAGAAAGTAGCCCCATTCCCGCCGGTGGAACCCGTTCACGAGCATGACGCATGACCCAGCCATTGCTTCGCTCAACCATATTTGAGGAAACGTAACAACCCGCATCACACGACACCACCACAGAAATGTTTAAGGAGTGCGTGACATACTTATGCTACCCATGTTAAGGCATCGAATATTAAGTGGTCACTTGCTAAGTTGCTACATCATCACAATCATAACCCAATTCGCGTTTGACAGTTACGACTTTGGCTTGAGCCGAGACAAGGCCGAGACATACTCTAATAACTTCTTGACATAGCGCCAATAATTGCATAGTGGCTTTGATTGTTGTTCTTAAGGGTTGATTATTATTTGTTTAAATTCTTTAAAAATTGCATAGTGACAGCTTTGATTGTTGTTCTTAAGAGTTGATTATTTGTTTAAATTCTTTAATGTGTAACGGAGTGGATCGGCCCGGCTGAGAGCGACCCACTTCGTTCATTAGATGTGAGGGATCGAACCTCGCTTTTCACTATTTCCTAGGACAAAGAATAAAATGCTCGATAAACAATAGCGACTTTTATTTACAATTCTCTTAACCTATTACATGATATCGAGAGACGTTGACGCAAGCCTAAACACGGTTACAATATTATATGAAGCGGGACCGCCCGGGCGGCTGACGGGAGGACGACGGACTCCCGGTGGAGCGCGGGTGACGCGGCGGTCGCGGGGGGAACGCAGACGCTCGGGGTGGTTGGACGGGCCGGGCCGCGAGGCCAGGCGCGAGCAACAGCCCCTGTGGGTCCACCAGAGAGCTCGTACCACTCGTCAACCCAGAGGGTAATCAGGCCGACGATGGGATCGATCCAGAGGGAAATCAGACCGACCCCGATGGTACGGGCGCCGCTGGCGAACTGACGCTGGACGCTCTTGTTCGGCTTTTATACTTTTCTGCTGGCTGCTTCGGTGGGCCTCGGCGCGGTTCGGCGGAGATCGCGCCGCTGATGTCATTGGCCTGGCGAGTGCGTTCACGCCGGCCCCGCGTGGTGAGTCAGGCGGCACGTGTATTGTGGGCTGCTTGCGCTGTGACGGCGTGTTCACGTGGGTCCCTCGTGCGATGATTCACGCCGCCCGTGTAGGCTGCTTTGCGTTGTGACGGCGCTCGTCACACTCCCCCCTCTCGCTTTGGGATGTTTACCTGTAAACATCACCGTTGGTTACACACCATCCTCTGTATCAAAAGAACTAGAAAGTGGTTTACTGTCGTCTGTATGTCACTTTGTATTTTTCGAACCTATGCGTTTGGCTGTGCCTTCCCTCCTTTGTCACCCTTTTTGTATTTGGGTAACCTCACTATCCCCTTTCGGTGGTTACCCATGCGTTTTCTTCCTCTCCTTTTCTTTTTCTTCTTCTTTTGCCCCTCGGCTGCCACTACCTCTGTGGCCATTGCCTGGCATTCTGGTGACATCGTTCGGTCGTCATCGGGTTCCTTTTTGGTTGACGGACCTTGCATTGCCGCTTCTTTTTCCGAGCACGCTGGGGTTGTCGCGTCCGCCATCGTTTACTCCACTGTAAATGATCCTTTTTTGACGTTTTCTTAATTTCGATGTTATATTTTTTTGTCTTGAGGGTAGGTTGATTTCTTTCTAGTGACATTTGTGTATTCTGTGCTCTTTTCTATGCTTTCTTATAGTCCGATGTTTGTTTGGTCGGACCTTCCCGGTCGGGTCTATGTTGGATGGTGTGTGTCGTCTTGGACTATTCGTGTTGTGTTCTGACTTTTAGCGGTTATGTTTCTTTCGTTTTATTCTTGGAATCTTTTTATATCCTTTATGTGTGCTGTGCATATTTTGCCTCCGTTGAGTGCTTTTAATAAAAATATCACGGGCGATTTTTTCTCTATTATCTTGTACGGGCCTGAGTATTTTGGTGCTAGTTTCGCGCAGAAATTTTTTTCTGCGTTTGACAGTGGAAAATCTCGTTTAAGTACGAGTTGTTCCATCTTTGGTTCCCATTCTCGTTTCGATTTATCGTAGTTTTTCTTTTGGTTTGTTGATGCTAGTTTCTGGTTCTCTCGTACCATTTGATAAATTTCTTCTAGTTTTTGTTTTTCTTTCAGTGTTGGAGTTGGGAGGTTGTTTTCGTCGTTAAAATGTCTGAGTTCCCTGCCGAATAACAAGAATGCGGGCGTGTATTTCGTTGATTCTTGTACTGAAGTGTTTATCGCAAAATTGAATTCACCTAAGTACTCGTCCCATTTTTTATGGTTTTTTTCTATAAAGGCGGCTATCATGGTTTCTAATGTCCTGTTTATTCTTTCTGTTGGGTTACACTGGGGTGTGTATGGTGCGGTAAGTCTCTGTTGTATACCGTACTTTTCGAGTGTGTCTCTGAACTGTTTACTTGTGAAGACCTTTGCGTTGTCACTGAGTAATGTCTGTACTCTGCCGTATCTCATGAGTATGCACTCTTTTAATGCGTTTATAACCGCGTTTGTCGTTGCGTTCCTCAATGGCTTTATTTCCGACCACTTTGTGAATTTATCGTGAAAAACGATGATCCATTGATATCCCTTTGACGATCGTGGTAGTGGTCCTATTAGATCGGTTGTCACTACTTGCCATGGTTCTTCCGTGTTATTGATATGCATGAGTCCTGGTCTTTTTTCCTGCGACGTTTTGTGTTTTTGGCATGTCTCGCACCTGTTTACGTATCTTGCGACGTCTCTAAAAATGCCTGGCCAATAATAACGTTGTGCCGTTTTGTTGAATGTTTTTGATACCCCTAGGTGTCCTGCGCTAGGTTCGTCGTGGTTTTGTGAGAGGATTCTTCTTTTGTCGGAGTTTTTGACGCATAGCTTCCATTCGGTGTCGGGGTCTAATTTGACCCCGTATCGTGGATTGATTATTCTTCTATACAGTTTATCTTCCTGTATTCGGTAGTCTGGTTCTGTTTCGGGGTTCGCCATTACCTTATTTAATTTTCTTGTGTACCATTCGTTTTCGTCAACTGACGCGGCGCATACTGGGTTTCTTGATAGTTCATCTGCTATCACGTTTTGTTTTCCTGGTTTGTATACTATGTCGAAGCTGTATTGTTGTAGTTCTAATGCCCACCTCGCTAGTCTTCCTGATGGGTTTTTTAGATTGTTAAGCCATTTTAGTGCTTGGTGGTCGGTTATGATGGTGAAGTGGTAACCTTCCAGAAATGGTCTCATTTTCCTAACTCCCCATACTACCGCTAGGCATTCTTTCTCTGTGGTTGTATACTTCACTTCTGGTGGTTGTAGTGTGCGGCTTGCGTACATTACCACCTTTTGTTTTCCCTCGTCTTCTTGCATTAGTACAGCCCCTAGTCCTGTGTCACTTGCGTCTGTTTGTAATATGAATGGTTTCGAGAAGTTGGCTCGGATTAAGATTGGGTCTTCTATTAATAATTTTTTTATTGCCTCGAATTGTTTTTGTTGTTCTTCTCCCCAGGTGAATTTCGTGTCTTTCTTCAGTAGTTTTACTATGGGTGACGTTAATTCGGCGTAGTTCGGGATAAATTTCCTATACCACGATGTCATTCCTATGAATCGCCGTACGTCCTTTACGTTTGTTGGTGCCTGTAGTTGTTTAATTGCCTGTATCTTTCCCTCATTCATCTTTAAACCCTCTTCCGTTACCACATGGCCTAGATACTCTACTTGGTGTTGACAGAATTCGCATTTTTCCTTGTTTATCCGTAAACCTGCGGCTCTGATTCTTCGAAATATTTCTTTTAGGTGTGTCATGTGTTCTTCGAACGTTTCACTGCATACTATTATATCGTCCAAGTAGACGTACGCGTATGGTTCCAAGTCTGGGCCTATTATCCTGTCCAGTAATCTTTGGAATGTCGCTCCACTCGAATGTAGTCCGAATGGCATGACCTTGAATTGATATAGTCCTCTTCCTGGTACGGTGAAGGCTGTGATTGGTTTGCTGGTTTCGTCTAACTTGACGTTCCAGTATCCATTCTTCAGGTCGAACTTCGAGAAGTACTTTCCTTTATTTAATTTTTCTAGGGTGTCGTCTATTTGTGGTATCGGATACGCGTCTTTTTCTGTAATTTCATTTATTTTTCTGAAATCTATGCAGAAACGGTATTCGCCGTTGTCTTTTTTGGCCATCACTATTGGTGAGCTGTACGGGCTGTCTGATTTTTCGATTATTCCCTCTGCTAACATCTTATTTACGTGTTCGTATATCTTTTCCTGCATCTTCGGGTTCCTGGGGTAATACTTCTGTTTTATTGGCTCTTTATGTTTTAGTTTTATGACGTGTTTCACCCATGTATTTCCTTTTGGGCTTTTTTCTGCTTTTTCGAATTCCTCGGCTATTATGGCTTGTAGTATTTCTTGTTGTTCCTTTGTTAACCTTTGCTTGCCCTCGCGTTTTTCCTTGGGTTCTTCTTTGTCGGTTTGTCTATTTGGCTTTTGTTCCCATCTTATTGCTAGTCCAAGTCTTCTTAACAAGTCCATGCCCATTATCATTACTGTAGTTGTTGGTAGATATATCACTTGATGTGTTAGTTTCTGTCCTGCGACTTCGAGTTCGATGTTCACTGCTGTGTCCGATGTTATTTTCGAACCGTCTGCTAATTTTATAGTGTTTGATTTGGGTATTACATCCTTCCTAGTTTCTTTTATGTGGTTCATGATGGTCTTGTTTATGTACGTGTTTGTTGACCCTGTATCCACCAGTGCTTCGTACGTCTTGTCGCCTATTTTTACCTCTGCGAATATTCTATTGTCTTTTTTTCTTTCTTGTACGTTTGTTGTGTAGGCTTGTGACCCTGTTTTTCCAGCTTTGCTCGCTCCTTTGCAGCAATCCCGAGTAAGTTTTCCTAGTAATCCGCAACGGCTGCAGAAAATAGCCTGTTTGCCTCGGCAGTCTCGGGCCTTGTGGTTTTTCTTTCCGCACTTCCAGCAGCATTTCCCTGGGTCATAGTCCGGTAAGATTAGTTTTCCCTCCGGCTTCTGTTTGTGTACCTGGTTTCTGGGCTCTGCTCTGGATTGTTCTGGTTGGTTTCCCTTGTGGTAGTATGTCGGTGTCTTGTATGTATACTGATACTGATCTGTTCGGATTTTTTCGTATTCTCTTGCCAGCTGTATTAATTCCGTCATCGTGTTGAAATCTCTTCTTTTGATGTAGAACTGGTAGCTGCTTCTCATGTTGTCATAGATTCTCTCTAGTTGTTGTTCTGGTGTTAATTTCCCATATCTTCTGAATAATGTTTGCATGTTTGTTAGATAGTCGACGAAATCTTCACGTGCTTCCTGTTTCTTGTTTATGATCGTTTCTAAAAGATTTTTCTCATAATTTTTCGGATAGTAGTACAACTTGAAGCTGTCTGTTAAATCTTCCCATGTTTCCCAATATTGATTGTTGTTCCTGTACCATAGTGCTGCTTTTCCGTTGAGACATCTTGGTATGACGTGTATTATTTTGTCTTTGTTGACCTCTAATGTTTCGGCCAGTTCTTCCACTCTTTCTAGGAATTCTACGGCGTCTCCTGTTGAATCGAACTGTATCTTCCATCGGGACACTGCTTTGTCAAAGTCTGTTGCTCCGCTTTCGGTACCCATCGTGTTGTCTTGGCTAGTTGCTTCTTCGGTTTTTATCGTTTTTGATAACAGCTTCCTCAATTCCTCCACTGTGCTTGTAGTTGGAGCTGGTATGTTTCTCTTCTCTAGTTCTTCTGTTAGTTTTTGTTTGTTTAGTGAGTAGATCCAGGCAGTTGGCATAGTTCGCCTTCGATTTGTTCACCCTGTCTTGGGGTTTTTTTTTTCTTTTTACGGTACGGGTGTTAGTGACTATCTTTTTTTTTTCTCTACGGTAACGGTACGGTTGTTAGTTAATATCTTTATATTTTTAATACCTACGGTAGCGGTACGGGTGCTAGTTTGTGTCTTTTTATTTTATCTACGGTGCGGAAGTTAGTTTATCTCTTTTATTTTTAATATCTACGGTAGTTGTACGGGTGCTAGTTTATAATCTTTTATTTTTAATATCTATGGTCACGGTACTGAAGCTAGTTTATATCTTTTATTTTTAATATCTACGGTAACCTACTCTGTTGCTAGGTTATTTCGCGGTGCTCAATTTAATTATTCCGGCGGTTACAGCAAGTACGGTCGGTCGGCGAGCGTTATTTCTACCTACTGTATTTTTATTATTAATTTTTCCCTAATTTCCGCGGTGTTCCCCCTTGTGTCGTACGTGTAGTAGTTTTCTAAACGATGAGATGCTTTTCCCGTGATTTATCTAACTACTCGAGGTTAATCAAGCCGACTAATCCGGGATAAGCATCTATTTTCGCGGTTTCTTATTCTTTTCCCTATGTTTTCTTTCTCTTTATACGATCGGTTACTCACCCTTTCAGTGGACCCGATAAATCGAATCGATTACGTGAAAGAGTTTGTAACCGTTAAGTTGTAAAAGTCGCGAGTATTCCTAAAGTGAAATGACCTACTGTTTGATTGCCACTCTGTGTTTTTCGGTACGGGTAGACACCACCACGGTCGCGTGGAGCGTGTCTATTTTTACGGAATATGCCTGTGAACGCGACGCGGTACTTTTTCTCGCGACGCGACGCGGGCGGACGGGCCGGCCAAGCGTAACGGATTGGCGCGGGTGAGTGGTTTTACGGATGCGACGCGATTCTTAAGCGACGCAAAACGAACCGGCTACCTACTTGGTTCGCGCGGTATTTTCACGGACGAGTAGGTGGTTTTTTTTTTTTCACGTGTTCACGGAACGGTATCGCGGGTTTTTGCGGTGGGCGCCAAATGTAACGGAACGCACGTTGGACGCCAAATGTAACGGAGTGGATCGGCCCGGCTGAGAGCGACCCACTTCGTTCATTAGATGTGAGGGATCGAACCTCGCTTTTCACTATTTCCTAGGACAAAGAATAAAATGCTCGATAAACAATAGCGACTTTTATTTACAATTCTCTTAACCTATTACATGATATCGAGAGACGTTGACGCAAGCCTAAACACGGTTACAATATTATATGAAGCGGGACCGCCCGGGCGGCTGACGGGAGGACGACGGACTCCCGGTGGAGCGCGGGTGACGCGGCGGTCGCGGGGGGAACGCAGACGCTCGGGGTGGTTGGACGGGCCGGGCCGCGAGGCCAGGCGCGAGCAACAGCCCCTGTGGGTCCACCAGAGAGCTCGTACCACTCGTCAACCCAGAGGGTAATCAGGCCGACGATGGGATCGATCCAGAGGGAAATCAGACCGACCCCGATGGTACGGGCGCCGCTGGCGAACTGACGCTGGACGCTCTTGTTCGGCTTTTATACTTTTCTGCTGGCTGCTTCGGTGGGCCTCGGCGCGGTTCGGCGGAGATCGCGCCGCTGATGTCATTGGCCTGGCGAGTGCGTTCACGCCGGCCCCGCGTGGTGAGTCAGGCGGCACGTGTATTGTGGGCTGCTTGCGCTGTGACGGCGTGTTCACGTGGGTCCCTCGTGCGATGATTCACGCCGCCCGTGTAGGCTGCTTTGCGTTGTGACGGCGCTCGTCACAAATGCTTGAATAATAATTTTTATATACCATATTATACACAATTTATACATATATTACACAATACGTCATAGCTTTAGCACCTATTATATCCATAATTATATTTATTACACTTGTAGCTAAATAATATTATTACCTATAATATATAGCTTTATAATATAGTTAGTACCTATAATAAATCTATGATTATACCTATCTTTGTTGATACTACCTTTGTTATGAATCGATCGTATTGCATAATTGCAGCATGCAGGATTTGTTTACAATAGGCGTGTCAAGAAATAAGATATTTTGTATAATTAATCTACTCAAATGATAATATTATAATGTATCTACTCAAAATCTGCCAAAGAATGAAGATACCAACGCAAGGCTGGCTCGTTGTAGTAGCAGATGGCACGTCTTTGGAAGAACTGTTGAATAAAGTTGAATGACTTCGAGTGGAGATCGCGTCTCGGCAAGCAGTCGAGTGCAGGACGCCCCCAACCGGGTTGAGCGATAAAGAACAATAAAATTTTATGTATGTTTTGGTTCAGGTTGACTCCTATCAGCAGAATCTGCATTCAGTATCGGTGGTAGAGTCTTGACGTGTCATAAGATCCACAGGTTGGCCTACATGAAATAATTAATTTTGAATTTTTTATGTATGTGCGTATGCGAAAGACTAATGTGTGAGTCGGCCTAAAAACCTACCTTATATATATACCTAATACCTTAAAGAGGTCCATACCCAACGCACCAATAGACCTATGTTACTACATAGCTGATAGTCAAATTTGATCATTGTATGATAATAATAATTGGTAAATAAGCCAATTTGTCCATAGAAGACAACTGCGCAGCAATAAAACCTTATTTTTCATCGTTGGTAACAAGTAGGTACAATAAAATCCTAACCTACAATAAAACCTACAATAAAATCAAATAGTAAGAAGGCAATTATATATACGTATATTAGGTACTAACTACTAAGTGTCAGCTTCATATTATTTCTTCACGCATCAGAAACCACAAAATGCTGTGGAAAATGTCAACGAATGTCATGAGCAGGCGCTGGCTCGCCGACGAGGCGTTCAAGCGGAACAAACTAACAGATTAACATTTAATAGATATAAAGGAAATTCCAACGTTGTGGCCTCAATATTACTTGTATAATTTTGTTACATGGCAGAGACAGAGAGACCCGAAATACCATCCATACTTACGCAAAATGCAAAAGTATTTGTCTGTTACCTTTGCACCTGCTCCAAAAATATATAAAACTTCTTCTTTATCAACCAATAGAGGTCCAGGTTTGGACAAAGATCTCCTGCATGGACTTCCACAGGCCTCGGTCTTGCGCCGCCTGCATCCAGCGGCTCCCTAAGACTCGTTTGATGCCGTCGGTCCGCTTCGTGGGAGGTCTGCCAACACTGCGCTTCCTGGTGCGGGTTCGCCACTTCAGCACCTTGGGACGCCAACGGCCAGCAGCCCTTCGAACTATGTGAAACTAACTGTAAGTATTTATAACCTAATTTTCCTTAGATGTCATAAATTATAGTTAAACAAATTGTTGAATAAATTGTTGAGAAAATATAAGCAACACTGTTTATAAGCACTTGTTATCAAAAGAAATCGACGTGAAGATCAAACCAATAAATAACAATTTTGATGAGCGGCCTCGAAAACAGTTTCAGTCCAGTTTAGTGGCGAGGAGCTCCGAGTTGAATGCAAATAGCAAGTTATATCCAGCAAACAAACATCGCTTAGGGCTGCTACTCTCTCTCTGCGTCGCCTGTTGTTACCATCATCCTCATTATACGAGCAAACAATTGTAAATTAAAAATTTTATTTTTAAAACAAGAGCTTTTATTAGTTGTTAATACAGAACTCAAAAGTAAAAAAAACTCCATGGAGCTGCGAGTTGTTTTATTACAGAGTTCCGAAAGCAATCTTCCAGTTCCATCATTAATCAATAATATTCAGGTCCATGTCACAATAATATTGCATTATCATCCGATTTACATAAACATGCATTTCAGCTCAATCGGAAACCGGAAAGTGGTTCTAATTCATTTGCAAGGTTTTTGTTCTAAACAAAGAAGCATACATACATACATAGGTATATAAAAAAAATCAAAATTATGGGAGAAGTATAGAGATACACTCTTTGTACAGAGAAGGAAATGGCACTATAGCTATAATAGGTAGCCGTCTGCAGCGAAATGAGCAAAAGTAAAATTACACCCGCCAGAATTTGAACACGTTCCTGAAACTCAAAATGCCAGGCCCGAACTGAAAACCGAAAGGTCGATTGACGAATTCAATCCCTACTCGTTGCACTATTATACATAATATATTGCCGTACCCACTCCTAACACGAGCTTTATGCTTATTTGGAGGTAGAGGGGAATATAAGTAAGGTCCAACATGGCTGATATTATTCTTTAAAAAAAATCTTTTTTACGTAGTCTAACTTTTCTACATAATTTTATTTCGACATTTTTGTCCCTCTTTTTGTTTATTTACTTTTTCTACATTAATTTGAAGAGTACATTTTTGCACAAACATAGGTCAGACTGCCATGAAAGAAATTCAAAATAGTTTTTAAAATATTATTAAAATTTTGTAGAATATTAAACAGAATTTCGGTAGGTTTAATTAAAATAATAAATAGATTCATAAAATAGTTAATTCAATAACTAGGAAAAAAAATGGCAATAGTCTATACGGCGAACGACTGTAATAACCACGTGTTACGTATAAAATCTAATGATAATTAGCTATACCTATAATTAAAGTGCGAAAATTTGAGGAACTGTAACTGTAACATTTATGCTAATCTTTGGCAACATCAGCGCAATAGAAACAACGATATAAACGTGCAAGGTTGTTGAATGTTTGTAAACTGTTGAATTTAGCTCCGCCGCACAAGAAATACTATCGGCTTACAAATAACATACAAAGTATGTAAATGTAGTAGTAAATGGTATTTTGGAAATATGCAACAATACTTCAGCAGTTTTAGGGTCCACACTCGATTAACGGTATCGGAAGGTTTCAGAGATGCGATTGTCGAAAGTTATTCCATTGATCGTAATCGTATTTGATGACATTAGCGTCAAAGTAAAATAAACTATAACTGAATTGAATTAGAGCTCAATTTCGTGTATTCATTCTTATACGTTTAGGTATGTACGAAACGCTCCATGTTAAAATCAGTTGTACTGAATTTTGTGACTTTAAATCGATACAATCAAGGATTATTTTACTTTGACGCTAATGTCATCGAATACGAATACGATCAATGGAATAACTCTTAGACAATTGGTACCCAGGTCCACCCTACCGTCAAAGACGTGCCGCCAAGCAAATTAGCGTTTCGATACTATGGCATGTAAACTACCATTTATTTACTCTGCTTTACCCTTTCTAAGTTAACCCGCTATTGTCTTAGAGCGCATAATCACTTACCATCAAGTAAGATCGCAGTAAGGGATAACTTGCCATCGAATAAAAAAATATGGATAGTGAAGGGGGTTTGCCGACAGGAGTGAAAATACGTCAAACTTAAAGCTACAATTAATGATATACATTAATGGAATAAAATAAAATATTTGTAAGAATATGTGTAACATAACGACGCTGTCGTAGAACACTGTCGCATATGAATATGCAGCAAAAATCTTGATATTGACACTAACGGTATTTTTAAACAATGCTTAACACCTCAGCAAACGAAAAAAATAATATTCAGTAGTTTTGGAGATATTCAATCGGACAAAGTCGTATCTGAAACTCATTCCAAAGAAAAACGTCGCTTGTAAAGAAGCGCTGCTATCGCTAACTTGTCAAATGCCGGCGGCCGCCAGTTGATTGTCACTTGCGATTTTGTTAGTTGGAAAGCGGTCGCGTTTCGTACGTTTTAATTTTAATTATAACTCAAAAACCATGTCGTTTAATATAAAACGATATTGTTCTACGGAATGCCGAAAAACCAAGTTCAAAACTTTAAACTGCTCTCCTGTAAAGTAGCAATTTTGTAGAAGCAACTTTGTTCTACGATGGTGTCGAATTAAGATTAAAAAACAAGGTCTTTAGCCATCTGGCTAAAGACCTTGTTTTTTGTGTGTGTGTGTTTTTGTGTGACCTTCTTTTATGTGTGTTAACATCTGTTAACACACAAAAAAGTTGAGTTACTTAAAAACTGAAGATTAATCATTTAATATAAAAAAATCTTTTTAAACAACCGACTTCCAAACTCCCGCTTTACTACATTACACACACACTATACAAAGTATTTAATTTATTGTTGATATTTTAAAAACAGTTCGACCTATTTCGATAAAATTTATATGGGGCCACCTGGAGAGTACACCCTTTCCAAAAAAAGAATTTTCCAAATCGGTTCAAGCATCTTCGGTGGACATACATAAAAAAAAAGATTCCGACGAATGGATAACCTCCTCCTTCTTTGAAGTCGGTTAACAACCTTCTACAAAAACATTTAATAAAATTAGTGTTAAAAATTAGTATGTCGGTGATTTGAGCTCATAAAATTTTCACCCATCATACCAAACATCGCTTAACGCACCCAAAAAATTTCTATTCAAAATTGATTGCAGGTGTTCAGAGTAAAAACAATGCTTTATGGATGGATGTTCTGTTAAAACGGATACACTCCAATTGAGTGCGTTGATAAGTTGATGGGTTGAGTCCATCGCAAACATCGGGTCAATTACTATTCTACAAATGCGTCCGAAGTCGCCGCCCATACAGATCCTAGCTAGAGCTGTCGATATAGAGTTATAGACCAACAATTTGGTAATTAAAGTCTTTCCAACCTAGCTGTATATGTATGGCATGTAGAAACCGTTTAGGGTTATGGTTTGAATGTTCACTGCCATACCCCTTGCAAGTTAACCCGCTACCATCTTAGACTGCTCTTGGAATCGAATAGAAGTGAAAACTAGAATTGCTAATAATTAAAAATAAATATAAAATAAAATAAATTATAAAAATAAATAAAAATAATTTCAAAAAAAGCGCAAGTCACGTTTCGTGAGTGAGATTCGAACCTGCGACATCATACATTAAGGCGGCTTGTGGCCGACTGCGCCGTACAAATTGCTTGAGAACCTCTAAAATGTTGAACGCTTACTGAAATCTCCAGGTGACGATGGTGACGGTGACGATTTCGCGAAATCAATGTTTTTGCTACCTAAACTTTACCTAAACGTGCCTGAACATGTATTCACTTCAAAAAATGTACTTATTTGGATTTTCTGTCAAGAAAATCTCAGTACCTACTAGCCCGGAGTTAGGAAGTGAGCGGTGTGTCATCCCAATGTCTCAGAGAGCACGCAGAGTTGGTCCAGCGCCTGATCTCTCACCGGTCGCGTCGGATTTCCTATTGAACTATGAGAGTGAAGGAATAGAGAGTACGCCTGTGTTCACGCATGTACACTTGGGCGGTTTTTCTCAAGAGCAGATTATTTATAAGAACAGAGAAAAGGCTATATTTGGATTGGGGTGGGAGGATATTATTATGATAATATCTATCCTTCCGCAAAATAACCAAATCCCATCCCCAAAAGGTCGGGTATAAAACAGAAAGGCCGCTATCAAAAAATAGGGATGAGAAAAATTTCCGAACATTCGGAGTCATACAATTTCGTAGGCAGGAACTCGGGACCCGGAATACGATAAAATACAAGAGACATTTGGAGTGAAACTTTTCCCCCAGTTCCCATCCCCTGAAATTGATGTCTGTAGCAATTTACTCGAAGGGCATCACGATTTGGAGGCACACTTTATAAAATTGCCTCCCTAGTCCCTTCCTCAATTCACTAGCTTTTGCAACCAGCTTCGTGTTCTAAATTCGATTTAAGGTGGTGGTTAAGGTTTATTCTACTAGACCGATTTTGAACAAGTTAGTACAGTATTCTACTGTTAGTATTCACATTATCTGTAGTTAAGTGTCTGTATAGATCTAAGGCTAATCTGTTTTAAAAATAAATATTGCGGTTTTCAATTACGGTGTCTAATATTTTTATTTCGGATATGTGTTTGTTACGAATACGGAATTTCTGAAAAAAAAAAACAGTGAAAGTTTGAAACTAATTAAAGGGGTTCGGTTTATTATTCCGCCATTTTGTTTATAAAAAAAATCTATACTGTCAAAATCTTTAAAACTAAGGTTTCCGAAATAAACTATCAAAGTTACAATTTTAGGCCAAAATAATCAGACCCCTTTCACACCGCAACAGCTCAGAGATAATAATTTATCTATATAGCCAGTAGATCGGTCTGTCCGTGTAACGACCACAAACAACTGTTATAGCGACGAGTTAAATATAACCGAAATAGTGTAACCCTGTTACAAAAATAAATCTTATCTTTGGTTTCTATGGAGCATCCTCAAATTAGAAATTATATGTAATTTTAAGCTATTGCATAGCTTTTATCGCGGGCTTTGAACTAGGACAAACAGTTTGAGCGCGGCGACCGAATCAAGAAATTCCGTAACGAAAAAAAACCTAACACCGTCGTTCAGTAAGCGTTCAACATTTTAGAGGTTCTCAAGTAGCTCTATTTGGCGCAGTGGGCGAGCGACCGCTTTCTTTGTATGATGTCGCAGGTTCGAATCTCGCGAAGTAGTGACAGTTCGCTTTTCTTGTTTCTTTGTTTTTTAATTATTTTTTTGCATAATTTTTATTATGCAAAAAAAATTGCATAAATATTATAACTGCATAAGTTGACAAAAAATGCTATGCAATAGCTTTACCCCGGCAGTCCCCGAGTGCCACTTAATTTTTTTTTTATATATATTTCACTACACTGGTAGTCCTTGATACCTACCTCAAAATCGATAGTTGCACAGTGACTTTTCAGGAACGCAAGCATATAAAAACATTATAAATACAGCAGCGTAACCTTGTAACCTATAGCCGTAAGAAATATCTAAGTAGGTACCTACTCGCTCATCGAAGCTATGCAAAAACCGTTTTAAAAGAGATCCAATGAATTTTCAGGAAAATGGTTACGAGAAACGCATAAACACACTCCCTCTTACATCAAGCGCATAATAATATTATATATTACCTTGATATGAAAAGCATGTGTTTTCCCGATGATAATATTTACAACAAAAAATTTTCGGGATCACAAACACAATAAAATTCAATAACAACCACTCACCTGAGTTCCTTTTTCGTCCGTATCAGTCATATTCTTATTTTAACCAGAATACACCTCGGAAAAACTACAGCAGCAATTAGAATACAGTTGTAAAGTGTGAAGAATACTTCTTCTATACTTGTAGAATACAATAATATCGCAAATGGGTACAATTCCCGCGCGGGCGGCCGGCGAGCGGGCCTGGAATGCAATGGGAAGCAAAGATGGTAGGTATACATATTGCGATGTTTTTGTACCATCGAGCGCGAAAGTTCCGGAACTTTTTGGGGAAACCTTTTGTTTAGTGACACGAATATAAATCAACGGATTTAGGAAAGTCCCAACTCCCAATGGGGATTACACTAGCGGCACGCTATGATGGCCGGTTTGACGTTTGTCCGCTCATGAAGTTCCGTATTAATTGATAACGACTTTGAAGGAAATAATTGTATTACTTTATTGACGATAGTGATGTGCAGAGATTCATAAATTTTATCGAATGTAGTTTTAGGTTTAGGACTCAAAATTTATTTATTAAATTGATTTCTAAAATGTATACAAGTGTAGAAAAATCAGTTTGCACCATTTAAGGGGTGAATGTACTTGTGAATATGAACAATTTTCACTATGTGGACAAACCTCTGAAATCGCAAAAAAATATCAGCTGTTTCATACAAAAGGTAAAATTTTTATTTTTATATGATATATACCACAACTCGGCATTTGGTTTTCTAAATTGAAAATTTTTAAAAATGGAATCTAATACGATCGTCACATAGGATCGCTGGCTAGCACAACTACTACCTCCGGCAAACTCGCGTCAATGCTCAATGCAAAACAAAGCAGTTTCGAATTGACGTTGCTTCGAAAAGTATAAACTGTCAGTGCAATGCGATTGTGATATAGTTTTGACCTGGCTTTGGATTTCAAATATTGATACTGCATTACTGTTGACCCTTGCTCGTTAATTTGGACTCTGTTCAAGCCCTTTGTTGTGGATTTCGTCGATATGACCGAACGTACGCAGAGAACTGTTCTAAATAGTCAGACACGTGAGTTCGTAATACGCCTTCGTAACTATTTCGATCGTGAAGCTCAAAATGGAGGGCCAATTTTACCTATAACGTCAGTGGTTGAACGCGTAGCTGATGCGCTTAATATTGGACAACGAACTGTTAGACGGATAACTAAAAAAAAATATGGCGAGACTGGCACAGAAGAAAATAAACTTCACACACCAAAAAATTCTATCTAATTAATCTATTCTATCTATTCAAATGGTATCTTTTGTATTCATATGTTTCTTGTGTGCATATAAAGTATGTATATTCATTTTCATTCAAATATTCAGTTCGTTCAAATAAATTAAATAAACATATACATTTTTGTTTTATTAAACCTATTTAATCAGGTACAAAAACAAAACTTAATTGTTTTTTGTTCGAGAATAAATTGACATTCCACATCACTATTGTAATGTGTCAAACCGGCCATCATAGCGTGCCGCTAGTTTAGGTACAATTTTTCTTTTGATGGAAATACGAATGTGCGTAGGCGTAGATCGCAGATTTGTTGACGTGATAACGTCTTATAAATCGATAAACACCGGCTGCACGCACGAAAAAGTGTCACGTTCCGCCTGAGCCTGCGTGTGCAAGCGAGAGCGCGGACAAAGCGATAGAGAGGCACGATCGGCCCAAGCGTTGGTTTGTGACTAGAAAAAAAAAAGAGACGTGTCAAGGGACACCCGGATGGAACGTAGTACCTTAGTAGTAGTAAGTTAGTGAAGGAATTGTAATAAACTAGTGGTGTCATCTAGTATTAAATTGATTAACTACGATGAATTATTTTTAGTTTATTTCTATTGCACTGTTACAAAACCAAAGAGTTACTCTGGTGGAGTTACTGTTTTTTCACAGATGGCGTTATCCAATTTATACAATAAAAAATTAGGGAAAACTCCACATTTAGAAATTACTTAAAATAAAATTGAAAATAGAAAATTCAGTCTGTCGAGCTGGGATTCGAACCATCGACGTTGAATTTATAGGCGACTCTCCTAACCACTAGGCCATGCAGACGCCGAGTTCCAAGGCGAAAATACCGAATACAATGCAAAATTCACATTCAACAAAAAATGACGTTTCAAAAATGTGTCGTGTCGGTTTCCTTAATTTTTTCCGTCTAGCCCCCTTCCGTACCGCGCGATAAGGAACTACGTTCCAATTGTAATTTTCAATTAACTCCTTTGTATTATACAAAATAATAATATATTATCACTGAATGATAATAATAATTCAGTTCATAAAAGTATGCAATTTTTCATCAATGTTTCACGTATCACGTAAAACTATCGTCGTAAACCGACTTTACAGACAACCAATTTTTGGAACGTAGTTCCTTATCGCGCGGTACGGAAGGGGGCTGGACGGAAAAAATTAAGGAAACCGACACGACACATTTTTGAAACGTCATTTTTTGTTGAATGTGAATTTTGCATTGTATTCGGTATTTTCGCCTTAGAACTCGGCGTCTGCATGGCCTAGTGGTTGGGAGAGTCGCCTATAAATTCAACGTCGATGGTTCGTATCCCAGCTCGACAGACTGAATTTTCTATTTTCAATTTTATTTTAATTAATTTCTAAATGTGGAATTTTTCCCTAATTTTTTATTGTATAAATTGGATAACGCCATCTGTGAAAAAACAGTAATTCCACCAGAGTAACTCTTTGGTGTTGTATCAGTGCAATAGAAATAAACTAAAAATAATTCATCGTAGTTAATCAATTTAATACTAGATGACACCACTAGTTTATTACAATTCCTTCACTAATACTACTACTAAGGTACTACGTTCCATCCGGGTGTCCCTTGACACGTCTCTTTTTTTTTATGACAAGAAAGCCCTTGACTGCAATCGATCGTGCCTGATGTTAAATGATGATGAACTCATGATGAACTCTAAATGGAAGCGGGCTAACTTGTAACTCTCTCTCTCTCGCTCTCCGATACAGAGAGAGTGAAAAGGCCAAATTGGGACATCCAACGTAGATCATCCATCTAGTGACTGACCAGTGTCAACGTTGCTTAACCAGCGTAATCATTTGGTATGCGTTGTAACAACTAGGCCACACATTCCACCTTACACTTGAGTATAATTTTACTTACTAACATACCTAATGCAAAGTACTAAAATCCACCCCACAATTTTATTGAAGCGCATTCTTAGTAATTTGTTTGGTTTGTTGATTTGTCCTTCAACCACGCCGCAACAGAGCTACGGATTGATGCGATTTGTTGCATGTGTATAGGATAAGGACCTGAGTGATAGAGGCTACTTTTTATCCCGGAAAATCAGAGTTTGCAAGGGATTTTTAGAAACTATATCCACACGAACGAAATTGCTGACATCAGCTAGTATTCCCATATCTTCAAGACTCATTCACACGATTGTACTAAAACCTTTAGTATCGGCGAGCTAGGCTACGATCTATTAGTGGTCACTTTAATACCCAAGTACCTACCTATGTATTTTTGTGAGTACTGAGCGCTACTGTTCAATGAGAAACATTGTAAGATGTACTAAAGAAGGACGTAGGTTTTGAGAAATTCCTACGAAAGAATCATAGAGGCACTACTCTATAGATAGAGTATAGAGGTAGGTATTATCATCCATCTAAATAAGTAATTCATGTGATAGGTAACTAGCTGATGCGCGCAACTTCGTCCGCGTGGATTTAGTTTTTAAAATCCCTCGGGAACTCTTTGATTTTCCGGGATAAAAAGTAGCCTATGTCCCTCTCCAGGTCCTCAACTATACCCATACAAAATATCACATCGATCCGAAGCTCTGTTGCAGAGTGATTGAAGGACAAACTAACGAGCAAACACACTTTCGCATCTATAATATTAGTATGGCTCATGTGATAACAAGCCAGATCAATAATAATAATAAATAATAAAAAATACCTAGACTAATAGCTGTAATGCATTTGTAGGAACGATCGCTTCATGTCTCTTACCATAGATGTCACGCTGTCGTTTCTCTAAAAATTTGTTGCAGAAAGAACGTGATAAATTGAGCCAATCACCACAATCCAGACTCTAGCAGTGATTGATGCAGCTTTAACAGAATCGGCCTTCTGATATAAAAAATATTTTATATGCTAAAAAAATTCACTACGAAAAAAAATTGGTTGTCTGTAAAGTCGGTTTACGGACGATAGTTTCACGTGATAACGTAAGAAAAATTGATGAAAAATTGCATACATTTATGAATTGAATTGAATTACTATCACTGAATTATCATTATTAGGGTTCCGTACCCAAAGGGTACCAACGGGACCCTATTACTAAACCTACGCTGTCCGTCCGTCCGTCCGTCCGTCCGTCCGTCCGTCCGTCCGTCCGTCTGTCAGCGGGCTGTATCTCGGTAACCGTAATAGGTAGACAGTTGAAATTTTCACAGATTGTGTATTTCTATTGCCGCTACAACAACAAATAATAAAAATTAAATTAAATTAAAAAAATTAAATAAAATATTTCCATGGGTACATGTAAATATTTTTATGTAATTTTTTTTTAACGGAACCCTAAAAGAGCGAGGCCCGACTCGCACTTGGCCGATTTTTTTTGTATAATACAAAGAAGGAGTTAATTGAAAATTACAATTTTTTCTAGTCACAAACCAACGCTTGGGCCGATCGTGCCTCTCTATCGCTTGTTCCGCGCTCTCGCTTGCACGCGCAGACTCAGGCGGAACGTGACAATTTTTCGTGCGTGCAGCCGGTGTTCATCGATTTATAAGACGTAATCACGTCAAAAAAAGATTTGAACATGTTTCATGATATCCTCAAACATTAGATATCCCTTATTATGTAATGAAAGTAGGTTGATGCTTACTAAATGTCGCTGGAAATAACAAGATTCCGTCAAATTCAATTTCACCGGAGTAAAGTGATTGTGCGGTACAATGTAGGAATGTAGGTTACGCTTCATGAAGTTTCGCTTCAGGCATATATACCTAGCTACCGTCGCTTCCAAGAACTAAGGAAAAACTGTAATTTGTCAATTTAGAAAAACCCTCTGTACTGACACTATGATATTATTTCGATGCACTGCTAAATACGTTATTTGGACAGAAAGTAGAGAAACTATGAAGTATGATATACCTATATTTTTCCTTAAAAGGTAAACAAGTGGTATTTTGTTAAAAAGCGGAAGCGAAGCTCTTAAGCACAACGTGTAAGATCGCGCTGATAATAACCGCGCATTTCACCGAAACGTTATCTACAATTTGTTTACCTTTTAAGACAGCTAAAGAAAAATAGCCATTTCTCTGAATGAAAGTCCTTTATGGATCATCGGGGATACGCGGTTGCATTCATTCTTCATCTCAACCTTCTCACTACTGCGCACGAGTCTTCTTTCAAATAAAAAGAGTTGAGATGTTCTCTATGGAGAACTCTCAGGCATACAGGTTTCCTCGCGATATTTTCCTTCGCCAAACCTTTGAGAATTAAAAATTATTTATTGGGTAAAATACTCTAAGATACCTACTCCTTCTTTAGTAATTAAAATATTATGCGAATGGATGCGTATATATGGAGCGGTGAAGCGAATAACATCCCTTAACACACATCCCCTCATCGCCGAGTGCAGACCCGACTCGGGTCTTGAGGAAAATGGGCAATTAGTGCCGACCTACAGGGAAATAACTGCCGTACACATAATAGTTAGGTTTATTGCAGTCGAGCATGAGTTTATATACCTACATCTATATCCCTACTGCAGCAGTAATAGCCTAGTGGTTACGACAGTGGTCTCCTATTCGGGGGGTCGCAGGTTCGATCCCGGGTACGCACCTCAGACTTTTCGAAGTTAAGTGCGTTTAAGAAATTAAATATCACATGCTTCAACGGTGAAGGAAAACATCGTGAGGAAACCTGCACACCTGAGAGTTCTCCATAATGTTCTCGAAGGTGTGTGAAGTCCGCCAATTCGCATTGGGCCAGCGTGGTGGACTATGGCCTATAACCCTTCTCTGAGAGACCTCGCTCAGTAGTGAGCCGATGATGGGTTGATAATGATGATGATGATGATATCCCTACTTAGTATAACAAGTCTCAATAGCCCAACGATTAAAGGACTGAAAACTGAAAGGTTGACGGTTCGATCCCATTCCCTACCAGTTGCACTGTTGAGTATTGTCGTACCAACTCCTAACACAAGCTTATTTGGAAGCGGAGGAGAATATTCAAAAGTGATTTCTTAATAATTTTGAATATTCTCTTGCTTGGTTAATAGGTATTCATCATACATGCCAAAAATACCTTTCCTATTATGCATACAAATATAAAAGATGAGAAAGTATGTCTGTTTGTTAAGACACAGAGATAGTTTTCATACTGGAAACGGACATAGATTCTTTTAATCCCGGGAAGTAGAGAAGTTTCCTGCAAGTGATATAAAAAACTTAAAACCACGTGGGTGAAGTGACGGGCATCATTTAGCTAGTAGATATTAATAATATAACATCGAGATTTCTTCGATCTTGCACAAATGCTATAATAATAATATATACCTACAGATAGGATATGGGATTTTAAAATTCTGAAGAACCTACATAATTAGGTATTATTGTATTCGCTGATGAAAGTTATTAATGAACCACATATTAATTAGAGCTTTAATAAATAATACTATAAAATCCTACTAATATTATAAATGTGAAAGTGTGGATGTTTGGATGTTTGTTACTCAATCACGCAATAACGGCTGAACGGATTTGGATGAAATTTGGCATGCATGTAGCCTTTGACATAGAAAAGAACATAGGCTACCTTTTATCCCGATTCCTTAAGTAGTTCCCGAGGGAAAATTGAAATTTTTTTACGAGCTAAGCCGCGGGCAGTCAGTTTTAAAATTTGGTATGCATGGTCACCTATGCTATTGAAAAGGCTATACTTTCTATACCGGTATATACTTTCTATAAGTACCGATCTCTCAAATAGTTCCTGTGGTAAGATTAAAAATTGTTAACGAGCGAAGCGAACCAGTAATTCATTTTTATATCATTCTAGCTTTATATTTATAGCGGCGCAAGCGATAGCATGGGTGTAAATTTTATTCCATTTTTTATTACTTTCACATTTATAATTTTTTTTTGGATCCAATTCTGAAGTCCACGCAGACGAAGTCGCGGGCAGAAGCTAGAATATTACAAAGGTGAAAGTTTGTATGTTTGTTACTCAATCATGTCGCAACGACTGAACCGATTTGGCTGACATTTGTTACCACAGATAGATTGTAGTCTGGAATAGCACATAGGCTACTTTTTATCCCGGGAAATAAGAGAGTTCCCGCAGGAGTACAAAACCTTAATCCACGCGAACGAAGTCGCGGGTATCAGCTAGTATAACTATAATTGATAGACATATCTGTAGACATAGATAGCTGTTAGCGCCATCTAGTTTTCTGCAAAGAAATTTTCAATGAGGTAGGTTCCGTTATGGTTCCGTTTCCGCGGATTCTGATTCAGATCGGAAAACGTCTGCGTTACATTAGTTCAAAGTTTTCCCGCTTGGCGCTTATATTAGTTTTTGGCTTGTATCCCAAAGAGAAGAAAATCTCTAGGTTTATTCAGGTAACTAGCTGATGCCCGCGACTTCGTCCGCGTGGATTTAGTTTTTAAAATCCTTCAGGAACACTACTTGTGATGAATAACGTATTTATTCGGATAAGGATTAATATCATGTTTATAAAAACACCTTCGCAAATAATGCATTATTTTAGAACAAATTTGGTTGGCATAAAAAAGGTTATAGTGAATTTTGCGAAACTTTAACCGTTTACGCAGCGCACGCAGCGGAAGCTCCTAAAAGGAAAAAATCCCCCGATTTCGAAACATTCTTAATTGGTGCTCCGCTCCTTTTGGTCTTAGCCTGATGAAAAAAAAAAAGATAAACAGCCTGTAGCCTTCCTCGATAATTGGGCTATCTAACACTGAAAGAATTTTTCAAATAGGACCAGTAGTTCCTGAGATTAGCGCGTTCAAACGTAAAAAAAAGCAAGCAAACAAACAAACAAACTCTTCAGCTTTATATATTATTAAGTATAGATACTATAGATTAATCAAACAGAGAATCCTCGCGAAACTTTTAAAAACTTAACTCTTCTGACTAATCTAGTAGTTTACTCATACTTTGCTCAGGGCACTCTCAAGTAAAGATACTTTTTCGTATTCATCGCGGCCGAGGGTATATACTCGTCTAATAAGTAAAGATAACAATAGAATCCCAATAACTGTCCAGATCACGCGTAGGTACGTTTATTTATTGGCCATTATATTTTTTACGTCGACATGGTCCGCGGCGCGCCGTAACATACGGCTTATAAAATTACGGAATTTACGATTAATCGCCCTCATGCACCGCAAAAATGCCCACAAATGTCCGGACAGACCTGAACGTGAACCTTGTCGTACCAGAACGCTGGACTATAAAACTTTTATATCATGACAATACTCTACTACCACGCACCGGTTCGGAAAACAGATTCTACTGAAAAGAGCCGACAAGAAACGCAATATATTTTTTTTACCGTCAAAGACGATTTAGCGTTACGGTACGATATCATTAAAAAAATGTTATTTTACCGTATGGGTAAGGGTAACGATTTATCTTAAGGTGGAAGACAAGGAAGACAAATATCGACTAATTTGTGAGTAACTCACGTCCAACACAGTATTTTGATTAATTTCTTAAACTGGTCACTTTCAAGTAAAGATTTTTATGTAAACCTGTGAAGATGATAATTCCACTAGCACAATTAGAAGGCCATAAGCCTACTTTGTCGCATTAGTTTACAAATTGCGAAAAACCAAATTAAATTTGAATTTCGCGGGCAGACCCGTGTCTTCCACCTTAAGTCACTGGGTTTTCAAATAAACTCATTCAAAAAATTACGTCGATCCATAGTTCTGTTAGGATGTAATCGTAGAACAAACCAACAACAAAAATACATTGCATTTAAGTATGTAATGTATAGTAGAATTACCTAATATTTATGCGTCGTATAGATTTTCGTAAAGTCTTAACGTCTGCGATTTCATTTTTGTATATAGCACATAATTTTGATGTGTTCATTTTATTCTTAACAACAAAGTGAAAAAAATTACGTAAAATGTAAATAAGATATTGAAATAAAACTAACGATTCGTAAACTTTTAAAATAACGTCATATTCTCCAGTTAATATACGTTTAGATGTTTTGGAATTGCATCATTAGATATTTGCGTAAACACCATTGATAGTGTACGGAAACCTAGAAACAGCGTGCAAGAACGGTGTCGAAAAAAATGTTATTTCAAAAGGTGACTGACTGACTGATCTATCAACGCACAGCTCAAACCACTGCGGACGGATCGGTCAGAAATTTGGCTTGCTTTTATGACGTAGGCATCCGCTAAGAAAGGGTTTTTGAAAATACATCCCAAATCTTCAATATAAAAGAACTATACGTGAGCGAAGCCGCGAACAAAAGCTTTTCTACGGTAACAGAACTATACATATCTATTGATTCGAATGCCTCAATGGTCTAATGGCTGCGGATGATCACGGTCCAGGGTTCGAGTCCCTAACATTAAGTACATGACTCATGACAAAAAAACTGGGTTTTCTGTCAAGAAACCAGTAGCAGCCCAGTCCTGCGCACGTCTTGAGCCTGATTTAGTTGGACCGCACCATGAGAGTATGCAGGTGTTTGCACTATAATATCTCCTGAGAAGTTCACTTATTGAGAAGGTCACGACGAATGGAGGCGTATCCATTCGTCGTGGCCTAACATTGAGGTGTTACAGGATTCACTAAGACCAATGGTGGATGAGAGTGAACTCCAGAGATCATAGGACTCCAGAGTCGGTAGGACTTTATTATAATACATCTTTGGTGTTCTATATCAACGCTATAAACATATTTTGTGTACATCAAAGACACGCCTACATCGTAAATTCTATTTAAAGAACTCCGCAAGGATTTTATTGAAACAAATTGGTGTTATTTTTAGTTTGATTCGATAAAGGTGGGATTACATTACTGTTGGCTGACTAGGTGGCTTGTTCCTTTCAAAGTAAGATGCAATTAGTATATTGTCAATTAGCATAGAATAAATAATGCAGTTTTTACATATCCAAATTTGTCTACTGGCATGTTATTTTACTACTACTGTCTTATCTTGCTAATATTATAAATGCGTAAATGCGTTTGTTTATTGGTTTGTCCTTCAATCACGCTGCAACAGAGCAATGGATCAACGTGATCATTTGCTTGGGTATATCTATAACAGCTGTTAAGGACCTGGCGAGTGACAAAAGCTATTTCTTATACCACAAAATCAAAAAGTACTCGCGTGATTTTTATAACTAAATCCACGTGGATTAAGTAGTGGATGAAATCGTGGATGAAGTCACATCAGCTAGACTTATTATAATATTCTTCTACACGTATTCAGTACTTCGATTAAGGCTGTAAAACTTTTGACGTTTCGAAAGTAAAATAATCCCGAACAAATAAACCTTACGGTAGTAAAATATAAAAAACTTGAGAGGTGTCAAGTGTCAAGGTGTCTTCTGCAGTCGCCTAACAGCCAAAGGTCGATGGTTCAAATCCCAGCTCAACAGACCGAATTTTCCATTTTAAATTTTATTTTAAACAATTTCTACATGTGGAACCTTTCCCTAATTTTTTATAACCTATAAGTTATAAAAAAAAACTTGAGAGGTGTCAAGGGACACCCGGATGGAACGTAGTTCCTTTCGATTACATTGTGTTCGGTATTTTCGCGGTACAACATTGAGTCTCCGTAGCCTAGTGGCTCCGGCAGTCGCCTAACAGTTCAAAGTCGATGGTTCGGACACTCAATGTTGTATCGCGAAAATACCGAACACAATGCAAAATTCACATTCAACAAAAAAGTGTCGGTTTGAAAATTATGTCGAGTGTCGGTTCCTTAATTTTTTCCGTCTAGCCCCCTTCCGTACCGCGCGATAAGGAACTTATTTACGTTCCAAAAATAAGCGCATTTTAAAATGTGGTCTAAGCTTATACTTAGTTTAGCTCTGCGTCTTTCAACTTATCTTTCATATGGTTGGTATTTTGGACTGAAGCAAAGCTTGGTCAGCTTATTTCGGAGTTTGTGTACTTAATTGCGTTATGTGATGTTTATCATGTGTTGAAGTGTCAATGAATATTTTATAAGGTTTTAAATATATTTATAGGATTTCATATGCAAAGTTATGTTCAACTGATGGTAAATGAAGATAAGCCAAAGTAGGCTGTAAAATTGTTACCCAATTATGTTTATTTGCTAATCAATCAGATAACGAACTGGTTCTGACGGATCATTTTATCTGGCGACAAATCTATAGTTTATCAGTCATTTTATCTTAAAACATCTTGTATTACATGATTTTGATGATCGTTCTACAGATGGTAAAATTAACTGTTTGATTAAACCAGAAGGTCTACCAACTCGCACCTTATGCTTATGGAGCGTATTAAACCTGGGCCTATACTACCAACTCTTGAAACAGTATTATTTCAATTTTTATGTTTTATTATCATGACACGATGCACGATATAATTATACATTGTACAACCTTAAAGTAATTATTTTGATGTTGAAATTGTATGACAAGTCAAAACAGTATTGGAATACCTACTACTTTTTAAGGTATAAAACTAGTGGTGTCATCTAGTATTAAATTGATTAACTACGATGAATTATTTTTAGTTTATATCTATTGCACTGTTACAAAACCAGAGTTACTCTGGTGGAGTTACTGATTTTTCACAGATGGCGTTATCCAATTTATACAATAAAAATTAGGAAAAAATTCCACATTTAGAAATTATTTAAAATAAAACTGAAAATAGAAAATTCAGTCTGTCGAGCTGGGATTCGAACCATCGACGTTGAATTTATAGGCGACTCTCCTAACCACTAGTCCATGCAGACGCCGAGTTCTAAGGCGAAAATACCGAATACAATGCAAAATTCACATTCAACAAAAAATTACGGTTTCAAAAATGTGTCGTGTCGGTTCCTTAATTTTTTCCGTCTAGCCCCCTTCCGTACCGCGCAATAAGGAACTACGTTCCAATTAGGGAAAAATACCGAACACAATGACTTCAAAAAAGTGTCGGTTTCAAAAAAGTGCCGATCCGTCTAGCCCCCTTCCGAGTTCCGCACCGCGCGATAATGAACTATGTTCCAATAAGTCTATGCAACTAACTCATCTGTAGCACTGCTACGCCCCTTGTGGCATGAAGCTCCGTAGCTCTATGTAGCCCCAACGTTAGTTAACTCGCATCGTAATAACAATTGCACGGTACGCGACAGCACTTTATCTATTTATAACATCCCTAATAGACATCAAAATAACGCGACCTTGCGTGTCTTGTTCACTTTCGAATTTTAAACTATGATGACTGATGTGCGCGTCGGAGGTGGCGCAGACTCTCAAGAGACGAATTTACAGTGGATACTGAAAATTGAAGCAGTGATAGCCTAGTGGTTAGGACTGCGGTCTCCTATTCGGGGATCGCTAGTTCGATCCCGGGCTTTGTCCTCTAAGTCCTCTGACTTTTCGAAGTTTTGTGCGTTTACACAATTAAATATCACATGCTTTAACGGTGAAGGAAAGCATCGTGAGGAAACCTGCACTCCTGAGAGTTCTCCACAATGTTCTCGAAGGTGTGTGAAGTCTGCCAATTTGCATTGGGCCAGCGTGGTGGACTATGGCCTATTATAACCCTTCTCTAAGAGGAGACCTGGTTCTCAGTAGTGAGCCGTTGATGGATCAATGATAATGATGACGATGATGACTGAAAATTGCTTGTGACGTCATCAACATTGACGCGACGTTAAAATTAGCAGAGGTCATAAACAATGGCCTCTCCTTAAACAAGATCATATCTCGCTATGGGCTGAAATGTTGCTGTAGTAACAACGTCATAACTTCACAGATCACCGCAATGGAGACCGTAGCATTGATTGATGCAGCTATTCTGCAATCGACCGCTGGCTTTTACGTCTTTCCAAGCTTGAAGTTTGAACTATCTGCGACACCTGCCTCCTTAGCCAAGTTACACGTCGTTGTATCTATTCTCTTTCTACGATCATTAACGCTTGAAGGTTTGGCTAGGGCTAGACTAGATGGCGCTGCCGCTGATTAAAGACAGAGGTTTATTGATCATATTTCGCGGCATTTTGTATTATAACTGTTTTTTTAGCATTTAAAATGCATAAATTATTCACTGTAGTGTCCATTTAAAATTCACACTATTGTAAATTAGGTAATTTTATTATTGTACTTTATTAGAGTTTCAAAATCGCAAACTAGATGGCGCTGATTCTTTCTTTGCCTCCAGCCTCAATCCTAGCATCTGATTGCTCAATTGGTCATAGAATATATACTTTAAATTATTTTGACTGAGCTGTCAAAAATAAAATAGACGGTTGGACAGGGTATAGATAAGCCTCGGTCTTGTGCCGCCTGTAACCAGTGGCTACCTGCGACTCGTCTGATGTCATCGGTCGGTAGCGGGAGGTCTGCCAACACTGCGCTTCCCGGTGCGGGGTCGCCACTCAGCTCCTTCATTTCACTCCTTTTAGTGACTAAGAGCTTATCCTCTTCTCTTTGTGCTAATTTAAGGATTCACAGCTCTGCATGTGTGCATCTAGAGTACTGTCTTGATTAATTGTGACTTTTATAGATACGGATAGGTTTTCTGGCTAAATTGCGTAACATACTACATTCAAAACTTTGATACGTCGTTTTCAGCGACCGCTCTAAATAAAACAGGTAATACTAGACTTCCGCACGAAATATAATGGAAAATAATAATAATATTATAATTGTAACCGTTTTGCGCGCCAACACTGTCTCTTCTTATTGCCAAATAACTTGAAATCCTCTCACTGGCAGGCGACTATTACAAACATTCGACGCAAAAATCAGTATTTCTTCGTATATTAGAATAATGAATTATCCAGGTGACATACATAAGCCTAATAAAGAAAGGAATATAACTGTTTTTTCAACACAATTTGAACAAATAAAAAAATAAAACATAACTAAATAGGTATACTAAAATAAAAAGAACTTCATGTGATAAGCATCATGCTGCAGCAAGCTGCGGCGCTGGTTTGCAGTGGGAGCCTTATTTGCAAGCACGGAAACTTTCATCAAACAGATGTTCAATTATTAACAAATTAAAATTAAATGAACATAACAATAAAATAAAATAAACGAAAAAAGAAAATATCACTATTAATTTAGTACTAACGATACCTATCCATTGAAGCGGAATGCGGAGTGGAGATGTGCTTGGCAGACCAATTTCAATAGGAAACCATTAATTAATTATTTAATTACTTACCAAAATTGACAAGTCATCCATCAATAATCTGATTGATTTGATAGGAATGGCTCCACTCCGCTCATAAGACTTCTTCTTTCGTATCGACCGATAGACGTCCACTGCTGGACTGTCTTGGATCTTGTGTAGAATAGAATAGAAAAAAATGTATGTGGTGCAAAGTCGTCACTTCAACACCTTGGACTTCGCTAATAGTTACCTAAGTCGCTAACGAAAAAGCTATATGATTACGAAGACGACTGACGATTAAAATACCTTACTTACATTTTACCTTGGATGGTACAAAATAATAATAGTGAAAACCTCATGAAAATCAATAAGATAAAGCTAATCTATCTATCTAATACCTTTAAACGAGCAATTCTTGTATATACTATATCCAACGATTTTCATGAAATGTAGTGTGCAGGGGGTTTCGGGGGCGATAAATCGATCTAGCTAGGTTTCATTTTTAGAAAAGGTCGTTTTATCCGTGTTTTCAGGCAATGAAAAACCCCTTACAATATCATTAGAATACGAAGGTAAATTTCGCCTGCATCTATAAAGTTCGAATAGCTCGGGAAATCGGGCGGTCCCGAAACCAGAAGACCCCGGTTCGAGTCCAGACGATTATATTTTCCCCTATGAATTTTATCATATTATTATTTATTTTTTAATATATGATTTCCAAAAAACACGATTTACCAAAAAAAAATAACCGAGCTAAGCTCGGTCACCCAGATATTGTATGAGGGTAAAAGTTTGCAGACGACGCTGCAGACATACGCTTTCGAATCGCGCCCGTTGCCAAATTATTCCAAATACTCCAACTGTCAGGTGACGATTGTAAACAATCGACGTCACAAAGTAAATGTAATAGCCGCATTGTACGTCTACACAATTGAACTATAATGCTTAGAACAGATGCGTCTAAAAAAGTTCCGTTCCAAATGTAGGCTCAAAACAACGATAATGAATGTGTGAGTGCCATGTAATTATTTTCTGGTACTAGTACTGATATAGTTTTGGGTGGTTATTGTGATGAATTATGACACTCTTTCACAGCACAGTACGTCTTCTATATATATAAATAAAAATGAATGTTGGTAAGCGCATAACTCAAGAATGGATGGACCAAATCGGTTAATTTATTTTTTTGTATGTTCCTTAAGGTCCACGGAAGGTTTTAATACTTAATAAAAAAAAAAAACAAAAAAAAATTTATAATAGATAAGTTGGCGGTACGAAGTTCGCCGTGTCAGCTAGTTTTTAATATTTTTTAAATTATTAACAGATTATAAATGTTGTTGTTTACGCAGTGTTGTCGCTATAGAGGCTTATTAAAACTGGCTTATAACCGAATCGACTATTTTAGAATAGAATAGAAATATTTTTTACTAGCTGATGCCCGCGACTTTGTCCGCGTGGATTTAGTTTTTAAAGTCTCTCGGGAACTCCTTGATTTTCCGAGATAAAAAGTAGCCTAGATGTTGACCCGAGTAATAAGCTACCACGGTATAAAATTTTGTAGAAATCTGTGCGGTAGTTTTTACGTGAAAGAAGGACAAACAAACAGACAGACAAACAGACAAAAAAAAATTTAGGTTCTGTTTTGATATCTGTATCTTAAACACAATTAGAAGCAAAAACCCTTTTTTGAATCTATTTCATGTACAGAATTGGTTTCGTTTCTGTTTTATTATATGTATTTTTTATTCAAATAAACTTTTACAAGTCCTTTTGAATAGTCGATGAATCTACCACTGGTTCGGAATGCCCTTCCAGCCGAGAAGAACCTGCAAGAAACTCGGCGGTTGCTCTTTTCAAAATAGTTTACAATAGGTACTATGTATGCAGTATTTCCACTATGAGGGAAAGTTCAAAAAATTCATACCTACTTACAATTAAATACATGTTAAGATGGGCAGACGGAAAGTAGTCTCATTCCCGCCGGTGGCACCCGTCACGAGCATGACGCATGACCTAGCCGTTGCTTCGCTCAACCATATTTGAGGGAACGTAATAACCCGCATCACACGACATCACCACAGAAATGTTTAAACTTTAAAGACAGCGTGACATACTTATGCTACCCATGATAAGGCATCGAATTGAATACAGGAATACTAATATTGAAATACTAATTTTAAGACATGACTTATTGTGCTTTTAAAGCGTCATAGTTCGTTGGTCTACACAATTAAATTCGCGATTCTTTGTTTACGCATTTAAAACGTCTGCCGGGTGATAACTTTTGTCGGTCTATTTATCATAGTGCCAGCCACACGTCGCCCACTTTTTTTTATCGGGCAGGGGCAATTTATTTATTTAATTGTAAACGATCACAACTGTTGCTTCTATCGAAAAAGCTGTTAGTATCGAAAAAGTGGTAGGTACGGTGTGCTGCCAAGCGATTTATAGAGATCCGACATGTTGCCGTGAAGAAACCGAAAGGGCTATCTTAGCCTGCTGCTATAATATTATTTATTTATTTATTTATTTTTTAGTTGCAGATTGTTTACATATACCCCGTTAGGGTGTAGCAACTTGGTCTGAAATCGACCGTAGTAGAGAGACCGATTTTATTTATTAATTTTATTTGTATCGTCAAAATAATCATTTATTTTGTAGTAGCACTTTTCCAATAAAACGTTTTTTAATGTTTTATAAAATTTGTTATCTTTTTCTATGTTTTGAATGCTGTCTGGCAAATTATTATATATTTTTATGGACATTACGAAGGGACTCGAGGTGTAAAGTTTTAGTTTTGATGGTGGTAGGGTTAATTTATTTTCATGTCTTTCGGGAAATCGACGAGGTTTGTCTTTTTTTTTTTTATAAAAGTGTAGATTTTTCCTAACAAATTTACATATCTCATAGATATAGATGGAAGGTAGTGTTAAGATTTTTAATTCTTTAAAATGAGGTAGACAATGGTCTGTAGTTCTTATGTTTGCTAATATGCGTATGCACTTTTTTTGTTGTATGAAAAGGTCCAGGGCATCGGTGCTATTGCCCCAGAGAATAACACCATATTTCACACACACACACACACACACACACACACACACAACACATATATTATTAGACTGCATCATCAGTTGATTATTAAAAAATACGTACGAGTACATATTCATATCTTAATATGTACGGTTTCCCACTCCACGGGAGTGGGAAATCGTACGGTACTTAGAAATTACCAAGTTGTTTATCCAACTCAATCAAAAAGCTTTTGTTTGATGCAAACACACGTCTATCAAACAAACAGACAAAAGATTTTTTGTCCAATTGCTAATTGAATTAGGCCATTGAGTTGTAGACAATAGAGATGCTTTGCATCAAGTGTCAAAAAAGTGCCACTTAATTGTGCAACGTCTTTTAACTAACTACTTGATACCTAAATATGTATTTAAATTTTTTAAGTAAATCTTTTACATTACCTACATAAATTATTATGTACCGTTATATGTACCAAAACATATTTAGCATTCTCTATCGCATCAACCGCACAATGATAGAAAATGCTTAAATCTTGATTGTTTGAAAGTTTATTATTTATAATTTTATAATTTATATTATTTGGTAAAAAATTAAAAACAAATTACACTGGAAATCATAAATACAATACTATATTATTAAACCTAAATTTACTCTAAAATAAAAACTAATTAAAATCTAAAACCCCATCCAAGTCACCGCAGTATGGCATAGTACCCAAGATGCTGGCAGCATTACCTCTTTGGATGGCCAAGCTAATCCTTTGACCAAGGTAGCTGCCAGCTCTTGGATCCCCGGTAGACTCGATCACTCTTTTCGATATCTCTAAAAAAAGTGCGCGAGCCTCCGGGCCCCACGGCCCCAGGGTATGTTTGAAAGTTTATTGAGTGTTAGTAAATGCTAATTTATGCTAATGCTCACATAATAATGCTCTGCTATTAAACGTGCAATGCTCGAGATTATAGTTCATGCACTGATGAGTGTATAAATTGTTAGTATTATGTGGAATGATCGATGATGAATGTACAAGTTGTAGGATTTGGACTAGAGATGAAACGGATATCCGTTAACTATCCGGTATCCGGCCTATCCGGCCTTGTTTTCACTATTCGGCCGGATACTGGATAGTATGATTTACCATCCGGTATCCGGCAGGATACCGAATAGTGAAATTTAAAAATATTATTACTAGACTTTGGGTAAATTATACAAAATAATAAGTTATTGACACTGTTTATTTTTATAATCGCACATAAAAACATATTGTGTTACAAAAATTTACAAAACTCAAAATTAAAGAAGTAAAGAAGTAAAATTTTTAATTTTACTTCTCAAAATTAACAAGTACTCAAAATTAACAAGTGGCAAATTGTGGTGAATGAATACCAAATTTTCCGCATTTGTTGGTAAGAGTCGATTCCGCTTAGCTTCGTATACCAGACCAGCTTCCGAAAATACCGATCTCGTTCATGACGCCTGTATTCAAATCAACTGATCGCGATAATATGTAAAGAGCCGAATATCCGGCAGCCGGATATCCGGCGCTCCGGCCTTGTAGCTTGCCGAATATCCGTTATCCGGTATCCGGCCAAACCACTATCCGTTTCATCTCTAATTTGGACTGTGGACCGGGTCATCTCCACCTCTAGAATATGAAACCTCTCCGGGAATACCATAGAGCATCAGTATGACGGGTTGTGTAACCCAAATATCGAACCTTAGACTAAACATTTTACAAGCGTTTATGCGCGTCTATAACTGGGATTTACGTCCGTGTGTTACATTGTTTTCGTTATTTCGGTTAAGTGTTTGTGTACAGGAATAATTTATGTCATTAGCAGTTATTAATAGTTGGTGGGTGTTGTTTGACTTCATGGTTCTGAATTCATGAAAAATAATTTTAATATACCTAATAATAATAGGTACGTTGTATACAGACCTATTATTGTTTTAATGCCTGTCTTGTCTGTCTAGTGGTTAACATATTCGACTGCGGATGTCAAGGTCCCGGGTTCGATTCCCGGGTCGGGCCATTTAGGAGGTTCTTGCGTCACCAATGTAGAGGATCTCCCTTGCTTATTCTGCATGTAGCGCTGTGTTCTCTACCAAGGTTATAGGGCTTGTTAAAAGAAGTTACTCCGTGACTTTAAATATTTAATTAATTGCACATTAATATTAAATTACAAAAATGCTAAACTCTACAGTGGAACAGTGTGGTGTGGGCGGCTGGTAAGAGGCAACTGAACTAGAAGCCATTAGCCAGTACGAAACGTTTAACAAAGTTCAATCGGCAAAATGCTTGCATCAGCACACCCGCTACAGGCCAAAACATGTATTGGATTTTTCTGTCAAGAAATACTCAGTATTAGCCCGGAGTTAGGAAGTTGGCGGTGTGTCTCCCCCGTGCCTCGGAGAGCTCGTAAAGTCGGTTCTGCGCCTGATCTCTCTCCGGTCGTGTCAGATTTCCATCCCATTGGACTATGAGAGCGAGGGAATGGGGAGGGAGAGAGTGCACCCGTGTTTGCGCACACACTTGTGCACTATAATATCTCCCGCGCAGATGGGTAATCTCCGAAGAGTGAGGATGGTTGGCCGCCGTGACCGGATTCGGTTGGGAGGACAATATTATTATTTATTAGTTCTTTTTGCTAAGAGATCGCTGAAAGAAGGGGCAGAGTAGGCCCTACCCTACCCCTTCTTTCAGCGATCTACCAATTCCTATCCCTACCGGGTAGGGAATTGATACATGAAATCCATAGATCGCATTACCAAACGGGTATCGGCACAATACCAGCACTCAGGTTTTTCATAAAACCTGCATGCATGCAACAATATTATAAACGCGCCCTCAGACAGAACGAATTCAAAAAACGCTCTTAATCTCAACTATAAATTATAATTGCCGTTATTATAATGAAGCCGTATTTACCATAATCGGCTTTATTGACGAATAGGCTTGTATGGATTCAGCATTATGGTATTACGAAACAGTGTACTGGTTTACTTTACAGCTACTAACAAAATACTGCCCTAATCCGATTATAGTGTGCCTTCAATTATTATTATTTACGTGAATTATTTGGGGCACTTCATCAATTTTTTTTTTTTAATAATTTTAAATAACCTGCTCCCTAAATGATGAAAACATGAATCTATCATAGGTAGTGCAATTTCGGGATTGCGGGATTATTATCACGCAACTATCATTAAGTAATTGCAAGATTCAGGGGAATCTTCTTCTCAATGGGTCACTCTTGTCAGAGTGGTCGTGGCTGCTGGGATGATGTGACATGTGTTGTTATTCGTCAGTCTCCTTGATTGTTTTTGGATCGCACCGCCTCCCGCGCGATGCTCCTCCACTTGTGACGGTTAGTTGCGTTGCGGGAGCACTCCACCACAGTTGTCCGGGTCACCGCTTTGATCAAGTCCGTCCAGCGCGTGGGTGAGCGTCCTCTCGTTCTTTTCCCTTCCACCTGACCCTGCACCACCAACCGTTCAATTAACCCTTCATTTCTAGAGATGTGACCGAAGAACATTAGAATTCGCAACTGCGCAGTCGACGAAAGCCTTTCTGTTATCTTTAGTTCTTTCAAGATGGAGTTGTTGGTTCTGAAGGCCGTCCAAGGGATCTTCAAAAGGCGCCTCCAGCACCACATCTCTAAGGCATCAATTTTACGGCGGCCCTTCAGTCTAAGGGACCAGGTTTCAGCTCCGTAGAGGAATATTGGGAAGACAAGGCACCTCATAAGTTGAACCTTAGTGGTTTTGGTGATCCTTCTGTCCTTCCAGATCTTATTGAGCTTCTCCACCGCAGACCTAGTAATAGCACATCGCCTTCGGATTTCTAGCTCACAACCCCCGGTATTGGTTAATGGTAATGATTAATGCAATAAGTACGATATTTATTTGATTCCGACGCTACTTCCATTTTTATGAGGCTTTTATCTGCTACGTGGCAGCAAATTATGTTTCCATAATCCGTTTACGAGTTTTTTGTTCCCGCGTTTAGATCTCATTGAAGGAGTTGGAATGGTGAAAACCTTTTAGCAAGTTCTGTTCTTGTCTAAGTTAAGGCGCAAGAAGTTTATTTAAACTTAGTGACGGACTTCTGAATCTTCTTTCTTGAGGTTGAGATTGGCGTTAAGAAAGTTTTAAATAAAATCATTGTAAATAAAAGAATAATTTACTAACTTCCACACTATCCAAAATATGTATAATTATATAGTGTTATAAATGCAAAAGTGTGATTGTGTTCAGTCAATCTGTTTTGTTCACGGCTCTTCAATATAATCAATAATATTTTATAAAATACAAACTTAATTATACTATTCCAAACTGTGATTTATTTTTAGGGAGATCGAATCATTTCCTTCCAAGGTACCTACGGAATCCTCGGCGGGTAGACTCGCACTCAGCTGGTTTTTATTTAAAAATAATTTAATATAAAAAAAAATTAAGTGGCACTCAGGGACTGCCGCGGTAAAGCTATTGCATAGCATTTTTTTGTCAACTTATGCAATTATAATATTTATGCAATATTTTTTTTTTCAAAAAAAAAAAACAAACAAGAAAAGCGAACTGTCACTACTTCGCGAGTGAGATTCAAACCTGCGACATCGGCGCGGCGCTCGAAACCGGTCGCTCGCCCACTGCGCCAAATAGAGCTACTTGAGAACCTCTAAAATGTTGAACGCTTACTGAACGACGGTGTTAGTTTTTCTCGTTACGGAATTTCTTGATTCGGTCGCCGCGCTCAAACTGTTTGTCCTAGTTCAAAGCCCGCGATAAAAGCTATGCAATAGCTTAATATTTTTCAAAAACCGACTTCAAATACCCGCGCCACTACAAAGAATATAATTTATTATTGATTTTTTTAAAACCGCTCGACCGATTTCGATAAAATTTAAATGGGACCACCTGGAAGTATGCGCTTTCAAACAAAAAAAGAATTTTCCCAATTTGGTTCAGGCGACTTCGAGTAATCGGTGAACATACATAAAAAAAAATCCAACGAATTGATAACCTCCTCATTTTTTGAAGTCGCTTTTATTAAAAATCTAAGCGATTGGTTCTTGCTTGTATAGCACTTACGTCAAAGCAAACAACACATAGAAAGTGTTGTTTTGTGTGCACAACACAGCAAAAACACAGCAACAACACAGCAACAACACTGCAACAACACAGCAACAACACAGCAACAACACAGCACACTGCACAACACACAAGGACAAGTAAACTAAACTAGTACCTGATTGCAACAGTGTCTCGGGCAGGGAACCAAATGGTAAATGTGGCTCACCGGACTCAGCGCCGCCGGGATGCTCGACGTCCTGAGCATGCTCAGCCGTCGCCGCTGCTCAGCGCTGAGCGAGGCGCGCCGGCTCCTGTCGAGTTCGTAGGCCGCCAAGTCAGAGCCTGAGTCTTGACTCAGCCCGCGGAATAGAGTTGGACGTAACATTAGTCTTTTTTTTATTCCAAATAGTATTACGATTCCAATTCCAAGTTTTAAAAGAAATGAGTGCAGTTTGAAACGGTTAGAATTTTTCTCGAACTTAATTCAGGTTATATGAAAAGGTATGTTTTGTATTGTAGGTACAATTTCGTATAGAAATTGATGACGATCGAGTGCAATTGCTATTGCTTAGATGGCTCGAAGAACCGATGGGAGTTGGGGTCCCAAGGTGCTGGATTGTCGACTATGCACAGGAAGGCACAGCGTTGGCACACCCCCCACTAGGTGGACGAAAGACCTTAAGCGAGTCGCTGGCAGCCTGTTGCTTGCCAATTGATTGTGGAATATATAATATGGCGTTCTTGTTGTAATAATATATTTTTCACACTACATGCTCGAAAATGCCGAATTATATGTCATGTAAACCTTACCGAAAGCAAGACATTATACCTCTTGGCTTTAGCCGGGTTATAATGTTCTATTGAATTTCATTATAACCCGCTGGTCAATAATGTGATTTTTACTTTCATAACTCTTATTGCTATGTGCATAAAGTCTAATTTCGCTAAACAGAATGTGCCCTCAGCGGGCGAGGCCAACTCGATTTGCGAAGACCGAAGCCGTGGCCCACTAGATTCGCACTGAGACGAACTTCATTTGTTTGTCAAATCGAGTAGGCCACGCCAGCTGAAAGAAGTTGCTATAGCCGTAGCTAGTAGTACCTTTAGAAGATTCCATAATTTCCAAAATATTTCAAAAAAAATATCAAAAATGTCGAGTGATGAAAGTATTTTGACTCCAGAAGCTATTAAATTAGATGCCATAGGCATTGTCAATAATCTACTCCCAGAAAAGTCAAAGGAAAAATACCTGAAAGCCTATAAAGATTTTGACACATGGAAAACTGCAAAAGGCGCAAAGTGATTCAGACACAATCAGTGCTTCTGGTTTATTTTGAATATTTATCAGCTACAAAGAAGTCAAGCAGCCTGTGGTGTATCTATTCGATGCTCAGAGCAACAATAAGTGTCAAACATGATATCCAAATATAACGTTATCTTTCCATAATTGGACTAATGTCTCCAATATCAATTTGCACTTTTAATTTGCTGTAATAAACACTATCACTAAGCCTGGTTTTTTATTGTCTCGCATAAAGTGAGAAAAGTAGAGTATACACCACCGGAATAAAACTGTTTTTTTCTTGGGCGCTTGAATCCCTCACTGCACTCAGGACTCAATCTTAATTCCCTAGCATTTGGAGTCCTTCGTTACGTTCAGGATTCAATATAGCGCCCGTGACATAAAACAGTGCTTTATCCCCTTGGTGTATAATCTACTATTAGCCAATCGTGAGAATGTCGATGTCGGTAAATCAGAAGTGACTGCTATCGTCACACTAGCAATCATTTTCAGACTAGAAATAAAAATCATTCTTAGCTGAAAGTTTATGAATTACGATGACCTGAACTAGTACTAACTACCTATTAACTAAAATTTTGTAACAATAAACGTAAAAAACGAGGATACGCCGTTGAAAGACATTAATGAGTATTTTATGACATCATAAACCATAGGTAGGTAAACGAAGAGAAAAATACTGCCGCTATTAATAAAAACTTGTTGAAAGCCGTAGAGTCTACGGCTTCAATAAGTTTCTTCTGCATAGTTGTCTACGGCGTAGACAACTATGCAGAAGAATTAAAAAAAATTGGTTGCCTGTAAAGTCGGTATACGGGCGAAAGTTTTACGTGACAACCGAAATAGAAGCGCAAGACATGAACCGGTGTGTATGCCTATCTCTCTCACTCTCTCTCTCTCGCTCTGTCTCTCTCGCTCTTAGGCGGGCTAACTGTGCTCGAGTGGAAGGGACGCGTGCCTTTCACTTTTTTATGTCTGTCTCTCTCGCTCTTAGGCGGGCTAACCATGCCTCTCACTCGCTCTCATTGTGAGCGCATAACGTGAGCGGAGCGGAGCGTAACGCAGTTTCTTGAAGTGTCACCCGGCAAACCAATTTATAAGACGTTGTCACGTCAATAAAAACTTGTTGAAAGCCGTAGAGTCTATGGATTCAATAAGTTTCTTCTGCATATTTGTCTACGGCGCGGCGTAGACAACTATGCAGAAGAATTTAATAAAAATTTGTTGAAAGCCGTAGAGTTTACGGCTTCAATAAGTTTCTTCTACATATATGTCTACGGCGTAGACAACTATGCAGAAGAATTTAATAAAAACTTGTTGAAGCCGTAGAGTCTACGGTTGTCTACGCCGTGGACAACTATGCAGAAGAAATTTAATTACCAGTAAAAAGTTTCTTGAAACATCGGCATATTTCAAAGAAATATACCTAACCTACGTCTTCTTTGTAAGTATAAATTATAGGTTGAAACAGCCACGAAGACGATAGACGGGGCGATGGCTGCCAGGGTGTTTAGTAAAAACAGTTAAAACCATCAATCATAACTACTTATCAATACAAATCGAAGCTTTCTTAAGCTGCAAAGGCTCGGCATAATGCTGCAGAATATGAATGCTACAGCGCTGATTTTCAGGCTTAGCTAGGTTGTAATCCGAATTTTTAAATACATATCGAAAATTCCGAAGCCGTCGGGGATCGAACACACATCTCGGTAATCGCGCCCTGGCTGTGTTGACCGGTTTCTACTAAGGTCACCTCAATCTACACATCGGCTACGAAATTAGTGAGTGATATATGCATTTAGTAGCGACACGTTACAGTTGTCGATCTATTTTTCTAATACTTCATGTTACAATGGAACTCTTTAGAAACTAGAGATGCCACATTGCTTTTAGCTGTAATGTCTTGCCGCCTAAATCCGGTACGAAGCCCAATCTCCAGAGAGATTATTAACAGAGAGATTCAGGCGCAGAACCGACGTGCTCTCCGAGGCACGGGGTGACACCACCTGACTCAGGTGTCAAAATCCGTGTCAGTGCTGAGAATTTATTGACCGAAAAACCCAATTTGATTCGACCCGGGAGTCGAATCCGGGACCTTATCATTTGTAGTCGAATAAATATGCTAACCACTAGACCAACTAACCATCAACCTATACAATAATTTAGATTAACTTTATAATGTAGGTGTGTGTTACATTTCTAATCTTCGTAGAGAAATAAAACATCTATCAATCTTTCAAAAATGTTTAAATGGTGTAAACAAACAGTTTAATTATTACAATTCCATACCCAACGGAAGAGATTATTTTGACTGTCGATAAACAATAGTCCAGTCTAGATGGAGGTAAACGACCTTGGGGCGGAAATTATTTTTGAAATATAAAAAACAGAAGCACTGGCTAAATTAGATATAGAACTATTTTTTGGCACTGAAGCCTGTCATTTATCACAACACAAAGGGTGAGAACGTTCGGTGACTGAAATGTTGGTTTGTTTTCATTTGCCAAATCAAAATTAAGCACATTTTATACATCGTCTACAGGAGTCCACTGCTGGACATACGTACAGATCCCCAATCGTCCGTCTGCCTAGTGGGGGTTGCCGCGTCGTTATCCTACTACGTTTCCCGGTGCGATATCACCATTCCAGCACTTTGGGACCCCAACTTCTATCGTTTCTGTAAGCTATGAGTAAGCACCCTGCCCATTGTCTTCTTAGTGCGGTTTTAGGGGTGTAACTAGCCACAACCGAAGCCCCCAGACCAGACAATTTAGAAACTATACAATACCAAATTGTTTCTACCGGGTTTTATGCTATCACTTGGCAAAGGATGCTCCCTGAACTGAGGCTACTACATTATGGGACAAATTCGATATTTTCCCTACCAACAAAATAAATGTGCTATACGAATTGATTGGATATATCTCATTCTGAAATCGGTTAATAATAAATTTCATAAATATTAATTAGGAATGTGTGATGTTAAAATTAAATGATGTTTTAGTAAGTACTCGTATGATGATGATTACAATATGAAGCATAATATTTCGATAAAAACAAAAACCCTTTTAGAATCACCTTTTTCTTTCCATTTTTTTTTTAATTAACGCACTGTTTGTCTTAAATCAAACTGTAAAATCAAATAAACAAATCAAACTGTTTACATCCATCACTAATTCACTTTTTAATTTGAAAGCACTGTTTCCGAACTTAAAGCTTTAATAAGATTAGGTATGAATGAACCTAAAAAAGTTCAAGTTTTTATCTATATCGGGAACTATAAATTTTTAATTTAAATTGAACACAAACAAACTATGCGAAACAAAGACCATGAAAGTACGCGCGAGTTTTCCGGATGAAAATGTTCACGGGATGCGATTGTCCCGGTAAGAGAAACAAACTGAAACGCTTTGAACGTTTCAGAAGCGTCGTAGACCGAGACGAGCCTATCACAGATTAGCGAACATACAGTTTGGAGACAGGCTTTGGGAAAGAAAGGTGGCTGCAAACAGACGCTTTGTTTGTAACGTGGTGGCTAAAGTTGTTATAAAAGGAAAGGAAATTCGTAAAAGAACATGCCTTAAAAATATAAAAATGAAAATTCAAGTTAATGCGCTGGTTTTCTTTTTATCGCAGACGCCATATGTAAATATAGATACTTTATCTATATTTGAATTGAATTTTTTTTCATCAAATAAACTTTTACAAAGTTCTTTCGAATCGTCAAATGAATTTACAACAGCTGTTTCGGAAAGCCGTTATTGTACATATAACATATACGTACATAATTATTATTATAGTGATATAATTATCACTCCCACAATTAAGACGAATCTAATGACACTTCATTATACGTATGTCCCCACACCTGCGGAGGCAGAGAAATGGCAGACCCACAACTAGGTGAACCAATGACATCAAATGAGTCGCAGGGAGCCACTGATTTCAGGCGGCGCAAGAGCGAGCCCTGTGGCAAGTCCAGGCAAGACACCTTTATCCAGCAGTGGACATCTATTGGCTGACAAAGAAGAAGAGGAAGATACCTAAGTTAAAAACCGTTAAACCGTTTAGACTACAGCATCGCCAAGAAATGGACATAAAAATAATAACCCTCCTTCGGTAATCGGGTTCAAAGGTATTCTCTCTATATGCTTCGTTTTCAAAACAAAATATATGATAAATAAATCTTTCACATTAGCGTTTTCAATACAGAATGTCGGATAGATACAAAAATTTCAATTTAAGGAATCAAGGTTCAATGTTTTGGCGATGCACTTTTCATATTGCATTTTCTTTTCGCTACTAACTTCAATTTTTCGCCAGCCAAAATCCCTTCAGCAACTAAATATACCTCAAAGTTACTAAAATGAAAGTAACGTTAGTCACGCCGGATTTAGCTACGGCATTAATTTCGCACAATGTAAGTTTGTTTCTGAACTGTACGGTAAACAAACTGTCTCCACAGTCTGTACCGAGTGTTGAGCCGTAGCCAGGGCGTTGCACAATTATCTGACATTTAAAATTGGATCAGATTAGAATAGTGAAGGTGAAAGTTTTTGTGGAGTTGCGACGTTTTCACACGTTTTCCTAGTAGATAGCACAACTTTTAAATACTAAATGAATGGGTCACTCGCATCGTTTATTATTTACAACATTCTTAGGCATTTGTGTGAAAGGGGTTGTTTCATCTTGGGCCAGGTACTTGTACACTTTACCAAATAATAATATATAAAAATTCTTTTAAAAAACCGACTTCAAACACCACTGAAAAGTATAAAATAATTTCAGTTTGTACACGTGTGTTGAAGGCGAGCGGGCCTAAATAGAAAGATGAAACGAATGCGCCACGCTAGCCAAAATTTTAATTTGTAGGTCCAGGCACAGAATATAATAGTATTTGGTATAGGTACGTTGAAATCGGGCTAGCGTTGCAGTTTCATAGTTCTATTGAGGCCCACCCGCCTTAAACATACGTGTACAAACTGAAATTATTTTGTACTTTTCAGTGGCGTTTGAAGTCGCTTTTTTTTTAAGAATTTTTATATATATTATTATTTTAAGCTTTTTAGTGTAGCCTCATAGGATAAATCTACACATTCTCTGATCGCGAGCGATTTGTTTCTATTCATTGATCAAAACGAATCCAAACACTTCATAGCTGCTATTATTCTTTCAAGAGTGTACTAGTGTGCTAGATATCCTGGCTGCAGCATCAGCTCGTCGTGTTGCCACCATTACATATTTTATGTAGAATCAAAAACTGATCAAAACGAATCCAAACACGACATATCTGCTATTATTTTTAAAGATTGTACTAGTGTGCTGCATATCCTGGCTGCAGTTTCAGCTCCATCATCAGAGCCATTCCATGGATATCATTTAAGACTGCTTATCAATACGAATGAAACTAGCCCAAACTAAATATGGTTACGTAGTTTCATTACAGATTGCTCATAACCACCGTTCAGCTTCATCATCAAACCCTGGATATTATTTAGGACCAGATTACTTCTTAAGACGAATCAAACGAGCCCAACTCTATGGTGTTACATCGTTTTACTACAGAATTCCCATAGCCATCTTCCGCCTCCATCATCAGATCAGCTCCATGTTACAATAATATTGCACTGTAATCCGATTTACATGTACATTCACATTTTCAGCTCAATCGGAAACCGGGAATGGTTCTAATACATCCTGCAAGACTTGACCTAAACATACATTGCAAGATAAATAAAAGCTTTACAAGTTTTTATTTATCTTACTAGCGTAACTTATGCCTTAATGTCTTTGGTAGGTATAGATAGGTACTTCCGAAGATTTGCTGAAGAAAATAGAGATTAATCGGAGGGTATCACCGTTCCAGTTCACTACGTTTGAGCATGGATGGGATGAAGGAACTTACTAATAATTAAGGGCTTACTCAAGAAAACCACTGAAGCAATCTGTCTTCTCAAGCAAAATAATTAATGCCTTCGTATTTATACTTATTTAGATACAATCTATACATAAAAAATACTTGTCTTGACTGAATGACTGACTGACTCATCTATCAACGCACAGCCCAAAAGAACCCTACTGGAGTTAGAAACTCGAAACTTTGACAGTATGACAGTACACTTTTATGTCTTAGGCACCCGGGTGGATTTCCCAACAGCAAAATTTACGCGGCATGTATGAAATCGGTAGTGCAGACCGTTACTTTACAGTGCTTATATTTTTTTCTAGGGAGAAGAGTATGCTATCTTTATGGAGCCAGTAAATATTTCTCGATAAAGATTGCAGTTTAGGAATAAAGAAAATTTAAAACCCCTAATTTTTCATTTCGGTGGCTGTCCTCACAACATTTTTCAGTGTAATTTCCCTTATAAAACAAAAACTATTGATTGTTTTGGCTTATGGCTACTTTTATTTAAATTGTCAATAGTGTTAGTATTATCACAAAGTAATTTTATAATATCTACCCAGATTAAGAACTGGTAAGTAAAAATGCATGTGTACCAGAAAGTCCTTTCATTTCGGTGGCTTAAAGTTAATCAAGAATATTTTTGCATAGAACAACTCTAGCTCCCCCCTTATGCGTTTAGAACGTACGTAATAGTGACCTCTAGGTGTTTATCGTATATGGAAGTGCGCCGATTGTCTGCTTGTTCCCCAAAAAAACGTTTGTATGTCATTTCGGTGACGTGCGACACATTTCTTTTCATTTCCGTGTACAGGTATAACTTTTCTTGCAATAAGCTAGTATATTTAATTAAATACTAATGAATGAGCTATTGGTAATATGTTTATTTGTGTAATATTCTTTATATCCTATAGAAAGTACTTTTTTAGTTATGCTAATTTTTACCCTTGGTTTTCATTTCGGTGTTTTCATTTCGGTGGATTCGGTGGCCTAAACTGGCCACCGAAATGGTAAAAAACCCACGGAAATGATAAAAATTCTCATTTCGGTGAGCTTTTATCATTTCGGTGTATAATAGTTTCATTTCGGTGGATTGTTTTATCATTTCGGTGGATTATTAGGTATTTCATTTCGGTGGATTATTATTTCATTTCGGTGAAAATTCGGATGAACACGTGAATTTTTCAAAATATTTGTTTAATTTTATAGTATGTATAATATATATGAAAATTTTAATAGGAGGACGCTTTATTACCAATACTGTAAAACAATTTTTTTTATTATTTTAGTCTGTCTGTCTGACTGTCTGTACGCTCATCACGTGAAAACTACTCAACGGATTTAAATATAATTTGATATACAGTTAAAACCGTTTACGACGATATCGTTTAGAACAACATATTGGTTATGTTGACCAAAATCAAAGGTCCCGGATGAATGCTATATGACCGCCTTATCAAAAATATCGCTTTTTACGACATCGCTTACTACGACATACCTGATTAAGCGACTACATTTCACTAATATCTTCGGAGAATGATATCTGTTAGAACGACCAGCTGTATTGTAAACAATTTGAATAGGTAACAGTATCCACATCTGGGGCACAATATAATGGTCAATGACTATTAAGATCGCAAAGTAAACAAAAACGCTTCGAGTTTAGGGTCTTTTGTAATTCTTAGAAACAAATTACACGTGCATGCAGTATAATCAAAGCCCGCTTCTTCATATCCCTCCAGTCAGTCTGTTACTTATCTGTACACAAGACGCACTAAAACTTATTGTCGAGTTATTGTCTAACAGAATGTAATCTTATTTATTTTATACAATATGAATATATTTTTCCTTTTAATATCTATAGATTTATGTATATATATGTATTATATACCCACACATTCAATATTACCACTTCATAAAAAATACTTTGTACCTCGAAAACATCACAGGCTTTTACGACTATCGGTTTTTACGACCAAATATGACTAGTCCCTTCGATGTCGTTGTAACAGGTTTTGACTGTAGTTAATAGGTAGCTGATACTCCGGGTCAAAATGCAACATATTATTATAAGATAAAAGATTTTATCCTTATAAACAATAAGGTTCCTCCGGGATATGAGATGAAAATTTTTGTTTATTTTACTCCATACTCCGTCAAATCTAATCCGATTTAAAGTTTATTTATATGGTTCTTCTTCTTTATCAACCGATAGACGTCGTCCACTGCTGCACAAAGGTCTCTTGCATGGACTTCCACAGGCCTCGGTCTTACGACGCCTAAATCCAGCGGCTCCCTGCGACTCGTTTGATGTCATCGGTCCACCTGGTGGTACTGCCAACACTACGCTTCCCGGTGCGGGGTCGCTATTCCAGCGCCTTGGGACCCAACGACCATCAACTCTTCGAACTATGTGCTCCGCCCATTTCCACTTTAGTTTCATTATATTTCTGTTAGTCTTGTGTACAGATAAGTAACAGACTGATTGGAGGGATATAAAGAAGCGGGCTTTGATTATACTGCATACACGTATATTTTGTTTCTAAGAATTACAAAAGACCCTAAACTCGAAGCGTTTTTGTTTACTTTGCGATCTTAATAGCCAGTGACAATTATATTGTGCCCCAGATGTGGATACTGTTACCTATTCAAATTGTTTACAATACAGCTGGTCGTTCTAACAGTACAGTACAGTTGTAGTCGCTTAATCAGGTATGTCGTAGTAAGCCATGTCGTAAAAAGCGATTTTTTTAATAAAGTGGTCATATAGAATTCAGCCGGGACCTTTGATGTTGGTCAATTCCAATATGTTGTTCTAAACGATGTCGTCGTGAACGTTTTCGGTGCATTTTCATTTCGGTGGACACATTCTTTTATTTCGGTGGTTAGTTATTTCATTTCGGTGAACGAATGTTTCATTTCAGTGGCATCCAAATTTCAAACACGAATTTACATAGGTTTAATAGGATATATTTTGATGGCATTACATAAGAGCATAACCTATATCAAGAAGTATAATATACTACAGCTTAAATTTTAAAAAACTTATAATACGAAAGTTCACCGAAATGAAAGAAAAATACCACTTTGTTGAAATTGACTGACCCACTAAAAAAAATTTATTTTGAAATTCCACTCCAAGGGGGTGAAACAGGGGATGAGTTTTCGTCATTTTTCAAGTTATCCATGAAACTTGGTATTTCGGCTTTCAATTAAAAATGAAGAAAAATATGTTTCACAGTTTTCAAATTTCCACCACCAAAGGTGTGGAAGGGGGAGAAATAGGGGATGAGTATTTGTATGAAAGTCCGTCATTTTTCAAGTTATCCATGAAACTTGCTATTTAGTCCTTGGATTAAAAATAAAGAAATACCTACGTGTTGCACAGTTTTTGAAAATACAACCCCAAAACCTACTCGTAATTCCACGCAGACGAAGTCGCGATCTTTAGACGTATAAGGAGGTAAAGGGGCCGATTAGAATATTATCCTCGATGATTAAAAAATAATTAAGACGAAATTTTTTTTCTCACGAATCAGAATAATAACGAAGATTTACAAGAAAACTATAACCAGCAACTTTTCGAAGACCAAAAATTAAAATCAATGAGGCCAAGACGTCGCCAAAGTCAAATAAACTCACTCACCCTTTCAAAGCAAGGCCGATGACGTCGAAAAAATTCACTTATTCCACACGAATACATGTTTAAATAGTCGATTAATTGAACACAAAATTAATTAAACCACTTTGGACACTTTTATCACGCATAAAACGCATTAATGTTTGATCAGGAGATCCAGATGTTTTTAATTATTTTTAAAAGAATGAGGTGAATGATTTTCTTGTGACATTGCGTTTCCAAGACGGGGCACAGTTGGTACTGTATCTACGTCTCAGTATATTATTGTTTATGGAGGTAATCATTATGTAACGTACAGGCTGATACCCAAAGTTTATCAAAAACATGTAAAATGATTGCAACCGATGCGTTAATATTTTGTTCCATAAAATGTTTTTGTGTGCTTAACTAGCCTTATATCTTTAATTCTTTAATGTAACAAAGTAGGTACCTACTTCTTTAATTTTATTAGGGTAACAAATTAGGCAAATCTGAAGTAATTTCATTACACCCTTGGGGAAAGTGTGGCAGATTGGCGCCGGCCATTTTGAAGTTTGAACAACTGACAAAATAATTCACGTATCCCTACCCCAAAAAAAAAAGAATATAGTCCCAATGTAGTATATACCGAATTTGACGTTTTAGATAATATTGGCATAATTTTAAAAATCGGACCGGAAGAAAGAATTAATAATAATCTTAATATATATAAATTACGTGTCACGTTGTTTGTCCGCGATGGAGTCCTAAACTACTTAACCGATTTTGATCAAACTTCGTAACTATCTGTAATTTGGTCTAACTTGAAAGATAGGATACTTTTTTTGGATTAGGATAGTTTAATTGGTATATAGATAAGTTGGCGGTACGAAGTTCGCCGGGTCAGCTAGTGGGTCTATAATTATATTAATAAACTACCATCAGTCACACCTTCAAGCTCAGTTTACCTCAAGCTTGGTATTAAATAAATCATAATTTGTTGTTTTTTTTATCTGGTGGGAGGCTTTGGCCGTGGCCAGCGATTTACCGTTCATTTAGCGACTAGGTGTATGGTTGAAGTTAGCTCCCTAACATCGAAGTTAAGGTATATCATGTTATCAATAAAAATATAAAAATTTTACAAAAAAAAATAAGAAAAGTAAATTCAAATAACAATCAACCTGTATCTGGCTGGAATTAGTTGAAACCGCTTCGGACCTGCAGGAACCGAAACATTTAATTGTTTGTAATTCCCTACACTAGCTACTATAGTGTGCACCTACTTATAGTTAGGTATAAATTGTTACAGCTGAATGACGCAGATATGTGAGACGAGATTTAATTGTTCTAGCACAAGTGAAGAAATAGATACATCCCATAAACCGAGAATTATTTGAAGTAGGAAACCTAATTAATGATTAACGGATTTATTTGAGAGATTTTCTTTGGCGGAGTGGTTAACGCTGTGAAGTGGTTAAACCGATTGAGGGTTGCAATACCCCACAGTAGGACCTACTTGTCCTTATAAGATAGCTATGAACCGCTTCCGTATAACTATGTTCCGGTTTACAGCTATAGCTATATCACAGCTTTAACTATCTTACTGCGACATATACATAGAAGTCTCTGCTCTGAATACAGATTGTTCTATGATCATTATCAATAGCCTATAACAGTCCACTGCTGGACCAAAGGCCTCTCCCAAGGGGAGGATTTGACCATAATCACCACGCGGGGCAGACGCGTTGGTGATCGCAGTAGATGGCAGTAGTAGCACAGAGGACGCTGCTGCCCGTTCTCCATTATATTCCCTCAGTCGCCTCGTACGACACCCGCGGGAAGAGGAGGGGTGGTGACAACTGTATTCTGATCACCACACGGAACAATTGATAAATACTCGGAAATGCTGCGAGTAAATTAACAGTCGCTTAACTTTGCCTAGCTTTTATTCTAGAAATATCTCCTAAACCTCCTGAACATAGTGACGTCTTCCCTGGTGTGCGCGGCTCGCCTGCAGTACGCCCTGACTCTGCCCGCCAGCCGCTCGAAGGCGGCGGCTTTGATGATTACGGTGAAGTGCTTGTAGCCCGCACCGCCGCGGAGTATGATCGGGATGCTGCCGTTCGTTTCCACTGCTACGTGGGAGAGCTGGAAGTTAAGACGGTTATACAGTTATACACTGACCTCTGCAATTCTTATTGGAACGTAGTTCCTTATCGCGCGATGCGAAAAGAGGCTAGACGGAAAAAATTAAGACTAAATTGAACCGACACTTTTTTGAATGTGAATTTGGCATTTTGTTCAATATTTTCACACTACAATATTAGATCTCCGTAGCCTTGTGGTTTCTACAGTCGCTAAATAATAATAATAATTATTCTACTTCTTCTTTGTCAACCGATAGACGTCCACTGCTGGACAAAGGTATCTTGCATGGACCTCCACTGGTCCCTGTCTTGTATTGGCATAGTGATGACAAGCGACCTGTAATGTTATTCTGACTATTATCTTCTTTGTCAATCAATAGACGATCACTGCTGGACAAAGGTCTCTTGCATGGACTTCCACAGATCTTGGGCTTGCGCCAACTGTATCCAGAGGCTTCCTGAGACTCCATTGATGTCGTCGGTCCACCTAGTGGGGGTCTGCTAACACTGCGCTTATCTACCGGTGTGGGGTCGCCACTCCAGCACCTTTGGGGCCCAACGACCATCAGCTCTTCGAAGTATGTGCTCCGCCCATTTCCACCTCTACAATTAATCTATGATTAACACTGGACTGGCTGTTCGTATACAAATGACAGCTTAAATTATGGATCGATTTGAAGCGCCACATTTGACATACGAGTGTCTCTGGAACTAATAATAAAATTAATATGTTGATGCAGGAAGTAGGGAGGTACCTACAACAAGCATCAACAGCTATCTGTTGTCAAATTGTAGGGCCAAGCACTCATTGTGACTTTTTGTCGCCATGACTTTAGTTTTTGCCGCTGTCACCTACTGTCGCCACGATGCGCCCACTGTTTTAGGCCAGCCGCATGTCGCTGGGCGACAAAACGCGCTCACTCTTGAAATGAATTTCAAGTGTCGTCAGTATTGCTGGGACTATTTGTCGAAGTATTGTCTCGTCTCTACAGTGGGCGGCGAGTGCACTTCCATATATCTTCATAGCACTCCACTTGACGTCAAAAAATTACGGCGATAAAAAGTCACAATGAGGCCCTGGCCTAATTTAATTTCTTGAACACATTACAGCGCCACAACGACGTAAATCAGGTAGGTCCAAAAAATTTGATCGCGGCCTGTCCAGTGCTAACCATAGATTAATTACAGAGATTAGTGAGGCTAAAAAGCAATCAAGCTTTAACAAATAAGAAAATAATTTAATCAATTAATTAATCGTGAGAAAACCTGCACGCCTGAGATTTCTCCATAATGTTCTCAAAGGTGTGTGAAGTCTGCCATTGCATTGGGCCCGCGTGGTGGACTATGGCCTCGCTAGTAAAGAGCCGTTGATGATGATGATGATCTAAGGATTAAGGATTAAAGATGCGAAAGTGTTTTTGTTTGTTGGTTTATCCTTCAATCACGCAGCAACGGATCAACGGATGGACGTTGTTTTTGCTGAATGTTTAAGTACCTATACAGTTGAAGTAGATTAGTAAAGAGATAGGTAAGCCTTGTTCCTGCGGGGTTTATAAAACCTACTCCTTATCTATAATATAATAAAACTGTAACAGGTCCAATTCTGTACATTGAAGATATTTTGAAAATTTTTGTTTGAGGGTACTCTATAATCGATACTGAAGCCAAAACAATTTTTTTTTAATTTTTTGTCTGTCTGTCTGTCTGTCTGTCTGTCTGTCTGTCTGTCTGTATCTTGGCCGCGCATCACGCCGAAACTACTGGACAGATTTAAATGAAACTTGGCACGATTTAAGTTAATACTACGAGGTATAATATAGGATACTTTTTATCCCAAAATTCAGCACGGTTCCCTTGGGAGAGGGGATGAAAGTCAAAATGTGTATTTCGCTGTAATTCATTAAGGCGTATTCGGATTTAATCCATTCTTTTTTTGTTAGAAAGCAGGTTCTTTAGAGATTGTCCTGTAATTATTTCAAGGTCGTCAATTTCGTAGTTCAGAAATTATAGACATTACGATCTTCAGTAACAGGCCAAATAACTTGAACCCCGGAATCTACAAGACACTTTGAATGAATGGCTCATCTTAAGCTGGCAAGAGTACTTTATCGTATATAGCCATCGTGGATAGCCCTATTTTGTCAAAGTCAAATTACTCCAAAGGCGTCAGATTTTGCCAAACTATCATTATACCTACATACTAAATAGTAGGTATGGATGTAATACATCGTATGGACTTAATGCTACAGTGTTTTCCTATGCAATTTAATATTATAATCATACTAATATTACAAATGCGAAAGTGTGTTTGTTTGTTGGTTTGCCCTTCAATCACGCCACAACAGAGCCACGGATCGACGTGATTTTTTGCATGGGTTAGTTGAGGACATAGGCTACTTTTTATCCCGGAAAATCAAAGTGTTCACGAGGGATTTTAAAAACTAAATCCACGCGGACGAAGTCGCGGGCATCAGCTAGTTACTAAATAAAACTAGTTTATAATATTGGTTGGTCGCTAACTAAGGGCCTCATAAGTAGGCTCAGGACCGCTCAGCGTGCGATGGAAAGAGCTATGCTCGGAGTATCCCTGCGGGATCGAATCAGAAATGAGGAGATCCGTAGGAGAACCAGAGTCACCGACATAGCTCAGCGAGTCGCGATACTGAAGTGGAAATGGGCGGGGCACATAGTTCGAAGAGCTGATGGTCGTTGGGGTCCCAAGGTGCTGGAGTGGCGACCCCGCACCGGGAAGCGCAGTGTTGGCAGACCCCCCACCACGTGGACCGACGACATCAAGCGAGTCGCAGGGAGCCGCTGGATTCAGGCGGCGCAAGACCGAGGCCTGTGGAAGTCCATGCAAGAGACCTTTGTCCAGCAGTGGACGTCTATCGGTTGATAAAGAAGAAGAAGAAGAAGAATATTGGTTGGGATCTTTAAAAGGTGAATGCATGCAGTGATGTACGTGACAGGACTGATGATGGCTTGGGTTGACGGCTCTTTTCATTATTCCAGCTGCGTAAACTCACTGTACAGTCAAATACTCCTTCGCAGTACAGATGGTGGGGCAAGGCATTGGGCGGGTACTGGAAGTTCTTGTTATACACCCGTCTATCCCCGTGGGTCCTGGTGCCCTGGTACACGCTTCTGTAAGGCGCTCGCACGTACTGCGGCTTTTTCGTGGGAAGCTTTTCAGGATACGGATAGCCGATGTTTTGAAACCTGGATGAAATTGTTAGACTTACTGAGATTCTGGTATCGTTGCTATCGTGAACGAAATAAGACAATTTGACTTACTTGTAAATAATAGGCCTGCCCAAACCATAACCATTCAATTTTTCATAGTTGTAACTTTGATTAGCGCTCAATACGTGTTCCAGTAAAAAAACAATGTAAAAAATATACCAAAATCTGCATAAATAAACTTGAGCCATGGATATTATAAAATACAAAAGACGATGAGAAGCGAACTGCCCTCACTGCTTTGATATCTCAGATGCCAGTGGAAGTGATACTTAGCAACCGATAGTAATGAGTAGGTAGCTATTTCATATACTTTGCTCCATAACTGCGTGATTGAAGGACAAACTAACACACTTTGGCATTTATAATGTCTAACTTATTTCTCCACTGATTTTCAGAACACTTTTCATTTCACAATTTTGGCGCACATTTATTTAAATATGTAGAAAAAATATCGCGTGGAGTGTGTAGCACGTACAGCCACACAAGGTGGCACCTGCGATTTATTGCTGACGGTTATTGTTACAACTTATGAAGTTATGACTCGTATCGATAAACCTACTTGTATAATAAAATAAGTGACTACACGTGCTAGTTATTTTTGAGTTTGCCTACTTAGTTTGTTCCCAACAATATCAACACCCTTGTGGACCTGGCGCTACTTTGCGAGAGTATGGTGAGTCGCTACTATAAAGACACAATTTAGGTATAGGTTCGTGAATGGGTTCCACCGGCGGGAATGGGGCTACTTTCTGTCTGCCCGTCTTAACATGTGTTGAATTATAATTAGGTATGCTTTTGTGGAACTCCGCCTCATTGTGGAAACACTGCATACATATAGCATAGTATCTATTGTATTGTAAACTTATTTTGAAAAGCGCAACCGCCGAGTTTCTTGCTGGTTCTTCTCGGCAGGAAGGGCATTCCGAACCAGTGGTAGACTCATCGACGATTCAAAAGAAGAATAAAAAAGTTTATTGGAATAATAAACATTTCTATTCTATTCTATTTCGAGCTCCGGAACGCGAAATCGCTTGGCCGCAGTCACGTCTTTGACGGTAGGGTAGTAGGTTACTAGCCAGGACCGAAGCCTTTCACCAGTCCAGAACGGACAGAATTTACAAAATCCTGCAAATCCTAATCCTACTTATATTATAAATGCGAAAGTTTGTGAGGATGTATCGATGGATGGATGTTTGGATGGATGTTTGTTACTCTAGATAACTCCAAAACGAATGAACCGATTTGGCAGTTTGGAATGGAGATAGCTCATACCCAGGATTAGCAAATAGGCTACTTTTTATCCCGGAAAATTACACAGTTTCCGTGGGAATAAAAAAACCTTAATCCACGCGAACGAAGTCGCGGGCATCATCTAGTAAATAATAAATTCCAAATTGCCCGAGAATCGAACCCGGAAAATCATAGGTAGACCAAAAATTAATCCTGCAATTTTCCGGATCCGCGCCAAGCCATCAAAACGTAAAATTAGAATTACCATACTTTCATGATGCATAACAAAAGAACATAAAATTAAACTTTTATGACTTTTACTTGATTGTAATTATATGGAATAAGAAAGCGAAGAATTTCTTCGAAATATTGATGTTACTCTGAAGAAAATATGTTACCTACACTGTCTGAAACCTACCTATGGAAAAATGGACCTTTATTAATATCACCTATAGTTAATGGATCTATTACAGTAGCTAGATGCACTATGGAGTCCCAATCTGCATTATACTTTTTTAATAAAAGCATGATGGTATGGAGAACTTCATCACTGAACAATAGGCACAACAAAAACACAACTCCCACTCTTAGCACCATAATCCTGATACTACAAAAAACTATAGGAAGAACAAACGATGAAACCGACGCTGCTTTGGGGCGAACCACTACCTACGTCAATGATTATAATTAAGAAATAAGAAAGCGTGGCTATGTTGTTTTTTGTGTGGCTATTACGTACATCCAAATACAAACGCAGCAAAATATTTTCTAATTACAAAAAGGTAAAAGCTAACGAAAGAATAATAATTTTATTATTTAGTATCATAACATTACGCAAAACGAAACGATACTGACATTGACCCTGACATTAACATTTCATTGACGTTTGACATCGATTCGATTAATCCATCTGTCATTCTGTCAAGAATATATCTTCGCTTTTTGGATGTTGAAAATTGAAATTCAGTTTATTTTACAAAATTATGTATGATGTGTGAAGTAATATTATTTTAGTGTTATTAGGAGCCTCTCTGATTTTATCCTTCGTAAATATACCAGTGCGACGATATCTTGATGCTAATCAAGTATCAACATGGATGGTAAAATGTTGTTGTCTAAAAATTACCTTTCTTTCATCAATTATTCAGGATATTAATTTCAGTTGTTTACCATAGGTCCTTCTGCTAAAAAATCTACTTCTTTCGAGACTTTGGTCATACAAAATATAGAAAATGTATGCGATTTAAAGGCGAAATTGAATGAAATCATTTCGTCGGGCAAAAGTTATGAATACGATGTCTCTTCCTGTCTTAAAGCCTTGCTGAAGAATAATGACCAAGTTATAGTGCTGTTGACCGTTCAAGCGATATCGGAACTTGCGAAATGCGAGATAAAACGTGAATTCTATGCTGAAAAGGATGTCATTGAACCGATATTGTCATTACTGAAGAAGGAGCTAACTTTAGAAAATATTGAGCTCTTTAGGCAGTGCTGCAGAGCTCTGGGTAATCTGTGCTGTGACTGTGATAACTCAAGGAAGATATTACTCCAATACAATGGTGTTACAACTCTAAATAATATATTAAGATTCTCTGTGAGAGATAAAAAGTTGCCTTTAAGTGAGATAAAGCTTTTTGCTTGTAAAACTTTATTGAATTATGCCATTGGAGGGTTTGAATTCTCTGATTCTTTAGTTAAAGGTAAGGACCCCTTACATCAGCTATCTTTGCTCTATAATGTCTATGAAATCTAAAAAGAAGTAGGAGTGAGGCGTATATATCGGAACAGATAAAAATAACAGGTTTCATTAAACAACAGTATGGAACTGTTGTCTAAACCTATGAGAAACTGTTCCAGTTCCACAACAGCCCGAATCTTTGTTATAAAGAGATAACACGGAACTACGGAACATGCTCTTCTCTATTCTAGCTTACGCAGCTTACGTTTGTTAGAACGAGATAGCAGCTGTTATGCCTTTTACAAGCTTGAAGTTACTGACGAGGCAGCATAATCTAAGACCTTCGCCTGTCCGAAAGGCCAGATAAAAAACAAGTTGTTTGTCTGTGGTCGGCATAGAGTAGGTTGTGTCATGTCAAGTTCTGTTGTTTTTATTTTGATTTTTGTTTGTTTGGAAAGTCAGTCTGTTAAGCATGAAGGATGGTTTTCACTTCAGGAACATACACTTGAACCATTCCTCATCACTGGGCTACCGAATTGTTGCTGTTATTTTGGAACAGGTTTCCGAAACTGTTATCTTACTGGAACTGGAACAGGCGGAACAGGTTTCTCATTTTACCTGTTACAGACCACTCCTAAAAAGAAGAATAATGTTGAATTTGGCTTGTAGGCTAGACAGTATGTGATGCATTCCTGGGATTTTTAATTGCAATATTAGCTCTATACCCAGAGCAAATGTCAAGGAACTAGTTTTTGCAATAAAAAGAGTATTCATTACATAATGTAATTTTAACATGTGTATATAGGCAGGTAAACTAATAAATACCTACTACATCTTTTGGTAAAATATAATCATTTACACAATGTCAATTATGGGTGTCTGTTTCATTATAAAAAGAGTAGCAAATGTAGGTTTTAATGTAAACCAACTAAGCTCAAGTAATCTTCATGTCATATGGAGTTTTTGTTACATAGAATAGAAAGATATGTTTTTTATTCAAATACACTTTTTTACAAGTGCTTTTGAATTTTCAATGAGTCTACCACTGGTTCAAAATGCCCTTCCTGCCAAGAAGAACCTGCAAGAAACTCTGCAGTTGTTTTTTTCAAAACATGTTTACAATAATATAATACTATGCTATGTATGCAGTGTTTCCACAATGAGGGGAAGTTCCACAAAAGCATACCTAATTATAATTCATAATATATATAGAGAAGTTCATTACAGAGGTTATACTTTATTAGGATTACTCTTGTTTCATAAAGGTGGTGTAATAGACAATATAAGCCAGATGTTGTCTATGGAAGCAGAGCAAGAGACAATGCAAGATGACTTGGTAACCACTGGCTTGTTGATACTGAGCGTGGTGAATGACAATGACTCAGAATTGTTGTATGAGGACGCAGTAAATCTTGCAGTATTCAAAGTTTTGAAGGAGACTACTGATGTTGAGGTGTCCGAGCTGTGTTTCGAACATTTGCATACTCAGGCTGAACATGGTAATTGTATAAAAATAAACCAATTACTAACCTGTCCTTGGTGTTCTATCTAAAAACGCACAAACACACTCACAAGATTAGAGCTTCTGGATATTATGGCGAAGCAATGGCTGGATCATGCGTCATGCTCTTGAACGGGTGCCACCATCGGAAGCGGGGCTGCTGGTCTGCCAGTCTTGACGTGTATTGAATATTGTACTTATGTATTTTTGGAGTTGTTCTATAAATATTATATCATCGTATTGTTGGAAATATTCTATTCTAACAAGTTGCATGGGGTAAATCGGCATGGCATCCAGCTGCCCACAAGATATTATAAAAAGTTATTAAAATGTAAATACATATTACCTACATAAAAAATATTGTAAAATGTGTAATTTTGAAAAGAGCAACTGCTGAGTTTCTTGCCGGTTCTTCTCAGCAGAATCCGCTTTCCGAACCGGTGGTAGAGTCATGACTTGTCATAAGCGCCACAAGTTGGCCTACATGAAATGAATGATTTTGAATTTTGAATTATGTACAGTTTATAATTTTATCTCCACTAATAAATTATGAATGCAAAAACTTTGAATCCTCAAAACAAATTTTTATGCCATGTGGCACAGAGCAGATATAGCTTGGACATAGGTTAGGTTAGTTACATAGGATATTTTTATATTGAACATCAAGGAGTCATTTCATAAAACCTAAATATATATTATTACGAACATTGAAGTTTGATAGTATAACATAAGGTATAATAAGATTGGAAATGAAATCGTACTAATATTATAAATGCAAAAGTGTGAGGATGGATGTTTGATAGTCTTTCACGCCACAACGAATGAACCAATTTAGCAGTAGAATGGAGATTGCTAACCAATTTGGGTGAAATTTGGAATAGTGATAGCTCATACCCAGGATTAACACATAGGTTACATTTTATCCAGAAAAAGTAAAGATTTCCTGCATGAATCAAAAGACCTCGATCCACATGGACAAAGTCGCGGGCATCATCTAGTGAAATTATAAAAATCATAACTGTATTAAGAATTTTTTATCTGGTAAAATTTTTTTGGTGCGTCACTACTCACTACTGACCAAAAAGTCAATCGTTTCAGATTCTGTGAAAACTCTGCTCGCTAAAGAAGGTGGAGTGAACCTGGTATGTCTACGTTTAGAACAATTACTGCAGAAACACGAAGCTGGTGACATGAACATGGAAGATAATGAGATTGACACTGTCATGAAGCATGCGTGCGATTTGATCATCATGGTATTGACTGGAGGTGAGTGTGTACTGTGTTGTATAGTTACAAAGCTGAAATGGAAATGAAACTGATGTCGTATTCTCTATTTTTGACATTTCCAGTAGAAAACGATGGAAAATAGCTAAAAAATTCGCATTTTGTCATACAAAATGTGGGTTTGACAGTTATTAGTTTGAATAGCTGTACTCTGCCCGTCTTCTTCTTTCTTAATTTCGCGGCTATGCAGGTCCCAGAGGAGACCTGCGCTCAGTAGTGAACCGTTTATGGGTTGCTGTGATGATGATGATAGATAAAGGTTATTTTGAATAAAATCACATCACGTTACTTTGCGGAATTCCATGATAGTTAAAGAAAAAAATTAAGTGGCACTCGGGGACTGCCGCGGTAAAGCTATTGCATAGCATTTTTTATCAACTTATGCAATTATAATATTTATGCAATATTTTTTTTGCATAATAAAAGTTATGCAAAAAAATAATTAAAATCAAATAAACAAGAAAAGCGCACTGTCACTACTTCGCGAGTGAGATTCGAACCTGCTACATCATACACCATACGGTAAAGAAAGCGGCCGCTCGCCCACTGCGCCAAACAGAGCTACTTCTGAACCTCTAAAATGTTGAACGCTTACTGAACGACGGTGTTAGGTTTATTTTCGTTACGGAATTTCTTGATTCGGTCGCCGCGCTCAAACTGTTTGTCCTAGTTCAAAGCCCGCGATAAAAGCTATGCAATAGCTTAAAAATTTTAAAATCCACTCAACAAAAGGTTATTTATTTTATTTTTTATTTTATTCAATAGGAAGCCCACGTTGTATACAATGTGTTTGCTGACTTATATATTATAGTACAATTTTTTCTTAACATTTTTAACTGACATTGTACACCCCACTTACGGGCTAACACAGCATGCAATAAAAAATTTTACAATACAAATACGATTTAAATTTTATACATTACAAAAGATGATTATAGTGTTTACATAAATGTACTATACAAAAGACATATATTTTACTTTATAACTTCAAAACAAATCTATAATAACAATATATATAATAATAATAATATGATAAACTATAAATAATATGACAAACTAATGAGATGTGCATGTTAGTTTAGTTTAATGTTTTTTAACTGTTTCTTTACTTTACGTTTGAAAATACATGCAGAGTTTTTAAATATATCCAAATTGGCTGTTTTAAATATATCATTATACAACGCCACCATTCTGTTGATAGGGGCAGACTTACCTAGGTTACACCTTGTAAGTCTGGGCCTAAAAGTTAGTTTACTTTTAATATGTGACCGCGCATTATGTCTTGGAACAGCCAACCTTAATCTATTTAATAAGTTTGGACAGTCAATATCTCCATTTACTATTATATGCAAAAAACAAAGATCCATTAGGTTTCTACGACTACAAAGCGATATGGTATTATAATGTTTCAATAGAGCTTGCGTACTATTCATCACTTTCAGTAACTTGTCTTTGTAGGCTAAATGCCGTAAGAATTTTTTTTTTGTACTCTTTCTATTCTATCTTTGTGCACCTGATAGTAAGGATTCCATGCAACAGAGCAGTATTCAAGTTTGCTTCGAATTAATGAATTAAATAGCGTTAATTTTGTGGATGATGCTTTGAATTCTTTTGTACTCCTATTGTATTTTTCAGATGAAGCCATGGATATCTTATACGCCGATGGTAAAGGGGAGGTATACGGGATCATGGTGCGTTGGCTGGAGTCCAGTAACCACCAACTGCTGGCTACGGCAGTACTGGCCATTGGAAACTTTGCGCGCCGCGACGAGCACTGCATGCATATGATGAGCGATAACATCTTTGACAAGCTACTTGGTGAGGACTGTTTTAAAGATTTACCTAATATTTAACAAACAAAATATTTTAAAAAAATTGGTTGTCTGTAAAGTCGGTTTACGGACGATAGTTTTACGTGATAACGTCTTAAAGAAACATTGATGAATAAACGTGTCACAAGCAAACGCTTGGGCCGATCGTGCCTCTCTATCGCTTGTTCCGCGCTATCGCTTGCACGCTCTGGGTGGCGGAACCTGACACTTTTTAGTGCGTTCATCGATTTATAATTATTATATAAGACTTTATCACGTCAAAAAGAATAAAAGCCCAGACTGCTTTAAAGAATATCAATGAAAATATTAACGATTAAATTAATGAGAAAAAAAAATGAAAAACATATTTTCGTAATCACCTTTTCAAACCCTTTAATTTGATACCCCACTCTATAGGATTTGAAGAAAAAAATTTAGAACCCCACTTTATGGCGTCCAAACACCACCATATTGATTTTTTTAAATTTTATGATCTCTGACAGCGCAAGGCTGACATAGCGAATCTAATGACGTGCCACATATCAAAATCGGGCCACGCGTTTGGTCTCTAGAGTGCCACAAAGGAACAAACAAGCATACATACATAGACTAATAACACTACCACTCCTTTGCGTCGCGCGGTCGGGTAAAAATTAATGTACACTCAAATGTTTATGACCGCTATATAGATAAATAAGCTTTAGATGTATATGGTGCTGGAGTGGCGACACCACACACCACTAGGTGAACTGACTACATCACATGAGTCGCATGGAGCCGCTGGATATAGGGCGCAAGACCGAGGCCTATGGAAGTCTATGCAAGAAACCTTCATATATCGGGTTAATAAATAATAATATAAGAAGTACTCTTACACAAGTTTTACGTTAAGTTGGAAGGGAAGGGGGATATTAGTCATGTTCAACATAGATAATATTCCTTATTTTATATAATCCACACGTTAAAAAATATCATTTAAGGTTGATTATACGGGGTCTGCCCGCGAAATCCAAATTTAATTTGGTTTTTCGCAATTTGTAAACTAATACGACAAAGTAGGCTTATGACATTCTAATTGCGACGATGGCAGTATCGTCTTCACAGGTTTATATAAAAATCTTTACTTGAAAATGTCCAGTTTAAGAAATTAGTCAGAATATCTACTAATTTGTGAGTAACTCACGTCCAACTCGATATTAAAAAAAAAAAAAAGTAAAAATTAGGTCATTAGGCATTAAAATTAAGTTGAAAGAAATTGTAAATGATTATTTAAATCATACAATTAATTTAGTAAGTAAGTAAATAATGCTATATATGCTTATAAGAATTTCAAACATCTATGTATATTGTAAACTTGTGATTTGTGTTCCGTTTTCAGTAATTGATTGCGCCACGTTATGTTACATACGAAAATTGTTATTATAATAAAGTTATTTTTATATTTTTGAGAAGCGGACTGTATTTCGGAGGTATATAATTAAGCTATGGTGCTGAAAAACAAACGAAAATGAAAGGAAATTGAGAGGAAAGCAGCACTCACTTGATTCGATGTTCGAAGCTGGACACGCGGTCAGGCGAGTTGGCGATAATATCCTCTTCAATTCTCTCGCTGGCACACACCACAGTTTATTGGGCGCAAACACTTTATTGGAAGAGTTATTTCCCTAAAGATCACAATGCATTAGGGGGTTTAAAGTTCATTTTATTTTATATTAACGACGGCGGCCTAGTTATCGGCGCACACGTACGACTTGTAGATTTGTAGTGAAGTTCGGTACATTAGTATGACGTTATGTTACGTCACTGAGCTGCGTTTCTCGCGATGTTCAGACGCATATGCAGACATCTGAATGCTGCTTTAGATAGGTAGGAAAATGGATGAAAGGAATGCACCATAGTAATGTTTTTTAAATTATATAATAATTATTTTCATACGAAAGATAACCTGGCGTAACCATCCACCCGGCCTTAAAGGGACACCTTTAAGAAGATTCTCATGAGGTGTAGAGTGCAATTAGGATTCTATGAGAAACGCAAATGGCGTATAAGTTAGTTAAGAGTTAAATATTTATATAGATAGATATAGAATATAGTATAAATTTATAAGCTAACTTATTGTTAAACTTTGAATAAAATACTATATAAATTACAATATAATACAATACAGTTATATTAAATGTTTACTGCGTAGGAAGAGGGCATAAACGAACAACCGGACGGAGATAAGTCCTCCCAGAGATTTTCACAGTTGCTACACGTATAATACCGTCTTTTGAGGGATGCACTTTCTCTACTACTGCTAAAGGCCAAGCCAAAGGCGGCACGTTGTCATTCATTACTACAACGACAGTTCCTGGAGTGATAGGTACAGAAGGCGTATTCCATTTTTGTCTAACTTGTAGGCTATGTAGATACTCCATCCTCCAACGATTCCAGAATGATTGGACCATCTTATCCATTAGCGAGTGCCTTTCAAGTAAATTGACATTGTCTGAACTGACATCAGGCGCAGGCAAGGAAAAAAGAGGCGCAGTATGTAGGAAGTGACTCGGAGTAAGAGCCGAAGGCTCTGCGGGGTCCGAGCTGAGTACTATCAGCGGACGCGAGTTAAGTAGAAATTCGACTTGTGTAAGTACAGTACATAGTGCCTCATAGGAAAGGAGCTGTTGTCCTATGACTTTAAACAAGATCGACTTTGCTACTTTAGAGTCAAGAAATGCATATTTAGCTTTAATTGGGATGCGTTCGGCGTAATTGTCATATACTGTGCGAAGCAATTTCGACAGCAAGACACCACCTAATAGCTCGAGACGCGCGATCGAATGGTTTTGTCGGCGAAACTTTACTTTTCGCCCAAACGAGATGCGCACTTGACGCGCAGTATTACCAGCAGGTGAATTCACGTGTAAATTAATCACCGCACCGTAAGCTGAGAGACTGGCATCTGACAGTCCCAGGAGGGGGACTTCACAGTCTTCAGTTACGCCCACGTGACGTGGTATGTGAAGTTTATTTAGAGCTGGTAACTCATCGCAAAACTGTCCCCACATCTTAATGATGTGTGGCGAAGCTACTGTGTCCCAATCAAGGTTTAATTGCCAAAGCATTTTAATTATTATTTTGGCATACACGACTGTGGGAGCAACGAAGCCCATTATGTCCCACAGGCGGGCAACAGTCGACAAGATGGAGCGCTTAGTGCATGTCACATCGTCGAGAACGGAAATCTTGAAATAGAACGAGTCATTTTCAGTAGACCAATGCAAACCAAGTATCTTATGGTGCATGGCTTTATCAAACTCCACTTCAGTAGGAAGTTTGTGTGATACTGGAAGGCTATCTAAAACTTCGTGAGAATTGCTATTCCATTTAATCAACTCCCACTGTGCACCCTTAAATAGGTCAATCATCTGCTGCGACGCAGTGATTGCTTCTCGTTCGTTAGGAAGCGAGAAAGCAACGTCATCCATGTATAGCGCAGGTAGCACAATGCTACTCGCCAGCGGATATTTCGCGCCGTCATCTTCGACGAGCTGTCGTACCGTGCGCAGTGCATGGTATGGACTCGAAGTGAGACCGAAGCAAACGCGATTGAACTGGTATAGCACGAGAGGGTCTCGCGGGTTAATGCGATATAAGAAGCATTGATAGCGACGACCAGCTTCGCGCATAATTATTTGTAGAAATTGCTCGCGACAATCTGCTGTCATTGCAATTGCATGCAGACGAAAATTCAAAATTATTTTAAATAGATCTCCCTGTAGGTTAGGGCCTGAATGTAAGATATGGTTCAGTGCCCGTCCAGAGCTGGTACGGCAGGAAGCATCTACGACCAATCTCAATTTCGTAGATTTGTCTTCACGTAAAATTCCCGTATGTGGCATCACATAGATAGGAACAGGATCCCGAAAATCGTATGAAGGCGCGGGAGAAATATAATCTTTCGCGAGATAATTTCTTATGACGTAATCATATGCTGATCTCAATTTAGGTGTAGCTTCGAGCTTTCTTTCGAGGCACGCAAAACGTTTTTTAGCTACATCCATAGAATTCCCTAGGGAACATACATCCTCTTTAAATGGCAGGCCGACAACGTATCTGCCAGTGACAGGATCACGGGTAGTAGTGGATGTATAGAAATGTTCACATTCAGCATCGTCGGGATGTTGAACGGAAGCGGAAGGAAGCTCTTCGAGTTCCCAGAAACGCCTGACTATCGAGTCAATAGCGGGAGGCTCTTGAACGAAACAACATGTCAAGGCCGATTGAGTATTCACAGTAGGTATAGTAGGCGCATTGCCCATGAACACGACACCTAAGACTGTGCGTAATGCAACTGGCATCGACGGGTCGCGACGTGACGTATGGACATCGTCGGGCAGAAGCAAATGCGGGAATAGGGAAGCTCCTATTAAAGCATCTATTTTATTAGGTACGCCGAAACTTTCATCAGCAAGCGGAATACCTTTCAGGTGTGATAGGACTGACGTATCTACCACAGCTGTAGGCAATTTATCTGTTACTTTATCAACAACAAGTGGCGAAATATTAAAGCTAACGTTGTCATTAAAGCGAGAATAAAACTTTAGCTCGATTGAGTTAGAATGTATAACTTTTTCGATCCCTCCGAACCCCTTCACAATAGTACGTTCGGTGTTTGCAAATCGTAAACCAAGACGATCACAACATTCTTTAGAGATGAAGTCTGATTGCGACGCTGAGTCTAACAAGACGCGTATTATTTTTCGTTTACCATGGACATCGTATACTGCAATTTGTGCCGTAGCTAGTAAGACAGTAGATCGCTTATTTCCGACGCGATGTGCAACTTGATTTGTATACGAATGCGTAGCGCTGTTAGAAGCGCCTACGTCCGTAGCAGAGAGAGCTACGTCGGTGCGTTCACCCGCTACGGGCGACGAAGCGGTAGCCGTATGCATCTGCGGTGACGTCACGGAAGCATCTAGCTTTTGCGCGCGAGTTTGTTCGACTTCAAAGTGTAATTTTTTATTATGTTTTTGTCCACAGGGGCAAAGGGGGGAAACGTCACACCGACCAACTTTGTGCGAAAGTCCGAGGCAATTAATACAGGCGTTTTTTTCTTTGACGCATTTAAAACGTTCTTGAGGTGTTGATAACTTACTAAAATCGACACATTTATATAAATGTGTATGCGATATATTTTTGCATAGACATTTAGACGAAGTAGGCTTATCAACGGTACTCACATAAGCCTGATACTTAGGCGCATTGCCAGAAGCATTGTTTGACTGTTTTATATTTTTACTTTGACGCGTATCTGAAGTGTTCGTTATATTATTCTTATTAGTACGTTCAAACACTTTCGCGCGAGTTGTGATAAATTCCACAAAGTCGTCGAACTTAGGTATTTTATTTCCACACTTAATTTCAAACGCACGTATTGTTTCACTGTCTACCTTTTGTGTAGCTATATGTAATATGATAAGATCAGCCAAATTATCTAATTTTAAGTTTTTTAAAGCGCTCACTGCGCCAGCGAACTGATCTATGAACGACTCAAAGTTAGTCGCTGAGGCGGTTTGAAAACCTTTATAACGAAATAATTCGTTTAAATACGCGGAAGTCAACATACGTTTGTCGTCGAAACGATTGATGAGTGTTTGTAAGATAAGCTGATAATTTTCAGCACACGGAGAAATTCCTGCAATCGCGCTTTTCGCCTTCCCTTTCAGCTTCGGTAATAGATAAAATAGCTTTTCGGCATCGCTGAGTAATGGATTATTATCTACCACTGCTTTGAAGGTCGTATAAAACATCTGAAAGGATTTTATGTCACCCTCGAAGTCTAATATCGATATGGGAGCCAGCTTTGGTTTGGCTTTTAGCAGCGAAAAGGTCGCGTTTTGCACTTCCGGTGTTGAATCGGAAGCTGAGCATTTCGTTTGAATTCGTTTGACCCTACTATACAAAGTCTCAAAAGCATACAGACAGTTGTAATCAGGTATTGCATCAGAATCTAGTTGCAACAAACGAGAATTATAATCATCAACTATAGATTCGTATTTTTCTCGAAGGGAATCGATTTGTGATGACTCATCGAGAAAATGTTCTCTTATTTCGTCATTAATATGAATGTTGGTATCACGGGATAATTCAAAGATATTCTGCATAATTCTAAATATAGCTTCACGTTTAGCAAGTAGGATAGACAGCCTAGAATCTTGAATATCTTGATCACCTTCACTCGATTTAGAATCTACTTTAGGCGGCATTTTGATAGCACGTAGGTAATTATAAACAAGTTAACTAAATCACAAATGAAAAAGTAACAAAATAACCTACCTTCGTCAAGCAAAGACGGATAAATTAAGTAGGTTACGTAATCGTCAAGCGAGCGTATGGGACGCGCTCAACGTTACGCGCGGTCGGGTTATATCTTTCGATCGAATGATCGACGCGAGTCTTCAAACGAATCTCGAACTTATGCCTTAGAACTTAAGTAACTTTTTGAAGTGTCGTTATATTGACGGTTTTTACAATATTCAAGAATTGTTTTAATTGTTAATATTATACAAAAATACTATATATTTATCAAAAATTACATAAATATAAGTAAATTATTAGTATGCCTAACTGGGGAAATAGGTAGCTCAATGCTATATTATTTATGCCAGTATATAAGACACTGAAAAAGGATGACGCAATTGCCTCTTTTTCAATAATAGAAATACATACATTCACAATGAATATTATATGTAAATATTATAAAATCTCAATTATTAGAGCCTATAAAAGTATTCTAACAAATGAAAATATGCTGGAAAATATCCGTCGAAGAAGGTACCAAAAATAAAATGATTGCGCCACGTTATGTTACATACGAAAATTGTTATTATAATAAAGTTATTTTTATATTTTTGAGAAGCGGACTGTATTTCGGAGGTATATAATTAAGCTATGGTGCTGAAAAACAAACGAAAATGAAAGGAAATTGAGAGGAAAGCAGCACTCACTTGATTCGATGTTCGAAGCTGGACACGCGGTCAGGCGAGTTGGCGATAATATCCTCTTCAATTCTCTCGCTGGCACACACCACAGTTTATTGGGCGCAAACACTTTATTGGAAGAGTTATTTCCCTAAAGATCACAATGCATTAGGGGGTTTAAAGTTCATTTTATTTTATATTAACGACGGCGGCCTAGTTATCGGCGCACACGTACGACTTGTAGATTTGTAGTGAAGTTCGGTACATTAGTATGACGTTATGTTACGTCACTGAGCTGCGTTTCTCGCGATGTTCAGACGCATATGCAGACATCTGAATGCTGCTTTAGATAGGTAGGAAAATGGATGAAAGGAATGCACCATAGTAATGTTTTTTAAATTATATAATAATTATTTTCATACGAAAGATAACCTGGCGTAACCAGTAATAAAAGGCTTTATTATTATTATTATTAAGCCTACTTTGTCGTATTAGTTTACAAATTGCGAAAAACCAAATTAAATTAGAATTTCGTGGGCAGACCCATATAATCAACCTTAAGAAGTGAAATTAAATTTTAAGTGAATGTTTTTATTTAATTTCTTACTGTTCTTACACAGTATTTCATGTTAGGAGAGGACTTTATTACATCAAAATCTAGGTACACAGGAAGTGAAAGCTTTCTTTTATTTATCTTTGTAGACATCTTTGAACAGTACTACGCCTACAGTTTATCTCAAGCCGAGAAAAGCCAGCAGCCCATCGATAAACTGACAATCACCAAGATCCAGCACGCTGCGTTATCAGCCTTGAGGAACCTCACCGTGCCTGTGACTAACAAGAAGATCGCCGCCGCCCAAGGGAGGGCTGCACCGATTTTGATAAACGCACTCCCCCATGTCGAAGATCATCACGTAGCTTATAAACTGTTGGCGGCTATACGGATGCTGGTTGATGGACAAGGCAAGTGTTTTTTTTTATTCGATGACAAGATAGTCCTTGACTGCGATCTTACCTGATGGTAAGTGACGATGCAGTCTTGTAAAGGGTATGGCAGTGAACATTTAACCCATATCCCTAATCGGTTTCTACACGCCATCGTGCCGGAACGCTAAATCGCTTGGCGGCACGTTTTTGACGGTAGGGTGGTAACTAGCCACGGCCAAAGCCTCCCACCAGACCAGACCAGAGACAATTCGGAAATTATAAATTCCCAAATTGATCCCGCCGGGAATCGTACCCGAGACCTCCCAGTTATAAGATTACAACGCTCACCACTGCGCCAGGGAGGTCGTCAAAAGTTGCAGATATTTGTTTAAGTAATTAAAATAATGAATTTGGGTAAAAAAATGTGCAAGTTAACAATTAGTGATTAGGTTAGGGGTTAGGACTAGACTATGGTCTCCGATTATTTATTCAAATTTATTTATTTTATGTAGAACAACTTGTGGCTCTTATGACAGGAGTTATTCATTCAGAGGGAAGGTCACACACCTCTGACTCAGTTATAAATAAACTAGAGGGTGCTCGCGACTGCGTCCGCGTAAATTAAGGTTTTTAATTCCCGCGGGAACTCTTCAATCTCCCGGAGTATAATGTAGCTTGCTAATCCCGGGTATGAGCTATCTCCATTCCAAATTTTAGGCATATCGGTTAATTCATTGTGGCGTTAGAGAGTAACAAATAAATCCATCCATCCATCCATCCTCAAAAACTTTCGCATTTATAATATTAGTAGGATTAGCGGGATAGTACGATTGATAAACAATATTTTATTTGCTGGAACATCTGTTATGTGTGTTTAAGCAATTAAATATCACATGCTTCAACTGTGAAGGTAAACATTGTGAGGAGACCTGTACACTTGAAAGTTCTCCTTAATGTTCTCAAAGGTGTGTGAAGTCCATCAATTTGCATTCGGCCAGCGTAGTGGACTATGGCTAATAGCTCTGAGAGGAGACCTGTACTCAGTAGTGAGCCGTTGATGGGTTGCTAACGATGATAATGATGATGATTGGTTGTTCAGAGGACGTGGCGCGACAGGTGGCGAGCGATGCGGCGGCGTTGCGTGGCGTGGCGAGGTGGGGCGGGGCGGGCGGCGCGGGCGCGGCGGCCGAGGCGCCCAGGCTGCTGGCCTGGACGGTGAGACTGCTGCCCAAGGACGGGCTGCTGCGGAACCTGCTGCAGGTAATGTTGCACTTCAGAGGACGCGGCGCGACAGGTGGCGAGCGATGCGGCGGCGTTGCGTGGCGTGGCGAGGTGGGGCGGGGCGGGCGGCGCGGGCGCGGCGGCCGAGGCGCCCAGGCTGCTGGCCTGGACGGTGAGACTGCTGCCCAAGGACGGGCTGCTGCGGAACCTGCTGCAGGTAATGTTGCACTTCAGAGGACGCGGCGCGACAGGTGGCGAGCGATGCGGCGGCGTTGCGTGGCGTGGCGAGGTGGGGCGGGGCGGGCGGCGCGGGCGCGGCGGCCGAGGCGCCCAGGCTGCTGGCCTGGACGGTGAGACTGCTGCCCAAGGACGGGCTGCTGCGGAACCTGCTGCAGGTAATGTTGCACTTCAGAGGACGCGGCGCGACAGGTGGCGAGCGATGCGGCGGCGTTGCGTGGCGTGGCGAGGTGGGGCGGGGCGGGCCCCAACGTCATAAAAAAACATTGATGAATAAATGTGTCACAAGCCAACGCTTGGGCCGATCGTGCCTCTCTAACGCTTGTTCCGCGCTCTCGCTTGCACGCGCAGGCTCAGACTGAACGTGACACTTTTTCGTACGTGCAACCGGTGTTCATCGATTTATAATACGTTATCACGTCAAAAATGATTGCATCACTGTTACAATCGCTATCACCTCTGATTCAAAATTCAAAAAAGTTCAAAATTATTCATTTCACGTAGGCCAACCTGTGGCTCTTATGACACGTCATGAGTCATGACTCTACCACCGGTTCGGAAAGCGGATTCTGCTGAGAAGAGCCGGCAAGAAACTCAGCAGTTGCTCTTTTCAAAATAACCATTTTACAATATTATTATGTAGCTATTACACTGTAATAAGTTTTTTATACTATCTTGTGGGCAACTGAATGCCAAGCCAATTTAACCCATGCAACTTTGTTAGAATAGAATAGAATATAATATTAATAGTGTAATTGAAAATGTTGTAATGACCAATGTATGAAATATTTTTAAAGAGAAATAGTTTGTAGTATTTTATTCGTAGGTTCTTCTTCTTCGAACTTAATCTCTCTTTGCTCTATCTAGAATAAACCGGGCGCATATTATCAGAAGTTCCTGTCAGAAAAAATTCTGAAGTACTTTGCTCATAAAAATTCTATAAGATCTTGCAAACCATCATACCTATAGTCCAGATTTCCTTACTTGAGTATTCGAGTAAACAATAATGGCCGAATGTTAACCAAAGACAATTTATAGGGTTGGGAAGTTATCGCATGAGCGATTGAACGAATGTGAAAGCATTATACAACTGAATGATTTTCATCCCAACTGCGATGGTCATAGACGTGTACCATTACTACAAATTTGACGTAAAAAGTAACTAAACAATATCTTTTTCGTAATTATATTAAAAAGAGGATTTTACAAGAAAAAATTAACGAAGATTTATTAATTATTACTAATCAGATTTTTGTTCTATTCTAAAGTATACCCCATTTGTGGGTAACATTGTGATACAAACAATTTTCTTAAAAAAACAGTAGTGTATTTTTATTTACCTGTTTTCTTTAGTAAAATGTTCCGCGCTCTCGCTTGCACGCGCAGGCTCAGACTGAACGTGACACTTTTTCGTACGTGCAACCGGTGTTCATCGATTTATAATACGTTATCACGTCAAAAATGATTGCATCACTGTTACAATCGCTATCACCTCTGATTCAAAATTCAAAAAAGTTCAAAATTATTCATTTCACGTAGGCCAACCTGTGGCTCTTATGACACGTCATGACTCTACCACCGGTTCGGAAAGCGGATTCTGCTGAGAAGAGCCGGCAAGAAACTCAGCAGTTGCTCTTTTCAAAATAACCATTTTACAATATTATTATGTAGCTATTACACTGTAATAAGTTTTTTATACTATCTTGTGGGCAACTGAATGCCAAGCCAATTTAACCCATGCAACTTTGTTAGAATAGAATAGAATATAATATTAATAGTGTAATTGAAAATGTTGTAATGACCAATTTATGAAATATTTTTAAAGAGAAATAGTTTGTAGTATTTTATTCGTAGGTTCTTCTTCTTCGAACTCAATCTCTCTTTGCTCTATCTAGAATAAACCGGGCGCATATTATCAGAAGTTCCTGTCAGAAAAAATTCTGAAGTACTTTGCTCATAAAAATTCTATAAGATCTTGCAAACCATCATACCTATAGTCCAGATTTCCTTACTTGAGTATTCGAGTAAACAATAATGGCCGAATGTTAACCAAAGACAATTTATAGGGTTGGGAAGTTATCGCATGAGCGATTGAACGAATGTGAAAGCATTATACAACTGAATGATTTTCATCCCAACTGCGATGGTCATAGACGTGTACCATTACTACAAATTTGACGTAAAAAGTAACTAAACAATATCTTTTTCGTAATTATATTAAAAAGAGGATTTTACAAGAAAAAATTAACGAAGATTTATTAATTATTACTAATCAGATTTTTGTTCTATTCTAAAGTATACCCCATTTGTGGGTAACATTGTGATACAAACAATTTTCTTAAAAAAACAGTAGTGTATTTTTATTTACCTGTTTTCTTTAGTAAAATGTTCCGCGCTCTCGCTTGCACGCGCAGGCTCAGACTGAACGTGACACTTTTTCGTACGTGCAACCGGTGTTCATCGATTTATAATACGTTATCACGTCAAAAATGATTGCATCACTGTTACAATCGCTATCACCTCTGATTCAAAATTCAAAAAAGTTCAAAATTATTCATTTCACGTAGGCCAACCTGTGGCTCTTATGACACGTCATGACTCTACCACCGGTTCGGAAAGTGGATTCTGCTGAGAAGAGCCGGCAAGAAACTCAGCAGTTGCTCTTTTCAAAATAACCATTTTACAATATTATTATGTAGCTATTACACTGTAATAAGTTTTTTATACTATCTTGTGGGCAACTGAATGCCAAGCCAATTTAACCCATGCAACTTTGTTAGAATAGAATAGAATATAATATTAATAGTGTAATTGAAAATGTTGTAATGACCAATTTATGAAATATTTTTAAAGAGAAATAGTTTGTAGTATTTTATTCGTAGGTTCTTCTTCTTCGAACTCAATCTCTCTTTGCTTTATCTAGAATAAACCGGGCGCATATTATCAGAAGTTCCTGTCAGAAAAAATTCTGAAGTACTTTGCTCATAAAAATTCTATAAGATCTTGCAAACCATCATACCTATAGTCCAGATTTCCTTACTTGAGTATTCGAGTAAACAATAATGGCCGAATGTTAACCAAAGACAATTTATAGGGTTGGGAAGTTATCGCATGAGCGATTGAACGAATGTGAAAGCATTATACAACTGAATGATTTTCATCCCAACTGCGATGGTCATAGACGTGTACCATTACTACAAATTTGACGTAAAAAGTAACTAAACAATATCTTTTTCGTAATTATATTAAAAAGAGGATTTTACAAGAAAAAATTAACGAAGATTTATTAATTATTACTAATCAGATTTTTGTTCTATTCTAAAGTATACCCCATTTGTGGGTAACATTGTGATACAAACAATTTTCTTAAAAAAACAGTAGTGTATTTTTATTTACCTGTTTTCTTTAGTAAAATGTTCCGCGCTCTCGCTTGCACGCGCAGGCTCAGACTGAACGTGACACTTTTTCGTACGTGCAACCGGTGTTCATCGATTTATAATACGTTATCACGTCAAAAATGATTGCATCACTGTTACAATCGCTATCACCTCTGATTCAAAATTCAAAAAAGTTCAAAATTATTCATTTCACGTAGGCCAACCTGTGGCTCTTATGACACGTCATGACTCTACCACCGGTTCGGAAAGCGGATTCTGCTGAGAAGAGCCGGCAAGAAACTCAGCAGTTGCTCTTTTCAAAATAACCATTTTACAATATTATTATGTAGCTATTACACTGTAATAAGTTTTTTATACTATCTTGTGGGCAACTGAATGCCAAGCCAATTTAACCCATGCAACTTTGTTAGAATAGAATAGAATATAATATTTCCACAATGAGGGGAAGTTCCAAAAAAAACGTACTACAATTCAATTCATGTTAAGACGGTAGAGATTGACTGAATTTATGGCGCTCTTGCTGCAGCAATGCATTTCAACCAATAGCGAGAGAGTACCGGCCAATCAGCTCATTGCGATAATCATACATCATTTTTAGACCACATACCACAAGTAACTAATACCACAGCAGAAGATACCGATACGCCCCCGTAAGGACATGGATCCGGATAGACTGATCTGCAAGCCATATGCAAAATTGCAGTTAACATATTGCAATTCAGCATTCCTCAAGTTCGTTTTGTAGACACTAAGTTTCGGGAACTATCTGCTATCACGTATAACTTGAGCAGCTATCGTAAGAGGGCGCCTTTTAAGCAAAAATAAGTTGAACTATCCTATATTATTTAACATAGCATAATATAGCATAGCATATCTTATATGCTAGTCGTAGTACTGGTAGTACAGTCATTTACTTAAGTCAATACTCAATTTATTTTGCAGGCAGAAGGCTGCATATCATGCCTCGTTAACATGCTAGTGGCATCCCACTCTGTAATGCAGAACGAGGCCATCCTCGCTCTCACTCTACTGGCCGTCGCACCGCTTAACGACACAAACGTCACCAGCAACCAATCAGAAGTGGACTTTAACGCCCAGCTAATAAAGTCCGAAATCGGTAAACATATATCAGTACTTATCGAAACTAACTGCGCGAAAATGCCCACCCAAGTCGCAGAGAACCTAATCGCATTTCTCGATGTAACTTCAAGGGATAATACCGTAGTTTCTGACTACAGAGATGCCAAAATTCACGATTCTTTGCAAAAGTTCGCTGAGGCTAGGAAGGATCTTAGCGATGATTTGAAAGCATGTGTCGGACAAGTTATAAAGGTTGTCTCGGGTAAAGAGTAAATAATGGAATGAGGGTACTTGGAAAATGCCATTTGAGTTTTTCGCAATTTTTGAATGTGGCCAAGGGATTGATAAGCTAAAGATCTTAAAGCTATTACTTTCCTCTGGGAATCATGAGGAGCCCTAAATGGGCTTAAAAAAAAAAGTTTTTCTGTCAAGGAAAACTCACTAGTGGCCCTGAGTCGGGAAGTTATGGGTACCCGAAAACGGGATAGCGACCAAATGCAATCCGCCATTGCACAATAATTTTAAGTTTAGCTAAAAATTGTTTGTCTTTCTCACAAATATTTTTTGATAAAATATTTCTTTGTAATGTGATTTATGTGCCATAAAAATACAAGCCGATCAGAGATGCTATTGTCTAAAAATTGCCGATCAAAATCTTATTCATTTCATGGCATTGGCGTCAAAGTAGAATATTCCTTGACTGTAATGATTTAAAGTCACAAATTCAGTACAACCGATACTAACATGGAGCGTTATGGAGCGTATCGTACATACCTAAACGTATGAGAATGCATACACGAACTTGAGCTCACACATCGGCAACTTTTAGACAATCAGGGGGCAGGTACTGACGGAAATGATGCCAATTGGTCATTTTCATTGTGCCGTGCGATTGAGTAGGAACATCCTATTCATTTGTCAGTTTAAAACGTATCTCAATTCATGTACAGTACCCGGCGATATATATTGCACATCGGCCTTTGGAATAAAACGCTATTCTATTCTATTCACAGTTCGACTGCATTTTTTTATATATGTTACGTGATGTGCTCGCCGATTGTGAAGAGATTTCAGTAATTACTACGTGAATTTTTGGCTAGCTTTCCTTGCAATAGAATAGAAATAGCGTTTTATTCCAAAGGCCGATATGCAATATATATCGCCGGGTACTGTATCAAACATAACATTGAGCTGTCAAATGAATAGGATTTTCTACACAATCGCATAGCTGATGTTTACAAAATGGAAGCTGTGCTGCACCAGAAACTAGGCTCCTAACAAAATTTTGATTCTCTTTTCCAGCATCGGACGTCTATCGGTTGATAAAGAAGAAAAATTCGATTTAATATGATTAGTTCATTTTTAAAAATGTTTCATTTTCTCCCCTTCCTAAATCAAAACTCAAAACCCGACGCTAAATGAGGGATGTTATAAGTTTGACGGCCTTTTCTGGTATCCTAGCGCCTAACCTGAGATGCGAAATGCGAATGTCTAAAAGTTGCCGATCAAAATCGTATTCATTTGATGGCATTAGCGTTAAATTAAAATATTCCTTGACTGTATTGATTTAAAGTCACAAATTCAGTACAACCGATTTTAACATGGAGCGTATCGTATATACCTAAACGTATAAGAATGCATACACGAAATTGAGCTCTAATTGCCATCAAATGAATACAATTTTGATCGGCAACTTTTAGACTATGCGGGGGGACTGATGGACTGTTTTAAATACGGTTTTATTAATCTAAAGTGGGATGGTACTTAGCTAACAGTCTTCAATCACGAAGTCGAAGGAGAAAAGGAAGGATAGGAAGTCTAGTTACTAACCTTAGAACACAGCTTTCATTCTAAGACTAAAGACCTAAAATAGAAGTAAGTTAATTATTATTAGCTTGTTTATAAAAACCTTTTTATCTAGTCATAATTTATTATTATGTAACCATTATGTCACAGCTTTACATATAAGCAATTCACGCACACTTCAATACTTTCATAATCATTGTACATCATGGCCAGTCTTTTTGCTTTCGGTCTACGCGTAAGTGGGACTAACATGTCCCACTTATACGAGAAAATTTTGTCTACTCTTATTTGGAGGGGAGAGGAGAATATAAAAAAATTCAGCTAGGCTAATAGGAGGTATTCTTTATTAAAAGTAAAGTTGGTTAGTTGGGCAGTGTAATAATGACACTTTGAGATATTAGCAACCGTTAGAACGAGCCTTAATATATTTACGACCCTATAATATAATAGATTAATTGAAAATGTTGTAATGACCAATTTATGAAATATTTTTAAAGAGAAATAGTTTGTACTATTTTATTCGTAGGTTCTTCTTCTTCGAACTCAATCTCTCTCTGCTCTATCTAGAATAAACCGGGCGCATATTATCAGAACTTCCTGTCAGAAAAAATTCTGAAGTACTTTGCTCATAAAAATTCTATAAGATCTTGCAAACCATCATACCTAATTGAGTATTTAACTGCAGTCAAAATGTTGAAATTCATAATTCAAAATGTAACATGTAAGAAAAAAAATTGTAAGAAACAGAAAATAAATCGGTCAAAAACAAATAAGTTATAAGCTGTTTAACTGTGATTGTATCTGTCTCTTTCAAAACGAAATTTTCTATGGAGCGTGTATGGAGCTGCTGACTTGTGACATCACACTTCAGTAGCGCTCTCTCTGTCTGAGAGGAAACTTTAAAGCTCTATACTTCCAAGACTACTTAAGATATTGAAAAAAGATAATAGCATTGTGGCATATTTAAAAAAGTGATTTTACATAAATAAAAAATATCAGTCAAATACTAAATTTCGCTACATTATACCTCCCCTTCTAACGCTAGCCAAAGCATGAAATAGCTAATCAAATGCTAACCTTTTCCGCAGGGTGTATTATGAAAGGGATATAACTAGATTTACTGCCGCATTCAGAGTCGCTAATCGTTACTTAACGACTTAATCTTGGATTTTAAAAAGTTTCATTCTCAGAAGTTAACTCTTCATTTGTACATTAATGACAGTTCAGTAATAGGTTTAATGATCATTAATTAATTAATCATTAAATAATATAATTTAATACATGCGGCTGAGTGCGGCAGTTAATAACATGTCAATGATTAATTAATCATAATAATATAGTGAATGACTCTGAGTGCGGCAGCAAGACCTGTTTCTGATAATGTGCGTCTGGCTCTATAGCTACGATTTTTTTTCATCTTTGAATATTTTAATTCAAAAATGTATCTTAAATATTTAAAATGTTGGCTTGACTTGACTTGACTCCAATCACTGTATATATTACACTTACTATATTACACAATATTATTACTGTTTTGTATTATATTGACATAAATCGTATAGGAATAAGATAAACTAGCTTAATTTAATATCTATTGTTTTTATCTTTAGTTAAAATTATTTAATTAATTAAAATAGAATATTATAGATAAAATACTTGTGTTTGAAAGGAGTTTATGCACAATTTAAAGTATTTGCACATTGCTTGTTTTTATGATATGATAGCTAATATATACTTTATTGCATTAAAATATAAACAATTTAAATTTTCTAAATAAATTGTGAACTCTGCTACACATTCCATATTTGCTTTCTTTGTTATACGCTTAAAATCAATACTAAGTATAAGAATTACTTACACAATTATATTAAAATCTTAATCTTCAAAATTATGACTACCTACTGACTTGAGTGAAATGCTAATTATTAGGTTAGATGATTTATGTAAGTATGTCTTTAATTTTGCATCATTACTAATATTATAAATGCGTAAGTGTGTTTTTCCTCCAATCACGGAGAAACGGAGCAACTAATTCGATATTTTTGCATGGTTATTGGTTATAGTTGAGAACCTGGAGAGTGAAATAGGCTAGAAAAACAAAGGTTCCCCGCGGGATTTTTAAAAACCTGATGCGGACTATGTCGCGGGGAAAGGCTAGTAATATTAGTGTATTTAATTTTCACAATTATATAAATATGAATTAACTAAGTGATAAAGTAAACGTTTTATTTATAGTTAAAAGAAAAAGTTTCGTAAGCCTTTTTAAATAAATCCGTATAAAAATATTATTAAAGGCATATATGTAGTAGAATATTATTTATACGTCTTAATTATATTTTAAATAATACCCTTTTTTATTAGAACAACTTTTTTTTTATATATACCTACAGTGTGAGTGTTAAGTTTAGAATCTCTATGGGAGCTAATCTAATACTTAAATTATATTTTTGTACTTACCTTTTGGTCCAATAATGTACATTTTTTTAATAATATTTCTTTTCTAAATAGTACATTTTCTTGTGTATTTTCACTAAAGATTACCCACGCCACGGAAAGTATTCAATATTTTAAATTATATATAAAACAATTAGCTTCTTTAGAAATCTCAGTATAAAAATTACACGCCCTGTATTTTTATATTCAATAAACTTTTTAACAAAGTAACTTTAAGAGTCCAATAGTGCACTTATAAAATAGTTGAAAGTGTGGTCCCATAGAACATAGTTCTAGAGGGTTCTCTAGCATAGAGTACCTGCGTAATATAGATTTGTACGCTTTAATGTGCACACGCCCTAAAACTATCTATTTTAATATTATATAATGTAGTAATAAATAATCGATTGCCAGTTGTGACCATGGAATTGTTAAAAGTTGTTAGATACCGTAAAATATTGTTAGCAGTAATATACTTAAATCATTTTAGTATTGAATTTCACATTATTTAATTCTGTCTCAGACTAGAACAAAATGATAGAACGTAAAGAGGGCAAAAAAAATATGAAGCTGGCCTTTATAAGTCGATTGATAACATCAATTTCTTTTAGATTTTAGAGCTTGCGGCCGAATACTGAAACGTCAATTAATTGTTAAACGCACCTCGAATATTAAGCAATAATCTTTTAACGTATGTCAAAATACGACCATTTAATTTATAATGCGCTTCAGCGATATTAAGGACCTGTTTCACCACCTTCTGATAAGTGTCGGATAGCTTATTCGCATATTTTGTCTTTGTCACTTGACATGAAGTAAGAAAGTCACAAAATTTACGGGTACAGGCTATCCGAAACTTATCAGAAGGCGGTGAAACAGGCCCTAAGTGGTTCATTATTCGGAGGTGAAATATAATATAATTTCATAAAAAGTTCAAATTATGCGCACAAATTCTTAAATCTTAAATATTTTGTAACTTTATTTCAACTCCTCTTTTGAAGTTTGTAAGTAGAATGTGTGTTAATTCAATAATATTACATTACGAAACGTATTATTCTTGTTATTGCACTTGTAATTATTATGGACCAAGTATTATTATAAGACTAATTTGTTATTTAATTTTGAGTCTGGTTGACAGTGAATCGTCATGACTGACGTACCCGCGTGCAAAACTCATTTTTTTATGTCAATGAATCTACCGATTTGTGAATGAAAACTTACAGTGCGCCCAGTCCAGCCTAGAGATAAAGCCTTAAAGTTATAGGATAGTTTTACTATTTTTTTTTTACTTTTATTGCATTTTTATGTGAATCAAAATATTTTTTTCAATGATTGTGCAAATGTAGCACAATATATATTTTTAGATAAGTAACAAATCGAAAAGTTCCAATTTCGAATTTGACAGCTGAATCGAAATGAACCCTCTTTCGGTTTTGCTTCTCATTTCGATGCAGCTCGTTGTATGGGAGCTGAATCGAAATGGTTATCTTCTTAAAATAGGATACCTAAAGCTAAGGATCTGAGTTCTGGCACTTTTGTACCGTTCATACGACAGAGGCGCCACAGGCGGCTGGTGGCGGCTTACGGAGTTACTTTTTGTTGACAGAGGCGCCACAGTCGGCTGGTGGCGGCTTACGGAGTTACTTTTTGTTACTTTATTGAGCCTACGGCGTATTTTGTTGATGATTTTATTTTCCTTGTCGTAGATAAAATCTTGTATGCAACTGAACGTAATTAGTCATTTTAATTCTCGTACTATCCTATTTTGATACTCGGCAAGCCTCGTATCAAAAAACAGCACTCGAATTAAAATGACCCTCATTACGATGCAGTTGCATAAATAGCTATTTTATTCTAATCCACTTCATTTTAATGCTCAAACTAAAAGAAAAAGAAGCCGATCACATGATAGTAAGGTTCCGTCTATCTTTTCTCTATAGTCTGAGATTTGTTCTCTTTTATTTAAACACACATAATATTAACATATTATTTTTCGACATGCTTACAAAAAAATCCTTAAAAAGAATGAAATGAAATGGGTCCCACAGCCCACTTGCTGATGAGTACCGCCTTCTGTGTCCTGCCCTTGATCCAAATACAAAGCGAAAGTTTCATAATAATTATGATGTTGATCGAAATTTTTCGCTATAAGACCGTTGAACGAAATGACACTAGAAACTACAATCGTTGAATCAATACTACACACATCACCAATCTCGTGGGCAAGGTCTAAATGTTTTACTTGCCTATAATTTTTTCCAGATTTACTTATTAATTATATTATTAATTTATGTAATACAAACTAATTGGACATTTAAGTTCTTAAAGATTTTTATTTATTTCAGGTACTTACCTAATTATACGTGTACATTTTTGTATTTGTTTGTAAACTTTCTCACTGTACCTACTACCTATTAAAAAGTTATGCATTGTTGTAGTTCTAGATTCCGGCTAAAATAAAACGAATTGCAAATTGAATTGAATTTTGTTTTTTTATCTCCAAAAAAAAAATTCAGTTTCGTAACGGAAGTTCCTTTTCGGATGGTTTGGCGGATGGAGGCTAGCCGATAAAAAGTGTAAGAATTTTCTGTCACAACACTTGTTGCACGCGTTGCATCATAACTTTGGTGGCGTAACGGTTTAACGAAGGAATGAAACTATCGGTTCGGGGTTCGAATCCTTACTTCAGATTATTTTTTATTTTATTTGCTTTTATTTTTAGAAGGAACTTCGTTCCAACCGAGTATTCCACAATACTCAACTTTGAAAACTTTCTACTGTCCACAATATCACCACTCAAAAGAGTTCATAAATGTTCAATACTTTACCTTTCTACCATAGATAAATAATAAAATTATTGTAGTTAATATGGTCACAAACAAAGGGAAGAATACGGATGACAGCAATAGGGTATGGTAATGTGTGGTATTGTAATTAATACACGTCTTTCCTTTCTTCTTTTATTTATGGAATTGAGCAATGGCTGTCGGGCGTTTGGTAAAATAAAACACTCAATGGGACTTAATCAAGACTTTATTTAGTATACGTACAAATACAGTTCACAATCATCATCATCATCATTAGCAACCCATCAACGGCTCACTACTGAGCGCAGGTCTCCTCTCAGAGAAGAGTTATAGGCCATAATCCACCACGCTGGCCCAATGCGAATTGGCGGACTTCACACACCTTCAAGAACATTATGAAGAACTCTCAGATGTGCAGGTTGCCTCACGTTTTCCTTCACCGTTGAAGCAAGTGATATTTAATTACTTAAACGCACTTGACTCCGAAAATTCAGAGGTGCGTTCCCGGGATCGAACCTGCGACCCCCGAATAGGAGACCACAGTCCTAACCACTAGGCTATCATTGCTTTTTAAAAAGTTTCATAGCATAAATTGCGCCCGTTTCCACGCCGCGTATGCCCGCCAGGCTTAACAAAGTGCAGTATAGTATGCTCAGGCCTCAGTCCGAGTTTAAATTCATTTGATCGTAATAGTAAACGACATTAGCATCAAAGTAAAATGAAGCATAACAGTATTGATTTAAAGTCGAAAATTGAAACAGACGAATTTAATTTGGTGCGTTTTCTTATATGTAAACGTATGCGTAAGAATACATACACGAAATTGAGCTCTAATTCACACTCTATTATGGTTCATTTTACTTTGATGCTAATGTCATCGTTTACAATTACGATCAAAAAAAGAACTGAAACTCTGACTAACCGCACAGTTGTAGAAAGTGGTAGTAAAGGTAGGTATAGAAAGTATACATATACAGGATATATTTCGGAGTGTGCTCAAGAACTAATCGAATTAGTTCCTCCAATAATAAAAATTATGCAAAAAAAAAAATAAAAACAAACAAACAAGACTACACTACACACTACATGGCGAGTGAGATTCGAACCTGCGACATCATACACCAAACAGAGCTATCTGACCCTCTAAAATGTTGAACGCTTACTGAACGACGGTGTTAGGTTTATTTTCGTTACGGAATTTCTTGATTCGGTCGCCGCGCTCAAACTGTTTGTCCTAGTTCAAAGCCCGCGATAAAAGCTATGCAATAGCTTAAAACTTTCGTATATTGACGAGTTATTCCAACACGAAGCAGTGATAGCCTAGTGGTTAGGACTGTGGTCTCCTATTCGGGGGGTCGCAGGTTCGATCCCGGGTACGCACCTCTGACTTTTCGGAGTCAAGTGCGTTTAAGCAATTAAATATCACTTGCTTCAACGGTGAAGGAAAACATCTTGAGGAAACCTGCACACCTGAGAGTACTTCATAATGTTCTCGAAGGTGTGTGAAGTCTGCCAATTCGCATTCTCAAACTCAAACCTCAAACTCAAAATTATTTATTTCGTGTAGGCCAACCTGAAGCTCTTATGACACGTCAAGATTCTACCACCGGTTCGGAAAGCGGATTCTGCTGAGAAGAGCGGGCAAGAAACTCAGCAGTTGCTCTTTTCAAAATAATCATTTTACAATACAATATTAATAAGTAGCTATTACATTGTAATAAGTTTTTATACTATCCTGTGGGCAGCTGGATGCAAAGCTGATTTAACCCGTGCATCTTTGTTAGAATAGAATATGACATTTCCACAAAACGTACTACAATTCAATTCAATTCAATTCATTGGGCCAGCGTGGTGGACTATGGCCTATAATCCTTCTCTGAAAGGAGATCTGGCTCAGTAGTGAGCCGTTGATGGGTTGTTAATGATGATTCCTGCACGCAGCAGGCAGCAGGCAGCGGTCACTGCGAGTCCATGTCGTCCAGGTCGAACCGCGCGCGCGGCGTGCTCGCGGCTGCCTGTATGCGCGCGCGCACGGCCTCGTCGGCCACCAGGCACGACATCTGCACCGGCTCGCGGTTGCCGCACCCCGCCACTGGAACAGGGTGAACATATGAGTCAACTATGACTGATCCAATCAATCGATCATGGAGTGTGCTATCGGCCTGATGGACATTGTAGGTACTGATACAAAAGGAATTATTATATAAGTGACAGCCAGGCCGCAATAAAAGCTCTGGAAAGAAAGGACACACCTTCGGCTCTCGTGAAGGAATGCAAACATGCATTAAACTCACTAGCTGAAAAGACAAAAGTGACGATTGCTTGGGTTCCTGGACACCAAGGGAACATCGGTAATGAGAAAGCAGATGAACTAGCTCGAATGGGAGCAAGTATCCAATTTCATGGCCTTGCCTACCCATTCCGTACACGATTACCAAAAGAGTGTTAGAGGGAATAGTAGAAAGAGAATCGAACTCGAGATGGAACAACTCGATTCAATATAGACAATCGAAATTGTTCCTGAAATCATTCGATAAAAAGAAGACAAGATAAATTATGTCACAAAGTAGGAACAATATTGCATTGGTAATAGGAATAGCAACGGGACACTGCCTGCCAAATAAACATCTCACAATAATGAGAATTCAAGAAGACCCATCCTGTCCAGAGTGTGGTGAGGAAGAGACCAGCTTCCACTTTATAGCTGAGTGCCCTATGTACTCATTGGTAAGATGGGAACTACAAGGTAAGGATAGATTAAGTGAAGAAGACCTAACAAACCTTTCAATAGGAGACATCGTTAGGTTTACGAAGGCTACAGGTAGGTTTGAGGGGGGTAGGCTGCCTGGGCACCAGTAACCTGTGTCCAAACACGGGGAATTGGGTGGAATAGTTCCGACACAGGACTGATCACCCGCCTGGTGTTAGCAGGAGTCCCCTCCACAAATACAATACAATGACTGATCCAAATGAACTTATTTCACAGAGGTGGGCAGGGTCGCCAGCCGAAGACCATGAGAGGGGGAAGGGGGGAGGGGAGTAAGTTAGGGGGCTAACTGGGGTAGGTAGGGCAGCTGCCCGTATAAGCGTATAATCTGCTAAAAAAAATTGTTCACCTGGACACCTGGCCCTGTTTTGGCCCTGGCGGCTTTGTATGTGGTTGTAGATAGCGGCGCGCTCATACACGTGGTTACAAATCGTATTCCGCACGGGGTCTTCTATTGGCTTCTTTGTTATGGGGTCCAGCTGTGAATTAAATCATCATCATCTTCATGACTCCTTTCAGAGAAGGGGTTTAGGTCAATCCACCATGCTGGCCAAGTGCAGATTGGCAGACCTTTGTGAACATTATAGAGATTTTCCTTCACCGTTGAAGTAGGTACGATTACATTTTCTATATAATCAAATTCTATCAAATTCTAACAAAGTTGCATAGGTTAAATCGGCTTGGCATCCAGCTGCCCACAAGATAGTATAAAAAACTTATTACAATGTAATAGCTTCATAATAATATTGTAAAATGATTATTTTGAAAAGAGCAACTGCTGAGTTTCTTGCCGGCTCTTCTCAGCAGAATCCGCTTTCCGAACCGGTGGTAGAGTCATGACTTGTCATAAGAGCCACAGGTTGGCCTACGTAAAATAAATAATTTTGAATTTGAATTTGAATATATGTGTTAGGTGGATCTCACACTGCGACACGCCCCGCTCCGGGACGCGAGCTTGCGTGTTTAAGGTTGTTCCTAAGTATCTCAGTTGGTATAGAAAACACGCACGGTTTTACACACTAACATTAACGCATCCACGCGTGTGGAATCGCAGAATTACGTGCCCATGCGCGGGAGCGTCGCAGTGGTAGATTCACTTCACGATTCAAAAGAACTGAATCCTAACCTAACCTAAGCCTCAATAGTACAGCAGTTCAAAGTGTAGACTGAAAACTGAAAGGTTGCTATTCAAACCTCACCTGCACTATTGCCCTCGTAATTGAAAACACAGTAACTTCAATCGAAAACACATATAAGTTACTGTGTTTTCAATTACGAGGGCACTATTAAAATAAAAGAAATGCAATTATTTTTTTAACTTATGTGTTTTCCATTGAAGTTACTGTGTTTTCAATTACGAGGGCAGTATTACCGTACCTACTCCTATGACAAGATTTACGATTAGTTGGGAGGAGAAACGCGAAAGAAATTAGTCATGTTCAGTTTGAGTAATATTCTTTATAAAAAAAATTGGTTGTCTGTAAAGTCGGTTTACGGACGATAGTTTTACGTGATAACGTCATAAAGAAACATTGACGATGACTGGCGGGCGGCGGCGCGGTCACAAGCCAACGCTTGGGCCGATCGTGCCTCTCTATCGCTTGTTCCGCGCTCTCGCTTGCACGCTCAGGCTTAGGCGGAATGTGACCGACGTGCAGCCGGTGTTCATCGATTTATAAGACGTTATCACCTCAAAAACAAAATTATTCATGAATATTTTGTGATAAGAGATAACTGATAAGACAACTTACCAATGGTTCCTGTGTTTCTGTAATCACTAGATCTGACTCATCCAGGTTCTCTGAAAAATTAAATACTGCACTTGTAATAGGGACACAACTCACAAGCAGAAACGATAATAATAAATCAGTCATCATCATCAACATTGACCCATCAATGGCACACTACTGAGCGCATATCTCTTCTCAGAGAAGGGTTACAGGCCACCACAATGCAAATTGGCAGACTTCACACGCCTTTGAAGACATTATGAAGAACTCTCAGGTGTGCAGGTTTCCTCACGATGTTTTCCTGCACTGTTGAAGCTTGTGATATTTAATTTCTTAAAACGTACTTATAAAAGCTAGAGGTGTGTGCCTAGGATAGAACCTGCGACCCCCTGAATAGGAGACCACAGTACTAACCACTAGGCTATCACTGTTTAGTACTGTTATCAGTACCTAATATTAATAAACTGTCAAGTCGAAAGCCTCAATAGCCCAATGGTTAAAGGTGCGGACTGAAAACTGAAAGGTTGCAGGTTCGAATCCCAACCGTTGCACTATTGTCGTACCCACTCCTGGCACAAGCTTTCCGCTTATTTGGAGGGGAGAGGAGAATATTAGTCAAGTTCAACTTGGTTGATATTTAAAAAAAAAAAAAAAAAAGAGTGGCAGGCCACGCACAGTTTATGGTTCTGTAGTTGCCCATCTAGTATGCAATATTATGCATACTTAAAAAGCAGTACTTTCATAATATCCTGGTGGTGTGCTAAAGCCTTGTGACAGTCAAAAATTAAGCATTAGCAAGTATTCAAAAATGTTATTATTTTAGATAATAGATAGACTAATGCATCATTGCAATCTCAGCAGGCCTCATAGTGGAAGATGCAGCCTAAGATGGAGGGTGCTTGGCTAGAAGCTGCCTATGCACTCTTGATTTAAAGGTACCTAGGTTATAGTTAGTTTGAAAAGAGGATATAAATGTACTTACGGGTATTATTCAGTTGTCTATTTCTCACTATCTTGTCAAACTCTTGCATGAATGGATGATTGTCAATATTCTGCCGTCTATGTGTCTGCAAATTGCTGAGGAAGTCTTTGTATTTGTCTTCCAGTAAATTCACACTTGACACATCTGTTTCTCTCTGTACAAAACACATTTCTGAATAATAATTGTGTCCTGCTAACTGAATAGTATAAGCAGTGATAGCCTAGTGGTTAGGACTGTGGTCTCCTATTCGGGGGGATCACAGGTTCAATCCCGAGTACGCACCTCTGACTGCCACCTCTGAGTCAAGTGCATTTAAGCAATTAAATATCATTTGCTTCAACAGTGAAGGAAAACATCGTGAGGAAACCTGCACATCTGAGTTCTTCATAATGTTCTCAAAGGTGTGTTGTCCGCCAATTCGCATTAGGCCAGTATGGTGGACTATGGCCTATAACCCTTCTCTGAGAGGAGACCTGCGCTCAGTAGTGAGCCGTTGATGGGTTGCTAATGATGATAAACACATGAGAAAGAGAGGATCAAGTTTTACAACATCCCCTATTTCGAGAATTTGTTTTTAAGAAAGAGCAACCCTAGGCTAAGAGGGCATGATGTAAAATTACAGCATCAACTAGCATCGTCCAATCCCTTTAAACACTTTGTAACAAGAGTTGTGGTGGTGGTACATATAGGTTTGGAATTAATTACCCAAAGAAATAGTGATGTCAAACTCAGTTTAATGAATTTAAAACAGATTAGACAACCTTAATATTGGAAACTCCAAGTACAGTAATTGATATAGGCACATCAGCAACATCTGCATAGCCTATTATAAGTAATAATCAAATAATAATAATTATTATTCCTCATGTATTAACTTTACAGTTGTCCATTTTTTTTTTAAATTAGAAGAATATTATTTTTGAAGACCAATAGGATTTGAAGCCAGGGAAAAGCTGTTGCCCTCATGCAATGTCCTCGTGGATTTCAATTTTAAATGTTTTTTTTTCATTTATTCCTTGCATTCCAACTTATAATTAATAGATATTATTCTATGTATGCAGAGTTTCCACATGAGGGGAAGTTCCACAAAAGCATACGTAATTATTTCTAATTATAATTCAACACATGTTAAGACAGGCAGACAGAAAGTAGCCCCATTGCCGCTGGTGGAACCCGTTCACGAGCATGACGCATGACCCAGCCATTGCTTCGCTCAACCATATTTGAGGGAACGTAACAACTCGCATCACACGACACCACCGCAGAAATGTTAAAGAGAGTGTGACATACTTAGGCTACCCATCTGATGATCTAGATGATTTTTTTAATATTTACCGAGGCCATAACGAGAGCTTCTGCTTCGAGAACTTGTAGGGCCTCCATAGAACAATATTCCCGCACGCAGGTCTTCAGTTTAGCCAACTCGGATTCCTTCTCCTCGTCCAAATACTTCAGTACATTCTCCGTACATGAATAGAGACTGGCCATGCATTGTTTCCGTAGGTCTGCAAGCTCCGAGTCAACCATTGCTTATCACGAATTCTGATAAAACGAACTACCTAAATATTCAATTAATAATTCAAATGGTTTATTTTCCTTTAACTTATTTATTTTTATACAGCCGCGCGTTATTTTCTAAAATTCACAACAAATAAATTCCAAATGTAACTTTGACATTTGACAATGACATTGATAGTTCGTACCAAAGAGAATCGTTTTATTTGTTAAGTACCACAGCAGCAGTTTGATAAACCTTTTGGACCATGGAAGTAGGAATCTATGTACTATATTATCTATGGTAGGAATAGTAGTCGGACCCATGAAGGTAGCAAACCTACCATGGTCGGACCCGATAGCCCTACTGGGCCTTGATTCTGTAACTTAGTTCTTCTTCTGTTGCTATCAAAAAATGATAGCCACTGACATATATTTTTTATCCATTGAAGGTTTGCTATGAAAATATAAGTATCATATTAGGGCCCTGATCCTACTGTTTACCCTTTCACCTACCTACCTACGACCTACAAAACTTCCAAAATCCACGTCCATGAAGTCGTGAGCCTTGTGCGAACAAGAGGCTTGAATCAAGCACGTAAAAAGCGAGACTGAAGCCTGGTTAATCCTTTAAAATATTTGCGATATACTCAGTTAATTTAATACCAATTTGAATTTTCATCAATCATCCAGTACCATTATTTCGTAGGAGTATTAAATCAAATGCAAATAGATTCATAATAATTATATTTTATGTTTATTAACACAACAAAATAATCATTCCATAATTTAAAGTTACAAAATTAATTATACTATAACTAATTTGACAAAAAATAGCATTCTTTGATACAATAATATACATATATTATGTGCTCCTATGGGATAATGCATAATATATTTGGATAATATATTTTTCAACACACTTGCTCATAAAGTGGCTCTAGTTTCACCGCAATTAGGCACATAATGAAACCTATAATCAAACTGTGACTTTTTCATTACTATTATTCACAAGTGAGTTGAGTTTTTTTTTATTGGTTGAGTTGCTTTGTTCTTAAAAAAGTTTCGATACAAAAAAGATCGTATTCAAGTACAAATAAATTAATGTACCTATTGCTTGCTCATTTCATGCAACTTCGTATTTAAATAGATTTCTACTTGTACGTGTTTTTAATAAATAAAACTTTCACTCAAATATAACTTTTGTTTTTTCTGTAATAAAGAAAACTTGAAATTCCCCATTTTGTACGTGGCTAAAACGCTATCCGCGAAAAGTCAAAAAGAAAGAAACCTCATTCTTTTAGTCTATGGTCGATCGCCATTATAAGATGCGCGCGCATAGGAAAACTGATTAATTTGTCCCGCCATTGCGAAAAATTTTTCACAACTCGTTTTCACTATTGAAATTACAGATATTTTTAGTATTATTTTCTTCACAAGTGTGTTGAAAAACGTCGTATGATACACGTGTGTATTGATGATTACCGTCCTCGGCTATCTTAAGACCCTCACCTGACGGCTCGGGTGGCGCCTCAACGGCAATCACCAACTTTACACACTTATACCATAATGTACTATTATTCGAACAGCCTCGTAGGGTATAAAGCTACACGTGCCTCAGCGGGCTCGATATGTCGGGCCAATTCAATGGGCAAACTTAGTCCAAATACCAGCAAATAACAGCTTCCATATTCCATACTGAACTGGGACGTGTCCTTTGTAGATAAACGGATAAGCAGTCTTAAATGTGGTGGTCGGTTCCTGTACATACACAGTGACGTTACCGCCTGCCTTAGGAACAGAATACATAATAGTACAGGTATTGATTCACTCGGCAAAATCATTTAAATAAATGCCTTTACACAAATTTAAGAAATCAGTTAAAACTAATCTCATGAAAAAGCATATTATACAATTGAAGACTATATAAATGGCAAAAAAGCGTGGATATAATTCGTTCCAGCGATTCATGAGACAGTAGGTAATGATTAACCTGTAAATTCTCTTTTTCCTCATTGTGGAAACACTGCATACATAGCATAATATCTACTATGATGTAAACTTGTTTTGAAAAGAGCAACTGCCGAGTTTCTTGCTGGTTCTTCTCGGCAGGAACGGCATTCCGAACCAGTGGTAGACTCATCGACGATTCAAAAGCACTTGTAAATAAGTTTATTTGAATAAAAAACATTTCTATTCTATTCTAATAGCGACTCTTGCTACCACACAATTAAGTGTAATTTAGGTCGCACAGCGCTTTACTACAGTTATATTCATCTAGAAGTTGCCTCTCTTTCTATTACGTAACTCTTATCCATTCGGTCTACGTTAGCCCATTGAATTGCCCCCCCCCCCCCCCCCCCCCTAGGTAGGTATTTTTAGTTTTATACCTAATTAAAAAATAAAATTCGGAGTGGCCTAACAATACACTGATCCCTAAAATTAATGTATGATTAACACTGGATTGGCAGTCTCAATATAAATGAGAGCTTAAATAAGGATCAATTATTTGAAGCGCCATATTTGACATACCAGTGTCCCTGGAATAAATAATATTGCAAATGGCGCACCGACCTCTATTTAATCTATGAAATCATACATTTCATTGATTAAGGTGGAAGACACGGTACTGCCCGCGAAATTCAAATTTAATTTGGTTTTTCGCAATTTGTAAACTAATACGACAAAGTAGGCTTATGGCATTCTAATTGCGACGATGGCAGTATCATCTTCACAGGTTTATATAAAAATCTTATCGACTAATTTGTGAGTAACTCACGTCCAACTCGGTATTTTGATTAATTTCTTAAACTGGTCACTTTCAAGTAAAGATTTTTATATAAACCTGTGAAGATGATAATTCCACTGGCGCAATTAGAAGGCCATAAGCCTACTTTGTCCTATTAGTTTACAAATTGCGAAAAACCAAATTAAATTAGAATTTCGCGGGCAGACCCTTGTCTTCCACCTTAAATAACGAGGTTTATAAAAATTAATCTATGAAATCATGTGCCATTTGCTATATTATTAGTTCCAGAGACACTTGTATCTGTGCTTACAGCGTCAAAAACTTTTCAAAGCACTTTGACAATCCCTGGTCTACACGGTGACGCCCACGTGGCCGAGCGCGGCGGACAGCTGCTTGAGCTGCGCGCGCATTTCCGCGGGCGCCAGGCCGCGCCGCGCGCCGATCACTTTGAACGCGTTCAGATACTCCAGCTCCGAGAACTGAGGCCCCTTCTCGCGGACAGATGTTATTATCTCCTGAAAAACATCAAAAAAATTGGTTGTCTGTAAAGTCGGTTTAGCAAGTGGTGTAGCAGTGATAGCCTAGTGGTTACGACTGTGGTCTCCTTTTTTATTTTTTTTATTTTTATTTATTTAATCATGCTAATAATTAACAAAATGGATCTTATGATACTATCTCGCCAAACTGGTGGACCAGTTTGTTGGCGAGGTGGCGCTCAATACTAATAATAGTTACTTTTAACCTTATAATTTGTGATTTTTTTTTTTTATCGTATGGCGTTATATACGTAAGCGTTTTTATAATATTAGATTTAAAATATTATGTCAAAAAGTAGTACCTACAAAATAGATAAATTATACCTTGACGTCCAGTTTTCCCAACCACGTGACAGCCGGGTCGGGGAGGTCAAAAAGATCCCTAACCCCTGAACCCTGGTAGGCGTGAGTAGGGCAGCGCTGGATGATGTGCTCCATCGTCTGCTCTTCCTTACCGCACTCACACATTGGAGAGGGTTTCCAGCCCCATTTGTGCAGGAGGTAGTTGCAGCGTCCGTGTCCTGTTCTCAGTCGGTTCAACCGACACCACAAGTTGCGGGGAAGCTGGAAACCTTTAGGTTTGACTGTCGGGTCGGGTACATAGGCCACTGGTCCACCAGATTCACTCCATTCCTTTCTCCAGCTCTCGCCCAGGTTAAAGTGCTTTAGCTCGGTAGCCTCTGCATAGGCAGGGCGACGAGATTTTAGTCGTTTTGGTGGCGGGTTGCAGAAGGCCTTATTTGCATGGAGCTGGGGGTTAGCACGGATCTTTTCTATTTCCCTCCGTAAAGCAAATTTTCTGCGCAGGTGAGGGGGAGCAATGTGAGATAATACTGGTAACCAGTGACGTGGCGTTGACTCCACAGTGCCAGAGACACAGCGCATTGCGTCATTTAGTTTTGTGTCCAATTTTTGCACGTGAGCGCTTTGCAACCATACAGGGGCACAATATTCAGCGGCAGAGAAGGTGAGCGCCAGAGTGGATGTCCGCAAGCAGTCGGCGGACGCTCCCCATGTCGTTCCACAAAGCTTTTGTATAATATTATTCCTCGATCCGATCTTCAAGGATAGTTTGTGCAAGTGTTCTTTGTATGTTAGGGTTCTGTCGAGTGTAACTCCGAGATACTTTGGGGATGCGCTGTATCTGAGCCTTTTACCCATAAATATGATATTTGGCTGGTAGCTAGCGAGCTGGTTATGAAGATGGAAACAGCATACCTCCGTCTTGCTCGCACTGGGAATAAGCCGCCAGGATTTAAAATAGTTTTCGAGATTGACGAGATCATTCGTTAGGATGTTTTCTCCGGTCACAAAATCTTTACTTTGGGCCACCACTGCTATGTCATCAGCGTATATAAACTTGGTGGCTGAAGTGGGCGGTAGATCGTAGATGTAAGTGTTGAAGAAAGTCGGAGCTAGTACGGATCCCTGAGGTAAGCCATTGTTAAGTTTTCTTTTTTTGCTTTTGCAGTCCCCCAGGAAAACTTCAAACGAAAGCGAAAACCTATTTAAGGAGTACCAATCATCTGAGGATCACGCCACTGGAACCAAACTACTCCAGTCCCTTGATAAGAACCGTAGAGACAAATGGGATTCAATAGTATCCAGCATGGATTTTACCAGGTCCAGCAGAAAAGCCTGGAGGACGCTTCACAATCTGACTGGAAAACACCACCCTCCCAAACTGAACACGTTGATAAAACCTGATGCTATTGCCGCTCGCATGGTTGAGGTAACAAGAGTAAAGCGGGACAAACTATTTACCAAAAGCGTGAAAAAAGAACTTAGAGCTTTGAAGCGCAATCCAGTTTGTAACCCAGAGCTATCTAGACCATTTAGCATTAAAGAAACCATGGAGGCTATCAAGATCTTGAAAAATAATAAAGCCGCTGGGCCAGACAACATCTTTAACGAGTTCCTGCGTCACATGGGTCCCTGCTGTGTCAATTGGTTGGCCACATTTTTCACAAATATTTTACTTCAAAACAGGCTGCCCAGAGCATTCAAACTAGCCAAAGTAGTTGCCATTCTGAAGCCAGGAAAGCCAGAAGATATGGCCGAAAGCTATAGACCTATTGCTCTCCTTAGCTGCACTTTGAAGCTGCTTGAACGCATGATCCTCACAAGGATCTCTCCTTATATTGAGGCAGTTATTCCACCGGAACAAGCTGGCTTCAGGAGTGGACGGAGTTGCACTGACCAGGTTCTTGCTCTAACGTCACATATTGAAGTGGGATTTCAGACCCAAATGAAATCGACCGCCGTATTCATCGATCTTACAGCAGCATACGACACGGTGTGGAGACAAGGCTTAATTTATAATTTGTGATACTTAACGCTAACGCACATATAACTATATCCTATACTATTTACTTAATTTTATTCGGGTAATATAATATTACTTTACTCCTATTCAGGGGGTCGCAGGTTCGATCCCGGGCACGCACCTCTGACTTTTCGGAGTCGAGTGCGTTTAAGCAATTAAATATCACTTGCTTCAACGGTGAAGGAAAACATCATGAGGTAACCTGAGAGTTCTTCATAATGTTCTTGAAGGTGTGTGAAGTCCGCCAATTCGCATTGGGCCAGCGTGGTGGACTACGGCCCATAAATAACCCTTCTCTGAGAGGAGGATTTATTATTTAATAAATTAATAATAAAAATAAAAATATTAGGGAAAAATTCCACATGTAGAAATTATTTAAAATAAAATTGAAAATAGAAAATTCAGTCTGTCGAGCTGGGATTCGAACCATCGACCCTTATCGACCTTTATGCGACTGTAGACTGTATTATTTAATAAATTAATAATAAAAATAAAAAAATTAGGGAAAAATTCCACATGTAGAAATTATTTAAAATAAAATTGAAAATAGAATTTCAGTTTGTCGAGCTGGGATTCGAACCATCACCTTTAACTGTTTAGCGACTGTCGAAACCACAAGGCTACGGAGATCTAATATTGTAGTGTGAAAATATTGAACACAATGCCAAATTAATTAATCGAAAGGAACTGCGTTCCATCCGGGTGTCCCTTGACACCTCTCAAGTTTTTTTCATCTTAGGCCAGGTACTTGTACGCTATACCAAAAAATAGTATTAAATCATAGAAATTGAAATAAAATACGCTTTTTTGTAGTATTACAGTGAATAAGAGGTACAAATATAAAATTGATAATTGGGTACATCTGTAGAATGGCAACTTCCGGAGTGCATCCATCTGCTTTTGTTATCGACCGAGCGAAGCGAAGGTCTTTGAGTTAACTAGGGCGATTTGCACTTGTCCGTCCGTCCGTCCGTCCGTCCGTCCGTCTGTCAGAGCCTTATAACTTTTGAATTACTGAACGTAATTACTTCAAATTTAGATATAATATGTAAACCGATGGCCTCCAGCCGAAAATGGCTTAAAAAGTTATAAAAATCTTTATTTCAGGGGGGCTCTCATAGAAGCGAATGCGAAGTAAAAAAAAAAAAATCGCGTTACATAAAATTGTTACGTATCATTTTAAAGATAATTTTGAACTGAGTACAAAAATATTTTTTTTTTAATTTTTCCCTTAAAATTGACGAAATGGGGGGCTTTCAAAGTGGCGATTTTATACGCTCGCTTGAAGACGCTCTCTAGAAAAATCCGCTATGGATTTTCAAACTGATTTTATGTTTTTAGGTCACTTATATCCTGTACTTGAACAACAAATACTAAAATTATATGAATATTATAAAGAAACGAGATTATTTAATTTTTAATGGGCGTCAGTAATTCATATAGCATCAACATAGCTTCACAATAATGCTAATAGATGGCGCAGTCAGTAACTATTCCCATGGAACTACGAGTTAAATTCAATGTTTGATAAATAATTCAATGTTTTCACTAACGTTCCCTAACCTTTACGGGCTACCTATAAGTTAGGTGATTGATGTTTTCTGTCAACTTATTTATCACGATCCTGTACGGGACACCTAAAAGGATATTGGGACGGATGTTAGGACTTAGGATTGTATTTAGGAGCTACCTACGTTAAGAGACTCCTACTTAGGGGATGATTTAGGTATGTTTGGTGAAAACGGGCATAATAATAATAATGTCAGTTTTGGTTATCATGTATCGATTGAATGAATAATCATGGGATACCGTTACCGCGAGGTCTCAGTTCGGGGCGAACCACTAGTCTATGTTTGTAATGAAGTTCTTCTTTCTTCTTTATCAACCGATAGGCGTCCACTGCTGGACAAAGGTCTCTTGCATGGACTTCCACAGGCTTCGGTCTTGCGCCGCCTGAATCCAGCGGCTCCCTGCGACTCGCTTGATGTCGTCGGTCCACCTGGTGGGGGGTCTGCCAACACTGCGTTTCGCGGTGCGGGGTCGCCACTCCAGCACCTTGGGACCCCAACGACCATCAGCTCTTCGAACTATGTGCCCCGCCCATTTCCACTTCAGTATCGTGACTCGCTGAGCTATGTCGGTGACTCTGGTTCTCCTACGGATCTCCTCATTTCCGATTCGATCCCGCAGGGATTTTCCGAGCATAGCTCTTTCCATCGCACGCTGAGCGGTCCTGAGCCTACTTATGAGGCCCTTAGTTAGCGACCATGTCTCGGATCCGTAAGTCATCACTGGCAACACGCACTTTTCGAAGACTTTAGTCTTCAGGCACTGAGGAATTTTGGACGAAAAGACATCTCCGAGCTTCCCGAACGCTGCTCAGCCGAGTTGGATTCGGCGGTTGATCTCTTTCTCGAAATTGGACCTGCCTAGCTGGACTGTTTGTCCCAGGTAAATATACTCGTCGACAATTTCGAGTGCAGAGTTCTCAACAATTACTGGGTGGAGCGGTGCATGAGCATTGGACATGATTTTCGTCTTGCTCATGTTCATTTTCAGGCCCACCTGTTGAGAAACCCTGCTGAGATCGTTGAGCATTGTATTGAGGTCTCTCAGAGTCTCTGCCATGACTACTATGTCATCGGCAAATCGCAGGTGAGTGATGTACTCGCCGTTTATGTTGATGCCAAGCCCGTTCCAATCCAGAAGCTTAAAGGCGTCCTCCAACGCAGCGGTAAAGAGCTTCGGGGAGATAACGTCTCCCTGTCGCACTGCACGCTGCAAGTGGATTGGCCTCGTAGTCTGGTCCTGTATACGTACTGACATTGTGGCGTTTTCATACAAGCACTTCAACACTTGGATATACCGGTAGTCAATTCGGCATTTCTGCAGCGACCTCAACACAGCCCAAGTTTCCACTGAATCAAAGGCTTTCTCATAGTCCACAAACGCTAAGCAAAGTGGCCGGTTATACTCTTCCGTCTTTTGTATAACCTGCCGCAGCGTATGAATGTGATCTATGGTACCAAAGCCTTTTCGGAATCCGGCTTGTTCGGGAGGCTGGAAGTCGTCGAACCTACGAGCGAGACGATTCGTAATGACTCTCGAGAACAACTTATAAACATGACTCAACAACGAGATGGGTCTATAATTCTTCAACAAGGTATTATCTCCCTTTTTGAAGAACAGAACCACCACGCTCCTGAGCCATGCTTCCGGCGTTGTGCCCTCGTGGATAACGGAATTGAACAATCTCTGAAAAATCTTAAGTACTGGTTTTCCACCCGCTTTCAGGAGTTCCGCAGTGATTCCGTCATCACCTGGCGCCTTGTTGTTCTTGAGCTGTTTGAGAGCCATTCTAATCTCGTATAGGCTGACGTCCGGGATATCTTCGGTATAGTGTCGGGTCAGTTTGGCTCTGGGATCTTTCGCCAAATCTTTAACAGGTTTTTGTGTCGTGGTATATAACTGTCCATAGAACTTCTCAACCTCTCCCAAGACCTCAGGTCGAGAAGTAATGAACGTTAATGAAGTAACGTAATGAAGTTACGTCATCTTAATGTCATTTCAATTGTCAATTGCTGGTATGTCAAATGTCAATTGCTATCAATTGTGGTTCTTTTTATGTCAAATGTCATCATGACACGTGTAAGTACGTCTCACTGTCAAAAAGAACGCCATGTTGTTGCGCTTTTATTTTGCAAAATAATTTCGCATTGTACCTCGTAAAAAGGACCTTTTAATGAGAACTAAAGCAAAAATAATCACTATTTCATGACCCCGACCATTTTGAAAGACTGTACAAAGACCTGGCCCAGGCTCCATATATATTTGAAACAACCCCTTTATCCTGATTATCAGGCGTCACCTCGGGCGTGCACGCCAGCAGGTGCAGGTACGCGTGCGCGGCGTGCAGCCCGTCGTGCGGCAGCGACAGCGCCGCGAGGCAGTGCCTCAGCGCGGCCAGCCTCGCGCCCGCGCCCGCGCCGCCCGCGCCGCCCACAGCCCCCGCGCCGCCCGCGCCCGCCTCGCTCTGCCAGCGCCACACCACCGCCGTCGACATCATCAGCTAGTGCTATAAGGGCGTGTGTGTCGTCGTCACCTCGGGCGTGCACGCCAGCAGGTGCAGGTACGCGTGCGCGGCGTGCAGCCCGTCGTGCGGCAGCGACAGCGCCGCGAGGCAGTGCCTCAGCGCGGCCAGCCTCGCGCCCGCGCCCGCGCCGCCCGCGCCGCCCACAGCCCCCGCGCCGCCCGCGCCCGCCTCGCTCTGCCAGCGCCACACCACCGCCGTCGACATCATCAGCTAGTGCTATAAGGGCGTGTGTGTCGTCGTCACCTCGGGCGTGCACGCCAGCAGGTGCAGGTACGCGTGCGCGGCGTGCAGCCCGTCGTGCGGCAGCGACAGCGCCGCGAGGCAGTGCCTCAGCGCGGCCAGCCTCGCGCCCGCGCCCGCGCCGCCCGCGCCGCCCACAGCCCCCGCGCCGCCCGCGCCCGCCTCGCTCTGCCAGCGCCACACCACCGCCGTCGACATCATCAGCTAGTGCTATAAGGGCGTGTGTGTCGTCGTCACCTCGGGCGTGCACGCGAGCAGGTGCAGGTACGCGTGCGCGGCGTGCAGCCCGTCGTGCGGCAGCGACAGCGCCGCGAGGCAGTGCCTCAGCGCGGCCAGCCTCGCGCCCGCGCCCGCGCCGCCCACAGCCCCCGCGCCGCCCGCGCCCGCCTCGCTCTGCCAGCGCCACACCACCGCCGTCGACATCATCAGCTAGTGCTATAAGGGCGTGTGTGTCGTCGTCACCTCGGGCGTGCACGCCAGCAGGTGCAGGTACGCGTGCGCGGCGTGCAGCCCGTCGTGCGGCAGCGACAGCGCCGCGAGGCAGTGCCTCAGCGCGGCCAGCCTCGCGCCCGCGCCCGCGCCGCCCGCGCCGCCCACAGCCCCCGCGCCGCCCGCGCCCGCCTCGCTCTGCCAGCGCCACACCACCGCCGTCGACATCATCAGCTAGTGCTATAAGGGCGTGTGTGTCGTCGTCACCTCGGGCGTGCACGCCAGCAGGTGCAGGTACGCGTGCGCGGCGTGCAGCCCGTCGTGCGGCAGCGACAGCGCCGCGAGGCAGTGCCTCAGCGCGGCCAGCCTCGCGCCCGCGCCGCCCGCGCCGCCCACAGCCCCCGCGCCGCCCGCGCCCGCCTCGCTCTGCCAGCGCCACACCACCGCCGTCGACATCATCAGCTAGTGCTATAAGGGCGTGTGTGTCGTCGTCACCTCGGGCGTGCACGCCAGCAGGTGCAGGTACGCGTGCGCGGCGTGCAGCCCGTCGTGCGGCAGCGACAGCGCCGCGAGGCAGTGCCTCAGCGCGGCCAGCCTCGCGCCCGCGCCCGCGCCGCCCGCGCCGCCCACAGCCCCCGCGCCGCCCGCGCCCGCCTCGCTCTGCCAGCGCCACACCACCGCCGTCGACATCATCAGCTAGTGCTATAAGGGCGTGTGTGTCGTCGTCACCTCGGGCGTGCACGCGAGCAGGTGCAGGTACGCGTGCGCGGCGTGCAGCCCGTCGTGCGGCAGCGACAGCGCCGCGAGGCAGTGCCTCAGCGCGGCCAGCCTCGCGCCCGCGCCCGCGCCGCCCGCGCCGCCCACAGCCCCCGCGCCGCCCGCGCCCGCCTCGCTCTGCCAGCGCCACACCACCGCCGTCGACATCATCAGCTAGTGCTATAAGGGCGTGTGTGTCGTCGTCACCTCGGGCGTGCACGCGAGCAGGTGCAGGTACGCGTGCGCGGCGTGCAGCCCGTCGTGCGGCAGCGACAGCGCCGCGAGGCAGTGCCTCAGCGCGGCCAGCCTCGCGCCCGCGCCCGCGCCGCCCGCGCCGCCCACAGCCCCCGCGCCGCCCGCGCCCGCCTCGCTCTGCCAGCGCCACACCACCGCCGTCGACATCATCAGCTAGTGCTATAAGGGCGTGTGTGTCGTCGTCACCTCGGGCGTGCACGCGAGCAGGTGCAGGTACGCGTGCGCGGCGTGCAGCCCGTCGTGCGGCAGCGACAGCGCCGCGAGGCAGTGCCTCAGCGCGGCCAGCCTCGCGCCCGCGCCCGCGCCGCCCGCGCCGCCCACAGCCCCCGCGCCGCCCGCGCCCGCCTCGCTCTGCCAGCGCCACACCACCGCCGTCGACATCATCAGCTAGTGCTATAAGGGCGTGTGTGTCGTCGTCACCTCGGGCGTGCACGCGAGCAGGTGCAGGTACGCGTGCGCGGCGTGCAGCCCGTCGTGCGGCAGCGACAGCGCCGCGAGGCAGTGCCTCAGCGCGGCCAGCCTCGCGCCCGCGCCCGCGCCGCCCGCGCCGCCCACAGCCCCCGCGCCGCCCGCGCCCGCCTCGCTCTGCCAGCGCCACACCACCGCCGTCGACATCATCAGCTAGTGCTATAAGGGCGTGTGTGTCGTCGTCACCTCGGGCGTGCACGCCAGCAGGTGCAGGTACGCGTGCGCGGCGTGCAGCCCGTCGTGCGGCAGCGACAGCGCCGCGAGGCAGTGCCTCAGCGCGGCCAGCCTCGCGCCCGCGCCCGCGCCGCCCGCGCCGCCCACAGCCCCCGCGCCGCCCGCGCCCGCCTCGCTCTGCCAGCGCCACACCACCGCCGCCGACATCATCTCGCCCACGCCGCTCATTATGTACTGGCGACGATAGGTAAATCATTATTAAGCTATTGCATAGCTTTTATCGTGGGCTTTAAACTAGGACAAACAGTTTGAACGCGGCGACCGAATCAAGAGATTCCGTAACGAAAAAAAACCTATCACCGTCGTTCAGTAATCGTTCAACATTTTAGAGGTTCACAAGTAGCTCTGTTCGGCGCAGTGGGCGAGCGACCGCTTTCTTTACCGTATGGTGTATGTTGTTGCAGGTTCGAATCTCACTCGCGAAGTAGTGACAGTGCGCTTTTCTTGTTTGTTTTTTTTTTAATTATTTTTATTATGCAAAAAAAAAATATTGCAAAAATATTATAATTGCATAAGTTGATAAAAAATGCTATGCAATAGCTTTACCGCGGCAGTCCCCGAGTGCCACTTAATGTTTTTATGTTTATGGCCTCAGCAACACTTGAATAACGTGTTCAAGTATTGGCGCATAATTGTGGTAGTACGCACCGCCAGGGCAGAGTCGGCCAGGAGCGGCGAGGCGTGCTCGTGGAAAGCCAGCAGGCGGTGAGCGAGGCGCGAGGCGCCACCCGCGCCGCCAGACTGCTCCGAGCTTTCCGACCCCTCCACCTTCTCCTCCTGGCCCAGGTAGTGGAAGCACTCGATGCGCATCTACACACACATTGATCATATCAATCAGACGTGCTATTATCTAAAAATTGCCGAACTAAATCTTATTCATTTCATGCGGGTTGTTACGCTCCCTCAAATATGGTTGAGCGAAGCAATGGCTGGGTCATGCGTCATGCTCGTGAACGGGTGCCACCAGCGGCAATGGGGCTACTTTCTGTCTGCCCGTCTTAACATGTGTTGAATTATAATTAGAAATAATTACGTATGCTTTTGTGGAACTTCCCCTCACTGTGGAAACTCTGCATACATAGAATAATATCTATTGTATATTGTAAAAGTATTTTGAAAAGAGCAACCGCCGAGTTTCTTGCTGGTTCTTCTCGGCAGGAACGGCATTCCGAACCAGTGGTAGACTCATTGACGATTCAAAAGTACTTGTAAAAGTTTATTTGAATAAAAACATTTCAATTCTATTCATGGCATTAGCGTCAAAGCAAAATATTTCTTGACTGTATTGATTTATAGTCACTAATTCAGTACAACCGATTCTAACATGGAGCGTTATAGAGCGTATCGTACATACCTAAACGTATGAGAATGCATACACGAATTTGAGCTCTAATTTAATGTTGTTATGGTTTATTTTAATTTGACGCTAATGCCATGAAATAAATAAGATTTTGATCGGCAACTTTTAGACAATCGGGGGGCAGCTTTATATTACTAGTTCCTCATCGCTAGGGGTTGTAAACCTTTGTTTTTATGTTAATATAGCAAGAAAAAGTGATGGTAGGTCATCTCATGTTAAGCGATTACCACCGCCGATGAACGTTTAAAGTACCATAGGCACCACCAATGCGGTCTGCATGAAGTAATGCAAAGCGGTTCCGTGCTGACCTGGGAGACCTGAGGAGGTTGTTTTAGTCCGTGCGAGTCGGACACACCCTGCCTTAAGGCAGAAGTCCGCAGGGATTTTTTTCTCCTCAAACAGAGAAAAAAAAGGGCACCACCAATGCGTTGCCGGCATATTAGGAATTTGTCAGTCCACCCCTTGAGTTCTCCCATCCCCCGCCCGACGCCGCGCTGGCGATGGCCGGGATACTCCCGAGTTATACCTCCAGGTGCAGGAACAGCAGGCACTTGTGCGCGATGGCCTCGAAGTGGCCGGCGGCGGACGCGATGTAGGCGTGGAACTTGTCGTTGAGCTTCAGGCCCGCGCCCGCGCCCGACGCCGCGCTGGCGATGGCCGGGATACTCCCGAGTTATACCTCCAGGTGCAGGAACAGCAGGCACTTGTGCGCGATGGCCTCGAAGTGGCCGGCGGCGGACGCGATGTAGGCGTGGAACTTGTCGTTGAGCTTCAGGCCCGCGCCCGCGCCCGACGCCGCGCTGGCGATGGCCGGGATACTCCCGAGTTATACCTCCAGGTGCAGGAACAGCAGGCACTTGTGCGCGATGGCCTCGAAGTGGCCGGCGGCGGACGCGATGTAGGCGTGGAACTTGTCGTTGAGCTTCAGGCCCGCGCCCGCGCCCGACGCCGCGCTGGCGATGGCCGGGATACTCCCGAGTTATACCTCCAGGTGCAGGAACAGCAGGCACTTGTGCGCGATGGCCTCGAAGTGGCCGGCGGCGGACGCGATGTAGGCGTGGAACTTGTCGTTGAGCTTCAGGCCCGCGCCCGCGCCCGACGCCGCGCTGGCGATGGCCGGGATACTCCCGAGTTATACCTCCAGGTGCAGGAACAGCAGGCACTTGTGCGCGATGGCCTCGAAGTGGCCGGCGGCGGACGCGATGTAGGCGTGGAACTTGTCGTTGAGCTTCAGGCCCGCGCCCGCGCCCGACGCCGCGCTGGCGATGGCCGGGATACTCCCGAGTTATACCTCCAGGTGCAGGAACAGCAGGCACTTGTGCGCGATGGCCTCGAAGTGGCCGGCGGCGGACGCGATGTAGGCGTGGAACTTGTCGTTGAGCTTCAGGCCCGCGCCCGCGCCCGACGCCGCGCTGGCGATGGCCGGGATACTCCCGAGTTATACCTCCAGGTGCAGGAACAGCAGGCACTTGTGCGCGATGGCCTCGAAGTGGCCGGCGGCGGACGCGATGTAGGCGTGGAACTTGTCGTTGAGCTTCAGGCCCGCGCCCGCGCCCGACGCCGCGCTGGCGATGGCCGGGATACTCCCGAGTTATACCTCCAGGTGCAGGAACAGCAGGCACTTGTGCGCGATGGCCTCGAAGTGGCCGGCGGCGGACGCGATGTAGGCGTGGAACTTGTCGTTGAGCTTCAGGCCCGCGCCCGCGCCCGACGCCGCGCTGGCGATGGCCGGGATACTCCCGAGTTATACCTCCAGGTGCAGGAACAGCAGGCACTTGTGCGCGATAGCGGTCGTTGTAACTTTGCAGCCAGAAGCGGCAGAAAGAGGCGTGACCTACGCTCAAATTCTGGAGCGGGCAGAGCAATCTGTTAACCTGCAGGAGCTGGGGATCGGTGAGGGTGTGAAGATCCGTAGGGCTGCCACTGGGGCTAGGGTATTAGAGTTGCCTAAGGACCAGACCCCAGAGCAAGCCGAGTTGCTGGCAAATAGGCTTCGCACTGCCCTGGACGGCGTGGCCAGCGTGGTCCGTCCCACCAAAGCAGCGTCCCTTAGGATTACCGGTCTCGATGATTCTATTACAAAGGAGAAGCTGGCTGCCGCCGTCGCGCGAGCCGGGAACTGCCCTGTGCAAACTATTAAAGCTGGAGAGCTACTACCTGGCCCCAGAGGAATGAGTTCTGCTACTGTTCACTGTCCCATTGAGGTAGCTATATCGCTGTCCAATGCTGGGAAACTCTTGGTAGGCTGGAGCTCTGCCGAAGTCCGGGCGCTAGAGCAGCGCCCTTTGCGCTGCTACAAGTGCCTTTTTATCGGGCACACAAGGCCAATGTGTCCTTCTACGGTAGACCGAGGCGATTTGTGCTTCCGGTGTGGCCATAAAGGCCATAAATCATTCCAATGCACAGCTTCGATGCGGTGCATGGTATGTGCAGAAGTCGGGCTGCCCACGGATCACTTGATGGGGGGAAAAAGTTGCAACCCACCCCCTGTGAAGGGTGGGATGGTCTCTCGCACAGCTGCTGACGCTGGAGGTCGCGAAATGCCAGAGGAAGCTGAAATGTCATCATGAATCAGCTGCATCATATCAGTTTCCTTCAGTCGAACCTCAACCATTGCGCTAGGGCCCAGGATCTCCTGCTACAGTCGGTTGCAGAGTGGGAGATAGACTTGGCAGTGGCCTGCGAGCCTTATTATGTCCCCCCCGCGGCTCACTGGGTAGGGGACCTGGATGATTCGGTGGTAATCCTAACTGGCAGAAATTCTGGACATCCTCTATTGGAAATTGAAAGAGGCTCTGGTTATGTAGTTGTGAGGTGGGCCGAATTCGTGGTCATAGGAATTTATTTCTCGCCTAATCGAAACCTGACAGAGTTTGAGTCCTTTTTAGACTCTGTTAGAGCAGCGATCTGCAGACATACCGGAGGGCATGTAATCGTCCTCGGCGATTTCAATGCTAAGTCGCGGGCTTGGGGGAACCCCGCCACCAACGCAAGAGGAAGAGTGGTGCAGATCTGGGCCCTGCTATCGGGTCTTACTCTCCTTAATAGAGGTGCGGCACTTACCTGTGTACGGCAACAGGGGGGATCCGTAGTAGATCTTTCATTTGCCACCCCTGCAATTGCCAACAGGGTCCTCAACTGGAGAGTGGAAGAAGAAGTGGAGACTCTTTCAGACCATAATTACATCCGCTTTGAGATCTCCGCTGTTCCGGGACTGAGGAATCCTCCAAGGAGTCTGAGTAGGTTTCCGCGTTGGAGTCTGCATCGCCTAGACCGGGAGTTAGCCAAAGAGGCCGCTATTGTACAACGATGGGCCTCTCCTTGTGGTGACGGTGATGTTAGCGTGGATGAGCTTGCAAGTCGGATGTGCAAAGCCCTAACGGAGATCTGCGATGCATCAATGCCTCGAGTCCTGCGACAAACTCCCCGTCGCCGCGTTTATTGGTGGTCCACTGAAATTGCTGATCTTCGCGGGATTTGTAATAGAGCCCGCAGGGAGTATGTTCGCAGTCGTAGACGTAACGGAGGTGGTTCAAACTCGGAAGGTTTGCGGAGCATCTATCGGCAAGCAAAATCAGCGTTGCAGCTGGCCATAAGCCAGGCTAAGGAGTCTGCCCGTAAAGAGCTGTTGGAGGGACTAAACAATGACCCATGGGGACGTCCCTATCGCGCAGCTCGCAACAAACTCCGTACTCAGGGCGCCCCAATCACGGAGACGTTGGAAACAAATCACCTTTTACGAATTGTTGGAGAACTGTTTCCTGACTCCCAGGGGCATGTCCCTCCAATGATGTCTACCGCCTCGGAAAGAGAGGATACGGATAATATCCCTCCTATTACTGAGTCGGAGTTGGACTTAGCCCTTGAACGCTTACGGACCAAAAAGACGGCACCGGGACCCGATGGTATTCCAGGAAAAGTCACTTGCGTTGGCATAAATCACCTGAGGGAGAGATTCCGTGTACTGCTCAACTACTGTCTAAGTGCCGGACAATTTCCGAAATCATGGAAAGATGGTAAGTTGTGCCTGTTACGTAAAGATGGGCGTCCGCTAGACTCTTCATCGGCATACAGACCAATAGTCTTGCTTAATGAGACCGGCAAACTTTTTGAAAGGATCCTTGTCAGCCGTCTCACCGAACACCTTGAAACGGTAGGCCCGGGTCTCTCTGAAGCGCAGTATGGATTCAGGGAAGGCCGCTCAACTTTAGATGCCTTGAATGCCCTTAAAAACCTGACTACGGATGCAGTGGAGAGAGGAGAAGTGGTTCTTGCAGTCTCACTTGATGTTGCAAACGCCTTCAATAGTCTACCTTTCGAGACCTTGCTTGAGGCCCTCCGTTATCATGGAGTGCCACAGTATCTTAGGAGACTACTGGCGTCGTATCTACACAACAGGGAAGTCATTTGGGAGGGAAGCAATCGACAAATATTCCGGCACCGAGTCTGCAGCGGAGTCCCGCAGGGCTCAGTTTTGGGACCATTGCTTTGGAATATAGGATTTGACTGGCTCCTGCGGGGCCCGCTGCTCCCAGGGATGAGGATTCTCTGTTATGCTGATGATACCCTCGTTACGGCCCGAGGAGGGACGTATGAGGAGGCGGCCCGCCTTGCTGTGGTTGGTGCGTCACTGGTGGTAGACAGGATCCAGATGCTGGGCCTGAGGGTCTCTATATCCAAAACCGAGGCCCTTCTTTTCCACGGTTCACGTAGAGGTCCACCCCGGGGTGCACAAATCACCATCCAGGATACAACAGTAAATGTAAAACCCCACATGAAATACTTGGGTCTTATCCTGGACGGGCGATGGGGCTTTAAAGTTCACTTCGAGAAGTTGGGCACCAGGCTCGTTGATGCCGCCGCCGCCTTGGGAAGATTGCTGCCCAATATTGGGGGACCTAACAATAATTGCAGGCGGCTATACATGGGGATCGTGCGAAGCATGGCACTATATGGCGCTCCAATATGGGTGCACGCATTGACTCAACAGAATAAGATACTTTTACGGAGGCCGCAAAAAATCATCGCGGTAAGAGCAATACGTGCGTACCGCACGGTATCATGGACGGCAGCTACGCTCCTGGCGGGTGACCCACCCTGGGAACTCCAAGCCGAAGTGCTCTCCGAAGTCCATCAATACCGGGCAGAGATGAGGGCGCGGGGAGAACGACCGGATGGGGAGGAGACAAAAAGACTTCGAGCATTGGCCAGTGCATCCTTGGCTCGTAGATGGGAGGAAGACCTGGAGTCCCCCGCTGCGGGCGTCTGGACGGTGGAGGCTATCCGACCCCAACTTGGGCGATGGCTCAACAGGCGGCATGGGGCGCTTACGTACCGTCTTGTCCAGGTGCTTACAGGACATGGCTGTTTCGGTAAGTACCTGCACGAGATTGCAAGGCGTGAGGAAACACCGGCTTGCCATGAATGCGGCGCAATAGAAGACTCAGCGCACCACACGTTAGTCGAGTGCGCATCGTGGGGACCTCAGCGGCATATCCTGACATCGATAACGGGAGTAAACCTCTCGTTGCCAAGTTTGGTAAGTAGCATGGTCGACAGCGAGGCGTGCTGGACTGCAGCGGCTTCCTTCTGCGAGGATGTGATTGCGCTAAAGGAGGCTGCAGAGCGAGAAAGAGAGCTGGATATCAACGCTCACCCGCTCCGCAGAAGAAGACTTGGGAGAAGGAGGCGACGCTACGCCCACCTTCTCGCCCCGCCGATGTAAGTACGGCCTTAAGCCTTTGCCTAATTAGCGTCGGAACGTCTCAGTCGAATCCGAGCCCGGGATCCTGAGACGTCCCATTCATGACGCGGACGGCGCCGCTGGGTTTTAGTGGGTATTACTTTCGTGTCGAGTCCCACATACCCGCCTGGCAAGCGGGATGCGTAAAGGCATTTCCCAGCGATAAAAAAAAAAAAAAAAAAAGGCACTTGTGCGCGATGGCCTCGAAGTGGCCGGCGGCGGACGCGATGTAGGCGTGGAACTTGTCGTTGAGCTTCAGGCCCGCGCCCGCGCCCGACGCCGCGCTGGCGATGGCCGGGATACTCCCGAGTTATACCTCCAGGTGCAGGAACAGCAGGCACTTGTGCGCGATGGCCTCGAAGTGGCCGGCGGCGGACGCGATGTAGGCGTGGAACTTGTCGTTGAGCTTCAGGCCCGCGCCCGCGCCCGACGCCGCGCTGGCGATGGCCGGGATACTCCCGAGTTATACCTCCAGGTGCAGGAACAGCAGGCACTTGTGCGCGATGGCCTCGAAGTGGCCGGCGGCGGACGCGATGTAGGCGTGGAACTTGTCGTTGAGCTTCAGGCCCGCGCCCGCGCCCGACGCCGCGCTGGCGATGGCCGGGATACTCCCGAGTTATACCTCCAGGTGCAGGAACAGCAGGCACTTGTGCGCGATGGCCTCGAAGTGGCCGGCGGCGGACGCAATGTAGGCGTGGAACTTGTCGTTGAGCTTCAGGCCCGCGCCCGCGCCCGACGCCGCGCTGGCGATGGCCGGGATGCTCTTGATGTTCGTGCTGAGCCACTCCTGGGATATATCAAATGAAATATATATATGAACTAGTAGGGCGCGTGGGTGCGCGGCCCGCAAGCGGACCGCGGTTTTTCTACTCGTCAAGTAGACTTTCAGGTCCTGATCATCTTTTGCCAAAGAAGCACTCTTGCATCTTTTATACTCTCCGAGATAGACACCTATGAAATTTGTATGGCCGCCATCTTGAATCGGCCATTTTTAAGTTTTTTTCAACTCACTGCGAATTGGATGAGGTTTTGAGTGACATTTGTTCGAGCACCCCCCACCTATCTTCAATACCCTGGCCGTACTCCTCACCCATCTCCGAAATCCTCAATCATCATAGTTCATCATTTATCACAATGAGAATTCTTCAATAAAAACTTTCGAAATGAAACCGTATCAAAGTCTTGCATAGTTCCCAACTTCTAGTCTCTTCAATATTCGCCATATACATATTTTGTATGGAGAAAAAAAATTCCGCCATCTTGAATTTTTTTCTGTTCATCAAGTAGACCTTCGGGTCCTGATCATCTTTTGCCCAGAAACCACTCTTCCATCTTTTATACTCTCCGAGATAGACACCGACGAAATTTGTATGGCCGCCATCTTGAATCCGCCATTTTGGATTTTTTTTTCAACTCTCTACGAATTGGATGAAGTTCCGAGTGACTTTTGTTCGAGCACACCCCACCTATCTTCAATACCCTGGCCGTGCTCCTCACCCGTCTCCGAAATCCTCAATCATCAGCTCTCTCCATATTTTTCCTCCGAATGAATTTTTGTCCCCTATACGAAACCATCGGTGAAAAAAAAATTTTTCATACAAAATTTTACAGGAGAGGTGATCAATGAGTGAGTGAATCAGTGAATCAGTGAATCAGTCAGTGAATCAGCCCCAGCAGCTATATATATATATTAATATGTATATTTAAATGTTTTTTATTCAAATAAACTTTTTTACAAGTGCTTTTGAATCGTCGATGAGTCTACCACTGGTTCGGAATGCCCTTCCAGCAAGAAACTCGGCAGTTGCTCTTTTCAAAACAAATTTACAATATAATAGATACTATGCTATGTATGCAGTGTTTCCATAATGAGGGGAAGTTAAAAGCATACCTAATTATAATTCAACACATGTTAAGACGGGCAGACAGAAAGTAGCCCCATTCCCGCCGGTGGAACCCATTTTTTTTTAAATAGTAAACTAGCAATGTTGGTTGTTGCGAAGGAGTGCTTTGGCATCCATACTAGGAAAACCTGTGTTACGGACACCGCGCCTTTCCACGGATCCATTGATTACTAGAGTTAGACCATAGTTCAAATTTTTACAGATTATTATTGTTTGAATTATTATAAAATTTGTGTTAGCTGTTCGAATAATGAAGTGTATGTGTGCATGTGTGTGTGTGTGTGTGTGTGTGTGTGTGTGTGTGTGTGTGTGTGTGTGTGTGTGTGTGTGTGTGTGTGTGTGTGTGTATGTGTGTGTGTGTATGTGTGTGTGTGTGTGCGTATGGGTGTATTTGTGTATTTATAATATTTTCTATGATTTCACTTCAGCGATCAAATCCTCAATTTCATAGTAGCTAAGTCTCTTTAACCAAGCATCGACAGTTTTTTTTAAGTTAGGTTTGTTAAGCTTAGATATATCGAGTGTGTCCATTCACGAACCTATACCTAAATTGTGTCTTTAAAGTAGCGACTCACCATACTCTCGCAAAGTAGCGCCAGGTCCACAAGGGTGTTGATGTCGGAGACTATTTCCCGCTTGGACACCTCTCCGTCGCCCAAACTAGTTCCCAGGATCTCCGCTTCACGCTCGTACGCTTGTTTCAGCTCCTAATAAACGAATAATTACGAAAAATTATAATTAACGAATAATTATATGTTGTAACGGAACGTAAGTTGAAAGGAATGAGAAGGAATGAGGAGGATCGCACACATGCTTGCTTACATGCTTGATGTAAGCAAGCATGTGTGCGAGTGAGATGGGATATGAGAGATGACGTATGACAGAAGTCTCTGAAAGAAGCCTCTGAAAGAATCCGGAGTAAGAAAAATAGCGTCGGGGTTGAACAAATTGAAATCCAACCTGCTCGCACAAAACGCTTCAGTTCAACGTTTCTGAATCGAACCGCTAAGGTGTGGAACGCACTCCCAACATTTGTGTTTCCGGCCACGTATAACCTCAGTACCTTCAAGGCAAGAGTGAATAGGCATTTTCTAGGCAAGCGCGCTCCAACCTAGACCTCATCAGTGCTGTCCAGCATTGATTGTCGTCAAGCGCAAGCCTATCCTGCAATAAAAAAAATGGTGTGCGTGGTGCGTTGTGTTTAAATAAAAACCTAAGTTTGAGTATTTCAAGCATTTATTTTCTTGCCATAATACCACATAATATATTATAATATGTATTTGGTGTAATTTTTTACCCGATTACCAAAAAAATTATTAGCCACACCCTCAATAGACTTTTTAAGTTATGTGAACTTGCCTTTGGACACTTACAAAGAGGAACCCAATTCTCATTCCCAAAACTAGTATTGGAAGGGAGGATTGCAGGCAAGAGAGCTCCAGGTCGCCAAAGACGCAAGTGGTTGGACAATATAAGGGGGTGGACTGGGCTGACTTATCCAAAATTAAAAGATGCGGCTTTAAATAGAGAAGCTTTTCGCATGATGACCGCCAAACTTCAACACGAGGAAGGCACACGATGATGATGATGATGATGAACTTGCCTTAGGAACTAAAGGAAAGTAGTGCAGATTTTTGTTTTTTCTTATTACTCGATACAAAAGTGCTTGCAACCCGATGTCCGTCTGTCCCATCGTCCCATAATATCAAACCACTGACAGTTTACCCAGACATTTCCCCAATGTTGCCAACCTCCGCAATCGAATATACCCAAGACTCGTGCGAATACTCTTCTTCTTCTGTATCAACCTATAGACGTCCACTGCTGGACAAAGGTCTCCTGCATGGACTTCCATAGGCTTCGGTCTTGCGCCGCTTGAATCCAGCGGCTCCCTGCGACCCGTTTGATGTCGTCGGTCCACCTGGTGGGGGGTCTGCCAACACTGCGTTTCCCGGTGCGGGGTCGCCACTCCAGCAAATAGGGATCCTAACGACCATCAGCTCTTTGAACTATGTGGCCCGCCCATTTCCACTTCAGTTTCGCGAAACGCTGAGCTATGTCGGTGACTTTGGTTCTCCTACGAATCTCCTCATTGCTGATTTGATCTCGCAGGGATATACCGAGCATAGCTCTCTCCATCGCTCGCTGAGTGACCCTGAGCCTAAGTTCGAGCCTGAGCTCGAATCTCTGCGACATATATATAATGTGCGTCACCTGGTCGGTGTAGTCGGTGCGGTGCAGCGCGGCGCGGTAGTTGGGCAGCGCCTGCAGGAAGCGCACGATGTCGTCGTCGGCCAGCCAGCGCGCGGCGCGGGCCGGCGCGCCCGGCGCCAGCCTGGCGTGCGCGGCGCGGCACTGCGCCAGCAGCGCGTCCAGCGCGCCGTCCACGACGCGCAGCGCGGCCGCGCCCCCGCAGCTGCCGCAGCGCCGCGCCGCCACCGCGCACTCGCGGATCGCGAGCCACGCCTCCAGGCAGCACGTGAACACCGCGCGCTGGCCCGCGCTGACACACGCACACACACACACACATTACAACACATTTTAAACTTCAAAAAAAAAAGGAGTAAAAAAATCAAATCAATGTTGAAATAGGTAAATTTTACAAACAGGTGTTAGTTTTGTTTAGATGTTAGGTGTTAGTAGCACTATTTCATGCAAAATAGAATAGAATAGAAATGTTTTTAGGCAGACATAAAGCAGCCCCATTCCCGCCGGTGGCACCCGTTCACGAGCATGACGCATGACCCAGCCATTGCTTCGCTCAACCATATTTTTCGTAGTATCATAGAACGCTATCAGCAGTTTGTTTCCGGAGCCATGCTACTTACGCGTTGTGCGGCGGCACGGAGCGCTCGCGCCAGGCGGACGGCGCGCGCATGGCGGCGTCGATGAGCGCGCGCGTGTGCCGCGACAGGCGCTCGCTCTCGCCCCAGCGCACGTAGTCCGAGATGAACGCGCGCAGCGAACACTCGCCACCGCTAAAAATATTATTATATGTAACTAAATAATAATGGTCCACGCAAAACTGTTTTTGGGATAGATCGTATTCGTAACTCCTAGTTCCATGGGATATATAATGACTGCGCCATCTATTAGCATTATTGTGAAGCTAAGTTGGAAATTACTGATGCCCATTAAAAATTATAGAATCTCGTTTCTTTATAATATTCATATAATTTTAGTATTTGTTGTTCAAGTACAGGATATAAGTGAAATAAAAAAATAAGTTCAGCTTGAAAATACATAGCCAATTTTGCTAGAGAGCGTCTTCAAGCGAGCGTATTAAATCTCCACTTTGAAAGCCCCCCATTTCGTCAATTTTAAGGGAAAATTAAAAAAAATATATTTTTGTACTCTGTTCAAAATCGTCTTTAATAAGATATATCGCAAGCCTATGACAGGCAACAAAAAATATTTTTTAATACAGTTGCTCAAAAAGTGGCGTATTGCAGGGACGTATAGCGTTCGGGATGTGAGCTATTACACACTCGTGCTTTTTTTTTACCTTTCCCGAACTCGTGCGTTCTCTTTCCCAACTGTCAAAATAAAGTCTATTAAAAAGAAAAACCAACCATGAAGTTTTTACTAAAAAAATTCATAGAAGTTTTTATAATTCATGCAAATACGTATATTTCTAAAAAGAACCTACTAATTTGTTTCAATATCAGATTTAATGATTTGATTGAATGAGTTTGGTTAGGTTTCATTTCATTTCATCTCACATTTTCATTTCATATCAACAAAAAAATTCTACTGAAGACTTGGCTGTATGGGCCTAATTTGCCTAATGGGTGAAGAAAAAAAAAACTCTGCTTATATTCTACGGTTGGCGCCATTTTTCAGAAATTTTCTTTGCGAGTTTAGTTGTTTGTTGCACAAAATGACTAATTTCGACCCTAGTTTTTTTTAATTAACACCACCGGAACTCAGTATAATTGCACAAAATGCTTCGGAGAACATTTTACTGGAAAAGTCAAAAAGTCGCTACATATCTACATACGACGAATTTATTGCGTGGAGAGAAGAGAAAAAAGCAAATAGTTTTTCAGAAAATGGTATGTTGGCATACTTCTCCGAACTCGCAGCAAAATTAAAACCTTCTACGTTATGGTCGAGGTTTTCGATGATAAAAAGTATGCTGAAAATAAGGAACAACGTGGATATAAGTAAATACATCTACCTTCGTTGATAGTGATAATTCATCAGATCCAACTCCATCAACTAGCAAACGCCATTGTATGACAAATATACATGAACAATCATACGAAATTAATAATAGTTTGTCTCAAACAGTAAATATGCAACCTAAAACTTCCCCAGTTAGTATAAAAAACTGTACCAATTTCAATGTATATGTGAATTATAACTTTTATAAGAAATACATGTTAAGTTAGTTGAGTTTATTGTGTTTTTATTATTTTATTAAATTGCTTCATTTTTTCGCAACTGTATTAAAAATAGTCGTTCAGTACACGTGCGGAACCGTCATTGCAACTTGTTCCGACTGTCAATCCTCGCCTTCGACTGCGCCTCGGCTCGGGTAAACATTTGTCGGAACTCTTTGCAATGACAGCCTTTCCGCACTTGTAATGAAATATACTATTCCTTCGCATTCACTTCTATGAGAGCCCCCCTGAAATAAAGATTAAAAGATTTTTTGCAATATTCGGCTGAAGGCCATCAGTTTACATATTATATCTAAATTTGAAGTAATTACGTTCAGTAATTCAAAAGTTATAAGGCTCTGACAGACGGACGGACAGACGGACAGACGGACGGACGGACAAGCGCAAATTCACTCAAGTAGACTCAGAGACAGGCCCGCGCTTGCAGAGACACCGGGTTAGTTAAAGTAATTTTGACAGAAGCTTTATATGAAATCTGTCAAATTTGTCCTTTTAACCTAGCTAGTTAGCTGCTAACTCTGGGTTAAAAGGATAACTCGGCGTTTCTGCAAGCGCGCCTAAGTATATCATAGTGCTGCTGCTTTTCTTTCTGTCCTGTAAATATTGTTTTGTTTTAACTTAGTTTCGTTAAACTAGATGGCGGCACTAGTAAATTAGCTACCGTCAATAAAGTTCTCATTGGAATGACAGTGTTTTTACGTAGACCAAAGCGCATGGTGCCTGGTGGGATTTTTCTCAACTTTCTTTTATACTTTGTTAAAAGGATGGAATAGTTCTGACACAGGACTGATCAGTGATCACCCGCCTGGCGTTGGCAGGCGTCCCCTGTTTACTTTTTAAAAATCAGACTCAGCCTAAAACTAGTGGTTCGCCCCGAACTGAGACCTCGCGGTAACGGTATCCCATGATTATTCATTCAATCGATACATGATAACCAAAACTGACATTATTATTATGCCCGTTTTCACCAAACATACCTAAATCATCCCCTAAGTAGGAGTCTCTTAACGTAGGTAGCTCCTAAATACAATCCTAAGTCCTAACATCCGTCCCAATATCCTTTTAGGTGTCCCGTACAGGATCGTGATAAATAAGTTGACATGACAGAAAACATCAATCACCTAACTTATAGGTAGCCCGTAAAGGTTAGGGAACGTTAGTGAAAACATTGAATTATTTATCAAACATTGAATTTAACTCGTAGTTCCATGGGAATAGTTACTGACTGCGCCATCTATTAGCATTATTGTGAAGCTATGTTGATGCTATATGAATTACTGACGCCCATTAAAAATTAAATAATCTCGTTTCTTTATAATATTCATATAATTTTAGTATTTGTTGTTCAAGTACAGGATATAAGTGACCTAAAAACATAAAATCAGTTTGAAAATCCATAGCGGATTTTTCTAGAGAGCGTCTTCAAGCGAGCGTATAAAATCGCCACTTTGAAAGCCCCCCATTTCGTCAATTTTAAGGGAAAAATTAAAAAAAATATATTTTTGTACTCAGTTCAAAATTATCTTTAAAATGATACGTAACAATTTTATGTAACGCGATTTTTTTTTTTTACTTCGCATTCGCTTCTATGAGAGCCCCCCTGAAATAAAGATTTTTATAACTTTTTAAGCCATTTTCGGCTGGAGGCCATCGGTTTACATATTATATCTAAATTTGAAGTAATTACGTTCAGTAATTCAAAAGTTATAAGGCTCTGACAGACGGACGGACGGACGGACGGACGGACGGACAAGTGCAAATCGCCCTAGTTAACTCAAAGACCTTCGCTTCGCTCGGTCGATAAAAAATATATAAATAAAACATGTAACACTAATCGTTTTGTCTTGATCATCATGTCTGTTGTCTGGCCTTAAAAGTCCAATTTAGACGGTATCTCGTTCATTGTTCATTTTTGCGACAATGCACCCTAAGGCCCTTTGCCCTGAGGGCGAATTTAGACGGTTCATTTTAGATATAGTTTGAACGGGAGAGCTAGGCACCGCCTGAGGTATGTGGGCGGTGAGACGGGGAGGTAAACAATCTTGTAGCTAACTCAGTCTGCCGTCGACCACGGCGACGATCACAAGTCTTAGTTGTTTGCGCCCCTTTGTCCCAAACACACACGAGATAAAATATCCTGAGATGGGTCCGCCAATTCCACGTAATGTGAAAAATGTTATTTACACTGTGCGCAGTTTTTTTCTTAAACGAAAGGGTGACAAGGAAAGTATAGAACACAAATATGATATGAACATTAATAAATTAGTGGCAGAGGCTACTGTATCGTAAATAATAAAATGTTCTCATTTTAGATATGCGTTTATTCTTGTTTAACCAGGAAATATTTTTTTTTGTTATAATTATCCATTACATTTATTAAGACATTTTCCGACATGTTATCCTGAGATTTATCTGCCCTAAAATATCTCATGTGCGTCTAGTCAACGTCTTGTCAATCGCGCCCTCCCCCGTCTCACCGCCCACATACCTCGGACGAAGCCTAGCTCTTGCGCTCAAACTATAGCTCATCGATGAAGCCTCGAAAATGAAAACAAAAATTTCGAAAAATAGAACGTCTAAATTCGCTCTAAGGGCGAATTGTTCGCAAAAATGTACGATGAACAAGGCACCGTCTGATTTGGCCCTAAGGGAAGTATCTCTCACCCGGGTCGCTCCAAATGCGCGCATAACGCGTGCAGGGCGGGCAGCACCGCGTGCAGCAGCGCCGGCTGCGGCCGACACACCAGCGGGTAGCGCTGCCGCCGCGACACCACGCCCTCCGGCGCCGGGCTCGCCGCTGCAGACATCATAACCATAATCATCATCACCGCCAACGCATCAAGGGCTCACTACTGAGCGCAGATCTCTCAGAGAAGGGTCCAAGGCCATAGTCTACCATAAGGGGCAGGTGCAATTGGCATTTCACACACCTTTTGAGAACACTATGGAGAACTCTCATCCGCGGTGCTGGCTCGCTGAGCGGCGAGGTTCACGCTCTCTATCTCACTTACCAGTCAGTTTGAACAGCTTGTCCCTGCGCCGCTGCGGCCTCTTCTTGGCGAAGTAGTCGGACAGGCGCAGCTCGGGCGCGCTGCTGTCGGCCGCGGTGCTGGCTCGCTGAGCGGCGAGGTTCACGCTCTCTATCTCACTTACCAGTCAGTTTGAACAGCTTGTCCCTGCGCCGCTGCGGCCTCTTCTTGGCGAAGTAGTCGGACAGGCGCAGCTCGGGCGCGCTGCTGTCGGCCGCGGTGCTGGCTCGCTGAGCGGCGAGGTTCACGCTCTCTATCTCACTTACCAGTCAGTTTGAACAGCTTGTCCCTGCGCCGCTGCGGCCTCTTCTTGGCGAAGTAGTCGGACAGGCGCAGCTCGGGCGCGCTGCTGTCGGCCGCGGTGCTGGCTCGCTGAGCGGCGAGGTTCACGCTCTCTATCTCACTTACCAGTCAGTTTGAACAGCTTGTCCCTGCGCCGCTGCGGCCTCTTCTTGGCGAAGTAGTCGGACAGGCGCAGCTCGGGCGCGCTGCTGTCGGCCGCGGTGCTGGCTCGCTGAGCGGCGAGGTTCACGCTCTCTATCTCACTTACCAGTCAGTTTGAACAGCTTGTCCCTGCGCCGCTGCGGCCTCTTCTTGGCGAAGTAGTCGGACAGGCGCAGCTCGGGCGCGCTGCTGTCGGCCGCGGTGCTGGCTCGCTGAGCGGCGAGGTTCACGCTCTCTATCTCACTTACCAGTCAGTTTGAACAGCTTGTCCCTGCGCCGCTGCGGCCTCTTCTTGGCGAAGTAGTCGGACAGGCGCAGCTCGGGCGCGCTGCTGTCGGCCGCGGTGCTGGCTCGCTGAGCGGCGAGGTTCACGCTCTCTATCTCACTTACCAGTCAGTTTGAACAGCTTGTCCCTGCGCCGCTGCGGCCTCTTCTTGGCGAAGTAGTCGGACAGGCGCAGCTCGGGCGCGCTGCTGTCGGCCGCGGTGCTGGCTCGCTGAGCGGCGAGGTTCACGCTCTCTATCTCATTTACCAGTCAGTTTGAACAGCTTGTCCCTGCGCCGCTGCGGCCTCTTCTTGGCGAAGTAGTCGGACAGGCGAAGCTCGGGCGCGCTGCTGTCGGCCGCGGTGCTGGCTCGCTGAGCGGCGAGGTTCACGCTCTCTATCTCCAAGTACTCTGTTAGGAGGAGTTGCATCTGGAACAGTGTATAATCACCAGTAAGATAAGTAAGATTTATTATTGTGCAAAATATGCTGAAGTTTCAGAATCCTCAACTAGATGGCGCTGTAGTAGTTTAACTCTCGCTAGCTAGGGCCGTGATTAACATGTAACAATTAAATGAAATACCTGTATGTGGTATCGAATTTTTTGTTGTACTGAGTACGTCTCCACACGTGCTCCATTTTGTATAATCCCGCACCAAAGGCTAGTACAACCGCCGCGTTGAGTTGTACAAACAGAAGGTATGGAAGCATTTCAGAAGTTGTATTAGAACAGAAGGTATGGAACTTTTCAGAAAATGCATGTATAACAAAAGGTATGGAAGCTTTTCAGAAGTTCTATCTAGAACAGAAGGTATTAAACTTATCAGAAGTTGCATCTAGAACAAAAGGTATAGAAACTTTTCAGAAGTTGCATGTAGAACAAATAGGTATGGAAGCTTTTCAGAAATTGCATCTAGAACAGAAGGTATGGAAATTTTTCAGAAGTTGCATCTAAAACAGAAAGTATGGAAACTTTTCAGTAGTTGCATGTAGAACAAAAGGTATGGAAGCTTATCAGAAGTTCTATCTAGAACAGAAGGTACGAAACTTATCAGAAGTTGCATCTAGAACAGAAGGAATGGAAACTTTTCAGAAATTGCATCTAGAACAGAAAGTATGGAAACTTTTAAGAAGTTGCATGTAGAACAAAAGGTATGGAAGCTTTTCAGAAGTTGCATCTAGAACAGAAGGTACGGAAATATTTCAGAAGTTGCATGTAGAACAAAAGGTATAGAAACTTTTCAGTAGTTGCATCTGGAACAGAATGGATCTGAGCTTTTTGAAAATTCCGATGGAAGTCAACACTTGTTGTCTTCATTATTTTTTATCTTGTAGAGTTTCAGAATAGATTCGTTGGTCCTGAAAACAGTCCAGGATATCTTAAGCATCTAAGGCCCGCTTGCAGAGACGCCGAGTTAGTTAACCTAGGAATAAATTTGTAATTTTGACAGAAGCTGTCAAATCTGTCCTTTTAACCCAAATTTAGCTGCTAACTCTGGGTTAAGACGTTTCTGCAAGCGCGCCTAAGGCAGATATAGGATTATATTATGTATGACTCACGACTTGTTGCACCGCGCTCCAGTAGTGTTGCTCGGTGTGCAGACATTGCTCCGATATGCGATGCTTCTGCAGAGCGGCTCGCCACAGCTGCAGTAGCCTGCACATCACGATTACTGCGCTTTAAGCACGAATTGTTGCCAGCGATGATATCTTCTTCTTTATCAACCGATAGACGTCCACTGCTGGACAAAGGTGTCTTGCATGGACTTCCACTGGTCTCGGTCTTGCGCCGCCTGAATCCAGCGGCTCCCTGCGACTCGTTTGATGTCGTCGGTCCACCTGGTGGGGGGTCTGCCAACACTGCACTTCCCGGTGCGGGGTCGCCACTCCAGCACCTTGGGACCCCAACGACCATCAGCTCTTCGAACTATGTGCTCCGCCCATTTCCACTTCAGCCTCGCGACTCGCTGAGCTATGTCGGTGACTTTGGATCTCCTACGGATCTCCTAATTTCTGATCCCGCAGGGACACTCCGAGCATAGCTCTCTCCATCGCCCGCTGAGCGGGGATACACCGCTCTGAAATATGTTCGCTAGCTATGTGGTATAGGTGGGTGTGTATGGTGGTGTCGTGTGATGCGGGTTATTACGTTCCCTCAAATATGGTTGAGTGAAGCAACGGCTGGATCATGCGTCATGCTCGTGAACGGGTTCCACCGGCGGGAATGGGGCTACGTTCTGTCTGCCCATCTTAACATGTATTGAAGTGTAAGTATGCATTTTTGGAACTTCCCCTCATTGTTTTGTTTTGTTTTGTTTTTTTTTAAGAAAAGAATATTAGTCAAATTGAAGATGACTAATATCTTGTTATCTAATAAAAGTTGAATAATATTAATTGTGGAAACACATCATACATAGCATAGTACCTATTGTAAACTGAGCGAGTTTCTTGCTGGTTCTTCTCGGTAGGAAGGGCATCCCGAACCAGTGGTAGATTTATTTGATGATTCAAGAGCACTTGTAAAAGTTTATTTGAATTTAAAAATATTTCTCTTCTATTCTATGGGCCTTTGTGTATATTAGTCATGTTTAACATATCCGTTTATTCCTCGATCCGCAAGCTGTGAACTCACTGAACTCCGTCATATTTTTGGACCTACTTGCTTGACGCCATTTTGGCGCTGTAAGCGATACGAGGTTCTCTGCAACTAATATTGCAAATGGCGCACCGACCTCTTAAATGTATGAATTCATAGATAAATTATTATTATAGACCTATATAATTAACCTATGATTTTATATAAATAATCTATGATTTCATAGATTCAATAAAGAGGTCGCTTAAATTCGATTCATATTTAAGCTGTCATTTGTAGGAAGACCAATCTAGTGTTAATTTATATTCTTAGATTAATTATTTAAGTTAATTCATAGATTAAGAGATCAGTGTTTGAACTCCTCAGCCAAGCAGTTCACAAGCCTCGAAAGCGGTCTGCCCATCTCTGTCATTCCTTCAGCCTCAGGTATATCTCCGTCCTCTTCTACATACATACTGATAGTATTCAAGAAGGCCTCACCGTTTGTTTCTTGTCCCGCACGCTTTGAACTCCTCAGCCAAGCAGTTCACAAGCCTCGCGAGCGGTCTGCCCATCTCTGTCATTCCTTCAGCCTCAGGTATATCTCCGTCCTCTTCCCCCTCGATGTCGGCTTCGATTTCCACGTCATCAATGATACGGCGCGAAACCGAGTCGATAACTTCTAGTAATTCATTTTGAATTTGGACTTTGAATTTCTGCAAAAAGAAAACTTCGAAGTTTAAAACTAGGCGATATCTTTAAAGCTGATGCAAGGAAATTGATTCTTGTAATTTTGGAAGTGTTGTTGATGCAATTCATGATTTTTTGACAGTGAATAATAATTTTTAATATTGTGTGTATTTAGATATTTAAATGTTTTTTATTACTACATTTATTGCGACACTAAAGTCTGTTCCACATCCCCACATAGGACGTAGTAACTAAACGAGGTGTCCCAACTTGCAATAAATGTTGTAAGTTCGGACATAGCAATGTTGTATGTCAGACACACAATGTATGCACACACACGTCGACACACTCACCTCAGTGGCCTCTTTTAGCTGCTCCAAAACGCCCAACGCCTCGAGTGATATCATGACGGTGGTCTCAAAGGTTTTGTCTTCTTCAGTGAGCGACGCTTCGAACTCTGGGGTTATGTCTTGGAGGTACGCGTCTGTTACTTCCTCGCTTTTTGTCAATTCTAAAACCACAATAAGTAATTTCCATCATTGATTTTTGTAAGCCTAAGCATATCTCGCTTTTATAAAAAAAATTGTGAGCCGTCGAGGGACAGATGTAAAACATCGAAATTATATTGTACAGCTAATATCGAGCTTAGTACACATAACACACATAAATGCATACTCTAATTATAATAATGGGGCTGCTCACTTTCACTTTCTACACTATCACTATCAAACACATTTTATTGTTAAAATTATTTCTTTTAAGTGACACAGGTTACGTGTACCGTAGTAAACAACACTGTTTCGTACTACATACATAATTATATACTACTACATAGTCAGCCTGACTCACCACTATAGATGTTTCATATCAAAAGAAAAAGGTGCTTTCTAAACATATGAGATTTAACATTATAAAGCGCGCGCTCGTCGCGGTACACCGCCTCGCTGATGCGGCGCACTGTGATGTTGTGTTTGTGTGCTCTCACCGGCCAGCAGCAGCGCCGTGCGTCGCCGGGCGGACACGCGGCGGCTGAGCGGCGCGCGCTCGTCGCGGTACACCGCCTCGCTGATGCGGCGCACTGTGATGTTGTGTTTGTGTGCTCTCACCGGCCAGCAGCAGCGCCGTGCGTCGCCGGGCGGACACGCGGCGGCTGAGCGGCGCGCGCTCGTCGCGGTACACCACCTCGCTGATGCGGCGCACTGTGATGTTGTGTTTGTGTGCTCTCACCGGCCAGCAGCAGCGCCGTGCGTCGCCGGGCGGACACGCGGCGGCTGAGCGGCGCGCGCTCGTCGCGGTACACCGCCTCGCTGATGCGGCGCACTGTGATGTTGTGTTTGTGTGCTCTCACCGGCCAGCAGCAGCGCCGTGCGTCGCCGGGCGGACACGCGGCGGCTGAGCGGCGCGCGCTCGTCGCGGTACACCGCCTCGCTGATGCGGCGCACTGTGATGTTGTGTTTGTGTGCTCTCACCGGCCAGCAGCAGCGCCGTGCGTCGCCGGGCGGACACGCGGCGGCTGAGCGGCGCGCGCTCGTCGCGGTACACCGCCTCGCTGATGCGGCGCACTGTGATGTTGTGTTTGTGTGCTCTCACCGGCCAGCAGCAGCGCCGTGCGTCGCCGGGCGGACACGCGGCGGCTGAGCGGCGCGCGCTCGTCGCGGTACACCGCCTCGCTGATGCGGCGCACTGTGATGTTGTGTTTGTGTGCTCTCACCGGCCAGCAGCAGCGCCGTGCGTCGCCGGGCGGACACGCGGCGGCTGAGCGGCGCGCGCTCGTCGCGGTACACCGCCTCGCTGATGCGGCGCACTGTGATGTTGTGTTTGTGTGCTCTCACCGGCCAGCAGCAGCGCCGTGCGTCGCCGGGCGGACACGCGGCGGCTGAGCGGCGCGCGCTCGTCGCGGTACACCGCCTCGCTGATGCGGCGCACTGTGATGTTGTGTTTGTGTGCTCTCACCGGCCAGCAGCAGCGCCGTGCGTCGCCGGGCGGACACGCGGCGGCTGAGCGGCGCGCGCTCGTCGCGGTACACCGCCTCGCTGATGCGGCGCACTGTGATGTTGTGTTTGTGTGCTCTCACCGGCCAGCAGCAGCGCCGTGCGTCGCCGGGCGGACACGCGGCGGCTGAGCGGCGCGCGCTCGTCGCGGTACACCGCCTCGCTGATGCGGCGCACTGTGATGTTGTGTTTGTGTGCTCTCACCGGCCAGCAGCAGCGCCGTGCGTCGCCGGGCGGACACGCGGCGGCTGAGCGGCGCGCGCTCGTCGCGGTACACCGCCTCGCTGATGCGGCGCACTGTGATGTTGTGTTTGTGTGCTCTCACCGGCCAGCAGCAGCGCCGTGCGTCGCCGGGCGGACACGCGGCGGCTGAGCGGCGCGCGCTCGTCGCGGTACACCGCCTCGCTGATGCGACGCACTGTGATGTTGTGTTTGTGTGCTCTCACCGGCCAGCAGCAGCGCCGTGCGTCGCCGGGCGGACACGCGGCGGCTGAGCGGCGCGCGCTCGTCGCGGTACACCGCCTCGCTGATGCGGCGCACTGTGATGTTGTGTTTGTGTGCTCTCACCGGCCAGCAGCAGCGCCGTGCGTCGCCGGGCGGACACGCGGCGGCTGAGCGGCGCGCGCTCGTCGCGGTACACCGCCTCGCTGATGCGGCGCACTGTGATGTTGTGTTTGTGTGCTCTCACCGGCCAGCAGCAGCGCCGTGCGTCGCCGGGCGGACACGCGGCGGCTGAGCGGCGCGCGCTCGTCGCGGTACACCGCCTCGCTGATGCGGCGCACTGTGATGTTGTGTTTGTGTGCTCTCACCGGCCAGCAGCAGCGCCGTGCGTCGCCGGGCGGACACGCGGCGGCTGAGCGGCGCGCGCTCGTCGCGGTACACCGCCTCGCTGATGCGGCGCACTGTGATGTTGTGTTTGTGTGCTCTCACCGGCCAGCAGCAGCGCCGTGCGTCGCCGGGCGGACACGCGGCGGCCGAGCGGCGCGCGCTCGTCGCGGTACACCGCCTCGCTGATGCGGCGCACTGTGATGTTGTGTTTGTGTGCTCTCACCGGCCAGCAGCAGCGCCGTGCGTCGCCGGGCGGACACGCGGCGGCTGAGCGGCGCGCGCTCGTCGCGGTACACCGCCTCGCTGATGCGGCGCACTGTGATGTTGTGTTTGTGTGCTCTCACCGGCCAGCAGCAGCGCCGTGCGTCGCCGGGCGGACACGCGGCGGCTGAGCGGCGCGCGCTCGTCGCGGTACACCGCCTCGCTGATGCGGCGCACTGTGATGTTGTGTTTGTGTGCTCTCACCGGCCAGCAGCAGCGCCGTGCGTCGCCGGGCGGACACGCGGCGGCTGAGCGGCGCGCGCTCGTCGCGGTACACCGCCTCGCTGATGCGGCGCACTGTGATGTTGTGTTTGTGTGCTCTCACCGGCCAGCAGCAGCGCCGTGCGTCGCCGGGCGGACACGCGGCGGCTGAGCGGCGCGCGCTCGTCGCGGTACACCGCCTCGCTGATGCGGCGCACTGTGATGTTGTGTTTGTGTGCTCTCACCGGCCAGCAGCAGCGCCGTGCGTCGCCGGGCGGACACGCGGCGGCTGAGCGGCGCGCGCTCGTCGCGGTACACCGCCTCGCTGATGCGGCGCACTGTGATGTTGTGTTTGTGTGCTCTCACCGGCCAGCAGCAGCGCCGTGCGTCGCCGGGCGGACACGCGGCGGCTGAGCGGCGCGCGCTCGTCGCGGTACACCGCCTCGCTGATGCGGCGCACTGTGATGTTGTGTTTGTGTGCTCTCACCGGCCAGCAGCAGCGCCGTGCGTCGCCGGGCGGACACGCGGCGGCTGAGCGGCGCGCGCTCGTCGCGGTACACCGCCTCGCTGATGCGGCGCACTGTGATGTTGTGTTTGTGTGCTCTCACCGGCCAGCAGCAGCGCCGTGCGTCGCCGGGCGGACACGCGGCGGCTGAGCGGCGCGCGCTCGTCGCGGTACACCGCCTCGCTGATGCGGCGCACTGTGATGTTGTGTTTGTGTGCTCTCACCGGCCAGCAGCAGCGCCGTGCGTCGCCGGGCGGACACGCGGCGGCCGAGCGGCGCGCGCTCGTCGCGGTACACCGCCTCGCTGATGCGGCGCACTGTGATGTTGTGTTTGTGTGCTCTCACCGGCCAGCAGCAGCGCCGTGCGTCGCCGGGCGGACACGCGGCGGCTGAGCGGCGCGCGCTCGTCGCGGTACACCGCCTCGCTGATGCGGCGCACTGTGATGTTGTGTTTGTGTGCTCTCACCGGCCAGCAGCAGCGCCGTGCGTCGCCGGGCGGACACGCGGCGGCTGAGCGGCGCGCGCTCGTCGCGGTACACCGCCTCGCTGATGCGGCGCACTGTGATGTTGTGTTTGTGTGCTCTCACCGGCCAGCAGCAGCGCCGTGCGTCGCCGGGCGGACACGCGGCGGCTGAGCGGCGCGCGCTCGTCGCGGTACACCGCCTCGCTGATGCGGCGCACTGTGATGTTGTGTTTGTGTGCTCTCACCGGCCAGCAGCAGCGCCGTGCGTCGCCGGGCGGACACGCGGCGGCTGAGCGGCGCGCGCTCGTCGCGGTACACCGCCTCGCTGATGCGGCGCACTGTGATGTTGTGTTTGTGTGCTCTCACCGGCCAGCAGCAGCGCCGTGCGTCGCCGGGCGGACACGCGGCGGCCGAGCGGCGCGCGCTCGTCGCGGTACACCGCCTCGCTGATGCGGCGCGCGCTCGTCGCGGTACACCGCCTCGCTGATGCGGCGCACTGTGATGTTGTGTTTGTGTGCTCTCACCGGCCAGCAGCAGCGCCGTGCGTCGCCGGGCGGACACGCGGCGGCTGAGCGGCGCGCGCTCGTCGCGGTACACCGCCTCGCTGATGCGGCGCACTGTGATGTTGTGTTTGTGTGCTCTCACCGGCCAGCAGCAGCGCCGTGCGTCGCCGGGCGGACACGCGGCGGCTGAGCGGCGCGCGCTCGTCGCGGTACACCGCCTCGCTGATGCGGCGCACTGTGATGTTGTGTTTGTGTGCTCTCACCGGCCAGCAGCAGCGCCGTGCGTCGCCGGGCGGACACGCGGCGGCTGAGCGGCGCGCGCTCGTCGCGGTACACCGCCTCGCTGATGCGGCGCACTGTGATGTTGTGTTTGTGTGCTCTCACCGGCCAGCAGCAGCGCCGTGCGTCGCCGGGCGGACACGCGGCGGCTGAGCGGCGCGCGCTCGTCGCGGTACACCGCCTCGCTGATGCGGCGCACTGTGATGTTGTGTTTGTGTGCTCTCACCGGCCAGCAGCAGCGCCGTGCGTCGCCGGGCGGACACGCGGCGGCCTGAGCGGCGCGCGCTCGTCGCGGTACACCGCCTCGCTGATGCGGCGCACTGTGATGTTGTGTTTGTGTGCTCTCACCGGCCAGCAGCAGCGCCGTGCGTCGCCGGGCGGACACGCGGCGGCTGAGCGGCGCGCGCTCGTCGCGGTACACCGCCTCGCTGATGCGGCGCACTGTGATGTTGTGTTTGTGTGCTCTCACCGGCCAGCAGCAGCGCCGTGCGTCGCCGGGCGGACACGCGGCGGCTGAGCGGCGCGCGCTCGTCGCGGTACACCGCCTCGCTGATGCGGCGCACTGTGATGTTGTGTTTGTGTGCTCTCACCGGCCAGCAGCAGCGCCGTGCGTCGCCGGGCGGACACGCGGCGGCTGAGCGGCGCGCGCTCGTCGCGGTACACCGCCTCGCTGATGCGGCGCACTGTGATGTTGTGTTTGTGTGCTCTCACCGGCCAGCAGCAGCGCCGTGCGTCGCCGGGCGGACACGCGGCGGCTGAGCGGCGCGCGCTCGTCGCGGTACACCGCCTCGCTGATGCGGCGCACTGTGATGTTGTGTTTGTGTGCTCTCACCGGCCAGCAGCAGCGCCGTGCGTCGCCGGGCGGACACGCGGCGGCTGAGCGGCGCGCGCTCGTCGCGGTACACCGCCTCGCTGATGCGGCGCACTGTGATGTTGTGTTTGTGTGCTCTCACCGGCCAGCAGCAGCGCCGTGCGTCGCCGGGCGGACACGCGGCGGCTGAGCGGCGCGCGCTCGTCGCGGTACACCGCCTCGCTGATGCGGCGCACTGTGATGTTGTGTTTGTGTGCTCTCACCGGCCAGCAGCAGCGCCGTGCGTCGCCGGGCGGACACGCGGCGGCTGAGCGGCGCGCGCTCGTCGCGGTACACCGCCTCGCTGATGCGGCGCACTGTGATGTTGTGTTTGTGTGCTCTCACCGGCCAGCAGCAGCGCCGTGCGTCGCCGGGCGGACACGCGGCGGCTGAGCGGCGCGCGCTCGTCGCGGTACACCGCCTCGCTGATGCGGCGCACTGTGATGTTGTGTTTGTGTGCTCTCACCGGCCAGCAGCAGCGCCGTGCGTCGCCGGGCGGACACGCGGCGGCTGAGCGGCGCGCGCTCGTCGCGGTACACCGCCTCGCTGATGCGGCGCACTGTGATGTTGTGTTTGTGTGCTCTCACCGGCCAGCAGCAGCGCCGTGCGTCGCCGGGCGGACACGCGGCGGCTGAGCGGCGCGCGCTCGTCGCGGTACACCGCCTCGCTGATGCGGCGCACTGTGATGTTGTGTTTGTGTGCTCTCACCGGCCAGCAGCAGCGCCGTGCGTCGCCGGGCGGACACGCGGCGGCTGAGCGGCGCGCGCTCGTCGCGGTACACCGCCTCGCTGATGCGGCGCACTGTGATGTTGTGTTTGTGTGCTCTCACCGGCCAGCAGCAGCGCCGTGCGTCGCCGGGCGGACACGCGGCGGCTGAGCGGCGCGCGCTCGTCGCGGTACACCGCCTCGCTGATGCGGCGCACTGTGATGTTGTGTTTGTGTGCTCTCACCGGCCAGCAGCAGCGCCGTGCGTCGCCGGGCGGACACGCGGCGGCTGAGCGGCGCGCGCTCGTCGCGGTACACCGCCTCGCTGATGCGGCGCACTGTGATGTTGTGTTTGTGTGCTCTCACCGGCCAGCAGCAGCGCCGTGCGTCGCCGGGCGGACACGCGGCGGCTGAGCGGCGCGCGCTCGTCGCGGTACACCGCCTCGCTGATGCGGCGCACTGTGATGTTGTGTTTGTGTGCTCTCACCGGCCAGCAGCAGCGCCGTGCGTCGCCGGGCGGACACGCGGCGGCTGAGCGGCGCGCGCTCGTCGCGGTACACCGCCTCGCTGATGCGGCGCACTGTGATGTTGTGTTTGTGTGCTCTCACCGGCCAGCAGCAGCGCCGTGCGTCGCCGGGCGGACACGCGGCGGCTGAGCGGCGCGCGCTCGTCGCGGTACACCGCCTCGCTGATGCGGCGCACTGTGATGTTGTGTTTGTGTGCTCTCACCGGCCAGCAGCAGCGCCGTGCGTCGCCGGGCGGACACGCGGCGGCTGAGCGGCGCGCGCTCGTCGCGGTACACCGCCTCGCTGATGCGGCGCACTGTGATGTTGTGTTTGTGTGCTCTCACCGGCCAGCAGCAGCGCCGTGCGTCGCCGGGCGGACACGCGGCGGCTGAGCGGCGCGCGCTCGTCGCGGTACACCGCCTCGCTGATGCGGCGCACTGTGATGTTGTGTTTGTGTGCTCTCACCGGCCAGCAGCAGCGCCGTGCGTCGCCGGGCGGACACGCGGCGGCTGAGCGGCGCGCGCTCGTCGCGGTACACCGCCTCGCTGATGCGGCGCACTGTGATGTTGTGTTTGTGTGCTCTCACCGGCCAGCAGCAGCGCCGTGCGTCGCCGGGCGGACACGCGGCGGCTGAGCGGCGCGCGCTCGTCGCGGTACACCGCCTCGCTGATGCGGCGCACTGTGATGTTGTGTTTGTGTGCTCTCACCGGCCAGCAGCAGCGCCGTGCGTCGCCGGGCGGACACGCGGCGGCTGAGCGGCGCGCGCTCGTCGCGGTACACCGCCTCGCTGATGCGGCGCACTGTGATGTTGTGTTTGTGTGCTCTCACCGGCCAGCAGCAGCGCCGTGCGTCGCCGGGCGGACACGCGGCGGCTGAGCGGCGCGCGCTCGTCGCGGTACACCGCCTCGCTGATGCGGCGCACTGTGATGTTGTGTTTGTGTGCTCTCACCGGCCAGCAGCAGCGCCGTGCGTCGCCGGGCGGACACGCGGCGGCTGAGCGGCGCGCGCTCGTCGCGGTACACCGCCTCGCTGATGCGGCGCACTGTGATGTTGTGTTTGTGTGCTCTCACCGGCCAGCAGCAGCGCCGTGCGTCGCCGGGCGGACACGCGGCGGCTGAGCGGCGCGCGCTCGTCGCGGTACACCGCCTCGCTGATGCGGCGCACTGTGATGTTGTGTTTGTGTGCTCTCACCGGCCAGCAGCAGCGCCGTGCGTCGCCGGGCGGACACGCGGCGGCTGAGCGGCGCGCGCTCGTCGCGGTACACCGCCTCGCTGATGCGGCGCACTGTGATGTTGTGTTTGTGTGCTCTCACCGGCCAGCAGCAGCGCCGTGCGTCGCCGGGCGGACACGCGGCGGCTGAGCGGCGCGCGCTCGTCGCGGTACACCGCCTCGCTGATGCGGCGCACTGTGATGTTGTGTTTGTGTGCTCTCACCGGCCAGCAGCAGCGCCGTGCGTCGCCGGGCGGACACGCGGCGGCTGAGCGGCGCGCGCTCGTCGCGGTACACCGCCTCGCTGATGCGGCGCACTGTGATGTTGTGTTTGTGTGCTCTCACCGGCCAGCAGCAGCGCCGTGCGTCGCCGGGCGGACACGCGGCGGCTGAGCGGCGCGCGCTCGTCGCGGTACACCGCCTCGCTGATGCGGCGCACTGTGATGTTGTGTTTGTGTGCTCTCACCGGCCAGCAGCAGCGCCGTGCGTCGCCGGGCGGACACGCGGCGGCTGAGCGGCGCGCGCTCGTCGCGGTACACCGCCTCGCTGATGCGGCGCACTGTGATGTTGTGTTTGTGTGCTCTCACCGGCCAGCAGCAGCGCCGTGCGTCGCCGGGCGGACACGCGGCGGCTGAGCGGCGCGCGCTCGTCGCGGTACACCGCCTCGCTGATGCGGCGCACTGTGATGTTGTGTTTGTGTGCTCTCACCGGCCAGCAGCAGCGCCGTGCGTCGCCGGGCGGACACGCGGCGGCTGAGCGGCGCGCGCTCGTCGCGGTACACCGCCTCGCTGATGCGGCGCACTGTGATGTTGTGTTTGTGTGCTCTCACCGGCCAGCAGCAGCGCCGTGCGTCGCCGGGCGGACACGCGGCGGCTGAGCGGCGCGCGCTCGTCGCGGTACACCGCCTCGCTGATGCGGCGCACTGTGATGTTGTGTTTGTGTGCTCTCACCGGCCAGCAGCAGCGCCGTGCGTCGCCGGGCGGACACGCGGCGGCTGAGCGGCGCGCGCTCGTCGCGGTACACCGCCTCGCTGATGCGGCGCACTGTGATGTTGTGTTTGTGTGCTCTCACCGGCCAGCAGCAGCGCCGTGCGTCGCCGGGCGGACACGCGGCGGCTGAGCGGCGCGCGCTCGTCGCGGTACACCGCCTCGCTGATGCGGCGCACTGTGATGTTGTGTTTGTGTGCTCTCACCGGCCAGCAGCAGCGCCGTGCGTCGCCGGGCGGACACGCGGCGGCTGAGCGGCGCGCGCTCGTCGCGGTACACCGCCTCGCTGATGCGGCGCACTGTGATGTTGTGTTTGTGTGCTCTCACCGGCCAGCAGCAGCGCCGTGCGTCGCCGGGCGGACACGCGGCGGCTGAGCGGCGCGCGCTCGTCGCGGTACACCGCCTCGCTGATGCGGCGCACTGTGATGTTGTGTTTGTGTGCTCTCACCGGCCAGCAGCAGCGCCGTGCGTCGCCGGGCGGACACGCGGCGGCTGAGCGGCGCGCGCTCGTCGCGGTACACCGCCTCGCTGATGCGGCGCACTGTGATGTTGTGTTTGTGTGCTCTCACCGGCCAGCAGCAGCGCCGTGCGTCGCCGGGCGGACACGCGGCGGCTGAGCGGCGCGCGCTCGTCGCGGTACACCGCCTCGCTGATGCGGCGCACTATGATGTCCACTAGCTCCTTCTTCTTGGCCTGCGAGACGTACACACTATTTAACAAAAGTTCACGTAATCTTGGCGCTCTAAAGATGTGCCTCACACTGGCCTTACCTCTAGATGTGCAGTGGTGGAAGACAGCGCGTGCACGTGCGGCAGCTCCGTGCGCGCAGTTAGTAAGGCTGCCTGTAGAGCATGTGCCGCGGCCAGCACGCGCCCGGCTGAGGTCAGCTCGCGCGCTTCCCTCTCCGACACCACGACGCGTTCACTGAAAAATATTTAAAAAAAAATGGTTGCACGAATCTAAAATGTACCCACACATTAAGTGTAAGTTATACGACACTATTGCACCTCATACATAATATGTACACCTTGCCACCAGACCATATTCATTAGTAACCCATCAACAGCTCACTACTGAGTGCAGTTCTCATCTCAGAGAAGGGTTATAGGCCATAGTCCACCACGCTGGCCCAATGCGAATTGGCAGACTTCACACACCTTCAAGAACATTATGAAGAACTCTCAAGTTGCCTCACGATGTTTTCCTGCACCGTTGAAGTGATATTTAATTGCTTAAACGCACTTGACTCCGAAAAGTCAGAGGTGCGTAACCTGAACGTAACGTTGAACCTGCGACCCCCCGAATAGGAGATCACATTCCTAACCACTAGGCTATCACTGCTTATACACTTGACTATATTAAATTAATCTAAATATCTTCTTCTGTCTCATCAGCAACCCACAAATACTCACTACTGAGCGCAGGGCTCCATTTCTGAGAAATTTTGTAGTGAGCTTTTCGAGGAATCTATTCAGCAGTGGAAGTCTGACTTGATTGTAAAAAAAAAATTCTTTTCAAAAAACCGACTTCTAACGCTACTACAAAGTATAAAAATAATTTTAGTTTGTCCACGTTTGTTGAAGTCGGCGGGGGCCTAAATACAAACTATGAAACCAATGCGCGACGCTACACAATATGAGAGACTCGTTTGTAGAAGTCGAGCGAGCATCGCGAGTAGGTTTCATAGTTTGTATTTTAGGCCCGCCGGACTTCAACAAACGTGGACAAACTAAAATTATTTTTATATTTGTAGTGGCGTTAGAAGTCGGTTTTTTGAAAAGAATTTTTATTTTAAGCTTTTAAGTGTAGTAAGATTGAGGAGCTAGGACCTGGAGCTCCATGATGTAGTCCATACTTGTTACCTACAATATCAATTCGTAATCGAATGATTGTTAAAATGATGATTATGAAAGGGGTCATACATGTCGGTGAGCATCCTCAGCGCGTGGTGGTGCGTGCGCGCGTCGGCCCACAGGCGGCGCAGGTCGTCGCGACGCACGCGCAGCAGCGCGCGGCACGCGCCCAAACGTGCCTCCGCCGCCGCGCAGTGCTGCCCCCATGCGCTCAGCGCGGACGACACTGCGCTGAATTTCTGGAGCAAAATAGTCCCACATATAAACTATGGCCTAAATACAAGCCTTTCACTTCGAGTTGGCCATCATTGATCTATGCAAAATGACATCATAGGCACAAAAAACTGAGTGACAAATTATAATACTGAAAAAAAAAAATTGTATTTTTACTATAACTAAAACCGAGATGGACTTCTTTCTAGGAATGATTTTTAGATTCAGGCAATGCAGACAATATCTGCAGGACAGCAGGGAACAACTGGGTCTAAAAAACACTACAAAGAAGAAACTGAAAGCTCTGGAGTAGGCCTATACCCAGAGGGGGATCTCATCTTGAATTAAAAATGTAACTAAGAAGCGGTTTTCGTCTTTAATATTAAAAATGCAACTAGGTACAATAATATTTTAATTTATTTAGGGCCAATTTCACCAACATAAAATAAGTTAACTTTTATCCGAGCGTTTTGATATTTTGACAGTATTTTCAATACAAAAACTGTCAGAATGCCCAATTTATTCCTCAGTAAAATGTTATTCGATGTTGGTGCAATTGGTCATTAATCAATTTTTTCACAGGACAGGCAGCCTCTTAATTTGTGGTTTGCAGGTTTGTTCACGGGCACTCACCTCTGACTCTTCAGAGTTATAAGCTTTTAAGTAATTGAATATCACATAGTTCAATGATGAAGGAAAACATTGTGAGGAAACCTGCAACCTTTATCTGGGAGGAGATCAACCCAGATTCTGTGAGGTAGCACAGTTCTAATGCTGGCGCCAAACATAAGTTCAAAGAAGTGATCATTTCTTTGGAGACTTTGCTCACATATTTGGTCACATATGGCCAATTCTGTGTAGCATAATCTCTAAACTAAACTAAAATGACAGCTAATAATCTAGTTCTGTCCCTTTCTGCAGGGAGTATTATGAAAGGGTTACCAATATTTTTATTGCTGTCATTTTAGTTTAGTTTAGAGATTGTGTACTACAGAATCAGCCCCATTGTTGTATTTGTAAGATATATGTTCAAAGATTAGTTCACTCTTTTTAGCTCACAGCTTTCAAATAGACTTCACAAAACATGGATGACGATTTGGTTGACACAGTTTGCTTATATTATTTATGTGCATATAATTATTTCTTACACATGCTTATAAACAAAAAACGAAGACATGAATAGATGTGTAAATGTTTTGCAACTGGGCTTTGTTTTGTGTGGCAGGCACACAAACATTTGGACTTTGATCCCTTTGATGTGCACTAAAAAACCGACACGGACCAGCAAAGCACACTTAAATTCAAAATTCAAAATTATTATTTATTATTCAATTCAATGCTTTGATACGGGTAGGCTAAGTATGTAACGCTCTCTTTAAACATTTCTGTGGCGGTGTCGTGTGGTGCGGGTTGTTACGTTCCCTCAAATATGGTCGAGCGAAGCAATGGCTGGATCATGCGTCATGCTCGTGAACGGGTGCCGCCGGCGGGAATGGGGCTACTTTCTGTCTGCCCGTCTTTGACATGAATTGAATTGTAGTACGTTTTGTGGAAATGTCATATTCTATTCTAACAAAGATGCACGGGTTAAATCAGCTTGGCATCCAGCTGCCCACAAGATAGTATAAAAACTTATTACAATGTAATAGCTACTTATTAATATTGTAAAATGATTATTTTGAAAAGAGCAACCGCTGAGTTTCTTGCCAGCTCTTCTCAGCAGAATCCGCTTTCCGAACCGGTGGTAGAATCTTGACGTGTCATAAGAGCCACAGGTTAGCCTACATGAAATAAATAATTTTGAATTTTGAATTTTTTAAAAAACCGACACGGACCGGCAAAGCACACTTAAGTGATCAAATATGTGACAATAGTATCAAATCGTGCCTCACATGTGAACACTTACTTGATCACTTCTTTGAACTTATGTCTGGCGCCGGCATAAGCCCAACCCCATTGCAATTGGACTAGCAATGTGGAGTTAGTTACCTGCATAACATCAGTCATCTCCTGAGCATGCGCTGCAACTAGCTCGTCCAGTCTTGCATCACTCTTCTTGTACTCCTTCTCCAGTTTAGCCCTCTCTTTCTCCCTCTGCTCATTTGTCTCACTCGCTGACAGTGTGCGGATCACTGACATAAGCAGCCCACTCTGAAAAGTCGTTAAATATGTACATAATTTATCAACATCATCATCATTAGCAACCCATCAACGGCTCACTACTGAGCGCAAGTCTCCTCTCAGAGAAGGGTATAGGCCATAGTCCACCACACTGGACCAATGCGAATTGGTGGACTTCACGCACCTTCGAGAACATTATGAAGAACCCTCAGATGTGCAGGTTTCCTCACGATGTTTTCTTTCACTGTTGAAGCATGTGATATTTAATTGTTTAAACGCACTTGACTCCAAAAAGTCAGAGGTGCGTACCCGGGAATCAAACCTGCGACCCCCCCAATAGGAGGCCACAGTCCTAACCACTAGGCTATCACTGCACATAATTTATCACATAGTACCTAATTAACCTAACCAGTCTCTTTTTAAATTCTTGCAGGAAACCTTCAATATTCCAGGATACAAGTAAAAAAAAACCCAAGCAAAATATCACGTCGATCTGTTGCTACAAGATTGAAAGACAAAACCAACACACTTTCGCATTTAAAATATCATTTAAGGATTTAAACATTTTCTGTATGAATAAATATTGCATTCTTACCGTTTCTTTACCCTGCTTTACTCCTCGAGGAGGCTTAGTAGGCGGTGGAGAAGACATTGCAATATGTTTTGCGAGTAAACTATATTCCTTTATTTATATTTATAAGCCTAACGTAATGACTATTAGGTATTTAGTAATTTTGATATATTTTTCTCGGCATCCGCCTACAAAAACTAAATCACAGAGTACTATATAAACAGGGAAATCATAGACCACGAACACCATAGATATGGATAAATATATGTATAACCACAGAGTAACGAAGGTAAGGTTGGTACAACCAAAGACCTTACCATAGAGAAGAATTTTATATTTGTACAGACCTTACACTGTAAGGGTGGAACCACATCTGTGAGGATCGATTCGCATTTATGCCGATGCTATAAGACACACTTGTAAGGATCGCGTCCTTACGGATCCGAAAGGATGCGTACGCGTCCTTACGGATCCGTAAGGATGCGTACGCGTCCTTACGGATCCGTAAGGATGCGTACGCATCCTTTCGGATCCGTAAGGAGGCGAAAGCCTATAAACATTGTTGTCTGCGTAGGGATGGTCGATGATGGCATCGATATTTTAATTGCTAGCTCAACCACGATATTAATCTTCTTCTACACAGAGGAAATGGATGCCAAAAATTGAAAAAGTCGCCGCCATATTGAAATTCTTTGTTTTTCGACCGATTTCGTTCAAAATCGATATTTAGGCTTCCCTTGGGTCAAGAAAGAGAAAATAGATGCCAAAATTTTAAAAAGTCACCGCCATATTGAAATTCTTTGTTTTTCGACCGATTTCGTTCAAAATCGATATTTAGGCTTCCCTTGGGTCAAGAAAGAGGAAATAGATGCCAAAATTTTAAAAAGTGACCGCCATATTGAAATTCTTTGTTATTGGACCGATTTCGTTCAAAATCGATATTTAGGCTTCCCTTGGGTCAAGAAAGAGGAAATAGATGCCAAAATTTTAAAAAGTGACCGCCATATTGAAATTCTTTGTTATTGGACCGATTTCGTTCAAAATCGATATTTAGGCTTTCCTTGGGTCAAGAAAGAGGAAATAGATGCCAAAATTTTAAAAAGTGACCGCCATATTGAAATTCTTTGTTATTGGACCGATTTCGTTCAAAATCGATATTTGGGCTTCCCTGGGGTCAAATAAGAGGAAATGATTGGCAAAATTATAAAAAGTGACTGCCATATTGAAATTCTTTGTTATTGGACCGATTTCGTTCAAAATCGATATTTAGGCTTCCCTTGGGTCAAGAAAGAGGAAATAGATGCCAAAATTTTAAAAAGTGACCGCCATATTGAAATTCTTTGTTATTGGACCGATTTCGTTCAAAATCGATATTTAGGCTTCCCTTGGGTCAAGAAAGAGGAAATAGATGCCAAAATTTTAAAAAGTGACCGCCATATTGAAATTCTTTGTTATTGGACAGATTTCGTTCAAAATCGATATTTGGGCTTCCCTGGGGCCAAATAAGAGGAAATGATTGGCAAAATTATTAAAAGTGACCGCCACATTGAAATTCTTTTTTATTGGACCGATTTCGTTCAAAATCGATATATGGGCTTCCCTGGGGTCAAATAAGAGAAAATGATTGGCAAAATTATAAAAAGTCGCCGCCATATTGAAATTCTTTGTTATTGGACCGATTTCGTTCAAAATCGATACTTAGGCTTCCCTTGGGTCAACAAAGAGGAAATAGATGCCAAAATTTTAAAAAGTGACCGCCATATTGAAATTCTTTGTTATTGGACCGATTTCGTTCAAAATCGATATTTGGGCTTCCCTGGGGTCAAATAAGAGGAAATGATTGGCAAAATTATAAAAAGTGACCGCCATATTGAAATTCTTTGTTATTGGACCGATTTCGTTCAAAATCGATATTTAGGCTTCCCTTGGGTCAAGAAAGAGGAAATAGATGCCAAAATTTTAAAAAGTGACCGCCATATTGAAATTCTTTGTTATTGGACCGATTTCGTTCAAAATCGATATTTAGGCTTCCCTTGGGTCAAGAAAGAGGAAATAGATGCCAAAATTTTAAAAAGTGACCGCCATATTGAAATTCTTTGTTATTGGACCGATTTCGTTCAAAATCGATATTTGGGCTTCCCTGGGGCCAAATAAGAGGAAATGATTGGCAAAATTATTAAAAGTGACCGCCACATTGAAATTCTTTTTTATTGGACCGATTTCGTTCAAAATCGATATTTGGGCTTCCCTGGGGTCAAATAAGAGAAAATGATTGGCAAAATTATAAAAAGTCGCCGCCATATTGAAATTCTTTGTTATTGGACCGATTTCGTTCAAAATCGATATTTAGGCTTCCCTTGGGTCAAGAAAGAGGAAATAGATGCCAAAATTTTAAAAAGTGACCGCCATATTGAAATTCTTTGTTATTGGACCGATTTCGTTCAAAATCGATATTTGGGCTTCCCTGGGGTCAAATAAGAGGAAATGATTGGCAAAATTATAAAAAGTGACCGCCATATTGAAATTCTTTGTTATTGCACCGATTTCGTTCAAAATCGATATTTGGGCTTCCCTGGGGTCAAATAAGAGGAAATGATTGGCAAAATTATAAAAAGTGACCGCCATATTGAAATTCTTTGTTATTGGACCGATTTCGTTCAAAATCGATATTTAGGCTTCCCTTGGGTCAAGAAAGAGGAAATAGATGCCAATATTTTAAAAAGTGACCGCCATATTGAAATTCTTTGTTATTGGACAGATTTCGTTCAAAATCAATATTTAGGCTTCTCTGGGTTCAAAGTTGTTCGTGGTTTAGATTTTTAGTTCGCGTACGTCGATGATATTTTAGTTTCCCAGGGAAGCCCAAATATCGATTTTGAACGAAATCGGTCCAATAACAAAGAATTTCAATATGGCGGTCACTTTTTAAAATTTTGCCATCTATTTCCTCTTTCTTGACCCAAGGGAAGCCTAAATATCGATTTTGAACGAAATCGGTCCAATAACAAAGAATTTCAATATGGCGGCGACTTTTTATAATTTTGCAAATCATTTCCTCTTATTTGAGCCCAGGGAAGCCCAAATATCGATTTTGAACGAAATCGGTCCAATAACAAAGAATTTCAATATGGCTGTCACTTTTTATAATTTTGCAAATCATTTCCTCTTATTTGACCCCAGGGAAGCCCAAATATCGATTTTGAACGAAATCGGTCCAATAACAAAGAATTTCAATATGGCGGTCACTTTTTGAAATTTTGGCATCTATTTCCTCTTTCTTGACCCAAGGGAAGCCTAAATATCGATTTTGAACGAAATCGGTCGAATAACAAAGAATTTCAATATGGCGGCCACTTTTTAAAATTTTGCCATCTATTTCCTCTTTCTTGACCCAAGAGAAGCCTAAATATCGATTTTGAACGAAATCGGTCCAATAACAAAGAATTTCAATATGGCGGCGACTTTTTATAATTTTGCCAATCATTTTCTCTTATTTGAGCCCAGGGAAGCCCAAATATCGATTTTGAACGAAATCGGTCCAATAACAAAGAATTTCTATATGGCGGTCACTTTTTATAATTTTGCCAATCACTTCCTCTTATTTGACCCCAGGGAAGCCCAAATATCGATTTTGAACGAAATCGGTCCAATAACAAATAATTTCAATATGGCGGTCACTTTTTAAAATTTTGGCATCTATTTCCTCTTTCTTGACCCAAGGGAAGCCTAAATATCGATTTTGAACGAAATCGGTCCAATAACAAAGAATTTCAATATGGCGGCGACTTTTTATAATTTTGCAAATCATTTCCTCTTATTTGAGCCCAGGGAAGCCCAAATATCGATTTTGAACGAAATCGGTCCAATAACAAAGAATTTCAATATGGCGGTCACTTTTAAAATTTTGCCATCTATTTCCTCTTTCTTGACCCAAGGGAAGCCTAAATATCGATTTTGAACGAAATCGGTCCAATAACAAAGAATTTCAATATGGCGGCGACTTTTTATAATTTTGCAAATCATTTCCTCTTATTTGAGCCCAGGGAAGCCCAAATATCGATTTTGAACGAAATCGGTCCAATAACAAAGAATTTCAATATGGCTGTCACTTTTTATAATTTTGCAAATCATTTCCTCTTATTTGACCCCAGGGAAGCCCAAATATCGATTTTGAACGAAATCGGTCCAATAACAAAGAATTTCAATATGGCGGTCACTTTTTAAAATTTTGGCATCTATTTCCTCTTTCTTGACCCAAGGGAAGCCTAAATATCGATTTTGAACGAAATCGGTCCAATAACAAAGAATTTCAATATGGCGGCGACTTTTTATAATTTTGCAAATCATTTCCTCTTATTTGAGCCCAGGGAAGCCCAAATATCGATTTTGAACGAAATCGGTCCAATAACAAAGAATTTCAATATGGCGGTCACTTTTAAAATTTTGCCATCTATTTCCTCTTTCTTGACCCAAGGGAAGCCTAAATATCGATTTTGAACGAAATCGGTCCAATAACAAAGAATTTCAATATGGCGGCGACTTTTTATAATTTTGCAAATCATTTCCTCTTATTTGAGCCCAGGGAAGCCCAAATATCGATTTTGAACGAAATCGGTCCAATAACAAAGAATTTCAATATGGCTGTCACTTTTTATAATTTTGCAAATCATTTCCTCTTATTTGACCCCAGGGAAGCCCAAATATCGATTTTGAACGAAATCGGTCCAATAACAAAGAATTTCAATATGGCGGTCACTTTTTAAAATTTTGGCATCTATTTCCTCTTTCTTGACCCAAGGGAAGCCTAAATATCGATTTTGAACGAAATCGGTCGAATAACAAAGAATTTCAATATGGCGGCCACTTTTTAAAATTTTGCCATCTATTTCCTCTTTCTTGACCCAAGGGAAGCCTAAATATCGATTTTGAACGAAATCGGTCCAATAACAAAGAATTTCAATATGGCGGCGACTTTTTATAATTTTGCCAATCATTTTCTCTTATTTGAGCCCAGGGAAGCCCAAATATCGATTTTGAACGAAATCGGTCCAATAACAAAGAATTTCAATATGGCGGTCACTTTTTATAATTTTGCCAATCACTTCCTCTTATTTGACCCCAGGGAAGCCCAAATATCGATTTTGAACGAAATCGGTCCAATAACAAATAATTTCAATATGGCGGTCACTTTTTAAAATTTTGGCATCTATTTCCTCTTTCTTGACCCAAGGGAAGCCTAAATATCGATTTTGAACGAAATCGGTCCAATAACAAAGAATTTCAATATGGCGGCGACTTTTTATAATTTTGCAAATCATTTCCTCTTATTTGAGCCCAGGGAAGCCCAAATATCGATTTTGAACGAAATCGGTCCAATAACAAAGAATTTCAACATGGCGGAAAAGTGGCACCTGTGTTTGCATACATACTTGAGATAAAAACTAATTTCATCGATATATCGATACTTTTTGGCACTTCATGCATTTCCCTAGTTGCCGATGACGCTTTCGCACGCGTAAGGATCCTTACGGATCCGTAAGGATCCTTTCGGATCCGTTCGCGTCCGTAAGGATCCGTTCGCATCCTTACGGATCCGTAAGGATGCGAAAGGATCCTTTCGCATGCGAAACGTGAGCTACACTTGTAAGGATTTTAGGCACTTTTAGGTACAAAAAATGCGAAAGCCGAATCGATGCGAAAAGCCGAATTGATCCGTTCACGTTTCTATGGAATTTGACAGTTTTGTATGGGCGAAATCCGAAACGATCCTCACAGGTGTGGTTCCACCCTAAGTGTAAGGTCTTTGTGTATAACTGAGCACAGTAACTGACGAACACTAACTCACACTAACTAGGATATTGACAGATTAGTGATGAGAACCGGTTTTAAAAAAAACCTAAAAAATACCGGTTATCGTAAAAACCGATAAACACTGGTTTTCGTTTACTGAAACCGAATATTTTTCTCTCACTACTTTGATCTCGCGGGGATGTTCGCACTGTTCGAAGACGGATTTTGGACGAGAAGACATCTCGGAGCTTCCCAAACGCTGCCCACCCGAATTGGATTCGAAGGTTGATCTCTTTCTAGAAATTGAACCTACCTAGTTTGCAGAGTTGTACAAAATAGTTTAAAAATGTCATCATCATCATCATCATCATTCATTCATTCTAAAATACAAAATGCAAATACTTTTTTGATCGACCTATTTCAAATGCAAAATACCAAAAAGTGTCTTGTATTTCGGCTTGGTTCGGCTCGGCTCGGCACGGCTCATCTCGGCTCGGCACGACTCGGCTCGGCTCGGCTCAGCTCGGCTCGGCTCGGCTCGACTCAGCTCGGCTCGGCTCGGCGCGGCTGAGCTCGGCTCGGCTCGGCTCGGCTCGGCTCGGCTCGGCTCACCTGGCTCGGTTCGGCGAGGCTCGGCACGACTCGTCTCGTCTCGTCTTAACTTGTCTTGTTGTTGTATTGTGTTGCATTGATTACAAGCATGCTTTGGTATAAATACGGGTAGCATGCCTTGCGTTTCATTCTCGCTCGAGACGTCGGACCGTTCGGAGCACGGCTCGGCACGGCTCGGCTCGGCTCGGCTCGTCTCGTCTTAACTTGTCTTGTTGTTATATTATGTTGCATTGATTACAAGCATGCTTTGGTATAAATACGGGTGGCTGATGCCTTGCGTTTCATTCTCGCTCGAGACGTCGGACCGTTTGGAGCTCGGTTCGGCACGAATCGGATCGCCGATCGGCTCGTCTCGTCTTAACCTGTCTTGTTATTATATTATGTTGTATTGATTACAAGCATGCTTTGGTATAAATACGGGTGGCTGATGCCTTGCGTGTCATTCTCGCTCGAGACGTGGGACCGTTCGGAGGTCGGCTCAGCACGGCTCGGCTGCCGCTGCTCTGCCGTGCACGTCGGAGCCTGTCGCAGCGCAGGCCACAGGGCGTCTGCGCCTCACCTGTTGGTGCGCTGCAGTGGGCAATTGAGCGGGTCGTAGCGCTGGCCACGGCGCGTCTGCGCCTCACCTGCTGGTGCGCTGCCGAGCGTATGGGAGTCTTGTTTTGTTGTTGCGTCGCAGACGCGCCGTGGCCAGCGCGTCTGCGCCACACCTGCTGATGCGCTGCCGAGCGCGCCGTTGCATCTGCGCCTCACATGCTGGTGCGCTGCAGTGCGCAATGAAGCGTGTCGCAGCGCTGGCCACGGCACGTCTGCACCCCACCTGCTGATGCGTTGCCGAGCATATGGGAGCGCAACGCCGACAACGGCATGTCTGCGCCTCACCTGCCAGTGAGCTGCCGTGCGCGTTGGAGCGCGTCGCAGCGCTGACCACAGCGCGTCTGAGCCTCACCTGCTGATGCGCATCCGAGCGCGTCGTTGCACAGCGCCGGCCACGATGCATCTGCGCCTCACATGCCGGTGCGCTGTGCGCAATGGAGCTTGTCGCAGCGCTAGCCATGGCACGTCTGCGCCTCGCCAGCCGATGCGCTGGCCACGGCACGTCTGCGCCTCGCCAGCCGATGCGCTGCCGAGCACGAGGGGCATGTCGCAGCGTCGGCCACGGCGCGTCTGAGTCTCACCTGCTGATGGGCTGCTGAGTGCGTCGTTTCACAGCGCCGGCCACGATGCATCTGCGCCTCACATGCCGGTGCGCTGCAGTGTGCAATGGAGCATGTCGCAGCGCTGGCCACGGCACGTCTGCGCCTCACCAGCCGATACGCTGCCGAGCACGCAGGGGCGTGTCGCAGCGTCGGCCACGGCGCGTCTGCACACCTGCTGGTGCGCTGTTGAGCGCGTCGTTGCACAACGCCGACCACAATGCATCTAGGCCTCACATGCTGGTGCACTGCAGTGCGCAATTGAGCGTGTCGTAGCGCTGGCCACGGCGCGTCTGCGCCTCACCTGCTGATGCACTGCGCGAGCGCGTCGTTGCATCTGCGCCTCACATGCTGGTGCGCTGCAGTGCGCAATGAAGCGTGTCGCAGCGCTGGCCACGGCACGTCTGCACACCACCTGCTGATGCGTTGCCGAGCGTATGGGAGCGCAGCGCCGACAACGGCTCGTGTGTGCCTTACCTACCGGTGTGCTGCCGAGCGCGTTGGAGCACTTCGCAGCGCCGGCCACGGCACGTCTGTGCCTCACCTGCCAGTGAGCTGCCGTGCGCGTTGGAGCGCGTTGGAGCGCGTCGCAGCGCTGACCACGGCGCGTCTGCGCCTTACGTGCTGATGTGCTGCCGAGCGCGTCGTCGCACAGCGCCGGCCACGATGCATCTGCGCCTCACATGCCGGTGCGCTGCAGTGCGCAATGGAGCGTGTCGCAGCGCTGGCCACGGCACGTCTGCGCCTCACCAGCCGATGCGCTGCCGAGCACGAGGGGCATGTCGCAGCGTCGGCCACGGCGCGTCTGCGCCTCACCTGCTGATGCGCTGCCGAGCGCGTCGTTGCACAGCGCCGGCCACGATGCATCTGCGCCTCACATGCTGGTGCACTGCAGTGCGCAATTGAGCGTGTCGTAGCGCTGGCCACGGCGCGTCTGCGCCTCTCCAGCCGATACGCTGCCGAGCACGCAGGGGCGTGTCGCAGCGTCGTTCACGGCGCGTCTGCACCTCACCTGCTGGTGCGCTGCTGAGCGCGTCGTTGCACAGCGCTGACCACGATGCATCTGGGCCTCACATGCTGGTGCACTGCAGTGCGCAATGGAGCGTGTCGTAGCGCTGGCCACGGCGCGTCTGCGCCTCACCTGCTGGTGCGCTGCCGAGCGTATGGGAGTCTTGTCTTGTTGTTGAATTGTAGTGCATTATGTTGTAGTTGTATTATTGCATTGATTACAAGCATGCTTTGGTATAAATACGGGTGGCTGATGCCTTGCGTCTGCGTGTCATTCTTGCTCTAGATGGTGGACCGTTCGCAGCTCGGCTCAGCACGGCTCATCTGCCGGTGCGCTACCGAGCAGGTCGGAGCTTGTCGCAGTGCCAGCCACAGCGCGTCTGCGCCTCACCTGCTGGTACGCTGTCGAACACGCAGAGGCGTGTCGCAGCGCCGGCCACGGCACATCTACGCCTCACCTGGCAGTGAGCTAACTGCGCGTTGGAGCGCGTCGCAGCGCTGACCACGGCGCGTCTGCGCCTTACGTGCTGATGTGCTGCCGAGCGCGTCGTCGCACAGCGCTTGCCACGATGCATCTGCGCCTCACATGCCGGTGCGCTGCAGTGCGCAATGGAGCGTGTCGCAGCGCTGGCCACGGCACGTCTGCGCCTCACCAGCCGATGCGCTGCCGAGCACGAGGGGCATGTCGCAGCGTCGGCCACGGCGCGTCTGCGCCTCACCTGCTGATGCGCTGCCGAGCGCGTCGTTGCACAGCGCCGGCCACGATGCATCTGCGCCTCACATGCTGGTGCACTGCAGTGCGCAATTGAGCGTGTCGTAGCGCTGGCCACGGCGCGTCTGCGCCTCTCCAGCCGATACGCTGCCGAGCACGCAGGGGCGTGTCGCAGCGTCGGCCACGGCGCGTCTGCACCTCACCTGCTGGTGCGCTGCTGAGCGCGTCGTTGTACAGCGCCGACCACGATGCATCTGGGCCTGACATGCTGGTGCACTGCAGTGCGCATTTGAGCGTGTCGTAGCGCTGGCCACGGCGCGTTTGCGCCTCACCTGCTGGTGCGCTGCTGAGCGTATGGGAGTCTTGTCTTGTTGTTGAATTGTAGTGCATTATCTTGTAGTTGTATTATTGCATTGATTACAAGCATGCTTTGGTATAAATACGGGTGGCTGATGCCTTGCGTCTGCGTGTCATTCTTGCTCTAGATGGTGGACCGTTCGCAGCTCGGCTCAGCACGGCTCATCTGCCGGTGCGCTGCCGAGCAGGTCAGAGCTTGTCGCAGTGCCAGCCACAGCGCGTCTGCGCCTCACCTGCTGGTACGCTGTCGAACACGCAGAGGCGCGTAACAGCGCCGGCCACGGCACATCTACGCCTCACCTGGCAGTGAGCTAACTGCGCGTTGGAGCGCGTCGCAGCGCTGGCCACGGCTCGTCTGCGCCTCACCTGCTGATGCGCTGCCGAGCGCGCCGTTGCATCTGCGCCTCACATGCTGGTGCGCTGCAGTGCGCAATGAAGCGTGTCGCAGCGCTGGCCACGGCACGTCTGCACCCCACCTGCTGATGCGTTGCCGAACATATGGATGGGATGGCTCGTGTGCGCCTCACCTGCTGGTGTGCTGCCGAGCGCGTTGGAGCACCTCGCAGCGCGCGCCACAGCACGTCTGCGCCTTACCTGCTCGTGCGCTGCTGAACGCGTCAAAGCGCAGCGCTGGCCACTGTGCGTCTACGCCTCACATACCGGTGTGTTACTGAGCACGCAGAGGCGTGTCTGTACGCTGCCGTGCGCGTTGGAGCACAGCGCAGCGCCGGTTACGGCGCCTCTGCCTCTCACCTGCCGGTGCGCTGTCGTTTCCGTTGGAGCACGGCGTGTCGGCGTCTCACCTGCCTGTGCGCTGCCGAGCACGCAGAGGTGCGTCGCAGCGCCGACCACGGCTCGTCTGCGCCGCACCTGCTGGTGCGCTGCCATGCGCGTTGGAGCATGGCGCAGCGCTGGCCACGGTGCGTCTGCACCTCACCTGCCTATGCGCTGCCGAGCACGCAGAGGCGTCTCGCAGCACCGCCCACAGCGCGTCTGTCCCTCACCTGTCGGTGCGCGTTGGAGCACGGCGCATCGTCAGTCACGGCGCGTCTCCGCCTCACCTGCCGGTGCACTGCCGGTGCACTGCCGAGCGCGTTTGAGCTCGTCGCAGCGACGGCTACGGAGCGTCTGCGCCTCACCTGCCGAACACGCAGAGGCGTGACGCAGTGCCGGCCACAGCGAATCTGCGCCTCATCTGCCATTGCGCTGTCGAGCTCGCAGGGACCTGTCGCAATGCCAGCCACGGTGCCACTGCGCGCCACCTGTCTGCGGTGTTACCTGTCTGCTGCGTCATGTCGGGCCTCGCCTGGTCTGGTCTTGTCAGGTCTGGTCGCGTCTGGTCTTGTCTGGTCTGGTCTTGTCTGGTCTGGTCCCGTCTGGTCTGGTCTTGTCTGGTCTGGTCCCGTCTGGTCCCGTCTGGTCTGGTCCCGTCTGGTCTGGTCTTGTCTTGTCTTGTCTTGTCTTGTCTGGTCCTCCTCTGGTTTCGTCTCTCTGGTCTAGTTTCGTCTTGTCTGGTCTGGTCCCGTCTGGTCTGGTCCCGTCTGGTCTGTACTTGTCTTGTCTTGTCTTGTCTTGTCTGGTCTTGTCTGGTCTTGTCTGTCTTGTCTGGTCTTGTCTAATCTGATCTCGTCTGGTCTCGTATGGTCTCGTATGGACTCGTATGGTCTCATCTGGTCTTGTCTCGTCTGGTCTTGTCTGTACTCGTCAGGTCTCATCGTCTGGTCCCGTCTGGTCTCGTTTAGTCCTCTGGTCTCATCTGGTCTCTTATCGTCTAGTCTGGTCCTGTCTGGTCTCGTCTGGTCTGGTCTTGTCTGGTCTCGTCTAGTTTCGTCTAGTCTGACCTGGTCTCGTCTGGTCTCGTCTGGTCTGGTCTGGTCTAGTCTCGTCTTGTCTCTGGTCTTGTCTGGTCTCGTCTTGTCTCATCTGGTTTCATCTGGTCTCATCTGGTCTCGTCTGGTCTCGTTAGTGATTTGATATGTTTTGAGTAATTAGCGATAAGATAAGTAATTAGTGATAAGCGGTAAGATAAGAAATTATTGATAAGCGATAAGATAAGAAATTATTGATAAGCGATAAGATAAGAAATTAGTGATAAGATATGTTATTAGTAATTAGCGATTAGTAGAATAATTAGTGATAAGCGATAAGATAAGTAATAAGCGATAAGTAATTAGTGATAAGCGATAAGATAAGAAATTATTGATTAGCGATAAGATAAGAAATTATTGATTAGCGATAAGATAAGTAATTAGTGATAAGCGATAAGATAAGTAATAAGTGATAAGATATATAGTTAGTCATTAGTAATTAGCCATAAGATAAGTAAGTAATTAGTGATAAGCGATAAGATAAGAAATTATTGATTAGCGATAAGATAAGAAATTATTGATTAGCGATAAGATAAGAAATTAGTGATAAGCGATAAAATAAGAAATTAGTGATAAGCGATAAAATAAGTCATTAGTAATTAGCGATAAGCTATAAGATAAGTAACTAGTGATAAGCGCTCAGATAAGTAATTAGTGATAAGCGATAAGATAAGAAATTAGTGATAGCGAAGCTATAAGATAAGTAACTAGTGATAAGCGATAAGATAAGTAATTAGTGATAAGCGATAAGGTGATAAGCGATAAGATAAGTAATTAGTGATAAGCGATAAGATGTGAAATTAGTGATAGTAATTAGTGATAAACGATAAGACAAGTTATTATTGATTAGCGATAAGATAAGAAATTAGTGATAAGCGATAAGATAAGTAATTAGTGATAAGCTATAAGATAAGTAATTAGTGATAAGCGATAAGATGTGAAATTAGTGATAAGCGATAAGATAAGAAATTAGTTATAAGCGATAAGATAATTAGTGATAAGCTATAAGATAACTAACTAGTGATAAGCGATAAGATGAGTAATTAGTGATAAGCGATAAGATGTGAAATTAGTGATAGTAATTAGTGATAAACGATAAGACAAGTTATTACTGATTAGCGATAAGATAAGAAAATAGTGATAAACTATAAGATAAGTGATAAGCGATAAGATAAGTAATGAGCGATAAGTAATTAGTGATAAGCGATAAGATAAGAAATTAGTTATAAGCGATAATATAAGCAATTAGTGATAAGCTATAAGATAAGTAATTAGTGATAAGCGATAAGATAAGAAATTAGTGATAAACGATAAGATAAGTAATAAGTGATAAGATATGTAGTTAGTCATTAGTAATTAGCGATAAGATAATTAATTAGTGATAAGCTATAAGATAAGTAACTAGTGATAAGCGATAAGATAAGTAATTAGTAATAAGCGATAAGATGTGATTAGCGATAAGATGTGATTAGCGATAAGTAGTTAGTGATAAGCGATAAGATAAGTAATTATTGATTAGCGATAAGATAAGAAATTAGTGAAAAACAATAAGATAAGTAATTATTGACTTGCGATAAGATTGTAACGGTGTACTGCGAGCAAATTGGAAAAGAAACCACTTATTGCTTCATGTCGAAGAGTCGAATAATAATTTAATGGAAATGCACTCTCAATTTATACAAGCAGGCTTAAAACTAATGACCAATAAAAAAACAAGATTAAAATATTTACAATTTCGTCCACCAATCAGAACGCCTACATTAAATCAATTAGCGAGGTAGGAGAATCTATTTTTAGACACGTCTCATTTCGTAGAACTTGCATTCCAGCTATGACGTAATCATAAATAACTCGGCGCTAGAGGGGGGCGCGGTGGGCGGGGATGCGACGCCGGCCGCGCACGCCAGTCGCCATCGCGCCTCACGTCGCTATCGCTAGTCCAAATCCGACCGCTCCCGGCGGCGCGCGCGGTCCACCTTCGCCTGTTCCGCTCGTTCGAAGTGAAAATTCCTGCGATGTTCTTTTTGAAGGATGGCGCCAACTTGAAGAGTTTTTCCTGGTGACTTCTTCTCAGGTGAGTTTTCTTTCAGTGTCGTCGACGTTCACACGAATGTGCAGATTGGTTCATTGAGGAGTCTTTTTCGAGACTAATTTTTCCTTTTTACCGAGATGAACCCTGCTTGCTCCTGTTACACGAAGAACCGACATCTTCTTGCGTTCACCACGTGAGCTCTTGCCCTTTTCAGGGCAATTCTCACACCTTCCATTTCCGTGGTGTTCGTATAGAAACAAGCGATGTCGATAAAAAGTTATTTATATGCAATCTGTGCTTTATTTCTCTCCTTTAATAAAGTGAAATCCCTGTGTACTTATTTCTCTCTTATTCCTTTCCTTGCTCCCGGTAATTGAGGTAAATCCCCGGTAATATTAATTGGTCATCGGTAAAATGGTAACTGTCCCGGTATTGGTAAAAAGGTACCTCGGTAAATACGTATGTTATATGCACAAGGTATTTTGGCGGGAAACGGTGGACTGCGGATGACGTCAGCGTAAGTATCGTAAGTATGAATATTATTACCTATATGTGCTAGGTAGGCACAAGATAAGTAAATGAGGCTTGCTTTTATTTAAGTAAATTAATAAACGATAGTCTAAATGATAGAATACCTATTACAGCAATCTTTTTAGATATGACTAAAGCTTTTGACTTCGTTGATCATAAAATATTATTGGATAAATTAGAAAGATATGGTATTAGAGGAAAGGTTCTAGAATGGATAAAATCATATTTGAATGGTAGGAAAGTATGTACTGAAATTTCTAGAATAGAAAGTAACACCAAGGAAATATATAAATCCCAATTCAAATGTAACAAGAGGGGAGTGCCGCAAGGTAGTATACTGGGGCCATTTCTTTTTCTTACTTATATTAATGACAATCTTGATTAAATGTACGAATATTAGGACATATGAAGAAGACATAAATAATGCTTTAAAAGATATAATAAACTGGCTCAATGAAAATGACTTACAAGTAAATTTAAATAAAACCAAACTAATGCAATTCAGTTATTACAATGCAAAAACTTTGCCAAAAAATATAGAATATAATGACACAAACGTAGATGAAGTTGACATATTCAAATTTTTAGGAATAATCTATGACAAGCATTGCAATTGGAAAGCACACATTGACCACATATTATGTACTAAATTAGATAAATTCATATATGCGATAAGACGTTTGGCTCGAACAATATCAATAAATGCAGCTTTAAGCGCATATCACGGATATGTAGCATCAGTGTTATCGTATGGTTTGATACTTTGGGGAAATTCTGTTGAAGTTATTAGAGCATTCAGACTTCAAAAGAAATGCATAAGGGCTATTTGTAACGTAGGACCATTAGAGAGTTGCAAACCCTTATTTAAAAAGTTGGGTATTCTTCCATTAGCATGTATGTATATAAGAGACATGTGTGTATTTTTTAAGCGATATCCGAAGTACTTTAAGCGAAATCATGAAATTAATGTGAACAGATCTCATCGGTATCCAAATAAGATATTGATTTCAAAATGTTGTACCAGTACATAATATATGAAAAGTCCGTACTGTATGGCGGTCAGGTTAAATAATAAACTGCCAGCAGATTTTCAAAAATTATCTTTAAATAAGTTTAAAAGAAAACTCAAGGAATGGCTATTGGAGAAAAGTTATTATGATATATAAATAGTGAGTAGCGATAATTCACTATCGCTACAAAATATATTTTGACACGCATAAGTCATAATAATTGTCAATTAATTTGTGCATTTTGATGACTACCCTCACGTTCAGATGGTGGTTTGTCTGTCTGTCGTGTTGTGGTTAAAATGATTAGATGTGATGTTAGAGGCCGTTATAGGAGTGGTTGGAGACGGCTTTAGGTAGGGATTTAGCATTAAAGCCTGGTTAGTTTTTCAGTAATAATTCCCGTTTCTGGACCATGGCTATTGTGGCTATTTATTGATCAAATAAGTTCTTAGTTCTATGTAATAAATTGCTGTTGTAAACTGATGCTGAACCTAAGAACTATCCCTCGCCCTTCACAAATCCCACATTGAATCTCCGAAATACAGGATCCAAAAAAAATAAAAAAATAGCGATAAGATAAGTAATTAGTGATAAGATAAGTAATTAGTGATAAGCGATAATATATTATATAGTGATTAGCGATAAGGTATGTAATAATTTAATGTGAAATACTTTATATGTGTTTTAGACCCCGGAATATTAGCAGAAATGACTGTGTACGCTGGTTATTTATTTAGATTAAATAAAAGAAACTAATTACCTACCGATTTACAGATGAAGTTTTGTAAAGTTTAATTTAAATTAAATTTTGAGATTATAGGCATAATAGTTTCAAGTTCTTAGAACAACAAAGGTTAAATCGTTTATGGTATGGTAAGGTTAAATGTTTTAAAATTTTTGACCAATGGAACCTAAAAAATAAACAGTTCTTTATCTATATAAAACTAATTACCATTTTCTTAGCTATGTTTTATGTTACTATCTGATTACATCTCACACGGCAAATACTCAGCCGAGCTAAACATCAGGGAACGTGAAATCCGTGCAGTGCAACAGTAAAATGTACACTATTTATCCAATACACCTATGATTCATCTAGAACTGTTATATAAGCCATGTGTTATTGCAAATCTAAAGTAACAACTACTTGGAATTAAGTTTCTAAATTAAACGTGTCCACCTGGTTTCATTTCCGTGGGAGGAAGCTGCAGCATTCCTCAGCAAAGGTAAGTGCAATTTGAACTTTTTCCTCAACCTACTATTTTGATTATAATAAAGATACTTATAACAAGTTAGTCCGCTACCATCTTAGACTGCATCGTTACTTACCATCAGGTGAGATCGCAGTCAAGGACTATCTTGTCATAGATAAAAAAAAATTACTTAAAAATTTTCGATGTTTTGTTCTTTCTTTAAGAAAAATAAGAAAAAACCTAAGAATACCTATAAAAACCGGTTTTTTTACAAAGTAATCGGTAAAAACCGGTTATCAAATTTGTAATCGGTTCACATCACTAACATAGATAATACACTATTTACCGATAGGGAAATGTGCCAGCCTACTGGCTACTACTGCCAGGGGAAAGTGCCAGTGTTGCTGGCAGATAAACAAGAAAAGTCCGAAACCAAATCAAAAATTACCCGTTTTGTGAGCTATTTCTTTTCAATAATATGAAAGAAATAAATTGTTTTTTGAAAATTAAATTCTTAGAACGTTTGTTTCTAATGATCTAAATATATAAAAGGCAATGGTGACTGACTGGCTGACTGACTGGTCTATCAACGCACAGCTCTAACCACTGGACGGATCGGGCTGAAATTTTGCAAACAGATAGTTATTATGACGTAGACGTCCGCTAAGAAAGGATATTTGAAAATTCCAACCCCAAGACGGTTAAATGGGGGTTGAAAGTTTGTATAAAAGTCCGTCATTTATCAAATTATTTTTCATGTAATATCCATGAAACTTTAATTTGTGGGCTTTCGATAAAAAAATAAGAAATTCGTGTTTCGCAAATTTTGAAAATTCCACCCCCAAAGACTTCAAATAGGGAATGAAAATTGTATAAAAAACTTGAGAGGTGTCAAGGGACACCCGGATGGAACGTAATTTCTTTCGATTAATTAATTTGGCATTGTGTTCGGTATTTTCGCGGTACAATAATGGGTCTCCGTAGCCTTGTGGCTTCTGCAGTCGCCTAACAGCCAAAGGTCGATGGTTAGAATCCCAGCTCGACAGACCGAATTTTTCAATTTTAAATTTTATTTTAAACAATCTCTACATGTGGAACCTTTCCCTAACCTTACCTTACCTAGGGAAAAATTCGACATGTAGAAATTATTTAAAATAAAATTGAAAATAGAAAATTTAGTCTGTCGAGCTGGGATTGGAACCACCGACTTTTAACTGTTAGGCGACTGCAGGAGCCACAAGGCTACGGAGATCCAATATTGTACCGCGAAAATACCGAACACAATGCCTTCAAAAAATTTCGAGTTCCGCACCGCGCGATAAGGAACTACGTTCCAAAAGTCCAGATTTTTAAGTTAATTTTCAAGTAATATCCATCAAACTTGGTATTTTGCCTTTCAATTGAAAATAAAGAAGTACAGTACCCGGCGATATATATATCGGCCATAAGGCCGATGTGCAATATATATATATATATATATATATATATATATATATATATATATATATATATACAGTATATATCGCCGGGTACTGTACGCGTTTGACTGTTTTTAAATGTTCAACTCCCAATGGAGTTAAATAGAGGGTGAATGATTGTTATTAAGTCTGTCGTTTTTCAACTTAGGTATAACCATGAAACTTGGTATGTTGGCTTTTTACGGAGATACGAATCGCGTTAGGTTGGATTTTAGTTACCAATAAAAATCTAACATAACGTGAGCTAACCAACCGCTAAGAAACCATTTTTGAAAATTCAACCTGGTAAAATAGGTGTTTGAAAAATCGAACTTAACGTGAGCGAAGCCGCGGGCAAAAGCTATTACCATTAAAAATTAACTTAACGTGAACTAACCAACCGCTAAGAAACCATTTTTGAAAATTCAACCTCTAAGGGGGTAAAATAGGGGTTTGAAAAATCGAACTTAACGTGAGCGAAGCCGCGGGCAAAAGCTATTACCATTAAAAATTAACTTAACGTGAACTAACCAACCGGTAAGAAACCATTTTTGAAAATTCAACCTCTAAGGGGGTAAAATAGGGGTTTGAAAAATCGAACTTAACGTGAGCGAAGCCGCGGGCAAAAGCTAGTTTTTTTATAATATTAAATCGAAAAGAAAGTAATTTCAATGAATTGTTTTTTCCGTTTGAAATTAGTAGTTCCTATCTGTCCACGGCATCTTTTCATGGCTCAACTGTCAACTGCACAGATTTGGATAAATTAATAATAATTTCAAATAATCCTACGGGATTTAGAGAGAAAGTCGTTTGAAAAGAAAAGAAGTTAATGGTGGTATTATGTCACGAGTAAATAGGCTCCCGTACTGCTTTTTAAAAGTCAAAATAGAAATAGAAGAAATGCTTTCCGTCACGAAAATAATCAAAATACCCGAAACCGGGTACAAATACCAATGTAAGCAACACTGGGGAAATGTCAAATACAGCAGGAACCCATCAGGAACCACAGACATATCAACTGTCACCAAGTCCAAGACAAATAACTCATTTCACTATTCAAAAAAATTCAAAATTATTTATTTTATGTAGGCCAACCTGTGGCTCTTATGACACGTCTAGATTCTACCACCGGTTCGGAAAGCGGATGAGAAGAGCCGGCAAGAAACTCAGCAGTTGCTCTTTTCAAATAATCATTTTACAATATTGATAAGTAGCTATTACAGTGTAATAAGTTTTTATACTATCTTGTGGGCAGCTGGATGCCAAGCTGATTTAACCCGTGCATCTTTGTTAGAATAGAATTTGAGATTTCCACAAAACGTACTACAATTCAATTCATGTCAAAGACGGGCAGACAGAAAGTAGCCCCATTCCCGCCGGCAGCACCCGTTCACGAGCATGACTCATGAACCAGCCATTGCTTCGCTCGACCATCACAGACAAGTTATTGCTAAGCATGTCAGTATCATTACTGAGTGGAATGGCGATCAACTCATAACAATACCGTATTATTTCCTAATTCCATGATCTAACCTGCTAAGTTTCGGTCTAAGCTAAGCTTAAGCTAAGTCATCAGTGAGCGGCACCAACCAAATTAGGACGTCTGTTATTAGCATAACATGCTCTACCCCTCTACCCAACCTTAACCCTATGGTTATCAATAGTGCCAACATGACGAAATGACAGCTGTGACAGCAGCATATGACCTGTCGCTGTGAACGAACCGTTTTTTTTGAATTTAATCACATCCTGAATAATGTCCTGAATTGTTTTATTGTTTTTTTATTTACAAATCTCTTGTTTTTAATAAATAATGATTAATTTTCCATATTACTGAATGATTTTTTTTCACTTTTACTGTAAAAAAACTTCCCTAAATAATCATGGATTACTCAACAATCAGCAACAAAACCACGATAACGGAGGCAGAAGATCTAACAGGTGGTGAAATCACTGAGAAGTATTATTTGCTTCGTAAACAGTATGAAAACTTGTCCAGCAATTACGATGCAATAAAACAGGAGCTGCACGACACGAGGCGGAGTTACCAGACCGCCTTGGACGTCCAGAGTCATCTAAACGCCGAGTTAGAAACGTGCCAGGCGGATGAACTGAGACGACGGAACGAGCTGAATTCCCGGATAACAGCTCTTCAAGAGGACTTATCGGCTTTAAGGCAAGAGAGATCGGAACTAACGGAACAGCATGCGAAAGAAATAAAGAAGTTAGAAGGAGAGAATAAGCGGCTAAGAGAGGACCAAGCGGTGGTAGCGCGGGAGTCGCCAGTCCGTGATAATTCAGAGTTGGATGAAGTCCAGACAGCCTTATCGGCAGTGACGTCAGAGGCGAATGCAGTTAAGCTTGCCCTTGAGGAGGCCCGCGCGGAACTGGTGTCGTGGCAGGTACTTATATTTTGCTGTCCTTTCATAATTTACCAAGGATTTGCTAGATTTTCATACTTAGATCATAATCTTGCCTACTATTACTGAAGTAGGTTTTTGCAGTAGGTAGGAGCCGCTGGATTCAGGCGGCGCAAGACAGAAGCCTGCGGAAGTCCATACAGGAGACCTTTGACCAGCTGTGGACGTCTATAGGTTGATAAAGAAGAAAAAGAAGAAGATATTACCATAATTATATTATGGTATGGCGAACAACTATAAACACGCAGGCCTGCGTCCCAGAGCGGGGCGCGTTGCAGTGTGCGATCCGCCTAAGACGGTGTGATGGCAATAATAATAGGTAATAATAAAGTCCATGCAGGAGACTTTTGTCCAGCAGTGGACGTCTATAGGTTGATAAAGAAGAAGATCTTCATCCGCTATTGTTTGCTGTTGTAGACACACCAGTAACTTATGTCCAACCACAGGAAAGTGGGAGGCAACTGAATAATTTTATCATAGGACTCATATCACCCCTTACACAAAATCCTCATTGGTTTAGTGGTTAGCATGTTTCACTACAAATGACAAGGTTCAAAAATGTTTGGCCCAAAAAAATGCATTGAGTTTTCTGTCAAGAATTTCTCAGTACTAGAGGAGTTAGGGAGTTGGCCTTGAGTTACTCCCGTGCCTCTGAGAGCATGTGAAGCTGTCGGTCCTGCGCCTGATCTTTCTCCGTTTGTGTCAGATTTCCATCCCATTGGACTATGGGAGTGAGGAGATAGAGAGTGCACCTGTGTTTGTGTAAACACTTGTACACTATAATATCTCCCGCCCAGATGGCTCATCTTGGAGGAGGTTGGTCGTTGTGACCAGATTTGGTCTGTTTGGACATAACTAATACATACATATAAAACCATGTATCCATTATAGGAAATATCTTGTGTTACAGGTGAGGGTAGAGGAGCTGGTCACAGAAGTGGCTGAGCTCAGAGCTGCTGCAGATATACGGAGGGAGGAACTGAGTGCAGCGGGTGAACGTGAAGCCTCTGCACTGGCTGATTTGGCTGAAGCCAGGGCTCTATTGCACCAGGTTGACTCACAAGACCTGCAGCCACATGGTAAGCTTTATTTGAGGAGCATTAATAATTCTCTCCTTTAACATATGAAGGCTACAGGACAGGAAGGGGTTTATCTACTTTTTTTTTTAATAAAATCAAACAAAGAATCACAGTTGATAAATTTTGAATGGGCCTTCCATATGCCATATCCAAAACAATGAAAAGGGGGTCCATTTCATGACAAATATTATTTAAAAATTAAAAAAATCATTGATAAAAACAGGGCAATAAAGTATTTGACCTTATAAGAACCATTTAATTATCCTTATTGTCGATAAGCCCCTTCTTCTGTACCCTTCATATTATGTTGAAGTTGGGCAACCAAGTGTTGTCGTAGTTTATTGTTATGCCTGATCTCAACATTTAAAAGTTGAAGCAAAGTTGGGATTTTGTAAAGAAATTTTTGTTGTAAACTTTAGTGTAAGTTTATATAATAATTCACAATTATTGACAGTTCTTAAATATTCTTCACCATCAGGATACTAGAGTTGGGATCTGGGTACCAATAATACAATATCTATGTATAAAAATGATATAGATATTGAACCATCAATAACCACTATCAAATTAGACATGAAAGTTACCTAAAAAAAAACTAATAGAAAAACAATAATTATTTCCAAAAACAATGTAAAGATTCCAACTATTAAATCTCATTTCAGCCGTGAAAGGAAACTCACTATTTGCTGAAGTTGAGGACAAGCGTCAGGAAATGGCAAAGAATCTGATACAGATGAAGCAAACTAATTCTAGAGTAAGTTGGTTTTTTCATTGTGTCATATCTTTTCCAAGTTATCCCACTCACTTTCTACTCCAGATAAATATTAAGCTTTTGTTAGAAATGGGTACAACCATAGCGCAACAGCCTGGGGATTGAACCTTCAACAAGTTCAACTTTTCAGATTTCAGTCTACGGTTAACCATGTTCAGTGCTTTAACTCTAAGAGTTTTTACAAATTGTTGTCCTACATTTGGTTTTAACGTTTACTTCATTCAAAGGATTTCAGAACTAAATGGAGTAGATCTACATACATATCCATGGAAAATGGATATTTTTATAGGTCTCTTTCAAAATTATTTCACGTAGGCCAACCTGTGGCTCTTATGACAAGTCATGATTCTACCACCAGTTCGGAAAGCGGATTCTGCTGAGAAGAGCCGGCAAGAAACTCAGCAGTTGCTCTTTTCAAAATAATCATTTTACAATATTATTATGAAGCTATTACATTGTAATAATTTTTTTATACTATCTTGTGGGCAGCTGGATGCCAAGCCGATTTAACCTATGCAACTTTGTTAGAATAAAATATAATATTTCCACAATGAGGGGAAGTTCCAAAAAAAAGAAAAAGAAGAGAAAGAAGAAGAAAAGAAAAAGAGAGATCACCGGTGCACCTTTAAATTTTCTTTTTACTGAGATGTCTATGTTTGTCTCCCTATTTACTCCCATTATATTGTTATCCAGTTACGCAGAGACCTAGCCAACAAGCAAGCAGAGTTGGAGGCTTTGCTCCACGAGAAACAAACTATATGGGAGCAGCAGGCGGGGGCCGCCGCGCACTACGATAGAGAATTAATAGGTGTGTACAATAAATTTTAACAATGCAACATATTACAATTGGGTATTTGACTGTAGTCAAAATGATATTCATTATTTATAATCGAAAATGTAACATGTAAGAATAACATTTGTAAAACAAAATAAATCAGTCCAAAAACATAAGTTATAATAGAGCTTCAAAGTTTCCTGTTAGATAAAGAGACAGCTACTGAAGTGTGATGTCACAATTCAGCAGCTCCATACACGCTTCATAGAAAATTTCGTTTTAGAAAGAGACAGACACAGTCACAGTAAAACAGCTTTATAATTCTGAGACTAGTAAAAATATTTAAAAAGGAAAATGGCATTGTGTTATAATATTTAAAAAAAATAAATAAAATAAATAAAAAATAAAAATAGCCTTTATTTCAGTCTAAGATTAACTTAAAATTAAATTAAATTAAAAAGTCTCTAAGTGCTGAGTGCCTCTCAGCAAAGGCCTCCTCCAGCTCTCTCCAGTGGTTACGGTCCTGTGCTACCCGTCTCCAGAATGGACCATGGATGGTGAATATTTAAAAACGTTATTTTAAATAAATAAAAAAATATCAGTCAAATACCCAATTCAAAATAGTGGATAACGGAATTTAGTCGCCATTTTGAAGATAGTGGTGTGAATGTAGTGAAGATAGTTCCCACAACTATCTGCTATCTACATCGTGTCAATCTCATGAAATTTGAGATGATGTGAGAATGGACTTAAGATCTCATTTTTCAAGGATTTAACCATGGGCAACTGCCAACTTAACCTCAAAGATGTACCGCCAAGCGATTTAGTATTCCGGCAAGATGGAGTAAAAATAGATAGGGAAATTATCGCTAGTTTGATCCCAGACACACTGTAAAACTGTCCATCTGTAAAGTTAGTTCGTTTTGCAGAGAACTACGAGGAGCGCATAACGCAGCTGGAGGGCCTGTGCGAGCGGCAGCGGCGGGAGCTGTCGCGCTGGTTCGGCAAGCACTGCGAGCCCGCTGCGCAGGGCTGGCTGCCCGGGGTCTTGGACCATTTGAAGTGAGCCTTCTACCTCTCTAAGGGCCGATTTCACCAACGTAAAATAAGTCTTATCCGAGGACCGAGCGTAGATTTCATATTTTGATAGTATTTTCAATACAAATACTGTCAGAACGCCTGGGCCTATACTACCAATGCTTAGGGCGGTTTCAGATTTAGCGTTTTTTCGGCGCGTATAAGCTCGTTTATGGAAGCGCGCATAAGCTCGTTTATGGAAGCGCGTATAAGCTCGTTTATGGAAGCGCGTATACGCGCTACTCGTACGAGCGTTGACGCTCTTATAACCACCGGTTCGAGCAAATACGCCGGAATTCCGCCGGCGTTCGGTTTTTTGATGCGTAAAATGTAGTGCGCTTGTAAGCGCGTAAGGCGATACGAGCTTGTACGTGCAAAAAAATAAACATTTATTGACAACCTTACAGTACTTACTTTAAGGTTGACATTATTTCATCTCAAAACAAAATTGAAATATTGGTAGTATAGTGGTAGTAAGTAGGCTTTTGTTTTCCAAACAAATTAAGTTTTGTTTTAGCTGAACATTACATCCTCACCTCAATGGCAAACTAACGAATCTGCAAAAGATGAATATAACAGGGGAGTGTCTCGATAGTTTTACGTGATAACGTCATAAAGAAACAAGTCACAACCACCGCTTGGGCCAATCGTGCCTCTCTATCGCTTGTTCCGCGCTCTCGCTTGCACGCTCAGGCGCAGGCTTGATCTAATTGCCTTTTCCGATACTTTCATTGACAAGGAGTGCCCACTGCGTCAACCGGTTTGTTCTGCTTCCTGACACGCGGTTTATACCTTTGGTTTGGTGATCATACAAACGCAAAGCTTGTGCTTATGCCTCGCGAACTGTTAATTATTAAAAGCTATAGATACTCTCATTGAAGTTTGAATGTTTGTTTTTCAGATCAGAATGTGAACAATTACGCTTAGAAGTTTTAGCGAGAGGGGCCGCGCAACTGGCAAGCGCGGCGCAAGTCAGAGAGCTGCGAAGGAAAATCGCCCATCTGACCGCCAACAATACCAAGCAATCACCCATACAGCAGATTGTCGATAAGGAAGATATTCGCGTGCACAAAGTTGCCGTACAAACCAAGAAAATGGTTGTCGAAGATGTTAAGAAAAAAGTGTCTTTTAATTAGATTTAGGTTAGGGCTAATTATTATAAAATTGTAAAAAAAATCTGAATATAACATAAGTCTCGATTTTATACATCAATTTTTATTTAAATACCTATACAAATACATAATCTAATGGACAACAATGTTGAATTGATGATTAACTGAATTTAACATAATAATATGCACTGCATAAAGTAATAATATGTATACCTAACTAGAATTTGACTTTGTTATATTACGCAAATTCTTGGCATACGTTCCCCGCCCAATTTCCCGTTCTATCTCGATATAATATCGAGATAGTTTATGGCATGTAAAGATGTTTATAGCAAGCTTCTTCACAAGTAAGCGAATATCAAATGAATGTTTGTGTGAAAATACCAATTTAATAAGGTTATTATGATTTATGTGATAGCCGGTAGGTACTTTCTTTTCAATATTTTTACAGGTCTATATCAACATACCATAATATATTCTTCAGTATTTGCAAGAATTTTCTTTACACGCTGTATACCTGAGGTATACACTACAGTCAGTATTGTATACTGGACGCTGCTGCACTATGGGGCCACAGATTGAGGCCTGAGCCGTATGAAGTCCCGGATGTTTTAAACTAGTCTGTTTTTTTAACAAACGAGCACCGAAAATTTTGACTTCGTTGCTATTGGTCCACGTAAGGAACATGAAGTCCCAGGCCCCACCCCTAAAATGACCCATCTCACTCTGTCAATATCGGAAATGTGCGAGAGTTAGACTCAGTACCCCACCCCTAACAATGACCCATCTCACTGTCAATATCGGAATTGTGCGAGAGACATACCTACAGTACCCGGTGATATATATTGTACATCGGCCTTTGGAATAAAACGCTATTTCTATTCTATTGCAAGGAAAGCTAGCCAGAAATTCACGTAGTAATTACTGAAATCTCTTCACAATCGGCGAGCACATCACGTAACATAATATATAAAAAAAATGCAGTCGAACTGTGAATAGAATAGAATAGCGTTTTATTCCAAAGGCCGATGTGCAATATATATCGCCGGGTACTGTACTCATTTGTTAAAAAAATAGACTATACTTAGTTTGTTTTTCGTTATCGGATCGATTAATGGAGACTACGAGTGTTCATCAGCTAAGGTCCTTAAGAGCGTGTTCGCGAGCATGCGCGACGTGCCGCGTTCGCCGCTCGAGCTCGAGCGCGTCGCGTTCGCTGCGCGCCTGCAACCGCCTTGCTCCAGCTTCCTGGACGCACTCCGTGAACGCACCTGATATATGAACAAGATCTCTATTAGTTCTTGCCATAGAATAGAATAGAATAGAAATATTTTTTATTCAAATAAACCTTTACAAGTGCTTTTGAATAGTCGATGAATCTACCACTTAAACTTAGTAGGTACATTTTAACCGTAAGGAGACATGCAGTGGAGTGAGGAGCGAAAAAATCTCTTATGGCGATACCTAAAGATAAAATGGGAAAGCGAATCTGATATCGCTATGTTCAGATATTATAAAAGATAAAATTCGTCACATTTGGTCATCATCATCATCATCATCATCATTATCAACCACTGCTGGATGTCCACTGCTGGACATAGGTCTCCTGCATGGACCTCCACAGGCTTCGGTCTTGCGCCGCCTGAATCCAGCGGCTCCCTGCGACTCGTTTGATGTCGTCGGTCCACCTAGTGGGGGGTCTGCCAACACTGCGCTTACCGGTGCGGGGTCGCCACTCCAACACCTTGAGACCCCAACGACCATCAGCTCTTCGAACTATGTGCCCCGCCCATTTCCACTTCAGTTTCGCGACTCGCTGAGCTATGTCGGTGACTTTAGTTCTCCTGCGGATCTCTTCATTTCTGATTTCATCTCGCAGGGATACCCCAAGCATAGCTCTCTCCATCGCTCGCTGAGTGACCCTGAGCCTTCTTATGAGGCCCACAGTTAGCGACCATGTCTCGGATCCATAAGTCATCACTGGCAACACGCACTGTTCGAAGACTTTAGTCTTCAGGCACTGAGGAATTTTGGACGAGAAGACATCTCGGAGCTTCCCGAACGCTGCCCAGCCGAGTTGGATTCGGCGGTTGATTTCTTTCTCGAAATTGGACCTACCTAGCTGGACTGTGTGTCCCAGGTATATATTTCATTCAATTTCGAGTGCAGAGTTCTCAACGATTACTGGGTGGAGCGGAGCATGAGCATTGGACATGATTTTCGTCTTGCTCATGTTCATTTTCAGGCCCACCTGTTGAGAAACCCTTCTGAGATCGTTGAGCATTGTATTGAGACACACACACATTTGGTCACGTCAAATTAATGCTAAGTATGGGCTTTATTATAAATACCTACTATATTTGAACATCACTAGAAGTTTGATAAATCAAAATCGGTTACGAGTTTTGCGGCTGTCTTGTTTATGGTCATGTTAATAACCGCCGCGCTAATATAGTCAGTAACGTGCAGAATGTGCAATGCATTGCCTGTTCTCCCGTTACTATACATGCAGGAAAAGTAAGACACCAAGCAAGCTATATATGCACCACCGTCCACCACAAATCCTCAAAAAATATGTGAGCCGTCACGGGACGCCTGGCAGATGTGAAACATCGACATTATTTTGTAAAAATAATATGCAGAAAAGAACAGATTGTGATGGGAACTAAATATGTCACTAAGTACACATATAACACCAGAAATCTGTTTTACGTGCGGCTATAGATGTTTCACAATTCACATCAACATATCTACCCTACGCACGTTTTACTTTATCAGCCATTGGTAAATCGACCAACAGCATTTTCTTAATTATATTCAAATTCAAAACTATTTATTTAACGTAGGCCAACCTGTGGCTCTTATGACAAGTCATGAATCTACCACCGTTTCGGAAAGCGGATTCTGCTGAGAAGAGCCGGCAAGAAACTCAGCAGTTGCTCTTTTCAAAATAATCATTTTACAATATTATTATGTACCTAGCTATTACATTGTAATAAGTTTTTATACTATCTTGTGGGCAGCTGGATGCCAAGCCGATTTAACCTATGCAACTTTGTTAGAATAATATAAGGCTCATAGTTCGACCACTGTTGAAGCAAACATCATCACCAACTTATCAACGGCTGTAGATTGTACCTATTCCTATGTGATATTTAATTGCCACAATTCCGAAACTGAGAAGCAGTGAAACAAGCATATCTGACGAGTCAAAAATATTTGTCAAGCATTTCCTGTATGCGGCTCATCGCACGCCAGTATGTAATAATGTCCTCCCGACCGAATCCGATCCGGCCAACCTGCTCAGAGATTAGCCATCTGCGCGGGAGATATTATAGTGCACAAGTGTGTGCGCAGACACAGGTGCACTCTCTATTCCCTCACTCTCATAGTCCGATGGGAAGAAAATCTGACACGACCGGAGAGAGATCAGGCGCAGGACCGACGGCTTTACGTGCTCTCCGAGGCACGGGGGTGACTCACCGCCAACTTTCCTAACTCCGAGCTAGTAATAGAATAGAATAGAATTATTTTTTATTCAAATAAACTTTTACAAGTGCTTTTGAATAGTCGATGAATCTACCACTGGTTCGGAATGCCCTTCCTGCCGAGAAGAATCAGCAAGAAACTCGGCGGTTGCTCTTTTTTACAATACAGTAAATACTATGCTTTATATGCAGTGTTTCCACAATGAGGGAAGTTCCAAAATGCATACCGACTTACTTCTATCTTAAGATGGGCAGACATCAAGCAGCCCCATTCCCGCCGGTGGAATCCGTTCACGAGCATGACGTATGACCCAGCCATCATCACATCATCTCTCTCATCAGCTTCGCTCAACCATATTTGAGGGAACGTAACAACCCGCATCACACGACATAATGAGAATTTCTTGACACAAAAACCTTCTATTTTTGGCCCGACCCGGGAATCGAACCCGGACCAACGAGGCAGTTGTACCTAAGTACTAACCGATAGTATCCCAGCAGTGGACAAATTCGGCGGGCGAGCTTGCGCGGTCGTAGCACTCGATGATTTGGCGCTTAACATCCGCGCACACTGGCTCCACGTCTACCATGTTGGCAGTTCGCATCTCCACGCGTTTCAGTATGGCGTTCAGTTCCCGAACCGTGAGGCTGCAATGAAATAATATCATCACTACATCACCACATCACTATCACTACCTATTAAAAAACAAAGTCCACCGCCGCGTCTCTCTGTCTGTCTGTCTGTCTGTTCACGGTAAACTCAAAAACTACCGAACGGATTTTCATGCGGTTTTCACCAATAGATAGGGTGATTCATGAGGAAGGTTTTAGTGTATAATTTTTTAAGGTTTTGTGTAAATTAGTTAAATTATGACCATAATTGTTGACAATGTCCGAGAAATTCAAACCGCTTGAAAGCTTTCATCGAAAACGCTGCCTAATCCATTTGAGATAAATAACAAAACAATTTATGGTGGTGGTATGGTGGGATAAGTCTTTACAGAAAAGTCCGCGATGGCATATATCTATCTTTGAAGGATAGCTCACTATACCTATTTTTACTTCTAAAAAAAATGGTCACATACTATGCGGTAATTTGAAATCTATTTAGACCGATACAGTACCTATTAATCCTTATCAACTTAAATACGTTAGTTAAGTACCATAAGCATTTCATGCACATTATGATAATCCTGTACCTACACCAAACAATTTAAATGAATATGTTAGGAGTTATCGCAAAATAAAAACGAACGCGCGCTAATCAACGCCAACATAGGTAAATACGCGGATTTCAACCCGACGCGGGTCGCTAGTTACTAATATAAATGCGAAATTTTGTTTGTTTGTTGGTTTGTCCTTCAATCATGCTGCAACAAGGCTACGGATCGACGTGATTTTTTTGCTTGGGCGTAGTTGAGGAACTGGAAAATTACAGGCTACTTAATCAAAGAGTTCCCGCAGGATTTTAAAACTGCGCCTAAAATCTTGTGATGGTCATAATAATATGGTAAATTGAAGCTTTTCTTGCAAACTTATTTAGAATACTAGATGATGAAAGAGACTTTTTATTGGTAGATTATTAAAAAACCTGCCGAAACTGATATCCCATGTAAAAAATAGCCTTTATCCTTATTCGGAATGCAAGCTACTTCTGTGCCTTTCAAGATCGATTACGCAGTCTGACCATTTTATTTTTTGCAAAAGAACTCAAACTATTGCAGGTATAAAACGCGCAGTGTAAATAACACCTTGTATAATCTTCTACCTGCTTGTGAAAATCCCATCGAAATCGGTTCAGCAATTCCAAAGATTTTATTAGCCCGTAAAAAGGACAGTAGGTAAAATCAATTTAAGAAATGTGTGCTTGGTTTATGAACAATAATTAATCACACACTTTATTATTTAGGGTAATTTGTATAAATAATAATTATCCATCAATTATTTATTATCACAATAGAATGGATACCTAAGAGTACCTACTTACAACATTTGAAGTTCAAATCTTCTTAGTCATTACCTCATGACCTACCTACTAGTCAGGATACCGGAGATACCTACCTCAGGATCGTAATTCGTAACCCAATAATAATTATTATGTTAGCTGGTCAAGTGGTCACCAAAATATGGTGATTTAAGTAGGTGGGTAGGTACCTACCATCTATAAAATAAATCTCTTTCCTAATTGCCACCTACTTAATAATTAATATAATAAAAGACATTAATTTTATAATGAGAACAATTATTATTACAAACGAACCAAACTATCTGCCCATTAATATTATAATACCTATCTATTTTAATTTAATATTACTCATCAACAGGTTAAAGGTATTTAATGAACACAAATTAATATGCTTGAGTATTATTGAGAGATAGGTTATTAAGGCTGAAACATACGTCTAATATGCGCAACGGTCCCGTACCGTGACGTGTCGTTAGAGTCTATAGAGTAGGTACTTACCTGCGTCTACTAAAAAGAGTCGCCTTTACGCGCAGACTTAGGCTGAAATCACATTTGTGCAGAAACATCAGAGTCGTGTACGCATCGAAAAGCCGTATTGATGCGTACTCTATGAAAAATGACAGTTTTGTACGGACAAATTGCGAATCGATGCGCACAGATGTGGTTCCAGCCTTAATTAGACGTTCGAGGAATAATTTCGGAGGCCCACGTAATGCGCATAATATGGGCAATTTAGGTACCTAATGCCTAATACTTACTATACCTACTAACGATGAATATGTGTGTGCTAGAAAACCTCCATGATGCAACAAGATTACTCACACAATCCTCAGTAAATCTATGATCATCGTCATTAATCAAGATCATAAATGCGTGCCATTGGAATTTTCGTTGCCTACAGCATTCAGAAAGCAAAATTGCAGTTCTATTGCAGTTATAGGTTGACTGCGATAGAATAGCTAGAGGAGTGTATTCGGCATGTACTTAGACGATGACGTGCAGTGCAGTTCTTTAGCGGAAAGTGCAATAGATTTGGTAATAGACCATTGTTGTGTTTCAAATCGACACGGTAAGCTCGCGGCCAATGTGACGTCCTAACCTACCGTACATTCGCCGTCGTCGTCGTGTGTTCCAGGCTTAATATCGTCTTATTACTTTTAAAAAGTAAAAACCAGATGTGTGCATACAAGTTTTACAAGGAAAAAAGTATAAAACAAAACGACGCTCATCATTATTGAATATTGTTCGTGATCGTGACCGGTTTGATGTAGCTTTTTATTATTTACAAACTAAGACGTTCCTGTGACATTGCCTGCTTTATAAACGATTTTTGGAGTTTACTCCTTAAGAATCGATTTTAGCAGCCCGGTATGAGAAAAATCCGGACAGTAAAATCAATTTATCAATGACCTTGTTACGTTTTTCACAACGTTTAAATTTCTACCCTAACGTTGAGTAAATTAGGTTGGTTTTCGCTTGAGTTGTCGAATGCCCGTGTCACGTTTTTCACATCGATGCAAATTTCGACCCTAACGTTGAGTAAATAAGGTTGGTTTTCGTTCACATGTATATCAGCGCCATCTTTCGTACAACACCGTGGCTATTCAAATAGTTTACACATAAGCCGAAAGATGGCGCTGATCTACATGTGAACGAAAGCCAACCTTGTTTACTCAACGTTAGGGGTGGAGATTTGCATCGTTGTGAAAGGCGTAGCGCGGCCATTCGACAACTCAAGCGAAGACCAACCTTATTTACTCAACGTTAGGGTAGAAATTTCAACGTTGAGTATGAAGTAAGCTCCAGTTGTGCGTCGTGCTGACACACACAAATTTTTTATTGTTGGTCTCGACAGCTATTCAACTACGCATGATTTAATAAAGTCTCTATTCCCCCCACTCCCGAAGACCAATCTTTTGGCATCAGGGGATATAGGTAAATAGGAATAGATACTGATATAAATGTAGTACGTATTTAAATATCCAAAATCCCCCATTGCCTGAAGAACAGTGTCTTCGAACAGTGCATGTTAGATCCAGAACATGGGCGGCTATGCTATGGGCCTCTTGTGAAAGCTCAGGGTTACCCATCGCATGATTCATACGAATAGGTATCCCTGCGAGATCAAATCAGGAGATCCGTAGGAGAACCAAGGTTACTAAAACGCTCAGCGAGTAGCGAAGCTGAAGTGGAAATGGGTGGGGCACGTAGTTCGAAGAACTGGTCCCAACTCCCAAGGTGCTGGAGTGGCAACCCTCACTAGGTGGACCGACGACAATTAAGTTGCAGGAGCCAGGAAGTAGCTCACGTTCGAGATTTGCGGACGTCCATGCAAGATATCTTTGTTCAGCAATGGACGTCTTATCATCATCAACCCCTCAACAGCTCACTACCGAGCGCAGGTCTCCTCTCAGAGAAGGGTTAAAGGCCATTGTCCACCACGCAGGCCCAATGCGAATTAGCAGACTTCAAACACCTTCGAGAACATTATGGAGAACTTTCAGGTGTGCAGGCTTCTTCACAATGTTTTCCTTCACCGTTAAATCATGTGATATTTAATTTCTTAAACGCACTTAACTTCACAAACGCACTTCACTTCAAAAGAGGTGCGTACCCGGGATCGAACCTGCGACCCCCCGAATAGGAGACCACAGCCCTAACTACTAGGCTATCACTATGTATATGTATATAATAATAAAGGAGTAGGTATTTTACATCGTTAAATAGGATAGATTGATGCAACTTTTTTCTGTTTAGGTAGGTAGGTACTACATTTATATCAGTGAATTCAATAAGGTTTTACTGTACGTCATTTTTAAAAGTAGGTAGGTACTCGTAGGTAATAGGTATACCTACCTAATAATGAATTCTAGAACTGGTATTAGTGCTTATATAACTACTGAATTGATAGCCAGTTATTTTTGCATCATCCGGGTTCATTGACGAAGGACAGTCTACAAATTATGTACACCTTTAATAATACCTCCCTACTCTTATTTATATGCCTACTATATGTATAAATTATTATTATTTAAAATTAATTGGTAGAAAAACAATAAGCGTTGGTAATAATGAAAAACATCAAGGAACTTTATAAATGGCCAATAAGCGAGATATTTTACATAATTTCAGGAATCAATGTTTTTGTAGTACCTACGTACACCTACCTACTGTCAAACCTTTATAATTTACCTATACGATTAAAATTAAGATGGGTACCTGCTGGAAAGTTGTTATTAAAGAATATAATAGAGAAACAGAACTCTAGAAGCGCCTATAAATTATTATCAACTCGTGAATCGTAGGTACTACTTACATAATAATAATATGTAAATCGTCGATCGTGAATCGTATACATGTTGACTCATTAACGCACCCTTTTGATTAAAATTCATTAAAAAAATTGACTTATTGTGAGGAAAGACGACAACTTTAGGAATAATAAGGAAAAAGCTCCCGAGATTTGCATTTGAAACAACAAGTAGGTACTTCCTTACAGATGTGCAATAATATTCTCCAAATTTTTATTAGGGGCTATATGTCGCTATAGTAGAGAAACTTAGTGGAAATTCACAAAACCTCTACCAGGCTTTACTCAGCGCAAGAAATGGGTTTATGATATCGAACTCATCTATCTAAGTAGATAATTATTCGAATAAAAATTTATTCCTAATATAATTAATCGTGAATAATTCAATCGCGAATAAATTATTCGTAAATAAATTGCCTACAAATAATTATTCATGATTTTATTCGTTATAAAATAACGAATAAAATCGCGATAAGTTTATTTGTAGGCAATAAAATCAATTTTTGAAAACTCAAATATCACTTAGAAACAGTTTTTTGGACTATATGAGACGCGCGTGCGTTGCCGAGACGTATAATATAAAAGAAAAAGCGATAAGACGAATAGGTATAAATCATATTTCGTAAATAAATAAACCTGCCAAAGTCAAGCAGATTGTTTGACAACATGTTTGAAGAAAGAGTAGTGATGAAAATTAGAAAATAGCCATTACTGGAAATACTTGCTAATTGAAGGAATACATATTCATATTCAATACACATATTCGATTTTAATACCGTTATTTTTATTAATTCATCGAATAACGAATAAAATAATTTATTCTTCATTCGAATAATTTTTCTTTGAATAAATAAAGTTATTTATTATTCGTGAATAAAAATAAATCAATTTATTTATTCGTTATTCGTCATTCGAATAAATTTTGCCAAACAGCCTGGGTGTCAGCTAATGCTTCATATTTTTGTCATTTTTTCTTTTTCGATACTAATTAGGTAAGTAGGTACTATTTTTTTTAAGTTTCCATTGTGGTAAGTAGGTAGCCAAGTGTAAGATAAATTACGGTACTCTAATATTGAATAGGGTGTGGTAATTTGTTGGTAGTTTAGATCCTCATATAAGTAGGTACATCTAAGCAAATCGGTTCCGAACTTTAAAGAGCTTTGTATACCAAAGAATTTACCCAAATCTGTCGGTATGGTTTTCATCCAAAGTCTTGAGTTTCTCTATGAACACCTTCTCCTTGTAATCACCTCGTGGGTTGGATGCGCCTGTGTCTATTCCACCGGCTAATGTGGCGTCTTCTACGAGACGTTCCACCTAGAAAAAAATAATTTATATGGATCAAAAGTATTGCTTGTTTTTAAGAATATCATCCAAGCGGAAGTTGACTAATATCCTCAAACCCCCCCCTACTTTACATCAAGTACTTACAGTGTAGGTGACTCAGTAAGTACATAGTTCGAAAACACACATACTTGCCTCGTTGGTCTAGTGGTTAGCTTGTTCGACTGCGGATGACGAGGTCCCGGGTTCGATTCCCGGGTTGGGCCGTTAAAAAAAAGTATTGGGTTTGTTGTACTGCCAAAGAAATTCTCAGTATTAGCCCGTGGGGATAGGAAGTTGGCGGTGAGTCACCCCCGTGCCTCGGAGAGCACGTAAAGCCGTCGCGCGTCGGTCCTGCGCCTGATCTCTCTCCGGTCATGTCGGATTTCCGTCCCATCGGACTATGAGAGTGAGGGAATAGAGAGTGCATCTGTGTTTGCGCACATACTTGTGCACTATAATATCTCCCGCGAAGATGGCAGATCTCTAAGGAGGTTGGCTGCCGTGATCGGATTCGGTCGGGAGGACATCTTACTAGGTGGACCGACGACATCAGACGAGTCGCAGGGAGCCGCTGGATACAGACGGAGCAAGAACGATACCTGTGGAAGTCAATCGGTTGATAAAGATAAAGAATAATTTAATATAAAAAAATATTTTTAAAAAATTGCCCGCCCGCAAACTCCCACGCGACTACAAAGTATATTATTTATTGTTGATATTTTAAAAACTGCTCAACCGATTTCGATAAAATTTAAATGAGACCACCTGGGAAGTAAGTATACCCTTTAAAACAAAAAGAATTTTCCAAATCTGTTCAGGCGTCTTCGAGTAATCGGTGAACATACATAAAAAAAATAAAAAAAAATAAAGAAAGAAAGAAAAGAAGAAGAAGAGATGAATGAGAACCTCCTCCTTTTTTGAAGTTGGTTAAAAAGACAGTGTAAGTGTGACCTTGCCCAACTTGCAATATTATGCGTTTTACCATGACCCACTTATAATTAAATTGAAATCCGTTGTTTCTTTAGAGCTCACCGGAGGACATAATGGATCCGGAATCTCTTACGAGACAAGTAGGTTCCTATCAACGGAGTAGGTAATAGAATGGACGCAATAATAGATCTGAAACTAGAGCTATTCTATTTGTCTAGTTGATGCCCGCGACTTTGTCCCCGTGGATGTAGTTTTTAAAATCCCTCGGGAACTCTTTGATTTTCCGGGATTTAAAGTAGCCTATGCCACTCTCCAGGTCCTCGACTATACCCATGCAAAAAATCACGTCCATCCGTGGCTCTGTTGCGACGTGATTGAAGGACAAACCAACAAACAAACACACTTTCGCATTTATAGTTTTAGTATGATTTATTTATGACAGGATAGCTCTTGACTGCGACTCTTGATCTCACTTGATAGTATTAAAAGACGATGCAGTCTAAAATGGTAGGTACTAACCTAACCTATAAGGGGCTATGGCAGTTTTTATTAAACTCTTAAGGGGAAACGGTTTCGACACGTCATCGTGCCGGAACGCTAAATCGCTTGGCGATACGTCCTCGGAGGTAGGGTGGTAACTAGCTACGACCAAAACCTTCCACCAAACCAGACCAGAGACATATATTTCAGACATTACAATCACATATTTCTAAATCATCCCCGCCGGGAGTCAAACCCGAGATTTTACCACTTTAATGTCACAGAGTTCACTACAGCGCCAGAAAGGTCGATCGTCAATGTTAAAAGAGGTTTGTTGTAATAAATATGTTTGGGATGACATGAACTTTCTATGAAGTCATACCTAACCCTGACTTTTCGAAGATAAGTGCGTAATATCACATGCTTTAACGGCGAAGGAAAACATCGTGAGGAAACCTGCAGACCTGAGAGTTCTCCATAATGTTTTCGAAGGTGTGTGAAGTCCGCCGATTCGCATTGGGCCAGCGATCGCTCAGTAGTGAGCCGATGATGGGTTGATAATGATGATGGTGATGATACCTTCTTCTTCTTCTTTATCAACCTATAGACGTCCACTGCTGGACAAAGGTCTCCTGCATGGACTTCCACAGGCTTCGGTCTTGCGCCGTTTGAATCCAGCGGCTCCCTCCGACTCGTTTTATGCCGTCGGTCCACCTGGTGGGGGGTCTGCCAACACTGCGTTTTCCGGTGCGGGGTCGCCACTCCAACACCTTGGGACCCCAACGGCCTGATGATACCTAATCACCCTCAATCCTTTGCCGGGCACGGACCTCCTCTCAGAATACGATCGGTTTGGGCCTTAGTCCAATACCAGTATTACCTACCATTTTGTTTGAAATGCTGATGTGGTGCTCCTCTGGAACCTCATCCTCCACGGCGTCAGCTGCAGCGTCAGGTCGCTGGAAGTGTGTAGCCCGGACTGATTCTCTATTGCCCATGCTCAATCTGTAATGAGTACAAGAATAATATGTATTTTAGTAGGTAGCAGCCCAAAATATGTACGTAATACGTATACTAGCTGATGCCCACGACTTTGTCCGCGTGGATTTAGTTTTTGAATTCCCTCTAGAACTCTTCGATTTTCCAGGATAAAAAGTATGCTTATGTCATTCTCCAGGCCCTCAACTATACCCATGCAAACAATCAAGTCAATCCGTTGCTCTGTTGCGGTGTGATTTTGATCGGCAACTTTTAGACAATCGGGGGGCAGATGTGATTGCGATCGACACTGTAGCAATAAATAGAAAATCCCAAAGCAGAAGGCTTTTGATCGACACTATTGTGTTCGTGTCACGATAAAGGCCAGACGTGATTCGATGTTCCATACAAAACGAGTCCCGTAACTTTCTACTATGTGCTAAGTCCGTAGACCGTAGAGCCGACGCGTCTATGAACGTTGGAGCCGAGCGCACGTGGTCTCTGAATGTTCACCTTGAACTTTACGAAATGTTGATAATAATCGCGGTTTTACGGGAAAAGTTCGCAGGGTGAGCAAAGTCGATACCGCCGATACCTACTCGATATTAATTATTTACTAGCTGATGCCGGCGAGTCTGTCTGCGTGGATATAGTTTATAATAATGCCGCGGGAAACCTCAGTTCAACATCATTAGCTGATGATAACAGCAACTCATCAACGGCTCCATAATAAGCGCAGGTTTCCTCTCAGAAAAAGGGGAGGAAATTATGGGGAACCTTCTGTTATCCGGGTTAAAACGTAGCCTAATAGAATAGGATAGAAATGTTTTTATTCAAATAAACTTTTTTACAAGTGATTTTAATCGTCGATGAGTCTACCACTGGTTCGGGATGCCCTTCCTGCCGAGAAGAAACTCGGCGGTTGCTCTTTTAAAAAAAAAGTTTACAATTCAATAGATACTATGCTATGTATGCAGTGTTTTCACAATGAATTCCACAAAAGCATACCTAATTATAATTCAACACCATTTCAACACATGTTAAGACGGGCAGACAGAAAGTAGCAACATTCCCACTAATATGTAGTATGTCCCTCTATTGGTCCTCAACTGTAGGCTGTAGCCACGCAAAAAAACCACATCGATTCGTACCTCTGTTGTAGTGTGATTGAAGGAACCAACAAACCACGAAACAAATTCATAGGTATAACATTAGTAGGAATTATTCAATGATAACATCCTTGTCCTTGCGTGCGATATCACACATTCTAATTTCTAAGATCACAATTTAAAGGAGAGTTGGCCACTGGCTTCAAGCTGACAACTCCCTTACCTACCTATTCACTATCATAATCAGTGTAGGTGTACTAAATACAGACGTACCGGACGTCGCAATTAAATCATCATCAGCAACTCATCAATGGCTCACTACTCAGCGCACGTCTCTTCTCAACGAAGGTCACTAGTCCATCATGCTGGCTCAATGCAAATTGGCAGAGTTCACAGACCTTTGAGAAAAATATGGAAAACCCTCAGACGTGAAGATTTCCTCACGATGTTTTCCCTCACCGTTGAAGCAAGTGATATTTAATTGCTTAAACGCACTTGACTCCGATAAGTCAGAGGTACCCGGGATCGAACCTGTGACCCCCCCGAATAGAAGACCGCAGTCGTAAACACTAGGCTATCGCTGCTCTAATGAAATGTAATGAAATATAATCATAAGCAACCCATCAACGGCTCACTACTGAGCGCAGGTCTCCTATCAGAGAAGGGTTATAAGCCAAAGTCCACCACGCTGGCCCAGTGCGAACTGGCGGACTTCTCACACCTTAGAGAACATTATGAAGAACTCTCAGGTGTGCAGGTTTCCGCACGATGTTTTCCTTCACCGTTGAAGCAAGTGATAGTTAATTTTGGTTAAACGCAACGTACCCGGGATCGAACCTACGACCCCCCGAATAGGAGACCACAGTCCTAACCACTAGGCTATCACTGCTATGAAATATAATACAACATATCAAATCGCAGATAATGCAGCCTTGTATCTGACGTGGTGTTATTTATTTTGTGGTCTTATTGAATAAAGTTTCAGGATGACTAAACCTTAAAATGTTTTAAGAAGTATCGATATCCTGTTTCTTTAGTGTGAATTAATAAGTTTAGTACCTATATTCGATATCATGACATCAATTTTTTAGTCATAATACCTATTGAGTAGAAAATCTGTCGGATCGTGGATCCCTGTTAATATACCTTTATTACTAGCACCGGGAAACGCAGTGTTGGCAAACTCCCCACTAGGTGGACTGACGACATCAAAAGAGTCGCAGGGAGCCGCTGGATTCAAGCGGCGCAAGACCGAAGCCTGTGGAGGTCAATGCAGGAGACCTTTGTCCAGCAGTGGACGTCTATAGGTTGATAAAGAAGAAGAAGATATTACTAGCTGACCCGGCGAACATCATACCCCCAACTTATCTATATAAATAAACAAATACTACTACTACTACAACTACTACACAACTAATAAAAAAAATTGTCCAAATATAAAAAAAAATTAGGCTTGACCAACCTTTATCACTTACGGGTATAAAAAATAGTTTATGACCTACCAAGTATACACAAAAAATTTCATAAAACTCGGTCAAGCCGTTTCGGAGGAGTTTGGTTAAAAACACTGTGACACGTGAATTTTATATATAAGTATAGAATATATATGAAGTAACTGAGAAAGGTTTCGTTAGCGTGCTGATTTTTTGTAGAAGCAAGTAAAAGCCCCCGAGGTCTGGCAATTAGTAATAAACGGAGCAATCGCTCGCAAATTCGACTGATTTCCGCTGCTTATCCTGTCCCGAAGTATTCTTGCTTTTTTATGAGCCTTATTAAATCTTTGTTCTTATTCTTAATTTATTAGTATATATAGTATTTATAAGTTTATCGACTATCAGAATTAGAAACCTTACTAATTTTATAAATGCGAAAGTGTGTTTGTTTGTTGGTTTATCCTTCAATCACGCAGCATTGCAGCGGAGCAACGGAGCATGTGATTTATTGCATCGGTATAGTTGAGGGCTTGTACCTAGAGACTTAAGAGAGTGACTTAAGCTACCTTATAACCTGAAAAAACTGAGGATTCCCGCGGGATTTAAAAACTTAACTCCTCGCGGAAGCAGTCACGGGCAAAAGCTAGTTTTGATGATATTGTTATTTTGATGATGATAATTTTCATCGACAATGACGTACCATCGACATTCGACGTCGACAATACGAAACACACACAAATAAACTACGCATTACTGTTTACAATCCATTGCCGTTTCGAAACATGAACATTCTAGTTTTTGCTAGAAAATCTTCATTGTAAACCAAACAGAGGTCAGCCGCTGTACTACGAAACTACGCATCAATGCGATTATCGCTATCCTGAATCCTCAAAAACCTGCCTCCACGAACGCAGCGGTTGTGGTTAAGTGGGATATTTTTTTTGTCCTTTTGGGAAAAACTTATTCGGCTGGAGTCTGGACTCTGGAGATCATGATTAAGGGAAATCTTGATCGAAATCATAGTTTAAAAGTAAAAAAAAAAAACACGGGCTGTCATGGGGACTAGACTGCCGACAGAAGTGAATACACGTCATACACATGGCTCTACCAATATAGGTACTGTTAATTAATACACTGGTAACACGCATTTCGGTGAACCCACAACATTTTTCCTTACCAAAAGTCACTCGACGACCAACGTGCTTAAAGAAGTTTTCTCAATATTCTGTCAAGAAATTCTCAGGAAAAGCCTCCGAGTTGAGAGGACAGAAGAAGGGAGAGTGAGGGAAAAGAGTGCACACTCATGTTCTGTAACATTTCTTGCGTAGTTGCTAGCCAAACAGATTGTCACGATGACCAAACTATGGTCTCTATCGACCACATTTAATGCTAATGATGTTATCTCACTTAGTTCGAAGAACTTGATGGTCGTTGGGGTTCCAAGGTGCTTGAGTGGCGAGCCCTCACCAGGAAGCGCAGTGTTGGCAGACCCCCCACTAAGTGAACGTCCGCACGAACATCAAACGAGTCGCAGGGAGCCGCTGGATACAGACGGCGCAAGATCGAAGCCTGTGGAAGTCCATGCATAAGACTTGGTTCAACAGTGGAGTCCACTAAGTGATGAAGAAGATGTTTTCTCTAGGAGTTTCACAGTTATTTAACATACCTACAGACCTATCTAGTACCATTAGGTACTATTGATATCAGCTAATAATGATAGCGACGATGACAATGTATCAATCGCTAGTTACGTAATAGGGGTCGGTTGTATTGAAGATGAGTATTGGAACGGGTTTGGCGGACAGTTCGCGGGGGGCGGGGGGTCGTGACGTCATTGGAGGCTGCGGCGGTATATAGGAGATGAGCCCGCGCATCTTTCCGCTGTATTTTGAATTGTGAGGTCTTTCTTGAGTGACAAAATATATTGCAGTAGTTTTTTGAAGATGCTGAGTTTTGGAACATTTTTGGCGCTTGCTGTAAGTGATCGTCTTTTATACATGTATTACCAAATTAGTATTAACTATAGTTTATTATATTATTATTATAAAAGCTTAATTTTTTTAAAGTAAGTTTTACTGAACCGTGGTAAGTTAAGGAACTTTTATTAAAATAGTTAAAAAGTTAAGTTGTTTATTGGATATGAAAATATTCTCTGTCTGTTGGACTACCTACTGATTTTATGGAGTGCAAAAATTTTTGAATAATATTTGAATAATTAAAACCTATTTATAAAAATATTTTTAGAATAAAACACTTAGTTATGTGCCATCGAAATATAATACATTAAATATTTTTTATTCTTAAAAAAACTTATCATCATCTCATAGGTACTGAGTACCTAGTGAACCGTTGATGCTTCACTCAGAGAAGGGCTTTAGGCTATAGCCTATACTCTACCACGCTGGCTCAGTGCAAATTGGCAGACTTCACAGACCTTTGAAAACATTATGAAGCACTCTTAGACGTTCAGGTGTCCTCACGATGTTTTCCTTCATCACCCGGGCTCTAACCCGCGAACACCCGAATATGAGGCCACAGTCCTAACCATTAGGCCATTACTTACTGTTAGGAGAAGTATATACAATTACACAATTAATATTTATTTTGATTATTGTATTTTGTAGCTATACTTATATATATCAAATTTAGAAGCTGACGGTAGCCAAAAAAATGCATACGGTATGGCTATTCGCATTTTTCATCACTTGCCGGATAATATGAAAAGTTTTCCTTTAAGTCGATTTAGAAAAGCACTTTTTGACATGCTTATAGATAAAATGTATTATAAGATTAATGACTACCTAATTGAAGAGTTAAATTGATTTTCCGTACTTTACTGACATGGTTTCAAATATTAAGGATTGTTTTTTGCACGCCAAGCTTGGCAGGATATGTTGAAGCTGTATAATTGTAAACTTAACATCTATGTAAATATGTCTATATTTCATGTACCATATTCTTGCAAAATAAAATGATTGATTGATTGATTGATTGATTGATTGATTAGTAATAAAATTACCACCAATTCGTAAACATTATAATTATACGAATAAATTAGTTATAGAATCAGAATTATATGGTTACAATACAAAGATGTATGTTTACATAAAAACTCGACTCCACAAAGAGAATTTGTTTAAGCACATGCAGCATAGGTAAGTATATACACATAATCAAACTCATTGTTTATTAACTCGTTATTAGCTTAACAATATGTTTTATGGTTGACGATTTTTAAATACAATTACATAATATCTTTTCTTAGTGTTTCGAGCAGGCAAGGTTATATTTAAACAAGATTTTACACGGTAAATTGCACTTTAAAAATAGATACTTTACCATTTTTGCCAAATCCATAAATTAACATGCAATTGATTGTTTACTATAAAAACGTAAATTGAAAAAATTCCTATTCTATATCCTAAGTTCGATACATAGGCATGCACCTCTGGATTTTTTTAAGTTATGTGCGTTTAAGAAATTAAATATCAAAATGTCTCAAGTTTCAACTGTGAAGGAAAACATCGTGACGAAACTTTCACACATGAGAGTTCTTCATAATGTTCTCGAAGGTGTGTGAAGTCCGCCAATTTGCATTGGGCCAGCGTGGTGTACTATGGCCTACAAACCTTCTCTGAGAGGAGACCTGCGCTTAGAAGTGAGCCGTTGATGGGTTGCTGATGATGAATACTGAATAAAGTCATGATGAACCTGGCATAACTAATTTTATTTAAATAACTAGCTTTCATCTTCGTAGGTTTTCAAAATTCCTCGGGAATCCTTTGTTTTTGCGGGTCAACAAATAGCCTTTATCACTCTCCAGGTCCTCAAATGTACATGTACAAAAAATCACCTCGATCCGTTTCTCCGTTGCTGCGTTATTGAAGCACAAACCAACAAACCGGCAAACCAACACACTTTCGCATTTCAAGTACCTAGTAACGATATTATTGAAAAGAGGATCTATGTAAGTCACTCTCATCAAAAAAAAGTCTAGATGATGCCCGCGACTTCGTTCGCGTGGGTCAAGATTTTTTAATTCCCGCGGGAAATCTTTAATTTTCCGGGATAAAAATTGTCTATGTGTTAATCTTGGGTATGAGCTATCTCTATTCCAAATTTCAACCAAATCGGTTCATTCGTTGTGGCGGGAAGGAGTAGGTAACAGACATCCATGCTCACAAATAATAAATGCGAATAGTAGAATTTTCTATTTTAAGATGCGCAAAACTTAAATAGTATTATGTACTTCAATGACAGTACCACCTACTGTACAGCACAGTAGTGATAGTAGTATAGTATATGTAAAATATCTTATTGCCATTTTGTTCAATGACTTATATTGTTATGCAATGAAACAATATAATAACATCGGAAGTCACGATAAGTCGATAAGTCGGTAGAACCTCGAAAACTGCTAAATACGTGCAATTTACCTGTCCTATCCGTAGGAAATAATATTTTTACATAATATAAACATTAAAATTATATATTAGACTGTTGATCATTTTATATTAGGGTTTCATTAGTAATTAGACTAGAGCTTAGAGTCTAGACTCTACGAGTCTAGACCCTAGACCTTAAGTTTGCTAAAGAATAGATAGGTTTGGATAGATTAGCTAAAGAAGTATAGTTTGCTAATGATATATATATATATATATATAACGGAGACCGCATGGTGGGGTGGCTCCTCATTATCGTGGGCATGTTGTTCTTCTTGATCTGATTGCATAATTGTGGGTACTCGGGCAAATAAACGCGAGAAGCCGATTACATGATTTATTGCACTGCACACAATATTTAAAAGTTTGTAGAATTAACACACAGTAGTTCAAAACACAATTACTTTAAATACTTTGTAAATAGCTAGGTAAATAATTAACACCACCATATAGCGAACGATGGGTTTGGCGCGGCGCGGCGTGACTGGGAGACCATGCTCTACCAAATTCTCAACGATAACTGCACTGTACTATAACTGTCTGATGACTAAATGATAACTGAACTTTTCTAATAATAATGATGACTTCTCTAATAATAATGATGACTTCTCTAATAATAATGACCGTCTGGCGGGCACCACAGCCCTACTTATAGACGAATCGTCAACCCCCGCCACGCCAACTCCATCCAGGTTTGAATGTCAATGGAGTCAATTGAGTGATTGAATAAACTAGTACATCCAATACCTGAGTTCGCTTATAGAGGGCGCTTTCTAGTCACTTGAGTGACTTAATAAACTTGTACAAACAATACCCGAATTCGATATAGATGTCGCTTTCGAGTCAATTGAGTAATTTAATAAACTAGTACAAACAATTCGAGTCAATTGAGTGACTTAATAAACTTACTAACAATTTAAGTCAATTGAGTGACTTAATAAACTAGTACAAACAATTCGAGTCAATTGAATGACTGAATAAACTAGTACAACTATTTCATAACAGATGGCGCTTTAAATAATGATCTCTTTAATTTTAATCTCCGACACGGCCAGAACTGACAATCACACGTCCCCGTGTGGCAGCGTATCTGTTGACAAGAAAAAAAACATTTGAGGCACCTTAGTTACAAGGTTCGGCCTACCTGACATGTTATTCAAAATGGAGCAACGTTATTCATCTGTACACAATTAATTGTAATCAAAATCATTTGACCAAATGAAAAGTTCCCATTAATCAAAATTAATCAAAATCGATCAAAGTAACAGTTGCATATCAGTACACCATAGTACTATACCATCCATTAAAGGAATCAATAATTGTTAATTGCTTAATCGTACATCTTGGCCCAACTGCCACATGCAGCGCATAAGTAGCGACCATTGGTCACCCAGGTTAACACCACAATGTGTGATTTAACCAAAAACTGTAGTCTCATCAGAGACCCCGGCCACCCTAGGCCAACACAGTAGTCTCATCAGAGACCCCGGCCACAAAGGCCCCGGC